>JAJKLE010000007.1:0-1240387 GCA_022593225.1 Xylaria sp. FL0064 | reverse complement strand
CCTAACCCTAACCCTAACCCTACCCCTAACCCCTAACCCTAACCCTAACCCTAACCCTAACCTAACCCTAACCCTAACCCTAACCCTAACCCTAACCCTAACCCTAACCCTAACCCTAACCCTAACCCTAACCCTAACCCTAACCCTAACCCTAACCCTAACCCTAACCCTAACCCTAACCCTAACCCTAACCCTAACCCTAACCCTAACCCTAACCCTAACCCTAACCCTAACCCTAACCCTAACCCTAACCCTAACCCTAACCCTAACCCTAACCCTAACCCTAACCCTAACCCTAACCCTAACCCTAACCCTAACCCTAACCCTAACCCTAACCCTAACCCTAACCCTAACCCTAACCCTAACCCTAACCCTAACCCTAACCCTAACCCTAACCCTAACCCTAACCCTAACCCTAACCCTAACCCTAACCCTAGATAGTTAACTCGCTTAAAGTTATAGACACTCGATGGTCAACTTTAGATGACTTTAAACATATTTCAGATATCAATTATACTACATAACCCTTTAACGCCTCTCCCGTTTCATAACTTTCTATCTTTTATAGTAGTGCACATATTCCTAGAGAAGATAAATAATGTTTTGTTACATACGACAGAAAGGCATTTCCTTACCCTTAACTTTTATGTATATAGAGGTTAGTTCGCTTAGGAAGGGATTTCCATGTACTCTTTCGAGTATCCCCACTGAGAGGCGATGAGACTACGAATTTGTCTGTAAAGAATTCGTAATAGCACATAACACCCTATTGCGCATGGAATTCCCAGAAGTGCAAGATAAAGCGGCCTGGTCTCGGTAGTTACAGCCACGTCCGAGAATTTGCTGCCATCTGTGTAAATGGGATTGCCAACGGCTTCAGTTGGCCTGATGGGCTCTTCGGCCTTGGCAGGCGTGGCGGACCCTTCGATCGGCTTTATGGGCTCTGTAGGCTTCACTGAGGACATTGGAGAACTGATCATCTCGCCGTCAATACCGGACACCGAGGTATTTGGCTTTGCGACCTCGGTTGACTTTGTTGGGTTTGCTGGTGCTTTCGACGCATCTGGGACCATCGCATCTTCGGCAGCTACTGGAATATCTTGCTCCATAGGCTCTGTGGGATGTATTGATGGCATAGGAGTACCAGGGATGTTAGCATTTTCGCTGGGTGCTAGAGTGTCAACACCCAAAGGGATATTATCGACCACCGGTAAGACAGATCCAGGATCTTCAAGAGGTTGTGGAAGCTCTACATGTGGAGGCTCGGGGAGTTTCGGCACCCAGCCCTTCGGATACTCGGGAGGCACATCATTTGACTTCCCTAAGTAGTTCCCAAGAGAATCAAATGCTTCCGCGCGAACCGTGCTGATGAGGACATCGGTGACGAACACTGTCTCAAACCCAGTCCTATTGGTCTGGCCTAGAAGCCTGTCGCCTGAGAAGAACTTCCAGATCTTATGCTCTGTGGCACCATTCCACGAGACATAGATGGCCGTCATGCTCTTCGTACCAATGCCATAACCAAGCGCTTTGACATCTGGTGGTTGCTTCGGCCGACCGATCCAATTGGTGGACTTGTAGACTCGATAAGTGCCGAGTCGGATTTCGTTCAAGAAGCGGGCTTCCATGAGGACTCGATCATCAAATGTGTGCTCTGAGAGATAGCCGGCATCTGTCCATGACATAAACACGTTGCCGTTGGGAAGTTGTTGTAGAGCTCCGCGCCTATCCGCAAGTCCCCTATCAGGCCGTTTGTACTCTTGAAGAATTCGAGCTCGCTGGGGTTGGCCTTCGGGGCGGAGCAATTCGACGATCAGGCCTCGACTATAGTTGTTGCTAGGTGGCTGAAAGTCTATCCTCTGCTCGCCTGATGCATTGTCCAAGAAGCTAATGACGTCGTGCCTGGGACTGTGACTAATATATCGAGCGTGGTGCTGGCGGGAGAATTTCAACCCATCCTCAAGAATGTAGTCGCTATGCTTTCCACCTAGTCTCCAGAGCACCCTTCCATCATCCCCGGCAATGAGCATTATAGTATCCATATGGCGAAAGGACACCAAGTAGTTCCCGTCGCTGTTCTCATCTACAGAGTTGATGTGCCACGGGTCCCAAAGGTAATCATGGGTAAAGTTCGTGAAAGGCACCCGTTCTTTTACATAATCGGGAGCTATTGAGTAAGCGGGTGCCATTGTGCTTTCTTCTAGGCTGACATGATATTCCGCATGCCATTGAAACGTGATGTTGCCGGTGGTCATGTCGTACGCTCTAAAGCCGTTGGAGTCGATCCACACTAGGTCTTCCATCAAACCAAGTGCGTGACCTGACCACTGCCTGGGCCGTCGAGTAGTCACCAATGTTGTGTTTCGACGCTGAATGTAATTAAATTCGTGAATGTTGACGTGTGAGTTCTCCTTGTCGATGAAGAAATTGTGTACCATCTCGTAGTGCTCATTGATGTATAAGCCGGCACCACAATCAGACACTGGAAATTCGGAGTTCATCACAATGGCCTTCAGAACGGTCTGTCCTCCAAATTCTATAGGAAAGAGGTCGTACGTGATCCGTTGGTTGAACTGGCATGCTCCGCTCCACACAAGCTCACCATCGTTATCGTAGATCATGGGTCCCATCTGGCATGGAACCCATTTGACGTCGTCTAACCGATGTCCTATAAATCTGAAAGGAGTAGTAAACCAATAGCCGGGTGCTATTTGTTCTCTGTCGTGATATGTGATATTCCATTTCGGGCTCATCAAGTCTGGCCGCTGATACCGTGTAAGTCTACCATATCGACAAAGCTGATCATAGTGATAAACTAACCGTCACAAACTTGAAGAGATCATCGGCACCATCGATGCCGCTATTGCCATAAGCAGTGCGTATCCAGAGACACTGGAGAAGCACAGCAAGTGGTGATGCCCACATGGCAGTTATATGAGAACGCTACGCCAACTCCGCGAGTCTTATAACATCAGACAGTACTTGTAGAGAGATCCAGAGCTACTCTAAATTTGCTACCGACGGACAAAAGTTTCAACCGGGGGAAGGAGAGACGAGGAGGAAGAATGATTACAGTTGAACAGAATGATTAATGTGAGTTGTTGCAGAGAGTGAATATGAGGGATGCAACCCAGCTGAGAACCCGACCCGCTGGCACGGTAGACAACGTCCTCTATTCTGTATCGTGCCGATCTAACACTAATGACTAGTTTGCGATCTAAGGAATCTTATTTCAGCTCCTAATCTTTTTTGGACTGAGCCCCTTCAGCTAGCCCTGAAACACCTTAGTTCGCTATCCGAAATCGAATCGCAATGCGAATGAGTTTTTCACTACTAATCGCTCCTAATTTAGTATCTCTGATCGTAGTTGTAAACTTCTAAAACGAGCCATGATTATCCGACAGAGAATAGTGCGAAAGGTGAAAAGCGGAATCAATCCGAGAGGGAAATCCTATCATCTGACTTTTGAATACGAAGTGGTGTGTACGCTATACAAGTCGGCGGCGCAAAGGGAGACTTCATAGTGAAGGCGAAGTTGCAACACTCGTTCAACTCATCACAACATCCACTCCACAGGGGTCTCAATCCTAGCAAGGTCACCTAGCTCCCACTATGTTTACCTAGTTCTTCAATAGGCCACCAATAATCATAGTTCTAGAACTGGCAAGCGTCATTCATCAATCGCCTTCTCCTAGCACTTGCAGGCGATCGTTGGGTGTCGACCGAACTCCACTAGAAAAACTCTGCTCTAAGAACATATTACATGTGGTATTTGGGCTGAGCGACGTTGGACCACATCTGCACAGAACTTCTAGGATGCTATTGAGAGTTATGGAGATATATGGCATGCGTTTTGAAGTAATGCACTAGACTAGCCCAGGATAAAGCTGGAGTGCTAGCTGAGAAGACTTGCAGGGTCGAGAATCCTTGTAGAGCGTAGGGATCTAACAGGTCCTAGCTGAACAACTATGTATGATAAGATCTTCCTGGACACCGGAAATGACGTGAATGGAAGGCGGTTGGGATACCAAAAGCTTAATTGGCAGGTTTTATCGTGCGGGGACTTCGGCATAGGCTGATCCCAGTACCGGCTACGACAAGATCTCGGTGTGGTTTCAACGAAGAGAAGAGTGACCATGCTAACTAGGCCTCGAGCTGGTTCTCCAACTCACGATTTTGATCCTCATGTGTTCAGCAGGGGAAGCCAAACATGGGCACTTGTTGTTTCATCATCAGCACTCCTGCATAACAAGGATAAGATCTGGCACCAGTGAAGAATGAAAGCTATCTTTACAATAAGCCGAGTTATGCTGACAATTCGTATTGCGGTAGGAAAGCCGAGGCTTCAGCTATCTGCTCTTGCGTAGGTAGCTGAACGACCATAAGGTAAAAGATGTCCTTTATTTCAGTTAGCGAATATTCCCAGTGCAGGAGCTACATTGATCAACGAGGGTTACCTTTTCGAATATCTTCTTGACGGCACCGGCTCCAACTCCATTGCCTCCTACGCCACTAATCATCTTGATAGGGCCATTTAGAACGCCGCGTTCTTCCGGGTCAATTCCCCGAGACAGAATACCTCTACCACCGGAAAGGAAGCTTTAGAAGTGCCCACCGGTTAATAGTGCCATAGGGTCACCGCTGCTCGCAGGATGGTTGGGATCAGAGTATCGTGAGTGAAATTGCTCCTTGGGGCCAGCGTTGGCTATCTTGCTGTCCGGGTTCTGACCCGCCCATTTAGCCCGGCTTCTCGAGTCCATGTACTCCTCCACGAAATTTCCCGCTCTCTTGAGGACATTCTGCTTTTTCTGTGCGTCTGCAGCAGACAGATTGTCTAACACGGGGAAGACGAGAGGTGCAGTCTCGGGCCATTCGAAAGCTGTGGCCCCATTTGACTGGGCGAATTTAGTCTTCATTTTCCGCAGCGAGCTCTGTTCGTCTTCCCCCGTCACCGAAGTGATCACGGGCTCCATGTCAAGATTCATGTCGGTCATCATTTGGCCCGGCTCACTCGGCTTCCAGGTCATGATGAGCGCAATGAGTCCTCTTGGCATAAAGAACGATCTGTTGATCTGATTCAGAAAGTTATTCGTCTTATAGCGGCTATGTGCCGCGCTCGCAGCATTCGTCGCTTGCTGGACGGCAAGTGATATCAGAATTGCGAACGGTTGCGGCACAGCTAGTCCTGCTAGAGCGGCCAAGTTTAATGCTTGGATCAATGGGCTTGGCATAACGGCCTTGTTCAGATCATCCATGAACTCGAGAAAGGTTGCCTCGCTGATTCCGACATCGTTAAGAATAGGCGCATATGCCCGTATAAAACCCCTTGTCCGTTTCCCTGATCGTCTTTGAGTAATCACAACAGGTAGCACAAGTGGCTCAGTCCTCACTTCAGCGGTAGAAGGTGAGGGGTGGGCTTGCAAGAATGCCTCGGCAAGCTGCGGCGGCTGGCTGTCGTCGGTTACGGATGATTGAGGTTCTCCCTGTATGATCTGTTGCTGAGCATCGTCTAACTGCCATGCCGCCTCGTCCACCTGTTGTGAAAGGGTCATCGATTGCGTATTTGAATTTCCACATGTGGCTGGCCCATCAGTGAGTGACGGTCTTGTGTCTCTCTCCTCTCCTTTTGCAGCATTCTTCTCCTTGTGATGATGATAAACCTCAGAAGCAAGCCCAATTCCTGTGGCCACCCCTCTTACGAGCATGCTTCCAGGGGCATTTCGTTGCTGTCCTCCCTGGCTCTTCTTGCCACCCAAAAGCCCTGATAAAAGCATCGTAGAACACTGCTAGACACGAAATAAGGCGACTTGATCATGATGAACTTGTGAATATTCTCGAACTTGAGGAGTTCTGATATGTTTATATACTAGATAGCAAGAGATAAGTGCAGACGATTGATATCCGGGACACCCTGTCCCGGTTAGTCGGGCACCTGGCGCCCGAAATTCCCGACCGTGACCCTTGGCTCCGCTCCTGGAAGCTCCGTGGCTGTTAATATTGGGGAAACCCCCTATTTTGTCGTAGATCTTACCCCTGAAAATAGATATGGTAAGTGGATCTAAAACCATTACATTGTGAAACTAGCGGTCATCTCAGTGTTGAATCTCCCAACTGCCATGCGCGTGAGAGAAGCCCATCAGTATCAGTTATATTATGCAAGACAGGACGTAGTTCCGGGATGTCGCTCGAGCGTCAGCACTGTGCTAAGAACTTCCTCCTTGAACCGTCGCAATACTCGCATACTATTCATATCCTTCCCTCACCACCAATCCCTCGCAAGTTCAACTTGCGCAGCATGTATTCTCTTATCCTCCGCATCCGTGAATAGCTCAACAGCCTCAGACTGACCTTCGCGCTCACGTTTCGGGAAGTAAGCCCCATCAACCTCACACTTCGTATGCGACACCGGGACTGTACCGTTCTTCAAGAACGCCCGCACATGGCGCACCAGGCAAATCGAGGGCACCGCGGTAGAGCAGTGCCCATATCCTTGCACCTCTACGATCTGACTGCCTTTGTGCGCCTTTTGGGCTGACCGCGCCGATACGAGAGGGCATACTGGGTCGTATGTTGTGGTGAGAATTAGCAGGTGATGCACCGTCTCCACGGTGTGCGGAGGTGTATAGTTGTATGTTTTGGGGACGAGCCATTGCTGCTTCGCATAGTATATACCGTGCTCTGTTGGCGCGAATACTAGGACAAGACAGTCAGCGAATTCCTCATCAATCGTGCGGGAAATTATGTCTCCTTGTGTCACTCACGACTCCTATTCATGAATGGGACAAGCCAATCGAGCATGGTCTGCCGATCCTGCGGCCAATGACGAGTCCCCGAGGCCCCATCATTCAGCATGACGAAGCGCTCAGCATCTCCAGCCGACGGCCACGGTTTTCTGCGCCCATAAGCGAGAAATGCATCAGTCGCATTCCCGTCGAGCCATTTCGCGAGGTTGTCTGCCAGCATCGGCCACGTAGCCGGCTTTCGTAGTGCCGTAGGTATAGCATCGTACAGGAGCACCCTGTCATCGAGCAGGCCATATCTCCTACTCTCAACGTAGACGTCCAGTGGCTGTTCTCGAAGGGTCGAGGCAAGGGACAGTATACGGTTTCGCAGCGTCTCTTTCGAAGACCCGAACCGCGTCAGGGAACAGTCTTCTTTAGCTTTAACGCATTCATGCAAGAACCCGTCAAAGACGGCTTCAGCATCTACGAGGTCCTCGGTGTCCAAAAGACCACCGTACCAGTCGAACACGTTGTTGACGCCGTCAATAATGACGCGTCGGGCTCTCTCGGGGAATAGCGCAGCGTATGTCTGCCCGAGTATCGTGCCATAGCTGAAACCCCAGTATACCATGTCTTCTTGTCCTAGCGCGTCCAGAATACTGTTCATGTCGGCCGCCGTCTGGGGCGTGTTGAGATACTTGCCATGCTCCCCCATGGTCTCAGCGCATGCCCGGACGTAGTTTTTAGACCAGGCGTAGACCTCGGCGCTATCCTCGAGCACGCGCTGATCTCTCACCGGACCGAGCGCATGTCGCGTCTCTTCGTCCGGATAGCAGGTAGCGAGTGGCCTGCTATTATTGACCCCGCGGGGGTCGAAGGCAACGAGGTGGAAGTCCTCGCCGATAATGGTACTGAGCTGCTCTCCCAGGCGGTGCATGAACCAGATGCCAGAGCCGCCCGGGCCACCTGGATTGAGGAGCAGGTTCTGTATAGCATGGCGGCCACGCAGACGAATGAGCGGAATGGTGAATGCGTCGTTCGAAGAGTGGTCCCGGTTGAATTGGTCGATTGGTACGCTGATTTCACTGCACTATACGATAGAACTTGAGTTTTTGTAATGATTGAAAGAATGATGTGAGATAAGGCGCTTGGCGAAGCAGATTTTGCTTTAAAGATAGTTTGAGAAGGTGGTAAAACAGAACCAACAGTATGAAAATGCTAACCTCAACTGGCCGCCCGTTCTTGAGGCGTCCACAGCTCTCCCACTCTATACTCTCTCCGGGATAGCGGTACCTTGTGCGGTTATCCCATGACTCTATGGTGTCTACTATCGTCGATGCAAAGAGGCGGAAAACAGCGAAGCAGGTGAGCACGGTGCCAGTTACTGCGAACGACCAACGTCCGTGAAGTTTCCAGCTCGGCCTACGCGATGTTTGGACATGGCCGCCTTTCCCATTCATGACCGTAGGGTTGCGACAAGGGTGGCGGGTGGGCTAAGTTGGCGAAGGCAGGCAATGAGGGCACAAGGTTGTATCCTAACTGGTATTATTTGATCCCTCCTAGTGTCTCTTCTTTTCTTGAGGGTCATGCGTCAATAGCAATTCACATCTAATGAAGTCTATGATGCTTTTTATTAAATCGTATTGAGGGAAAGGTTCTCCATCAGCATCCCAACACGCTACTCAAGTAGGCAATATTCCGGCGGCCTATGAGCGGGGTTGACGCGATGCCGAAAGGCGCCAGCAGCCATCTAACAACGAACGGTTCTTAGCCCATCGCGTCGTCACCCATACTCACTCAGGCCTACCTGAGCACTCATAGATAGGAGCCCCTTAGATACTTCAGTGCTGTGCTCGGGCCATGAGAACATTCAGCTCACGACGCTTCGGCTACAATCGTGTTCGTCACAGACCCTATGCCATCAATTTCCAATGTAACCACATCGCCTACGCGCACCTGGAACGCCGTATCTAGCGCATGTCAGTATGAATAGCAATGCGCAATGCTGCGTCTATGCGGTGGAGTTGGAAATAAAGTTCCTATAATCGCGGGGATTTTTCACGTACTAGGAGCGGTCAGCCGAATTCAAAATCTGGGGCGGATCGAGGGCATTAAAGCAGACACGTTGCATTGTTTCCGACATATTGAGCAAGGGTGAAAGAAAGGACTCACCATTCGACGCCAGCGCCTGATGGAAAGGTACCGCTGCCGAAAAACTCACCCGGGTACAAGCGGGTGCTCTTTGACACATGTGAGATAGCCTAGCAGAAAGATTTTCATCAGCATGGATATATATATAGGGCAGCAGCAAGCTTAGATGTGAAGAATTCGTCGACTCTCAGCCCTCCTCATCTTTACCACCTGGCCTTCGATAAGGAAGACAGACAACCTACCTCTCCAAGTGAGAACTGCCACGTATCCACCTTCGGCTCTTTCACGACCACGCCGTTCATCATAATACGACCGAAAAGGCGATTGATGTGAGGCAGGACCTCGTCTGCCGAGACGACAGTGGACGAGATGCTGTTGGCGAAAGCTTTGCTATGCTGGGGGCCGAACCCACTAATATGACGGGACACGGTTAGTAGATGCACGGAACACGATCATAGATAGATAGATAGATAGATAGATAGATAGATAGAGGACGAGATGTGTGCAGAAGCACGCATGCATACCTTGCCATCTCAGCCATCTGCACATTACGCGCAGAGAAGTCGTTAAAGACGCAGAAACCGGCGATAGCAGCGGTCGCCTCCTCCGGCGACGCATTATACAGTGGTTTTCCGAGCACGACGCCAAGCTCGAGCTCAACATCAAGGTAGTCGCAGTAAGCGGGATAGACGACATCGGCGCCGTCGGCGTAGAAGGCGAGGTGGTTGGACTGGTAGAAGATGGGCTGCCGGTACCAGAGAGCATGGGGCTTGAAGAAGGGGAAGTCGGCGCCGCCGGTGAGGGCCGAGAACAGGCGACCCAGGCCGTGGGCCAGCGGCGCGTAGAGGCTCGTCATGCCCACGGCGGCGCCGTAGTAGTGCCGCTCAAACAGCATGAAGTCGCGGTACGACCGGGGCTGGAACGGCAGCCCGTGCTTGTCGGCATCGGCCGCGTCGGGCGGGTTCGCCTCGAGCACGCGGCGGAGCAGGGCGCCCGAAACAGGGCTCGCCTCCTCCTCCTCCTCCTCCGCTGCCGCCGGCGCCGTCGTCATATCATGGCCGTCGCCGTGGGCCTGAACCACTCGACCGTCAACCCGTCGGAATCTCATAGTAGATCATGTATCTGGGAGTAGTACTGTTGCCTAGGTCAAATTCCAGTAGCTGGTACAACAGGTAGTTGTCGGTTGATATGTGAGGTATGTATAGGTTTACCTAGGTCAGGTGCTTACGTCCAAAGTGCTGAGCAAGTGGTAGCTGTGACTTGTGAGTTTGTTGTGGCATGAATCCTTGCGCTGCATGTCTTAAAAATAGCAAGATAAGTCAGGATAAGACGCGTTGTTCGGTCTGCTAAGGTACGTGAGCAATTAGTTCATCACCCACCAAAGAGGTAAGCCTCTTAAGACATTTCCGCCCCCTACAATGGCTCATTGGGCTACAGGAAGAAATTGCACTACGATAGCTTTTGTGGACAGGTATTCACAGATCAGTGTTAGGATAAGGTGATTTTGCGATGACAGAAATGATTTTTTTTTTTTTTTTTATTCTGTCTGAAATGTCAATCGACTCTAGCATCTATATCTTCTAGCTGGCATTGGACCCCCTTTGGAATCCTCTCAGCGCAGGATTCGGCCGACCCTTGATCCAGGACGCTGGAGTCCTCTCCATTTTTGGACTCGCCTGGGCTTTTGCACCACAGCCTCTTGTATCAGCGTCGTCTCTTCCTGGCACCTGTAATAGGCCCCTTTGCGTATACCGGGCAGGATAACTGACCCGAGGGCTCTCATCTATTGTCTTTCCCTGTCGAAACATTTGGCTTTGACAATATGCGACTGAGCTGAGATTTGCGTATGTGAACCTTGGGTGAAACTCTAATTCCACACAGCCTCGCTTTTATTGCTCCTGGCCAGTAAAAACAGGGAGATCTCTCTCTATGTCCGCCCATATTTTACTACCATTGACAATCTGCTGGATGGCCGCGACCACGCGGTCCAAGTCGGCTCGGACTTGCCTCGTCGTGTCACGATCTCGTAACGTGACGGTGCCGTCCTTGAGGGTTTGGAAATCTACGGTTACGCCTAGCGCAGTTCCCAGCTCATCATTGCGGCTGTAGCGTTTACCAATCGTCGCCGAAGACGCATCCACCCTCGATGAGACCTGAATATCTCGCAATCTCTGGCTGACTTGGTCGACGTACGGCAAGAGGTTCTTATCGTTGGAGAGAGGAACGATGAGAACTTTTGTGGGAGCGACGATGGGAGGGAAAGATAAGACCTATTACCAGGGTGAGCTAAAATGGCCTGAGATAGCATATACCACGAGACTTTGAACCTACAGCACGAGCCTCATCCCCCTCTCTAACCCAGTAGTTGTGCTCGCAGAGTGCGAAGATTATCCGTCCAATACCAAACGACGGCTCGATGACATTGGGGATGTATTCGCGGACATTTTGGCTAGTGGTACGGTGCTCACATGCCATAGCCTCGTTGGGGATTTCGACGGAGCCTACGTCGGGCACGTCGATGACGAGTTTGCCCGTACTTTCCAGCTCTTTGGCAAACGACTCACGCTGCTCCTGGCTCGAAGCCATAAGGGCAGCCTCTACAAACCTGGCAGTTTTCTTGAACAGAGGACCGAACTTTTTTCTGTGCAAGTGGATTTCCCACGAACTGACGAGACGCGGCTGGTCGAGGTGTTGACGAACTAGGAGAGGCTTTTCAGTTTGCTTGCCTTAGATTCAGTTAGCCAAAAACCCAGACAGCAGCTCAAATAGCATGATAATATTCTTACTGTGAACAGATAAATCGTACGCGGAGCGATCAGCCTGCAGGGAACCTGGTTAATCAATGCCGAGGCAAATATTTTATTCCTCAACAACTTACGCATCCAACACATTCCACCCAGCCAGACGATGTAAGGAGCTCAGCATCCCAACAGTCACATGCGTAGTGAGCCTATTGTACGTTAGTGGGGACTTATAGGAAGAACCCTCGTTCAGTGCTCTTACCATCTCATTGGACTATTTGCGCTTGTCAGTTGCTGTATTTGCGTGACTAATAGAACAAATTAGATACTACATACCAAATGTTGTCGGAACCTCGTTTTCTTGGGATCGACGCCAATTTTCTGGACTTTAGAAGACAATCAGATCTCGCCTCTAATAGGCCGTCTTGAGGAAGGAGTGAGCTGTCTGAAGAACAGGCGGCACATTACTCACGGAAAAGGTTTATTCTTGCCAAGAAGTAACCCAGGGTCTCGTTGTCCACAATGCCATCTGTGACAGCCTTCCCAATAGTCATTCGGACGGTACTTGTCTTGCCGCTCAGCTGGATGTCACGTGGTAGAAGTTCTAGCTCGACATTTTCGACCTGTTGGAAACGACTAATGTGTGTTAGCTAGCTGTTCGGTGTGTGCCAACAGTACGCAAGTCTATACCTGTGCTTCTTGCCACCTTCTGGATCAACAACTGTAGATAGGTAGGTTAGCTGAAATATTGCGCCAATGCCAGGTGCAACTCACAATGTTCGATCTGTTGCGCATGTTAGACATTTCGAACCCTAGAAAGAGAGCGGACAAGATGCTTACCTCTGCCATCAAGAATTCGCGAACACGGAGTAGACCACCGCGAGGGGAAATCTCGTTGCGGTAGGACTTGCCGATGGAGGCCGATGCGAAGGGCATAGCGTTTTGGTTGAACTCAAGCAGTTTGGCGAAGTTGAGAAACTGGCCTTGGGCGGTTTCCTGTCCATGCGCGCTAGTTAATACACATCTACACCTGAAAGTGGTGGGATAGGGATAGGATGAGAAGAAGGAGGGCGAGGCGTACGGGCCGTAGGTAACCACGAGTGTTGGAGCTGGGTCCGATAGACGTCTGGACTGTTTCGCGCGGTCAATTCCATGTACGAATCAGACAGTGAGTTTTCGTGGGACTACTCTACTCACACATCAAGTTGAATGCGACGGGGGGTGTGGGTAGTTCGCCGCTGGGGCATCGCAGGTTGTATTTCTGTATAAGCTCAGCCAGCCCCTTGTCGTCGTAGTTGTCGATCTGGGCCAGGACGGATTCGTACTCCCGGACAACTTCATCGGCGAGCTTGACGGCGGCTGTCTGGCCCCTGGCTTTGCTTTTGTTTGCTCGCTTCGGGTCCTTCTGGGCGGCGGCGGCGCTGCTCTCTTGACCACGAGCCTCCTTGTCGCCGCGCAGGCGGGCCTCGAGCACATCCTCGACGAAGTGGTCGGCGCGCATGATGTCGCCGGTCTTGGGGTCCTTGCACATCCAGTCGGAGAAGCGATCGACGTGGCCGCTGGTCTTGAAGACGATGTGGGGGGTCAGGACGGTGCAGTCGACCTCGAGAACGTTGTCCTCCACTAGAATTGAGGATCGCGCGCGTCAGTAACAGGGGGGCCTTCGAATGCGACGGCGCGGCGGCGCGGGGTCACAGAGATGGCGGGGTTGACGGGGTTGACGGGGTTGACGAACGAACGAAGTGCTTGCGCCAGACATCGAGGATGTTGGATTGCAGGGCGGTGCCGGGAGGGCCGTAGTCGAACAGGCCGCTGATGCCACCGTAGATGTCGAAGCTGGGCGTGTAGAACATGCGCCGGCGCAACAGGCCGTCGACGGAGGCCCTGTCGAGGGGCTGGCCCGTGAGGGTCGTCATGGTCGTCGTCGTCATTTTGGTGCTGCTGTCGGGGTTGGTCTCGTAGTTGACCCGGAACCTCTTGGACTGGGTAGTGGTGGTGGTGAATGTGGTGCGCAGCAGCAGCGGCCGGTGGTGGGCTACGACGATCCCGCGCAGGCGAGTGAGCAGAGCGTTACCAAGTGGCCTCATGGGAGTATGTGAGTCAAGTAGCGAAGACCGCAGGAAAACGTTTTGTAGCATTTTCCAAGGACGCGGCGCGCGGAGGGGCACTGTGGCGGATCGTTGTGGCGCTGGTCATAGCGGGGTAGGTACCTTACTATAACGGGGTAAATAGGAACCTCAGCTTGCGCCTAGCGGCCCAGGTAGTGGGCGACGAAGGCTAAATCAGCTAGATGTGTGCTAAATCCAGATCGTGGAAAACACCCGCATCAGCGTTCTGGATCACGACTTACAGTGAGACGAAACACATCGCTAATAAGGCTGGGATCAATACTTAGTTGTAATTGAGACACTGTGATAGGAATTGCTCTATTTGATGAGTCGAGTCACCTTCAACAAATGGCCAGGAGAAGCGAGTCCATATGTAGACGGTCACAGAGGTCTTAGTCTCTTCGCTCATAGGGTCTTACCACAGCATATGTAATACATGCTCGTTACTGAGCCATTGAGTTTTAAACGAACATATTTAATTAATTTTACGAGTCATACTGTTTTCTCACGGCTGAGGCTAGCCAGCGCAGCAGTCAAGCCGGGTGTTTGGAATTCCATATGAATATCTCAAGTGCCATCTCACTACTAGGTACTGTATGATCGCTGCATGTGTTGCGGATCCAATTCGCATATAGCTCTTAGCATCCCCTGGAGACTAGTTAGAGGTGACAATAAGATGAAATAGATGCCAGAATTTAACTCAAGTTGGTTGGAATTATCTTTCATCCATCGTAGGCGACAGAGTATTAAAAAGCAGGCTAAGATAGCTATGTCGACATGAAAAAAATATCAGATTAGGTAGCAGTCAGCATGACTCTGGTACTGCTCAAACTGCCGTCCGCCAGTCAATTACTATATATATGTATGAACGGTCACTGGGTATGGGGGCCTGAACTGGGGGCTTTATAAAGGGGCTTAGCGAAGGAGGACTGCGGGAGAGACGGGGGGCAGAGGGGAAAAAAAAAGTTGAAAATGACTACAGCATGATTCGAACTGAAGGCTGCAAAAAAGAATCCGGCGGGCTTGAACACGCTTCGGACCGGAAAACCTTCTCTACCTATGGATTTGCCTATGGCACAAGGAGTTTGTCCTACTGACTCTTTACCACGGAGCCACCAAACCATGTTTGATGGCGCCTGTCAGGGGAACGTCTGTTGAAGAATTGCACACTTCTCATCATCTATATACCTGCCTTGTTACACAGTCACCCTTGGTGTGAAAAGGGGAGGGGCCGTCTCTTACAAGTATCTCAGTACAAGCCCAAAACTCCTCGGCCTCCGTTTTCGTAGCGGTTTTTCACATCTTTCTGGACTCGCACTACGACTCGCCGGGTCAATCACTATCACATTCGGATGAGTTCAGTCAATGGAAAGCAGGGTCTCCAACACAGCTCTTGAGTGTTTGAGAACGCCGTGAATGAAGACATCATATATGGATGTATTCGCTCATCACACCCCCCAAGGTTATGAGACGGCCAATATCCTGGATACTTCCCAATCTCACTGGCTTGTGACAAAGTTGCCATGTTTCAGAATATTGTATGGGATACGTACTCAGATAACCTCCGCGCTACCAGCTCCGGCGCAGGTTTCGCTCTCAAAACGTCGATAGCGACGCACACTACCTCCATTGCTGTAAGTATAAGTTGTCAGTGAGCGAAAACCCGTACTCAAAGTTTCTATCACGGAGCACCAGCGACTATAGCCGTCTTCAAGCACTCGTATGCTACCTTGGTTCACGGGAGTATTTAGTAAGAAGGAAAGGAGAAATAAAGGTCGTATGAATTCTCTGTTTATACCAGTAAGAGGCAGGGAATATAATTAAGCTTCATGTCACCAAGCAACAGAAGTCTAACGGTAACGAGTCAGCACGGTTGTTTTGAATACAGGCACCGAAGTATCCAATACCCTCACCATACTCCCTATCTATCTACTCATCTATCTACCTAACCACTCGCACAGAATTCCTTAATTGTTGACGTGGGGAGTAGGACGACGAGACAGCATCCTGTAAGCGACCATGCACACGATATACAGGAGCGCCAACAAGCCCATCTCAAGAAGTATAGACCTCAACGATCTCCCACCCACCGCAGCGGGGTCCAACACCCGCGCCTTAGCCTCAACAAGCTTCGCCGTCAACTCCTCACGCAACCGCACAGAATCCCGCCACATATCATAGATGCGAGCGGGCCACTCGCAGTCGTCGGCAAGACAATACTCAGCATTACCCCAGGACTTCGTTCGCACGACCGAGAGTATCGTTTTCGTCCCTTTAGGCATCCTACCCGGCTCTGTTGCAGAAGGCGTATGCTGACCTGTATCAAAGACCGTGGCCAGAGCGGTATCGAAGAACGCGCTTAGCCGAGTGTCGTTTCCGTTTCCGCGGGTAACGAGGGCCAGTTCACGCTGCAAGTTGATAATAGCGTGACATGAGTTTCTAAGGGGTTCGCGGACAAGGTAGTCAAGGGCACCTCCCAGCGCGGTCGCGTGTGCTGCTTGTCGACGAGGGCTTGTTTCCGCAATTTGCGCCAGCGTACGAGTACTCTCGTGAGCCTGCGACAGGGCGTCGCTCAGAGCGTTCACTGCGGACTCAGATAGCAGCTTGTGCGGGGGTTTGAGCCGCTTGCTTATGGTGTAGATAGCGAGCCAGTCACATTCTTCTTGCGACACGAATGTGGGCGGTTCGTAGGCTTCTGTCACATTTTCTTTCACATATGAAGTTGGTGCAGATGTGTTGGTATCGTCTGAGGTTGAGCGAGAGCTGGAGCTTGTAGTCGAAATCGAAGTTGAAGCTCTAGTGATGGTGATAGTAATAGTACTCGAAGTGCTCGAAGTAATGGTCCTAGTCATACGAGGCGTCTGCTCTACCGTGGGCAAGGTTGTTGGTGATATAATAGGATCTCTCCGCCGTACTAGGCCATCATAGCGTCGGTACTCGGCAAGGCTGACATTATACCATTCACCGAGCACGTATGTCACTGGGGTAAGTGTGGGCTTTTCGTGAAAATAGGTGCCAAGCCTACTCAGGGCAGACACTGCGAGCGCGTGTGCGTACGGGGTGATGATCATCTTGATGGCAGACTCCCGACGGAGTAGACGGAGGCCCTTGAGCTAGCTTTTGGACAAGTTGAGTAGACCATTTCTTACCATGTCGGCACCGTTTGATTCAGGCTATATCACACTTTAGGAATGGCATGGTGTATTAAATCCATTGTGACAACCTTTATCTTCCTCTAAGTAGACAAAGAGCTCCGTGTTAATTTTCAGGAAAGCGATTCGACGAAATCAGAAGCTTGCGCGGCAGACAAAGGTGGAATGATCTAGGCTTTTCCAACTGCATAATGGAGTGTCTTAGTTGATTTTAGCACGAAAACCACATGTAGGACGTGGATGAGCGATCGTCTGCTACGAGTCTCTTGTAGTTATGGATTTCTCACACATCGCCCTTCCTGGCTGATTAGTTTTTCAGGCGCTTTCTAGGCTATTTAAAACACCGTCGTTTAAATTGGGTTGTACGACTGGGACAAGACAATGTGACATTGTTTAATAAATTTATCGTACAGTGTAATGACTATTGAGTCTGAAGGACTCTATATTTTTCCCTGATGCTTGTTATTGTCTAACTCCTCTCTATCTCTTCATCTCTCGACATTGATACGCAGGACCCGATACGACATGGCGACATATAGCAGAGTTAAGGCATTGTTGCAATGGAAAAATACCAGGGGCAATTACCCTCGCGTCAGCACAATGACGAAGTTTATTGATTTTATAAGTGTGAAGCAATCGGCTTCTCATGAACACAGTAGAATAGAATTCAAACCACAAGTACGAACAATACCGGCGGCAGTATCGCCATGATTATGTATTACTACAGTCTGAATGACGATTCTGGTGCTATGTGATCGTTCAAAAGATGCCACGCATTCATGAGCAAGGAAATCACAGCATAATTCCATTCAAGATACTCTTCAAGCCCCATGCCAGTCAAGCCCTCTAGATGGTAACAAATAGTGGTAGAGTCAACAGGCCAACCGAAGCCATCCCTGGGGAGACGAGGAATATAAAGGCTGAGCATCTGGATATACGAGAAAGCAGCTGAAGATGCAAAGAATGTCGCCAGTTGAAGAAGTCCTCTCAAACCGGCCCGGGTTGAGACGAGTACAAAGATCCGCCAAGAGAGGTCATGCCAAAGTGCCGCCAGGACAGCATGTAAAATCCATAACGCTGCGTAGACGCTGGAGAGAAGAAAGGCCCAATACGACCAACTCCAATCCAGCTTCGATAGCTGCTGCACTATCTGCCAGTCGTGAGGCAGGGACCGCACGAGGGACCAGACGAGTCCGTATCCGAGTACGATTCTGTCCATTTCCATCCAGATGGGAAACAAGATCAGACCGATAGTTATCAGACGAGAAATATCCCCCGCCGGTTTATCGGCATCTGAGGAGTTAGCAGCCGTGGCGATGGAGTCGGCCAAGCGCGTCAAGAAGCCGCGGATGAAATCGAGGGCAGTGACAATGATGGTGACACTCAGACTCCAGCTACCGATTGCGCCTATGCCGGAGCCTGGGTAGCAGACCAGCCACTCGGGGAGTCCGATATTGGCCAAGGCGTTGGATACGAGAGAAGGCGCGGAAGCGCCCGAGAGGGCAGGGAAGCCGACATAGCACAGGTACAGAAGCCTGAAGAGCACGAGACGGCCGAGTACCGGAAAGCAAGCGGCCACAGCAGGCGTCCGAGTCTCAGTATAGGCAGGGTTGCTCTCTTCTTTCCCTTGGTTTTCGTCAGGTCTGTTGGTCTCCATTAGTGCTCTCTTGGGTCTTTCTCGAGATTGATTGCCGAATCTCGACCTGGGAGAATGTGATGGCTATGGAGCTGATTAATAGAAGGATGACAGTTCGTCTATGGTCTTCGGAGAAGAGGCGTTGAGTATCACAATGATGTATTTCGTCTCTACCAGCGCGCGATATACAGAATCTCTAGCGGAGTTAATTTACATTCGCGGTTACGAGACATCTTCTTTTGATTATCTCGAAGATGCTCAATGAAGAATACATTGCAGCCAGAAAATGTGTCTTTGTAGCTTGGGCGCTATGCTGTAGCTGTCAAAGAGACCGCTTGAACAAAGACTCGGAATCCTGAGGATCCCTGACCAGTTAGTTGGTTGTCTGAGGACAAGGCAAGACAAGACATCAATGTGTCCCAGAATAAAGCGAAGATTGTTCTTCTGAGCCCTACAAGGTAATTTAGGCTAGATTGATGCAGCTCAGTGTCAGTGGCTTTTCGTACGAATATGTATAGAGTGCTGAAAGTGACAAGATAGAGGTATATAACATCTCTCCAGATGCTGTTGAGATCTTCCATCTAACCCGAATGTAAATGCGCATATATCTACGTACGCGTGTAAACCATATAAGCTTTACACCGGTATAAGGTATGATGATGTAAGAGAACGCCGGGAAGAAACGTGGGGAGAGCAGGGATTCGGTTTCCGAGTGTCTCTGGTCTATGCCGCAACATGACCTGCCAGTCTCTATTGTTCACGTTTACAAATGACTATGATCAATGACATTATTGGGAGATTTCGTATGTATTCCCATAACTGATACCATCATGTACGCGCGTATGTCTCAATGCCCATAACCCTTGGACGGGTCAATTCTGTGAGCAAGGCATAGTATCGAGTGCACCATGGCAAGAAAAAGAATAGTTGCGTCTCGTGGCTATCTAAACAGTACTAGTGTGATGGGGCCGGAGCTGCACCGACTGCAGGCTGTGGAGTCTAGGTGGAGTCTAGGCGGAAAGTCAGTGGGAGGCCTACCTGTAATACAGAACTGGCGGGTGGCCTATAAGATCAGCCGAAATGCCGAAACGTAGGCGGACCCAGAACCCTGTCTAGGGACGTAGGGGTCCGGAGGTAAGTATCCTACCTTGTCTCCCCCTTGCCAACCGCAGCCCACGGCTGATACATATACTTCAGGGTACCCAGAAAAAGACGGGACGGGAGACGGACACGGGAGACTATGACTACCTCCATGCCTACTACTCCTCTCTGTATCATACTTCATATCAGGTACATACTTATGGATACACTTCTTTATTGATATTAAGAGACAGACATATTCTAGATGGTATACCCGTTTACCACCATACTTTGTTGGAGGTAGGTACATACTGCTTCAAAGCTAAGTAACTTACCTAACCTACCCTGGGCCGGGCATCTCCACACCTTCGTGTACCCTACCAGTTAGGTACTTGAGGTTCTACGCAGTAAGTTTTACCAAATGCCAAGGGTGCGACAAACCGGGCTTAGCGCACTCGCCGCTTTTGCTCAGGCTCGCCTTAGCCAGTTATCAGTCAGGTGACTGGTTTGCATTTACCTAGGTATGCATTGTTTTATGCAGAGCTCCACCGGGACCAGAGGTTCAATGAGTCAAGTTCAATTGGAATTTACCACTACGCCAAAAAGCTGGGGGTACTGTTCTAGAATCCGGATTATCCAACATTAAACCTGTCCCACCATGTTTTAACCGTCAACTACCTAGAAGGACCATGCAGTGTACTAGTAGTAATCATCTGGTACAACTACCTAGGTAGACATCCGACCGACTGATTGTAAAAAAGGAATAAGATGTCTATCTATAGACACTATTTACAATTATTTCTTCTCAGTGTTGCGATTATTATGCCCTGCTATATCACCGTTACCTACATGCCTAGCCTTCTTTCTCTCCCATCAGCAAGGCAGAGACAATAGAAATTAAACAGATTTACTTGCCCTACTACCTTACTGGACTAATGCTGACAGCGATCGCATCAAAAGGTGCCGGCAGCCATATCGGAGACGTTACAGGCCTGAAGCCATCCGGTGATTGTAGGGAACAAAACCGTAGCAACAGTTTCCGTGAATAGATTGGGCCAGTCATGGCGGGCAGAATAAGGCACATCTGTATACCAGGCATAGTTGACCCTATCGAGCTTGATTGCAACCTTGACCAGTTTACCCTCAAATAGATCAGCGGCGTTAGGGAGATCTATTAAGCGGCCAAAGCCCGTTTGGTGATTGAGCGCAACTGCAAAGAGACGGCCGAGAACCGAGGACTGCTAGTTAGGCTGGAGCGATCTGAGCCAAGTCTAGGGCTTAATAATATCGCCATTGTCGTCAAACTTATAGATGCCTTCGTACGCGTAGTAAACAGGCATGTCGACGGCTAGAAACGGCATAGACACGAGGCGTCGGTCCGGAGATAGGCTGTGGCGTGTAGATATAGACGATAGCGGCTGTATACACAGCGCGAGGTGTTGTGGGATCGTCTAAATTAGACCCGCCAAGTACTCTGCCCATTGCACCATGCCGGTGGGGGTCCAGGGCTGCGGATTTGGATCACATAGAGAACATCTCGAGACTTACAAGACAGCGAGACCTTATATTGAAAATTAGCTAGCATTCCCAATCAAAGCAGCAACTAGCTAATTAAGGCAACCTCTGAAGAATCCAAGATCTATGATCTTCCCTGCTACATATGCGCGTTCCCTTTGCTTGTTCTTGCCCATCATCATACCGTACTGGGCATTTTCCGCAAGGCTGCTTCTCTCGTTTCACCTATGCACTCATTGCCTGCCTTAGGGGCTGGGCACCCACGCGCTGCTTGCTGAGGATATCAAGCATGAGCTGCGAAGGCCGGTTGTCCTTGTATACAGACTGGCTGTTCTTATAGGACTGGACGGCTCGGATGTAATTGTCAAACAAATAAACAGAGTCTTCAGGTCCTCCCTTAGCTTCTGGATGAAACTTGAGGAATGTTAGCGCGGATCCATCCTTCATTGAGTGGCAAAGCCTTCCACGTACCTGGAGAGAGAAGATGGGTCGATCCTTGTGTATCAGTCCTGTTGCGCAGTTAGAAACTACGCAAAAAAGTGGGTCAGCAAAAAAAAAAAAAGGTCCCTACCCTCATTACTGCCATCGTTCAAGTTGATGAAATACGGCATGAAATCGCTGGGCAAGGTGCTCGCATCGACCGCATAGCCATGGTTTTGACTCGTAATGATTGCAGCGCCTGTTGTAAGATCTAAAGCCGGGATATTGTGCCCTCTGTTGCCGTATGGTAGTTTTATGGTACGAGCGCCAGCAGCGAGCGCTATGACCTGATGCCCCATACATACTTGGTCTGTTAGTTTTTTTTTTTTTGCTGTGGTGGGGAGGGTGAACTCAAACGTACCGCCCATGATTGGTATGTTGGATGTATCCATAAGGTACCGCAGGTTTTGGACAGTGGTCGTCAGATGCAACGGATCGCCTGGGCCGTTCGAGATGAAAACGCCGTCGAAATGCTGGGCAACTTTATGGATCGGATAGTCGTACGGGAAAACGGTCACGGAGGTGCCTCGAGCGACGAGACTTCGTAGAATGTTCTCCTTGACACCACAGTCTAAAAGGGCAATATGCAAAGATGCCCCCTTCGATTCCACCAGAAACGGGGCCTTCGTACTAACGTGCGAGACGAGATGCTGCTGTTCGGGATCCGTATAGCCCGCGTCCTCATCCTCGTCGTAGCTTTCCCCCATGGAGATCCTGGCAAGGGAGGAGCCCTCCTCGCGGAGCAAGGTGACAATGGCCCGGGTATCAACGCCAGAGATGATCGGAACGCCCTCGCGAGCACACCACTTGCTCAAGCTCTCTACAGCCGTCCAGTGGCTATATTGGACGGCGATATCGGCGACGACCACTCCCGCGCACTGGATGTGAGGGGACTCGAAGTACTTCAGTAGGCCGTACTGGTCCCGCTCGTTCGATGGAACGCCGTAGTTACCGATGAGCGGAGTGGTGAAGACTAGTATCTGGCCCCGGTAGGAAGGATCGGTCATGCTCTCCGGGTAGGCAACGAGCGAGGTCGTGAACACGGCTTCTCCGCTCACGTTGGCATTGGCGCCGAACGCTGTGCCTTGAAAGACGGGCCCTCCCTATATCCGCAGTCAGTCAAGGGCCAGGACGTCGTAATGGCCTGTAGGCTATAACACACCTGGATTGTGAGAGTAGCAGGCATCTTGGGTGCTTCCGCTGTTTCGCGGCGGGGATCAACGGGCATTTTCCTGCCCGTGGTGCCAGTGGGAATGGCCTTCTCGGAGAGGAACCTGGCTTGGAAGGCCACCCTGGCAGGGGCCACGGCGAAGAGCTTACGAACTGGCCTGGCAGCATTGAGCGTAAGTCGGGAAAGCATGGTTGGAGGTTGTCCAAAGAGCAAATATGGTTCAGTAAAATCTCAGAAGGCTCTCAGAATGATAGAGACCTCCACAAGTGATCTGTAAGCCGATGAAGGTTAGCAAATGCGACGTCACGGGCTGGGTTCGAAGGGGTGCTTCGGAGCGGTGAGTCAGTGCGGTCGGGGTGTGTCGTACCAGACAGATAATCCTATTGGCAACAATGTCAGCCCGATAACCTCAATTGAATGAAATGAGGACAGAGTAGATGCGTGTCAAGCCGAAGCAGGGCAGTGAAAAAGCACAGTTGACATGGACTATTGCCAAGAGCTGAGGAATCTCCCCCCCTTGATGGCGGGGGAAAAATGATCTCACCGATTCATGCTCACGCTGGACGTGCCACAGAAAAAAGAACAACGTACCTGGGATGTGAAGACTGACGGGCGCCCGCTCATGAGGACGATTTCGCTGGAATTGATACCAGAGGGATGTGTGGGAGTCGATTGAGGGGCAGTATAGACGGGCGATGGACAATGCGAACTTGTTTGTAGGTGGGTGGCCGGATCGGTTGGGGAGAGGGAGAAAAAACAAGCCTGGACGTTCTGTGACAAAGACCTCGTTTTTATTTGTTGTTGGCATGTATGGCCGGCCGCCAGGGCCACCATAGCAGTTGGTTAGGGGTGGCAGATGTCAGATATAAGGGGCTATATCTTAAGCCAGAATATTTGACTAACGGGTATCTAAGGGTAGACCTATGTCAAGGAGACAAGGGCCCTCGTATAAATTCTGCGGAACCTACTAGTGACGTCTACATAACATATATCTAATTGCTTTAGCTAGTCGGCGCAGTGCGTGTTGTCGGCGTCGGTGGATTAGTCGTAGGCTAGGTAGTGGTACCTCTGTACCTACATGTGTAGGTAGGTGTAAGATCATGGGTCCGTTTTATAATAAACGGTATTTGCTTTTGTGCAATTGCATTAGACATTATGCACTTCCAAGTGGTTCATATATCGGGCCATGAAAGAGCGGGTCTTGCTCAGGCTAAAAGCGGCGTGGCTCAGGTTGGCTTCCCAACCTATAGGTATCTTTGAGGTAGCAGGGTACACTGTAGCAGGGGAGTGTACCCTAGGTCTGATATCTACCAATCTAGGTACATACAGAAGTCAAGTCAACAATCCAGGACATGTGTCGGAGTCTGGTGCATCGACCAAGCCAACTTTTTCTTAAGCCGCTCCGACCATCCTTCCACTCATTCATCTCACTTCGCCTCATTTCACTTCGCTCACTCGCATCCTCGGGTCATTTCTCACTGCCTACGTCCATCAGACGGAACCTGTCTCTCCTCTCTTCGCCTGCTTGCTCATACTGACCTACTCAACCTCGTCAGCGATTAGGGAGCTATAGAGGGCGTGAGCGTGACAGTAACTACCCAGTCCATACTTGCCCTCTCATCCTTCCTTATCACTACCCAGGCAGTCGAACCCGTCTTCATCCACACACATGACGACAGTTATCCCGAGCTCTACTCCCGCAGCAGTAGCAGCAGCAGCAGCAGCACGACGAGCATCTCCTGCATCATGGCCAACCCGGTGGGCGAGGACAGTTGGGTAGCCTACACCGACGAGCAGCGCCGCCATGCGAGCGACCTGGAGGCCCGCGTGAAGGTCGTCGAGCTCTACAAGGCCGCCCTCGGCGATGAGCCCGCCAGCCTGCGTCTCTGGCTGGCCTACTGCGAGTACTTCTGGTCGCTGTTTACCGAGTGCCAGTCTCCTGCGCCACCGCGTCTACATCCGTCCTCGTCTTCTTCGTCGTCGCCCTCGCCCGCGCCCGCGCCCGCGTCTGTGCCACCGTCGTCGTCGTCGTCGTCTTCGTGGGCCGACGAAGAACGCCAGCTCGGTCGCGACTTGTTCTCATTTGACGCCGCCCTGAGCCTCTGGAGCGACGGCTACAACGCCACCAAGTTCCGCATCGCCGACAGCCATGTGTTCTGGGACCGCTGGATCGCCATCGAGCTCGAGCAGCTGGCGCGCACCCGCACCCCGAGCGGCGTCAAGCGCATCTCGCACCTCTTCCGCGACCGCCTGCAGGTCCCCCACGCCACCTGGGACAACACCTCGCAGATGTTCTCCGAGTTCCTCTCCACCTACAACAACACGGCCTACGAGCACGAGTTCCAGGAGGTCATCCGTACCGCGCGCGACGCCAAGGCCGCCTACGAGCTGCGCGAAGCCCACGAGCTCGAGCTGGCCCGCGCCCAGCGCGCCGCCGACCGCGATGCCGAGAAGGCCAAGATGCGCCAGTACCTCGACTGGGAGATGGCCCAGACCGCACAAGCCACCAATGCCCGCCACTACCACCACCACCACCACCACCACCATGGCCAGCAGAACAACCAGCACCAGCACCACGATCCCTTTGCCATCCCCCTGGGGCTCTGCCTCTACGCCCGTGCGCTGACCGGCGTCCTTGCCTTTGACGATGAGATCTGGAACAACTGTGTCGTCTACCACTCGAGTCTGCACCGCCAACTAAAGTCCAATCCTGCCCTCTACCCCCCCAACCTCCCCAACATGCTCGACTTTTTCCAGCGGGCCACCAAACACTGCCCTTGGTCCGGCCCTCTCTGGTCGAGGTACATCCTGACCGCCGAGGATGCCGGCTGGTCTTTCCATAACGTTGAATCTATCAAGCATGCTGCAACCAACACGAAGGCTCTGGATAAAAATGGCATGACGGGCGTCCTGGACATGTACACCGCCTGGTGCGGCTTTCTCAAGCGCACTGCCATGAACCCTGATGCGCCTGAGGATGCTGCTGATGTTGCCGAGGTCGGTCTGCTTGCGGCTCTCGAAGACGTCGAGCTCTGGGGTAAGCGTCTCTACAAAGACGCGTACCAAGGCGACCCCAATTTCCGCCTGGAGCGTATCCTAATTCAGTACCTCACGGAAGTCAAAGGTGATACGGACGCCGCGAGAGGCCACTGGGACCGACTGTCGCAACATGCTCTGCTGGCCAACAGCTACGATTTCTGGCTGAATTACTATCTCTGGGAGATGGTCGTTTACGCTTCGAGACCTAAAGCCCCGAGCCCGACACCGCCCACGCCATCTGCTAGAGCCAAACCTTCACGGGCCCCTTCCCTGGCTACCGGCGTTCTACAGCGCGCCCTCGCACAAAAAATGTTGGATTGGCCGGAACGGATCCTGGACGTTTATCTCCAGCACTGCAATGACTACGAGCAACCTGACACGTTGCATTATGCCCTCGACACCGTCCACAAAACACGGCGGACAGTCGCTAAACGCCGTGAACGTGAGAAGGCCGCCGCTGCCGCCGCATATGCTACCCAAGCTCAAACCGAGCAAACACAAGACCAGGTGGTCACCGACTCTTCTGTGCAGGATGCCGCGGCGCCGGGCTCGCCATCGAGTGGCAAGAGGAAGCGAGACAACAACAACTCCGATGATACCGGAGAGGCGGCGAGCAAAAAGGCCAAAAGCGTCGAGGCTAGCGCGGAAGGTGCAGAGTCTCAAGAGTCTAGGCTCAAGCGTGACCGTGAAAACACGTCTGTCATGGTGACTAATCTACCTCCCGACGTCACGCAGACAGCCGTCAGACGGTATTTCAAGGAATATGGTCATGTCAACAATTTGATTCTTCGTAAGGAGGATGACGAAAAGTCTTCATCCGCACTGATCGAGTTTAGATCCCCAGAAGAGGCAGATTCCGCACTCTTACGCGATCAGAAATACTTCAATCAGTGCCAGCTGAGCGTCAGACCAGGCACACGCCTGACTGTATTCGTATCCAACTATCCTCCTACGGCCGACGAAGCTTATATTCGTCGTCTGTTTGCGCATTGCGGTGATATTTTTAACATACGATGGCCGTCGCTCAAATACAATGCTCACCGTCGCTTCTGCTACATCTCATTCCGAGATGCAGATGCCGCGTACAAAGCTACATTGATGGACGGTAAGCTCGTGGAGGGCCAGTACAAGCTTCAATCTAAGTTTTCCAATCCATCACATAAGAAGGACCGGGAAGGTGCGTTGGCCGAGGGGCGTGAGCTCCACGTCAAGGGCGTACATCCTTCTACACAGGAGAACGATCTCCGGAGTGTCTTCGGTAAATATGGCAAGGTGGTGACGGTCCGCCTACTTACGAATTTAGGTGGTCAGAATGTTGGCACCGCCTTTATTGTCTACGAAACTAAGGAGCAGGCCGAAAATGCCCTCCAGCTAGACAAGACCAAGCTCAAATCTCAACTACTCGAGGTAGAGCTTAGCAAGGAGACCAACTTTCGTCCTTCGGCAACCATCAAAGCCCCTCGCGGCACGAGTAACCCACCCTTGACCCCATCGGTAGACGGCGATGTCGCGATGCCTGATGAGCCCGACGGGCAGGATGATACGCAGAAAAGCAATCAGAAACCCACGCCGGGCGAGATCCAGGCACGTACTATAGCCATCATGAACATTCCCGACACCATCAACGACGCCCGCATCCGGACTCTAGCGGAGAAACACGGATCCATCGTTAAGCTCGTTCTACGGCCTGATCACGCGGGAGCTATAGTAGAATATACTGATGCTTCGATGGCCGGACAAGCCGCGCTGGGTCTCGAGGGCTTCGAGATAGCACCAAATCACAAGCTGCGGACTGGTAGCCCCAAACAACTTTTCGGGGAAAAAGCCACCAAACCCACGCAACAGGCAGATACCACAAAGGCGCCCAAAAATTGGGTGCCGCCTCCACCTCCAGTGCGGAGACCCGTACTGGGCCGGGGAGGTGGAAGAAGAGGTGGACTGGGATTTGTAGCTATATCAAAGAAGGATAAGGAATCTGGTTCATAATGATACCCTGAATGAGGACCGGGCCAGACTAGGCTAAGTCGCCTACACAGAGTGTAGCTAGGAAGGCATGTATGCATATAGTTATGTTATGGCGGCATGGTACGCATTTACACGATGAGGAGTTCACACAACTAATGACGAGGGGGGGAACAAAAAATTGGGAATCGGTATCCTTATGTATCTCATAGAATGAGGTTTAAGATCGTGGTTGCGGTTGCGGTTGAGGTCGAGGTCGAGGTCGAGGTAGAGGGTGTTGGTGTTGTAGGCATTCATGTTGCTCACGCGAGCTAGAACTAGATACCTCGGGTGATTTATTTGAATTATATACCCTTCCTCGCTCTTCTACGATGAAGCCAAGATTGCCGTGCATACGTGTGCACATGCTTGTATGGGTAGCGAAGATCCGTGCAGCCACTACTAGTCTTATATACACCTGTAATTCTCCCTTGTCACAGAGTCGTAGAATATCGAAACCAAGCTGACCAGCCCCTAGGTCTACGCCTTCGTAAAGTCCTGGGAGAAGATGGTATTCCAGACATCGAGCCATTTCTCCTGGCTGGCCGGGAGGAGCTTACCGGGCATCTTGAAGGAGCGGGCGAGGATGTCGCGCAGACGGGCGCGCAGCGTCTTGACGACAAGCAGGGTCTTCCAGTCGGCGATGCTGAAGCGGGCGCGGTTTCCGTCTAGAATTATGACGCCTGCGTACATCTGTATGGGGAAAAGGGTATGCGTTAATATACTATAATCGCGTCTTCTAGGTACGGTGGCAAGAATGAGGATGGTTTGGAACGGAAGGGGAGATGATTGAATCAGAGAAGAAATGAGAGCACCGGATATATAAAGAAGAAACCCTTACATCAATGCGTACATCGCCGCAAAGCAGCGCAATGGCAAAGGTGTCTGCCGCCGTGGTCTCATGGGCATTCAGGAACCTATCCAAAGATCATCAGTCAA
This sequence comes from Xylaria sp. FL0064, assembly GCA_022593225.1. NCBI lineage: Eukaryota > Fungi > Ascomycota > Sordariomycetes > Xylariales > Xylariaceae > Xylaria > Xylaria sp. FL0064. Next base: position 1,211,652 of record JAJKLE010000007.1, on the reverse strand, counting down.
GAGCACTCATAACACAGAACGCACCACTGCGTAGTCAGGACATGGTTATGACGTGAAACCTACTGTTTCGACTGCATGATATGGTAATATGAGAGCCATTTCAGATCCAAGTTGCCTTTGTTCACGCTAGACGGATGCAGGCTAATACTCTGGTTATTGCTAACGTTGCGGAAGCCCTTGTTCTCGCGCAGGAGAAGTTTGGGATAGAAACTCCAAGCGATAACGGAGCTCGACACGAGGTCATTATCGCTATTGATGTTGACACGTTGTGGGAGCTCAAAAAACTGCCTCCGCCGGCTCGAGTATCGGAGGCGGCTGAGCTGCTGTCTCTCATCGTGCGTGAGCTGCAGAAATCCGGCGTCTACCAGGGAGACCAGGAGCTGCCCCTTGAGGTCTTCGATGTTAGATAGCGTCTGCGAGGACAAGTAGTTTTTCTTGCAGAATTGAAAGTCGTGGCTTGTTGTCTGACACACTTTCTTCCAGCCGAGATAGGCGTTATACACCGTCAGAAGATCGGAATCAGCCCTCTTGAACGCCTTACGGGCCTGGTCTGCCTGTGTGCGCTGTCCGAACGGTGCAGTAAATGGGGACTTAGATGATAAGATGGCGGCCACCGTGATGGCCATGTCTAAGCACTTGAAGATGGTCCCTTGCAGGATGAGTTTTCCCAAAAAGACGTCCAGGGGCAGCCTGGCTAACTGATACCCTAATGGTGTAAGATCCTCGGCGGCCGTAAGAGCCCTGACGTCGATGAGGGCGTCGATCGCTCGGCGAATATTCTTTGCCGATGGCGCGTCAAGGGCCTGTCCGAGGGTTTCTTCTATTCCCCCAATCTTGCAGATTTTAACTCGGATAGCTAGGTCTTGCAGTGATAGGCGTAGCATTTCAGGGGTTTGTTGATCGCTCATGAGTTGATCGTGTCTATACTTTGTGAACATGTGAAAGCACAATCCTTCTTGAACTCGGCCCGCTCTACCGCGGCGCTGTTTAGCGTTTGCTCTGGAGATAAAGGTGTCGATAAGTCGAGAGAGCTGCCGCCTTTCGTCGAATCGCATCTCACGGTGCTTGCCTGTATCGATGACACAAGTCACATCAGGGATAGTAATACCTGTTTCGGCAATGTTGGTTGCTAGAACGATTTTTCTCACCCCTTCTGGTGGAACGAGAAATGCACGCTCTTGATCTTCGGTAGCAATGGTTGAATGGAGGGGATACACCTCCCAGTCCCTCTGGAAGAACGGTTCACCTAGTAACAGGTCGTTGAGAGTTCTGATTTCTGCTATACCAGGCAGGAACACGAGAACTGCTTTGCTATAATTGATATATGTCGGGTCAACAGCGATTCGTCCGATCAGCTGTACGATCAGGTCAAATTCTATTTGATACTCGTCCATCTGTGAAAGAGTGCTGCGCGTCTTGGCGGAGTATTGGCGTAGGTCTTTCGCAACATTCTGAGTTGTGGATGTATCATTCTCGTCTTCAATTGCATCGTCGTCGAGGTCGGTCATCTTCTCATGGCCTTGCTGATTCAACGTATACCCAGTAACCTCCAGAGCATCCTCGAGATACTTGACCTGTACGGGAAATGTACGACCAGGTACATTGAGAACAGGGGCACGTCCTAAGTAATTAGAGAATCTCTCCGCATCGACGGTTGCCGACATGAGGATTACTTTGAGATCTTTTCTCTTCTCGAGGAGCTTCTTCAGAACAATCAGAAGAAAATCTGAGTCAATTGTGCGTTCGTGGACTTCATCTAGAACGAGATGTGTAATCTCCCGGAGCTCGTTTGATCCTTCAAGCATACGCATGACGATACCAGTGGTTGCATAGACCAACCGTGTCTCCTTGGATGTATTGGACTCGAGTCTGATCGAGTAGCCTACGAGTGATCTCGCAGTACCCAGGTCACCCCTTCCTTCGCCAAGCTCCTCGCTTACACGACGCGCTAACGAGATGGCAGAGATACGCCGAGGCTCTGTGCAGTAGATCTTGCATGGTCTCCCTAGGCACAGCTGGTGCTCCAATAAGAATGATGGAACCTGAGTGCTCTTGCCGCTGAATTCCTTGGTTAGTAATACGGTTCTTTTCTAGGCCGAGGTTTCTTACCATCCCGTCTCGCCACAGACAATGACTACCTGTTCGCGCTCCACAGTCTCTAATACCTGTTGGCTGAACTGCCACATGGGTAGTTGCATCCGGGATTGCTACGAAGGCGTGTGAGACTGCAGTTTTCAATGAGATAGGTGGCTATAGCATAGAACTTACCAGCATGGCTTGGAAACGAGGTGTACTAGCTTTATCAAACCATATCTTTTGGTAATATTCTGGCCCGTATACATTGGTACCAGATCGGTCGATGTTGGGGTCGTCGCCATCTTTTGAGGCCCGCTGTGCTGCACGACCTCGAAAAGCGCCTTGCAACAGAACGCCGTCCTCTAGTTCTTGTTCCTGTCTCCGCCGAACCATGGTACGCAGTTCTTTGATGGCTACTCTGTCCGCGGCATCTGCTTGGCTCTTCTTCTCTTCGGCGAGCTCGGACCATAGCTCTCTCCATACTGCTGGTAGCCTTAGGAATATCTTTTCTTCCTTAGTGGATCCGAAAATCGCAAACATGGCGACAGTGGCGATGTAAGCTTCCGATTGCTTCGCGTCAGGTGTCGAGACCGTCGCCATTTTGAAGGAGTATTGCTGTGGGAATATAGCCTGTTCTATACATGGGATCTCTGGAACAGTAGCCATTTCTTGCGGCTTGGACCATGAGATGGATACCATATGGCGATTGGAAAAGGAGCTTTTAGATACGAGACTGTATGCAATCTTCACTGTTGAATCTCTGCGAGGGTGTAAGTAATGACTGTGTATTATTACGCGTTGTCACTATATACCTTGATCGACAGGCCTCTTCTAGAGCTCTGGTAGGGTTCACGCCCGACCATTTCCCAAAGTCACGGATCGTAACCTTGACCCCATCAGCACCGTTAATCACGGTGCTCGTCTTGCCTGTGGCGTCAGTCTCTTGAACCGGGAGATTGGCGAATAGATCTGATATGGCTTCGTCACCGCTGTCGCCCTGTAGAATCTCGGCTGCCATTCGTTTGGCTTCTTTAGCGATATCATCTTCGTCATCGGACTCAGCCGTTGGATCTAAGCCGGCCGCCTGGTTTTCCTGCTCTTTTTCCTTCTCTCGCTCCTGCTCTCGTTCTCTTTCTTGCTCAGCTTTCCTTGCGTTAGACGCAAATTCTTTCTCAAGTTCAATTCTGCGGTTTCGCCACGTATGTTCCGCCAGGGGCTTGTCAAAAAGGACATCCTGCTCAATGCGGTCAGTTTTGGCTAGGAGCTTTGCCTCTTCCAAGTCAAAAGATTCGAATCCCTGGGATTGGCCTCGACTGGCAGGAGTAGGCCGATTCTTAATTCCACCAGGTCTCTTAGCGCCCTGCCTCGGACGTTGCAGCCAGAAGAGTTTCTCCATAGTTTCGAGATATGCCGGTATCAGATCCTCGGGCTCAAAATCTTCGTCACAAGTCACCATGAGCTTTTTGGGAGTGCCGACACGCGAAGACTGTAAGCCGTTCTTGGAGCTACCATGCTTTCCCCCGCCAGCGTTTTCAACGAGGCGCGGAGTATTTGCGCCAGAAGGCAGGGGGCTATCATATGGGGTGTCTAACGGCGAGAATGGTATCAGTATATATCTTTCGATCCAAGGACGTGGACGGACTTACCTGGTTGAGACTTAGGTGGCTTAACGCCCCTGTAGTCGTAATCGCGCAGCTCTTCTCGATCACATGACTTGGCGAGCCAGTCCAAGGCCTCCTCTAAGCCCCAGATGTAGTCCCGGTTCGCACTGGATACACTCGAGGCCACCTCGAGTATATACTGCAAGACGGCGGCAATCCTTTCGGGAGAGAATGACAAGCTCGCCAAGGTCTGCTGCAAGGTCCACAGCCTCATGGTCAAATCCTCCTCCGAAAGCATCTTGTCGTTAGGTGATCGCTCCGAGGCCAGAGAAGAGGCGGTGAAGCGGCTCTCGGCCTGAATCATGTCGAGAATCTGGTCCATCAGCTCCTGCGGCAGCCATTTTCTCGTATTCAGAGGCTCGGCCTGCCCCCGGAGCAGTCGTCGGTCGGTATCGAGGCGCGTCTTCTGGCGAGTAGCATCTCGCCTGACTTTTTGCGCATGTTTTTCGACTAGCAGCTGTAGCTCTGACTCCTCCAGCTGTCTCTCGAACTCTTCCGGGCTTAGCGAGGACTCGGGCTGTGTCTGAGCGGCAGCTTGCTCAGGTTGAGTAGCTGATGCAGAGATGGACGCATCGGTTTTTGCGAGACCGGTGGCTACAGAGTTGGAGGCAGCAGGGCCATTTGGTGGCGTTTCTGCAGGAGCAGCGGTTTCGACCCGGGGTTTCGAGGCAACGGAGGTGGTAGCAAAACCTCGGGCTGGGTTCGCAGCTGGCTTAGACTTTTTCTTTTTAGGACCCGCCATTGCGATGGGGTGTTTGAGAAAGCGGCGAACAGGAACACCAGCGTGTTGAGCTTATAGAAAAGCAGAGGAACGCAGGGGAAGAAGGCGAATGTGACAGGGTGAAGGCACCCGGAAAGATGGCGAAGGCTTTCTGGCCTCCTATAGCGAGTCTACGAGCAACAGCAAGCTCCAGCAACCTAAAGAAGTACAAGCTCCTAGAGAGTGTAAGTGGGCAAAAGAGAGGGTAGTAATGATGATGCTGGAGCAAGGACGCCTTAATCTCTTGTTGTCCTTATGCCTCGAATGGCCAAATTCAGACGAGTCAAAGCCTATACATATATATTTATACATATATCTTTATGCGCGTGAGTAAACAAAAAGAATATGCACGTGGATGGTGGCGTTATTATTCGAGAGCGAAAGCATTAATTTGAGGGCAAAGCTCCGATATCTAGAGCTCTGCTCTTGTGCTTTTCTCAGCCTCAAAAAAATTTATAGGTACATGGTCAGAATAAGTGGCATAGACCCAGGAATGCACTGTAGATAAGGAAGTAGGCAGGTACCTACATCATCGCCTCCATAATATGTGCCCGTCGTCATGGCGGGGTTAAAGAAAACAGAAAAGTGCTTCGGTCGGATACGCCAACACAGATGGAGGGGCAGAAAAAGGCGGGGTGCATCTGATCGCACATTTGATCTCAATGTTCCTTATTTTAGTGTGCGGTAGCAGTAATATAGGCAAAAATCTAGACATTTTCTGTTTTACTATTTTTTGACGCATGAACGGAGGATTGGAGCTCTTCTAACTCGACCACCGCTTACTCTATTAGGTAGACCGACTTTAGCTCAAACGCCCCCCTGGCAGCCTCTGCTTGCTGGCACTTATCTACTTAGGTATCTTGTACATACCTAAGCGGTAGGTCTAGCCTATCTAGAGAAGTACCTGGGACTGCTCTGTGCCCCTCTCTAAGCGCAACACCACTGAGGACCATTTTTTTTACGTCGACAAGCACTTCATCCAGCCAGTACATACATACCTAGGTACAATCTTCGGCTTTTAATACTTACTTATTTATATATGTATGTACCTAGGTAGGTCAGTGAGAGAGAGAGCGAGGTTCACGGCTGGTATTCTGGAATACGGTGTTGGTAGCAGACGACCTGGATATATTTTTCTTATTTGCATTTTTCCATCTTCTATTCCCACCTAAGTACATCTTATACTGAAGGGAGCCGCCGTATCATGTCCATACATCGTCCTCACAATCACCTCCGGCTGCCAAAATGACCGACGCCTCGTCCTCGCCCTCATCCTCCTCTAGCACGGGCATCGACTATGCCACCACTCGCATTGCGCTGTTCTCCTCGTCCACGTCGACGAGGATAGCTAGCCTGCGCGCCATTGATGACCGGCTGCGGCACCATTGTAAGTCCTGTCCTTGGCTGACATGCCGCTGCGCTGACGGGCTCCCTGGCTGATTCTCGTCTCTCTGTGTCTCGGCGCCTGCAGCCCTCGACGCGCCCGCTACAGCCGTCCTCCTGCGTCTCCTGCTCGACACCCACAGCTTCTACACCGACCGGCCGTCGAGGAGAGCGGCCCAGGCCTGTCTCGCCTCTGTGATTGCGGCCAATCCCGACCCGAAGCTCCTGGCCCCCTTCGTCTCTGCCATCAGCCAGGAGGCTCAGAAGCCCTCCATCGCCTCGAGCAATGCATTCGTCCTTGTCGAGTGGTGTACGCTTCTCCTGAGGGGCTTCGTGAACACGCCCCTGTGGGATGCCTTCGGCCTTGATATCATACAGACCAATGCGGCCGCTCTCGACACATGTCTTCAGCCGACCGCGAGGCCCAGCGTCGGCCAATCCGCCCTGGTTCTCACACGCCGTGGCTTGCGCGCTGCGTTCTGGCAGGACGGGTTCAGAGAGAAGGCTGTTATCGACGCAGTCCAGACCCTCACTACGAAGGGAACCCAGCCCGCCGCCAGGAACGCCGCCATGCTTGGAGCCATTGCCGGCGTCTGTTCTCGCCATGCGCAGGCCAGAGAGACCCTGGTAGCTCAGAAGCCCGCCTACTACGCATTTTTCGTAAGAGAGCTCGTAGGTTCCCGTACAGCTATTCCCAGACATCTTGTTGTGGGCCTGCGCGACTTCTTCTCCGACTTCGTTACGCTAGATGATCTGGAGAAAGAAATCATTCCGCCCATCGAGAAGGGGCTTCTACGTGCACCGGAAGTTGTGTTAGATATACTGGCCAACCTCCTCACTCTGCTCCCTACTGACAATATAGATCTTGCCAAAGTGCTTGATGCGCATCTCTTGAAGCCCTTGCTGTCAAATGTCAAATCTAGCAACCCTAGTATTCGTGAAAGTGTTTTGGAAGCCTTCAAGCAAGCTGCAACCCGGAGCAGAGACACTAAAGCCATAAGCCACGTTGTCGATGAGATTCTTGGCCCCTTGAAATCCGGGAAACTGACTTCCGCCGACCAACGCATCTTACACGCTAATATGCTACATGCTCTCTCGCTCTCAAACCCCGATGCGACCAAGATAGCCACAAGCCTTGCTCCCGTGGTCGTTAAGGAAGGGAACGAAGCTGCTTTGGGCGCCGAATTAAGTGTCCTAAGCCAAGCTGTTATTCATCTTCTCCAAAACGACATCGAGGTGCCGAAGCCAGTCGTCGAAGCCTTTGTCAAGGGGCTGAGTGACAAGAAAATCCCAGCTCGGCGTTTATGGATTCTTCGAAGTGGTGAAGTCCTGCTCTCTGTGACTGACGACCCCAAGCCCCCCTCTACACATCTCACCAAATTCTCCGAGGCCATTACGTCCCCGATGGTTGATAATTGGGCAGAGGTTCTGAAGAACCCTGCCTCGGCTGCGCAGAGCGGCTTGATTACCGGTGCGTATGTACTTGGCGCGCTTGTTTATCGAGCCCTTTATAGGATTGAGAGCCCTGCTATCCAAACCAAGCTAAAGAAGGTGGATATCGCGAAGGAGTTGCTCTCTCTCGATCCAAAGTCCGCCTTTCTCCTGAACCACCGTGTATATAGCCGCTTATCAAACGAGGACGATTGTACATGGTTCCTTCGGTCTCTCGAGGCAGCAAGTACTGAGATAAGTAGTGCGACCGAGTTGGTCCAAGTCGCTTGGTCGCAGGCTTTTATCTACCTCGCTTCTGCCATGAATGTTCCCGCCAGCATACGTAAAGCTTCATGCCAGTCAATTGCTAGGCTCTATTGTCTCAATCCTGCTTTTACGTCCGGCGCCATGATCGATGGGCTTTGGCGGTGGGTTGAGTCCTCGGAGAAGAACGAAAAAGAGAGCGTTGCCGCCAGTGCCAAATTCGAAACGTCACATTTGCATCTTGTTCTGCGGTCAATTACCCCAGGTGAAGAGGAACTTAAATCTGGAGGAATCCAACCAGATCAAGAACTGGTTGAGCGACAAATGTGCGCGCTGCTTGTTCTAGCTCGGAAGGATCTGATACCAAGGTGCAGTTGGATAGATCTCTGCCTCCGAGTTGGCGTTGACCCGGGGGGGCTGGCACGCAAGTACGAACAGGAGCTGATAGACCAATTAATCGAGAAGACGAAATTCGGCCACAATGTGAGACTCCTCCAACATTTAATCCTAATGATACTGACCACACAAAAGTCGAACATAATCAATGCGGCAGCCTGCAATGCAGCTGCTGACCTAGCATTCGTGGCGCCGGAAACCATGATACCCAGGATTATTGACCTTATACGAGCAGATCTAGCAACTGATGAACTGGAGAAGATCGGCCCAGTCGAGGCCGCTATTTTTCGAACTCCAGAGGGGACAGCGTTTGTGGACGTACTTGCAAAGAAGTCGCAAACTGTTCCTAACAAGAATACCAAAGACTATGATACCTTGAAGTGGGAGGAAGACCTCAGGAACCAACTTGCCCAGAAGAAGGGGCTCCAGAAGAAGCTTACCGCTGACGAGCAAGCTAAAGTCAACGCACAACTCAAGAAAGAAGCAGAAATTCGCCATTCAGTCCAGCAAGTGGAGGCGCGACTCATGCGTGGCATCGGCATCATCCAGAGCTTAGTGTTTGGGCCACCGACAGATGCGAGTCTCTGGCTCGGCCCTTCTGTTGCCGCACTACTAGGCGCCATGGAATCTGGTGCATGTCTCATCGTGGGTAAATCCGCGCCGTCAGCGTACCTCGCCTGCGCGGAAAAGGTGACAGCTCGGCTAGGAGCCATTAGACCTTTCATTGGTGTTGCCACCCTCCGGGCTGTCGACATCACGTCCCTACCAGAGAATATGATGCAAGAAAACGTCGAGGAGCTCCTGACTAGGGTCCTCTACCGACTGCGCTTTGCCGGTGAACAGCGGCCGTTTGATGCAGTATCCCTTATTTACATACTACCCTTGATATTTGCAGTTCTACGGAAGGGCGGTATTGGAGAGGCAGCCGATGAGAGGGAGACGCAACTCGTCCTTGCAATCGAATTTGTATCTTTTCATACTCTTGTTTGTTCCGATGAGAATATCCCGCGAGCTGAACTTCTCACCGTCCTTATCTCATCTATGCAGCGTTACAATCAGCACTATAAGATTCTCAAAGATTGTTTTTCCGACATAGTTCGCTCCATTGCTCCAAATATCAAAGCTCAGGAAATAGCAGTTCTCTGCAAAGGAGTAACCGTACCGCAACCCAGCGTCAGGGAAGCAGTGCTGCAAGCCATTAGCGCTGAAGTTGACCTGAGCGATGTTGAGTTCTCAGAAGAGCTTTGGATTGCTTGCCACGATGACGTAGAGGAGAATCGGGAGCTTGGGCAGGAGATTTGGGAAGAGGGCGGCTTTGAAATATCTGAAGAAGTATCAGCTAAGCTGCTTCTTTATCTCGAGAGCAAAGATGCCCAACTGAGGAGGGCAGCCGCCAGGGCTTTGGCTAAGATATGCAGATCATTCCCATCGGCTATCGCGGATACGTTACAACGCCTGCGAGCATCTTACACGGAATTTGCCAAACCACGCGTTCCACAGCTGGATGAGTATGGCATGCCCAGGAAAGTGAACCTCTCTGATCCCTGGGAAGCGCGTCATGGCATTGCCACCGCCTTCAAAGAGCTTGCTTCTCATCTGGATAAATCACAGATCGATGAATTCCTGAACTTTCTCATCGAAGGCGGTCCGCTGGGCGATCAAAATGCCATGGTACGCAGTGAAATGCTCGAGGCTGCTCTTGCAGCTGTCGACTTACATGGCAAAGCCTTAGTGGACAAGTTGATGAAAACGTTCGAGCGCACTCTATCAGAACCTGATAAGGGGTCCGAGGCAGCCGATCGTGTCAATGAAGCAGTCATTATCATGTACGGTGCTTTAGCCCGCCACCTAAAGCCCGGCGACGCAAAAATCCCAGGTGTCCTAGAAAGGGTGCTTGAGACTCTGAGCACCCCGTCCGAAACCGTGCAATACGCAGTAGCCGAATGCCTACCTCCGTTGGTACGTACATGTGGTGATAAATCATCCAAGTACTTTGATCAAGTGTTGGAAACTCTCCTGTCGTCTAAAAATTATGCTGCTAAGCGTGGGGCTGCCTATGGCTTAGCAGGGTTAATTCGTGGGCGAGGTATTTCGGTTCTTCGTGAATACCGCATTCTAGTTACTCTCAAGAGCGCCACTGAGAATAAGAAAGAGCCACAGCAACGTGAGGGCGCATTCATCGCATTTGAATTACTGCCAACGATACTAGGCCGCCTCTTTGAACCCTACGTTATTCAGATCGTGCCTCAGCTTTTGACTGGCTTCGGTGACAGCAGTGCTGATGTTCGAGAAGCGTGTCTGGCGGCGGCAAAAGCGTGCTTTGCCAAGTTAAGTTCCTATGGCGTCAAACAAATATTGCCTACTCTCCTCAACGGTCTTGATGACGACCAGTGGCGCAGTAAACGCGGGGCATGCGAGTTGCTCGGTGCCATGGCTTACTTAGACCCCCAGCAACTTGCACAAAGTTTACCAGACATAATACCGCCACTTACCGGCGTTCTTAATGATTCGCATAAGGAAGTGCGAGCAGCGGGAAATAAGAGTTTGAAACGGTTCGGCGATGTCATTGAAAATCCTGAAGTCAAGAGCCTGGTTGACGTCCTCCTCAAGGCCCTCAGCGACCCAACGAAATATACCGATGACGCCTTAGACGCGCTCATCAAGGTACAATTTGTTCATTACCTCGATGCGCCCTCATTAGCGTTAGTAACGAGGATTTTGCAACGAGGTTTAGGCGATCGGTCCAACACCAAGCGCAAGGCCTCTCAAGTCATAGGTAGCTTAGCACATCTTACCGAGCGTAAAGACCTCATCACCCATTTGCCTGTCCTGGTTTCCGGTCTCAAGGTCGCGGCAGTCGATCCTGTACCAACCACGCGAGCGACTGCTTCACGTGCTTTAGGATCACTCGTCGAGAAACTTGGCGAAGATGCCCTGCCAGATCTCATTCCCAGTCTCATGCAGACTCTCAAATCCGAGGCTGGTGCCGGAGATCGCCTCGGATCAGCGCAAGCACTTAGCGAGGTTCTTGCTGGTTTGGGTACCACGAGGTTGGAAGAGATCTTGCCAACTATACTGCAAAATGTGGAATCTTCCAAGGCCGTCGTGCGAGAAGGTTTCATGTCTCTTTTCGTATTCCTACCAGTCTGCTTTGGCAACAGCTTCGCAAACTACCTGGGCAAGATCATCCCTCCTATTCTTACCGGGCTTACTGATGAGATTGAGTCAATCCGCGACACGGCATTGCGCGCTGGACGTCTCCTTGTTAAGAATTTTGCCACCCGTGCCGTTGACCTACTACTACCTGAGCTAGAGCGAGGCTTGGCCGATGATAGCTACAGAATTCGTTTAAGTTCCGTCGAGCTGGTCGGAGATCTCCTCTTCAACCTCACTGGTATTACGGGTAATGCTGATGCGGAGGACGAAGAAGAGAAAGCCAAGGAAGCAGGCGCGTCCCTTCGCGAAGTATTGGGGGTTGAGAAACGCAACAAGATCTTGTCTGCGCTTTATATCTGTCGTTGTGACACTGCCGGCGCTGTGCGTACAGCCGCCATTAGTGTATGGAAAGCTCTGGTTGCAACTCCTCGCATTTTGAAGGAACTCACACCTACCCTAACGCAACTCATCATTCGACGTCTCGGTAGCTCGAGCATGGAGCACAAGGTAATTGCCAGTAATGCCTTAGGAGAGCTAATTCGAAGAGCTGGTGATGGCGTGCTATCAACACTTCTACCAACATTAGAGGAAGGACTCCAGACGTCTACCGACACGAATGCTAAACAGGGAATCTGCCTAGCACTCAAGGAGCTTATCTCGTCGGCTTCTGACGAGGCCCTGGAAGATCACGAGAAGACTCTCATTTCAGTCGTGCGGACTGCCCTTACTGACTTTGATGAGGACGTCAGAGAGGCTGCCGTCGAGGCATTCGATTCTTTGCAACAAATCATCGGCAAACGTGCTGTTGATCAGGTTCTGCCTTATCTTCTGAGCCTCTTGCGCTCAGAGGATGAGGCGGATAATGCTTTGTCTGCCCTGCTAACCCTCCTCACAGAGTCTTCTAGATCCAATATCATACTGCCAAATCTCATCCCCACCCTCATAACACCCCCCATTTCGGCGTTCAACGCCAAGGCCTTAGCATCTCTGTCTCGCGTTGCCGGCACGGCTATGAACCGAAGATTACCCAACATCATCAACTCGCTCATGGATAACATTATCGATACTAAAGACGAAGAGCTTAGAACGGAGCTAGAAGAGTCGATGGATACCGTCATACAATCCATCGACGAGTATGACGGACTGAACACGGTCATGAACGTCCTCTTACAACTCATGAAGAACGATGATCATCGCAAACGTGCCATTACAGCATCACGACTTGCCAACTTCTTCGCGCATTCGGATGTGGATTACTCTCGGTACAACCAAGATATCATCCGCGCACTGCTCATATCATTCGATGATCGGGATAGCGATGTGGTGAAGGCAGCCTGGACCGCGCTCAGCGAATTCACGAAGAAGCTGAAGAAAGAAGAAATGGAAGCATTAGTACCGTCTACCAGGACATCCCTGCAACAAGTGGGTGTGCCTGGCTCAAACCTTCCTGGATTCGAACTTCCAAAAGGTATCAATGCTATCCTGCCCATCTTCCTTCAGGGTCTCATGAATGGTACTCCGGAGCAACGTACAGGCGCCGCATTGGCCATATCAGATATCGTTGATAGGACAAGCGAGAGCTCTCTCAAGCCCTTCGTCACGCAGATAACCGGTCCACTCATCCGTGTGGTTTCAGAACGCTCGACAGAGGTCAAGTCGGCCATTCTTCTTACGCTCAACAATTTGCTCGAGAAAATGCCAACTGCGCTTAAGCCCTTTTTACCCCAGCTGCAGAGAACCTTTGCAAGATCACTCGCGGACACTACAAGTGAACTTCTTCGATCACGAGCTGCCAAAGCTCTCGGCACCCTCATCAAGTTCACACCGAGGGTCGACCCGCTAATCGCAGAGCTCGTCACGGGGTCCAAGACCTCAGACGCCGGCGTCAAGGCGGCTATGCTGAAGGCCCTATACGAGGTGATTAGCAAGGCCGGTGGAAATATGGGCGAGAGTTCACGAGCGGCGGTGTTAGGCCTCATCGATATGGAGACAGATACGAGAGATACGGCCATGGTAGTAACCTATGCGAAAGTCCTTGGTGCACTCATCAAGAATGTACCGGGCGACATTGCCAATGGACTCATTCGGAACCGTGTAGCACCCACTCACTTCACAAGCTCGTCAGTACTAGCGCTCAACGCTGTCTTTGTAGAGTCCGCACAGACCCTTCTTGAGAGCCCGGCAGGCGAAGACTTACCCGAGCTTCTCTGCCAGGGTATGTCAAACAAGAATGTGAGTAACCTTGAGACGCTATATCGAATGCCCGTGAGTTTCTAGCTAACATTCAAACGCAGCTCTTTGTAGCAGATAATACGATCCTAGCAACAGGTAAATACCTCTTATCGGACTCGACCAAGTCATTTGAGACGACCAAGCCCATCTTCTCGGCGCTAGCTGCCATAATTGGCCCCGGGAACCCGTCCGACTCTCGACGGCTAGCACTGGTAGTAGTACGCACCGTTTCCCGGGCCAACATGGAGCTCGTACGGCCACACCTTGCGGTACTTGCACCACCAGTATTCGCGTCGGTGCGAGACCCAGTGATCCCAGTGAAGCTGGCGGCGGAAGCAACATTCGTAGAGCTCTTCGGGGTGGTGGATGAGGAGACGGCCGTTTTCGACCGGTACATGAGTGGACCAGGAAACGAGCTACCAGCCAACACGAAGCGCAGCATGCAGGACTACTTCAAGCGTGTGGCGGTCCGGTTGGGCCAGCAGGCCAGGGAGAGGAGAGAAGCAGAAGGCGGTCAGGGAGGGCTCGGGTTAAGCAGCGATGAAGTAGATGACGAGAAAGAGGTCTGGAGTGTTGGAGCTGTTGAAACGGGGGGCGGCGTGTTTTCCCAAGAGTAGTTAGAAAGACACATCAAAAGCAAATGATGACGATAGCATGAATACGATTACACGCCGGGGTAGCGAAAAGAAATAAAATAAAATAAAAACGTGTTCCCATTGACGCGTTCAATACCTCATAAAGTATGTTGCTGGAATCGAAGCAACAAACCATCGGTATCGACTTATCTCTAGTGTCTATCAATGTCTAGTGATGAAGATACAACCCTATCATAATGGTCTTGCAGCAATATCGGGCGTTGTGATGGGGATCAGATAGAAGCGTACTGAATAACACTCCAACTAGTACCATATAAAGCAGCATATAGCTTAAATTGGGATTAAGTCGGATCAGCTTCATACCGACCATTGCCCAGGTTAGTAAACGTTAAATTACCACATAAAAGTGTAGAAAGATTCTTATGTTTTTTGGACTCTTAGATCGAGTAACTCTAATAATGTCCACAACGGTCAATTGTTACAAGAAATGATTATAAGGTTGATCAAATGTTTATTTCGTCGTGGACAAGCTTCGAGATATTGAGACTTCATGTCTACGAAGCCTACATGTACGTACCTTCTTCCCTACATAGTCGCAGGCCGATAAGATACCTAATGCGATAGCAAGTGGCGATAAGAGGATAGAGTCAGGTGACCTGCTAGAGGGCACACTCGCTTAGCCGGACAAAAGCCGGGGCTAAATTTACACAACCAAGCAAAAGGCGGAAGGCCCGGTCTGAAATTCTGTGTGGCCCCAACTGGAAGGAAGCGGCTAGTCAGTGCATTGAGGGGGCGATTCTCCTGCTCACAGCCCGCTGTATCAGTTTTACATCCAAACCCTCAGCGTCCCGGCACGACCACCTCGACCACTTTTTTCTACTAACCACCACAGCGCAACTTGGGCCATCACCAAGCATCAATCCTCAAGATGTAAGTTGAATCGATTCTCCTGCTTCCCTCTGTTCTTGAATCTTCAGTTCGTTCGATACCATATGTGATGCAACACGGCCTATCGATGATGATGATGATCGCCTCTGGGTGCGTGCTTCGATTCGGGGAGCGGATTCGAAAGAGGAAGGGAAGCAGATGAGGGACGAGGAAGCTGGCGTTGCGCATAACCAACGCCGCCAGCCAGTGTGAGAAACAGATGAGATGGACAGCATTGTTCTCAATTCGACGCAACGACAACAAGTGACAACCCACTCGGCGTTCCTCTCTTCACGCATCATCCATATCCATCCATCCATCTACCTATCCACCTTGGCTGTTACGAAACCCACCACAAGCTATCGAAATCGACAATATCGACTGTCTCCTCTTCCTCGTCCTCCTATC
Source organism: Xylaria sp. FL0064 (assembly GCA_022593225.1). NCBI lineage: Eukaryota > Fungi > Ascomycota > Sordariomycetes > Xylariales > Xylariaceae > Xylaria > Xylaria sp. FL0064. The sequence continues at coordinate 1,196,362 of JAJKLE010000007.1, read as the reverse complement.
TGCTCCTTCTGTCTATGTCGGTGACGACAAAGATGGCGACCGGGGCGAGCAATTGCATGGCCCAAGTGGTCCCATATCACCATCGCAATTATTTGTCTTGCGTCGTTCCTATCTATGATATCCTTATACACCACACATGGTTCGCCTGAGATGTATTATTTAGCACAATCCAGACTGACCTCTCCCCCCGTGCCGCAGGGTCAATCTACGCACGCAGAAGCGCCTCGCCGCGTCCGTCATCGGGTGCGGCAAGAGAAAGATCTGGCTCGACCCCAACGAGGTCAGCGAGATCTCCAACGCCAACTCCCGCCAGACCATCCGCAAGCTCGTCAGCGATGGCCTCATCATCCGCAAGCCCGTCACCATGCACTCGCGCTCCCGAGCCCGCGAGCTGAACCTGGCCCGACGGGACGGTCGCCACCGTGGCTTCGGTAAGAGAAAGGGTACCGCCGATGCTCGTATGCCTCAGTACGTCTCGCCACCCGGGGCGCCAGGGTCCGCTGTCTCACTGCGATGCGCGTGAGTGACTGACTCGCTTTCTTCTAGACAAGTGCTGTGGATGCGCCGCCAGCGTGTTCTCCGACGTCTCCTCGTAAAGTACCGTGCCAGCGGAAAGATCGACAAGCACCTCTACCACGAGCTTTACCACTCCAGCAAGGGTAACGCCTTCAAGCACAAGCGCGCCCTCGTCGAGCACGTACGTTTTTCATCTGCTTCTATCGAGACTGTTTGGAATGAAGTAGAGTAGCTCGGAAATGCTGACATGTGGGGTTACAGATTCACCGCGCCAAGGCCGAGATGGCCCGTGAGCGTGCCATCACCGAGGAGATGGACGTCAGACGACAGAAGAACAAGGCCGCCCGTGAGCGCAAGGCCGAGAGACAAGCAGCCAAGCGCAACGAGCTGGCTGGCGAGGAGGAGGCATAAGCGCGCACACACGACGCATGAGCAATCTTCGGTCGAGATGGGTGGCGCGGGCGTCGGGGAGGTGAATAGGACGTGGTAACGACGACATGCCATATGGACATTTTCCGCAGCTAGATGCCATAGACGCCTGGCTAGGCGGCGAGTCATATGGAAACCCCGGATTCTGATCTGAGACGGCTGCATTCGGCGTATATGGTTGGGTCTCTACACTATTTTCCTCTACAGCCCATTGGGCTGTATTGCTTTGCATGTACGGCATTGAAAACGGAATCCACGATCTGGACACCTATTTTACACTACTGGGCCCTGTTCCTCTCGTCATCATAATGATGCTGTGATTGTGATCCCTCGAGGAAGTAGCTTAGGTTCCATTGCGTCTCTACTACTAGTAAGAGACGTCGGTGTTTTACCTGCACTAACAGGGGTGTATGGTGACAATTACACGCAGAATCTGATATAGCTCTTCGCAGCTATGATACGTCTCCCAATTCCATGCATGACCGTGAAAAAGCATATGTAGACCTAACCCACCAACACGGCCATGTATGGTCATATGAACGTAGTGACTGTTGAAATGGCCACACACAGTCAGCTAGGCATACAATACTAAATCTATTTGCTCATCTCATTTAGGCGTGTGGCAGGTTACGCTGTATAGATGGCTCTAGAAAACAGCCACTTATATCAAGACACTAGACCCTAGTATGACACCGACACATAGACTATGATTCAATACTCGAACGTAGTAAAGAAAAAAGAGAAAAAAAATAGCCCAAGTATCTGTGCAGCGGATAAACAAACAAGGATGATCAACTTTGAATTGGATCAGATTTTCTTCACATTGTCCCCTCCAAGGTGGTTGGGTGCCGCCGGGGACATGAAGCGCAGGGCTCCCGCGGTTGAGGCGGAAACTGGCTGTACAGAAAGCGGACTCGTCACGCCCAATTATAGTTGATACAGAAGAAAGGAAGAAAACGAAGAGAAAAAAAAATGTACCTGCTTCGTGCTTTTGGGTAAGAGGCTCCTGCGGTGGGGCGGATTTGGGATGGTCACGTGGTGATAATGATAGCGCAAAACTCCACCTTTTAATAGCCTAAGACAAGAGACCAATGAAGAGCTCCGAAGTCGCCCAACTTAAGACCTCAGACCACACCAGAAATCCCCCAATTATGTGAATGAATCCAGCAACATGGAGAACACGGACTGTCGTCATAGGGAAATATTTCGATTATTATGTAACAACCAGAAAGAAACGTAGAAAAATTATAATTAAAATATAGCTTCACGCATCTGCTACGCAGTAACACTGCTTGATGTAGTTAGATAAGATAAGTACATACATATCTTTTCTAGTGGGGTCTATCTTGCTGTCGATTTTCCGCTGTCTCAGTACACAGTCAACCCCCTTTGACAGTACGGGAGCGCGAGTACCGAGTACGGAAGCATACCCCAGATTTGCCCCACTGCTATCGCAGCCATTCAGTCCACCAGCTCGAGGTCGCCTCTTTCAGCTCCCATCGACCGGCTTCGACGGCGCGCCCTTCACGCAACTCACGGTCGAGTCAGCTAGGTTAAGAAGACCAACGCCGACCTGGTTCACCGAGCGAGTCGGCTTTTCTGAACAACAATTGCCATCGACAACTCCCCATCTTTGGCCCCCCAGCGACCAGTAATTAGTATTAGTATCTCCGATCCCCGCCACCATCGTCACCATTGAAAATCCCAGAGAGTTTTGTCGCTGCCGTCGCCGCTATCATTGCCTAGGTACGAAACGGCCTAATCGACCAGTGCTGCTACATCCAGCCATGTCGTCACTGCCTGGTATTCGAGGCGCATCGCGTGCTCTCCGCTCTTGCTCGAGGCTCCAATCCACCCAATCCGTTTCCAGAAGAGCTCGATATTCTACCGTCCTCGATGGCCAGCAGCGAGTATGCCTGCCCACCACTCCTTGTTGTCGCATTGCTTCTTGATCACCTGCCAATGGCGCACGCTCTCTCGCATGCCCGTCGTCCGTTCAGTGAGCTGACCTCGCTTGACCGTCATAGTTGCTGTCCGCCGGGCTCCAGCAGGCTGACCCGACCATCTTCGACATAATCGAAAAGGTATATTCCACCTTTCTATATGGCCACCCTTTGGCTCGCGTGCCGTATCATGGCATCTATCGCCAGCATCTGCCGCCGTCATGTCTGGTCCCAGGCTCCTGACGATGTCCTCTAGGAGAAAAACAGACAAAAGCACTTCATCAACCTCATCCCCTCCGAAAACTTCACCTCGCAGGCCGTACTCGACGCCCTGGGTAGTGTTATGCAGAGTATGTCGCACCACGGCGACACAAACACCACGTCGACAGGTGGCTAACCTCTTGCGCCAGACAAGTACTCCGAAGGGTATCCCGGTGCGCGTTACTACGGAGGAAACGAATTCATAGATCAGGCTGAACGACTGTGTCAGCAGAGAGCTCTTGAAACCTTCGGCTTAGACGAGAAAGAATGGGGTGTGAATGTGCAGCGTGTGTACCATGTCCCTCTTTCTCTCCATCTGCCTCTTCCTCTCTCCTGCCCTGGTATCGGCTTGTGTCCCTCGATCTGTGTCTAACTTCTACTGCCATGGTAGCTCTCTCTGGCGCGCCCGCCAACCTCTACGTCTATTCTGCCCTTATGGAGACTCACGATCGTCTCATGGGACTCGACCTTCCGCACGGCGGTCACCTCTCCCACGGTTATCAGACCCCTACTAAGAAGATATCTGCCGTCTCCAAGTATTTTGAGACTTTGCCCTACAGGTTAAACGAGGAGACCGGCCTCATCGACTATGAGAAGCTCGACGAACTTGCCCAGTTATATCGCCCCAAGATCATCGTAGGTGGCGCAAGTGCCTACAGCCGCTTCTTTGACTACAAGCAGATGAAGGCCACTTGTGACAAGGTGAACGCCTATCTGATGGCCGACATGGCCCACGTCTCTGGCCTTGTTGCCGCCAAGGTGATCCCCAGCCCCTTTAACTTCGCCGATATCGTCACTACGACGAGCCATAAAAGCCTGCGCGGCCCCAGGGGGGCCATGATTTTCTTCAGGAAAGGCGTCCGCAAGGTGAACCCCAAAACGAAGGAGGAAATCAAGTACAACCTCGAAGGACCCATCAACCAATCAGTCTTCCCTGGTCATCAAGGCGGCCCCCATAACCACACAATTACGGCCCTGGCCGTCGCCCTCCAACAAGCGCAGACTCCCGAGTTCCGCGCCTACCAGGAACAGGTTCTCCTCAATGCCAAAGCGTTAGCAACGCGCCTCGGCGAGTCTAAGAGCAATGGTGGCCTGAGCTACAAGCTCGTCAGTGGTGGCACTGATAATCACCTGGTGCTAGTAGACCTAAAGCCTCAAGGTGTCGACGGCGCCCGCGTGGAGCGTGTTCTCGAGCTCGTCGGCGTGGCCAGCAACAAGAACACGGTTCCGGGGGACAAATCGGCCATGATGCCCGGTGGACTGCGCATAGGCACCCCAGCCATGACGACGCGGGGCTTCACGGAGAACGACTTCACGCGGGTGGCCGATATTATCGGCCGCTCAGTGACCATTGCCTCACGCGTCGACAAGGTCGCCCGCAAGCAAGCCGAAGAGAAGGGTGAGAAGTACAAGCTCAAGTACTTCTTCGATTATCTAGGCAATGGCGAGGATGACTCCGAGATCGTTCAGTTGCGTGCTGAAGTGTCAGACTGGGTCGGTACTTACCCGGTGCCGTGGACGGAGAAGATAGATACATGATTTCGGTGTACTTAATAAGGTAATTTCAGGATGCAGCGTGATATCAGAGCATGACTATCTGTGACGATGGGTCTCGAAATTGCCAGAGCAGGTATTTTAAGAGCAATAAGAAAAGCACAAGAACAGAGCACCACTCGCTCTCTAAGGAGGGCTGAAGGGGATCGAAAGAGAGGAGCAAGAAAGAAACTCGGTATAGATTCGCACCTCAACGTAGCATCGGCGTTTCGGTAGGAAGGACCTGTACATATTTACTTGAAGTACTTGTTTATATACCGCTCAAAACATTCTCCAGTAATGAACATATAAAACTTGTCGCTATCATATTACTATGAAGTACATGTTTTGCTCGCTTGTTAACCTGCTCACCTGTTATGCATATGATTTCCTTCCGCACTAATTATTGTCTTCTATCTTGGTAATGGTTGGGGCCGAAGGGTGATAAAGTGAGTACGTGGCAGATAGAAAGGTAATGAGTTGTTATATCATTGGTCTCGAAATAGCTTCTTATTCTAATTTCCCGCTGCCGCTGACTGAGGAAGACCTTGCTTATTATTTTCTCTTTTTTATGTGCTCTCTAAATTCAAGGAACTTGGAGTCTTCGGTGCCGTTGATGTTATCGAGGCGGCTGAATACCCGAAAGCAAGAAACTGGACTCTTCTCGAGAAGCTTGTCTGGGGTTTTCAATGTTAAGATAAACCTGCTATTTTTAGACTTTTTCTATCGTGTATCGTGTATGTCGTGTTTTCCTGTGAGTAGATTTGCGAGCATTAAACGCTGCCCTGTGGTTCAGCGTTTTAATAAACGTACTATGCTATCGATTCCTCTAGACACAGGAATCGAAAAGCTGACTTGTTGTCTGTCTGCATTTATTCAACGTGTCATGGTTTATATTATGTCTAGAGGTCATAGAGAATGTCATGTTCAGCGTTGGATATACCTGTATTCCGTAAATAACCCTGGTCGCACAAATCATGCTAGATTACAGTTCAACTCCTGCAAGATGAAGTTAATAGATAAATATGTGTTCTCACGCGCAAAACGCTTTAGCTGTGGCGATAGTTGTCCACGGCATGAGGTGAGCAGAAGCACGGTGAGATTTACGCTATATGCTTGTTTGTAATGCTAGGAAACGTAATGGCACTTCTACGCGATTTCATCGCTTATGCCACGGGCTCATAAGCCCAATATTGGAGTGAATCTTGCGAGCTTATGTCCGCCACGCACTCAGGCTTTCAGGGGATAGGCTTGACCTTCACTACCTGAGCTCAGAGCTACTAGAAGTGCTAGGTCTTGCTCTTTCTCTTCATCTCTTGTGCCAGTTTCCTGCTCCTTACTATATCTGCGTGTGTGCTTGTTCAGCCACTCAGTCGCTGGATCTCCTCAACTAGCTCCTTTACGCTACCTACACCACTTTCTATCATACATGGTAGATTGTTACCACATCATGTAAGTATACATAATTATCTGCATTGGACCTGGGCTGAGATCCTGTCAAGATTATTGTCACAGCTTGATATTATTTCAAAGGAATGTTGAGTTCATACCCTGTAAGGTTCAACAAGTGTTACCGCCTCGTGAGTCAATCATAGGGATATGCATGTATCTTTGTTTCCGTAAACTGCTCCTTGAATAGGGTTATAATCACATAGTAAGAATTTCCTGGCCAACGCGCCATAAAAGACGTAATTAAACGAAGATGTAGCCACTTAGAATACGTGCCTTACACCTTAAGCTCCCGGGAGAAGAAGAAATAGGGCTAGTTAGCGAGCTGCCGTTCGGTAGTCTTACACGTCCTTAAACAAATTGAAATCGGCATATAAACATGTTTTGGTGAAAATATCAGGGAGGTTGGGTTTATAGCAAGTAATCGGCCCGTGATGTTGCGTGGCCGTCTCTCTAGTACACTTCGTGGACCCAATCTTACTTCTATTCAAACACTTCTCTATTTTTCTATCTCGTGATATAAACTAAATATTTCTGTACAAAGCCTCATTTGGGAATTTATAAGTAAACTATATATCATGCTTATGAGGCATTAGGGAACACGAGGTCGATGCTACCCTATTGTTTGCGCCAATCCCCCTGAGGGTAAAACGTGCAGCGCGGATCAAAATACACTCCGAGACCAAATTGAGTTGGGCAATCATATCCTCATTTGAGCTCGACATATTGTGGTGTGTGAAATACGACTAATAGCTAAGACGGATGCTGGAGGAGCTGCAAATGAGCAACTAGCGAATAACCATAGAGCGCTGAAAGGAATCGAAACCAACTCACTAGATGCTCAGGGACAAGTATCACATATGTTGACCAGCGTAGCTAGACTCTTGTATTTTAACAGTAAGGAATGTTGTAAGCGGCATACATCATTGAGCCTAGTCTCGGGCTTCCATTTAGATGTCTCGCCATTAGTAATTTGACTTGGTACGTGCTTTAAGTTGAGACATGCTGTTATTGTCATGGTGGTTCAAGTACTTGCATGAATGTCATAAACCTGGGATGTTCGACTCAGCACTGATCGTATTCTGAGAGGCTGGCTTAACCGTCCTCCCAGCTGGTTCTAGAAAGTTGAGAATGCAGGAAGCGCGTTCGATCCTGGGTGCGTACTATGGCGGTGAAGCTGTGTCGCTGAAAACTTTGAGCACAGGACGTGACTGAATAACAAGGCAAGTGAGTGCGAAAGGGTGGGTAGGGTATATAAAGTGTAGGGTACAATGCCCAATGACAAGATAATGACTGGACAAGAGCCAGACCGCTGCCATCATACGGTATCATTTTGATTTTTTCAATGCGCTCATAAAAGTGTTATTGCAGAGATGTCACCGCACCCTTTCAAATCTTCATTGCGTGTGTATATCTATACTATATGAGATACCCTGTTATATATCCCGTATTAGGAGGGTGTAAGACGACCTCAGTTCCTGGTTCCGAACCTGCACATCAGCCGCACACACGGACGTCCCACCCCATAGGGGACACGCTTACATACAATGTGACCCCTGGCTGCATATGTATGCAGATATTAGTTGGATGGGCACTACGGTCAGTGGGCGCCGTATATACGCAGGTCCTGCAGCCGGAAAATTGAGGACGTATCAGCCAGGGCAGTGCGATACGGAGGTCAGACAAATCGGAATTTGCCTATAAGTCGCAACCCGCGTAGATATACATCATAGCGCATACCAGCGAAGTCGACGTTGGAGTTGACAATGTACGGTGAGCAAGACATGAGCTGGGCAGGGGTTAGAAAAGACCGTAGCCCAAATAATTAAAAGGCGATCTACTAGCGTTAACATGATCGTGCAGATCAGCTATAGAGAATATCATGATGTCGATTATCACAGCAGATAATATCTCACTAAGCTAGGTCCTTGCATCGGAACGACACAACAAATATCCTAAAATGGAATGCCGCAGCCTCACGTAATTCTCAGGGACTCGTTTACGCCCCATAGTAACAAATGAAACGTTTCACCGAGACATTACTTGTTACCTATAGTTTTTGAGTACTGATCTCTCACATACCAGCTTCGTAGCGCTGATGCTTTCTTAGTCTTTCGCCTGCTCTTACAATAGTAAGAGAGCTCCAGTCTTCTGGCAGTGCTCTTGGCTACTTTGGGCACAGTATTCAGACTAGGAGTTCTAGTCCTTGTATTCATGCTTGCTTACATGCACAAACTCGACAGCAAAGGAATAAGAGAAAAAAGAAGAAGAGGGGAAGAAAGCATTTCACATGCCGAAACATGTATAAGCATGTCTAACAGACGAAGATCCACAGTCTTGGCGAGCGACCCAGTATATGGCGGGTTATGGCGTGTATACTGTTAGTAACATCTTTGCGACCTGTTAAATACCCTTTTTTCCTATTACAACATTTACCTACATATTTCTTTCTTCGAGCAGGCTTCGAGCATCTTCGTCACAGTTGATCTGTGACGAGAGGGCGTAACTCTGCCCCAACCAGACGAGCCCAGATAACATACACGATATGTGGCTCGAGAAAATGTGAATGGAAATCGTTTTTCATTAATATGCTTCCATGTTGCCACATACGTCACGCTGCAGGCCGCAACGATGTGAATAGGGTAAAGATCTCGCATAACGTACCTGAATAGCGCGCCCCCACGCACCATGGCAGCCAACACAACACGACCTCGTTCCTCGTTTCCTTCATCCTGGACGATACCCTGAATTTGCCCTGTGACTTGACAGGCTTGCTTGCATGTGATTTTCCAAGTATTCATTGAAAACTTTTTATGATACGAACGCGCCCAAGCTGGCACGGGCGTGTATTGATGATGGCATCTGGCTGCTGTGAGAATCCGTCAACAACATCGCCAACACCTACCGCCAACATCGCCCCAACATCGTCGATCAATTTACACTCATCCACAGTTTAACCACTATAGATCCTACCTCCATGGTAGTCTAAGTGGGACCGAAGTGACCCCGGACCGAAAATAAATGCGGGGTGAAACCAAAGGGTTGAAAATGGAACTTTGACTTGAGTAATAATAAAACAAGTTTGCCGATAGCCGATAAAGAAAAAGGACAAGAGGACAGCGATCATAGAGAATTCCCTCTTGGAGATATGGATTTTCAGGGGCCGAAAACACGCGGCAGAGGCTCAAAAGTCTCGGCTACAGTGCTAGTCCCAGTCAGAGTGGCTTGTCTCGGAGGGGTTGGAGGGGTTTTAATGGAGGTGGGGCTCAAGGAGGGGTTGAACGCTAAACCCCGCCCCTCTTAAAGCCTTTCGGTGTTTACCTAGATAGTACCTATTAAGAAGAGCCTGTACTGAATTCTACAACGTCAAAACAACTACTGAAAACCTCGGATTCGATAACTACGCATTCGACAGCGGCGAAATAGAGCGCGGTTATTGTGCAAATATAAGCACTGACTCACTTTCATCTAATAGATTAATTTCTGCCTTACAAGACATTTACCGTACCGCTCTATAAACACTACACATACACGCGAGACACGTACACTGCAGGGACCTCTCACCAAGGCCACCGCCTCATGCCTACCATCACATATAAGGAAGTCCCACTAGCCCGCGTGGGTTCTTCTGACGTCATGGTACGGCCATTATTGCATTCTGCATGATTGCGGCTGCCACGCTACTGCGCGCACTGCTTAATTCGCCGTCAATTGGCCATGATTGGCCATGCAAGCGCCCCACAAGGCACAGCGCGCGGCGCGGTGGTGTGTCTCCACCCAGCTTCCGAGTTCTTCTCGGAAACCCCTAGGAGGAGTATCCCGGCATCCGGCGGCTCTCTCTCGACCCTCTACACCGATACTGCAATCGACAACCGAGTTCTCTGTTATTCACTTTCTTGTTTGTACCGTTCTTGTCTGCAGGTATTCACCGACTATATACTCTATACACTACCCAATCCGGATCCTATACTACACCATCCTTATCAATGCTTAGTACAGCCTTTTGCTAGTATACGTTCGTAACACCCCCGACAGAGGTAGTACAGCAACCCTGAGACCTCGAGAGCTAATGATTGGATCAACCTTATCTTTTACGCCTTATCTAATACTACACCAGCCATGTCCACCCCAATCGACCGTAATCTGGAACTCTTAATCAGGCTGAGGGCGTTCATACACACCACTAAAGAATTTGGCATGTGCCTGCGAGATGACGTTAGTTCCTGTCGTCATGAAAACAACCTCGACTGTGCTCCCAAGTCGACACTGAAACGTATGACGGCCAGTGATGAAGAAGTCGGGAAGAGCAAGACATTATACTTTCCCTAACGAAAATATAGGTGTGTTGGAGATTTGGAGACTCAATATGTCTTGCATCCGCGAATCCTAGCATAAGAACCATATTCCCATGGTCTTCAATGTATACAGTACGTCATACCGTCACACAGTGCTTTACACAAGGGCGGCTGCACGGTAGTCTACATCGCACTATACCACTACGGCCACTCAACTCAAGGTACCGTGAGACCAGCCGTTACAGTGCGGAAGAGCAAAAAGAGACGCAAAGAAAAGGAAAAGCAAAGAGAGGGAAAACGTGAAAACATGAAAACGGGCCGTATTGCAACCATCACTCTCATCTGGTGACGGCGTCTTCCGCAGCTTGCGAGAGAAACCGTCGAACAAGGGCCAAGACAAGACAAGGGCGATGGCCAATCGGCGGGACCCAGCAACCGATCACCACTCCTTCGGGTGTTCTCTGCGCACACCATGGGTAAACCTCATTAGCAACCTGAGCGTCGACATCGGCTAGTAGCCCCCGTCTCCTTATTATTAGTATCACCGACATTTTCGGTATGTATTATGACATCTCTGGCCAGCCACAGTCCCGTAGTCAGTACCTGTCACGGCTTACTCATGAGCTGTTCCGTCATGTTACTCCAACACTGAGAAAGTTTCTGCCTGCGAACCCAAAATACCAGTTCCACGTAGCTGTACATTACGTCGTTCTCTCGCTATCAGATCCCTGGCAGATCCCTGGCTTCTGCCCTGGCTATCACTGCTCATCGCTCGCCGCGCCCCCACCTCTGTGAGGACCCTGACTTGGCCGATCCTTGGCGCTCGTTCAAGCACAATTACACTATTCACTGCAAGTGGCTGATCGGCTTGGGCAAATGCTCGATGAACGTAGAGTTGGGAACTTGACAGCCACCACTTACTCGCGAGCCCCTGACTCATTTCTACGTTACACGTAACGAACGATACAATTATCAGTGAACTGACAGATTTGAGCTAAAGATGACAAGGGATTAATTAGCATTTCACTGGACGATGCTTGCAAGAATCTCTTCTCTGACAAGAAAAGCGCGGTAGCGCTGGCCCTGCTGGATTTAAACTTCTACCAGTTAGCTTGCTTCTACCTAAGCTACAATAGACCCAACGACAGAAAGGAAAACCTGCCTACTCTGTAACTTTGGTAGTCTAGTAGTTTCCTTAGCGCTGAGGTGAAGCTCTCGGCTCTCTCCCATCGAAGATACGCGTAGCCTCCTATGCCCTGACATCATTTTCGGCCAAATTCTCTGCACAGGCAGAACGAGGATTTCGGCATGCACAGACGGCTGGCCGCTCTACGGCGTGTTGATACTCGCATCCCTACCAGATTGTGCCGGGAAGTATCAGCGCCGCACCAATGAATAAGTAGGCAGAGGGCATGCGAGGCATGCACGTACAGACTCTGCTGTCGCTCGAGGTAAGATCGACGCCGAGTGGACAACATTATCCACCTATATATCCACATCTTCATCCACTCTGGCTGATACGTTTTCTTTCTGGCGGCAGGATCGGGCAGGCTTGGACTCGCCGCACCACCGTGGTCGAGTGTTCCATGTGTCTAACCGTCGAGAGGACCACAAGATCTGTGGGTAGCCTACAGTGTCGGGAGGCGAACAACTTATTCATCAGTGCCATATTACCTATAAATATGGACTTCCCCAGCTTCGTTCCCCGGACGTAGCCATTCTTTTCGTCCTTAGATCCATCAACATCCTCCACCAACGCCCACTCCTCCCCATCCGCCCATCGTCTGTTTTTTCTCGCGTGTTGAGTTCGTTCCTTACCCCATACCAAAATCCACATCATGTCTTCTTCTCCACTCGACCAGGTCCAGAAGGACCCCTCGTTCCACCGTGGAAAGTTCACCGACGAGATTGAGAGTGCCCGGGAAGACCTGTCACGGAAGCTATTAATAGGCGATTCGCCGGCGGAGACCCCATCCCCGTCCACCACCACGGACGCCGCACCCCCGGCGTTGAGTCCCACCAGTAGCGCCGCGCCCTCGACTCCGGAATTAGAGGCTGCTGAGTCGCCCGCTACATCTCCACAGAGTGAAGGCCCCCCCGAAAGCGAAGATCGCGCCCTCGTGGCAGATAGCTTTGCCTTCGCCTTTGACATCGATGGCGTCCTCGTGCGAGGCGGCCGCCCCATTCCCGAGGCTGTTGAGGCTATGAAAGTCCTCAACGGCAAGAACAAATATGGCATCAAGGTGTAAGTTAGCGCCTGGGTGTATAGTCTTATTTCCTCGACGATTAGCTAATTATTGGAATAGCCCCTACATCTTCTTGACCAACGGAGGTGGTAAATCCGAGGCCGAGAGGTGCGGCGACCTGTCGCGTCAGCTTGAGATAGACATTTCACCCGCACAGTTCATCTGCGGCCATACTCCCATGTCGGAGATGGCCACCAAGTACAACACCGTACTTGTCGTGGGCGGTGAGGGTGAAAAGTGCCGCACAGTTGCCCAGAGCTATGGCTTTAAGGATGTCGTGACTCCCGGCGACATCATTAAGGCCGATAGCGCCACCACACCGTTCCGCAAATTGACGCCCGAGGAGCTTAAGAACTCCAAGGAACGTGACTTTAGCGACGTTGTCATCGAAGCCATCTTCGTCTTTGCCGACTCTCGTGACTGGGCTGGCGACCTGCAGATCATCATCGACCTGGCCATGTCCAAGGGTGGTCGCATCGGTACCCTATCTGAGACCTTTGACGAGGGTCCGCCAATCTTCTTCTCGCACAACGACGTGGTCTGGTCGGCGGCCCATGAGAACGTCCGTCTCGGCATGGGTGCCCTACGTGGCATTGTCGAATACACCTTCAAAGAAGTCACCAAGGGCAAGACGCTCCAGACGCACGCCTTTGGCAAGCCCCAGACCAGCACCTTCGAGTTCGCTACGCGGCTCTTGAAGCGATGGCGCAAGAATGAGCACAGCCTCAACTCCCCGCCTGGCACGGTCTACTTCGTGGGCGACACCCCAGAGAGTGACATCCGGGGTACCAACCGGTTCAACGAGCATGCCGAGAACGACTGGTACAGTATCCTCGTCAAGACGGGCGTGTACCAGGAGGGTACCGAGCCGACGTATAAGCCTCGCGTGACGGTTGACACCGTCCTCGATGCCGTGAACCACGGTATCGAACGGGAGATGCAGCGTCGGAAAGAGAACCGGACCGCGCGAAAGCCCAAACTGACCAACATGCCGATGCTTTCACTTGAAGACGGCAAGAGTGATCATGACGTCCATATCCTCAGCCCGTCCATTGAGCGTGAGGTCGAACTGGGTGCTTAATTGATGCACCCAGAAGACATCGTTAACGAGACCATGATTTCATTACCTTTCACCATTCCTTACTATGATACCACACGAAGTTCACTTACCTGACAATTACCTTTTGCTCTCGTCATTCGGATTCGGTCCCGATAGACATAGACCATGTTATAAACGGGGTTTCTTTTTTCCATCCAGTCACCTACCCCATCCATCTATCGATCCGGTCAATCTTTAGTATGGGGGGGAATCGGAGGCTGTCTTTAAAGGATATTTCAGTTTTGGGTTCATTAATAATACATGGACAGGCGCATGAAGCAACGCTGGAAAATGCACTAGGCTTTTGTCGCTAGAAAAGAAACATGAACACAATAGAATATAAATTTCGTTAAATGACTCTTATTCCCTGGTGGCTGTTGTAGCGCAAATGTAGTTGGGTCTTTTAGTCAATGGTGATTAACTCGAGCCATAAACATACTTATTTTTGACTCGGATGAGAACTGATGTATCTTAGTCGTGCCCACCTGAGTCGTAACTGTTGTAAGTCACGTAGCTCGTATGATCCATTTACATCTTGACGATAACATCCACAATCTCCTCGAAAACCATGGCCTCATCACTGACCCAGGTGACTAGGTGAAAATACTGTGTTCACCACGGATAACATCACCAAAAGCATAACCTCGGGTTCAAAAGCCTCGGTGATATCCTTCGGCGTCGAGTTGCACTGTACACCGCACCAATGAATTGGTCAATACCACTCGGTCGCTCACAGGGTCGCGAACGACCAGCGCGCACGGAAGATTGATTACCGTATTTCCCTTCTCACCTTCACTACCCGGAAGGTCACGGTAACGACTCGGCGGGAACACACCATATAGTTGAACGCCAATATGCCACTATCCTAGCGCTCACTGCAAGTTTACGAACAGCCCACCATCCACAAGCAGCTGGGCACCAGTCACATAACCGCTTAACTCCTCACAAGCAAGGAAGACAGCTGGCCCAGCAAGGTCATGCGGGACGCCCGTGCGACCAAGCGGGATGCGCCCTTCCATGTACTCCCTCTTCGCATCATCATTGAGATCCTCCTCATTAAGCTGGGTCTTAATAGTCCCAGGTAACAAAGCATTACACCGAATACGGTACTTCCCCAGCGCGACCGCACAGCTCTGCATCAGACTGAGCACGCCCGCCTTAGTAGGCGTGTAATGCGTCTGCAGCCCGCCGCCGACAAGCGCCGAGATGCTGCTCACCCCAATAATCGAACCCCCCGGCGGCGTCTGTGCCTGCGCCATGTGGCGCGCGGCGGCCTGCACGACGTAGAAGGCGCCGTCGAGGTTCGTGCGCACGGTGCGCGCGAATAAATCCGGCTCGAGGCTCAGAAACTCGGCGAACTGGCAGATTCCGGCGTTGCTGACGCAGATGTTTATTCGGCCGCCGTGGAGCTGCGCGGCGCGCTGCACGAGCGCGGTCCCCGTGGCCGGGTCCGTGACGTCCCCGGGGAGATGCGAGAGCGCGCCGGGGCGGATCGCTTCTGCTTCCGATAGCAGGGAGGTCAGGTGTGGCCGGTCGCGCTCGAGGTCGAGATGGTTGACTACTACGTTTGCGCCCTGGCGGACGTATTCTAGGGCTATGGCGCGGCCTATGCCTGTTGTGCCGCCGGTTATGATGGCCGTCTTGCCCTCGAGGAGGTTGGTTGCTGGCATGATTGAAAGGTATGTAGGCCGGAAAAGAGCCAGGAAGGCAAGGAAGTGAAGTAGATAAGGTAGACAGACGTTATTATGTCTCACGTCGGGTAAGGTGATTGGATGGATCTCATGGCCCGGCAGGGATGACAGTGATGATATTGAGGCTCCCGACTGTAGATCGATTCAAGACAGAGGGCCAGATTATTTTATTGTTGGATGTTTTGTAGGTTTGAGGAACTCCGTTCTCTTAGAAGTATCTATCGCTGTCACGGTGATGCCTCACTCAGTTTGTCTAGATAAGTATGAGTGAAGTGAGGCACGATATACGGCAGTATAGCGACAACGATCACTAGTAGCTCCGAACTTACAAAGAGTCGTATACTCGCGATATCACAGATTGCCTCAAAGTACGTTATCTGAATCGCAAACTTAAAGACTCCACAATACTACCGATAACTGCCGGTCTCTCAGCCGCACCTGATGGCGAAGACGCGAAGGCAGATAGGATAGGTGGATGCACGATCGTGACGTGCCAACCCGGTCGAGCTGTAACGTCTTTCACCCCGCGTCAACGGTGCTCGGTGCAGTTGAGACCGAGCTTCTACGGGGCCCTGAAAGTTTTCTTTGTGAGAGAATGTCCCCTCCCTTTTCCCCACACGTTCGCTTTTCTAACTTTGTTGGTTGGCAAAGGAAAATATCGACTAGTCTATTGGGAGTATGGTTCGTCTATGACTGCCGAGCAGGGCCGAAAAAGGTAGCCATCGTCCGAGCTCGGGGTTGAGTAAGGCATGTATGATAAGCCTAGACCAACCCAGATTGTTACCTAATCATACGTGCGACGTAGGCCATGGGGCACACGGGGAGACGCGTCCGGCATTGTCTTAGTTCCAATAGATGCATAGATACGGAGGGACGGAGTGTCCCCGGCTTTTCCATCGGCGGGGAGAATGGGACCACATATGCCAATTCCGGCAACTTAGGTAAGGGGGGGGCTGAGGGAGATGGTAGGCCAAGGAATCAAGGAAATCGGCAGATCTGGCGCCGACCAGTGGCCAACAAACTCGCTTTGAGTTTCCATAAGGGATAATTATCAACCAGTCCTCGTTCGACGGTAGGTATCACTCATTCTTGTCACGGGGACAAGAAAACAACTGAAAGGGAAGCAATCCCCGGTGGCCGGATATCTGTCGAACCACTCTGCACTTTTTCTTTGTTCATTGTTCCTCTTGTTCAACTTATACACTTGTAACTATATCCCCTTTCTTCTCCGCACTTCTCCTCAACTTTCGAGAACCTCAGCTTCAGCGCTCATAGAAACAAAGAAAGAGACACAGAGAGACACAGAAGGGATCAACAGTGGTGTGCGCCTTATTGCCTGAAGACATATTTTGTCCTCTCTTTTATAGCCGAGCATAGGAACAAGTCACAATGGCTTCGGTCAGGCAGTTTCCTACCATCAAGGCCGTTCGGTCATTCATCATAGATGGTGTTGGGTCAGGTACGCTTCTTCTCCTAGCATGGATCCATGCAGGCCGTGTGATGCGATCGGATTTCAGCTAACTAGTAGCCAGGTGGTGATTATCACAATGTGAAGGGCGGTCACTGGTAAGTCGACGGCCAAGACGTTCGAGAGCCGGTTTGGGTTTGGCCTTACACGATGTGCCGATGACAGGTTGATCGATACGGATATTTCGACGCCTTGCTCTATCTGGGAACAGTACAAGAAGTCGAGAACTAGCTGGGGTATCAACGTTCTGGGGTCTTTCTTGGTGGAGATAGAAGCGTCTGATGGTACCGTGGGGTTCGCAACGGGCTTTGGTGGTGAGTCTTTTCTTTTTCCCTTCTCGTCACTCTTCTCCAAACCTTAGTACATCTTGTGAAGATGAGTGGAGGAAAAAAGTAGCTGAATCATACTTTATAGGCCCCCCTGCCTGCTGGCTCGTTCACAAGCATTTCGAGCGGTTCTTGATAGGCGCGGATCCCCGCAACACGAATCTCTTATTCGAGCAGATGTACCGTGCCTCCATGTTCTACGGTCGCAAAGGTCTGCCCACGGCCATCATCTCCGTTATCGATTTAGCAATCTGGGATCTTCTTGGCAAGCTGCGAAATGAACCCGTCTACAAGCTCATCGGCGGTGCCGCGAGGGAGCGGCTGGATTTCTACTGTACCGGGCCGGAACCCGCTGCAGCCAAGGCCATGGGATTCTGGGGCGCCAAGGTCCCTCTTCCGTACTGTCCCGCGGATGGCCACGTGGGTATGAAGAAGAACGTTGAATTCTTACGCAAGCACCGCGAAAGTGTAGGGCCGGACTTCCCTCTCATGGTCGACTGTTACATGAGCCTTAACGTGCCATACACGATCGAGCTCGCCAAGAAGTGCGCGGACCTGGACATCAACTGGTGGGAGGAGTGTCTGAGCCCGGATGATACGGACGGGTTCGAACAGATCAAGCGCGCACACCCTCAGCTCAAGTTCACGACGGGCGAGCACGAGTACTCGAGGTATGGGTTCCGTAAGCTGATCGAAGGTCGCAACCTCGATATAATCCAGCCCGATGTGATGTGGCTCGGCGGTATGACGGAGCTATTGAAGGTGGCGGCCATGGCGGCGGCGTATGACATCCCCGTCGTTCCGCATGCCAGCGGCTCGTACAGCTACCACTTCGTCATTTCACAGCCCAATACTCCCTTCCAAGAGTATCTAGCCAACTCTCCCGACGGGAAGAGTGTACTGCCCGTCTTCGGTGACCTGTTCTTAGACGAGCCTATTCCCACCAAGGGCTTCCTCACCACTGCCGACCTCGACAAGCCTGGGTTCGGTCTTACCCTCAACCCTGCCGCCAGGGCGAAGCTGATCTCGTCCGACTACCTACTGAACCCAGCGCCGGCAGTTGGGCTAAAGCCCGAGGTCGGCTCTAAAGTAGCAACTAGTCCCAGCGAGGAGCCGAGTGATGGTGTCAGCCTTGTCGATAGCATCACAAACGGCGTGAAGACCATGGCAACTGCGTAAGTCGAGCGTTCTTGGTAGAGGGTCGAATTATATATATAGTTGTTATTTCATCGTATTCATACTTGAAGGGTGTCACAGCGGCCACCCTTGCGGTACATATTCTCGTTCTTAAGGCATTGTATTTGCTGCAGCACTGCCATTAGGAAAGGCCGACAGGATCGTAACAGGCATGACGATATATCAAGGGAACAGGTATGAAAGGTGGTTCAACACAGGACATCTGATATAGATAACGAATCCACAACACATCATCATAACCATGAACAAGCAATTGGGGATGTGCAGAGATGAATGCCCAACCTGGAAATCTATAAGTATATATCAGTCGAGACTAGTCTTCATTACGCTTTAGAGGACCCTTAATCTCCCGTCTTGTTGGTTAAAGCGGACGCTGCCGTTCCGAGGCTATATATTATCGACGAATGAGCTACAATACCCAAGAGTTCTGAGATTAGGTCCGTCCTCTACACATTCATTTCATTTGTTACACTGGCAGACTGGGTATATAACTGCGCCACGCTAAGAATCGATATTGATTGATTTGCTAGTCTTTCACTTGCCGATTTTGCATCTTCTACACATCCATCTATTCCCTTATTAGACGCCTACCTTACCACCTAGACGTCTGTGTGTAGTCCCCAACATAGATCGAACACCCCGTTGTCACTACGGCAATTTGTTGATTGTCGTTCATTTAGTAAACTACCCGTACTTCAATACATAATCTACTGTAACCTATGATGCCGGATATTTCTTTCAGAACACGTAAGCATATTGTCAACGCCGACCTAACTAACTATCTCTCGACCTACGCTTGGCTGGAGCTCATTGATCCCTGTTCCCCCGATACCGCCCCGACTAATTGATTTCGCAACCCCATTTCCACTGCAACCACGGCCCTACACAGTTAACGTGGCCCCATTCTTTTACCCCAACTAGCAGGCCAGTCTTCCCCGCATAAGTCATAGGGTTTGAAAGGAAAATACTTGCTATATAGTGTATTATTCACTGTATAGATACGCGCCGCTTCACGGACAATTCGGTGCTGTTTAGTCCATCTGAATGCGCGTGATGAGCATATTCCTTCTTGCGATTCGTACCAATACCCCTTGTTCAGATATACGTGATCATGAGCTTGTCGCACGTAGGTTAGTTCGGCTTGTTGGTGCTACAGCCAAAGTCTCATCACCTAGGTCTACCAACACAGTACAATAGCAGGGGCATCTTATAGCATACCCAGTATTAGTGGGTGTATGTAAGATGCGCGCCCACATGAAGAATCTCCCGTCCACCTTGCTTGGGCCAATAGCAGAAGCGGCAGCTTTCTCTCTGATGGGTCGAGAGAAAAAGCCCGCCCCCAAATCGCCCATCTTCCCCGCCAAAGAAAGGCCAGGCCGACGACCCGCCCGACCCCAGATTGGCCTCGGACTCGATGGAGAACAAACCCCAGAAAAACCATGAATTTCCCTCTCTGCCCGCCCTCGATCTGGCCCATGTTGCATAGTCGTCTCCCCCTTCTACTTAACATTAGCCCGAGCTTTTTAGTTTGCTCGCTCGCCATGTAGCCGAGCCCTCGATTCGCCAGACAGCGCGTACGTTCAGCGACGGCCGAGACATCCCGAGGCTTATTGAGTGAGGAGAGGGTGTGTCGAGTGTCATTCACACGGCCTATCATGCAGACCGTCCAGGTCTCGCAGGACGGCGGCTTGCAGCTCCAACCACAACACCAGCATCAGCATCAGCTTCAACATCAGCATCAACAACACCGGCTGGAAGACCCCCATCACGGTTCCCGACCTACTGGAACCGGGTCCATTATTGTGAATACTGGTGTTGCTGAGCATGAGAGCGACGACGGAAACGGTCTCATGAGTGCTGATGAGAACGAGGTTGAAGAAGATCATGAAAGCCCCAGTGCCCTGCGCAATGGAAAACGCAAGAGGCCTATATCTGTCTCGTGAGTCCTAACCCGTCCCTGACACCTTATTTCTTCTCCAGTTTTCCAATTGGGGAGGATTGGGGAAACTTCGACACTTATGCCTTTCATACTTCATCGCTGTCTCTTTCAATGGAGTCTAGTCTCATATCTCCATCTGCCTTACCTCGGGAAGAAATGAGTGAAGTGACAATAAGAATACGTCGCCTTGGTTCACTCTGATTATGTGTTGGATTATCCCCCCACAACACGTCAATTGCTCATCCATTGTAATCCCCGATTATCTCTTTTCTGATAGTGCATAAATCTCACTGACACTGTATCACCTTTGAAGCTGCGAAACGTGTAAACAGAGAAAGGTTAGTATCATACTGGACCACTGTAGTAAATGGCCTCGCGCGAGCGTAGTCGATTGACACGTCGACAAGTATCCAGTTGTATCCCTCCACTAATCCGACGTAGGTAAAATGCGACCGAGGTCAACCATCATGTGGCTGGTGTCGCCGCAACTCGGTGGGCTGTGAATATCGCGAACGCAAAAAGCCTGGTCTGAGAGCCGGTTATGGCAGGGAGCTGGAGCAGAGGCTCGATAGGCTGGAGGAGATCCTGCGGTCTCACTCGGAAATCCTGAACAGCACCTTCATCGGCACATCCCCTACTCACCACGGCTTGCCACCCCCGAGTGTACGCAACAGCAATCCTAGCATTCCCAGCGATCATGGCACGCCGCGGGAGCCTACCTCCCTTTTCCGGCCCGCGGAGCCCCTGAGAACTCCCCAGGCTGAGACGGCGTTGTTTATCCAGAAGCCCATCTCCTTCTCCTCCACTCCCCAGGGCCCTGAATTCGGGCTTCCGTCGTCGACCTCGTCTACGCATCCGGTGAATGATGGCTTCCCTGCACATATGCAGCCAACTGGCATTTCACCTCCTAGCCACATACCTACGGCCATGCAGCCAAGCACTGCTACTCAAGATTATTACGGTCAGCCGCATCCGCATCAGCAGCCCTTACAGTCTCCAGGACTGGGTCTGACGCAGAATCAGCCGCAGATTTCCCCTGAGCAGGAACTCCCTCCATATGACCTTTTGTACGCGCTGGCCGATTTATACTTTAAGCACATCAACACATGGTGTCCTATCCTTCACCGAAAGACCACGTTAGATTCCCTTTTCGGGCCGTCGACACTAGATGAAGCGGATAGAGTATTGCTGCACGCCATCGTAGCTACGACACTACGTTTTTCAACTGATGCAAGGCTCACAGAAGAAAGGAGACGTCATTACCACGATGTTTCGAAACAAAGGGTCCTCCTGTATGGCCTGGACAACTCCTCCGTAAAATCGCTTCAAGCTCTAGTGATACTCGCCCTTGACCTCTGTGGTAGTAGTAATGGCCCACCGGGATGGAACATCATGGCCCTCATTACTCGGTCCGTTGTGCAGCTAGGCCTTTCCGTGGAAAGCAATTCCATCTCTGTGTCACCTAATTATGCCTCGATATATACTCTACGAGCTATGGTCCTCCCGGAACCTAAGGACTTCATCGAGGAGGAGTCAAGACGGAGATTATTCTGGATGATATATCTATTGGACAGATACGCCACGATCGCCACGGCCTTCGACTTTGGCCTCGCAGATAAAGAGATCGACCGCACCTTACCCTGCCGAGACGACCTCTGGATCAAGAATCAAAAGATCGATACCAGGTGGTTTAACGCGCAAGAGCAGTCTGCCGAGCAGCCAGACCACGAAATAAACAGACCCGAGAACCTAGGCGCGTTCTCATATTACATTGAGATCCTCGGCATCTTATCAAAAATCCATCAATTCCTCCGCCGCCCCGTCGACATCGGCGCGCTGAACGACGTCGAGCAGTGGCAGCTGCAATACAAGGAGCTCGACAACATGCTGGCATCGTGGAAATTCGGGCTGCCGGGCGAATACGGCAACATGGCCAAGCTGTTCCAGCCCGGATGCGGCAAGGCGCTGAACGCAGGCTGGGTCATGCTGCACGCGACGTACCACACGGCCGTGATCCGACTGCATTCCTCAGCCGCCTACCCCACGACGCGCTCGCCCATCTTCACGCCGTCGTACAGCGCGAGCCAGCGCTGCCACGGCGCGGTCGAGAATATCGCCGCGCTAGGCGAGTTCGTGGTGCAGAACGGCATGCTGACGAAACTGGGGCCTCCTTTCGCCTTTACATTATGGGTCGCGGCCCGCTTACTCCTCGTGCACGGCTCAACGGTGGAGCACAAGCTCGCGCCGCAGATCGCCTTCCTCGTGGACACGTTACGGGAGATGGGGCGGTACTGGCCCGTGGCGGCGCGGTACTGCAAGTTGCTGCAGCGGGTGCTGGACGAGCACAGCGACAGCGAGCGCGCAGTCGGGCAGACCGGGGAGCGCATCACGCCGTCGTCGGTCAAGATCCTCGCCGACATGCGCCGGACGGCGTTCGATCTCGATTTCCTCATCAGTCGTCAGCCGCGGCATCTCGCGAGCGGCGTGCCCAGCCGCCTGCCGAGCGTGACGCCGGCTCGCACGCCGGCGCCCAACGAGCTGGAGTATCTGGACGTCTTCGATTTCTTCAACGTGCCGCGTCTGCCGATGAGCCACGAGGCGTCGGCCGGTCCGCCCGGGAGCGAAATGCACATAGATGCCCCGGCTGGCGCTGAAACTGGTGTGAATGGTGTCTCAAATGAATTTAATATCACGAATTTCATGATGGATGCGAATAGCGATTGGCTGTTTAAGGCGACTCCTTAAAATCGGAGTCTATACATATAAGTATATATGTTTATATATTATACCATTCTATCTATTTTGATACTATCTAATGATGTATACGTTGGCGTTATAGTCGTAATAAGCTTATGAAAGGGGTGTTGGGACGAGGTATCGTGGGGTTATGAATGGTGTATAATGGCTACGCGTCAATAGTGGGATAAGACAGAGATCTTGTCTATGCGTAGCGTGGTAAAGAAACACGAATGAACATAATTATGAGAAGATGCTGACTTATATTCTATCTCATCGTGACGTTGTGAGGAGTGCAGTTTAGCTGAGTGAGTTAATTGAGTTAACAAGTGAGTGAGGGTTTCCACACCACACCGTCCATCATAGCCCTTACTGTCAACAAACTGTCTGCAAGCAATGATTCATACCTACGCTAGCTAGAGAGATAAGATAAGAAAATGGGTAATCCAACATGAAGTTCATGAGGTGAATTTGATTGCGGCATGAGGGGTGACACAATTCACATAACACATGGGCTAAAACAACCCCACAAAAAGTCATGACGTATAGAACCCACGAACTCCCTTCACCTAACAAACCATCTACCGACGCACAAGGAAGCTGAGCTAAGAAGTGCGCGTCATACGTTCATGCGATCGTAATTTCAATGCCATTGAATATGGAGATGATCTCGGTTCTCTGTCCCGTAGGTTAGAAGTAGAACAGCTATGAGGTAGACCTGATGCGCCAAATACATACTTATGTGATCAGGCATATAATAATAGTATATCCAGATCGAGATGTCTCAAATCTTAGTTTCTTGGTCTTGAAAGTTAATTCGCTTGTATGAATACTTATAAGAGTTGCAACACACCATCTGAAAAGACTGTTTTACATCACCGAACTCATCAATTAATTAGTAAATTGTTCACCCTCTGCCACAGCTCACAATGTCTGTGTCGCAAGCAGCCACGGTGGTCGAGAAGGTCTTGGGGGGACACGACGACAATGCCATTACAGCGCAAGATATTTCCCATTACCCCCGACGAGAGGATGGCAAAACTATGAAGGCGCTTTGTTGGATGGGGAAGTACAAGGTTCAAGTGCTCGACGTGCCTCAGCCCAAGATCCTCGAGCCAACAGACGTGATACTCAAAGTGACGGGCAGCACGGTGTGCGGGAGTGACCTACATTTACTTCATGGTGAGCATACGCAGCCTTACTGACTGGGATATAAACTCTGCGACTTTAATTCAAGTGATGTGTGTTTCGCCGAATATGCCTGTGTGCTAACGTAGTACGCAGGTAGCATAGTGCAGCTCAACAAAGGCGACATCCTAGGCCACGAATTCTGCGGTATCGTCGACGAGGTGGGGTCAAATGTGAAGAGAGTGCAGAAGGGCAAGCGTTACGTCGCCTCGTTCCAAATTGCTTGCGGCAATTGCTTCTTCTGCAAGCAAAAGTTATCCTCAATGTGCGAGAGGACAAATGCGAATGCGACGGA
The DNA here is from genome assembly GCA_022593225.1 of Xylaria sp. FL0064. Taxonomy (NCBI): domain Eukaryota; kingdom Fungi; phylum Ascomycota; class Sordariomycetes; order Xylariales; family Xylariaceae; genus Xylaria; species Xylaria sp. FL0064. The sequence continues at coordinate 1,171,751 of JAJKLE010000007.1, read as the reverse complement.
GCGAGCCAGTAAGTGAACTCCTGGAAGAGATCCCCATTCCTCGCATTTTGGCCAACGCGCAACGTGGTCAAGAGACCGAAACCTCTCTGCCCTTCCTTACACTCTCATTTTTGAGAACTGGGATGATTTAGCTAACTCGGGCTCCAAAGTGTACGGTGGACACACGGCGGGGTTTTTCGGCTACAGCCACTTCACAGGCGGTTTTGCAGGCGGGCAAGCCGAATATGTGCGTGTGCCACTTGGTGATGTGAACCTCCTCGAGATCCCGGATGGTATACCCGACGAGAAGGCATTATACCTGAGCGATGTGCTAGCAACGAGCTACAACGCCGTCCACGATACGGCCGTGTACCCAGGGGATCAGGTGGCCATCTTCGGCGCAGGGCCCATCGGGCATATGGCCGCTATTTTCGCGGCTGATGCCGGCGCAGGCAAGATCATTCTCGTCGATACAGAGCCTCGACTTTCGTTTGTTAAGGGGCGGTGGCCAGCAAAACACGCGGACAAGCTCGTGCTCGTCGACTACAAGAAACTTTCCTTTGGTATTACGAACAAGGAGACCGTGGTTTCGAAGCTCAAGGAACTCTGCGGTGGCCGGGGTCCTGACGCTGCGATTGAGGTAAGTTTGACACAGCTATCCTGTAGCTCTGCCCAATCTTGTGGTATTATTTCAGCTGACACGATATCACTTAAAGTGTGCTGCTGGAGAGTACGCCAAGGGTTGGATGCACTGGCTCGAGATGATGGTGGGCGCCGAGACGGATACGAGCGAGATCGTCAACGAGATGATTGAGGGCGTACGCAGCTTCGGACGATGCGGGATCACAGGAGTATATGTCGGCTACGTAAGCTAAAATTCTCCGACGTTGCACGGAAGCATTTCTAGGGTAACACATTCATGCTAACAATCGTGTGTTGGCAGACAAATCACTTCAACATCGGATCTTTGATGGAAAGGGGCATTCGCCTCATTGGCAACGGTCAGGCTCCAGTTCACAAGTACTGGGAAGAACTTCTCGAGCAAATCGTAAAGGGAGACCTCGATCCACTGCAGATGGTCTCGCATCGTGTGCGAGTGGAAGATCTTGATAAGGTCTACTACAAGTTCGAAAAGAGGGAGGATGCCATGCAAAAGGTGTTTGTTGAGACGAAGTTCTCCCTTCCTGCATGTAAGGGCAGCCCCAAACTGACGAGATATTGAACTGTCACGTCCATGATTTGAGGTTAGGGGAGGGGGGTTAACGAGTGATGACGATAGCGTGATGATACCGTTGTAGTAGTATTTGTTTGTAACCAATGGACCTGCAATATAAGGCGTTCTGGCATGCCTTTCTCTCTTCGACGTGGGATTGTAACCGCAGTTGACACATAACTTGCTGTGCAGACATGCAACTGAACTACTATGAGTACGTTAACTTGGCGAGGATAATTGTCCTTACCTAAGCGTATGGCAACTTTCCCGAGGAGGGCGCTCATGACTTTCCGACAGCTGACGACGCAACGGGTGGCATTTACGCACGCCGTCGGCGTCATCGGCGGAGCGGAGTTCGGTTTCGAGATCCGAATTAGCAGCGACGCTTGACTATTAAATGATGTACTAGGGTTCAGTCGGAGGGTCGCGTGGCGCGGCACGGCGCAATATATCCCCTTTAGGAACGCGAACAATGCTGCCATTTTGAGATATTGAAGTCATGGCAAATATGACCAGTGCTAGATCCTATCGATCGTAAGACACGTCGTATTGGTGGCCTTCCTGGAGGATGCGGATGATTGGGGATAAGTTACTGCGTTAGGTATCCTCGATGCTATGACCCTGCCTCTGGTTAAGAGGTCTGGTTAAGACGATATCCAGCCCCCCAGATAACATGAATCCTACTCTAGGGCCGGCATGAAGCCTGTCTTGCGGCACAGCTGTGAGAGCTAAGTATCTGAAAAAGGGGATCCGGAGTTGGCTGAGCGAGGCCCTCCGATCGACCATCAGGGCTTATTATATTAGGTAACCCTCGAGCGGCGATGGATCATCCCGTAGCATCTTGCAGTAGTATCTAGTGTGTTGTGTTGAGTGTAAGTGGCGGTGAGATAGGCGGATTCACCCGTTCAATTGACGCGGGAAACAAGACACAGCAACCTACGAGTCAGTACCTCGTATAAAGTAGTAGTGTAGCATTTACGGCTGCGTCGTAATATATGTGCAATTCAGTCAGGCATGTATCATATAGATAACCGCAGTGTATATACGTATGTACGCTACGATGTAGGAAGTAGATTAGATAAATAGAGTCTTTGAGAGTGGTCTTGTCGTCTTGGCTAAAGGTGCCTCGTAGGTAGCACTAGAAAGCCCCCGAAGGAAGCTGGTCGAGATTGCGTGGGGTCTTGAGGCTTGGTGGTTAGGAATCTGAAACCAGCATGATTGCCCGATCGGGTAACCGTTCCGCTCTCTTAGTGTCCAGGTGCACTGTTAGGCCACTGTTACTCGGCTTGCCAGCTAACAATGACCCGTAAATAGTGTATGGTACACTATAATTCCCCGGATCAACTTGCCTTCTTGTTGAACTACTCATGGGCTTGGGTACTTTACACTAATTAAAGATAAAGGAAATAGCAGTCCAGGGCCTCAACCTTTAGACAACCGCGGAATTATTCCTCTACACATTAGCAAACATTGTTGCACTTACCTGGTTACTCTTACTGGGGCGCTAATACTGCGTGCTCACTGAACCTGCCTTCGATCTGGAAAGTGAGACTAGGTATCACCTCAGACTAAGACATATGATACAACTTCATCTGGCCCTACGTCGAGAGCCAAAAGTCGAGATATATCAAAGACGATCACTTGCTGTATTGACGATGATGAGTTATGGCCCCAGTCTGTTCTGGAATATGAGTGGTACTACATGCGCGCGGGATCGTAACAGCAGCTTAATCCATCTCACCAATCATGGATAGCGTCGTTTTTCTCCCAAAGCGAACCACTTTTATTGTGGCAGGTAGATGGGGAATGTTTATGCGAACATCAATATACGGAGTAGTTACTTCACCTAATATGGCATCTTGGAGAAAAGCTCTACGGCCTCTGTTTCTCTTCTATTTTCCGCTCTCCTTTCCCTCTTATACTAGGTCAGATTTGAAGTCTGTACTACGTAGTAAGAAAGCCAAGCGATGAGCGTTTATTCGGTGCAATCCCGCGAGCTGGAAGTTCCAACGGCCTCCAAGGGTTTATCCCTGTGCTGATCCTTAGCGTGCCTGTCTACGCCCACTAACTCTATATTCAGGGTCTTCTAAACGGACCATGCCGTTCCCTACCATACCCAATGATACAACAGCACTCTGCACTAGTAATGCTCACCTATTCGTAGAGCACACTACATATTCTCTATGTGTCATTGATACGTAGCCGGGCTTGAGACCGCAGTTGAGCTACTGCATCTAGTACGAGAAGAGACATTGTTGGCTGGGAGGCCTTTGCGCTTACGTTTCTTTCTGACCATCTCATTGGCCAATGCACACCAAAACCGCCATCACTGCTGCTGTTTTACAGTAGCGTGTCCTCAGAAGGAGTGGCGCAAGCATCAGATAGAAACAGCAGGTTTTCCTCTGCTACATACTTCGGTAGTATAATTCCTTCTAAAACACTACAAGCGGTGTGCGACTTGTACAGTACAAGGAATACCACAAATCAGCACAATGTTGAGCGAGTCACAGGAGAGAGTGTTGGTTTGTTCTCATTTCGAGGTTATTAGTGGTACTACTTAGTAGAAGGCTAGATCAACATCCCGGTCCGAAGACAAACAATGTTGAATAAGTTTGATGTTTGATGCTGTCGAAATCCTCCCTTTTCAATTCCTATGCCTCCTACCAATAAGCTTCCAACAAACCGCCCGATGAGAGAGGGATCATGAGAATTTCTGAACAGAAGAATATACCGCGTACAGGCCGACTTGGGAATTACTTGCGCACGCTAGTATCGCTTGTGGCGTCAAACCCCGGAAGCTGGAAAGGACGGGCCAACCAGAAGTCGTCAGGCCTCGTGTTTCACATATATAATAAGGCTAGACCTGCCTGCAAGACTAGCTGGTCTAGGCAGTCCAATGGACCCCTGCCATAACAAATGACGAAGCTTACCGCAGTAGGTCTTTTCCTGGCCCTGTCTGTTACACGCCAGCAGACGCCATCATGCAGACAATCCTTACTTTCCGCCAGGACAAAACACGGCAGTCTACTAAGTATGGTAACTGGTATATACCAGGTATTAATTGTCTTTCCTGTATCCGGGTATAATTTCCTGCATGTACCTCGGTAGGTAGTGCGTGTACCAGTATGCTACCCTGCTAACCAAGGTTGTACACACTGGTGAATGAACTTGACGACGTTGGATGGAAGCACGCTAACTTGCTTGTCGTCGAACATTGGATGGGGGAGGTGGGGAGGTGCAAGGTGTCAGTAAGAACGTTGCTGCATACTTGCCTACAGTACCTAACATGCATAGACCTTGGGTAGTGCGATGTGCAGTAGGCAGGCAGGCACTGCCCAGTAGGTATGGCATCATGCAGGTACACATTGTTACTTTTCATCCTCCGTGGAGTTGGTGTAATGTACCTCCTGCCTCATGTGCGATTAGGTACATACACTAATCTGTACTACCACTTGCAACAGTCAAATCAGGGGTATGTGGATCAAGTAGTATGTACTTACCTACCGAGTATGTTAGGTAGGTAGGTTGGATCTTCCTTCTCCCCCAGGCCAGACGACATCACACAAAGCGCAGCAGCAAGACTGCTCTTTTCTCTTCCTACCTCTCATCCCATCCACCCAGGGTTTCATCACCTCTGCTTCCTCTGGTCGTGAGCATCGTTGTCGGTGTCGTCGTCAGCTTCACTTCGCCCTGTCCCCGTTATACGGCCTCCTCGTCATCGTCCATTCTTGTCGCTCATTTAGACCTCCATTGTCCTTCATTTCACCGGTGCACTAAGTGACGCCTTACTTCATTCATTGATTGATACATGCGAAACCTTGCAATTATCTCGTAGGACCCCTAAGGAATATAGAACTACTTATACTACTACTATACTACCTCAACAAGCCCTCAAGTAGTATTCTATACAGCAGCCTCATTCCCTGACCCAGCCTGCTTGTTGGCTATTCTGTCATTGGTGCTCCAGTCAAGTCAGGGACCTCGGGGGTGCTCATTTTATTCAAGTAGCCCATCTTGCGATAGGGCAGGTTACTCCTTGCTTGCACAGGAACACACATTCTCTACACGACCAGACTGTGCCCGTTCATCGTCGACCTATTACACCACTGGTGGTGACACAGGAAGAAGACCGCATCTTGATTGCTGTGTCTCTGGAAAGAGAAGGGACTCTCAGGAAGTGTTCTTGCGACACAAAGAAAACCCTTGCGGAATAGTCGACGTTGCGCAGCTCAAAGGGGCACTCGTACCTGTACGATACTAGGCTAGGAATCCTTAAAGTGGCATTGTTCTGGGCACCGTCGACAGCAACAACAACGTGAAACAGCCCGTCGTCAATATCTTTTCTCGGTTACCCTTCAGCGACTTAACGCCCAGCCATTTTTTCTCTTGATAGGTACCGGCATTACCTCATCAACCCTTCGACCTCTCACGACTAATTCGCCTTACGAGACCCTTTTGCCGTCGTCAATTCTTTTTGCTCGACGCGCCACCTAGGTCTCCCACTTTTGTCTACTCTCTACGAACTACCTGTCTCTTATACCACAATGGGCAACTTGGTGCAACACTGACAATTATCTCCTTCAAGCCAAGCACCCATTCTGACTGTGTCATCACTATTTGATTCGCTTCTTCAGGGCCGGCCAGTTCGACCACATTTGTTCCAGATACCCATTTCTTTTCGCACTCCATGGTCTGAGGCCGTCCAATTTGAATCGACAATTTCGACATAGCGTGAATATCATCATGCTGAGGCAAGTAATTGCACTTGTGCTTTTCACCACCCTGGGCCTAGTCAGTGCCCAGGATGCCGCACTTTCTGCCTGCGCGGTAAGTTTGCTACCTTTCCTCGACTGACCTTTGAGGGCTGGTCTCACCCAGCACATGCTATACATGGTTGTTCTGGACGGTAAGGTAGTTGCTGACTAGCAGTTTCTATAGTCTGGCTGCGTCACTGGCGTCATCTCAAACACGGGAAATGTAGGCTGCACCGTTGGTGACACGCAATGCGTCTGCGCCAAGCCCGACTCGTTAAAAGATGGCATTCGAGATTGCATTACTTCAGCATGCGCTGCTGATGGGCCTGACGTTCAAATTCCCCTAGCCGATGCTAAGGTCGATCAAGTCTGTGCCAGTATGTTAAGCACCAGATATATGATAAATTCTGGTTTGAGCTAACTGAAGATGTGTTTTCAGGCGCAGCGGCTGGTAATGCACCGCCACCTTCCCCTACCAGCTCACCCGCGCCGGCATCACCTGAATCTACTACTACTGAAGCAGCACCGACTACTACCTCCTCGGTTGATGGTTCTACTACCACTGCTGTATCTGATGCAGCAACTTCTTCCCCGAGTACTGTTGCGAACTCAGAAGTAGCAACAACAGAAACTACCTCATCAGCGCCAACCACCCAGGCTACGACTGCCTCTGCAAGCGATGCCCTATCGAACAAGGTCTCGCCAACAGCAACTTCCGCATCAAATTCGCCATCAAAATCTACATCTACTTCAACATCTTCGCCGTCGACTACTTCTAGCTCTTCGCAGCCGGCAGCTACTTCGAGTAAATCGGAATCTACAACCGGACTCTCGACAGCTGCGCAAGCTGGGATCGGAGCAGGAGTTGGAGCGGCCGCTTTAGCAGCCATCATCATCTCAATCTGTGTTTGTCTACGACGTCGACAGCGGAACAAGACAGCCAACAGTGTTCGTAACTATAAGATCTCAGAACCCATGGCCGTTTCAGATCATCAATTTGGAAACGCAATTGGGAGAGCTGAAGCTGGTCTGCCTAAGCCAATCATTACAACAATGCCTGTACATTCCGACTCTGCAGCCATGGCCTCACCAACTTCCCTGTATTCGAATTCGTCGGATCTCGAAGCCCATGCGAGGCGATACGAAGATATGCCTCCCCGCACACAACCCAGAACCATGATCTAACTTGGCCCACCCTAAGGGATGGTACTGGATTTCTCGTGTACGCGAATGGTAGGAAAGTGGAAGGCAGTTTGATGCGGACCTGCGATGGCTCCCACGTTGCCCTCGATGTGATAATGTTTTTGTGCACGTAATTGTGCAGCTAGTTTAATCCAATTGCTGAGAGAGGTTGTGAAACGGATTGTATCGATATCGCTTGGTAGCTATAACATGTGCAGCAAACCGAAATCATCAGAGGCCCGTATGACATGTAGCTATGCCATCATAAAGCTGTATATTGTAAGAAAGGAACATCTGATATGCAATTTCTTGGCCACTATCATATCACTTCCGCGATTTCACGTGTAGAATGCGCCGGCTCTTACTAACCGCAAATTCTCGAGTACGTGGAGAATATCCTAAACAGGAAGATAACACGAGGAAGCAGGGAGTTTTGAGCGAGATGGGAAAACAGGAAAGTGGACAATTGATCGTCTGTTTGAAACTGACAGCTACACATACACGTACACATACACATCGTACTCAGTATCGCAATGAGACAGTCGTTAATCTTGATCAAGTTTATAAGTCTGAGCTTAGTTAGGTAGCTTGTTTTCGTTGTTTGATGATAATGGGTTTACTACAGATGTACGGATGTAGTTGAGGAAGAAATGTTTCGGCGGGTGTGGATGTGAAACCTGGAAGGTTGAGGATGTACTTTAGTGGGTAACCAACAGATGGCTTGCAGGAGATTGACATAGGGACCTAAAATCTATGAGAAACGAAATGACGCCGTCAACAACATACCCATGAAGCCAATTGTCGCAGTTCTTATCGATGGGTCTATTGATTAGGGATTATGTCGCGCGTTCCTGCTGTGTTGGTGTGCTGCACTGGTATATTGATACGTTGTGTTTTCGTTTGAGGCGGATCGCACGGTCCGTGGAACGGAAACAGTGCCGAAGACAAACAAACATCATACCTACTGGAGTATTACTCAGAACGAAGTGGTACTGCTTCCTGATGATGTGGCCTGGCATGGGAATACCTGCATATGCCACGCTACGATGTACATACTGTTATGCAGCTTTCCTTCGGAATATTTGAACCGTTCTGAGATTGTTGGTCGTGGGACAAATCTCACCGGACAGGCACAGAAGTACAGAGTGGATGAGAGGACGGGCCATATGCGCCCGAGCGTTTGATTAAGACACGACCTTCGAAACGGTACCGCCCCGTAATCGTCCGAAAGGAGATCTGAAATAGGGGAGACGAGATGAAAGCAGCAAACAAACCTGGAAATCGGTAAGCTCCAGTCAAAGTTGATCGACATAAGCATTTCATTTCATGCATAGTAGCAATCATGAGGCAATCATGAGGATGTATGATATTCTACACATATGTACATGTACATGACCAGGGTTACCTGCTGGTCAGATTAACCTGTCACGGTAATCTCTCTATGACCGGTCACATAGAAACTGCCCCCTGGGATGTTGTTACCACGAGTAGTACTGCCTCTGTGCCGTGACGGGGCGATTAGGCAGATGGACCCAAGGCATTTTCTTGGCCTCCTTGGCCACTCTCTCGTCGTGCTGCCGTATTCTCGTCTTCTCCTCTTTCAGGACCACACTGATCCCTTTAGTAGTAGAAGAGTAGTTGGTTAGTATGTGTTGATTGCGCAGGATTGAGAAGGCCCCGAAAATGGATGTAGTACGTGGTGTGACTCACTGGTTGTGGGCGACCACATTGTGGCCATGCGTCCTCTGCCGCGATAGTGAATCCGCCCCCTTCGCCACTGTCCCTTAGTAACCCAGGATTCGTCGACGTAAAGCCGCGAGGGGTCCGTGACCTCTATCGTCTTCCCGTCTTTAGTCTGGATCTTCCGCGGCTTTGCGGTCTCGCCGTTCTGCTCGCCGAGCCCCATGCCGCGCCTCGCGATGGCCTCGTCCCGGGCCGCTTCCAGCTGCCACCTGACCTCCCTGGCCATCTTCTTCTTGCTGTAGCGCATCTGCGTGATGGCGTCCTCGACGGTCTTGCCCACGATCTGATGCGACAGGTGCACGAGCTTCTTGGTGCTCGTGGGCAGGATCTGGCTGGTGCTCGTCAGTTCCTTCTCGGTGAGCTTGATCTGCTCCTTCTTGGACAGCTGGCCATTGGAGCGGACCATCTGCATGATCTTCTTGCGCTGGTAGCGCACCCTCCACCGCGGGTCCGGGTCGAGGGCGCGCTCCATATGTTCCTTCATCTTACTGTAGTCGTAGGCGGCGGCCGGGCTCTCCTTCTTTTTCTTCTGGGCTTCCTCGGAGCCCTTGAGCTCCTCGTCGAAGATGGTGGTGCCCTGGGTGCGGCCCGCCAGGCGCTCGGCGATCTTGGCTTCCTTCTCTCGCTTCGTCAGCTCCTTGACGAGTGGGCTCTGGTCATCCCGACCTCCTTTTCTGCCGAATAAGCCCGAAAGCCACCCTGCATTTCGACGTTGTGTCCGGGGGAGGAGGTACTGGAGGTGTAGGGACGGCTTCGCTATGCTGGCGCGAGCTGTGTGTGAATTGAGAGCTTTGACTTAGCGGACATGGCATTGAGGGACAGATCGGGATATTAAAAAGGAAATAAGTCAATTACATACCGGCACTTGCAGCCTGGCGAGCTGGCAAATGTAGACTCATGATCGGTGCTGCTCTTGGGCTAGACGAGCAGCTCCTTTGCTACATACGTAGATGGAGATACTGAAGCTGGAGAAAAAGTCTCGATTGGTCCCTGGCGCATTCCGCCGGGGCACCGCGTCGGCCGTCTTCCGAAGATGGCCCGGACCATTAAACCGGTGGATCTGCAACTGTACTTGGGTACCTACTCCACTGTGGCTCTGGTGCTTTAGTGGCTCAGCCAGTGGTACGACCCCAACACCCATGCTGCCATAAGGAAGGTATGTGCTGCACGTGACTCAATTGAATGGGTAGCTCCCTCGCGCGAATAACGAAAGCTCCATTTTCAATCCTCGAATCGTTCCACTGAATCATCATCAGCTGGCCTACCGCAAACCCTCGCCCTTCGAGCTCCCTCGACACCACCACCACTACCACACAACCGCAAAATTCTCTCTTCACAATGGCCGTCAAGCCTATCACCGGTGTATGTACTTGCCCAAGCCCAATGGCTCATCCCCGCCTTCTCTTGACGCAGCCATGCGCCTTCCTTTCTGCCGGCGATACTGACCTCGGTTCTAGATGCTCAAACGGGGCCTCGTCGCCGACCTGGCCATCGCTCTCGGTCCGTCCCGACTTCTACTTACCTCGATCACACGAGCTATGACTTGAATATTTGGGGGAAAACTAACGTTGCGCCTAAGGTATCGGAATGACAATGGGCAGCGCTTACTGGTACGAGACCACCCAACGACAATCATAGACAGCTTATTCCGACCGCAACAAAGCCATTATACGATGCTAACTCTTTTTTTCCAAAGGTACGGATACCACATGCCTCGCACCAACGCCCGAGACGCCTTCTACAAGCAGCTAGAAGCCGAGCGCGCTGCCAAAACTGGTCATTAAGGGGGTTTGAAAATAAGATGGCAGTGGATGGGTGAAGAGCAAACAATACGAGGCAAGAGGACAGCAGACCTATAGACGAGGGCGGCAACATCAACGATTTTCCCGTACGGCTGCGATAGAGTGAGAGCGAGGATGAGGGGAGTGTTATGCTGAGAGAAATAAAGAAAGAAAGAGCTGGGATCGGTGTATTGTACCATACGATTCCCTACCGCCGAGACTCCGAAATCGAGCTTCATGCCCCCTTGAATATGCATACGTTTTTTAGCGCATGTGATTGGGAATTTATCTCTATCCGGGACCTGTGGTGTTTTGGCCGAAGTCGTGAAATGGCATCCAGCATCTGTCGTGCACTCCTCTTTTCTGGAGCTAACTGATAAATTGGACCTGACCTTGCCGTACTTGAAGGACGCTGCTTTATACCGCCTGACTCGGACTCTATCATCGGTGGCTGCTCGATATCCTACCGGATCTGAGTATGCCGGTAGAAAACAATGTCCTTGGACTTCCCGGTTAAGATGCATCCGCACTTAAATATATGGTACCGGCTTAGGCAGAGCCATGTCGTTAGTTTCTGGAGGTGCATTGCTGCAAGAAATGAGGATGTGATTGAACTTAATGTGCATTCATGAACCAGCTTAGTTCTATTCTTGGTTTTTGACGCTGAATTGTTTACGCTGGGCAGCTATGTGATAAGCCTGAGTTTAAAATGACTTAGGTTAAGTAGGCATGATGACATCTATAAAACCCCAAGCCTGGGCTATATTTCATTAATTGTACAGGCCGTTGTTGATATATCACAAATGTATCCTGAAGCAATAGGGCTACAATTTCCCCTCCTCAGGCTGGTATCTCTCCATCATAGACACATACATGCTCACCATCTGAACCATTAGCTCAAGCCCCACCACTGCCGCCTCCAAGCCCGGTATCTTGGGCCTCCTTGTCCACTGAATCCGGAGGCACCGTCCTCCCTTCCCACATCGTAGTCTCAACAAGGAATTCCCCCTTTCGGTCTTGACATCTATCATTCATTCATCAAAACAAATCAGCACAACTCCCATCTCACTCAATCATTTCATTTCGACTAAAGCCCTATCACATCACCACTGCAAAAAAGGGAGACAACAGAAAAAGAGCAGTAACGTACCGGCGAAACCACCGCTGCACAGGCCAGCACCTCACAGGGCTATTGCTTATGCCCGGCCTGTCGATCTGGCAATCGTACTGCACCATCGAGAGTAGCTCGCAGGCCGAGAGTTTGATCGGGCCGCCCTTGCGCCTCTTGCCGTCTACGTCGAGCTGGATCTCGGCCGGTAATTCGGAGGCCGGGAAGACGCGACACGGGGGTGCCATCTTTTCTTTTCTTTCCTTCCCTATCCCTATCCCGTGCGGGCAATTCTACTGTGAGAGGCAAAAGAGAGAAAGAGGGTAAGGAAATATATGAATTATTCGACGACTGCAAGCTGGAGCTTGTGGTGACTTATTGGTATGATGGGTGCCGCGGGTGCGAGACACGTGGGTGCGAGGCTGCTCGGGGAGGTGGAGGAGGGAAGTCTGGAAGATGTGCGTATTTATTGATCTATTGATTATAGCAGCATCCTGGCGATGGTCGAACAAACTCACGATGGGCGATGGGCGATGGGCGATGGGCGTCTGTTTCGTTACAGCATGCTTACACATGAACACACTACCCGCAACTCATCGAGTCTCCATTCAATTGACGTTTCTCATCAAGCGTTGTCTTATCTTATCGCCGCCATGTCATATTCAGTTCACTCGTCTCATCATGAGATCTTACAACACACACACACACACACACACACACACACACACACACACACACACACACACACTCTCTCTCTCTCTCTCTCTCTCTCTCTCTCTCTCTCTCTCACTTTCATCTCTCGCCTTTCTAATTGATAACTTCCTATACATCCGCTTAATACAATAACAAATGAAGAGAATAAAACCGAGACTAACAATGCACTCAATCCCACCAGCTTCTAGATTCCCTCCGCAAAACCCTCACTACCACAACCAACCCCTTGCATCCGCAAACCTCACCTGAAATCCCCATACCCGACTTATCAGCCATAATCACCCGACACCACCGCGCGACGCGCTCGGCGCCATCACCACTGATCTCCGTCAGCGGGCGGGACCTGCCATTCCTATACCACTTACTCTCGACCCTGATCTCGTCACCGCACAACTACGCCGTCGTCGTCGTCGACGCAGAGGGCAAGTTCGATGTGACGCGTCTAGTCAGTTCTACCAGGTCTACGGCCACGGCCACAGCCACAGCGAAGTCCTCAGAGAAAGCAAGCTATCCAGCAGCCTTAGCGGACTTAGCACACGTGCACGTCTACAAACCCGCGCGGCGCGGACGGGACCACATCGATGCCGTCCTCGCTGGCGTGCACGAGTACATGGTATACGGAAACCACGGCAGCCGGGGGCGGGAATGGTGGGGTACGGTGGTGGTTGGTGGGACGGGCGGAGGTGATGTCAATGCTGGCTGGAAGGGATGGTTAAGGGTAGAGAGGGAGGTCGTCGCTGGGTTTGCGGTGGGGATGAGTGTGGAAGAGGCGTTGAGGGAGCGGGAGAAGAGACATGAGGTTGTTGAGAGGGCTGGGTGGGTGGCGGCTTCGCCTTGGGGGGCGTATGTGTGGAAGGAAGGATAGATAGATAGGGGCCATTGAGCCCCAGCATCGTCTTCTAGTGAGTGCTCTTAGGTGGTATTGACCATTGGGCTAGTTTCTATCTCGCCATCGAGACTGTACGGTAGCCGGCCAGGGGAGGCATAGGAAATGGTTCTATAAAAGCTGCTAGTTGCGTGACAATAATGTTGCGATTATATCTAGCGAATAAGATAAACAAGTTATAACCTAAGGCGGCTTAGATATAATGTGTCCAAAAGTCTCATAGTTAGACAAAAGGGGGCCAGCACTGCTGGGTGACTTACCACCTGTACGCTAGCCTAGCCCTCCGTGCACCCAGAAATACCTTCCCACACAATTTGTATATAGAATTCTTTCCTTTTCTTCTTTATCTCACGATTAATATACAAATAGTACATCAAGTAGGAGCATTGCCTCTGTAAGGAATCCCAAACGTGACATAGGCTTTTAAAAAGACCCCGAAACAGAGCCTTTAACGCCCCGTGTTATTCAAAGACGCCTAGAGGCGGTGCCTCTAACACAACTTCGTTAGTGTCTAGTTTAACAATAGTAATAACATTTGAACACTGTAGAACCGATGACCTAGAGCATGTCCACTGACACTAGTCGTCTTCCCAGTACTCCACCCCCGGAATGAACTGAAGATCAAACTGATCATCAGGAATTTTCACAAAATTGCTCGGATCAGGATTTCTGATACGGTCGTACCGGTATCTTGTCCTACCAAGGACGGGTACCATGTGGTCGTAGAACGATGCAGGATTGACGTTGTCAGACTCAAAAACCGCTTCGGGGTGCGGTATCAATTCTTCGCGACATTTTTGTGCCATTGCCTCCAGATTCTCTACTTCCTTTAATCCCTCAGGCTTTCCTTGACTTCGTAAGACGTTAGCAAGTCTGAACTGTGACCGTGCGACTGCTCCATCCATCCATGGAGATTGGCCTAGGTGGCTCAAGGATCGCCGTAATAGAGACCTATACATTTGTTAGCACTTGAAATTTTGTTTAACATGGTATGTAGACTTTGACTTCTTACTCAGCTTGGTCTAAGTTGCCTAGCACATGATGAACCTCTGCTGTGGCGTAGTAACTGTAGCGAGTGAACGTGCCGGTCGGACCAAAAATCGTGATTCGATTGGCGAAGACATCCTGGTGAATCCTCAGGCTGACTTCGAGATCGCCAGCAGTGAAATAAATGCACGCTTTGAGAAACTGGAACTTCCAAATGGCCGCTGTGCCGGGTTTGTAATCGATGGCGGCCATTTTTCCATTCGGTCCGCCATCCCTTTGGCCTCTTCAAATTTGCCTTGGCTAGCATACACAACTCCGAGCTCCCAGTATCCCAGCCCAAACATCATGGCGTACGTCTTTTCTGATTCATGACGACTCTTAAGCGCCAGGCTCAGTAGAGCGTACTTTTCTGCTTCGTCGTAGTATCCCGCCTCGAGACATCCAAGACCATAATCACTCCAGGCGTTACAGAGAAGTAGTTGCTCGTCCGCGTCGCCGCCATCGGGTTGATCCTTCAAGTGTTGTGTTCGAACCTCGATACACCGAGAATAGCAATCAAACATCTGTCTTCGTTGGGGGATGCCCATCTCTCCAGCCATCAGGCCCCATGACGTCAATGGCCGCGAGTAAAGCATCAGATCAAGTTGCGGGGAGCTCTCGAATATCGAGACGGCGAGCTGGCAGGCTTCAATACCAAGACGGATATATCCTCTCTCCCAACAATAGTTTGCCGCGTCGCTCAGAAGTTGGGCAAACATCTGACTATGCACCAGCGCTACCTGACCGGCTGACTGCGCCACTGATTGAAGGGCTTGAACGTGTGGATAATACTTGTCATAAACCCCCCAATTATCATCTTGGTAGGACATTGTCTTGGATTGAGGAGGAAAGGCTTCTCGAACCAGACTACTTGCTTCTCTGAAGACAGCCGCGTAGACATCAGGTTGCGCTGCAAGCCCGTTTTTCAGGTTGAGCTGTATCTATCGATGGATCGATAGATAGGCACCCGATTTCGAAACGTTGCGCTGTACTATCTGGCGGCGGCAAAGGCTCGAGCGTACTAACGAGAACTTCCTATATAATGATCAGCACGGTTGTGGCGAATGAGCCACTTATGGTTCTCGCTTACTGGCTGAACTCTGGAGCGAAAATACCCAAACCTTCACCCGATAGAATCAACTCTTCGGGGATCGAGTCAGGGCTTAGGAACGATAGGATGTTCAAGAGATGCTTCTCAACATCATCGAGCTCCTTCAGAGCCAAGTCCCAAACTTTGCCAAGGCGGGTTTCATACGCATGTGTCGACGGTCCTTGCTCACCCTGCCACAGGTAGCTTAGATTCTGCTTGTGGAACATCTCGACGGTCTCGTCCAGGCTTAGCCTGCTCGAAAACATTAAACCAGCTATGTGGGCGAGCGCTATAGGAAGTCCCCCAACAATCTTCGAAATTGCCAATGCCGCTCCTCTCTCGGACGGGGAAGGGTCTTCGAGGCGCAATGTGTCTAGAAGTAAGGTCTCACCGTCTTCATAGGAGAAAGGCTGTAACGGTATCTGGTATCTGATAAATTGAGACAGCGAGGCCATTTGGCTAGTAACAAGGATGGCACCGTTCAAACTTGATACCGGCCAGTATGGTTGAATAGTTTCCATTGCCTCAACGTTATCAAATATCAGAAGCCACGACTCGTCTATGAAACGCAAATGGTCAGAGAAAAGTACAGGATCTCCATCAAGCAGAGGACCCTTACCTGTGTTTTTAAGCCAGTCTCGAACAGCGTTGATTCTCTGGGCGCGGCCGAGATTCTCAGCAACTGGGATCCCGAGCTTTAGCGCGATGGACGCAAAACTAGTGCCCACGCCTGGTTCATTTTGAGCACCGATCCAAAATATGTAAGGATATGTTGACCGGTTCTCGTGCGCATAAGCCAGAGCCACCTGAGTTTTCCCCATCCCCCCCATTGCATGAATGAGACATGATGGCTGGTGAAAAGCCGAGGCATTGACCTTCCGTGACAGTGCGGCTTTGATCTCTCTTAGAGTAGTATCACGACCACAGAAAAACTCGTTCCTCGCGAACGGGACATGAAATATCCCAGATGGAGGGAGTGGTTTGAGTTGCTGTGCTCGTGCTTGGCGCACTAAGATCTCGTCAATGTCTAGTCGGGCTTCCTCCTCAAATGCTCTTATTTTTGATTGAATTTTGCCTTTTATATCCTGGAAATTCTGGGAAACATTGCGCATGAAAAACATAGAAAGATTGACTATTTCTACAATCAGAGGACTTCAGATGAGATGTTGCCAACGGTCGGGCTGATGCACCTATGATTCTGGACTTATAGAACTTCAACACCTTAATACAGCATAGTACATAATCATTGAGAATATCGACCATGAGCTTTTGCAATAAGGGGTTCGTGGGTAGCAGGGCAAGATAACGGTTCACTCGCGTTATAGTGGTCGTCACTTCCTGCAAAAGGCTGGCGAACACCTCGAGGAATTTGAGGTAATTACAGGCCACCTGCAACGACTGTCAATAGCGACACCGGGAACGTGTTGTGCAAGCCAAACTCACATCGACGAGTATGAGCAGTACGCCCCAAACGATGCCGGCGCTGCCATTAGCCGAGGTGATGGCCGTCAAGCCTCTGTGAAACGAATGTAATTTCTGGAAAACGGGTTTTAGAAGATCGAGACACTTCGAGGTCTTCTCCGACTCGTACTTGGTACGCGCCTGTGTCAAGCTCTTCTCAAAAGAGTCAAATTCTAGGGCAGCTACGATTTTCGCATACTTCGGCCCAAGGGTATTTCGCTGTTGCCGCATAGCACGGTCCCAGGCTTCTTGAGCCATGGTCACCATCTTGGTTACCATTCAGCCGTGCAAAAATTGTGGGCTTAGTACTTCATAATGACATTTATATGGTACAAGGGCCCAACCCATTTGCCAAGGGCCCAAGGCCCAATTGAGCCCATGAGCCCCAAAGAGGAATATCTACGCGTACGCCACCACCTTCGGAGTGGGCACGCAGCAGAGGCCGGAGGTTTTCTGCAGGCTGGCCCTTCAGACTGCCATTCAGGCCCTTACTACCAGTTCCTTGGCTGAAGAACACAACGCCTGTGTAACTACTCACCTAGACTAAGCGTCTGATTGGCTAGTTGGTAAGGTTCCTCCTATTTGATTGGCTAGTTAGCTTAGCTAAGCCAACCGAAGCATTAGCTAATAAAGATGCCCGAGTAGCCCCACCTAATATGCTATACATAGTAGTCCAAAGAGAAAAATCTTTTGCGCGCACCCTAGGAGTCGGACTAGTACTACGACCTACTTACCTTGGTATTATTATAGCGGATATTACAGGCTACAGGCTACATATTACGAACTAAGCACACACCACTACGCTACGCTCCAAATCTACAACTATAATTGGCGGCCCTGCTGTACAAGGGTATACCGGCTAACCATAGCTCGAACTAAGATACCGCCTGCGTTGGTGGGCTGCTCGTTAGCGTGCCAAGAATATCTGAACATGGAACATTTTACTGAAGACAAACCATAATAGGCATGCCAAGGCGAACACTAGGCCTGGTTGGTTCGTGTCCGCTTACTCCCTTGTCCATGCCTGATGAGGCAAATTGAATGACGGACTTAACATCACTTGAGAGTTGAGAGCAAGTCAAGGCGCATTGCTTGTCTACCTACTTAAGTACCTCTAGGGTACCAGCACACCAGCCTACAAGTCATGTGGACTATAGGTTGCTGCAACAAGTGTAGACCTCACGCGTCCTTGCCTGAGGATGCTTCCCTCATACCGGTGACCAATGACATACGGCAAACTGAGCCTGCCTGTCGTTCGCTTCACTTCCATATACCCCGCACGCAATACGCCCCGGAGGATTCTCCCGAAACCGGCTTTCTAGTTGGTCTACTACTAAGTCCCTGCCCCCAAGCCTCGTGATTTGGGCCAAAGCCTAAGGGAAGTTATCTCCAAGTTATTGGCATCCCGGACCAAGAAGAGGCCTCACTTTCGCCTAAATGGTGCAGGCGGTGTCCTTGTCTGTTCGTCTACAACAGTTAGAACCGCGACTGCGAAGGATATTGAAGCTTACAGGGACGCCCGGTTGCTCGATCGGTGTTTGTCACCGGGGCGAGGACGTGTGTAAAATCAATATTGGCTTACGAGATGTCGAAAAATGCTTGCCCGTACAGTCGGATACTGTTTTCCTTTTGCACTCGCTGACCAAGGCCTTCACTGCTGCCGCTTTCGCCTGCCTGGTCGATGAGGGCAAAGTAGAATGGACGACATCGGTGAAATCTTCTATTCCAGAGCTGAAAGATGAGCACCTCACGCCACTGGACCTCCTCTCTATGCGCTCGGGTTACTGGCCCGCGAATGCCTTCTCTTGGCAGGGGCACAATATTGTGCTTCTGAAGAAAGAAGACACGATCAGAAACTGGAACGGGCTACAACAGCTTGGAGTCTTTCGAAGCTCTTACAAATACAACAATTGGGGCGTTGCTATAGTCGGTATTTTGGTTGAGCGGCTCACCGGCCAAGAGCTGGGACAAGTCATGAAGGAGAAGTTCTTCGATCCCTTGAAACTTAAGAACACGAAAATGTATGATTCGGTTCGTACAGAAAACTGGGCTGGGTCCTACGGGGTTCTATCAGATCGGAGCAGTGTACAAATTCCAGAAGGGTCTGGAATAGTTTCCACTATTGACGACATGATTTCCTTGTATAGAGCCTATCTGGCAGCGCTGAAACATCAGTTCGCCACAGGTTCTCACACGACGTTGGACAATCCATTCGTTCAGTGCAAGACAATCTTTAAGGGCCATACTTTCTTGTACCCAGACGCAAATGACCTGCTGCTGGAACAGTCATATGCCTGCGGATGGGTTCGTTGCCAATTACCTGGTACACTGGGCGGAATTGGTATGAATTCTACTCAAACGACTATGCCCGTGGTCTTGGAAGATGGTGAATCGCACCTTTGCATCTATCATCAGGGCATGATGCCGGGATCGGTCGCCAACATCTCTTTAATTCCTGACACTGAGACCATCGTTGCTGTCATTGCCAACTCATCGCATCTAGGCGATGCGACAGACTGGATATCACAAATGATAATAGAAGAAATATTCGAGGCGCCAATTGGAAACAATTATGAGCGAATAGTTTCAGAAGTTTCAAGCAAGATTCTTGACCACCTGCCTTCAATAGGCCGGGAGCTGGAGAAGAACAGACGACATGGGACGTCTCAGCCGTACCCCTTAGACGACTACAGTGGGACCTTTTGGAGTGATACATTTAACTTCAAGATCGATGTCCACGTGAAAAACGATCATCTTTCTATCACATTCAACGGCGCCGAAGTAGAGACGTACGACTTGAAGCATTATGAAGACAATACCTGGGTCTGGTGGATGCCTTATGACGAAAGCTGTAAGAGGGGCCGATTCGTCCATCTTGGCGATGCCAATTACTTCTTGATGCGATTCAAAGGAGTTAGCCGCCTTCTGTGGCAAACTGCGGATTATGGTTCCCAAACCTGCGTGTTTGTCAGGGCTTAATTACCTGGCTACTGCGGTGCATATTCAAGCAGGTGCAATAATAGTTACTTAGTAAATGTGGATTAGAATGCCAGGGAAGAGCTGACGTTCAAGATATATCTATTTCCTAGAGCATGTCTCATGCGATCAGAAGTCAAGAATTAACCTGTCTGTGCCATCGATGTCCGGCTGATGCGACAATACAAGACGGCGCGCCTCGCATCTCTCCACGCAAGCTCTAAACTCTATATAAATATCAAAACTAACAGTAACTCTAGAGTGGCAGCTGCACACCAAGCAAGGGACAAGAGTTTCACCAGCATCACGGTGGCCCCTACGAATCCTTTAGATATTATAATAAGACATCCCAACGATGATTATTGATAATGTAAATGCAAGATGGTCCTTCTGACTACAATATTCATGAATCCCAATGTCGTTACGGCTATCACGGTGGATGCAGAGAGATGTGCTCGGATGTTACTAGGAAACGTCCAGAAACATCTATCTATAGCCTATCAGGTGAGGAGATACCTATACCCCTGATGTTACCTGGGAGATACAAGGCATCCATTGAATCGTTGGGTGACCGGCATATTAAAAGATAGCCCCCAACCGACTCTTACATGCATATAGTTGAAACCAAGACAATGTGTCTTGCCTTGATTGGGCATCTAACATTTGCGTGGCTCACGCCAGGAAGAAATCCTGCCTTAACTATACGCTAATAGATGTCGAAGAATATGTGGGGATGTCAGCATACATGCTGTCGATTGGATTCGTGCATGTCGCTTCACTTATCTCATGGCCTTAAGGCGCCAGCGGCGGCGGCAAGTCTCGAGACTCTAGACTGGACGATCCAGCCCCCGGCAAGGGTGGCGATTCCAGGGTATCTCAGTCGAGCGGGGAGAAGCACTCTGAGGCTGACCAGCCCAAAGCTGCTCCGAGCCTACATTAACCCATGAACAAAACTTTACAGGGTATATGAAATGGAGGGTGGGTGATTGTGAAGTCTAGCTTTGATCCTTCGCTCACCCGATAGATCGGGAATGGGTAAAGGCGGGGTCGAAGGAGGCTCTGCGAGGACCCAAAGTACTTATGGAAATCAGGGAGGCTGGTAGCCTGAGGAGATTAGGTACTTACGCCCCACACACACCTACTATATATTAAGAAGTACCACCCCTCTACACTATGCCTAAACTTATTTCTTAAAGTAATATATTATACCCTACTTTAATATTATATTAATATTTTAATTAATTATAAACTTAAAAACTTATTACGTTTATAATAAAAATAAATTTTTATTATAATTATTATTAATATTATTATTATTATTATTTTATTTTATATTATAATATTTAAATTATTGTTTTTTTATTAAATTAAAAAAATAAAAATCGATAAAAATAAATTAATAAAAATATATAATTATTATAGACCTCTTATATATTAAAAGATATATAAGATATATACTAGGGTTTTTAATTTATAGGTAATAATAAAACTAATAATAAATGGTTTATAAGAAAGGTTTGCTAATATTTTTATTATTAATTTAATTATAATAAAATAATAATTGTTTATATAAAATAAAAACTAAGAGATTAATAGCTAAAAAACTAAATTAAATGAGTGATTAAATATAAGAGAGTTATAAGATTAGATAGATATAGGGAATATAAATAAAATAAAGCTTACCTCTTCTGGTGATCTAAGGCTTACTGGCTTATTATTATGATCTAGTGATCTAGGGCTTATTGGCTTATTAATATAATCTAGTGATCTAGGGCTTACTGGCTTATTTTTATGGTTATATGACCTATGTTAATCGTGGTTTTTTTCTTTATATCTGGCCTAGTATTTCCTCTTTTTTACGCCTGGCTTGTTAAACTAGCCACCCTTTTTATTAATTTATAATATTATTATTTTTTTAAAATTATTATCTTAATAATAAAAGGTGAGTATATATATTTTATTTTTATTTTTTATTTTATATACCTTTTCTTTTATTATTTATAATATTTAATTATATTGAAAAGCGCTTATAATTTTTAAAGATTAAATAATAATTTGTTTTAATATTTTTAATTAATAAAAAAAATCTAAAGTTATATTATATTTTTTATATAAGTTAAAGAAATAAAAATATAAAATAATAAATAATATTTTTTATTATAAAGAATATATATATTATAGTTGGTTATATAATAGTTCTAAAGTTTTCATTATTATTATTAATAAATTTATTAAAGAGTTTAATTAATTGGCTAAAAAAGAGTATTAAGTAGAGTAATAATTCTCTAAAGCCTTTATTTATTTTAATAATATATATTATTAATATATTTTTTATTAAAATAAAAGCGTGTTCTTTATTAACCAAGGCCTTTGTTTATTAGATAAGCTAGAGTATTAAGGTTATCACAAGTCTAAGGCGGTTGCTAAAGCATAAGTTATTAGAGCTATTGGTATTATTAACTAGAATATTATTAATTTTTAAAAGGTCGATTTCTTGCTTTTGGTTTTAGGTAATTAAGGTGCTGGTAGTAAAACTAATTTATAATAACTATAGCAGTCTTTAAATATTTTTTAAGCTCTTAAGTATTATTAGCGTGTGAGTATTCTTTTTATTTAATAAAATATTTAATATTATATTTGTTTTAACAAGAGTTTAGTATTTTTTTGATTTTATAGATATTTTGATTATTTTTTATTTTAAGCTGAGTTTTTATTAATATATTTTTTAATACTAGTTTGAGTAATAAAATATAAAAAATAAGATAAATTTATATATTCTTTAATAATAATAGTTTATAATTAGTTAATAAAAAAGTTTCTTTAATTTTAAAAGGACTAAGTTTTTTAAAATCTAATTTATTATTAAATTATTTTGTTTTAACTTATAAAATCTTTAAAGTTATATTTTATTTTTGGCGTAATAAATAAACTTTATCTTTTTTTATTAAAATTAGTTTTTTAATTCTTTTTTATTATAGTATTATAATATTTATTATTAAAAGAATTAAAGCTATGCTTATAGTTTTGTTTATAATATTCTGACTTTTATAATAATAGCCTGAGCTTGAGGTGCTATAGCTGTGGTAATAGGTGTTTTTATTAATAATTTTTCTTGTTTTTTAATAGTAGCTGGTTGTCTATAAACTATTTTATAAGGTAATATATTTATATCTTTATTGATTAATATATTATAAATAATTTATATAATTAATAATAATTCTATTTAATTATTTTATTAATAGTTAATATAGTTTTAAAAGTATTATTTAAGGGTTTAGTTTAATTTATTTATTTAAAGATAATAAATAATTAAAAACTTCAGTTTAATATTTAATTATTTAAAGAAGTTTATTTTAAACTTAAATATAAAAAGTTTATTATAATTAGAAATAATCTTTTTTAATATTTTATATTTATTTAAGTATTAATAAATAAAGGTATATATAAATTGTTTAATAATTATATTTTATAAATCGGTTAATAATTACCTATATTTTATTATATTATACTCTTATAATTAAGTTAAGTAATAAAGGTAATTTAATAATAAAATCCCAAGTAATTATATATTATATCTGTTTAAGTATTTATATTAGTTATAATATTTTATAAGGCTTATATTATAAAACCTTGGCTTTATTATAGATGTTATTGTTACGAAGTAGACCAGGGAAGCGGCCAGCTGAGCAGACCAAAGGGGAGAATGGGGTTTTCTATATAAGTCTGACGTTCCTAGTTCTAGTCAGTTGTTTAGTTTGAGTTCCTCAGCTATCAGTCTCATCTCAATTTCTATTGACGACTACTACTCTATTGCGACTAGACTAGTGGTGGGAGTACCAGCAAACCTCCCTTACGGACCACCTGCTGTTAGTCTTATTGTTACCTGCAAATCAAGAACCCCCGCGTACGTCTTATATATCTTTCGATATATAAGAGGTCCGTAACAGTTATAACCTTTTATTATAGACTTGACTATTTTTTATAGTTCTGGGAAGTTATATTTTTCCTGTAGTTGTTATATTGTTTTGGTTATTTTTTAGTATTTGTATAGTGGATGTTTATAGAAGTCCTTAATAAACTTGTCTTGTAGGGCCTCTGGTATATAGACCTTTTGTTTATATATTAGCTTATTATTTTCTGATCTTTTGTGCTTGCGTAGTTTTGCTAGCTCTTTTAGATTGTATGCTTATTATAGCTGCGTATTTAAAAGATTTTTAAAAATAGTTTAAATCTTTAAGCTTTTATTTTATTAAAGGTATAATATTTAAATATTTTGTTTTAAAACCTTAAATCTTTTCTGACCTTATTGATTAAGTATATTAGTTTAAATATTTTCTTTTTTTAATATAATATATTTTGAAATTAAAAATTAAAAAAAAAACTATTTAGTTTTTATATTATTTAATAATCTTTTATATGGTTATAGATTTTATTAGGTTTTTATAATTTAAATAAATCTTAATTAATTTTATTATTTTAATAAAAATTAATTTTTATTTTTTAAATGTTATAATAATTATAAAGAATTCTTTATTATAAATAAAATAATATAATATTATATCCTTTAGTATTTTTAAATAATAAACTACTGGGTATTATTTTCTATTATCTTTAAATTATTTAAATATTTTTATAATTATTTTATTTAAGGTATTTGTTTTAAGCCTTTTTTTCTTTATTAGATTTAATAACCTGACTACTAGGTCAGAGGTTATTCTAAGTTTTAATTCTTTAAAAGCCTTTTATATTTCTTTTAAAATTAAAAAGGTTTTTTTTTTATATTTATTTATTATATATTTTATAAAATATTATACTATATTTTTAAGGTTTTTAATAAATATATAAATATAATTAAGAAATTCTAAAATTTATTTAATATTTATAATTATTACTAGGTTTAAAATCTTTTAATTATATATTATATTAATCTTTGATAATTATATCTTTATTTATCTAGGTATAATTATAAATCTTAAAAAGTTGATCTTTTATCTATATTATATATATTTTCTTAGGTTTAGCTATAGTCTGGCCTTTTAAAGTGTTTTTAATACTAGAATTATATATTTTTTATATTTTTTTAAATATAGTTAAGTAGATTAGAATATTATTTAAATAAATAAATATAAATTTATTTAAAAACTATTATAATATTATTATTATTATATATTAAAAGCTGGCTGGTATATTTTATAGTCTTTATAGTATTACCAGGTATTTATATAGTCTATATATTATTTAAATAACTGTTTTTTATTTTTCTTTTTTTATTATATAAATAATATAATATTTATTTAATATATTAAATATTATAAACTATTATGCTTAATTAATATTTTTTCTTATTATTATTAATAGGGTAAGCGGGTACCTGTTTGGTATTGTGATTTTATTTAGTGGTCGGTAGTTTATTATTATTTGTTATATTAGATTTTTATTTTTATTAATCAGTTGTTTTATTCTTTTTATTTTTAGTATTATGATTACTAGGTAATCATAAGATGATTATGATTCTTTAATAAATCCTCTGGCTAGGTTTTTCTAAATATATTTTTATAGGACTTTTGTTTTATCTGGTTTTATATAATAAACATGATAAAGTTTTAGTTAATATTTTTTTTTAATTAGAATATAATAGTCTTATAGACTATATTTAAAAAGCTTCTTTTTTTTTTTTTTGAAATAATTTATAAAATCTATAATATTTTTTAATATATTTTTAATGATTTTTTTTATAATTTTATTAATTTTTTTTATTTATTAGTCTAATTTTTATTTAATTATTTTTATTTTTTATTAAATCATAGGATTACTGGTTATTAATTATAATACTTTTAAAATAATATTATATTTAGAAATATTAATAATATTAAATATAATTTATTTTTTATATTTTTATATTAATATATTAAAAAGTGTTATTTTTTTAAATACTTGGTTATTATTATAATTAAAAGTATTTTTATTAAATCTTATAATCTTTCAGGATTTTAATTTATATTTCCAGGAAATATGGTCTTGTTTTATTATTTTTAATAATATAATATTTACTTATATTTTAAAATTTATTAAAGCTTTATATATTTTTTTTAATATTCAAGTTTAATTTTAAATTAGTTTTTTTTTATATTATATCGAACTTTTTATAAGGTTTTAATTATTTTGGTTATTTATTACCTTTGTGTTACGGGAACATGTGTGTTGGCGCTAAGGTGGCCAAGGTGGCGGCCCAATGTTCTGCTGACTCTTGCTTCTTTCCCATTTTTCAGTCACGTGACCACTCACCTGGCTCACTGGCTCACGATGATCCAGGCTCACTGGCTCACGATGATCCAGGCTCACTGGCTCACGGTGATCCAGGCTATGAGGAGTTCCTGTTACTATTTCCTATGTCTATATAATGATCATGATTTCCTGTATCTAGTCACTCGTTTATTCTAGCTCTCTAGCTATCAATCTCACACTCTTATTTCACTTCATACTTTGAACATCTAAGAGCGACTACTATTCTATCGCGACTAGACTAGTGGTGGGAGTACCAGTAAAACCTCCCTTACGGACCACCTGCTGTTAGTCTTATTGTTACCTGCAAATCAAGAACCCCCGCGTACGTCTTATATATCTTCCGATATATAAGAGGTCCGTAACACTTTGGGGTAAGAACCTTTTTTATTTTTTGGTTTTTATCTTTTTGATTTTTTTATATAGGATATTTTGGTAAATATTTGGTTTAATATTTCCTTGGTTTTTTATAGGGTAGGTTCTTTTTTATTTAATTCTTTTTTGGGTGAGAAATATTTCCTGATTATTGTCCTTGGTTATATTATAAAATATAGTCTTTTGTTTTTTGTTTTCTATAAGTTATTTATTGAAATAATTATGCCTTTAATAGTTAATAATATTTATAATTATTATTTGTTTTAAATATTATAGATTCTTGTTTGTCTTGATATTTTATTTATATTATGACTTTATAATCTATTATATATGGTTTATTTATTGTTGTTTATGCGATTTATTTTAAAAACCAAGTATTTTTTAGTTTATGTTATAAATATTAATAATATCTATATACTATATAATATACTTATATAACCTTGTAATATTTTAAGTGTTTAGGTATCAAGAGGTTATTGTTTCCTTTTATTATTATTTTATTATATTTATAGTTTTTAATAATTAGCTGAATAGTTAACTAAAGAATATATATAATATTGGTTTTGGTTTTAATTAATAATATTTTATTATCTTTTTATATTTTTTATAGTCTGGGCTATAAAAAAACTTTTTTTATTTTCTTAAGCTTGTTTAAAATAGTTTTTTTTATTTTTTTTTTAATCTTTTTATTTTCTGGTGTTTAATAAGCTGTTTTACTTTTTTGAATATTTTTAAATACTTATTATTTAAACCATTTATAATTTATATTATAATAATATTAATTATATTTATAATCTTGTCCCTTAGGGCAAGATTTGCCTTTAGGCTATATTTTAGGCCTGGTTATAAAAACTCTCTTATAATTATTCAGGTTTATTAATAATATTGGCTTATTATTATTAATAATCTCTTATTTTTAATTTAAACTATTTTTTAAAATTATATATTATATAGTCTTAATTATTTTTATAATATATATATTTTCTTATAATCTATTGTAAAAACTATTTCATTTTTAAATAATATTTATATATATTTTTCTTTTTAATTTTTTATAAATTAAGCATTTTATTTTATTAAATATAAAACTATTTGTTTAGTTTAAAATAATAACCTTATTGTTACGGACCTCTTATATATCGAAAGATATATAAGACGTACGCGGGGGTTCTTGATTTGCAGGTAACAATAAGACTAACAGCAGGTGGTCCGTAAGGGAGGTTTGCTGGTACTCCCACCACTAGTCTAGTCGCAATAGAGTAGTAGTCGTCAATAGAAATTGAGATGAGATTGATAGCTGGAGAACTAAACTAAACGAGCGACTAGATACAGGAGATCATAATCATTATATAGACATAGGAAATACGCTTTGTCAGGGCGCAAACGGCCCAGGATCGACGAGGTCGCCGTCGACAGTATCGATCCAAGATGGGATCGATAGAGTCGCTGTCGACCACATCGATCCAGTCAGGATCGATGGGATCGATGTCGACCGGAGCGACGGAGTCGCAGCCAACCCCCTTATGCAGTAAGCGGGGTCCGCATAAACGTTAATAATGGGAGAACGAGTGTAAGAGCGTAATGTGCGCTAGGCCTCTTCTTGGGCCACCCCTCTTCGTAACACTTATACTCTTATTCTAAGAATATATTATTTTTTGGTTAACTTTTATTTTCTTTATTTTTTTAGATTTTTATTATTCATATTTTTTTTAAGCTGAGAAATCTTTTTTTTTAATAACCTATTTTATTATCCTCTTTTTTAAAGCGGTATAATAACTAGAAATATTCTTTCTTTTTATAATTAAAATATTTAACCTAAGATATATCCTTAAGTGGTTATTTCTTGATCTTATTTACTTGCTTAGATCTTTATTTTATATTTTTTAAGAATTATTTTTTCTAGTTATAATAGTTCTTTTCTTCCTAAGATACCTATTAAATAATTATATTAATATATTTATTGATTTCTTTAGGTTTATTTATTTTATAAAGTTTATTTTTAACTTATATTTTTAACTTATATTTTAATAGTCTTAAAATTATTATTAATTATTTAAACTTTATAATATAATTTATTATATCCTTGGTTCACTTTAAGCAGTAAAATTATTTTTTAATATATTTTATTTTTTAAAATTTCTATAATTAATAAACATTTTTTAAGTCTTTTATCTAGTTTTATTTAATATAAAACATTTTAAATAATCTTTTAAAATTAGCTAGAATTATTTAAATAATTTTTTTATTAAAAACTAAAAAACTATTATTATTTTTAATAGTTTTTTTTAATTATTAATTTATATTATCTTAAATAAAGTTTTATTTATATAAGAAATGCTTTTATATCTGTAGACCTATTATATAGCCTAGAGGATATAGGCTTAAAACCTTTAGTTTCTGGTAGGCTAGCTATAATAATTTATTCTAGAGGTGGTAATAGTAGTGGTAACTTATTTTCTTCTGATTCTTCTGGTTTTTCTGGTTCTTTTGGCTTTTCTGGTTCTTTTAATTTTTTTGGTTCCTCTGGTTTTTTATTTTTATCGGCTAGTTCAAGAATTAGTATACTTAAGGTCTAAGCTGGTATTAATTTTGCTAGTTAGGGTATTATAAGAGTAGATGTTTATAAAGTAATTATTATTATTATTATAATAGTAGGTGTTATTATTATTATTTTAATTAATATAAATATTTTTTAAAAAGTTATTTTTAAAATAGATATAATTAATTTAATTAAAATATTAATATTAATATTATTTTTTTATTTAATTTATTATTTAAATTATTATTATTTATTTATATTATAATAATATTTTTAATTAATAATAATTAATTAATTATAACCAGGGTTTATTATTTAAATATATTAATATTTATAAGATTATTAAACTTATATTTCAATTTTATATTTTAGGCCTTATAATTTATTTAATTAATTAAACTTATTAAATAAAATATATTTATATTATATTAAATTTTATTAATCAAAAAACTATTAAAATATTATAAACCTTTTATATATTAAAAAATATATAAAATATATACTAGGGTTTTTAATTTATAAATAATAATAAAATTAATAATAAAATTAATAATAAAATAAAAACTAAAGAATTAATAATTAAATATAAAAAAGTTATAAAATTATATAAATATAGAGAATATAAATAAAATAAAGCTCACCCTTTTTAATAATCCAAGGTTTACTGGCTTATTATTATAATCTAATGATCCAGGGCTTATTGGCTTATTAATATAATCTAGTAATCTAAGGCTTACTGGCTTATTTTTACGGTTATATAATCTATGCCAATCATGGCTTTCTTTCTCTACATCTGGCCTAATATCTTCTTTTTTCTATGCCTGGCCTGTCAAACTGGCCACCCTTTCTGTTGGTTCATAATAATAATAAAATAATACTTATTTTATTATATATTTTAATATAATATTTATTATTTAAATAAAAATAAAAATATTTATTTTATTTTTATTTATTTATTTATATATATTAATTTATTATTATTATTATTATTATTTAAATTATTGATTTTTTATTAAAAAATATTTTAAAATTATTTAAATTTTAATTTATTAATTTTTTTAATAATTAAAAATTAAATTAAAAAAATAAAAAGAAATAATTTTAAAATTTTAATTTAAATAAAATTTTTATATAAATTTTAAACTAAATTTATTTAAATTAATTTTATTATTTTTATTAAAGATTTTTCTCTTTATATTTATATTTAATAATTTTAGTAAAATAAATTCTTTTAATTTTAAAATAATATAAATTTAAATTTATTAAAATATCTTTCAATTTTAATAATTTTATTTTAAACTTTATTTTATTAAATATTATTTTATAAAATTTTATTTTAAATAATAATATTTTATATTAATTTATTATTAATATTAAATATTAAAATAATTAATAAAACTAAAATTAAAACTTATTATTTAAATAAAAACCAATTATATTAATTATAAAAAATTTTATTTTTTAATTTAGTATTAAATTTTATTTAATTTATTTAAAATTTAAGTAATTTAATTTTAATTTATATATTATTAATAAAAATTCTTTTAATAAATATAATAATTTTATTTTTATTTCTTTTAAAATTAATTATATTTTTATTATTAAAATAATTATTTTTAATATTATTTTATAAAAAACTTTTTAAAAAAATAAAACAAAATAAAAATAGGGACAGTGGTATTACAACTCGGTTATCATGAAAGAAGCAAATTGACAGACGGAGACTTCGTATTGCCACCTTTTTTTGATCTTGGCGAATAGAAACAATCTTATCATATTGAATGTCCATATATCGAGGCAACTAAGACGCGTGAGAAAGTCCGTACAGTGCGGTGTGACTAAAGGTGAGGGACGCGCAATGCTTCAAGGACCAGGCTCACGATACTCGCCAAACCCTCTCCAAGAATCAGCCCGCTGGCAAAGACCAGGAGAGACGTATTCGACCGTTTCAGGATAGAAACCCAGTAGTAGGCACCAACAGCCCCAACAGCTCGAGCAAGTGTAAAGCTGGGAGTTAAGTACATGCCTAGACACGTTAGCATTATTTCCATACGAAATTCGGCGACTATTCGCACTTACCGACAGAGAATGGGACGCCCATTGGAAGATATACCGACCAGGCGCGGTTTGGATAACAGGTCCGAACAACCGCTATGGCTACGAATATAAGGCCGGTTGCTAAGCAGACCTGCGGGACCATCTCAGGAAGGTCTTGGCCCACGGCCAATTTTGCTCCGGCTCGCCACACGAAAGCCGAAGGTACTTGAAAGACCGGCCCAGGAATATCGTACACTGAAGTATGCAGCCTGTATAGACCGACTGCACCAAGGCCACCGACGGCAGAACCGAACACCATCCCCAATAGTTGGTGAACGGGGCAGGCGCCTAGGATGTGAGCCGCTTTGAAAGTCTGCATCATGAAACCAGCCTGGACAACGCCGGACTCAGTGATGCCGCCAGCAATGAGATTCGCAAATGCGTGGGGAGTGCCATTGCGTAAGGCGAATCCAACCAGGATCTGGCAGATTTTGGCAATCCCTGAAGCTGGACTGAAATCGGTGGTTCCCACAGCTTTGATGCCCATGATGCAGAGTGGGAGGGAGACGATAACCGCGGTCAACGTAATACCAAATGATATCATGCCGCCGAATGCGATCTTCACCGCGACCAGACAGACTAGTATAGAGACAGCAAAACCTGACCACGACCGAACCTGGGAGATCCGTTTCTTCTTGGCGGACATGTCTTGTCCGATAGACTTATTCTTATAGTCTGTGGCGAAAGTTCGAATACCCTGGAACAAAAAGAAGCCGAGATCGACGAGAGCCTCAGCTAACATAGCCGATAGACTTATCCAAATGATCCAACCTCGGGCCCCCGTATCCGAATCACCGACCGGACCAGGCGCCCAGCCTAAGTTCTTGGCCAAGGGCGAGAGGATTCCCCAGCCGATTACTGCGCCAACAACCATGTTCAGTAGCACGATCGGGCCGGTGATGATGCCCTGACCAACGTACCCAAGCGATGCATTGAACGACCAAAGCCATTGCGACGAAGCAATTGTTCCAAAGATGGGGATATTCTGTAGAACGGGAAAGAAATAGGTGAAAGGGGTCTGTTTCGTGATCAGCATGTAGTTCTACAGCTTGGTTTCCTGTTTGACTAACGTAAATCGCAGATAGGCCAAGTGCGCGAGTGAGGATGGTAAAGCTTGAACGCCACCCTGGCTCCTCGCCTGTGCCATCTTCTTGGCCGGATTCCAGAGGACCCTCGACAATGAGGGTTTCAGCGCTCTCGTGCGTCGCCTGGGAGCCTTCCTTGCCATAGAGGACGTTGAGCATGAGAGCAGAGGCGGTTCCCGTGGGAAACCGTAAGTTCTCGCGCAGAATGATCCGTTCCCTCAGCAGATATGCGAAGACGAGACCGAAAATGGAAATTCCCATTGACCAAGCACACAGTTGCCCGAAGAGCCTAACGGGCTCAAAGAGGAGGTATTCCAGTGCTGGAATAACACCTATTAGACCTGCACCAGCGGGCATAGCACCGACTGCACTCGAGACGGTCTGAATCAAGATATTTTCGCTTGTGCCATGGGTCTCCTCTGTGTATTTATTGATGAGTCTGAGTGCAGCAAAGCCTCCGAAAGCGGACTGGATTTGCATGATGTTCACATAGCCGGTTTGGAGACCGAAGTGAATGTTGCTCAGACAGACAAGGACGCCAAATGCGGACCCTATCGCCAGAGAGAAGATACTGGAGTATAGTGTGAGTTGCGTGCCTTCCAGCAACGAGCTCTCCTCGAGGTGCTCGTTGTGCTTATCGCTACCTCGCAGCAGAGGCTGCGACTCGTCATCCCCATCGAAAGGATCGTGTTCGTCGGCCATGCCCTGTTCACTTAGAATCAAGTTCGTCTTTGTGAGAGAGAAAGTGCCAGGTGGTAATCGGTCCAGCGCCGTCTGTCTTCGAAAGTTTTACCATTTGAGGTTTTGAACTTGTCGGGAAGTCGGTTTATGGGGGACGCGGGCTGGGAATGAGGGCTGACTCCCGTGACACTACGCCTAGTGATAGGTTAATGCTGCCTAATCAACTGAGACAACCCCCGCCCGAGCATTGAGCCTGCTAAAGCCTCAGATCACGTTCAAATCCATGAAGGAAACAGCAATGAGCCTAAACAACGAAGATGTCACGGTCGAGGTCGTTGACAGCGCGCAAGACTTTGTGGCCGGATATCACATAGTGAGCGAAACACTCGGCCGGCAAGTCAGCGACACAGTCTGGCAAGCCTGGGCGTCGCATTATTGTCGGCTTTGCTCTTTGGATCCAGTCCGCTACCATACCAGAATACGGCATAGTGCATTCGGGCAAGTTGTGCGACCCTATGGATCTAGACGCGCTGCTCCCTGGTAACAAGTCCGAGCAAGCGTTTCTGTGCCAGATGTATCGCTGCCAAGTTCGGCCGCGGCTCGAATTCCCCAAGGCGAAGACTGCTTCAAGCACAGAGCCACCCGTTATTTTGGTTTTAGGTACATGTGCAACGCATCCGTCTTATCCACGCCGGGGGGTCGGGACGAAATTGACACAATGGGGTCTTGATGAAGCCCGGCGTCGAGGAATCTCAGACGTGACAGTGGAGAGCGCTAGGATGGGGCGACGCCTGTACGAACGCTTGGGTTTCCGACCTCAAGAACAATATATTTTCTATGAAGTTGATGAGAAGTTCTCCAATCGCGAGAAGCCTTCGAGTGTCTTTATGATATATTCAAATGAAACATCCTTGTCACGTTCGCCTCGGGGAGGATTACTTACTGATGGTCTATATCTTCACGGTGGTGTTTTAGGGAAGGGAAACGAGCAGACCTAGGAATTGAGTGCGGTCTTGACACCCGAGCCGAGATTTTCGCGATCAAGATCGAGATACTTCTATCCCCAAAGGTAGGGTTGATCCTCTCCTCTCCGCACTTTGCGGTGAGGCGGAGATGAAAGAGTTTAGTAGTACAGAGGGACTGTTGCGCGAGCGCGGCGTATACGACGCGCAGATCAACTTCCCCGATCTGGGGGGCCAGCTCGTAGAACTAGCTAATTACAGCGCGAGCCAACGGCCTAGGAATCTCATTGAAGTCTGGAATGACGGCAGAGATCCTGAGAAGTTGCTTACTTTTAAGGCGGTCATCATCTTCGGGCTCGTTAGTATTGTTATAAGCGTCATGCAAGTGGTCATAGGTATTCTGCAGGTGGTTGTCGCCTATATAACTCGGTAGGTTACTTACTCGGATATCAGGTATAGTCCTTGTATAGCATCTTGTTTGGTTTCGTGTGCTGTATACTTAGGTAGTTTCTCCAAACCCTTGATCTCCGGCGCCTGGCATATCCAGGTTCTGTAACCAGTGATGTACTTGTCTTCGCTATTTCTGCAATTTTTCCTTCTTCCTTTTTTTTTTTTTTTGCGGCCATCACATTGGAGTAGTGTTTCTAAACCTTACGTATAAAGTGTCGACACGTTGAACATTGTACTGGAATAGACCTATCACGACGTTATGATGTTCCCCAGTCGCTGCGGCACGGCGGTGGAGCCTGTACCTGTACTGTACCGGTAAGTCCCCACTAGACCCACTAGCCTAGGCTACCTAGGATTAGCACGGTAGTAGCACCTGAGCCAAAGGTACTTACTTACCTGCTTCCAGGTCCATGGGTGCAATACACAACATCAACAACATCCAAAGCTCCCGTCTCGCCCATTGAAAACCCTCATAGGCTCTGCTACACAGTCTATGATATGATACTAATAATATAAGCACCAAGAGTCAGAAGGGATTCCGTCCATCAATTGGTGCTGCTCTGATTTGCACCGTCTAGGAGGCTGGGCCTGGTCTCTCGACCAACATGGCCGCCGCCTCGCATTTTGCGGCTCTGACGTCTGTGCAGCATTACAACCAACAACAGCAGCAGCCCCAGACACAACAGCAAAGGCAACAGCAACACTATACTCAGATCACCTTTCACCAGAACCCTCAGCCGCAGACTCAGCCTCAGCCTCAGCAGCATCGTCCTCGTCCTACTGCTGCCCCTCCTCCGCTGCCCCCTCCTTCGCAAACACATCAGCAACATGTTCGTGCGGCGAGCATCCATATTCAGAAGCAATCTGCGGCCAATTACGTTCCCAATGGCAGCAACAATAACATACATGCCAACCTCCAGTCGCAGCCACAGTCTCCTGCCCTCAATGGCGCTGCTCAGGGTTCTCTACAGCCTCGCCAGCTTCAGACCATGGCCACTACTCCCATCCCTGCCGCTACCGCCGCCTCGAACATGAACACGAGCCCCGCGATCCCGCCTGCAACTGCTACTGCGACCTCAACCACAACCACTACAGCACCACCCACGACAGACTCTTCAGATCCCCAGCGCCGTCGTCGCAGCGCCGGCCGCCCGTCCAAGCGTCCCCGCAGCGATAACGATGCCGGCGCCCCCTTCGCCTCGTCGTTGCCTGCCCCTCCGCGCCAGCCCACCGTCCAGCCCTTGTGTAAGGGCCCCTACGATACCCTCGAAGACGCCATCTTCTCGCTCCAGCTGCACGTCTTCACCTCGGGCTACGGCGTGTCGCAGAAGCGCACCGTCAAGGAGAAGCTGCCCTCGGGCAAGTATGACCCGGACGGCGACATCATCCGCAAGGACTTTGCCTGCGACAAGGGCGGCAACGAGTTCGTCTCGCAGTCGCGCGGAGAGCGTCGCCGCGAGTCCAAGAAGTGCGGCTGTCCCTGGAAGGCCGCCATCCGCCGTCTACGCCGCGAGGGCGACCGCTGGTTCATCGAGATCCTCGAGACCCAGCACAACCACCCCGTCACGGCCGCCGACGAGATGCACACCCTCGCCTCGTACCGCCGCTGGCAGCGCGAGAACAACGCCGGCATCCGGAGCGCCATTGCGCGCCTCACCCGTGCCGCCGCTATGCCCGCACGCGACATCGCTGCCTATCTCAAGGGCGACATCCAGGACCACGACCTCGATCGCATCGATAAGCAGATATTGCGCGCGCTGAGCATGAACGACAGCAAGGAGATAGCCGGTACTGAGAAGGACTCTGGCTCTGTCGTCTTCGAGATGGTGGCCAGGCGGCCCGTTATCATCCTGCAGGACAACGACAAGACGTCTTCAACGAGCGTGAATGGCCACATGGCGGCGCCGACAGGACAGAACGCGCCGCCTGCTCCTATGAACAACTTCCCCAATCTTACCACGCCTTCAAATCCCTTCAATGGATCGCCGGTCAACTACCGCCCTACGTTCACTAATGCCTTCACCAACCAACCACCTAATTCACAACCTAACCCGTCTTCGCCGCCGCTAGCCGGAGCAGACGACACGACGAGCGTGTAGTCAGAGTACCCCGCCGTCATAGCACATTTCCCCTCTCGGTACTGCATTGACTAGAGCATGGCAGCGAGAATGTGGCACGCAACTCATCATTTGGTCATTCTACATCGATTTACAGCGCGCATGCATGAGATGATATTGTAATTCCGAACTGCTCACGTAAGGGCTTTAGCTAACGGGACACTTGTAAGCATGAGATAATGTCTATTTCATTTTGTCTTTCCTCTGCTTTTCTTATGAATGCTAGCACAAGGCGCACGGAAAAGGCGGGACTGTGGACTGAATCTTTCTTCTTCTTTCAAGAGATGGTTTATCATACATTTGTCGGAAACAGGTGTTCCGGAGGCGACATGTTTCATGGGTTCCGGCGTGGACTCGGTATGTTATGAAGTCGAACGAGCCGGAACTGACTCATTTATAAAGGGCCATAAAGCATGGCTCGAGGACCTCGGTCCTGGTAAACAGAGAGACTTGTCTTACAGTGTGATACTTGATATACTTTCATATCGAAAATTGATTGTAAGCGACGATAAGTCGGATAACCAGGTTTCCACGACATATGTCTCGCTTACATAGTATACTAGGTAGTCAGTAGCTACCTGGACATAACAAAAAATTATAAAAAAACGCATTCATGGCACTTAGGTAAGGCTTGATTTATATTCCGTACCTATGCTAAATATGGCCTAAAATTCTACCACTTTAATAAGAGAGAAAGACATGAGATCATAAAATATGCGCTTTTCCACTTCATCAACCAATCAATCAATTGACCAATCAGTACCATGCTGTGCTATGCTATGCTATGCCGTGCTATACTACTGCTAGATGCCACGCTGATTCATGCAAAAAGATGACTAAAATCCCTGATAATAGAGGAGATAAACTTGAAGGCCGACCAACAAACGATGCCGAAAAAAAGAAAAAGAGAGAAAATAATAACCGAAAGAGAGAAATTAATAGCGACAATAATAATGAGAACCATCAACGTGAAGTCCCGAGCTCTGCGACCCGAGGCAATTTCACCACGGCTACGCGCCTAGCGGCCGAGGATCTACGTGATGGCTTCTCTGTTTCGCATACGGTCGTGGTATGCGCGAAGATGGGGGAAGTGGGAAGGTCCTTTCTCTTCCTCTTTCTCCTCTTCTTCCTGTTTCTCGTTACTCCCTTTCCCAGTCCCGCTATCCAAAGGTGAAGGAGAGGAGAAAATATCATGTAATACAGGCCAAAAGGCGAAGTCAGCAAGACTTGGTTCAGGCCCAGCGATGAATTTGGCTTCCGCGGCGTATTCTTCCCAGGGAGCTAGCAAGCTCGATATCTTTCCTGCGTCTTCTTCTCGTCGCCATGCATCCAGCAGTCCCATACCCTGCTCGAATCGCTTGCTCACGACGTCTTCTTCGTTCAACGTCGCCTTGCCGCCATACGTCTCCTCGACGTACAGCATGATTTCTCGCTGTCCGACGATGGCTGTTCTCGCCTCGTCGTTGTCGACGAACTTGACCGCTACTTCGGTTGCCGCGCCCCGGTCGTCTCCTCCTCCTCCTGATATACTGCCGCGCGAATGGGCAACGCCCAGCTCAGCCATTAGGCTCTTCAAGCGAAGATTAACCACTGCGTCGCTAGATTCGAAAAGTCGCTTCGCGAGAGTGATATGCAGGACATCGAAGCCCGTTCCGTAGTTCTTCTCCCAGTCGAGTTCGGTACCTTTGTTCTCGCTACCAAAGGCCTTGAGCATGGCGATGGCGCTGGCGCTGTCCGACAATCCGCTGACGACGGCACGAGCGTTCTCGCGCGTCTTGGCTGTCGCGCCTTGTCCCCAGATGCGTGCCTCGTCGCCCGTTAGGAACGTGCCGATGTGCCGGAACGTCAGGGAAATGCGGGCGCCATCGTACGCAAGCTCCGCAGGCACTTTGTCGCGCGGTGACCGCTTGTCTCGCTTGATCTCGTGGAGCCATCGCGCATTCGTGGCGAGACCCATCTTAAAAAGTGAATTGTGTGGGAGCCGGACGTGCTGGGGTTTGCTTTTGACATCTCTGAGCTTCTGCTTCATGCGTAGCATCATGGTGCGCTCAGCACCGAGGCTTACATTTGCGATGAAGCTGTCACGCGCAATGTCCAGGGTCTTATCGCTATGCTCAGAGATGTAGTCGGTGCCGGCGCGATAGAGCTGGATCAGGACGTGGTTGAGCGGGTGACCAAGTTCCTTCTCAACGATGCCGCGGATGGTATCCACCGCCGGGGTAAATGGATGCAGAGGCGGGCTCTCGTCGGCTGGGTGGCGGTACACGGGCTTGCTGCCGTCTGCCTCGACAAGACCCTGCACGGCGACCAGGCGAGGAACTTCCCCGCCTTGGTGCCACATCCGCTGCCATGCGACTTCGGAGCGGATGCGCGCGAATGCGTCGTCGGAGAGGGCCTCGGGAAGGATGTTGTAGATAACCATCGTATCGCCTTCGCACAGTGGCGGGCTTTGCGCTTTTAGTTGTGAGTGTTGTGATGCCATCGTGCTAGTTTTATGGTTGCTGCCTCTCGTGTTAGAGGAACTGAAGAGATTGCGTGATGCCGTGGTGTTTGCCTCGGACGTTGTACTAAAATACTTTGGAGATCTCTCCAGTGACTCAGACGACTCCCTCGACAATTTGTTCGCATTATTCGTGTTTGTGTCCGTTGACGTGTTATCTACGCCCTTCGATCTACTGCGCTCTTTACTGACAGCGCGGCTGACATTCTTGGCATTACTAGTGCCGTCGTTGCTCCTGTGGTTGCTGCTGCTGTCAGGGCTCAGCTCTGGTAACAAAATAATAGGCATGCAATCTTGAGATTGAGGTTGCTGGGATCTCCTCTTGTGAGATGATAATGATGATGTTGCACCCCACACCTCCTCCTCCTCCTCCTCATCCTCCTCGTTCTCCTCATTTGATCTCACTGACTCATAACGGCCGTCATCGGGCTTTTTATTTCTGTTATCCGCAGAGGGTGAAGGATAGGCATTACTATTATGATTATAAGCTGCTGGTGGTCGCATGTTTGGCGTTGCTGTTATAATATCTCGATCTGTCTGATTTTTGGTCTGTGGGTGGCCAGGCCTTGCCAAGGGCTGTAGCGCTGATTGTGATTGTGATTGTGACAGTGACTGTGGTTTTGACTCTGACTGTCGCTGCTGCTGCTGCTGCTGTTGCAGTTGCTGCTCTGATGCTGCGATGATCGTAGGTGCGTGCTCGTGGACGACGGCTGCAGATTCACCACTTAGTGACAATCTCTCAAACGACGATTGGATATCCGAGGCAGATGGCGCAGTAGCGTCCCTCTTGCCTCTTCGAAGACGTACGTTTGGAGATCTACCACCTGCTGCATCTCGATGCCGATGCGGCTGGTGGCTGTCCGCTAGCTCAGAGGAGGCTGGGTCCGGCTTCGGCTTCATCATGTTCAACACTGTGGCCGCCGGGACCGTGTCGCAGCCTGTCGTGCTTGTGATCTGCCCGAGGGCTGCACGCTGCCGTGACATGCTCTGCGCGCCACAGCAGTCGCTGACAATGGTGATGGTGTATCCGTAGCTGGCGGCGTCGATCGCCGTGGCCATGATTCCGACGTTGGTCAAAGAGCCACAGATGAACAATTCCGTCACGAATCGAACCCGTAGGACTCTCAGCAGTTCCTCTACCTTGAATGCTGAGTAAAACGTTTTAGTCAGCACGGAATCCTTAGGCCCAACCGCCTGCTTCACGACTGGATGCATCTCTGCGCCCGGCGTGCCGGCCTTGACACAGGTTGCGCCGTGCCTGGCGTCTGGAGTGAGGAATGCATCGGGCGAGAAGGCCGGCTCCGTCACAGGAGGTGGGTTGCGTGAGCGACGGCCACGAGCAGGCGCTGCGCCGCCAGCAGGACTCGGTGTGTTTGATATCATGATCTGTTCGTCCTCCGAGGGCCTCGAGCGCTCGAATTGGCTCTGCACCCATATGATCTCGCCACCATTCCCGCGGAAAGCATTGGCGAGGTCACTGATTTTCTGAGGCAAGTCAATGGGTATCGTGACGGGCAAGGCGCCGTCTTCGGCCAGGAAATCATTCTGAGCGTCCACGACAAGTAAAGCCTTCCGCGTGGTCAGGGATGGCAGCAGCGTGGGGTCTATGGGAAACATGATTGCCGGTTTTGCAATGGGACTTTTTTGTTCTTTTTTTGTTCTTCCCTTTTGCTTTTATGTCCCCGCTGTCCGTTTTTTCTCTCCAACTTAGCCTAACCCGGGACGTAGGTAGACAGCAGATCCAATTCGACTTGAGCTAGGTGGCAGACTGTTAAAGGCAGCGAAGAGAAAGTAAGCTAAATATAAAAGCAAGGATGAGAGCTCCTGAGGACGTGGTCACATTAGGAAGACACAATAAGCTTGAAAAGCGGTGTATGATGATGTGTCCTGTTGCTGTAGTCTGGCTGACTGACGCGGTGGATGTCGTTTGTTATAATCTCGATATTCAGGGCAAACGCCAAAACCAACCAGAAATACACATATGTACGTAGGTAGACGGATAGTAGATGAGAATGGGCGGATAGGGAGATGGAACAGGGCGATTAGGACGATAGTGCGGCCGTTCGTATCCAGTCTAATAACTGTGTCGGAACTGACATAGTAGTGATGAATACAGAAGTGAAGTCGAACATGCAAAGTCACGATGCCGATAATAGACAGCTATAGTAAGGGATGAATGATATGTGCTGGGTATGAGGTCTGGAAACGGATGCGCCAAGCCGAGGAGACAGGGTCGCGAACCGGTTCTCGGCCGAGTGGGTTTGACTTGACGATCCTTGTCGAAGCTAAATTAAACCCGTCGGGATGCACAGGCTATACGGCGGTGGTGAATGTGGGTAAGTATGTGTGTAATCATAAGGGACCGTTGGGTATGATTGAGACTGGATAGAGAGACAGAAGAGAGAGAAAGAAGATTGGTAGTTGGGTTGTTATTAAGTTGTGACTAGGGTTGGTTTTTGGGGGTGGGTGAGATTGGGGGAAGAGGAGGAGGGGGGGAATGATTGATGTGAGGTGGTGTAAGTGCATGCGTGTGTGAATGTGCAGGTAGGTACATTGATGTAAGTAATACTTATATACCTAGATATATATTTGTATATGCAGTGGCTCTCTAGATATACATACAAAGGTAGATGGAGTATGTGTACCTGTATAAGTATATAATCCGATACTGTAAGTATTAGAAACATCAACGTACCTACTACCTAGGTAAATCCGTAGGTATGTGTATCATCGTACCTAGCATGTAAATGTGTTGTTTGTATGCTTAGGTAGTATATAGTATGTGTAGGTAAGTAATTTGATGTGTCTAGCAGTATGGTGTATGCGCGCACGGCATCGGCATACCACCTCATGTACTACCTACATGTAGGTTAGTGCAGTCTGTAGTCTACGGCTTGCGGTCTGTAGTGTAATCTCTCCGTCTGTAAGCTACCTACTGCAGTAGGTAGTTTTTATAAGCTAAGGTAGATGTAAGGTGTAGGTGGCTTTACTTTACCGTAGGAACCGAAAGAACGATTATGCCCGTCTCTGCCCGTCCCTTGAGAGGACGGTGACGACGAACGGAACCGAATGATAACCACATCCCTTCGGAGCAAGTCTCTTTCCGGTCAAAAGAGCAGGTGTGGTGCTTTGCTTCCGTTGGGAGAATATACTTCAATATACAAGGACAGCGCGCGTCGTCTTGCTATCGTCGCCCAGCAGTACGCTGTATCCCGCCAACAAGCCATGTATATATAGGTATAGTTTAAATATAGTGCATAATATAGTAGACCCCGGTCATAGACCCCTTCTAGTGTAGTGTATACCACACCACCAGCAAAACGTGGGAATTGGAGTCGTTGTGTTACCCGAAAGCCGCCCCTGTCAGCCAAGGTACAGCAACCGGTGGTACTTTAAGACAGTAGTTCATTGTACCCAGACCAGATATCAGGTAGCTATCTCCCCAGGTGAATTAGTCTAGCACATCTAAGCCGCCTTTTTGTCGTGCCTTTTTGGTATACATCCAAGTATCATATGTCGGTGGTATGTAGACACAAGACCATGTAGAAGAGAAAGTCGGATTAAAAAAAAAACACGGTGGGGGGCAAAGGGTCCCGCTTCTAGTAGTGTTGCCGGTATATGCAGGGCTTGCATTTCATGACACCGCATGCTTTAGTGTTCAGTAGGTCCACCTTACCTAAACAGCTGTGTGTGGAGAGAGAGTCAGTAAAACCCTCTTACTGAGCTTACAAGCTATGCTGGTCTACTGAGAATGTTGTGAATTCAAGTCAAATCACGGGGCTTTCAAGTAGCCGCCATGGATAGTTGTGTACGTCGTTTAAAATCGGAAGGGCGACACCTCGGCCAACGTCTAATTAAACAAGCTCTGCTAGTATTGTACAATCATGATCCCTGTTACCGCACTTCACCACAGCCAAATGCCCTAGTTGACAGGCCACCTGCTGGTACTTCCAGTAGATATAGTCGTCACTGGCTTTAACCGAGAGGTCTCACGTAGGTGAGCTGTACGGAGTCGGTAGCATGCACGTATAATCCGCCGCAGACACGCGAGCGCATGTCTTGTCACCGCCTCTTCGTTCTTGACCTTGACCCTACAATGGCCAGATACGAGACGCAACTTGTGAAGACGTGGCACCTGATGAGCCGACGACAAGCCCCGGCGATATGGTGTATTTTCATAACTAGGTACTGTGAGAAAGAGAGGTAGGTGAGAATGGTATTGTAAATAAATGGAGTGTGCGGATGCTAATGTAGTTCGGATAGCTCGAC
The DNA here is from genome assembly GCA_022593225.1 of Xylaria sp. FL0064. Classification (NCBI taxonomy): domain Eukaryota; kingdom Fungi; phylum Ascomycota; class Sordariomycetes; order Xylariales; family Xylariaceae; genus Xylaria; species Xylaria sp. FL0064. Next base: position 1,128,481 of record JAJKLE010000007.1, on the reverse strand, counting down.
CGTTAACTGTCAGCCGAGTCTCGGCATCGCCAATCCGCGGAGCCCGCTCCCTTTACAGTGTAGTCTGGCTGCTCGCCGTTGGAGTTTGTGCGTCATGCTAACTACCTGACAGGCAGGTCACGACGCTGACACCAGAAGAAAAGCCGTGGCCAATAACCAACCACTATCCGCGTACAGTACGTAGCGTCTCTCGGTGAATCGTGACCGAAGCTCCATATTCGTCGGGGAGTCTGTCTGTGTAAGGTGTGCAATTGGAGGTGGTCGAACCCACCATGCAATTGCCGGCGGCACAGCGCTCACTCGGATATAAGTCACATATGGCTGATTACACTATACTCCCGGTACTTCAAGCTTAGTACTGACATACATATTTCTCTTCCTTGTTGAACCCAGTTTAATCATAAGTGTTCGCGTGTATTATACTATGTGGACTATACCACGGGAGGCGCTATGTTGCTATCTACTAAGCTGACCTGATGTCCTCAGATTACATATGTGAAAAGAAACGGAAGCACGGGAGCACCTATGAGTTACGCCTCGCCGATTCACTACCGGCGCTGTCGGCCATTCTTCTGTTCACCAAATTGTGCGCAAGTTCCCGGCGCATCATGATCGGAGTCGATACTCACATGATACTGCAGTGCACTCGGTGGTAGGACACGTGCTCAAGAGCTCGGTGGGTGAAACACAATGATCTGGGCAGAGTATGTAAATCTAAGGAGTGTGTACGATGGACGTTGTCGTCTCTTGCGATAGATATCGTTCCTTTTCACATTACTAACATACACTACGCTATTCTCGCGCTCGAGTCGGCGCTTGTCTATCTATATTTGACATGACACATCCCTTGACACATCCCCCATCGTTTCAGATTTGACGATCGCCTAGCTCGATGCTACCCACGGGTATTTTTTGACGGATTTGTGGTCAGCAGCGAGTGGGTAGAGAGTGGGCAAGCTTACACCTCATCCCGCAACCTGAGCAGGGTATATCCATGCTAACAGCTGTTTGAAGGCGGTTGTTCCCGCTTCTTCTTCGACGTCCCCAATGCGTCCGCGGAGACAACAGCCTATAGGCTATCAGAAGTTACGATGCATTTATCACATTCCTACACGCGTACGGAGGGTTACAGCAAGATCCTAAAAGATAGCCCACTTGCCTCCTTTTCTTCCACCGAAACATAGGACTTCGCGCTGTATTGTCGTTGTGAGACTAGTCTAATATCAATACGAGGTACTGCAGAGGTTTATCTGCTTTATCTACTGAGTATACTGTGCTTTACTCGCCTAAGAAAGGAGGTGAGGCCAGCGCCTAACTGAATAGCGGCCATTGGCGTGGTGCCAGGTCTTCAGACTTGTCCAGCATGTGAAGTCGAACGCGTCATCCTGACCTCAACTCTGCCCGGCCCTCCACAACCTACTCCTTCAACAGCGGAGTGTAGGCTCGACTTACGACTGGTGGTAACCCAGATGTTATCGAAAAGGGCGCCCAGATCTTGTGAGACACCATATCACATCCCCGTGCAGTGAGAATAAAGCCGTTGAACAAGCATCGCGACGATACCTTGTGGATGATAACATCGTCGTAGCCACCACCCAGAGCACCCTCAGAAATTAGAAGAAACAAAGAATCATTAAAATTGAGAGATAAGGGCAGCCTCGACATACATAACCTTTATTCATAGCCCAGATTCTTATCGTATGTGGAGAAGCTTAGCCGAGGAGTCGGCTACGCGCTGACTGAAATATCCCACAGTCGGCCTTCCCGTGCGAATATTACTTACTACTTAATTATATACTGATGAACGGAAGTGGTTTCGATCATGCCACCCCTCTCCTGATATCTGAACACTCTCATTGGCCGCCTTGCGAAGACCGCGCTTTTTGTGCTACGACAGCGTAGTACCGGCAAGTTACCAGGTTGCATATTCCATGTTACAGCATGCCGTGCCACCCGAGGGGCCAAAGACCACCACAGACTGCGTATTTGATTGCCCATTTGGAGATGGGCTGTGTCCCGCCGGCCGATACCCGCGAGACACTGGTGCTCCACGACATATCTCCCTTCCTTTCACCGTCTCCGTCTTCATTCTTTCGCAATATCAGCATCAAAGGCAAGAAGTATCTCTGGGTGTTCATTTGTCGGCCGGGCAGAATAGGCATTGTCTTTTACCTGATGCGCACTCGTCCGGCTGTTGTAACTGTGATTGCAATGGCGACTGGCCGGTGAATCCCGACGTCATCCGCCTTGTTGTAGCTTGTAGTTCTGCTCATGCACGCGTTGTCCAGTAAGTTGCTACGTGACATACGCATCGAACTGCATCGCTAACAAGCTCTGGGAATAACGCGCACTAATTCCCGACGCCACTTTCACAACGAATCATACGCAAAATCACCGAGCACGACGTAAGGAAAGAACAGAGGATACATAGAAATAGAAGAAGAAGTGGAAAGGGAAATAGGCGAAGAAACGTACTGTAAGTGGGTATACCGACTTCAGCAAATGAAAGTAAAGCTACTCTACGATCTGTTGGTTAATCCCTGAAATTGTCACAAGTGTGAGGGAAGAAGACATTCTACTCAATTCCCTACATGAGTATAACCGGAGTTTAGTGTGGCTTGCCAATATCAAGGGGTCTCGACCCCGAAGCCACCCGATGCATGACCGAATTGAGCCGACGGTCTCCAACACATATCATTGACCAAATCGAGCAATTCGACGCAGCCGGGCCCTCAGAGCACGTGAGCCTAAAATAAGAGCTCAGCGTACAGATGAAAGTCGAGGTCATTTGAACCTCCTCATAACATCCATCTATCTCCTACCGAGGTCGAATAGAGCGGACTTCGAGGCTCCGTATCTTGACCGTCTTCCATCGCGATGAAATCGTGTGAATCGGCACAGATCCCGAATGTTGCGCAGGGGATGCCATATCTACTGCACTAGGTAAGTGATATCGCTTACCGGTTCTCTCCCAGCCAGCCCGAACGTTGCAGCGATCGGGTTCTCCGCCGTCTTCTTGATCCCGTACTCGAACCATGACCATGACCAGGACCTTTGTCAGCTCGCACACATAGCGCCCTGGCGAATGAGATCGCTGGCGTGGGCACACCAAGAGAGGAAAGCCAGAAAGCTTCAGGGCGCACGATGCCCAATCACACCGTGCCAAGTTGAGTGACATCGGCTACGACCGTGGCGTTCGTCGAGGCAGGCCACGACAGTGAACATAACCCTTTCAATAGGTCGAGAAGATGCTGTAGGTCAGTAGTAAGTATGCATCTTAGGGTTCTGTCCTGTTATAGAAGAACCAATCCAGTCGGGAGCCGAGGAAATAGGATGGAGGCATACTGAGAACAATTCCTAACGGCGCAGCGCCGCAAGCGCCATCCATGCCAACTCCTCTAGTCCGGTTGATCAAGGCCCTATATCGTTAACTAGATAGGCGACCTCGATCTTTCCGATTCGACCCGGAATATAGCTTTCCAGAATAACACTTTCTGTATGTAGCGTTGATAGGCCGCAGCCGTAGTGTAGTGATCGTCATCGATCGATCAACATTACACTATGCACATATACACACAACTGTCAATATCTACTGTACATAAAGTGTCTATATCCCGTGCTATTATACGCCTAGCTTCTTCGTTCATCTACCGTAGCGTATGCATTGCATATACTATATACATATTGAGTAAACCACCTACAAACCAGCGAAGCGCGATACTGTACATACTAAATGCCTAGGCTCACTCCGTCTTGTAGTGATATATAGTACATTATTCGACGCTATTAAGTAACAGATCGATCTGACTCTTGGCTGCGTCCCGCAGACCAGGCGGAGCTAGAAACGGGACGATTCTTTGCAGCGAGGGGGGTCACAGCGGGAGCTCTTGGCGATGTACAGGAATAGGATACTTCCCGGTGCACATCATGTCACGACTGTTTTCCTGGCGTTTAACGTCGCGACCCGAAGAATATACTCCAATTTGCTGCGCTTAGCCTCTTGGTTTGCTGTGCTGTGACTTCAGTTAGTAGGTGCTGTGATGGACATCAAGATTGGGTTGCTGGGATAGAGACGCATGGGTGATGGTTCTAGATCTTTCTGGGTAAATGTAAGGACCGCAGACGTAGCGAACGGAACGGCTAGACCGGCCAGATGGGTAGGTTGGTACTATGGATAGATTAATCATCTTAAGTCGTCTAAATAATACAGAGTTGGTTTTTGAAAGGCCTCGAAATGGTGAAGAGGAAAGCAAATAGGCTGACAGATGTGCTAAATGATTTGAGATCGTTAGGTAGGCGAATAACGCTCCCCTTACAGATGAGATGGTGCGATAAAGGTGAAAGGGGAGGCCGGATAGGTGTCTATCATGTTAAGATCTTTCAGGATCTGCCTTTATCGGTCTTGAATTTGACTTCAGCTGATATATCTGCTCTGCAATCTAAGGTATTCAAATGAACAATTATACCTGACAGTTATGCGTACTTCTTAAGTGCTGGTAACAGTTGATACGTGTACCTACTCTATACGCCTTGCCATTCTGCCCCCGACAATAGTGACTTCCCTGGCCGCTGAAGATGAGATGCGGTTCGACGTAAGCTACTAAGATAAGAGGAATATCATATCGCATAGCATTAAGACTTATGAACATTAACATAAACCTAGGCCTTATAGCAAATGCCTATAAAACCCGCTTCGACTCTTAGGAGCTGTTTACTGATTACTGCTCAGTAGGCTTTGGCAGCTTACAAACAGCCGTTAGAGCCAAATACAGATAATGACACTAACTTATTCGTAAAATAGAAGAGTGCGCTCTACTACTATTCGTCCACTCCACCCTCAAATCCACTGCCAGTTGAAATTGTACATTGGTCATGGATGTGGTTACATCACATCCTCAGCGAACCTGTGTCCACTTCCTCTCAACCTCATAGGGAACAAGGAGATGCGGTCTGGGATGAAAAGCACTGCTGATGCAAGCTGCAGCAAACGTTAATGAGTGAGTATACAAGTAATAGCTTTTGCAGAGAGTCTCATTAATATGATGAGTAACATCGTTGAAACTATCACATATGCCCGGGTGCTACTTTCATGTATAAAATTCCTACCATATGATAGATGCAACTCTGTTTACCGCTATCTAGGGAAACTGAAAGTCTAGAAAAGTCCTCAAATAGGAGCATCCGAGTCTCCCGAACACGTATGCATACGCCTGGGAACGCAGCGAGGTATTATTTACAACTCCAGTAACGCATTGGAGAACTTCATTCGATGTCGGGTTGGTAATGTGTCCAACCTGAGGAGTTGTTTCACAAAAGTTTAACAATGATGACCCAAACCGGTTAATAAGAGACACCGGATTTAGGGCTTTATATACGTATAAGGGCCTATGAAGTAATATTTTTATACCAGCATACCTACATATCTCGGCACGTAGTACCTCTACCACTACAGTCCCATCTCTATGTACCTATCTTTAGGAGGTGGCACCGCCACGGTTAAATTGTAAGATCAAGCCACACCAAGCCACATCATGTCAAGTACCAGTACCTAGTGTGGAAGTAAACCTCCACAGTAAGGTTCGATCAATTATAACAATTCAACTAAGATAGACAACTATTAGAAATTAAACAGTTGAGCAGGTACTATTACCGGTATTTATATTTAACACTGGTCTGAACCTTATCCTTTGTTTTGCTCTCCCGGTCACTCGTTGAAGAGGCCCACTCTTTGCTGTACAACTGGGGCCCACTGGATAGGGAGGGTGCTTACATAAGAAAGCCTAAACGCCTTGGCAGCGCGGCCATACTTGTTTCTAGCTCTCAACCAAAGCTTCATTTGCTAGACGATAGCAAGGAATCTGCTTCCCACCCTTTAATCTGAAGCAACTTTGCATAACCTCTTCCTTGCGGCTATCTCTCGTGATTTGTGCGCCGTATTTCTTCTCACGTCGTGGATTCGCGACATACTCTAGCAGGCGCTTATCTGCGCGGGTCCTTGCGACCTGTTGAGCTTGGGCTCGTGCTGCTCGATCGCATGGTCAACATCAACTCTCGCTTTCAGGCACCGACATCAACTTCTCACTACTTGATCGTATAGCATGGCAAATGACGAGCGCGGCAGAAAGAACGATATGACCGCGGAGAACACCGCGCGGAAGCGCTCGAGCCTCGAGCTTGAAGATGCCGACCGCCAACCCCGTTTCAAGCGACAACGCACGGTCACCCTCAAATCCGATAGTGTGCCTCCCGCATCTACCGCCGCTCATCCTACACAGCCGCCGTACGAAATTGTAAGGCTTCCAACTGTTGAAAGCATGGGCAGAGACGGCCTGCGCAGATCGATCACGCTCGCCTTGAAGCATGTAGGCTTCGATTCCGCTACAGAAGAGGCGCTAGAAGGCTTTACAGAGACGGTTGAAACTTGTATGTGGCGTCTTGCCGTGGACGAAATATCGTATCAAGCATGGGTACTAATCATGAGTAGACATGAGCGGCTTCATACACCAGCTCAAGCGCGTTGCCCACGCAGCCCGAAGATCAGACCCCATCCCGACCGACTACGAGGCCATTCTACGCCACCACAACCTTCCGCTGTCTTCTCTGAAGCCTCACCTCAAGAACCCTCTTCCTAAACAGCTACTAGAGCCAAGCTTCTACGACCCGATCGTGGAAAATACTACCTACTTACAGAGCACACCGCCGGTCCTCGGCGATGAATTGGACGGCAGATACGAGAAGGAGGAGCGGGTCTGGATACCGAAGCACTTTCCCAGCTTCCCTAGTAAACACACGTATCGATACACACCTGCTGAGCTGCCCGCGAAGGCCACGCCAAAAAAGCGAGCCGAGGCGCTTGCAGACGCTCGGAAGGCCGAGGTGGCGCTCAGACGCATCAACCGAGCGGCCAAGATCACGCGGCAGAAAGAGATCAAGGAGAGAGCACAGCGCAATGCCCTCGCCAAGCAACGACATGAGGCATGGGAAAGCCTGATTCAAAGTGTGCTACCGAAAAGCGGGACTGCCGACGGCGCGACAGAAGTTGCCGATAATAGTACCATCGTCAACGCCAACGCTCAGTATGGTCGTAAGGAGTTACCAAAGGCCAGCAGGCGCCCTCTGTTGGAAGGCGTCAATGGACAGATATGAGACACATGCGGCAGTTGTACGATCTGCATGTGTTCAGTTCTTACCTCATAACTGATGAATTGCATCTTGTCGCTCGCGACCATGCAAGCGATCGGGCCTTCTCTCCGAGGCTTATTTCCTGGTTCGATACTGGTCTCTCTATCAGGCCGGTATTTAGTGAGGTTGACGGCTCCGTCTCGAGACGAGGAAGCATCGCCGGTCTGGAGTATTATCGGTGACTTCAAGTCATCTTTTCACATTCTCGTTGCCACAGTCTTCAGTAGCATTGCCGTTTTCCAATTACTCAATATTTACGAGCAAAAGAATGCTGAGGAACATGGGAAGATGGCTGCATTTTGGTCGGGCTTTTCCTTTCTGTTTTCTGTCTTCACTGCATTGCGACGGTTTGAGGGCACTCCGCGAGGCGTTACGGGGTGCATATTGAGTTCAATGGCGCAGGGAGGGAAGGGCTGGTAGACGATGCATGGCCATTACGGAATTCTTAAGATACCCCTCTGTAGCAGGAATTTATTTATAATGAAATGCACATTATACTATCCTTTAGTGATGTCTTGGTTGATCTTTATGTCTCACGATCGTAACTTCAAAGCACTGATTTCTATATTCCAAGCCAAGTTACATGTGATTGGTTTGGGAGATTCGACAGCTGAAGCATTGAAGCCGCCAGCTGCAAGACATTTGCAGGGGTAGCTGCGTAGCAGGGTGGGTTTCTTCAGCTTATTGGCTAGGACCCCACCAAAGCCCACAATTTTGTGCTGGCGTCTACCAGGTGCAAGGCTGCGCCTTATCGTACAGGCAAGTTGGATGTACCTAGGCTTATCTTAGCGATTCCGACCCTAACGCGGAGCCCACACATTTTCTACCCCCGAAGTAAATTTCGAGAATCAACGTGACCTTGGCCTGCCCGAGACCATTTTCTAAGTCCAGCACCCTCGCCGCCAACCACACGACCTTCTTCCACTATTTCTTCAGAGGCGTGCTTCCCGACCGACAAGAGTATCCCTTTGGACAAATATGGCTGAGCAACTAATTCTCAAGGGAACCCTCGAGGGCCATGTAAGTCTGCCGCCAATTTCATTCCAATCCAATCTAAATTATACAACCCGGCCCAGTCCCTTCTGCTTGGTGCATCCGTCGTCCATGCATGCATCCAAGCAGTCGCTGGTTCAATTGCGCCGTCGCCGCAGTTTTTCCTGGTGCGCGCACCGCGCGTGGGCGGGCGCATCCTGAGAATCGACATGGGAATGGAGAAGAGAAGAAAAGGCAGAAAGAGAAAAAGAAGAGTCAAGGCTAATCATTCGATATACAGAATGGCTGGGTCACCAGCTTGGCCACCTCGATGGAGAAGTACGTACGAACCCGAAACGCAAACTAGCACGAGGGGGTTGGATCGGGAATGACGATGACGGTGCTGACTTTTGCTCTCTTCTACCCGCAGCCCCAACATGCTCCTGTCTGCCAGCCGTGACAAGACCCTGATCGTCTGGAACCTGACCCGCGACGAGTCACAATACGGATACCCCAAGCGATCGCTGCACGGCCACTCGCACATCGTCTCCGACTGTGTAGGTCCCACCCTGTCTTGTTTCCCGTGACTTGGTTCTGGAAGAATAGAGGGAGATGCAGAGAGGAGAGAACCAAAGAGAGGGAGAGGATGTATGGTGCGCATCTGCGTGTATATGTGTGTGTGTGTGTATGAGGGAAAATGTGTGAGAGGAAAAAGGAAGCACAGGAAAGGAAGGAAATGAGAATTCGCGACAAATGACACAAAGAAGATGTGACATTTCTGACTGACGCGCTGGTCTTCAGGTCATCTCCTCCGACGGCGCCTACGCTCTGTCTGCCTCGTGGGACAAGACTCTCCGCCTGTGGGAGCTCGCCACCGGCAACACCACCCGCCGATTCGTCGGCCACACCAACGACGTCCTCTCTGTCTCTTTCTCCGCCGACAACCGCCAGATCGTCTCCGGTTCCCGCGACCGCACAATCAAGCTGTGGAACACGCTCGGCGACTGCAAGTACACCATCACCGACAAGGGCCACTCCGAGTGGGTGTCGTGCGTGCGCTTCAGCCCCAACCCCCAGAACCCCGTCATCGTCTCCAGCTCCTGGGACAAGCTTGTCAAGGTGCGCAGTTACAATTTCCCTTTCGCTTTTGAGAGATAATCCTTTTCCGCCCTCCTCCTCTTCAGTCCTTTAATCTCCTTTCTTCATGCTTCATATGATGCTTTACAAAATTATATTTGCTACTTCAGAGCCTGCTCAGCAGGCAGTGAGACAAATTTTCACCATGTACTGATGAAGTATCCATCTCTCTTGTTGATGCCTACGAGAAATTTGTAATCCCTAGCACAAGACAACCATACTGACTCGTACATCAATCTAGGTTTGGGAGCTCTCGACCTGCAAACTCCAGACCGACCACATTGGCCACACTGGTTACATCAACACCGTCACCATCTCCCCCGACGGATCCCTCTGCGCCTCTGGTGGTAAGGACGGTACCACCATGCTGTGGGATCTCAACGAGTCCAAGCACCTGTACTCCCTGAGCGCCGGCGACGAGATCCACGCTCTCGTCTTCTCACCTAACCGCTACTGGCTCTGCGCCGCCACTGCCAGCAGCATCATCATCTTCGACCTCGAGAAGAAGAGCAAGGTCGATGAGCTGAAGCCCGAGTTCACCTCGGTCGGCAAGAAGAGCCGGGAGCCCGAGTGTGTGAGCTTGGCCTGGAGTGCGGACGGTCAGACTCTGTTCGCTGGTTACACCGATAACATCATCCGTGCATGGGGTGTCATGTCGAGAGCATAAATACTTTCTCCCCGGGGGGTTGGTCATTGACTGGGCGTAAGGATGGGCTGTCATTTGGTCTTTATCGGGAAATGGCAATCATGAGCTGGCAGTGAAAACATATAAAGTCGCATTTTGTTGCTACTGCTGCTGCTTGGTTGTCACCACACAGGTACACCCAAAAAAATAACTAACGAATTGTGAAGATCAGTAATCCTATTTTCCATTTTGGCTTTTCTGCGTTGGTGACATGTATATGATGAATTGTGAGGAACGGGCAGTCCTCTAACCCTCTTTATCTCCATGCTGAGACGTATATTTGACTCTTAGCGTGACCGATAACTCGTGTAGAGTTGTATACTGCCTCGAGTTATGGGTGGAAGGGGAAATCACATCTCCAGAGTGGGATGTCTTGCCAGTCTAGTCGAAAGATGCTCATAACCCCCACCGAAACAATGAAGTAAACAAGTAATGACAGCGACAAGGGGACATGATGTCTGCTTGGACACTATACTTATTAGATAACATCAACTCTATACTACGAATAAATGCTGCTTTGATTCACTATCATCTAAGGCTGGGCTGGCTTGTACATAGTAAGGGGAATTGATAGACGTGACTAAGAATATCCTGAGAAGTGTAGATTTGGCGTATTATCTCCTAAAATAGGGGCCCAGAGGCGGCTCTTCTATGTGGCTTGTTCTATTTGGTGTATCTAATAGGCCAGTCTATAGTGGCCGGGGCAGGACCTCAAAGCGACATGCCTAGGTGACATGTTATATCGAGTTAGACGTCTGTTGTTTTTGGACCGAAAGCGAATAGCACTCCATACCATCTAAAATTCCGAAGTAGAGGCTAACAAAAGTCTATTCTGTATGCTCAATGGTCTTAGTTCTAACATGCTCTAGTCCTTGATTTATAAATAAAAGGATCTGTGCAGTTGATCTGCAGTTCATCAGCTGAAACAGCACTGTTTGGGGGCTGTAAGCCCTGGTGTAAAATGTACTGAACACTTCAAGCTCGACTGCCTCCAAGCTAGATATTACATTACGAGCTTGGGGGCCATATTGCCACATTAATCAACTCATGGTGCTCTAGATCGGACATAGCTAAGGTACCTATACGTGGATGGGAAAAAGGAGCATTGCGCATAACCACCGCCCCTTCTCTCTATGCTGTCGCATTGTCAGCCTGCATGAGCAATACTACCTAAGGTACTACCTACTGCCGATAATTGTAATTACAGGCTGTGTAGGCAGGTACGGCTACACTACCTACTTCAGTATGTATATATAGAGTAGCTATAGTGCCAGGACACTAAGTCCCTCCAAAACTTCTACAGCAACAATCCAACACAAGATAACCAGGCGCAAAACTAAGCCTTTTCCCTCTTCTTTTCCTTTAGAATTGCCAATATATCAAGTTATATAAGGAGCTATCAAGTAACCAAGCTAATCATAAAGTCTGTTTATTTAATTTATATATTCTGTTTATTCTGTTCCTCAGTCTATGTTTATATTTTGTTTATTCCGCTATGGCTGGCCACCTTCAGTCGACATTTGGCAAGTTTACTATTTGGAAAAATAGAGTCAAAGATAAGGACGAGAAGATTGGGCCGCTGGCTTTTCCGGGTGAATGCGGAGGGCCCGACAGCGGAGTCGACCTTGTCTTCGTCCACGGACTTCGTGGGTCTCGAGTAAAGACCTGGTCTAAAGACGGTATCTTTTGGCCACGGGATCTACTCAGAGACGATGTGAAGATGGCCAGGGTCATCATGTGGGGCTGCGATGCTGATATCGCCAACATCTTTACACCTGCTGGCCAGAAGAGCCTCTTCGGGCATGCCAACACGCTTTTACGTGACCTAGCCAGACATAGGTCGGAAATAGTATGCATCCTTACCCATACCGCACGGAATATAGATAGCTCTTAGTATACCCGACTGACAGAGGCCGCGCAGACTAGACCGATAGTATTCATATGTCATAGCCTTGGGGGGCTCGTTGTGAAGGAAGCTCTGATCAGTTCCGCTAGCTACGATCATAGCAACAGGTTTCCTCAGCTCGCTCAGATCTACCGCAGCACCGTCGGCGTGGTGTTCATGGGTACCCCACACCGGGGCAGCTCCCTAGAGACCTATGGCGAGATTGTGGTGAAAATTGCCAAGCTATCTGGTCGCCGACCAAATGCACAGCTTCTCCAGACCTTGCGACCCGACTCCCACATTCTCGAGAAACTGCGCAACGATTTTACGACTATATCGAACAACATGGTTGTTATGTGTTTCTATGAGGAACTCCCCACCACTAAATGGGGCCAGGTAGGGGTTTCTATTTGTAATTATATGCCTCTGCTGGCTGATAGCGAGCTCATGCTAAAGATTTATGCGTCAGATCGTACCTGAAGCATCCGCCTCGTATGAGGGGTTTAACGTCTCGTTTGACTCGATTCATGCCGACCACGAGGGCATGGTCAAGTTTTCAGAAAGGGTCGAGGGGTACGAAAAGACGATTGGCTGCATACGAGACATCATAGATGTTAATTCATCAAAGACGAAGCAAGGTACGTTACACAGTTCTTTTCTTAGTTAATCCTATGAATGACCGATGTTCAGCATCGGAGCTATCAGAGACGAGCCTGCGTGACTAAGCCGCAGTACGTGTTGGTTGAGACTACGTGCTTTTGGTGTCTGTTATCTCCAGAATCAGGCTGTTTTTAGAGCTCTGCACCGGAATTACATCTATGAGATTGACGAAGGATCTCTTCAGCGCTACCTCCGTTCGTGTATAAGCATATGGATATTGACATCTTACTAGTGGACAAGGCGGTTGAAACTCGAAAAGAGAGTGAGTCGCTACATGCAGCATGAAGTCTTTGATGCCAGAAGTTGTGTCTAAAGCTCCATAGAAATACTCACGGCTTTGGGATTCCGAACGATCAGTATCAGAGAAGAACAGATAGAGAAAGCGCATGCCGAAACCTGTTCCTGAGTGTGGGATAATCGACCAACAGGAACATCATCAAAACCAGGTGATTTCACATCGTGGCTTCGGAGTACCGAGACGTTCTTCTGGATCAGCGGCAAAGCCGGGTGCGGAAAATCCACAGTGATGAAGTATATATATCACGACCCGAAAACGAAGACCGAACTTGAACGTTCCGCATGGACCAAGGGAAAAGACTTAATCATGGTAGCGTATTTTTTCCATGAACGCGGTAACAATGACCAAAAATCGAGAGAAGGAATGCTTAGAAGCATCTTGTTCCAGGTGCTTAGTAAACGGCGGAATCTCATCTCGAAAGTTTTCTCTTCATGGCACTTCTTTGATAGGCCTGAGTCAGAGTTGGAGATACTGCCAGGATTTCTCGATTGGAATAACCTCAGCCGCATGTTCCTCTCGTTGTTGGCCCATCTTCAAGATTCTAGGCTTTTTCTGTTCCTCGATGGCCTAGACGAATACCGCATGGCCGGGAGAGAAGACCAATATACCGAGGAACAGCTGGACCTGGTTTACGATGGTGATAACGAGGACGACGCCTGGGGGCGAAGTACATGGATAACGGAAGGACATAAGGAAATTGCTCGGTTTCTTCGCCAGTTTGAGACTTGTAATAATGTGAAAGTCTGTTTTTCTGGCAGGGAGCTAGCTATTTTCGAGCATGAGTTCCGAAGTTTCCCGAGAATTATGGTTCACATCCATACTGCTGAATCTATCGCTAAGTATTGCGAGAACCGCCTCACTAAGGAAGCACCGGATCTCGAAGATCTCTCTAGGTTCACATCTGAGATTGTTGAAAAGTCATCTGGCGTATTCCTTTGGGTTCGGCTCGTTGTCGACTTGTTAGTTGATGGACATGTCAACGGCGACTATACCCAAGAACTCTGGAAAGAGATGGAGAAACTTCCACCAAGGCTTGGGGGGCGTGACGGCCTTTACATGCATATGATGCGCAATGTTGACCCAAAACATCTCCAAGAGTCGAAGAGACTGTTTCAGCTTGTTATAAGGCATAGCGAAGGCCCTTTTCCATTTCGTATTGACATCATCAATTTGTTCTTGGCAGAACAAGGGCATCTCCAGGATGATAGCACACAAGAATTGAGAGTTAGCAGAGACGAGTATGAGCTCAAAAATTGGGATCAATGGCAAGACGAGAGGAATCGTCTACAAAGACGCCTTAAAAGTCGCTGTGGTCTGCTTCTCGAGGGTGATGAAGATGTGCAGTTTATGCACCAAACGGCCAAACAGTTCATCTCTCGGCCATATTTGTGGCCCAAGACCTTTCGAAACGCTACTGGCTTTACTACACAGATCGAAACTAGTCTTGCTTTGATGAATGGGCTGATCCGACGCTTGAAACGGTGCTCTGAAGCTGTCGTTACTTTTGGTAATGTCTCTACCGACATAGAGGCCATATCCACAGCTCCCGTGAAAAATCTCAACGAAAATGAAAAGAGTTTAACGAATGATCCAGACCGAAATATTCAAGTCAATGAACTTGGGTATGTTATCTTGAGACAAATAATCCTATCAGCGAGAGACTTTGGGAAAGAGTCGATATCAGCCGGCAATTTGAGCTATATCACTAAACTTCTTGATGAGCTAAACTGCGTTGGGGAGCGGCTCACATGTGGTCTGAGGGATTCTAAAGTTGCTGTCTATTCATGTTGGACGGACGTCTACTTTGACTATGAGCCTAGGGCTGAGACTTTTCTGGACTTCGCTACCCTATATCGACTCAACTATTATGTAAAAGCCAAACTTCAAGGTCGAAAATTTTCCGACGAGGAGCTATCGCATCTTTTATTCAGGGCAATATGGGGACCGATGATGAGAGAGAGAAGCGATACCCGAATTGATCGGCACTTCGATCCCCATGCAGAGACGGTTGAAACCCTTTTTCGAAAAGGCGCGAATCCAAACTCCCAGAATGCAGAGATAGACTCAGCTATGAAAGCGAAAGAACTCCGACCGAAAGTGGGCTGGACCGCGTGGACCTTTTTTCTCGAGCAATCGTCCGTGCGGGCGGAGACACATTCCAGATTTGAAGGCGTGATCAGCACAATGAAAGTTTTCCTCAAGTATGGGGCTGATCCTGCGGCATCTTGGGATTGGTTAGCGGAGAAAGGGATTTATCCAAGTGCAAAAGGCGATGGGGTCAATAGTCTTGGAAACACATTGGTGGAATATTTCCAGTCAGTTATTGATAAGTTGCCGATTTATTAATGGTTAGATAGGATCAGGAATATATGAAGCGCCAGAAGAAGGATTCTTGTAGACGGAACTGGGGTTTAGTTGTCCCTTATGACACCTGCCTTGCATATTAGGGATTTTAGGCGAATGAAAAAAGTGTTGGCACAATGATGCGAAGCTTTGAGGAGATCAGTAATGGTTAAGTTGTGATGGCGTTTTGTCCCAAAGTGAATGGGATAGTGCTACAGCAGTCACATAGCAGTAGGAAGAAAAGGGTCAGTAGCCATAAGGGGTATTGTGCTCTTGGCCCCTAGCTATCTGACGTAGAGACGCTCTGCTGAAGCACATTTAGGCTTCACTATAATTTCGTGCTACTCATGAGGCCTTACCAATAGTGTCTGAATTCATGCAGTATACATTGCGGCTGATAGATGTCGCACGGCGATGGCTGTAGATAATATATAGGTAAACTCTGCATTTCAAAGAAGTCCTACGTATAATTCTCCCTAGGGCGACTAGGCGGCATTTGCGTTACCACCGCCGTCGAGGGTCTGGCATCTCGAACGAAGGTTTACCCCTCTAAGAGAAAAGCATTATTAGAGACACAGTTTAGAGCTAATGATGCGGTAATGCTGGGGCATCTATCCTATTGGCTGAAGCACTAACAGTTGCCAGGATATCTTCTATAAGTGAAAGCACAGCTTGTCCTGGGTAGTACTGAAGTCGACACCAAGGTTTTCAGTATTAATATAGTGAGTTCTGAGATAATCATATCCTAATCCATTTGAAACTGCTCTAGGCTTCAGCAATTCTTGCTTCCGTCAGGCCTGTCGCGACCTTTCATGGTCCTTTAGTGCTCAACTAAGCTGAGAATAACTGTCCCCGAGCCACTTCGGTATCCTGATAGTTGGTAAGTTATCTCAATATGTGCTGTGTAAGTTGCCCCAGTCATGCAGTCCGAGTGTCAAATAATCGGATAGAAAACAGAAGAAAAGAGCTCCTACAGTTTCCACGCGTTCTTACTGGACCTGGTCAAAATTGAAACCCAAGACAAAGAATGTGCACATAGTGAAGGGAAAGATCCCGACAGGCCCTACACATTCACACATGACCCACGAAAAGCCCTACATGTACAGATAAGCCTCAGACATGAGAGTGTTGATGGTGCGCAGTCTAGTCTTAAACAGTAGTCACACCGGAGGATGGCACAAGTAGAAGTGCTTCTTCTCACCTGACAACCTGTGTCGAGTGATACTGCATCTTCCAAAGGATATATCATACGTTATATCATTGGTACATCTGCGCAGAACTCGCTGTAGGTTGCCGGATAACCCAAGAGGCATGTTTAAACGACTGTTACGGCGCCACCATGGCGAAACAGCCGAGCTATTCTTTTTTAATGCACCTGACCTCACAATGAGGTACCTCGGAGCAAATTTGTTTGATCGAGGAGGTTCCAAGGACCTATCTAGGTAGCTCTATCTACCATGGCTGAGCCACCTACGCATTGTTTCATCGCTAAGGTAGTAACCCATTGTATTGTGCCTCTAGAAGCCGCTTACAGCGTAGCATCAGGCATGCATGGACCCCGCCCAGCTGAGAGGCCCCCTGGATCCCATTGTGCGTCTGAGCTTGGGCACCAGGCGTTAGAACACTCGGCTACCTGCTTACCTACTATGTAGGTACAGGCGACGTGCTACCCCGCGTGGTGTCTCTCGCGCACCATCCAGCCTTAGCTGGGCGCGTCACTTACGTTGTTCTACCTTGTACACAGTTAACTGAACCCAAGTACCGAAGTACCTCGCTACACATATACACATATACACATATACACATATACACATATACACATATACACATATACACATATACACATATACACATATACACATATACACATATACACATATACACATATACACATATATACAAATACTGACCATGGCTGCTTGCAAGAGGCCAGACAAAAGTGCAGGTTTTGCTGCCTGTTCATTCCATCTTCTCTTCTTTTTCTTTTTCTTCTTCTTCTTCACATTCACACCATATCGCTCTGCATTACCTGAGCATTGTTGTTCCTTCAACACCAAACTTTGCCCCGTCTTTCTGACTTAGTATAAGTCTGACACTCTTAAGTTAAGCTTCAACACTGACAACTAGCCTGACTTGTCAACACGTCATGGCTACTTGGCGTGGACCCTCCGCTAGAGGTTCCGGCGGTGGAAGAGGAGGTGGAGGAAATCGGGGCGGCGGTGGACGTTATCAGGGAGGGGGAGGAGGCGGCGGCGGTCCTCAGATCTACTTGTTAGTTTCTTTCCCTCTTTCCCTCTTTCCCTTTTGTGTCTCTCTATTCATGTTGCATACATAACGACATCACGGCGTGTCATACTTGTCACATCTACATCTCAACAAACCATGCTGACAGTTTTCTTCGAGGCCCCCTGGAGGAGCACCGGTTCCCGATGCAAAGGTCACCGAGATCGAGAACTCTCTCATCACTGGCACGATGACCAGCCTCGCTGGTATGAGTCTCGACCAGGCTCGGCCGATACGTCCAAGCTACGGCACTAACGGGGCAAAGCTCGTGCTCTGGGCTAACTACTTCACCCTAAAGCCCTCTGAGGACCTTGTGCTGCATCAATATGAGATTAAGGTTTCTCCCGCGGCAACCGGCCGCAAGCTTGGGCATATCGTTCACCTGTTCTTGGAGTCACCCGGCTTGCACCCTCTTCAGCAAGACATCGTGACCGACTTCAGGGCTATCCTCATTGCGCGGCTCAAGATCCAAGTCCCGGACGTCACATTCCGGTATCGCGCCGAAGGAGAGGACGAAGCTCGGGAGAATGCCCGCGAGTACACCGTCACGCTCCATCTAAAGCACACTTTCCCCATAGCTGATCTGATGAGCTACCTCACCTCGACTGATGCGAGCCGTTGGAGGGAAGGAGAATCTCCTACCCAAGCGTTAAATATTCTCTTCAACCACCACGCCAAGTCTTCCGACCAGATCGTCACTCGTGGGACCTCTAAGAGCTACTCCCTTGTCGATGCCGACACCTGGGATCTTGAGGCAGGACTTAAGGCTATACGTGGCTTCTTCACCAGCGTTCTCGCAGCCACAGGCCGCATGTTGCTCAACATTAACGTGAGCCATGCGGCCTTCTACCAGGCTGTGCGACTTGACCAGCTTATCAAGAGCTTCCCTCAGAAAAGTAACCCTTTCAAACTCAACTCTTTTCTAAAAAGGCTCAGAGTCAAGACGACTCACCTCAAGGAGAAGAAGAATAAGCGAGGCGAGGTTGTCATACGGGCTAAGACTATCTCTGGTCTTGCCACACGTAAAGACGGCGAGAACTTGGCACACCCTTCCCGCGTGAGGGATCATGGAGCCGGTCCAAAGGACGTAGAATTCTGGCTAGAAGATCGCAGCGGAGAGAAGTCTCCATCCGCCCCTAAGAAAAAGCGGGGGAAGCCTGTCGCCGCTGGAGGTCGTTACACCTCCGTTTATGACTACTTCAGGAGCAGTAAGCTTTCCATCAGCCCGACATCGAAAGAGATGCTAACGTTTCAAGCTTACAACATCCAAATGGATGTAAAGCTACCCGTCGTCAACGTTGGTACTAAGCAGGACCCGTCGTATTTGCCCTCGGAAGTTTGTGTTGTGCTGCCTGGCCAGCCCGCGAACAACACGCTGAGCTTAGCCCAAAGACAGAAGATGATACAGTTCGCGGTCCGAGGTCCGGCAGCTAATGCCCAGTCGATAGAGTCGAAAGGGCATCATATCGCCGGCATATCAACGGATATCTCCACTCAGATAGTAAGCTAATCTTTAGGCTTTAGCCTGACGATGCCTGAGGTGGCTGACATTGTCTCCTAGAAAAAGTTCGGGGTTACTATGTCACCTAACCTCATTACTGTCCAGGGTCGTCTACTCGCCGAGCCCAAGGTCGCCTACGGACGTAATCAGCAGGCCAGCGTCATGAATGGTAGTTGGAACATGGTGCCACGAGGCGCCGCACCGCTCAAGTTCGCTTCGAGTACTGTGTTACAAGCTTGGGCATGTCTATATGTCGATATGCCATCACTTTACCCCGACGCTTGGCAGTTTACCAAGGAACAGTTTGAGGAGCAGATGAAGACGTTCCATGGAGTTCTGCAATCGACGGGCATCCAAGCTAACAAGTCGGTCAAATTTGAAAAAGTAGTCCTCCAGGAAAACGACTATTCCGCACTTGAGAAATTCATGGAAATGGCGGCAGCACGTGTGCAACTCATTTTCGTGATACTCCCTCACAGTCCAATCCCAGTATACAACAATATCAAGCAGCTTGGCGACGTCAAGTATGGCGTTCATACTATATGCAGCGTCGGCTCAAAGATTGCGAAGGGTGGCGATCAATATCTTCGCAACGAAGCCCTCAAGGTGAACCTGAAATTGGGTGGCGACAATCATCTAGTCCAGTCTGAGCGCCTCGGATTGATCGCGCAGAACAAAACCATGGTCGTGGGAATCGATGTGACGCACCCAGATGCGGGCTCATCGGACTCTGCACCTAGCATCGCCGCGATGGTAGCTAGCGTCGACACCAAACTAAGCCAATGGCCGGGCGTTCTAAGCTACCAGGAGAAAAGTCGCCAGGAGATGGTATCGCACCTCACCGTCATGCTCAAGTCGCGGCTGAGCCTGTGGCGTGGAAAAGGCAAGCATGCGACCTATCCAGAGAACATTGTCGTCTACCGTGATGGCGTTTCCGAGGGCCAGTACGACACCGTGCTAAAGAAAGAACTGCCTCAGCTGCGCGCCGCTTGCGAGGAACTCTACCCAGCGACAGACCAAGCAAAAGGCCTGCCCCGAATGACCATTGTCATCGTAGGCAAGCGACATCACACTCGATTCTACGTGACGAAACAATCCGACGCAGACCGCTCTGGCAACTCCAAGGCCGGCACCGTGGTCGACCGAGGCGTGACGGAAGCGCGTCACTGGGATTTCTTCCTGCAAAGCCATGCCGCGATCAAGGGCACGGCGCGCCCAGCTCACTATGTCGTCCTTCTGGACGAGATCTTCCGCTCTGCCAAGGGGAAGAACGTGGCGGATGAGCTGCAGATGGTGACGCAGAGCTTGTGTTACCCGTTCGGCCGCGCGACCAAGGCGGTCAGTTATTGCGTGCCGGCCTACCTCGCCGATGTCCTGTGCGAACGGGGCAGACGCTACGCCGCGCGGCACTACGACAGCCCCTCTGGCTCTACCGCGCCGTCTGTGGTGGGCGATGATGCCCCTGCGGTCACTCTGAATCAGGATGAGTTGAAGATCCATGACCGATTGAAGGATTCTATGTTCTACATCTAGTTGGACCACCAATGCCTTGACTCGCTGCGTTAAAGTGTGACGGGATGTGAGGTTGGCGGGATAGCTGTGAATTTGCGATTGTAAGAAAGGGAGATTGACAATTTCGGCTTGAGAATCTGTCAGGGCGCACATGATTGGAGGAACTTGTACTGGATCTGAGGGAATTTGGTCATGTTTTCCTATCTGGAGCGCTTTCGCTAATTGGGATAATGATGGAGCGATAGGTTGGTAATTTGGTACTTGACTGCGAAGAATGGATTGGTAGTTTGATACTTGACTAAGACTGAAAGAAATTCACTACGATTTGTATGATCAGCAGATCCTTGATATGCAAAGTGAATCTATGCATGGGAGTGTGAAGATTAGCCTATCCTTCCTTTCTCTTCTGCACCCCCTTTCCGCCTCTATTCGCAGAGAGGCCCAGCTATTTTCAGATGACAAGTGGTGACAATAGAAGGACTTGAGTCAACTCAAAATAGAGTAGAGCGCAATCATAGTACCTGAGAATGTGTAATTCTAGCCTATGTTACTGGGTCTCTAGAACATCTGTTTCAGTATCTCCGTCACATGTCTGACACTAAGCCCACCTCTAGCGTTCATATTATGTGGGAGGGGATAAGAGCCGGGGGCATCCCGTAGCATTTGGCAGATGAAAGCACAGAATTCATGTGTGCAGAAGCTTTTGACACGCTGCTAGATTGTTCAGGCGCAGACATGGTACCGAGCTCAGTCGTGTGGAAGTGGACAAGTGTTCGAAGGAGACTCAGCATGGAGGAAAAGTGATTAAGGCGTGAAACTGAGGAAGAGGTGCGCAAATGTCAAGATGGCAGACTGAAAAGTGTCACAAGCCGTGTCACGGAACACCGAATCAGGCACCACAGGACCTAAATATGAATATGCATATCTCAGCTGACAGGAACCGCCTTATCCCGTGTTACGTCTGTGTCACTATAGGTAAGGCGAATTCTCACTCGAAATATCCCTCAGACTTTGATCCGCCTCCTATTAGATTGCGAACGAGTTTCACGGCGCTACGTAGCTACAGAGATCAGAATAGACACCCCTGATAGACTCTTGCCCTGTAGTCCGATACAGCGCTTCGCCAGGAAAGAAAGACGCTATACGAGCTAGCGAGACATAAATTTGCGTAGTACTTGTGTTGCCCACTCGAGGAACCTATTGGATTACATACTCGCTTGCCGTAGCACTTCGGGCATTTTGCCTTGACCTTATACTAATGACGTCTTTATGTCTCAGTTTGAAGATGATATCCCAAATATTAAGTTATTGATTCGTTCAGTTCTGTGAGATCCAAACCGACAGTCAGAGGTAAGGCAAACTTATTATATAGTCGTACTGCCCATTTGGCTCACTTCAAGCATCCTTGCCTTCTGCTGTCGTTTTGCCTACAGAGAGTCTGCTCGCAAACATCTGGCCTCATTCCTGTTTGTTACGTCGCCTTTCTTTGCCATGACAAACCTAGGACTATTGCCAACTGATTTCCTGCAAGCCTCGGCATGTGACACTCAACTGTCTCAGATCGCTCCTTATACGGATGGCTTTGTCACCTATTTCATCCAGGGACTGATAGCTCAAATAATTGCTATCCGGGTTACGCAAACACGGAACAATTTGGTGGGTTCAACCAATAGAGCATGGCCGCGCATCAGTCTATGTTGCGAGCTTCTCGTGAGCTAACTGAAGTACAACCCGTCTATGTTCATCATAGGACTCCTCACAGTCTTATCGCCTGTCAATACAACGTCATGTCCAAGTCTGAGGATCCACTTGACTGATCACATTGCTAAACAAGTGGAAGGCATTGTGGGCTGGAGCCATCCGATTAGTGTCGTCTCACGGGAGCTGCGAAAGCCAGACCAAGAACCTTCGGGGTCGGACGTGTTGATCGCATTTCTATCAGATCTATACACTTCACATGGCCACGCGCGGAGAGGTTGGTTGAACGCTGTATTGGGGCGAACATGAGCTTCTACGAGGCCTGGCGTGCGCCATACGTACGAAGGAGATGGCCGGCCACTCGACTAGGTCTCGAAGCTGCCCATACTCATGCCCATACAATGTTCTTCATAGTCAATATTCTTAGGTCCTCGAGAGGGGCGCCCATGAGGCGTAGGACCTAGGTGTGTAGAATAAGGACTAAAAACGTCCCGGCCCCACCACCAAAAACCACCTTCGTAGGTGGGAAAAGTGTGGTGACGGAGGAAAAGCCCAGGCGCGCGTACGTGTCAGGTTGTTTGGTATCCAGAGTGAAGTTAGGTCGCAGGTAGGTCACGGGTAGGTGAAAGTATACGGTAGGGACTCAATGTTATTAATTCCTAGGGTCCTTCTAACTAGATCTAAGGGGGAACCTAACTATTATATACATGAAATAGAGCTATGACCACCCGGCTAGGTCTCTTTTTACTCAATGTGGCCCTAGACCCTGACAGTACGCGGCGCGAGGCAGCCCCTTATAAAGGGGCTGCCAAGGTCACGCTAGCCTAGTTGGTGTATAGAACACATCTGGGAGACACACACGAGCTCGCGGTCGTCACTACATGTAAGCAAGAGCTTTGCGCCAAGTATCGTCGAAATGGGCAATTCGAACAGCCAATGCGCATTGCCTGAGAACTAGTACATACAATGACCACCGCGAATGGG
Source organism: Xylaria sp. FL0064 (assembly GCA_022593225.1). Lineage (NCBI taxonomy): Eukaryota > Fungi > Ascomycota > Sordariomycetes > Xylariales > Xylariaceae > Xylaria > Xylaria sp. FL0064. The sequence goes on along the minus strand of JAJKLE010000007.1, from coordinate 1,105,341 downwards.
GCAGACTCTTTACAGAGACGCGTCACCTTACGCCAGGTCGAGCATATTTACATGGATATTGGCAAATGGACGGAGGCTCTGAATATATGTTTGGAAATCGTGGGATGTGTAGATGACAACATGTTACCAACCCGAGACACTCGGCAAGAGGATTGCGCTGTTGACACAATGGATGACATCGCTAAGATCCTCATGGCATTAGACGAGGACGACAAGTGTACAACATGGTTGATGAAGGCAGCGGCTTGTGCACTCTCACTTTGGAGCAGCAGCATGGCGACGGTCGGCATCATAGACCTGCTGCTCAAGTATAAGAGGATTGAGCATGAGAGGATTGAGCATGAGAGGATTGAGCATGAGAGGATTGAGCATGAGAGGATTGAGCCAAACGTGGTCTCAACCGGGGGACCCATCCCAATTACCGCTAGTTCCGAATCTAGCTCCTGCCTAGCTCCTTCAGTTGTTGTATCGGGGACTTAATAGTTATTAAGTAGTGAGATAATGGGTATACAAGGGTTGTAGTTATTGGCTTTATCTTATATTTGTTACGAGTAGTGTTGTATAGAGGCTTCAACCACGAACCCAAGCCTTCGAAAGACTAGAGACCCCTTTAACTCAGCGGCAGGAAAGGCCTGGTTTTTACCCTTGGCCTTGTACGGCCCGCACCCGCGCCCGCGCCTGTGTGGCCCTTATACAAATTTGGTGTATAACCATGTCTCTACTATTATAGCTATAATTGGTTAGCTCTTAGCGATGTTCGCGCTCCTCTTATATACACCTCAAAGGCTCCTTAGCGTCCAGTATAATGGAATAATAGAATAAGAAGTTTTCGGCTCCTTACTCACCCACCGCTCTCTCTCTCTCTCTCTATCCTCTCTCTCTACCTATCACTCTTTCTATTACACTGTAACGTTATAGACCACAAGCACAAAGTCTATAAAATGCATTTCTCGACTTTGGTCGCTACTTCCGTCACCACCCTCGTCGCAAGTGCCAGCGCCCAACTCAACCCCAGCCCGAACGCCACGATAGCGCAAGTCCAATTCTACGGCGAATCGGGATGTACCAATGAGACCAACAAACATACGGCGACAGCCCTCTTCGGTGATATTGGCCTCTGCTACTTTTTGCACTTCTACCCAGCCCCCTTAGATACCGTGGCGATCAAATTTGACTACACTGATGTCAGCACTCTAAATAATTGCGCTTGTACGTTGCATCTACTGATATTCCAAAACGATCTTTTTCTTTTCCTTTCTCCTGCCCCTTTGTCTCCTTTCTCTGAGTTTTGAGGGAGAGGAAGAATCTAGGTCTAATCTAACATCATTGAAATGAACAGTCTTTGCATTCACGGACGGCGGTTGCAGAGAAAACCCCACCATTATCAACAACAGCGACTCCGGCGTTTGCAAAAGTATCTCGGATGTATCAGACGACAGTTCTTCGCTTTGGCAGTCGGGCGCTCTCATCTGCGCTTAGATCCGATAAATGGGAGCCAATCGAGACCAGTGATCAGGCTTGCTGAGCCCGTTCATTAGGCATGATTCTGTTATAAGCCCCGTGGGGGAGAGAGAAAGCTTGCCCAATGACGCTGAGCCAGGATACTTAGCTACCTAGGTTTAGCCATTATGTTTACTCGTCGATGCTATTGTACTAAATGATGTTTTACTTCATTGGACATGAAGTGTATAGCAAGTACCACAGCGAGCTAGCCCTGTTTTTTGTACCGCTTTTAAATAGAGTGTTTTGTTTAAATAACCAGTATCAAAGAAATTCCAGCTTGTTCATCATTCTATCAGCCGTAGACTTCCTGCAATTGGATTGAAAGCATTGTATTGATCAATGTTCATGTAGGTATCATGTGGTAGTGACCACGTCTATATGCAAATTGGTATAGGTGCCTCTGTATCCCTGACATAGGTTTATTTCGGTCCCTATTTAGTCAGTGAATCGAAAAGAATCATATCCCTTATATCTGACAGACATAATATTGTTTGATATATTGACTGAATAGGTATCTAATGGTGGATCCGTATCAGGATAACAGGGGTTCCAGGGATAAAAAGCCGAAAGACAGAAGGCGACAACGCCCGTCCGCCACAGTTTTTCGGACCTTAAATTTTAATATCCGGACCGCAGCTAACCTTAATTAAAAACTGAGCTCCGATAATAGCAAATGTTAAATGCAGTATTCCGTACGAATTCGTACGTACAAGTGGCTGCCGCTAGCAGCCTGGAGACAAGGAAGGTTATTCAGTCAAGTCTGGTCTATTAATAAGATCATACGGAAGTGCGTACGGAAGAGGCTATATATAAATAATCCCAGGGGCCAGTCACCTGACTGGAAGTCAGGTGACCCCCGGCAGGAGACCCCTGGCCACCCAAATAGCCCCTAGGCTCCCCTAGCCATACAAGCGGCCCCTGGCCACTCGTACGGCTGTTGACTATTCGTATTATTCTTCCAAGAGCAAAGGTATTTTTTATTTTAAATAAAATCAATTAAACTAATTATATTTATAAAGTTAATAAAGTAGCCCAATTTAAAACCCTACCCGTGACCCCGCAGTAGCTCACGATAGTGAACTAATTATACGAATGCTGCTGCTGACTGTCAGCAGGGGACTGGTCTCGTCAGATCCTCCTGCAGATGCCAATACCCTTGAAGTTTACTAGCTGAAAACGGTGAGATATCTTATCATCATGTCTTCCCTATGTTCAGCTGAAACTTGGCATAGTCGTCTCCGAACCTATAAAGCTTTCTGATTGTCTAAAGGATCTAGGGTAGGCATTTCTTGTCACCTTCTTCCGTTAAAGTCATTATGGTTAGATGATAAGAAATATGGCGCTCAATGGACTAGCACGTAAACTGCCCTCTGGGAGTGGTTCTAAGGACCCTGTCATTCTAGTCCAGTCACTCCCTGCGGCAGGACACACCGTCCCACTCATACAAATCGTCCAACATCTTGTCCAGCGTGGGTACGATGTCTATCACCTGGGAGGAACCGAGTTTCGGCAGGCTATAGAGGCGACAGGGGCAAAGTTTATACCATATGTCGGGCTCTGCAATACCTGGATCCGTGACTGGGTGCCAGTGCATGGTCTAGGCAGCGGTATAAGCATCGTAGCCTCGATCATGAAGCTTTTAGCCACGTTGTTGCCCAGCATGCTTGATTCATTACGCCGCGCTCTATCACTTCTACGGGATAAGGAACCGGATCGAGAAGTCGTTATCGTGTCTGAAATTGCCGTCTCAACTTCAATTGCCGCGCTGAGACTCGGCGCTCCGTTGCCGGATGGCTATACCAAGCCCCTAAAATCCCTCGGCATCAGCATCATCCCGCCTGCGTGGACATCGATGGACCACAACGATTTCTGGCTCAACATACCTTACGAGCCAAATCGGAACCAGAAACTAAACATTCTATTGGCCAAGTTAGCGAGAGAGGGCGTGTACAAGGAAGCATGGGATGCTATGAAATATTCGATGGAAACTTGCTCAGTTTTCAAGCCCATGGAAAGTCTCTTTGGCGATCATGGTAAAATCATTGACCACTTGGTCTGGGACATAAACTTCGTCTGTCACGATAAGATTCTCCAGATGTGTATTCCTTCCTTAGAATACCCCATATCGGACTGGCCTGCTAATTTCGGTTTCGGCGGGACGCTGCCACCCAAAGCATGGCGCACCCCTGATTTCGTGTTCCCGGAATGGTTTGAGCGCGTTCGGGAAAACAGCGCAAAGGATGTGATCTCGTCAGAGCGTCGGAAGATTGTGGCCGTCGCCCAGGGCACGCTGGCTCTTGATTGGGAAAATGTGCTCATCCCGACAATTCAGGGGTTAGCAGAGAGGGAAGATATTCTCGTCATCGCTGTCCTCTGTGTCAAAGGAGCTACGCTGGAAGGCCGAATGCCGACACCAGTGCCAACAAATACTATTGTCGTAGACTATTTTCCGTATGATGCTGTTATCGAGCATGCAGACGTCTTCATCTCGAACGGTAGCTACGGCGTGTTTTCTCACTGTATTGCGCACGGTGTGCCCATGGTCCTTTCGGGTCATACTGAAGACAAAATGGCAGTGGGAATGAGAGGGGAATATGCTGGATTTGCAGTCAACCTCGGTAAGGAGCAGCAAACGCCCGAAGCTTTTGCGAGAGGAGTTGATATAATCCTCAGCAATTCCAAGTTTAAGGCACGCGCAATGCAATTGAAGGCTGAAGCAGAGAAATTTGACGCCTTGGGCACTGTAGAGAGAGAGTTGAGAGCTTTGTTATAAGCTTGTTTAGAATGGGTGACTAGGTGCTAACAAATCAGAATATTTCTGGCAATGACTACCGAAGTCGCTTGACGATGTCGAGATTTAGCGCTTGCAGTCTCTTATATTTCAACTGAGTCTCCAAATTCCCCTTCTCTTTCGAAAATCCCCATTCTAGCGACTAACAGAACCGTCTCGTGAAGTGACAGTATCCACGTAACGACGTGTGTTAAACTAAATGTTGAAGAGCCGCTCTAAGCACAGGCCAAAATCCTCCCGCAGGTCTCACAGCCAACCTTGCCGACACACTTAGCTCGAATTAATTTCGTTTACACGCCTCTACTCTTTTCCATGAATTATTTGAAGGGAGGGTCTATGCGGGCCTGGAATGATGTCCAGGCCGACAACAGCACGAAGTTTGTCTTAGCTGGAAAATAGGTCCGTAACACTAAAGGTGTTGTAGACACCAGGAGGCTGTGCTCTCAAACTCGATAAAGCTGCCGCGACAAGAAAGAACCGAGATAACACATAGAGGGGAACTAGGGTGGCTCTGGTGACTATCCGACACACCGGATGAAAGTATATGGCAGCATTTCTCATTCTGACTCGGGTGAAATCTCTGTCGGTCTGGGATGAGGTGGACTCTCCATCTGTCTGCCTCGGGATTACTCCTTGGCACGACGAGTTTCGAGTATGTAGAGGATTTAAATATTTTTTCCAAGTATTCTCGTCCGGGGGAAATATCAATACTTCGAATAGCCACAGGGTCAATGATGTACCTGCGACAACAGAACTTGCAATTCGCCACCCAAGGAGTTCGATCTCTGTAGGGAAATTGGAATTCCACGCAGAAAGATGGAATACAGCGTAAATTTTACCGATAAAGAAGAAGGCCGCTTTGTGTGAATTAGTTAACTCAGGGAACGTGCTATTCGAGAAGCGTAACAGCGGTCGTCGACAGTCATGATGCGACAGCGTGGATGGATCCTTTATATTTGGGTACGTGAGTAATTCCCTCTCAGTGCGGTCTATATGCTGATGGAAGATAGCTGCGGCTTCTTCATCTCCTGAAACAACCTCTTGCAGAGATAGACCAATACTCAGGGTAATGCCTTTGCGGATGTCATTTGGTTTATGAAGCCAGCAAATAAAATTACCAAACGAACTCAAGACGATGGCACCGGTAAAGACTTCGAGAGCTGTTGTGGGGAGTCGGACTATAGCTCGGCCAAGAAGCTGGAGCAAAAACCACCCCGCCTGAAGAAATGCCAAAGATTTAGTGAGAAAATCGGCCTTCGATTTATCCCATATTTCTTCAGTGGTTATTTTTGGACATTCCATGTACCCTTTCTCAACCAGAAACGCCACCTGGCTGCTATTGATAACGAAGGGCGCACCTTCTTTGGGCAGCAGTAGCATGCCACCCATATCTGCAAAGAAGCCGTGCCGTAAAGTCCAATGAGGGTAGCCTAGCTCGCCAAAACGTTGGACAGATCGCCGTGCAGATGCGTATTGACCGAAAGTTATCGACAAGACAAATTCGGGCATCAATATTCCCCAAAGCATCCATTTTGCCTTTCTTAGAAAGATTTTGAAGTCGCTGTCATTCGGATGTGGCACATTTAGGCATAAAGATGACCATGTGGAAAGAAAAATCGCCAAGAAAGACGACAAGAGAATATCGATCGAGCCTCGCTTGTCGGGGCTAGACACCCATCCCTGAGACGTATAAACATGTCATCTTAGATTAAAGGGACTCGTTTCAATCTGATTCAACTCACTGGAAAAGACTGATCAGTCTGGGGCATGTCGAGATAGCTTCGGTGGGCACGTGAATTACGTAGCACAAATGAATGGGAGGAACTCAACAAATAAGAAAGAATTAACTTGAGAAGTCATTTCGGATCGTGGGAGGAAATTGATTAGCTCTCTTCGTCAGATATCACTTAGTTGCACTGCATATGTATGAAGATTAAAATAGGCAAGATGACAGTTGGGGGCGATTCCTTCAAAGGCGTCGCTGCCTGTTTCGCCCAGACTATCAATAGATGTCATTAATGTAACTAAGGGCAAAGCCCCAACAAAATTCCACACTTCATTGCATGTTCGCTTCTCTCCGTTAATGGTGCTATCATCCCACGTATTGAAGCTCCCAACGTGCAATATCTCGACACCTGTTAGACGGGGACCTGCAACAGAGATACAGAGATAATAAAATAAGCCCAAGGGACTATTAGCTACAAAAGACTTTTAAATAATACTTAATAAAAAAAGTTATAGCTTATTATAATAAATTATATTTAAATATTTAAAACTTTTTTTATTTATATAAAATTTAAAAATTAAAAAACTTTAAAATTTTTAATTAATTATTAATAAATTATAATTAAATTTTAAATTTTTTATAAAAGTTTTTATTATAAATAAATAATTATATTTTTAAAAAATATTTTATTTATATTATTTTTATATTAATTTTTTTTAAATAATAATTATTTATTTTTATAAATAAAGATCTTTTTATTATAAACCTTTTATATATTAAAAAACATATAAAATATATACAGGGGTTTTTAATTTATAAGTAATAATAAAACTAATAATAAATAATCTATAAAAAAAGTTTTATTAATACTTTTACTACTATACTAGGTATTATTAAATATAATAATTACTTTTAAATAATTATAAATATTAAAATAAGATTTAAAATAAAATTAATAATTAAAAAGCTAGACTAAATAAATAATTATATTTAAAAGAATTATAAGATTATATAGATATAGGAAATATAAATAAAACAAGGCTTACTCCTTCTAGTGATCCAAGGCTCACTAGCTTACTATTATAATCTAGTAATCCAGGGCTTACTGGCTCACTTTCACGATCATATAACCTATGCCAATCGTAGCTCTCCTTCTTTATATCTGGCCTAATATCTCCTTTTTTTTATACCTGGCCCGTCGAACTAGCCACCCCTTTTATTAATTCATAATATTATCCTTCTTTTTTTAGGATTATTATTTTAATAATAAAAAATGAATATATGTATTTTATACCCTATTTTTTATTATATATATATATATATATATTTTTTTATTATTTATAATATTTAATTATATTAAAAAATATTTATAATCTTTAAAAACTAAATAATAACTTGTTTTAATATTTTTGATTAATAAAACAAAATTTAAGATTATATTATATTTTTTATATAAATTAAAAAAATAAAAATAAAAAATAATAAATAATATTTTTTATTATAAAAAATATATATATTATAATTAATTATATAATAATTTTAAAGTTTTTATTATTATTATTAATAGATTTATTAAAAAGTTTAATTAATTAGCTAAAAAGAAATATTAAATAAAACAATAATTTTTAAAGCCTTTGTTTATTTTAATAATATATATTATTAATATATTTTTTATTAAAATAACAGTATATTCTTTATTAATTAAGGCTTTTATTTATTAAATAAATTAAAATAATAATATTATAATAAATTTAAAATAATTATTAAAATATAAACTATTAAGGTTATTAATATTATTAATTAAAATATTACTAACTTTTAAGAGGTTAACCTTTTATCTTTAGTTTTAAGCGATTAAAATATTAATAATAAAATGAATTTATAATAATTATAATAATTTTTAAATATTTTTTAAGCTTTTATATATTATTAATATATAAATATTCTTTTTATTTAATAAAACATTTAATATTATTTTTATCTTAATAAAAGTTTAATATTTTTTTAACCTTATGAATATTTTGATTATTTTTTATTTTAAGCTAAGTTTTTATTAATATATTTTTAATACTAGTTTAAATAATAAAATATAAAAAATAAAATAAATTTATATATTTTTTAATAATAATAGTTTATAATTAATTAATAAAATAATTTTTTTAATTTTAAAAAAACCAAGTTTTTCAAAATTTAATTTATTATTAAGTTATTTTATTTTTAATATAATAAATAAACTTTGTTTTTTTTTATTAAAATTAGTCCCTTAATTTTCTTTTTATTATAATATTATAATATTTATTATTAAAAAACTTAAAGTTGTGCTTGTAGTTTTATTTATAATATCTTAACTTTTATAATAATAGCCTGAGCTTGAGGTGTTATAGCTATAATAACAGGTGTTTTTATTAATAATTTCTTTTGTTTTTTAATAATAGCTAGTTATTTATAGATTATTTTATAAAAAGATATGTTTATATTTTTATTAATTAATATATTATAAATAATTTATATAATTAATAATAACTCTATTTAATTATTCTATTAATTAATATAATTTTAAAAATATTATTCAAAGGTTTAATTTAATCTTTTTATTTATTTATTTGTTTAAAAATAATAAATAATTAAAAACTTAAATTTAATATTTAATTATTTAAAAAAGCTTATTTTAAACTTAGATATAAAAAGTTTGTTATAATTAGAAATAATCTTTTCTAATATTTTATATTTGTTTAAGTATTAGTAAATAAAGGCGTATATAAGCTATTTAGCAGTTATATCGCTTTTAAATAATAAAAAATAATTATATTTTATAAATCGGTTAATAATCACCTATATTTTATTATATTATACTTTTATAACTAGGTTAATTAATAGAGGTAATCTGGTAATAAAATCTTAAGTAATTATATACCATGCTTATTTAAGTATTTATATTAGTTATAATACCTTATACGCTTTATATTATAAAGCTTTGGCTTTATTATAGATATTATAACCTTTTATTATAGACTCGATGATTTTTTATAGTCCTGGGAAATCATATTTTTTTAATAGTTATTATATAATTTTGGCTATTTTTTGGTATTTATATAATAGATATTTATAAAAGTCTTTAATAAACTTGTTTTATAAAGCCTTTAGTATATAGATTTTTTGTTTATATATTAGCTTATTATTTTTTGATCTTTTTTATTTATATAGTTTTATTAGTTCTTTTAGATTATATGCTTATTATAACTATATATTTAAAAGATTTCTAAAAATAATTTAAATCTTTAAGCTTTTATTTTATTAAGGGTATAATATTTAAATATTCTATTTTAGAACCTTGAATTCTTTTTCACTTTATTAATTAAATATATTAGCTTGAATATTTTTTTTCTTTTAATATAATATATTTTAAAGTTGAATTTTAAAAGAAAAACTATTTAGTTTTTATATTATTTAATAATTTTTTACGTGGTTATGAATTTTATTAAGTTTTTATAATTTAAATAGATTTTAATTAATTTTATTATTTTTATAAAAAATGGTTCTTATTTTTTAAGTGTTATAATAATTATAAAGAGTTCTTTATTATAAATAAGATAATATAATATTATATCCTTTAATATTTTTAAATAATAAACTACTGGGTATTATTTTTTATTATCTTTAAATTGTTTCAGTACTTTTATAATCACTTTGTCTAAGGTATTTATTTTAAGCTTTTTTTTTATTAGATTTAATAACCTGACTACCGGATCAAAGGTTACTTTAAGTTTTAATTTTTTAAAAGCCTTTTATGCTTTTTTTTATATTCCTTTATTATATATTTTATAAAATATTATATTATATTTTTAAAGTAATTAATAAATATATAAATATAATTAAGAAATCTTAAAACTTGTTTAATATTTATAATCATTACTAGGTCTAGGATTTTCTAATTATATATTATATTAATCTTTAACAATTATATCTTTATTTGTCCAGGTATAATTATAAATCTTAAAAAGTTGATTTTTTATGTATATTATATATACTTTTTTAGGTTTAATTATAGTTCGGCCTTTTAAAATATCTTTAGTACTAGAACTATATATCTTTTATATTCCTTGAGTATATTTAAATAAATGAAAATTTGTTTAAAAACTATTATAATATTATTATTATTATATATTAAAAATTAGCTAGTATATTGTATAGTCCTTGTAATATTACAGACTTTTTATATATCGAAAGATATATAAGATGTACGCTGGGGTTCTTGATTTGCAGATAATAATAAGACTAACAGCAGGTGGTCCGTAAGGGAGGTTTGCTGGTACTCCCACCACTAGTCTAGTCGCAATAGAATAGTAGTCGCTTAGACTAAGAACTAAGAGATAGAGATTAATAGCTGAGGAACTAAACTAAACGAGTGACTAAATACAGGAGAGTCATGAGATTATATAGACATAGGAAATACGCTTTGTTAGGGCGTAGACGGCCCAGGATCGACGAGGTTGTCGTCGACAGTATCGATCCAAGATGGGATCGATAGAGTCGCTGTCGACTATATTAATCCAGTCAGGACCGACGGGATCAATGTCGACCGGAGCAACAGAGTCGCCGCCAACCCCCTTATGCAGTAAGCGGGGTCCGTATAAGCGTTAATAATGGGAAAACAAGTGTGAGAGCGCAACGCGCTAGGCCTCCTCTTGGGCCACCCCTCTTTGTAACAATATTATATAATATACTTATATAATCTTAAAATATTTTAGGTAATTAAATATTAAAAGGTTATTATCTTTTTTTATTATTATTTTATTATATTTACAGCTTTTAATAATTGATTAAATAATTAATTAAAAAATATATATAATATTGGTTTTAGTTTTAACTAATAATATTTTATTATTCTTTTATATCTTTTATAATCTAGGCTATAAAAAAACTTCTTTTATTTCCTTAAGATTATTTAAAATAGTTTTTTTTATTTTTGTTTATTTTTTTTTTTTAATATTTAATAAACTATTTTATTTTTTTAAATATTTTTAAATATTAATTATTTAAGCTATTTATAATTTATATTATAATAATATTAATTATATTTATAATTTTATCTCTTAGGGCAAGATTTGCTTTTAGGTTATATTTTAAGCCTGGTTATAAAAACTTTTTTATAATTATTTAAGTTTATTAATAATGTTAGCTTATTATTATTAATAATCTTTTATTTTTAATTAAACTATTTTTTAAAATTATATGTTATATAATCTTAATTATTTTTATAATATATATATTTTTTTATAATTTATTTTAAAGATTATTTAATGTTTAAATAATATTTATATATATATATATTTTTTTAATTATTTATAAATTAAATATTTTATTTTATTAGGTATAAAATTATTTATTTAGTTTAGAATAATAACCTTATACTCTTGTTCTAAAAATATATTATTTCTTGGTTGATTTTTATTTTCTTTATTTTTATAGACTTTTATTACTTATATTTTTTTTTAAAATAATATAATAATTAAAAATATCCTTTTTTTATAATTAAAATATTTAACCTAAAATATATCTTTAAATAATTATTTTTTAATTTTACTTAATATAATAATAAAAGTATTAATAAAACCTCTTTTATAAATTATTTATTATTAGTTTTATTATTATTTATAAATTGAGAACCTTTATATATATTTTATATATTTTTTAATATATAAAAGGTTTATAATATTTTAATAGTCTTTTAATTAATAAAACTTAATATAATATAAATATTAATATAAAAAACTACATAATAGTTAATTTATAAAATAAGTTTATTAAAAGATATTATAAAAATATTTAATAAAATAATAATATATAAATATATTTATAAATATTTATTTTAAAAAATATATTTTATTTAATAACTTTAATTAATTAAATAAATTATAAAACCTAAAATATAAAATTAAAATATAAGTCTAAAAATTCTATAAATATTTTAATAAACTATAAATATTAATATATCTAGATAATAAGCCCTGGCTATAACTAGTAATTATTATTAATTAAAAGTATTATTATAATATAAATAAATAATAATAATATTAATATTAATACCTTTATTTATGCTAATTATACTTAATTTAAAAATAACTTTTTAAAAAACCTTTATACTAGCTAGAATAATAGTTATAGAAATATTATAAAATTAAAACATAATAATAATAATAATTATTATTCTATAAATACCTGCTTTTATAATATTTTAATTAATAAAATTAATACCAGCTCAAACCTCGAGCATATTAATTTTTAAACCAGCTAATAAAAATAAAGAACTAAAGGAACTAAAAAAGTTAAAAAAACCAGAAAAACCAAAAAGACCAGAGGAACTAGAAAAGTCAAAAAAAGAAAAACAAATTATTATTATTATTACCACCTCTAAAATAAATTATTATAATTAATTTATTAAAAACTAAAGGTTTTAAGCCTATATCTTTTAGATTATATAATAAATCTATAAATATAAAAATATTCTTTATATAAATAAGATTTTATTTAAAATAATATAAATTAATAATTAAAGAAATTATTAAAAAATAATAATAGCTTTTTAGTTTTTAATAAAAAAGATATTTAAATAATTTTAGCTAATATTAAAAAACTATTTAGAATTTCTTATATTAAATAAAACTAAGTAAAAGACCTAGGAAATCTTTGCTGACTATAGAAGCTTTAAAGAATAAATAAAAATATTATTTAAAGATATTAAAAAAGCAAAATATATTAAAAAATAATTTTACTGCTTAAAATAAACCAAGGATATAATAAGCTATATTATAAAGTTTAAATAATTAATAATAACTTTAAGATTATTAAAATATATATTATTTTATTTATTTTCTATAGAATTAAAAATATAAATTAAAAATAAACTCTATAAAATAAATAAACCTAAGAAAATCAATAAATATATTAATATAGTTACTATAATTAATTAATAATTATTTAATAATTATTTTATAAAAAAAACTATTATAATTAAAAAAAATAATTCTTAAAAAAATTTAAAATAAAGATTTAAATAAATAAATAAAATTAAAAACTAATTATTTAAAAATATATCTTAAGTTAAATATCTTAATTATAAAAAGAAAAAATATTTCTAGTTATTATATTACTCTAAGAAAAAGGATAATAAAAAGGGCTACTAAAAGAAATATTCTTTAGCTTAAAAAGAAAATATAAATAATAAAAGTCTAAAAAAACAAAGAAAATAAAGATTAACCAAAATATAATATATTTTTAAAACAGGAGTATAAGGTTATTATTTTAGATTAAACAAATAGTTGTATATTTAATAAAATAAAATGCCCGATTTATAAAAGATTAAAAAGAAAAAATATATAAATATTATTTAAAAACTAAATAATCTTTAAAATAAATTATAGACAAATATATATATTATAAAGATAATTAAGATTATATAATATATAATTTTAAAAAATAGCTTAACTAAAAATAAGAGATTATTAATAATAATAAGCCAATATTATTAATAAATTTAAATGATTATAAGGAAGTTCTTACAGCCAGGCCTAGGATATGGCGTAAAGGCAAATCTTGCCCTAAAGGACAAGATTATAAATATAATTAATATTATTATAATATAGATTATAAGTGGCTTGAATAATTAATATTTAAAAGTATTTAAAAAAATAAAATAGCTTATTAAATACTAGAAAATAAAATATCAAAAAGAAAATAATAGAAAAAACTATTTTAAACGAGCTCAAGAAAATAAAAAAAGTTTTTTTATAGCCTAGACTATAAAAAATATAAAAAGATAATAGAGTATTATTAGTTAAAGCCGGAACCAATATTATATATATTCTTTAATTAATTATTTAGGTGATTATTAAAAGCTATAAATATAATAAAATAATAATAAAAAGAAATAATAACTTTTTAATACTTAAATACCCAGAATATTATAAGGTTATATAAGTATATTATATAATATATAAATATTATTAATATTTATAAAATAAGCTAAAGAATACTTGGTTTCTAAAATAAACTATATAAATAATAATAAACAAGCTATATATAATAAATTATAGAGTTATAATATAAATAAAATATTAAAACAAATAATAATTATAAATATTATTAGTTATTAAAAGCATAATTATTTTAATAAATAACTAATAAAAAAAAAAAAAAGATTATACTTTATAATATAACTAAGGACAGTAATTAAAAAGCGTTTCTTACTTAAAAAGAAATCAGATAAAAAAAACCTATATTATAAAAAACCAAGGAAACATTGAACCAGATATTTATCAGAATATTCTATATAAAAGAATTAGAAAAACAAGAACTAAAAAATAAAAACGGTTCTTGCCCTAAAAATAATAAATAACCAAAATAATTAAAACCTTATAAAGAGTTTAACATACTATAAAAAAAGAAAAATTTAAAATCAAACTTGAGTATTAAAAAAAGATATACAAAGCTTTAATAAATTCTAGAGCACAAGCAAACATTATATTATTAAAAATAGCAGAACAAGACCGCATCCCTTAGAAATATAAATTAAAATCCTAGACAATTACAGGATTTAATAAAAATACCTCTAATTATAATAATAGCCAAGTACTCAAAAAAACAATACTTTTTAACATATTGTTACGAAGTAGACCAGGAAAGCGGCCAGCTGGGCAGACCAAAGGGGGGAAAGCCATACGCTAAGAAGATTGGAGGCGGGCCACGGCCCAGAAGATAGGAAGTCACATGATTAGTCACGTGATGGATAGGAGGATAGGAGAGCTATCCTGCGATCCAAAGGGATAGGAGGATAGGAGAGCTATCCTGCGATCCAAAGGGATAGGAGGATAGGAGAGCTATCCTGCGATCCAAAGACAAAGGGGAGAATGGGGTTTCCTATATAAGTCTGATGTTTCTAGTTCTAGTCACTCGTTTAGTTTAGTTCTTTAGCTATCAATTTCTCATCTCAATTTCTATTGACGACTACTACTCTATTGCGACTAGACTAGTGGTGGGAGTACCAGCAAACCTCCCTTACGGACCACCTGCTGTTAGTCTTATTGTTACCTGCAAATCAAGAACCCCCGCGTACGTCTTATATATCTTTCGATATATAAGAGGTCCGTAACACATATTTATATAAAAATGTAAAAAATAAATTATATTTAATATTATTAATATCTTTAAATATAATATTATTTTAAGAATATTATAATTAATAATTAATAATTTTATAATTTAATAAAAAATAAAAAATAATTAAATAAAAGTTAAACCAATAAATAAAAAAAAATTAATAAAATTATAAAGAAAATTATTAAAAATATATTAAAAGAATATTATAGATTTTATAAATTATTTCAAAAAAAGAAAAAAAGCTTTTTAAATATAGTTTATAAGATTATTATATTTTAATTAAAAAAGAATATTAACTAAAACTTTATTAAATTTATTATATAAAACCAGACAAAATAAAAGCCTTATAGAGATATATTTAAAAAAACTTAGTTAAAAGATTGATTAAAGAATTATAATCATTTTATCGTTATTTAATAATTATAATACCGAAAATAAAAGATAAAAAACAAATAATTAATAAAAATAAAAATTTAATATAATAAGTAATAATAAACTACCGGCCACTAAATAAAATCATAATATTAAATAAATACTTGTTTACCTTATTAACAATAATAATAAAAAATATTAATTAAGTATAATAGTTTATAATATTTAATATACTAGATAAATATTATATTATTTATATAGTAAAAGGAGAAGAATAGAAAATAGTTATCCAAATAATATACAGGCTATATAAATACCTGGTAAAATTAAAAAATAATTATTTAAAGATATATTTTAGGTTAAATATTTTAATTATAAAAAAAAGGATATTTTTAATTATTATATTATTTTAAAAAGAAATAATAATAAAAAAGGCTATTAAAAAAAGATTTTTTAGTTTAAAAAAAATATAAGTAATAAAAGTCTATAAAAATAAAGAAAATAAAAATCAACCAAGAAATAATATATTTTTAGAACAAGAGTATAAGGTTATTATTCTAAACTAAATAAATAATTTTATACCTAATAAAATAAAATATTTAATTTATAAATAATTAAAAAAATATATATATATATAAATATTATTTAAACATTAAATAATCTTTAAAATAAATTATAAAAAAATATATATATTATAAAAATAATTAAGATTATATAACATATAATTTTAAAAAATAGTTTAATTAAAAATAAAAGATTATTAATAATAATAAGCTAACATTATTAATAAACTTAAATAATTATAAAAAAGTTTTTATAACCAGGCTTAAAATATAACCTAAAAGCAAATCTTGCCCTAAGAGATAAAATTATAAATATAATTAATATTATTATAATATAAATTATAAATAGCTTAAATAATTAATATTTAAAAATATTTAAAAAAATAAAATAGTTTATTAAATATTAAAAAAAAAAAATAAACAAAAATAAAAAAAACTATTTTAAATAATCTTAAGGAAATAAAAGAAGTTTTTTTATAGCCTAGATTATAAAAGATATAAAAGAATAATAAAATATTATTAGTTAAAACTAAAACCAATATTATATATATTTTTTAATTAATTATTTAATCAATTATTAAAAGCTGTAAATATAATAAAATAATAATAAAAAAAGATAATAACCTTTTAATATTTAATTACCTAAAATATTTTAAGATTATATAAGTATATTATATAATATTGTTACAAAGAGGGGTGGCCCAAGAGGAGGCCTAGCGCGTTGCGCTCTCACACTTGTTTTCCCATTATTAACGCTTATACGGACCCCGCTTACTGCATAAGGGGGTTGGCGGCGACTCTGTTGCTCCGGTCGACATTGATCCCGTCGGTCCTGACTGGATTAATATAGTCGACAGCGACTCTATCGATCCCATCTTGGATCGATACTGTCGACGACAACCTCGTCGATCCTGGGCCGTCTACGCCCTAACAAAGCGTATTTCCTATGTCTATATAATCTCATGACTCTCCTGTATTTAGTCACTCGTTTAGTTTAGTTCCTCAGCTATTAATCTCTATCTCTTAGTTCTTAGTCTAAGCGACTACTATTCTATTGCGACTAGACTAGTGGTGGGAGTACCAGCAAACCTCCCTTACGGACCACCTGCTGTTAGTCTTATTATTATCTGCAAATCAAGAACCCCAGCGTACATCTTATATATCTTTCGATATATAAAAAGTCCGTAATATTTTGATAGCTCCTTGATCAATAAGACTCAGCACGATACGGATATTGGTATAGGGAACTGGGTAGTAGTTAATCCACGAGATAAGTTCGCCAGAAGATACCACGAGAATATCCAACGAGACAACAAGACACAAATACATTCACGAATGCCCATCCCGAGAAGTATACCCTACCTGATAAGTTTAACTAACTAGACAGATTATAGGACCTAAGACACGAAGTCAAGACACGAGTTCAGAGATTTTACGAGCACCTCAGCAGACCACAAGCGTCAGCACACCTAGACAACAAACCCCGGTTGCAGCCAGTCAACCATCGCCAGCTAAAAGTACCATTATAGTACGAACAAACAACAACGACTCAAGCAGTGAGTCAAGTGAAGAGGAGGCAGCACCGAGACCAGTACCTCCATCTAAGCCAAGAACACCAGCAAAGATAGTGGTCACGAAGACACCACAGAATCAAGAAACAGTAACAGCAACACCTGCCACTACAGTAACAGCGACAGTTACACCACAGGCATCTGCTTCTACAGTATCCCAACCAACAAAGTCAGCACCAACTCAGACCTCGAGCACACCAGTTCCTGAACCAGCCAACAAAGATAAAGAACCAGAGAAACCAAGGGAGTCAAAAGAACCAGAGAAGTCCAAGGAACTAGAGGAACCAAAAGAAGACGAGTCACCACCACCATCACCACCATCATCACCACCTCCAGGACAAATCACTATGGCTAGCCTACCAGAAACAAAGGGTTTCAGGCCTACACCCCCTAGACCATATAATAGGACTACGGATATGAAAGCATTCCTTGTATAAATAAGACTTTACTTAAGATGGTATAAATTGACAATTGAGAAAGACTATTAGAAGATAATAGTAGCCTCTTAGTTCCTGACAGGGAAGGTATTTGAATAGTTCCAGCCAATATTGAAGGACTACTTGGAATCTTCTACACTAAACAAAGCCAGACAGGAGACCCGGGAAATCTTTGCCGACTATAGAAATTTCGAAGAATAAATGAAAACATTATTCGGGAATACTAAGAAAGCAGAACATGCCAAAAAACAGCTTCACTGTCTAAAGCAAACCAAGGATACAGCGAGCTATGCTATAAAGTTCAAACGATTAGCAGTAATTTCAGGACTACCAGAATATATATTATTCTATCTGTTCTATACAGGCCTGAAGACACAAGTTAAAGATGATCTCCATAAAATAGACAGGCCCGAGGAAATCAATAAGTACATTAATATAGCTATTACGATCGACCAACGATCATTCAACAGGTACCTCGAGAAGAAAGGAACCACCACAACTAGAAAGGACAGTTCCCAAGAGAATACAGGACAAAGATCCAGGCAAGTAAGTGAGATCAAGAAACGACCACTCAGGGATATATCTTAGGTTAAATATTTCAACTATAGAAAAAAGGGACATTTCCAGTCATTATACCGCTCTAAGAAGGAGGACGATAAGAAAAGTTATTAGAAAGGAAAGATTCCTCAGCCCAAAAAGAAAATATAGGCAGTAGAAGTCCAAAAGGACAAAGAAGATAAGAGTCAACCAGAAAATAATATATCCTTAGAATAGGAGTATGAGGTTGTTATTCTAAACTGAACCAGCGGTTCTATACCTAATAAGACAGAGTGCCTGATCTACAAAGGATTAGAAAAAAAAGCATGCAAATATTATCCAGGAACTAAACAATCCTTAAAAAAGATTACGAAAGGATGTATATACTATAAAAATAATTAAGATTATACGATATATAATTCCAAGGAATGGCCTAACCAAGAGTAGGAAACTATTAATAATAGCGAGCTAACATCGTTAACAGACTCAAATAATTATAAGAGAGTTCCTATAGCCAGGCCTAGGATATGGCCTGAAGGTAAATCTTGCCCTGAAGGACAAGATTGCGAATATAATTGGTATTATCATAATATAGACTATAAGTGGCTTAAATAATCAATATCTAAGAGTATTTAAAGAGGCGAAACGGCCTACCAAACACCAGAAGACAAAAAGATTAAAGAAAAAAAGTAGAAAAAACTACCTTGGACGAGCTCAAGAAAATAGAAGAAGTTTTCCTATGGCCCAGACTATAGAAGATATAAAAGAACGATAGAGCATTACTAGTTGGAGCCAGAACCGACATTACATATATTCCTTAGTTAGCTATTCAGCTAATTACTAAAAGCTATAGACATGACGGAACAATAATAGGAGGAGACAACGACCTCCTAGTACCTGAACACCCAGAATATCACAAGGTTGTATGGGTATATTGTGTGGTATATAAATGCCATCAATATCTATAAAACAAGCTAAAGAATGCTTGGTTTCTAAAATAGATCGCATAAACAGCAATAAACAAACCATATATAACAGACTACAGAGTTATTACATAAGTAAGCTACCGAGATGAACAAGGATTTACAATATTCAAAACAGACAGCAACTGCACACAAGATTCTACAGCAAGACACTGTATAAATGATTATTATAAATACCATTGGTTGTTAAAAGCATAATTATTTTAATAAATAACTCATAAGAGACAAGAAAATAAAAGGCTATACTTTATGATATAACCAAGGACGGTAATCAAAAAGCGTCTCTTACCTAAAGAAGAATCAAACAAGGAAGGACCTATACCATAAGAAACCAAAGAAGCATTGGACCAGATACCCACCAAAACATCCTATACAAAAGTATCGGAAGAACAAGAAACAAAAAACAAAAAGGGTTCTCGCCCCAAGGGTAGCGAGTAACCAAAATAATTAGAGCCCTACGAGAAGTTCGACGCGACATAAAAAAAAACCAATTCAAAATCATACTTGAGAGTCAAGAAAAAAAATATAAAGCCTTAATAGATTCTAGAGCACAAGCAAACATTATATTACCAAAAATAGCAGAACAAGACCGCATCCCCTGGAAATATAAATTAAAATCCTAGAAGATTACAGGATTCGATAGAAGCACCTCTAATTATAATAATGGCCGAGTACTCAAAGAAACAGCACTACTCGATATATTTATACAAGAATACAAAGAGCAAGTTATATTTGATATTGCCGATGTCTCTGGACACAACCTTGTTTTGGGAGTACTATGGTTAATGACCAGCGATCCTGTAATCCGATAGAAAGCAAAAACAATTGAATAAGAGTTAAACCAACAAGTGAAAAAAGTCAACAAAATAGCGAAAGAAATCATTAAAAACATACTAAAGGAATATCACAAATTCTATAAATTATTTCAAGAATAAAAGAAAGAAGAGCTTCCTGAACACGGTTTATAAGATTATTATATTCTAATCAAAGAAGGATGTCAACCAAAACTTCACCAAGTCTATTATATAGGACCAGAAAAAACAAAGGCTCTATAGAGATATATTCAGAAGAACCTAGCCAGAGGATTCATTAAGGAATCACAATCATCTTGTGGTTACCCGGTAATCATAGTACCGAAAATAAAAGACAGAAAATAGACAATTGATAAAGAGGGAAATCTAATGTGGCAAGTAGTAGTAGACTACCGGCCACTGAATGAAATCACAATACCAAATGGGTATCCGCTTACCCTATTGGCAATAATAAAAGAAAACATTAGTCAAGCACGATGGTTCACAATATTTGATATACCAGACAGATATTATGCTATTCGCGTGGCAAAAGGAGAAGAATGGAAAACAGCTATCCGGACAGTATACAGACTGTACGAATACCTGGTAATGCCATAAGGACTACAGAATACACCAGCCAGCTTCCAATATATAATAATAATAATATTATAACAATTCCTAAACAAGTTTGTGTTTGTTTACCTGGACGATATTCTGATCTATTCAAACACACTCGAGGAACATAAGAGATATATAGTTCTGGTATTGGAGACACTCTAAAAAACCAGACTATAAACCTAAAAAAGTGTATATAATATATACAAGAAATTAACTTTTTAGGATTTATAATCACACCTGGACAAATAAAAATATAGTTATTAAAGATTAACATAATATATAACTGGAAGATTCCAGACCCGGCAATAGTTATAAATATTAGACAAGTTTTGGGATTTCTTAATTATGTCCGTATACTTATCAAGAACTTCGGAGATATGGCATAATATCTCACAAAGTATATAATAAAGGAATACAAGGGAAAGACCTTCTTAATTTCAAAGGAAGCATAAAATGCTTTCGAAGAATTAAAACTCAGAGTAACCTCTGACCCGGTGGTCAGGTTGCCAAATCCGATAAAGAAAAAAAGGCTTAAAACAGATACCTTAGACGGAGTGATTACAGGAGTACTTGAACAACTTAAAGACGATGGGAAATAGCACCCAGTAGCTTACTACTTAAAAGCGCTGAGGGATGCTATATTACGCTATCCTATCTATAATAAGGAGCTTCTCGCAATCATCACAGCACTCAAGAAATAGGAACTATTCCTCACGGGAACAACAGAACCGATTAAGATCTATTCAAATCATAAGAACCTAATAAAGTTTATAACCACACAAGAGATCACTAAGCGATATAAAAACTAGATGGTTTTTCTTTTAAAATTCAACTTTAAGATATATTATATTAAGGGAAAAGAAAATATTCAAGCAAACATACTTAGTCGACAATGTCAGAAGGGATTCAAAGTTCTAAAGCAAAATATTCAAGTGTTATACCCTTAACAGGATAGAAGCTTAAAGATTTGAACTATATTTAAGAATCTTTCAGACACGCAGCTTCGACAAGCATATAATCCAAACGAGTTAGCGGAACTACGCAAGCAAGGAGGATCAGAATATAACAAGCTGGTGTATAAACAAAAGATCTATATACCGGAGGCCCTACAAGACAAATTTATCAAGGACTTCCATAAACATCCACTATACGGACACCAAAAAATAGCCAAGACAGTACAACGACTACAAGAAAAATATGATTTCCCAGGATTATAAAAAATAGTCGAGTCTACAGTAAAAGATTATAATATCTGCAATAAAGCCAAGGCTTCACGACATAAGCCCTATGGAATATTACAACCAATATAAATACCTAAACAAGCATAACATACGATTGCTTGAGATTTTATCACCGGACTACCTCTGTCTATCAACCCAGTCACAGAAGTATAATATAATAAAATATAGGTAATTATTAACCGACTTATAAAATATAGTTATTTCCTATTATTTAAAAGCGATATAACTGCTGAACAGCTTATATATGCCTTTATTTGCCAATATTTAGATAAATATAAAATGCCAGAAAAATTATTTCTAACTATAATAAACTTTTTACGTCTAAATTTAGGATAAGCTTCTTTAAGCAGTTAAGTATTAAACTCAAGTTCTTAACTGCTTATTATCCTTAGACAGATAAACAAACAAAAAGACTAAACCAAACTCTTGAATAATACCTTTAAAGCTATATCAACTATTAATAAAATAATTAGGTAGAATTATTACCGATTATATAAATTGCCTATAATATATTAATTAATAAAAACATAAAAATATTACCTTATAAAACAGTCTATGGATAACCAGCTACTACTAAAAAACAAGAAAAACCGTTAA
Source organism: Xylaria sp. FL0064 (assembly GCA_022593225.1). Taxonomy (NCBI): domain Eukaryota; kingdom Fungi; phylum Ascomycota; class Sordariomycetes; order Xylariales; family Xylariaceae; genus Xylaria; species Xylaria sp. FL0064. Next base: position 1,082,455 of record JAJKLE010000007.1, on the reverse strand, counting down.
TAGAAACACCTGTCACTACAGCCATAGCACCTCGAGCTCAGGCTATTGCTACAGAAATCAGGACACTATAAACAAAGCTGCAAGCACAACTTTAATTCCTTCAATAATAAATGTCACAGTACTACAACAAAAAGAGAATTAAGGGACTAATTCTAGCAAAAGAAGACAAAGTTTATCTATTACGCTAAAAATAAAACACAGCTTCAAAGATTTCACAGATTAAAATAAAAAGACCTAGTAATAAATTGGATTTTAAGAAACTTGGTCTTTTTAAGATTAAAAAAGTTATTTTACCAACCAACTATAAACTATTATTACCAAGGAACATATAAATTCATCCTATTTTTTATATTTTATTACTTGAGCCAGCACTAGAAAATATACCAATAGAAACCCAGCTTGAGGTAGAAAATAATCAAAATATCTATAAAATCAAAAAAATACTAGACTCTCGTTAGAACAAACATAATATTGAATATCTTGTTAAATAAAAAGGATACTTATACGCCGACAATACTTAGGAGCCTAGGAAATATTTAGAGACTGCCGCAGTTATTGTGAATTAGTTTCACTACTAACACCCTGATCGCCTAAAGCCAGGAATGAAGGGTCGACCTCCTAGGCGGTATTTAACACGTTCCAGTCTAGCTCCGGGATAGCCTCGGATTGACTATCGCCAGATACCACTAGGGGGTTTTATCTCTCGTGCTCTCTGCGCTCATACTCCTCATAATCCTTTTTCTCTTGCTCTATTCGCTCTAATCTATCCAGCTCGTCTATATTATTAATACCACGAGCAATGGCCCGGATCATTTTATTATGCCATAGTTTCTTTTGTGTCCAGAGGCGGCGGGTTTTTACCTTCGCCCTCTCTTCTTCCTCTATCGCTACCTCAAACTCTTTCTCTAGCTCAAGGTGGCGGTGGGCTATTTTCTGTAATTGCTCTAATAAAAGCCCCTGCGCGTCACAGTTTGCTTGTTTAGATCAAACGCAGAATACGCATCAACAAGAGTCAGTGGGAGAGATCTCGCAGGGTAGGCTGCGACGCTCACAATAGGAGCACTTGGAGGTCATAACAACAGGCTGGTAGAAAAGGATATTGTTTAGAAGACAAGAACACTCAGCGGCTTTTCGCTGGGAAGCAGACTTAGCAGTGTGTTTTTCTATACGACCAGACATTGTTGCAAAGGCATACGCAGAATAAAGAGGAAGGGGGAACTTACCTATTGTTAGGACAACAATAGAAGGAGAGAGGAGATAATGTTACGAAAAGGGGTGGCCCAAGAGAAGGCCTAGCGCGCGTTGCGCTCTCACACTCGTTTTCCCATTATTAACTGCATAAGGGGGTTGGCTGCAACTCCGTCGCTCCGGTCGACATTAATCCCGTCGGTCCTAACTAGATCAATATAGTCAACAGCGACTCTATCGATCCCATCTCGGATCGATGCTGTCGACGACAACCTCGTCGATCCTGGGCCGTCTACGCCCTAACAAAGCATATTTCCTATGTCTATATAATCTCATGACTCTCCTGTATTTAATCACTCGTTTAGTTTAGTTCCTCAGCTATCAATCTCATCTCTATCTTAGTTCTTATTCTAAGCGACTACTATTCTATTGCGACTAGACTAGTGGTGGGAGTACCAGCAAACCTCCCTTACGGACTATCTGCTGTTAGTCTTATTATTATCTGCAAATCAAGAACCCCAGCGTACGTCTTATATATCTTTCAATATATAAGAGGTCCGTAACAATATAGTTCTAGTACTAAAAACACTCTAAAAAGCCGGCCTATAACTAAACCAAAAAAAGTATATATAATATATATAAAAGATCAACTTTTTAAGATTTATAATTATACCTAGATAAATAAAAATATAATTATTAAAGATTAATATAATATATAACTAGAAAATCTTAGACTTAATAATAATTATAAACATTAAACAAGTTTTAAAATTTCTTAATTATATTTATATATTTATTAACAACTTTAAAAATATAATATAATATTTTATAAAATATATAATAAAAAAATATAAAAGAAAAACCTTTTTAATTTTAAAGAAAACATAAAAGGCTTTTAAAGAATTAAAACTCAGAGTAACTTTTAACCCGATGGTCAGGTTACCAAATCTAATAAAAAAAAAAGGCTTAAAATAAATACCTCAGATAAAATAATTATTAAAATATTTAAATAATTTAAAGATAATAAAAAATAATACCTAATAGTTTATTATTTAAAAATACTAAAGAATATAATATTATATTATTTTATTTATAATAAAAAACTCTTTATAATCATTATAGCATTTAAAAAATAAGAACTATTCTTAATAAAAATAATAAAACTAATTAAGATTTATTTAAATTATAAAAACTTAATAAAATTTATAACCATATAAAAAATCATTAAGCGATATAAAAACTAGATAGTTTTTTTTTTAAAATTCAATTTTAAAATATATTATATTAAAAGAAAAAAGAATATTCAAGCCGATATATTTAATTAACAAGGTTAAAAAAAATCCAAGGTTTTAAAATAAAATATTTAAATATTATATACTTGTTACGAAGTAGACCAGGAAAGCGGCCAGCTGGGCAGACCAAGGGGAGAAAGCCATACGCTAAGAAGATTGGAGGCGGGCCACGGCCCAGAAGATAGGAAGTCACATGATTAGTCACGTGATGGATAGGAGGATAGGAGAGCTATCCAGCGATCCAAAGGGATAGGAGGATAGGAGAATTATCCTGCGATCCAAAGGGATAGGAGGATAGGAGAACTATCCTGCGATCCAAAAACAAGGGGAGAATGGGGTTTCCTATATAAGTCTGATGTTTCTAGTCACTCGTTTAGTTTAGTTCTTCAGCTATCAATCTCATCTCAATTTCTATTGACGACTACTACTCTATTGCGACTAGACTAGTGGTGGGAGTACCAGCAAACCTCCCTTACGGACCACCTGCTGTTAGTCTTATTGTTACCTGCAAATCAAGAACCCCCGCGTACGTCTTATATATCTTTCGATATATAAGAGGTCCGTAACATATATTAATTTAGTTTAGTTAAAAGAATTTAAAATAATAATTAAATAATTATTAATAATTTAATATAAATCTTATTATAAAAGAATTTTTAAAATAAAAGTTTTTTATTAATTTTATTAATTATTTTATAATTAAATATTTATTATTAAAAATAATACTATTATAATAAATTATTAATAAAATATTATAAATATTTAATATTTAATTAATTATTTATATATTAAAGATTTAATATATTATTATTTAAATTATAATAATAATAATACTAATAATTTAAATAATATTAATTTTATTATAATAATCTTAAATTTTATATTTATAATAATAAAATTCTTTTTTAAATTTTTATTATAATAAAATAAAATGTAAAATTATATAAAAAGATATATAAAAGAATTTATTTTTAATAAATATTATATTAATTAAATTAATCTTTTATTTATAAATAAAGATTTTTAATAATATTAAATTTATTATACAATTTTAAAAATATAATTTAAATTTCTTTAATTATTTATAAAAATATATATATTTTTATAAGAATTAAATATTAAAATAATATTATAAAATAATTTAAATTTATTTCTTAAATTTATATTATAAAATATTTATTATTAAAATTTATTAAAATAATATATTATAATTAAAATTATATTTTTAAAAATAATAATAAATCTTTAAATATTATATAAAAAATTAATATTATTTATGAAAATATATTAATATATTTTAAATTATTATTGAAAAATCAATTAATTTTAAAAAAAAAGTTTAAATTTAAATTAATAATTTTAAAATAAAAATTATAATATTAATAAAAAAATAAAAATAAATAATAATTTAATGTTATTATTATTTTTTAAAAGAAATTAAATAATCTATTATTAATAATATAATTATAATAATTATTATATATTTATTTATTTTATTAAAATAAATATTAATAAAAGAATTATTATTAATTTTTAATAAAGTTTTATAATATATTATATAGAATATTATTATTTAAAAATAATAATATTATATATATATATATAAATATAATATAAATAATTTAATATATTAAAAAAAAGAGATTTAAAATTATATTTTAAATAAAAAATAATTATTTTTATAATTGTTATATATAATAATAGAAAATATTCAATTTATATATTTTTAAATATTAAAAATAAAAATTATTTTTTATTAAAGAATTTATATTATAATTTATAATAATATTTAATATATTTTATATATAATTAATAAAATATTATTATATTAAAAGATTATCTTATATATTTTAATTTTATAATTAATATTATAAATAATATTAATAAAATAAAATTTCTTTTAAAGTTTTATAAAAGAAATTATATTAATATAATAATTTATAATATATTTATTAATAAAATATTAATAATTATTTTATAAAGAATTATAAAAAAGTTTTTTTAATATAATAATTTTTAAATTATTTTATTAATTCTATTAAAAAAAATTCTTTTAAAAAACTTTTTATATTATAAATAAAAAAGATTAATTATTTTTAAATTATAATTAAAAGGAATATTAATAATCTTTTTTATATTTATTAAAAAAAAGATTTTTAAATATATAATATATAAATTATTTTAATTTATAAAATTTTATTATATTTTTTAATCATTAATAATAATAAACTTTATTATAAATTTTTCTTTTTTAATAAATATAATTTAATTTATATATTAAAATAAAATATTTTATATTTTTTAAAATTTAAAAAAAAAAACTAAACATTTTATTAAAAATTATATAATTATTACAGACCTCTTATATATCGGAAGATATATAAAACGTACGCGGGGGTTCTTGATTTGTAGGCAACAATAAGACTAACAGCAGGTGGTCCGTAAGGGAGGTTTTACTGGTACTCCCACCACTAGTCTAGTCGCGATAGAATAGTAGTCGCTCTTAGATGTTCAAAGTATGAAGTGAAATAAGAGTGTGAGATTGATAGCTAGAGAGCTAGAATAAACGAGTGACTAGATACAGGAAATCATGATCATTATATAGACATAGGAAATGTAAGAGATCCAAGACTCACTTCCTCCTCTTGGTGATCCAGGGCTCACTGGCTCACCACCGTGATCCAATGATCCAAAACTCACTGGCTCACCACCGTGATCCAGTGATCCATCACGTGACCTGTCCCAGTTGGGACCTCTCTTCCCCTCCTCTGGCCCAGCGCCTCATTCTTTTCCTGCGCTTGGCCCATTGAGTTGGCCACCCTCCTGTTGGTTCGTAACAATAATATATTTTTTAATATTATTTTTAATAAAAATCTTAAATTTATTAATTATTTTTAATATCTTTTTTTAAAATTTATAAATATTAAATTATAAATAAATATAATTTTTTATTTTTAAATTAATAATTAAATAAAATAATGTAATTAAATTTGTAAAATTTATTTTTATTTATTTATTAAATATAAAATAATTAATTAAAAAAACTTTTCTTTATTAAATTTGTATATAATAATATAATTTTTATATTAATTATATTTATTATTTAATTATTTACTAAATAATATAAATTTTTTAAAGAATTATATAATATTTAAAAACAGATTTATATAAAAAAATAAATTAATAAATTACTAAAAACTATATAAATATAAAATAAATTAATTTATTATATTAAATTATTATAAACTTTATATATATATATATTCTAACTATATATAATATATAAAAAGGTTTTTAATTTATAAAAAATAATAAAATTAATAATAATTAATTTATAAAAAAAGTTTATTAATATTTCTATTATTATATTAAATATTATTAAAAATATAAATAAAATATAGAATAAAGTTAATAATTAAATAAATAAATAAAAAAATAAAGTTTATTTTTTTACCGATAATTTAAAACTTATTAATTTATTATTATAATTTAATAATTTATTATATAATTTATATTAATTATAATTTTTTTTATGTTTAATTTATTAAATTAATAATTTCTTTATTAATTTATAATATAAATATTAAAAATATTAAAATTAAATATTTTATTAAGAAATAATTGTATTTATTATTATTAAACTTATAATTTTAAAAAAATAAAAGATTTATAATTTATTTTATATATATTTCTTTAAATTCTATTATATTAATAATTAATTTTTATAATAAATTCTTTAAATTAAATTAAAAAATTATTAAATAAAAAAAATAAAAAAATATAAACTATTTAATTAAAAAAATTAATTAATTAAATAATATTAAATTTAAAACTTATTTAATTATTTATTTAATAAATATATAAAAATATTTATAAAATAATTCTATTAATTTCTTTTAATAAATTTAAAAAAAAAAAAATTATTTAAATTATTTAAATTAAATTTAAAAGAAATAATATTATATAAAAATAATAAAATAAATTTAAAGAACTATTAATTATAAAAATATTTTAAATAATATTTAATAAAAAAAACTATAGCTTATTATAATAAATTATATTTAAATATTTAAAACTTTTTTTATTTATATAAAGCTTAAAATCTTTTTAAAAAAAAAAAACCTAGAAATTAAAAGACCTTAAGACCCCTAGTTAATTATTAATAAATTATAACTAAGTTCCAAGCCCTCTACAAGAGCCCTTGTCACAACCCCCGACACCTAGTGCTTCTAACATTATAAGAGGCTAACAAGTTTTGCTTCTCTAAAAAGAGATGGAGTCGTTCTACAAGCCCTCAGAGAATTGTCATATCTAGCAAATTACATAGTTGTGTGGTATATCTGGTTTTACCTCGGATATGTTCCTCCTGTTGCCTGTCCGTGGAACTGTTGTGCGACCCGGGGGCTCTCCTCTGCTCCCATTCTAACTTGTGGTTCTTCTTCATCGGCGCGAAGGTAGGGTTCAACAGTAAAGCTCAGAGTCGCTGGTATAAAGGGAAGCTGTGGTGCATGTTCAGGAATATGACTTGATGAGTTGTTGCTATAGGAGCTCACTGCACTCGAATCTGGCCAATCTGATACTTCAGTCGTTGATGTCACAGCCTCCAAAATCTCATTGCCAAACTGGTTCTCCGTTGGAGGGGTACAATCTTTGTCTGGTGGGTATATTACCGGGTAGTCTGGCTGTGAGATATCCAGACAACCTAGTAAGTTACCCGCTTCGGTAACCGGAATATCTTCCGTCCCTTTTGACCAAGTACCGAAGCCCAGTTGTTCATGGGCCAGACGTTGAAGTTGTAAAGTGGCGTTAGCACTCCATTCCAAATGCGCAAATGTTCGAAATCCCCTTTTTTGGTGAAGTATTCGGGATACAGGTTCCAACAAATATGATATCAGGGCAATTAATAGGCCAACGATAAAGGTAAAAAGAAGACCAAAGACGCTGAAGGATGTATATGCAGTGCTTCTTATCTTCTACCATGTAGTCAGTATCCCGCCCTTAGGGATATGAATCGAGGATTCATCGAAGGAGGAGTTGAGTGGCCGGGCTAAAGCTGACGTACCTGATTACTGCATAGTTTTGCACGGCCTTCTGATGTAAAATTCACGCGATATCGAAGAAGATTCGGATCGGGTGGATTAAAATAGACCATGCGAAGATATGCAGCTTGTACGGATGCTTTCGTTATATCCCACCAACCGATGACATCCAGTTGCCATTGATTAGATGGCAGGGGACCTTGGAATGAGGCTGTTAATGAATTTTTCGAGTTTAGACTTGCCGACCCTAGCTGTTGTATCACTTCCCCTATATACGTGGATTGATATCCAAGGAATCCCGACAAAAAGTAATCAAGCGAGTCTGCACGTATCTTTGTAGAGTTATCATAAGCAGAGGTAGTATTGAAAAGATGCTCAACACTGAGGACGGCATCGCTAAAGCTTGATAATAGGCCACAGTGTTGGATATCCCCGTAACAGAATTGGTATTGGTCAACGCATCCAAGAGGAGATGCTGGCTCTAGGGGCAGGTAAATTGGAGCTTTGTCGAATCTTTCGCCGGCCGTTTCGCTAACGTTTACTGGAGTCGGCGATACACGATACCACTCGTCGAGAGAGGGTGCTGAATGTACAACTCCTTCACCGGATAAGAAAACGATTGTAACATCTGCATCGTTCCTTGAAACCGAGCTAATTGGAGCGAACTCAAGCTGGAGAGTATTGTTTCTCCTCACATAGATCGTTGACCTTTTCCCTCTTTGTTAGCCTTGAAATGAAGCATCTTGAAATTGTGTTTCTAACTAATACTTTCGTCTAGCATGAAAGAAGGGCTCTGAGACTTACGAGACACCGTAGCTGCTGCCAAAGACCAGATAATCAGGCGAAAAATTGAATGCGTATTGGGACTCGATTGAGTTAGATGCAAATACGTAGTCTTGCCACCCGGAGGAAGTCATGATGCTCCCATAGTGATATAGGGTAATATTCCCAATTGAATCATTTCGTTGACTTGTATAACCTGCAGTGGTAATTGGTGCACAGTGTAAAAGATTCCTCACGAAGAACTTATCAGGACTGTTAATGCCAAGGTGTTCGCGACTACTGATGTAACCCGAATCGATCCTCAAGTTATCTGAAGTAGAGCGGCACATTTTCCCCTCGAACGGGCACTCAGCGTTATAGTCAATTTGCCTTGTCAGGTTTTTTATAACGAATTGTCCGCAATCAAGGTTACCAGATGTTCCAGTTGCATAGAATTGCTGAGCATAATTGGCAGCATTATCGATCAGTTCGGCCTTGTTGGGTACGAGTGTAAAGAAGTCGTTGATTGATCCATCTGAAGCACCGGGTATAGTTCTATCCAGAATTCCGCAGTGTAAACTTCGGATCAGGACCTCGGTACCAATTGCTGTGGAGATCTGCGAAGACAAGCCACCTGCAGCAGTAAAGGAGATAATACAAAATAAAGCGATAATGGCCATGAGCAATGGAGCGAAACGATCGCTCCTATCTCGGTTGGTCCATATTAACTGCACGAGTTGCTTTACACCGTCCTCTGGCGTCGAAGAATTTCGTAGAATGGCTTGGCGTTGATGGTAGATCGCGTTTTGAGATGCGGCTGTGGCGTACAAGCGGTGAAAGGCAAAGCAAAGCACTCTCCAGAAACGTGTGGCTATCTATCCTTTATAATCAGTGCGCCTACCCGAACCACTGCAGGGGCTCTACCTACAAATGCAATGAAGAACGCAGTAAATGCGACGAGAAGGTTGGCTTCCTGACGTCTGAGAGTCAGAGTAAGACCTAACACCTGGCCCCGAGACCAATTGGTCCAGACGCCGAGGTAGACAGGATATTGACCAGTATCAGCCGAATCGGAAGCCATTATAATATATTATATAGGTCAAATGGAAAGTATATAAACGTTGAATTGGCTTGAATTATCCGTCGTAGTAGACTTAGAAGGGCTTCATGATATTAAAGAATCGGCTTCGTCGTATCACAACGGCTTGGAGGTAATATGCACTGGACTAAGAACAGTCTTCTAAAGCAGGAATTGAGAAGAGAATATGACGACTTGTGAAGATGCAAGTAGTTCAATGTAATGCTACATATATCACACTAAGCAAGCGGATCTCGGCGTCCCCAATTTAGAAATCTATGCAGGACAATTCTCAGGAGGGCAGGAGCCTGTTGACTAGATCTAGTCGTGTAAGTGGTGGTGCAGGCGGGCATGTGTTTTACGAGGCAAGTGAGCGTTGTTTAAATTGAATGCAGCCTGACTGAGGCCCGATCAAGAGCCACCCACCGAGTTGGCATTGTTATGTTGCGCGCTACAGAAGGGGAACCGGTGTAAGCTTAAGCTACTGTCACGACATTGGACTGATGGGATCCTACGAATTTTTTTTAGCACAAGGCGCTGAGTATGTTCGAATTCACAGTCACACGAATGCAACACTCATTGAAAAAAGTATATTCTAGTCTCGTTTTTTGCGCCACTGCTCATCATAATTGAACAGGCAGACTTGGCCTTCTGCTACTGTGGCTGCAGAAGCCCTACGTATTCGGCCCAGTCACAACGCGGGTCCTTTTTCAGAGACAAGGCCCCAATTCAGGTGTCACTTTTATACTAATCTAAGGAGGCATGAGAAAGCAAAAGAATTCTTGTCGTACCTACCTAGGCACATTGGAGAAGTACGGACGGGATAATGAACACTAAGGTGTCTATGAGCCTAAGTCAGGTATGGCAGCGATTACTGTACTTGCGTACGCCCCATCTACGCTAAGCAATCTGATTAATCGATGTGTTTGCCTAATCATCCGTCTTCGTAAATTACATGCTCCTTTTCGCGCATTTTCTATGATAGGGGTCAAAACTTGGAGCGGGGCACTGTTCCACAGAGAGCATGAAGCCGATGACCGAACCAAGTCTTTATATGTAGTAATAGTGGCGGCGCCCATAGGCTGCGTTATACGCGATAGGGCAAATCAGCGGGGCTCACATAGCGTTGGGCTTCGCAGATAAGCTGCTGTGTTCATGTTGAATATTGCGTGTGGCTTCAAGAAACATAAATTCGCCTAAGAGTATTACAAGGTTCGAGTTTACAGTAGCAAGGCCTGCCAAAGTCAGACCTAGTTACGCGCGGGAAAAAGGGGTACCTGGCACAATGGACGAAAGCAAGTACAGTCATAGCACTTACGCAAGGCCTGCTGTAAGGGATGAGGGTCTTTAAGATGCGAATAGCTGTAAATTGATGTTCCCTGAAACCGTTTAGTCTTTTAGGGTACTTAACCTCATACAATTTGGTCCGGAGGCGTTGGTTTTGAGTAAGCGAGGACAACACAAGCCAAGCCAGCAATGGGACGTCAAAAGTGCCAAGACAACCAGGGGGCATTCTCTTTTCCAAGCGGTGACTGATTCGCTGTATAAAATATATAACCGCCTCGTCTTTTGTGTTTGCTCTTTTGGTCCAAGCAGTGATAGAGGTTCGATTATATCTAGTTTTCTTCAACCGGCAACTGCTACCCTCCCAGCTGTTGACCTCAATTCCATAAATAATTCAACTGTGCAAGTTCTCCTGAATTCTTCTTGAAACTCGGAGAAAACCACACAAACGCCGCCCGGATGCATTGAATACAAATTAATACTAGAAACAACACGAGAAAATTATGTAGAGTAGACACACGCACTCACTACCCCACTATGGCAAGGCGTGAATAACTAGTGGAGAACAGTACCGATTTGGTGCATCATCGGATAGTCACGCCGGACCGGTCTGTAAACATGCGTGATGCGATATTCATGGCTTGTAGTTCTTGGAATAAGAGCTTTGCCGCATAAGGAATATGGATTTGAGCGATCTTCGTCTTGTTCTTGCAAGGACGGCACTCGAAGTTTTGTTGGCCGAGTTGACTATATAAGTCATTAGTATTAAATCACAGAGTTAGGGACAAGAGATGGGAAACTTACGCGACAGGGGTCATGAGCCCGCAAATCTCACAAATGTGCACTCTGAAAGCATCGGAAACTTCGAACAATCGTTCCTTCAGGAAAGCAGCAGCACCATGGGCAATCATGCAATCACGTTCCATTTCTCCGAAACGCAGACCACCATCACGAGCACGACCTTCGACGGGCTGCCGGGTCATTATCTGTACAGGACCACGGGCTCGGGCATGGATTTTATCATCGACCATGTGTCTAAGTCGCTGATAATACGTAGGCCCGAAGAATACTTGAGCCCGGAGCTTGCGTCCAGTGTGCCCATGATACAGAACCTCGAACCCACGCGACTGGTAGCCGTGCTCTCTGAGCAGACTTGACACTGAGTCTACAGTGACATCGGTGAATGGGGTGGCATCGCCTTCCATGCCCTTAAGGGTTGAGACTTTACTGAGCAAACACTCAATCAAGTGGGCAATAGTCATACGCGAAGGAATGGCGTGAGGGTTGATGATGATGTCGGGGACAATGCCCTCACGAGTAAAAGGCATGTCCTCATTGCGGAATGTCACTCCGATAGTACCCTTCTGCCCATGACGGGAGGCAAACTTGTCACCGATTTGAGGTATCTTCGTGGTTCGGACGCGAACTTTGACGAAACGCAAACCGTCGGCGTTGGTAGTGAGCACCACGGAATCCACAATACCACTTTCGGTACTGCGGAGAGGTGTAGACGCATCTCTCTTGACGTGTATCTTCTGGCGCTGGCCCATTTCTTCATTGTCTGGGTTAATGGGTGCTGTCTTCCCTATGATGATATCCTCTCCGGAGACACGTATGCCAGGTGCGATAATTCCATCGTCGTCAAGTTTGTCGTACGTCCCTTGTTTGAGACGTAGTGTATCGGCACGGAAGGGCTTCTCAAATTGTTCGACAGTGTTGATGCCGACCCGTTTTTCTGAATCAGAGTAAGAGCGGAAGAACAGACTGCGGAACAGGCCTCGGTCAATGCTGCTCTGATTCATGATGACGGAATCTTCCTGGTTGTAGCCCGAATAGCACAGAATGGCAACTATAGCATTCTGACCAGCAGGCAGTTCTCGGAATTTCAGAAACTCCATCGACCTAGTCGTCCCCAGTGGCTTCTGTGGGTAGTAGAGAATATTTGCCATAGTATCCATTCGGCGTGAGTAGTTGGTGAGGAAAAAACCCATAGCCTGTTTACCCATGGCAGACTGGTACGTGTTTCGAGGTGACTGTGATTACTATTAGCAGCCGTGATGAAACAGAGCGCAGTGAGACTTACCTGGTTATGATCAGGGAAGGGAATGATACTGGCACAAATGCCAAGAAGCATGCTCGGGTGAATCTCACAGTGTGTGTACATATGAGTTGTTGGGTTTGTCTTCGTTTTCAGCCGCTTATTTGGGGCGAACTCATCTTCCCTATTGAAAGGGTCTGGTAAACCTAGCTTAGTGCATCGGAAGCTCTCCAAGTCTTCAGGAGTCATGCAAATCATCGCAGTTTCTTCCTCTTCCGCATCCATATATTCGATGACACCAGCATTGACCAGGCCTTGCCATCCGAAGTACTCGTCACTTCCAGGTGGGAGGGTCTGATCAATCTCAAGCCTCCGGACCATGTCTTTGGTTAAGACCAGGGTCCCTTTCTGGACGCCCTTATCAGGATCATCCTCTTGCTCAACGACGAATAAGGGCCGCATGACTCGACCAGCGTCTGAAAAGATTTTAAATTCGCGGTCACGAATATCACGAATTAGAGATACTTCGGCTGGAATCTGATTCGTCCGGCGCAATTCCTGTACGTCCTTCACGAGAGCCTTAGGATCCTGGTGGACGCCGATCCATGCACCATTTAGGAATACCTTGGTGGCATTAGGATACCTGTGATGATCGTATTCTTCTAAAACTTCCATGTTGCGCAGAATCATATAATCAATGATCGGTTCCGTCGAGGTACCGACGCTAACGGAGCACATAAGAGATAGGTTTTTGACCAGTCCACAGGCCTGGCCTTCGGGGGTCTCAGCAGGGCAGACAAGGCCCCAGTGAGTGTTGTGAAGCTGCCGTGGCTTAGCAAGCTTGCCATCTCGACCGACTGGAGTATTTGTTCTTCGCAAATGTGATAGCGTAGATGCAAACGTGTATCGGTTCAGTACTTGCGACACACCGGCCGTGGAGCTCATGGCCTTTTTCTGGTCACCCCAGTTTCCGGTAGCGAGGGAATACTTCAGTCCACTCGTGATAATGTTTGACTTCACAGCTAGTGCAATATTGAACTGCTTGCCTTGCTCAATGCTTCGTTTTAGGTGCGACAAGACTTCCTGGGTCATCCGACGGACTATGTTACGGAAGAGCTTCGCCAGTAGAGGTCCAGCAAGGTCTAATCGCTTCTTGCCAAAATGGTCGCGATCATCAGTGTCGCGTCGGCCCAAAGCACACTGAAGGAGCTTGTGGACCATATAGCCGAGGAAGAATGCCTTCCTGGTCTCGCATCCCTTTTGCTGAGAGATATGGGGTAACATCTCCTTCTGTAAGATGTCCCTGGCAGCTTGAACACGACGATCACGTGCGCTCGCTTGATTTTGGTTGCCACGCTTGCCGATGTAGTCCAGAGCAACTTCCTGGTCTTGAATACAGAAGGCCTCTTCGATACAAGGCCGCAACAGCTCCAGCATCTGGCTATCGTTACGGTCGTAGCATATCGCGTCAAAAATCTCCTCGTCACTAACAACACTTAAGGCCCTGAATACGATAGCAATGGGCACGTCGGACTTGACGTAGGGCAAAGTAGTGTGTATAGTTTGACCGTAACCTCCCTTAGTGGTGTCTCCCTTGGTATACAACTTTAGCATCAACGAGGATATGAGACGCGAGCCTTTCTCGAGGGCACTTCGAATCTCGGCAGTATACGAGTAAGGACTGGGCTGGCTCTTCTTGAAGACTTGGACGATGTTGGCTGCGGAACGCTCCTGGGCAATGAGAACCTTTTCGCTTCCGTTGATAACAAAATAGCCGCCCTGGTCGTAGGGGCATTCGTTTAATAAGAATAGGTCATCTTCCGACTCGCGACTCAGGTGGCAGGCGTTAGATTTCACCATAACAGGGAGTTTGCCGATGAACAGACTGTCTGGGGCTTCGACGGGGTCTCCATTCGCCTTGTACTTCAGCACGTTTTCCTCTTCCTCCCAGATAAGACGGGTGGGCTGGTTGCCGGTCTCGGCGTACTCGCTTTGTTGCTCTTCGGTCATCTCATGAAGAGGTACGGGCTGTTCTATGCAGACGGAGACCTTGCTGTCGACCTTGGCGTATACGGGACTAGCATACGTCATGTTACGGTCTCGACACTCGTAAGGCAGCAATGGACTAGATGTGCCTTCGGTTTCAGAGACGACGGGGCGAGAGAAAGTGACCTTGCCGAACTTCAGCTCATACCGTCGGCATACGATTTCGCGGCCATCAGTGGACGGCGGGTTATTCTGGTCGACACTGAGATGGCTGTACTCATCGAGCAGCTCCTGGATAGTGCCGGCTTGGAAATCATTGAAAGAGTCGATTTGCTGGGACACAAGGCCCTTGGTGTCGAAGTATGCAGAGATGACATTCCAACAATCTTCGGGCGTGATGTAGTTCTCTTCTTCGTACTCCTCCTCGTACTCGTAGCCCTCATCGTATGACGCCATCGTGTGTTACGGGATGAGTAGGTTGCGTTTATCGATAAGCGCAATACCAGGAACAAAGGTGCAGGCGATGACCGCCGGGGAAGAGAGGCGACGAGTCGTATTGGCGATGATCGGAGTGGTCGGGGTCGACGGTCGACGGCCGGGGAAGGTAGGTGATCAAGGAGCCCTCGTAACCAAGAACAAGGAGCCACTCTAGCTCACGCTGCGATAGGTGGATCAGCATACCCTACTACGAAATGCGCGTGTGAAGAAGCAAAGGCATGGCCGTGTCGCAGAACAGAGACGTGGCGAGATGATCAAGGCTGGACAAGACAAACACACACTCACTCGCTCATTCACGCGCCCCCTGTGCACGCAGCGACTGAAGACTGAGTATCCCTGCGTCTGCTTCTTCGACAGCTGCTCGGATGGGTGCTATCTGTTACTTCTTGCGATAGCGGGTAGTATGGTGGTGCGCCGATGTCAGCCTCAGGCGCGGAGCCGTGATGTTGTTGCGATGGCGTTGAGGCAAAGATGTTGAGGCGGAATGACAATGACTTTTTGCAGCAGCTCAACGTTGCTGATTGATCAAAGAAACCTTGGAAGGCGCGACGGGATATGCTAATCTCCATCAGGGAAAGGTGGGAATGTAAAGAGTGGAGACGAGCCGCCCCCAGGGCAGTGGCTTACCTAATGCCTCTCCTTCCGCATGCAGCTACACGTGACCACCTTTGAGAGCAAAGAAGGTTCAGCCTTTGTCCTATGGCTGTACACAATGTCAAGCCACAACGCTTTAAATCACGTGATACATTCTTCCATTTCAAAAACAGTTGTTTCCCGAATTTCTACAAAAATGGACCCTAGAGGACTGAAGATAAGCACCATACCGGTATTATATTTGTCTGCACCTAACTTTCCTTATCCTTACATTTGAATTCAAGAGTACAATTTGAACTCTATGAAGAATTCGTCCTCCCGAGCTTATATTGCTCGATTGTCTTCAGTAATCATCTCCTTCTTCCCGAACAAACGCGATCTACTATCCAAGGTTATTCGTAGCTTTCAAGATAAGCCAGATAGCTGTTAAAGGCATTCATCAGTAACATAGTGCACACTCGAACTATACACCATTTAATGAACCAGATAACCACAGGAGTTTGACACCAAATCACTAATGATGCAAGAGTCGGGCCTTCTAAGAGCACTCGATGCCAAAATACGATAATTCATATCTGAGGAATTCCATCTAAAGATCCGGGGCTCCAACTCCAGAGAACAGCCTCGGATGCATTTCACCGCCCAAGATGGAAAGATATAGTTTACGATCTATTGACATCTCCAAAGTGCTACCAGCAGGGATCAGGCCGTCACATATACTTATTCCACTTCACAACCCTGAGCGATAAACGAGCGGTTGACAGTCTTTAGTGCTGTCATGCGTATACACCGAGTCTATCTCATTACTGGTTAAGCGAGTGAAGTCGGAGTTAAGGCTGCAGAAGCCAGAACATTCTTGGCGGCTAACATATGAGCTGGCTGGATGCCGTTGGTCGGGACCGATGATAGCAGTTAAGTGGTGAATGAGCTGATGTTCGTTGCCGAGGGCAAAACCTGTCCCTGTGGATATAGCACTATACTCTCTGTGGCGATTTTCCCACCTAGTCCCCTGTGTATGGCCTGCATACGACTAGCAGCACCTGACCCGGTAGGCTGGAAGCTCGTGTCGTGGAGAAGCAGGCTTATGCGAGTCATGCTACCTGTGTAACCACGTGTTCACGTCGATGCCAATGGGGTTCTCCGGAGATGAGAGCTGGGGACATAGAAAATCTCTAGATTTTCAGCTGCGGACGGCCAGGTGTGAGCCACCAGTCTAACCACTTACATAAGCACGATGTCCCTAATAGCAGGGACTTACCGTAGAGCTAACGGATTCAGTTGGGGCTAACGGCCTGCCTAGTATCGGCGCCGCTGACGACTGACTAGCTATTGTCCCTTAGGACGTGAAGTTCCGGGCTGCAAAATGGAATGTGGCTGATCTAGAGCGGCGAGGACGGTATCCTAAGAAGCTGAGATTTGGCTAGTCAGGTTACTAACCGCCGGAGTCGCGCAATAGACCGTACCGAAGACTCGGGACTATCCTAACGGCCAGTCGACTACCACTCCTCATTTGGCCTAGCCTCATGTTAGACACTACGAGCTGGACGGTAGAGGCTCTTTTAGCCTCGAGCCTAAAGATAGTATACAATAGATCAGATCAGTCTATCTACAACGGTTCTAATGTGCAAGATCGAAGCTATTCTAGCCTCGAACTTGAAAATCGCGAACAATAGATTCAGTCGGCCAGCCCGTAGCGAGCCCGCAGCAGTCAGATCATGATACACCACTTCTGACAAATTCATCGGACGTAAGTATATAAGCATGGCTCGCCAGGCTATGTTGACCATCTTGTCCGTGACCAGCAGCAAGTTCAAGTCAGTCTTCGCCGGGTATCGTCCTCAAAAGCTGCTGCAATACAAACGCACTTCTCCCATCGTCCTTCATCCGCTTTCAAGATGAAGTATTCGTTTGCGTTCAGCGCCCTTGCTGCACTCTGTGCCGCCCAGGAACTTCCCTGGGATGTTAGTAAGTGCTTTCATATTCTTTCACTACCTGCTGGTCTGTTTAGTCAAGGATGGGCGTCAAATTCATCACTCTCATCGCTTCGTCAAGTCCTCCGCCGACATCTCATACACCGTGGTTTTGCCGATCAAGGGCATTGCTAACAGATGATGCTATAGTCGAGTCGGCCAGCCCACCTCCTACGGTTACTGTGCCTTGGGGTGCCGCCAGTGCAACCATTGTTCCCTATAGCTCTGAGACAGCTATCGCTTCAGTGGTTGCAGATATCGTCTCTGACCCTCTTCCGCAGCCTACCGACCTACCTGCCGCTGTCGAGAAGAGAGAGATAGTCAAGCGTGCTTGTCAGCCTCAGACTCAGGGAAGCGGCCCTGTCCCTGACGATGACACTGCGGCGGGCTTCTTGTCTTTTTCTGCTTTTGCGGACGCTGCCAATTCCGCTCCTACCCCTGATGGATACTCAGTGAATTACCGCAACCTCAACGCTTCAAGCAATGCCTATGGCTATATGGGCTTCGCAATCATGGACTCTTATGATACGCGTAGCTGTGCTAGCCAGTGCACAGGTATCAATGGATGCCGCTCTTTCAACATCTTCTTCGAGCGAGACCCTGCAATCGTAAGTAATTATATATGCATTGACCAATATCACAGTATCACTGACTTGCATGTGTTTAAGCAACCCGGTGATGATTGCCCGAACCCTCAGAGCACCACTTTGATTAAGTGTGTATTCTGGGGCGGCCCTACCTCTGTTGACAATGCCGTTAACACTGGTTTCACTTACTACGACTTTGATATCGTCATTGCCGGCTCGAACGCTTATGACAGTCTTACTGCTCCTTTAGAGGATGGATACGCCAAGCCAACATCACTAGGCGATGCCCAGCTCAACGCTCCCTCAGACTGTGGTGGTTTTGACACCTACATGGGATCAAAGATGTTCACAGACGGCCCCTTCGATCCCTCTCTTTGTGCTGCTGCGTGTACCGCCCAGTCGGAGTATAACCTTGCACACCCGCCCGCTACGGGGGCCGCGCAAACCTGCCAGTTCTTCAACACCTACTTGCTCCTCAAGAACGGTCTCCCAGCGGGTCAGGTCTGCTCAATGGTAAGACCCCTTTCTTAGCATTACTGAGCTCATTTACTAATGCCTTTGAAGTACTCAATGAGCTGGGACGCAACGTATGCTCCGGCTAACGACGGTCAATGGCAAGGCAACGATCACTACTCTGTTGCTTACAGTTTCACATACACGAACAGCACGAGCCCCGGCGCTCCCAGAATCCCCTGCCCAGTCGCGACTGCGAGCTCGCTCATCGTCGCTTCTACTCTAGAGCCATACTGCAGCACCTTGTTGGGATACACAACTCCTGTTGTCACGTCGACTGAAGTCGACACCCTCACTGTCCCTTCCACCACCGTGCGATCAACTTTCACTCGCGTGACTAGCCTCACATCGACAGTCACGGCAACTTTGCGCATTACCACTGGTGGCACCAACCCCGCCCAGGTCACAGCTATGCCAAGACGTCGTTATGTCGACGCTGATACTGACGTAGCTGATGTGCCTACAGCTCTGCAAACATTCGATGGTGAGTGATTCTTTCGCCAAATCTGTAAAAGTAATGTCGGCGACTAACTTGACTAGCCGATGTTGTCTCTTCTGCTTGCGCCCTCCAGGCTGATGTCACACCCGTAACCACCACATCGACCGTTCAAGCTACGAGCACCAGCACGGTGACTGATGGTAAGACCACCGTAGTCACAACCGGCTACTACATCAGCACCACACGCACCACTGTTACTGCGACCACCACCACATATGTAGCTCCTGACCCGACAAACACTCTATGGGTCAGCCCGGCTTTCTCAGATGCCGGCAAGTACCTGAAGGTTGGCAGCAAGGGTGCTGGAGCCTTGACCCTGAGCAACTTCGCCCCTGATGGACGGGAGGGCTTCCGCGTCACCTCGGACAATTACCTGTACTCAACAATCTGGGGAGTTTACATCACTGGCCCAATTTCTGGGCTGTACAATACCAGGGAAATCATTGGGTTTGGCGCTGTCACCGACAAGTCAAAGGCGTCGCCCATCTTCCGCGCGACCAACAACGGCGACGGCACCAGTACTGTCCACCTCGTCGATCCCAGCAACGGCAACGAATTCGGCTTCTGTTACGTCAGCCAGGGTGGCCAACCTGGTACCGCGGACTACACGACTGGTTACTCTATCATTGGATTCTCGGCGACGAACGGTGGAAGGCCAGGTTGGTGCATCCCGACCACTATGACTATCCAAAATTAGCCTTAGTCATCACCATCGGGGGAAAGCGTCTACAAAAATCTAGCATAATACGAGCGTATTTGCTCCCGGGATTCCCCGTTCCAGGTAATTTACTTATTTAATACTTGACTAATAGATAATAAAAAATTGTATATAATTCAAGAGCCACTCTTGATATCCGAACGTCTTGTGCTACCCCCTTGATCTCTTCTGAAGTACATGCACCACGGTAAAATTGGACAGATTGAATGAGTTAAACGTGGACGAAGTCTTTATTAGCCTTCTAGTAGAAGAGATCATGCAGCATCGGTTATCATGCGGTGCTATAAGTAATGAATACCTCTCATCGCGTAGGATTTTGAGAGCAAATCAATCCATAGTGCTCTCTCGCAGTACGTACACAATAGCTGTAGACGGAGCTGAAGCGCCTGATATGACTGCGTACTTCTTACGGCACTATTCGTGTAAAGCGTTGGGCACGGGCACGTATCTCGATTTCCGTTGTGATACTGGGTGTTTGTAACTTAGTAATTAGTACTCATGGGGCGACTACTATGTTAGGTTTAGAGGTTTAAAATCAAGTTCCGATATCATTCTTTCTCGTCCCAGAAATTGTGGCGTCGAATGGGAGATCTGGGTCAGACATCCCTGCTCTATCCCGAACCACGACAACGAATAGTTCGGATGGCGTTGTTGGCGCTTACCCGGTTTGTCTCCGCGGGCGGCATTACACCCTTCGAAAAAGAAACACTGAAATTGCCGTACTGGGATGTCTCCTAATAGTGCTTCACTCTGCATATGTGTCTTTCTAGTCACCTCTGTTATAAACAGTTTTCATTGTACGGATATTGTGCAGTTTTGATATGACCTCAATTGGAAGGAACAGAAAATGCTAGGATAGGTTCGTGTTTAAACTAGGCAAACTTAAAGGATCGTGCTCAGTTCATAAGATATAGGTATATATGTAGCCTTGCATTTAGTACCAGTAACCTTCCCCGCCTTCAACTTACTTGTCAACAGGCGAGGCCGACTTCTTAATCCAGACCTCGTTCACTGGATCGCCATGTCCCTCAACGCATTCCCATTCTCCAATACCGAACTCTTTTGGAGCCTTCCGCTTCCCTCGGCCTCCTCCGCCAATTATCAGATTGCCAGGGCGATAGGACGGATCCTGCTTCATGCGGCGGATGACGGAGCCATGGACACGCGCCGTGTGAGGGATATCACTGAAATCAAAGGGGTCAGTAATTGCCATTCTAAGGGGCTTCGAAAATTGATTTCGCGACGTGGAAAGAAACCTTTAGACATAGAGATGACAAGAGCTGTAAAAGTACGACTCCGAAGGTTTACATACCGGGTTTCGCCTGCTGGAAGAGGCCACCGGATCGGTTTCCATGATCCATCAGGTTGTAAATCCATTCGTCTAAATGGTAGATACTCCATGAAGTTCCAGCTAATAACTGGGATTGCGCCGAGCCCGGAGGCGAATTGAAGCGAGTCATGGATACGAGCTACATGGGCTTTATGCATCATGTCATGCCACGGTCGCCGCGGCACCTCCGCGCTCTCGCCGAAGTCTTTGGTGTTGAAGTGACCCCAGTTCTCTTGAATATGATCGGGCTGGATCGGTGATGTCACCGGGGTAGGTCCTGACACGTCAATGCGAATGTCTGGTACCTGCGTTTCTCTGCCGCTATCACAAGGAGGCCCATTGGAGTTGGTGTTAGCGTTTGGCTGAATGATGGCTTCAGCCAGCCCCAAATCGATCAGCTTCTCGGGGTCGAATCTGAGACCCGCCTTCTCAGCTTGTCGGATCATGTAAACGAGAGGGACGTGGCTTGCGGATTTGGACCCTGGAAGAATTTCCCAGCCGCCACCGACATCGCCGTGACCACCCCTGCAGCATGTTAATACGTAATGTATAATGCTCGGACGATACTGTGCCTTTGCTATTATTGTCTCGGGTACAGTATTTGCTGCTTTAGCAGAAGGGCGAGAATCGACTTACTGCGAAACAGTTAGCTCAATAGTCAGTGAATCGTTTCGTACTAGGGAGTGAAAACTAGCGAAGGGGTTTTGAATCATACCGCAAACCTAACCACGTTAGTAAAAAGATGTCTAATTAGATTCAGGCCATATCTCATACCATATTTCATCAATGTCTTGCTCATCATCATCGGAATCGTAGTCAATATGTGAAATATCTGACCTAGCGTCTCCCACTTGACCTTGGCCGTCAGTCGTGCTCCTAGTAGCTCGAGATGCAGATCGAGAGTGTGATCTGAATGCACTTTCTGCAGGCGGTGCGAGGGTTGAGCGTCGGCCGCGAACAGTATTGTCAGGCATTGATACACTCGGACGTCGTGCACGATACTTCTCATGGATATCATGTAACATATGATGGTGGCGACGGCGATTTTCCGGTTGCTTCTGGTATATAAGGTCCTGTCGAAACTTGGCTCGGCGCTCGTCGATCGATACACAATGTCGAATAACCTAAGATGCTATTACTATTTTAATTCTCTATGTCTTGAGCTGAGTCGTCTTACCTTGGCGCTGCTCCTCGCCGTATAAGGGAACTTAGAGCGCTGCATCCAGGCTGTCTCGAAACGTGGTACTGAGTTAACTGTGTCGAACAGACCTAGGAACCGGATTCTCTTCACTGGGCGACTGAAAGTTTCGCGGAAACCTTTCATGAACCGATACATCTCGTGTCTTTTCTCGCGACCTTCGGGTGAGTCATCATGGTTTCGCGCCTGCCACTGTGAGAATGCCTTCCAAGCGAAAACGACCATCTCCTCGTTTCCATGAGAGAGCAATCCGACATAGTCAAGCATCTCAGCTAAAAATCTTGCGACTTTGAAACAAACATTAGCAACGGCCGCCGGATGAGGGGTGGAACAAATAGAATTAGGGAAAAACTTGGCCAGGAGGAATTTAATTTTGTGTTAAAAGAGCTGCCTCCGGTACTTTGAATTATATATGAACAAGCATGAAAACGATAGAGGGCGGCCCTTAACATACCATATGCGCCTCGAGAAAAGCCAAAGAAATAGATCTCATCACCGGGATTATAAAAGCGCATGAGAAAACGATAACCGCCCACCACATGTTGGTCAAAATTGGATCCAATCGCAGAATCTTTTGCCTTCAGATACCACGACCGAATTCGAGCGCCCATACTCGTATGCGATAACGAAGTCGATACAATATACGTGCCGATACCTGGCTGATAGTAATGATCTTTCAAGAAAAACGTTGGATTAGTACACTTCAGCACGTAGCCCAATAGCTGTGTAGCAGGGACTTACACTGATCACCAGATTCACGGTCGAGGCATCTAAAGATCTTGAGAATATTACTATCACTATCGTCGCCTCTGAATTTGTTCCCTGTACCATCGAAACACAACACAAGTTTGCGCGGCACGCGGTGGTGTTCCAGAGCTTGAGCCATGACCGACGGCGGTCCAGTCTCGTGTGGGAAATTGCTAGAATCGTGAGATGCTAATGTTCCTCGCGAGCCTGGTCGTTGCCCCCTGGGTGCTGCGGGGGTTAAGTGAATGCCGTTCATAATTCACGTCTCCCTCGGGTTCAAGTTGGTGAGGAGGGTAGCAGTTGTGTAATAATCGATTCCCGAGCCAATGTTGTGTTGTCCTCAGGCACACCTCGGCAATTATGTACGACGTCTCGGAAAGTTCGACGCAACTGCACCCAGGACCATATTTCTACTTCATATGGGACCGGCCATGGAGAGCATGCATGGGACTGTTGCAACGAAATATACTGAGCCTATCGTCAAGAACAAGGGGGACTATATCCCCCTCTAACCGTCCATGTACCGTATTCTACCTAGGCTAGTCTAGACCGAGACATTGACCTGCCCAGACGAGCGAGAAGGTCCGGTTGCTGCCACGGTTGTAGCCAGTAGTATTGAGAGGAAATAGCATGCATCGTGCTTAACTGAAATAGTATCTATCTACATATGTGGAAGGGGTTGGCAAGGATACGCCTCCCGGCACTCAGAAGCCAGAGATGGATCATGTTTGCTAATAGCTAGCCGAAGTAGTTGAAATTTTTATGACAGCTAAATCAATGTGCGTCTCGTCCACACTGGCAGGTCCAAAGCACTAGTAGTCGGCGACTTCGTTCCGTCGCGGTCATCATGAAAGCAGGGGTTTGATTCGCGGAGATCCTGCAGATACAGCAATAGTTTGATCGCTCGACAGGCTATCTGGATTGGTTCTGACACTAGACGGGAAAGAAAAAGAAATGTCAGGTGACCCTGGGGCTCCGATTCTTGAGCTATACCTTATATGCTATTTGAAGAATACATATACCACATTGCACCTAGTAAACGAGAAGCTACTATACTGTGTAACATCGTATACTGGTAGACATCGCTGTTGGGATTGAGTATAGTAGTAGCATGTATAGTAATAGGATCCAGTCCAACACCCCAATCGTGACCCCATGAATGATCCTTACCTACATGTAGACCCTCGAGCAATAGCGCAGAGTTCAGCCAAGATATGCGGGCCGGACCTCAGCTTGGGACTAGTTGCACATCTTTTGTGGACCAGCAGGGTAGAAGCTATCCCGATTGGACGTCAATCTCCCATGATGGTTGTGTCGATCCGTGCTGATGGGGTAAGTATCGGGCTCCTGCATGTTAGTGTAATTAATACTCTTACTCACATAGTATAGCCTCGCATGTTGGTCTGGGATAGTATAATATAGTACTGCGCTTAGTTCTTCTTATCTCTACTTTGAGCAGACGAGCAAGTCAAGCTGTCGTCATTAGCTTCCAGACTTACCTATAATGAGACTATATGAGTGGAGCGGCCCGGACTCCCAAAATGATTTTTTCAGCGTCCCACTTGATGATCACCATTGCCTATAAGAGTAAAGCTATTCCTAAAGCATGCTCGTACCACAGTTGACAGTTGGAGCTAGTTACCAGGATGTCGGGAGACGACAGAGACCGGCCAAGAAGAAATACAAGACAGAAAAGAAAAGAAGGGGTGGAAGTGGGATGACAGACAATTATGGGTAGATGTTTGAGGAGATAGGGGAGGACAGCACAGGCTAGGTAGCTTCAGTCTCGAATGAGGAACTGGAAGGCTTGCCACATGAGAGACGATGTCCAATCACCCTGACACCGGTTGACGCAGTACTACGTACGATAGGGAACACCTGCCTAGGTATAGGTTCGCAGAGCTCTACTTTACACAAAGAGCACGGTATTCCATGATCGTCTGGGCTGGGTCAGTACCGTACCGGAAGTAATATCAAATGCCCCGCTCATGATGTTATACCTGAGCCCGTCTCGTAGATCTAGTGTCTAGGACAGACTTCTCGCAATGGGATTGGATACATGCTGAAATATCTGCATTGGCATTGAAACTAGCGCTCTGCTGGGCCCAGAGTAACATGGTGCAATCCGGAGCTACGCAGCCATAGCATTTGATAAGAGTTGCGTAGTGCCTATTCATGCCCAGCCGTGATGCATCGAGGTTGGTAAGGTTGCATCGGACCCTCCAGTCGGATTATGGCTGATCTGCTACTGCGGATCATGTTTATAATCGAAGTGTCTCACAGACCCCCTAAGCTTCTTCTTCTCTCAAAATATATCCCGGTGTTCTGTAATTTTCCCGTCTGATTTCTTTCCCCATTGATACCCAAATTCCTGTAAAGATGTCCGACAAAACAAATGGTACTTACAAGCCGAATGGGACCGGTTCGTCGTCGGCTACCAAAGGGTCTGGTTCGGCCTTTGGCGTCGGTCCCCCATTCAAAGAACAGCCAGAGAAACGACCCAAGGCGAATCGTCAGGGTATCACACAAGCCTTTTCGCAGCTGGGTCAGTGGGTTTATGCCTCCGAGAGACCCTTTCCGACACAAACCGGCCATGGAACGTTCACGGTTGGCAAGCAACCGGGCTTTAGGCGAGACCTGAAAACGTTGAGCGCAAAGGGTATGAGCACTTATCCGCCTCGAAAATGGACAGTCTATTAACGTACAGTAGACTTGAAGACAGTCGTGACGATAGTCAAGAGCTTGCTAAAAGGCGAGCTCATCGACGACAAAACAATGATTATGGAGCGTACCATCCAGCTAGTAGCAGGCTTGCCTAACGGCTCACGACTACGCACTGAACTTACCAATAACTTCATAAATCAGCTGTGGTCTACTTTAGACCATCCACCACTACTTTATGTGGGTGAGAAACATGAATACCGCCAAGCTGATGGATCGTGGAACAATCCCATGAACCCTATGCTGGGTGCCGCTGGATCTACCTACGCCAGGACATGCAGACCTAGCATACAGGTCAGTGATCTGCCAGACCCTGAAATCATCTACGAGTCAATCTTCAAGAGAACCAATTACCGCAAGCACCCCAACAACGTTTCATCAATCTTGTGGTACTGGGCCGACATCATTATTCATGATCTTTTCTGGACAGATCAACGAGAGCCTACTCGGAACAAGACCTCTTCGTTCCTTGACCTGTCTCCTCTCTATGGTAGCAACCAGGAGATGCAGGATTCGGTACGCACATTCAAGGACGGTAAGCTGAAGCCGGATACGTTTGCCGACAAGCGCCCCCTAGGACAGCCCCCAGGAGTCAGTGTTATCCTTATCATGTTCAATCGATTCCATAACTACATTGCGGATAACCTGGCTGCAATAAATGAAAACGGTCGCTTCACTCCGCCTCCACCTGGCTTAGACGAAGAGAAAGCCGCGGCTGCCTGGAAGAAATATGATAACGACCTTTTCCAGACAGCTCGACTTATCACTTCGGGTTTGTATATCAACATTACTCTCGTCGATTACGTAAGAAACATCGTAAACCTGAACAGAAGCAACACGACCTGGACTCTCGACCCCCGTGCTGAGATGGGCAAAGATGCCGGCACTTTCCCGGGAGCTGAGCGAGGTACTGGTAGCATGGTGTCAGCCGAATTCAACCTATGCTACAGGTTAGTTGTCTGGGCTCCTGTAAGATGCGTGGAAACTAACATACTTTTAGATGGCACTCTTGTATTTCTGACAAAGATGACAAGTGGATTCAAGAATTCTATGGCTCGCTCTTCGGCGAGGGCAAAGATGTCGAGAATCTCACCATGCAAGATATGGTCATGGGCTTTATCAAGTTTGAGAAGGGTATCCCTGATGACCCAGCCGACCGAACCTTTGGCGGATTCAAGCGTGGCCAAGATGGAAAGTTCGCCGACGACGATCTTGTCAACTGCATTTCCGACGCTATCGAGGATGTCGCTGGTGCTTTCGGCAGCCGCAACGTACCCAAGGCTTTGAAGCCCGTTGAGATATTGGGAATTCTACACGGCCGGAAGTGGAACCTTGCTGGCCTGAATGAATTTAGAAAACACTTCGGTCTCAAACCGCACGAGACTTTCGAGGACATCAACTCGGATCCTGACGTCGCCAGTTGTTTGCAGCATCTCTACGGCCACCCCGACTATGTCGAGCTCTATCCTGGCCTTGTTGCTGAGGAAGCTAAGAACCCCATGGTACCTGGTGTTGGTATCGCAGTAGGTTTTCCCCAAGAGCTCCCAAGGCGAACATAGAAATGATTTACTAATGGCACGTTTTAGCCGACATACACTATCTCTCGTGTCATTCTGTCGGACGCCGTTTGCCTGACCCGCGGTGATCGATTCTACACTACTGGCTATAACCCGAGATCACTCACCTCTTGGGGATACAACGAAGTCGCATACGATCTCAACATGAACCAGGGCTGCGTCTTCTACAAACTGCTCATCCGAGCATTCCCCAATCACTTCAAAGCCAACTCGGTATACGCGCATTACCCTATGTGCGGTAAGTAAAGAGCCTTCGATTTAGCTATCACAATGCTCATGTCACTCACATGAGATGCAGTGCCCGGGGAGACGCAGAAGATCCTGACGAATCTCGGCCGAGTCCAGGACTTCAACTTTGACCGCCCGTCCCACGTCGCCAGACCAGTTAATGTTACAACATGTGGCGGGGCCAAGCATATTCTCAGCAACCCCAACAAGTACACGGTTAACTGGAGCCAGAGCCTAGCAGAGATGATGGGCCCTGACTTCCCCAAGCCATCATCGTCTAGCGATTCGGCCTTCCATGTTGGCAAGGCCAACTGCATGCATGACCAATTGTACAGGGGCGAATGGGCTACCCATCTGAAGACCTTCTATTCCCAGACAACTGACAAGCTCATCACGGAGAAGTCATACAAGCTTGTCGGCACGAACTTCATTGACATCGTGAGGGACGTCGCATACGTCGTGCCCGTGCAGTTCGCTGCGCGCACGTTCGGTCTACCTCTGAAGACCAAGGACAACCCCAAGGGCATCTACAATGAGCAAGAGCTCTATGCCGTCCTAGCATTGATCTTTGCGTGCATCTTCTTCGATATTGACCCCGTCAAGACATTCCCTCTACGCCACACAGCCAAAACGGTAACAGGACAACTGGGTGAGCTGCTCGAAGCTCACGTCAAGTCCACAAAAGGTCTGTTTGCCTCGAAGCCAAAGAAGGGTGACTTGGCCGCTTATGGCTCCGACTTGATCAAGGGCTTGTCGAAGGAAGGCATGAGCAACCGGGATATTGCCTGGAATGAGCTTCTTCCAGCTGCTGGTGCCACCGTCCCCAATATCTCTCGTGTCGTAAGCTTTGACTCACCTTCGCTTGGTACTGAATTACGCTGACTCCAATAAGTTTTCTCAATCACTTGACTACTACTTGTCACCAAATGGAGCCAAGCATCTCCCGGAGTTGTACAGAGTTGCCAATCTGCCATCTTCAGAAGAAAGCGACTCTCTGCTCCTCGGGTACTGTATGGAAGGTATCCGACTAGGCGGTACTTTCGGCGCATATCGAGAAGCCGTGTCCGATGATGTAATCCCCGAGGATGATGGCAGCGAGGTTCCAGTGAAGGCCAATGATCGCATTTTCGTCAGCTTTGTAAGTTCCCCTTACCGCGAGCATCAACCAATATTCTAGCACCCTGCTAACGAACGATGTGCGGCAGGCTTCTACCTCCAAGGATGCGAACAACTTCCCTGACCCTGAGGAAGCCAACCCACGTCGGCCCCTGAACTCTTATGTTACCTACGCGCTAGGCCCACACACTTGCCTGGCAGAGAATACTTGCCAGATTGCACTCACGGAGATGTTCCGGTCCATTTTCCGCCTCAAGAATTTGCGCCGTGCTCCAGGCCCCCAAGGCCAACTCAAGAAGATTCGTGGAGCTGAAGGGTACGATCTCTACCTGAGAGAAGACCGAGGAGCATTCTACCCTTTCCCCAGCACCATGCATATCTGCTATGATATCTAAGGTTCCGTCGTTTGTCCAAGGAACTCACGCTCTCTAATGTTTATTCTTGTATGCTGATCTGTATGTTTTGACTCGTATGATGTTACTCCTGCCGGAATTGAGTTGGTCACCTCGGCCAAGCAAGCGGATATACCATTGGAATATTGCTGGATTCCTTTATAAGTTGTGATAACAATAGTTATAACATTAGCCTAGTAGTGATCGATTATCTGAACCGAACTGTATTACCCATCATTCCTCTTGTTGTCTGCCATCCGCCATCTACTGCTCAAATAACAGGCCAGTGGGTTGAGGCAGGACCGCTAAGGCTTTCACTAAACCCTTTAACGTGATTAAGTAGCAGTAAAGTGTCGATATTCAGGTATACCGTCTCAGTCTGAAGCTACGAATCCAATGATAACCATAAGAACTTAATACGATTAGTACGTGCGTGGTCCAAGTAAGTTGCATTCATTACATCACTCTTGGATAATGCAATCACACCTTTACACCAAACCCTCGATGAATAGGATTTCCGTTTCAGGCAAGCCCCAAACCATTCCAACCTATCAGAATCAACTCTAGGACATAGTGCACTATGGCACACTGCGAAGAACCACAGAGCTACATGGAGGCTAGAGGGGATCAAGAGCCAGGGACCCCTTAATACCCGGAATAAGTCCAGGGAAGCAATAGTAGTCCGGGGTGAGTCCATCCAGGGTCCTGGACGGAAACATTGATTGAGGCCATTTTTGCAAAGCGCGATGCGAAATTATACTTGATAGGAGCGTCAATTTGTATTTGCGTACATTAACGGCACTTCCATAAAGGCCAAATAGCAATGTGATCTTCCATTGTATATTCGTGGCCCCATTTGACTGCAGTAGTGGGCAGCTTAGATAGTTTTAATGAAGCCTGCGCGGCGCCAATTCGGTTCGGAGAGCATATGAGGCCTCGAGGGGCCAACTGAACACGAGAGGTATCAAGACAGCATATTCAAAAATGATATATGCTTGGAGGAATCTTCTTCATTAAGGAAAAGCGAAGCACAAAGCGCGTATAAGCTCATAAGATAAACTATGTAATAATTTATGAGTAGGTTACTAAGTCAGTAGGTTCCTTGTAAGGACAAGGTAGTGAAGCTCATGTGTCGCGTGCTTGAAGCCTTTATTTACTAGCCTTTAGGCATCCACTACAGAGGTTGGGGCTAAAAGTCTGCATTATCCTTAACAATTATATACAGTGCAGTCTCATAGAGCTTACCGTATATATACTTTGATACCACTATACTAAGCCACTATAGTATAGCGACCATAGTTAATAAGTACGCTATAGATACAGGGGCTAGAGCTGCTAGCGCTACTATAAATATACTGGTCATAAACAAACAAGTGCGCTAAAAATTATAGCGATATAAAAGTATACTTACGGTAGGTCTCTATGAGGCTGCACTGTACAGAAATGTTAAGGATAATAATGCAGACTTTTAGCCCCAACCTCCGTATGGGGGAACTTTATAGGCACCGTCCCACTAACCCTGCCTTGCTAGACTTACCTAGGTACTCCGTAATCCGCGAGGCTAGTAGTGCAGTCGACACACATATAGGTACCTATCACCACCGTCTACGCATATAAAGAATGTGCGAGGGAACTCTTTTCTGGCTTTTCTTTCTTTTTTTCCTCTTCTTCGGACTAAAGCGGGACTTGGTTCAGTTAGTGGCAATCCAGGATTGGACCTGGTGAGCGACAATATGATAGGATCAGGGGGTTCTGGGCTGTGATGATTGGTTGATATTCCGCTGAAAAGCAGGGTGACTGGGACTAGACCTTCGTGCCAGTGATATAGTTGTAACCTAGAATCTGAGCCAAAATCGACACGCAAGGTCCGTCGGTCGCGATTTATCTATCCTCTCACCGCGCTCGCGAGTGCAGCGCTGGTGATGTTGGAAAGTCTTTCTGAGTATCTCACGCTTTTCATTTCATGTTCGCTCACATAATATTAGGTGCTTCAAATCTGGTACGGCTTAGCATGGTACTTATACTATACTGCCCTGCTACGTCCAACACTCTTTGTGTGTTTGGTTGACACAAAGTCCTATTAACCGATGACACCAGCGCACGCGGGCCTCCGAGCTCTACTAGAGATTGGCATGGTCAGAAGGCACAGGTGCCACATCTCCACCCCACTGCTCATGAGCCGCCTTGATTCCCTGACCGCCGTATTTACGCATCCCTTTGTAGAACTCCTGAGCACCGGGATCGGGGTTGGATACTGCCTCGTCACTGAATGGGTAGGGCACAGGAACTTGCAGAGCCTTCTGAAATGCCGGACGCTGCGCTAGCTTGTCATGCCAGGCCTTCACATTGGGATAATTGCTGATATCGATGCCGCACCACCGTGTAGAATGAGCGAAGATGAAGACGGCAAGATCAGCAACCGTCATCTGGTCCCCGGCAACAAATGGAGATGACCCCTATATATAAGACCCCCCAGAGGGATCATCATCAGTTTCCCAAGCTCGTGTAGCTAAACTTTGAAGGAAGTACCGATTTGGTGAAAATGAGACTTACTAGTTGTTTGTCTAGAACGTGGTGAAGCCGCCGGCACTCTGACGTGTAGCGCCAAGAGGCGTACGGCACAGGCTCGGTTGTGTACCGGTTGAAGAAGGCTGCTTGTCCCATGAAGGGGCCGTAGCCCGATACCTGCCAAGAAAGCTGCGAACACGATCAGCTAGGTTTGAGAGAGGAGAAAACTGACCAACCTACCCAAGACAGTTGTGACCAATATCCGGCTGTTCCAATGGGGTATGAAATTGAGTGTTCCTTGTCGAATTCGTGGGCAATGTAAAGCAAGCAAGCGGCGCTCTCAAATATGGTCACAGAAGTACCATTCTCCTTATTGTGGACGATGGCGGGCATACGGCCATTTGGGTTGATGGAAGCGTACCATTCAGCACCCGGCTCGCCTTTGCTCATATCGAGTTCAATATAGTTATAGGGAATACTTGTATGAAACATTTATTAGCCTTACGTTGAGTCACTTGTTGTGGTGTCATGGGCTCTTCACCTGAGATCTTCAGCTGCAATGGTTAGTTTATAGGGATTTACGGATTGACAGCCGTAGATGTTCAAACCCGGTTTTGGGGCTTTCTCAGGTGGGATTGCAGCCATACTGGGCGACGAGGAAATAGAGAGATAGATAGGAGCTAGCGTGAATGACATACGAATAGGAGTAGCTTCAAGTGTTGTTTGAGGTGGGAAACGAGATGGTCAACACTGGGTTGGCGTTGGTGAAATAGAGGCTTATGTAGCTCGTGAAGGCTGTAGGGATCCCGGCTCACCAAGATATCAAATCATGTGAATAAAGCCTGCAGGCTGACACATGTATGCAAGAAAGTGTTCAGCAAGAATGGTCTTCGGTACGAAGTATACTATCATTTGTGTAAGGCGATACGGCACCCTACATTTGGTTTTTCTTAGCCTGCATAACGAGATGATTAACCATCATCTGATCTTATCGCCTGCTTCATTCAGTATACTTAAAGCGACGTATCCCACTATGAGGCTAGAAAAGGGGCCTGTCGTTGTCAAGCCGAGTGTGGAGATTGAGTATGCACGACAAGGATTGATTCTGCATGGCCAATGCTAACGAAGACAAGGAACCATGTACTAGTAGTGTACACTACAGTATGTGTGAACTGCGAACTTCCAGGTACAATAGGTACCGCTCGTGTACCATCTACCCTCGCTGGTCTCATGCATGTAACTACTCGGCTATGTCAGAAACACCTGTGTGCGCTGCCAGGTGTGGTTGTTGTGATGCAGGCTGGATTTCAAGCATATCCAACCCAAATTGTCGTGTATTCTTCCAAGCGTATGATCGCGATGATGCAGTAGGGCAAAGTCTTATTCACAACAGCATGATCTCACAACACCATAATCTGGTTATCTACTAGTATCCCTGGCTTACAATATTAGGTTGATATTTGGCGGCGTATAGTATGCGATATGTTGACACCGCATAACAACGGTAAACTCCTTGTCAGTGTGCCCTAGTTATGCAGAAAGATGCCAACCACATCGAATACAGAGTTCGGATTGACTTTCACCCTCTACTTAGTATTCTCGGAGCTTCAAAGGTGAAGCCCAGGCCGCGGTGATATAGTGAGTCAGTATTCACTCCTGACCTACTCAGCCTCTGATGCCCAATTCTGTGTCTTTCGCTGATGGACCACCGATACTGTTACTTTCAATGCTTCTAAGGCTCTTATTGATCGGCTTTCTCATGATGCGTAGGGCGGATATCAAGCGGGATCGGTTTGTGGGTTGTTGGATTTCTATCTCAATATTGTGCTGCAGGGTGGCAAGATGAGCAATTGGGGTCCATGAATCTAATTACCCACAACAATGTGCAGCCAACTTGGACGAGCCGCATGCGTCCCATGACAGCATATCAATATATACGTACTAAGTGCACTCCAAGATTCAATAATCTCTCGCATCGCAGGTCAACCTTAGTGCTTTACTGCAAGCAAGTCCGTCCGACGTCACATCGCTTCGCCTGCTCAGTCGCGTTGCAGTCTAACGTTGGGATCACGATATTGACACACATTCTTTCATACATATAGCTAACAATGTAATCCTCAAGATAATGAGGCAACCACTCCGCCACGAGTGATTTCGGGCAGGTTCCAGGGCTGTCTTCATTCTATGGTGGTGGGGGTGAGGCGAAGTATTATCAGATGAGAAACATGGTGGGTTGAATGCGTTGTATCGATCTCTCTGTTCATCTAGGTGTCATGTAGTAGTAACCGCGTCTGTAGGCATATTTGTATCGGGCCCCTGTCATCCTAACATAGTTCATCCATTGAATACCCATTCAGTCAATATACCGAATAAGATCATATTCCTTATATCTGACAGTATTCATCAGAATCAGTATGGGAATATGTAGTAGGAATGGAACTTCAAGCTCTCGTTATCATCCGCTATAGGTAGCTCGGCAAGCGATACAAGGAAATTTTCAGAGTTTGAGGCCACTTGCATGTGACTTGACCTCCTTCTCACCTATTGACCATACTCGACAAGAAATGATTCGACTTTAACCGCCATTCTGAATATTCAGTGGAGTAAAAAGTCTAGCAAAGCTTTTTCTGGCTATTCCAACGTCTTGACATTGGAAAAATACCTCAACCTCTCCAGCTTGTCATAGAGGAGATTCGTAGCTAGTTTTTACCCATCGTGTAATAATGTAGTTCCGAACACTCATTAAATCAATCTGTAATAATGTATATTGACGCGCGATGGGAACCTCTTGAGGTCGTGGGCGCCAC
This sequence comes from Xylaria sp. FL0064, assembly GCA_022593225.1. Lineage (NCBI taxonomy): Eukaryota > Fungi > Ascomycota > Sordariomycetes > Xylariales > Xylariaceae > Xylaria > Xylaria sp. FL0064. Next base: position 1,047,785 of record JAJKLE010000007.1, on the reverse strand, counting down.
TATTGCGTCTGGCATAGATAAAAGGAAATATATATTATAACGAAAGTATTTATAATAACATACGAATGTAAAGCCTTTTAACAACAGATAAAGTGATCGAAAACGCAAAATCTAATAATATACAGCTGGATGTATACCTGTAGCCTGCATATGACAAGTAGGTTAACACGCCGATGGCAAAACGGAGGCACGGTAGCTATAGAGATTGGCCGGGACCGCCGCACCGCCACAATAAATCAGCACACGCCTTCGCCGAGCGTCCAATATTGCATGCCCAATTATTCCGACCATCGTTGGTTATAAATCCTCAGCGATTATTCCTGGTTCGACGCCCCTTCCAAGCACGATTAGCCAGCGCCCCTCGCTCTTCAGACTCTAGTCTTCGCAAGCTGAACCCTAAGATTAAATAGTCGATGACAACCAGTAATTCCTCGACGACAGCCAAGGCCACGTGTACGGCAACATTCCCATCGAGGATAGAGAAGGTGCTGTTTTGGAGAAATACGGCTAAAGCAGCGTATATCAGCCGTGTTAGAATAAACGGCCAGGCTATAGCCACTGCGATGGGGCTTCGGCGCTCTTGACCAGACACGGCCTTCATATAGCCGAACGATACCAAGAGGAAGATGGTAAGGCCGACGAAGGCAACGATATATAGGACAACGCCAGCCTTGCTCGTGGCGGGTAACATTATCTGGCCGTCGGCGGACGAAGATCCACTAGTGCCTCCGACGACACTGAGGATCAACCCGAGTGTTACAAGAAGTTGAACAAAGCGAAATTGTTTCGTAGTAAAGACCTCAGTTCCTCTGTGATTAACCCAGTCGGCACTGGTCGAAAAATCAGCTTCCCTTGCAAAGCAAATAAATATTCTGGAGATCCTTACAACCGCGAGATCACCCCTAATGTAGCAAACAGGAGAGGCGAAATACCGATAGAGTCGAGAATCAATGTTGCTTGAAATAAGCTGTCGGAAGGATTACCGTATGTAAGAAGCTGGCAGATGGCACCGGCAATTCTGACCATACAAAGAACGATGGTATAGACCCAGCCTGAAGCCCTATGTATACCATGGCGAAAACAAACAATGATTGCTGCAACGAGAGCTGGTATGTAGATAATGAGCTCCGCGATGGAGACATATCCTTCCGCACCGATAGTCATCGCGAATGGAAGGATTTCTGATATGGTCGTTTGTTAAGATTTTAGCTCGGGGTGTCGCTTTGTGGTTGGGAAAGCTCGATACTTCAGTTGAACGAAGGAGTTTTGGGGACTGTTTAAATAGAGCCCATTGAAGCTATTGTCTCGCATTGATATATAACATGCCTATTTCAGGAGCGGCCTTGTCCCAATTGCGCATTCAGTTCGACGTTTCCAACGTCGTGCCACTGTAGAGTATCATTGGTCGTTATTACAACATGGCGGAGTCGGAGTTGTCCCCATTGTAAGTCTGCATTAGTTTAGACAACCCTTGATACCCACATAGCGTGCTACTCTTTTCATGCACTCTTCCTTTTCTGGTATACACTTCGACCTGCTGCTGACATGCTTACACAGCCTGCGCGACCCGAGCTGTGCCGGACTATCGTTACTGATTGGTCTTTCGTCCTTATAGTATGATCTCACCAAGTTTAAGAAAATGGTCATATTCCTGGTATAGCTAGCTACATGGTCTCGAGATAGCGTCCCAAGGCTCTAGTCATGAGCAGGGTATCCGAATGCGAATATGGCGAATAGGGGGCCAAGTACTCTCACGTTATATGTTCGGTGCTCTATCCCGGAAGCGAATCCGGTTTCGTTCGTTACACATAACGTCTGCTTATCTCTCGTAAGTTTCAAATTTTTAAAACCGTCGTGATCCTTGCTCCTGTTCTTGAAGAAGGCATAATGGAGACAGCTTCATTCAGTCTGTTGGGAGTTCTTATGGTTATCGCCGCTGCCCAGTAAAACAGCGTGATTGACCCGCCATATATCAATCATCAAGCTGGAAATTCATATAATAAATACGTTTTACGAGACTATGCTAAGGTTACAGACAGTGAAGCCAAGCAAGTTAATATTTTGCTTGCGAATAAACAATCCGGCGTGCCGTAATCAATGGGGAAAAAAGAGCGACAGTGTGCAAATAGGAAGATATTCAGTTATGTAGGAGAGGGTGGAAGCTTTATCTCTATTATCGTAAGAAATTCGCTTTATAGTATGTCTCCGGGGGAAAACAAGACTGCTAAAGTCATAAACGCGGCACTTCGCAAAGTGTCTGCTGCTAATCCAGCTCTAAGTGATTCACTTGATCCAGGTAGACGCCGCCATTTGGGACAACCTCTTGAGGACAGGCTCTACCGATTGCAAGAAGCTTTTTATAGTTTCTATGTAGTATCGTCCTCCAATTCTTCTGGCTACTGGTTGGCAGGATCACATGCTAGAGCGCGCTACGCCACACAGTATGGACGGATGTTGACTGAATCCAATCGGCATTAGATACGTGTCTTGAGGACCATTTACTTCCTTTAAGATGAAAGGCTTCTCGCCATCGCAAACACTGGCTTCGCGCCTTATCGTAGCTCACGGGCTGTGTCGAGAAAGCAAAAACATTGCTAAGGATAAGCCGACAAGAGAGTAGCAAAAAGAGGCCCGGGTGGTTGAATGACGCCAGAATCCGCTGCGGTGATATTCAGGTAGGCTGCACAGTTGGCAGTAGAAACGTAGCCGTAAGAAGAAACAGACAAGTCAGTGATATTGCTGAGGAACAGGGATAATGACGGCATGGCTGCCTTGAATTTGGAGCCCTCATCACCGTAGAGTAAACTAGGTCGATAGAAGCTGTCTCAGCTCGAAAATAAATTTCGCCAGTTGTTGCGCTACTGTGGATACGCGCTCAGCTAATAAAAGTATACCAGTATACTCTTTAGTTACAAAATTTTTTAAAATAAATTATAAATATTATATATAAAAAAAATAATTAATATTTACATATAAATAAATAAATTTATATTTATTTAAATTTAAAATTTTTAAAATTTATAATAATATAATATACTTTTTAATTTTTTAAGTTTATAAAAATTATAGAAATTATAAAATTATTTAAAGTATTATTTTAAATATATATATATTAATTATAATTATTTAAAAATTTATTTTTTATATACATATTAAAGTATTTTTATAATTATTTAATTTAAATTTAACTAATATATTTTATTATAATATAATAAACTTTTTATAATTTTTTATTTTTTAATTTTTAAATTTTTATTTATTTATAATAATAAATAATATATTATATTTTTAAATAAAATTTTAAAATTAATAATATTATATTCAGTTTAAAAATAAATATATATGCTTAAAACTTATAAAAATTAAAAAATAAATATTTATTTTATTTATTTTTAATTTAAATATATTATATTAAGAATATAATTAAATATAAAGTTTTTTTAATAAAAAAATATTAAATAATATTTTATAAATTAATATTTTATTATTAAAATATATTTAAATTATTAAATTAATTATAATTAAATGTTTATAAATATTTTAATATATATAATATGTATTATAAAAGTGTAAAAATAATTATTATATATAAAAATACTATAAAAGAATATTTATAATTTTAATAAAATAAAATCTATAATAAATATTAAAAAATAAAATAAATTTAAATAAGTTTAATAAAATAATTAAAATTAATTTTTATAATTAAATAATAATCTTTTATTATTTAATTAATATATTTATTATAGACCTCTTATATATCGAAGGATATATAAGATGTACGCGGGGGTTCTTGATTTGCAGGTAATAATAAGACTAACAACGGGTGGTCCGTAAAAAAGATTTTACTAGTACTCTTACTGCTATACTTAATACCGTTAAATATAATAATTATTTTTAAGTATATATAGATATTAAGGTAAAATTTAAAATAAAATTAATAGTTAAAAAGCTAAACTAAATAAATAATTAAATATAAGAGAATTATAAGATTATATAAGTATAGAAAATATAAAATAAAATAAGGTTTATTTTTTTTAATAATTTAAAGCTTACTAGCTTATTATTATAATTTAGTGATCTAGGGCTTACTAGTTTATTTTTATAATTATATAACCTATATTAATTATAGCTTTTTTTTTTTATATTTAGTTTAATATTTCTTTTTTTATGTTTAACCTATTAAACAAGTTATTTTTTTTATTAGTCTATAATATTATTTTTTTTAAGATTATTATTTTAATAATAAAAAATAAATATATATATTTTTATATTTTATTTTTATATTTTAATTTTTTTTTTATTTATAATATTTAATTATATTAAAAAATATTTATAATTTTTAAAAATTAAATAATAATTTATTTTAATATTTTTAATTAATAAAATTTTTTTTAAAATTATGTTATATTTTTTATATAAATTGAAGAAATAAAAATATAAAATAATAAATAATATTTTTTATTATAAAGAATATATATAGTATAATTAATTATATAATAACTTTAGGGTTTTTATTATTATTATTAATAAATTTATTAAAAATTATAATTAATTAATTAAAAAAATATTAAATAAAATAATAATTTTTTAAAGCTTTTATTTATTAAATATATTAAAATAAAAAGATTATAATAAGTTTAAAACAATTATTAAAATATAAATTATTAACGCTATTAATATTATTAATTAAAATATTATTAATCTTTAAAAGGTTAACTTTTGTTCTTAATTTTAAACAATTAAAATATTAATAATAAAATTAATTTATAATAATTATAATAATTTTTAAATATTTTTAAGTTTTTAAATATTATTAATATATAAATATTTTTTTTATTTTAATAAGATTTTATTTTTTTTTTAATTTTATAAATATTTTAATTATTCTTTATTTTAAATTAAGTTTTTATTAATATATTTTTAATATCAATTTAAATAATAAAAAATAAAAAATAAAATAAATTTATATATTTTTTAATAATAATAATTTATAATCAATTAATAAAATAATTTTGTTAATTTTAAAAAAACCAAGTTTTCTAAAATCTAATTTATTATTAAATTATTTTATTTTAATTTATAAAATCTTTAAAATTATATTTTATTTTTAATATAATAAATAAACTTTATTTTCTTTTATTAAAATTAGTTGTTTAATTTCTTTTTATTATAATATTATAATATTTATTATTAAAAAAATTAAAGTTATATTTATAATTTTATTTTATTATTATTAATAAAATAAATAAATATTTATTTAATATTTATTATAGACCTCTTATATATTAAAAGATATATAAGACGTACGCTGGGGTTCTTGATTTGCAGGTAACAATAAGACTAACAGCAGGTGGTCCGTAAGGGAGGTTTGCTGGTACTCCCACCACTAGTCTAGTCGCAATAGAATAGTAGTCGCTTAGAATAAGAACTAGGAGGTAGAGATTGATAGCTGAGGAACTGAACTAAACGAGTGACTAAATACAGGAGAGTCATGAGATTATATAGACATAGGAAATACGCTTTGTCAGGGCACAGACGGCCCAGGATCGACGAGGTTGTCGTCGACAGCATCGATCCGAGATAGGATCGATAGAGTCGCTGTCGACCACATTGATCCAGTCAGGACCGACGGGATCAATGTCGACCGGAGCGACAGAGTCGCAGCCAACCCCCTTATGCAGTAAGCGGGGTCCGTATAAGCGTTAATAATGGGAGAACGAGTGTGAGAGCGCAACGCGCGCTAGGCCTTCTCCTGGACCACCCCTCTTCGTAACAAATATAATTTTAAATTCTTTTTTATTAATTAAAAATATTAAAATAAATTATTATTTAATTTCTAAAGATTATAAATATTTTTTAATATAATTAAATCTTATAAGCAATAAAAAATATATATATTTATTTTTTTATTATTAAAATAATAATCTTAAAAAAAAAATATTATAAACTAATAAAAAAAATAACTAGTTTAATAAACTAAATATAAAAAAAATAACTATAATTAATATAGATTATATAATTATATAAATAAGCTAATAACTTTTAAATTACTAAATTATTAAATTATAATAATAAGCCAGTAAGCTTTAAATTATTAAAAAAAGTAAGCTTTATTTTATTTATATTTATTATATTTATATAAACTTATAATTCTTTTATATTTAATTATTTATTTAGTTTAGCTTTTTAATTATTAATTTTAGTTTTTATTTTATATAAACAATTATTATTTTATTATAACTAAATTAATAATAAAAGTACTAGTAAACCTTTTTTATAAACCACCTATTATTAGTTTTATTATTATTTATAAATTAAAAACCCCCGTGTATATTTTATATATTTTTTAATATATAAGAGGTCTATAATATCTATATATATATATAATATTAAAAATTTTTAAATTAATATATTTTTAAATTTTATATAAAATAATATAAAATTTAAATTTATTAAATTAATTAAATTAATTAAAATAAATTTATTAAAATTAAAATATTATATTTTTAATAAATTATATATTAAAATTATAAAATATAATTATAATAAATAACCAAAAAAATAATTTATTAAAAAAAAAAAAAAAACTTTAAAATTTTTTTAAATTCCTTTTTTAATTTTTTATAATATTAATTTTATAAATAAATTAAGTTTATAATTATTATATTATTATAAATATATATTTAATTGATAAACATATATTAATATATTTTTTAATTATAAAATTCTTTAAAATAAATTTTAAAATTTTATTAATTTAAATTTTAAATATTATATATAAAAAAAATAGCTAGTATTTATATACAAGCAGGTAAATTTATATTTATTTAAGCTTAAAGCTTTTAGGACTTATAGTAGTGTGATATTTGTGATTAGCTGTGCTAACTGGTCTGTCTGATTGTTTATATGAGAGTGAATATTTCGCGAAGAGCCGTATTGTGCATGGCATCGTGTCCCAGCGCGCCGGGCCCAGTGATATTTACCTTGAAGTGAAGACATGAATTAGAAGAGACGGATAAACTCGAATTCGATATTCATGTGTCATTACTTGGATTCGTGATCCGGCAATAGCCAGGCCCTTGACTCCATGCCTTCCCGTAACAATTTTGCCATGGCCAGTGCTTGATTGATACCCATCGAATGGCCAATCTTATCTAAACAAGTGATGATCCAATCTCGGAGATCCTTTGAGGCGATCCCTGAATTTGCGGCGACCAATAGCGGCCACATGAGAGTGAGCCCGCCCGCACCGACTATTTCAAAAGAACCTGGCAGGTGGTCGGGGATATGCGGCCTCGAATTCGACTCGCCTGAACTGAGCCTGAGAGTGGGCCAACCTTCCACTCCTAACCATAAGTCCTTATCATGTGTATTGGAAGAAACTGATGAACTTGGTAATATGCTTGAAGATGAGGACGCTGCAGTAACGCCGGGAGCGCAGTCCGACGCGCCTAAAGGAGCCGATAAGGAACCTAGAGACATGTCATCTTCGTTCATCCCTAATCCAAAATGGAAAGGTACACTTGCGCAGATGTCTTCCGCTAACTGAAGTATCGTCTGGTGACATTGGCCTATCAGGTTGTGTTGCTGCGGATAGCTAATGTTATGCTGTACAGAGTCTTCGAGATCCATCAACGTATCCTGAATAAGCTCTTGAATTATTATCCGTGCCGATCTATAGTTATTCCACATACTGGCTGCCGCAATGCTGCCGTAAATATGGTAATGACACCCCCAAACACCACGCGCGATACGTTTCCCATCGTGCCTTGGAATCTGAACGGTGGTGTAGCTCCAATGGGGAGGTACACTGATCAATAGCGACACAAGCTCTGCGTCAATCGTCAAGGCGGTACGGATGATCTCGCTAGGCTCGACAACATGTTGATTTTTTATATCCGCGCAGAAATTAGTCAATCGGGTTATGATAGTAGCAAGATCATCGAGAATCCTGTCATCAGGATCTCTGTATTGTTTGACCTCTTCAGTTAGTTGGGCGAGGAATGGTGAGATGTACTTTTCTTGGTAGATTCTGCTAAGACTCTGATACATTGTTCAAATGAGCTTCGTATCTTTCAATATTTGCAACATTAAGCAGTCCCGCTCAAAGCCGGTGAGGAAAAGTGCGATAGAACTCACAATTTGCGTACGTAGATGCGTAAACATATCTAAGCCTTCCTGCCTAGTCAGTTGTTCTGAGCCTCGGATCTCTATTAATTTTGCCGCTCCATCCATGTGCTTCAACCATCGGTCAATGTATGTGTTATCGGTACAGTTAATTACCTGCATTGTCAGAAGTTAACCGTCGGACCTGAAGGTTGGGAATACAACGATTACTTCATATATGCCAAGCAAAACAACCGCTGCCAGTGTATCATCCATTTTGCACGCGATTGGATCTTTCAGTGCCCGATTTACGTGGGATATTGCGGCAGTGTACTTGCGTTGTGCATTCCACATAGTTCTGGGAGATAGTCGAATGTTGGAAAAGGCGGCTAAAGCGACAGCATCGAGAGCTGCGCTGACGGCCGTATTCCTAGGATCTTCAATGAGTGACGCTAGATATGACATGCGGCCAGAACGAGAGTTTCCAGTCATGTAGTTGGCGAAGGTATACCGCTGTGCTAAGTTTAGTACCGAGCGAACAAGAAAATCCTCAGATATAATAATTGGCATTTCTACTACTGGCGTGTTGTTACAGCGTGGTGTTGGGGTCGATGTCGTCTGGCGCTTCTTGCGTAGTGGCAATTTATAATTGCGGGCAATTTCTTCGCTCTGGTCCCGGAAATTCAAATCCCGCAGATTTCGATAGCCAGAGCAGCCAACTTGGGCTCGTATACATTGGGCACAGGAAGGTATCCCAAGATTGCACTATTTAGCCACATTATCAGCGAACACCCTCAGGGCACCATGTTGCGCCATTCAAATTAGCGAACAGTCTTGAAGATCGTCTGCGGGCTCTTGGCAGGTTTGACGCCTTAACGTCAAGGCTCTCATTGAAACGGAGGCGTACCTTCAAGCGTCGAGATCGACAGCGCTCACACGCGGGGCTCGGCTTCCCGCGATACGCCATTCTATCTACCCCACGAATGGTGGATATCTAGGTAGTGTATACTCTTGGCCGCCCTTCTATAATTACTAAAAGGGGAAATGAATGCGTTATTCGTCGGCTCGACTCTTACTGAGTGCAGATGTTGCGTGCAGTAATGGATGGTGGAGGAGTGTGAATGTGAAGAGGGTTTCTTGGCTTTGAGATCCAATCCATTTATGGCAAGCAATTCGATCTACAGAGTGCTGCAGAACTGATGCCTACCAGTCGAAGGACGATAGAGTCATCTGTATGCTTACGCACGATACTATGCCATAGATAGTTTAGGTTGGCGCCCTACAGGTAAGCTGACGATCGCTCTCTACTGCCCTGTCGAAGTGGTGTCCTTTTTGGGGCATGCCATTCGGAGCTCAGCCAATCAGTCTCATGCCATACCCTGCCACATTGTAGGTAAGACATGTCATCTACAAGGAGTGGGAAAGGTATCGCTCACGAAATGGAGACCTCATCCTTGCACAACAAGTGAACATCATTGTCGACTCAGGGCTCTCGAGCCCTAGATTGCCCCATTAGGGGATCTATGAGCAGCATCAGTATGCTAGAAAGTCTCTAAGGAAGATAGTAGATTACTACCATAGAGTCTCGAATGGCCAATCAGAACAAGATAAGATACAACAAGACAATGACGAGAAGATGAAAGGGCTGGCCCGTAAGAGGAAGAGACAGCCCGCAGAGATAGAGACCTGCGTAAGGTTCAACAAGAGAGAAAGGGGGGGTATTAAAAGGGATTTCAACTAGGAGTTGGCAAAGTTGGGTAAACGGACAAGTATTGTTAAGGAAGAGATGGAGAGGATCGCGTTCTTGCTAATATGACTATTTATAATATTCAGACAGGAGCTAAGGTGAGAACTCCGTTGAGCAAATTCAGCGCAATACAACTTTACCAATAAAGGTAGGAAGCGAAAACAAGCTTTGAGCAAGACCATCCCCCTCATGAAACAGTATTCACAATCAATGCTGGAGTATAGCGTTTCCTGAAGCTGCCAATAGGAAATTGTAACACCTATAAGAGTGGCTTGCAAGTCCCACTTCATTCGATGCCTAACATACAGGCTGCCAAGCGTCCCTGCGACAGTACCGACGTGTTAAGTGAAAGTACGTCTGCGAATAATCTAGGCTCGCTTGTAGTAACAGTCATGGTGAATGAGCAAGTACTTGCTTCAGTGTGACTTCCAAGGCCATTATGAAGACAGTGGCGAATCTTGTACTTTCACACCATCCTGTAAATCCTAGAATAAGTGTCCTTCTCTTCCCCTTACGCATCTTTTCTTCCATGATCCCATCTTCACCACATTATCACTGCTTGGACCACTCAGTCTTCCCCCATTATTAACATAGGTAGTCTAGGTACGTTGAGTTGCTCTCGGTCGGTCCCATCGTCACCATGCAGACTCCAAGGCGAGAGTCTTCGTCGAGAGTCTCGATACTCTGGCGAAATCCTCATGCCACAGCGAACGAGGAGGAAGACGGGCATTCTCAAAGCTCTCTTTGATTATACGGAAGCTCCGAGGATTCCTCAGGCCATCTTCGCTTCCATCATGGAATCCATGAAACTACATTTACAGGTGGATATTGCCGTTGTGTATGCTACAATGTCTACCGTTAATATTATGTCACCATAGACAAAGCTGCTAACGTAAGGCAGGCCAGCGAGAATAATAGTATTGTACGTATTTAAAACAACGCGATTGGTGGGACCTATCGGCTCGTGCCTCTCTATGCCGTCCCTACAAACACTGAGATTGATAACTTCCCTCGCACAGTAGGCGACATTGAAAAGCTTGAAGGTAAGAGTATGCCTATCCTTGATTAGCGGCTGTTGTAGAGGCATTGCATTAATTATGTTGTAATACAGTACCCGAATTAGGTCACATTTTTCATCCATATGACAAGGGCTCTTGTAGAAGGCTTGGAGCTTAGTCATGTCAGATTTGAGTCAATTGCATGAAGTCTGGTCAGAATTGTCTGTATTGTTTTTTCTGAGGCGCCTCTTTCTTCTGGCTCCCTCTTTTAACCTGTGGGCGGTAGGGCTCATCGTACCACCATGATACGTTGTGATGGCGTGACTCTACGGAGGCAATCGTTATATCCAACAAGTCATAATTCATTAATAATTAACTAGAGGTCTTAAGGTGTTTTAATTTCTAGGTTTTTTTTTTTTTTAAAGATTTTTAAGCTTTATATAAATAAAAGAAAATTTTAAATATTTAAATATAATTTTTTTTATTAAATATTATTTAAAAATATTTTATAATTAATATTTTATATAATATTATTTTTTTAAATTTAATTTAAATAATTTAAATAATTATTTTATTATTTTTAAATTTATTAAAATTATATTAATAAAATTTCTAAATTTAATATTATTTAATTAAATATTTTATATTTTTTTAAGTTTTTATAAAACTTTTAATTTTTTTTATTTAATAATATTTTAATTTAATTATTAATATAATAAAGTTTAATAAAGAAATATAAAATAAATTATAAATTTTATAATAATAAATAAAATTATTTATTAAATTATATAAAATATTTATAAATAGATTATAAATAATTAAATAATTAAATAATAATTAAGATTAATATAAAAATTATATTATTATATATAAATTTTAAAAATTTAATTAAATTATTTTATTTAATTATTAATTTAAAAATAAAAATTTATATTTATTTATAATTTAATATTTATAAACTTTAAAAAACTTTTTTATAAGTAATTAATAAATTTAAGATTTTTATTAAAAATATTATAAAATATATTATATAATTTTTAATAGAATATTTAATTTTTTTTTAAAATTTTAAAAAATATAAAATATTTTATTTTAATATATAAATTAATTATTATTTAAATTAAATTATTAAAAGTTTTATATAATTAATTTTATTTATATTTATATATTTATATATTTAAATATTATATTTTAATTTTATTATATTTTTTATATAATTATTAATATTTAAAAAAAAGAATTTATATATTTAATAAATTTTAATAATTAATTTAATATTTTAAAATTATAGAATTATTTTAATCGGTTAGTTTTTATTTTATTCTTTAAGCCAATATTAAAATAATTTAAATATAATATTAGTTTTTTTAATTTATTTATTTAATTAATAATTTATAATAAATTAATATATTAAAAATTATTAAAATTATTAAATTTAATATTAATTAATTATTTTTATTATTATAAAATAAATTAAATTTTAAATTAATATTTAATTATTTTGAAATATTATTATTATTTATTTAATAGATTTATTATAATTAATTATTTTTTATTATATATTTTATAATTTCTTTTTATAAATAATAACGTTTTAAAATAAAAAATAATAAAATAAAACTTATTATTATTATTTTTTTAAAGAAATATAATATTTTAATTTTTAAAGAATTTTATTTATAATTTTAATTTATATTTAATTTTATTAATTTAATATATTAATATTAATTCATAATTTTATAATTAATAAAAATATTTTAATAAATTAATAATAAAAGTTTATAAATTTAATAAATATTTAATATTTTCTATTTTAAAATATAATTTATTTTCTTTAATTATAAAGATTTTATTAATATTAATAATATTTTTAAAGAATTTAATTTATTAAATATATTAAATATATGTTTAAAAAATAATAATTAAGTTATATTTTCTTTAATTATTTTATTATATTTTTTGTATATATTTACATATATTAAAAAATTATTAAAGTATATTAATAATTTAATATTAATTAAATTTTAAAAAATATTATTATTATATATAAAATTATTATTAAATATTTAAATAATTTATATTTATATTTAAAAAAGATTTTTATTTTTCCTAAATATAAATTAAATTAAATTTAAATTTAAAATTAATTTTAAATATTATTTTATAATTTTAAATTTTATTTATAATTTAAATATTTAAAAAAATAATATATAAATATTATAATATTATTTAATTCTTTAATATTGATTATTAAATATAGAAAATCTTAAAAAAGAATTCTTTATAAATATAAAAAGAATATTATATAATTGTTACGAAGTGGCTGTGGCCCGATCTGGTAAGGGGCCATAGGGAGGGGCCAGTGTTCCTGACCCGCACTGGGCTACTGAGGGGTCACGTGCTGGCTCACTCGGCTCACTGGTGATCCAGGCTCACTCGGCTCACTGGTGATCCAGGCTCACTCGGCTCACTGGTGATCCAGGCTCACTTGGCTCACTGGTGATCCAGGCTCACTCGGCTTGCTGGCCCTCGGATGGGCTCTCGCTTTTTTCTCCCCTTTGTGTCTATATAATCTCATGACTTTCCTGTATCTAGTCACTCGTTTATTCTAGTTCTCTAGCTATCAATCTCAGTTCTCATTTCAGTCTTACTTGAAGACACCTAAGAGCGACTACTATTCTATTGCGACTAGATTAGTGGTGGGAGTACCTGAAAACCTCCCTTACGGACCACCTGCTGTTAGTCTTATTGTTACCTGCAAATCAAGAACCCATTTCACGTACGTCTTATATATCTTTCGATATATAAGAGGTCCGTAACAATAATAAAATAGATTTATAAATTTATTTAATTTTAAACATTTATTTTAATTATAATTTAAAAATATTTAATTTCTTTTTTATTTATAATATAAAAGATTATTATATTATAATTCTTATTATAAAAAAAGAATTCTTTTGATTCTTTTTAAAATATTTTTTATAATATTTTTTATAGGTTTTTATAAAATAATTATAAAATTTTTAAAATAAATATTAATTTATTAATATTTTTAGAAAAATAAATAAATTATTATTATAATAATATTATATTATATTTATTATTTATAATATTAATTTTAAAGTTAAAATATATAAAATAATGTCTTAAAATAATAATATTTAATTAATTATATATAAAATATATGAAATATATAAATTAAGAATTATAAAAATAATAAATCTTTAATTAAATTATAATTTAAAAAAAGAATTTTAAAATTATTAAATTATTTATATTATATTTATTAATATTTATAGATAAAATTTTATTAAAGATTTAAATTTATTATTTCTTTTAAAAAAAATAAAAATTTAAATTATTTTAAAATTATTATATTAATTTTAATTCTTTTAAAAAAGAAAGATTTATTTTATTTTTTTATTAATCTCTCTTTTAATAAAATAAATAAATATATAATAATTATTATAATTATATTATTAATAATTAATTTTATTTCTTTTATATTTATTAATAATTAATTATTTAATTTTTTTAAAAATAATAATAATATTAAATTATTATTTATTTTTATTTTTAAATTTAATTTTAATCTTTTTATTAATATTATTATTTTTTTTAAAACTTAATTTTAATTATTTAAATAAAAATAAAAACTTTTATTTTAAAATTATTAATTTAATTTTAAAAATTCTTTTTTAAAATAGGTTTATTTTTTAATAATAATTTAAAATATATTAATATATTTTTATAAATATTATTAATTTTTTATATAATATTTAAAAATTTATTATTATTTTTAAAAATATAATTTTAAGTATAGTATATTATTTTAATAAATGTTAATAATAAATAATTTATAATAAGAATTTAAAAAATAAATTTAAATTATTTTATAATATTATTATAATTAAAAACTTTAATAAAAGATTATATAATATTAAATAATTTTATTTATTAAATTTATTTTTAATAAATTTAATATTATTAAAAGATTTTATTTATAAATAAAAAATTAATTTAATTAATATAATATTTATTAAAAAAAGATTTTCTATATATATTTCTATATAATCTTATATTTTATTCTATTATAATAAAGATTTAAAAATATTTTTATTATTAAAAATATAAAATTTATTAAATTAAATAAAATTTAAAATTATTATAATAAAATTAATATTTTTTATAATTATAAAAAAATATAAATAAATTAATTAATTTATTAAAAATTAAATAATTTATTCTTTAAATTATTATTATTATTATTAAAATTTAAATAATAATATATTAAATTCTTAATATATATATAATTAATTAAATATAGAAAGTTTATAATATTTTATTAATAATAAATTTTTAATTTTCTTAATTAAATTAAATTAATATATTTATAATTTAATAATTATTTAATTTATTTATTAATAATTATTATTTAATTATTTATTATTTTATAATTTTTTTAATAACTTTTTTTAATTTTTAAAAGAATTCTTTATAATATTTATAAAATTTAATAATAATAATTTATTATTTTTTATTTTAAAATTTAAAAAAATTCATATTTTAAATATTTTTTATTTTTTATAAATTAAAATTTAATTAATTTTTAAAGAATATTATATATATTATATATTATAATATCTATAATTTTTGAATATTATTTTATTATATATTTAAATTATAAATATATAAAAATAAAAATTAAATAATTTTATATAAATCTTTTATTTATAAATATATTTTTAATATTTAATTTAAAAAATTATTTATAATTATATTTAATATAAATAAATTTTTATTAATATTAATTCTATAAAATATAAAAAAATTATATAAAATAAAAATATTATTAGAAATATTAAAAATTATTTTAATTTATTATTAATAATTATATTTAATAAATTAACTAATAGGATTTAAAGATTTATTTATAAAATTATTAAATAAAAAAATATAAAATTTAATATTTATATAAATAATTATAGTTTATTAAATTTTAATATAATTAAAACTTAATATAATATATAAATAATAGATTATTTTTATAATTTAATTAAAAATAAAAAAAATAAAATATTTATTTTAAAAATATAAAATATTAAATTTATTATTATTATTATTATTATAAAAATTAAAATTAAAAACTTAAAATAATAAAATATTTTTAAATAATAAAAATATTAAAAATAATTGTTTTATAATATTAATATAAAATAAAGTTTTATAATTTTATAAATATATAATTATTTTAATTAAAAAAGTTTTTATTTATAAAAATAATATAAATTTAATATTAATTAAAAATAAATATATTTTTAAAATATTTTTAAAAAAATAATTAATTATTTATAATAAAAACTTTTATAAAAAATTTAAAATTTAATTATAATTTATTAATAATTAATTAAAAATTTTATATAAATAAATAAATTTTTTAAATATTTAAATATAATCTATTATAATTAGCTATAGCCTTTTTTATTAAGTATTATTTAAAAGTCTTCTATAGCTAACTGTTGGATATAACGATTGCCTCCGTAGAGTCACGCTATCACAACGTATCATGGTGGTACGATGAGCCCTACCGCCCACAGGTTAAAAGAGGGAGCCAGAAGAAAGAGGCGCCTCAGAAAAAACAATACAGACAATTCTGACCAGACTTCATGCAATTGACTCAAATCTGACACTAACAGTCCCTTGGGCTTACTCCGATATCTCCGTATCTCCGTTGCAGGTTCCCGTGTGACAATCCACTTGGCCATCCAAGTCCTCCCGAATTGGCTACCGAACGACTGCACTTGAAGAAGCTTGCGAGTATCCTTTATTCGGTACGTCTTCACGCTGTTGGCATCGGAAAGATCCTTTGTTTGGTTAACGTAAACATCCGGGTCCAGCCCCGCAGAGCATCGAGGATACAGGTAGCATAGAGTCGTGATGGCAGGTATCAGTCTCAGCACCCTTCCTCCTCTCCGTATACGAAATATGCCTTATGGTCCCCTTCCATCATGTCCTATGAACGCCTCAAGGTTCGTTCAAACCTGATTCAACTGAAACAGCAATCTTCTCCTTGAAAGGGACTGTTGCTTCGTAGGTTGCTGTATAGGGCTGTTCTCTTCTCAGATTCATCGTTGGCACCGATATCAAGAAATGTTCTACCCTGTGTTAATAGTAATGAGCGCTAGCTAGCTTTCTGAGAGAGGCTATCCCTGCTATGTAAATAGGTATTGCTATTAATATCACGTGAAAGTAGGCGAAAGGATACACCACTCATCAGTCTGTTTCAAGTTTGGACATATGAATGTGGCTGTCCAGGGCAACATACTTGAGGCAAACACAACAACCTAGCTGCCGTCAGGGATATGGCAGAACGACTGGCTAAACTTGCTATTTCTGCGCAAACTTAGGACACGCACCCACCCCCCATGGATTCGGAAGCAATCAAACGAAACAGATGTCAGTGACATAGCGCGTTTATTGAACCGTAAGCTAGACGATCCCTCATCAGTGTTGTTCTATGACCAGTAAAATTCTCTCGCTATCAGAGTATGACTGGTCTTAGGAGATCCCTTCAGTTACCGAGTCACTGTAAATTTTAATTTGCCTTTTTTGAAATAGCAAACCCTTCCATGTTTACACTACAGGCTCACAAAACAGACACTGGATATAAGTAATAGTCAGCCTTCAGCTCAAATCTGCTTTGCCCGTCGAGAAATGATCATCACCCAATACCTGCACCAGAATATCTTTGTTTCGATTTACCGCCTTCTCAAAACTATACATTGCAACCTTTCGTACGGAAAGGAGACACCACCATGAGTTCCAGCAGCCAAGCCCACCATGCAAACCCCCATCCCAGTCCCGAAGCCCAAGACGAAGAAATCCGCATGAGAGAAATAGAGACAGTGTACAACTTCGTGGCAGGCTACATTCATGAATTTCCAAGCTCCAGCCTTGATTACATTCTGGGCCCGCCCCAACTGAATTTTAATGGGCAGACAGAGCAGATTAAAAAGTTCCTTCGGGATCTCATATGGGTTTTCCTGGAGACCTGCCGTGACCGATTATCCGGGCTACTAGTAGCCATAGTGCGGAGGGGCGCGCCAGACAACGCAATTATTACTGATACAGTACGTATTCTAAATACAGTGCTTTTCAGAACCCATGGTAAGTTTAACGACATTTCCACCTCTCCTGTCTCTTTCACAAGTGTTGATTTCGCCGCTATAATTCTCTAACGCTCTGCCAGAACATATAGGGCGCAATGTACCTGAAAGCTGGATACCCTATTGTAGCTTTGTCGGGAAATTCATTCACGATGATTCCATGTTCGAAGGGGGACCCTTTTTCCCCCGAACCCCCGTCATCGGAATTCTGTCGGATGTTTTCGAATCCACAAACCTGCTGAATACGTGCGGGTACGTAGGTAGTGTGGTCGGCGCGGCCACATGTTTGTGCGAGCTAGGCGCAGTCGTGGCGCCATGGTTAGTAACCTGTCAGCGATTGAGTAGTCGCGACATTTGGACCATTAAAAGACAAAGGATAACGACTAAAGTCCAGGATAATTGGATCACGGGCCTCCGTGGCTTTGAGTATGATGTTTCGCAGGCGCTTGAGTACAGGCACCTTGCTGGTATGGCAGCGGGTTTACTCGATACGGCAAGAAAGGAAAGGGAGGCGGCCAAGGACGCGAAAAACCGAGCAGGTTAACATGGAAGCCAGACGGTGGTCCCTTCAGCGCCCAAGGTCATCAGAATCGAAAGGATCTTTCACTGTTTTGCCCCGAACAACAATACTCACCCCTTCATTTTGGCTGAAGCCACTCATCCGGAATAAGCCTTCTTTGACTTATATTATCTGGACTTTCTTATTCCTAATCATCCCCCTTCTATAACCAAACCCCTCATGTACTTTATTAAGCAATTTCTCAAGATTCCTCATGCGACGAGTTCAAGGGCATAAGTGACAGTTGAGCCACTCTCTTCAAAATAAAACCAAAGTATTCCAATGGTGTATAGGATTAAGAAACTCAATGAGGTCTATCAATCATAGTTCACCCTCATCCTCATGTCTATACAGTGAAAGACCCGCCTACCGAACACCCCAGCTCGATTATTCAAGCAGTTTCCATCTCCAGATTCAAACCAGGGGGGTTCGAGTTCGAAATTAGGTACGGTCCTGTAGACTATTAGTCAGAAAACCCAGAAGCTATGGGGTGCAGCATACGATAATGGCAAATACGTCAGATAGTCAGATTTTCCTACGTCTGTCCATCCCAAATCTATCCCCGAAAATAATCCCAATCAATCGACTCTATCACTATCCATGAGGTATCCCACAACCTAGGGAGACGGTATATCTTCCGCAGTCGGCTGAGCAAAACGAACCCGAGGCGCCAACGCAACAGGCCGCTCTATCTCAGGTGTGAACACAGGGATAATGGGAGAAGGACCCCCGTCGTCGTCGTCGTCATCGCCTTCGTCGACCTGTTCATCGTCATCGTCATCGTAGTCAATAGCGGCGCGAGCTTGGCGGAGGATAAACCAGAAGGCAACGAAGGCGCCGATGACCAAAAAGATGACGACGATAGCCACGACGTCGTTTGGTTTCGTCATCGGACCGACTTTTCTAATCGCATTAATCGCCAGAGTCTCGAGATTTGTCCTAGGATGTTTAAAAGGGGAGATTCGCAGATCTTAAGATTCAATGATTTTATGAATGGGAGATGGGTGATTCTTGTGTCGCGCAACCCAACAGCTGACAATTATCTCTAACGAAGACGGATAGCTGCTGCTATGATACAGTAAAGAATATAGCGAGAAAAAGAAGGAGATGACGGCAAGAAAAAAGGAGGGAGAAAATATAACAATGAATCCATTTCATCCTCTGCCTCCGGCGCGCGTACGGATAATACCCCTGCGACGGGAGTTTGTACTTTATTCTCGCCTCCCTCTCAGCTCGGGAACCAGCATACAGTAACACGACGAGGAGACAATTCTCGGGCTGCGAGCCCCGATTCGCTAACCCCAGGGCTCGCGCACGTTGTTGTGTATCATTACCAGACCTGTGTTCCGCAACTATCAAGTTTGTCAGAAGTGGTGTGCCACGTTCACGATACACCATGTCCCACAAGAGGTGAGGGGCGTTGAACAAACTTTCAAGTACCCGTGATTGATGATTGGCTTAAGACAGTCTACTGTTTTATTGTACCCAAGCAATATTTTCTGTTTGTGCTAAGTTGATATAAAAGTATTAGTATCTCAAGACTGGATAAGTGACAGCGGCTATTACTGTTACTATGTTAGGAGTCAATATGTAATGGGCCCCTACGACAGCTAGAATGAGCCTTGCGCCAAGTGAACACTACGGAAAGCGAACAGATAGGCAATCACATCATTGAACATGCCGTTGCGCGAGGAATTCAAGATTTCTATGAATAGTCTCTTCTAGCGAAGTACGCAGTATTTGCTCTGCTCTAAATGCATAGAAACCGGCACACGACAATATATGACATCATAAAGGGAATAATCATCGAGGCGTGACGCATCAAAGTCATAAACATCAACGAAGCAGAGCTCAATAGTGGCAAATACCACCAACATCTTCATCCATGCTCCAAGTCCCCGCAAGTCCATGTTCAACAATAGGCTCGTCCGTGGGGATCTGCTCCTCGGCTTTCCCGAGGAAGAAGTCGCCCTGGCCCGAGACCTTGGTCTGTCGACTCATGAACCTCTTAGCCCAGTCCTCGACGGCAGGCTCGCCCGTCTCGTCCCGCGCCTGCTTGAGGAAGGGGATCAGCGCTGTGCCGCCCGTGCCCTTGACGTTCTTGTACTTCTCGTGACGAGACGCAGTAGCTAGATTCTGGCGGTTTCGCACGGCCTCGGGGCTGCGCGAGCGGCTCCGGGCCCGGTTCTCGCGGGACGGGAGCACGATGTAGCGCGTGACGATGGCGATGTGGATGTCCCGGAAGGCTCGCAACATGGCCAGGCAAGCGTCGTACGCGATACATAGCGGCTGATCCATGCCACGGCGTTCCTCGACGAATTCGCGGATGTTGGCGACTAAGCTGACGTCGTTTAGAAAGCGCGCATGCGGCCCCGGCATATATCGCCGCATGTCGCGGATGAAATTGTGCTTGGGCGCAGTGCTTCGACCTTCGCGCTCCGATTCGGAGGCGGGCTTGGCCTTTTCGCCAGTAGGACGATGCTCGATGCCAAGGATGATATCAAAGAACTGAATGAGGCTGCTCTGGGCATTGCTAGGGCCACTGTATTGAACGTATTCAGAGTGGCCGCTCCCGTCGTCGTAAATGACGCCATGGGGGAGGCCGGCTTCAGCCATGTTCTTGCTACCGGCCAGAAACGTGCGAATGCGACGATAAAAGAATCCGGGGTCGCAGTTTTCATGCATACGACGCAGCAACGCGCCTAGGTCATCAAGGCGCTCGGCAAAGGCACGCAGGCAACGTGTCACGGTTGCGCTGTCGCCTTCGCGCGCGGCGGTTACGGCGGTCAGCATGAGAGTGATGATGGGACCACCTCGGGCCTCGATGGCAACGGACACCAGATAGAACCAGGACTCATCGAGGGATCCGGTGAAAGTGACCAGGGTGGCGAGGTTGTCGAGGTCGTCGATACCCTCGTCGATGAAGAGCGGCTTGAAGTTCCATAGCACCGAGGCGGCGTAGGTCGACACGGGCGGGATCTCCAGGTGGTCGCAGATCTTCAACAGCGGGACCGAGATGCTCGGCGGCACGCGATCGCAGGGGGTGTCACCCCCCCAGATGTAGCCGTGGGCAAAGAAGGTGAGGAGCATGTACGCCCTTCTCCATTCCGCGTCATGTTCCAGGCCGATGGTGGAGAACACGGGCAGGCGGTCGATGACTCCTCGAAGGCGCTTGCTCAGGATCAAGCCCTGCAAGTTGGAGGCGATGGACTCCCACTTGTTGTAGTAGGGGTCTGGGAGCCTCGTCAACGGCAAGACATCGGGCAGAAAGCCATGCGTCGGCGAGATTCCATAGTCGGACAAGAGTGGAACACGTTGTCTCATGACGGCACTGTTAGTTGGTGTTGAGCGACGGTGGCGCTTCTCTGGGTTCGGGTTGTTGTAGTTGCCCCGTCCGGCGTGGCTGTAACTCTTGTCTTGTCTTGTCTTGTCTATATAGACTGCTGTACAACAGTCGATGAATAGAACTGAGTGATTGGCTACCTAGGTAGTTGATAGATTGGTTGCTTATTTGGTTAAGTCCTGACGCAAGGAGTATACAGTAAATAACCTGTAATACTCCTCAGCCGTGCGGAATCTCTTGAATGGCGCTCATGCGATGGTAAATACGTCTAGAAAGTTGGTGGCGTTCCAGATGAGATCTATAAGTAATAACCGAAGAAAGAGAAAGAGAAAGAAGAAGGGGGCCGACTTAAAAAGGTGGATTGTGGTGGGTTTAAAAGACAAAAAAGTTAAGGCAAGCCTCGGCGGTTACGGCGGGCAAAGATGTTACATTACTAATGGGGTGCGTTTCCATGACATACGATGATTAGAATTCCCCTTCTTTTGTATTGTTTTAGTCCTATGTATTGAAGTTTGCAAATTAGGAATTAAAATGGTGTAAGTCGCATAATCATGTGCTTGTCACAATGACGGCGATGCAGCTTGCCTTTTTGTCGTTGAGCGTGGGGTGGTACTTCCGGTACTTTCGTATCAGTCTGAATCTGGTACTTATTTTATGTACACTGGGTACACTGTAATGACATGCATAGTGGGCTTCCCGCTCTGAGATATAACAATTTTTTCTTGAGACTTTGCCCACATCAGAATATCTGGGTTGCCGGACAAAAGGCGAGATTTGGACGAATATATTTCCGATTAGTTATTGATTGATGATAAATCTTGAAGCAACAGCACACTTGAGTGGGGAGAATTGAATTCCCGTCGGCTTTGCTTCTTAATGTGGAATATGGTGCAAGAATTATAGGCATGAGATCCATTATCGGACCAAAGGCCCAATGCAACAGCGATGTCGGCTTAGCGCCGCATGGTCCGTTACGCACGTGTGCAGGTTTGGGAGATCTTCCCAATTCTTTCCTTTCGATAGTCTCAATGTTGTTTTAGAGTCCCATTACTTGCATAGGCAAATCTGTTCATAGCATCTTTACAACAGCTGTGAACTTGTAATCTTCACTACTACTTCTTTGCGTACTTGCATAAGTTAGTGATTAAAGTACTACTTAGGTAGACATACCAACAGCTACCCCCAGACGGAATCCTCCGCACCTTCGGAAGGGCCACTCGTCCCTCGTACAAAAACGTACCTACCCTTCAGGCTGCCCAGCTGCGGGGTTGAGATCTGTTGGTTGGAACGTTGAACGTGGGGTTAACTATCTCTAAATACATAAACTCTACTAGAAACATATAGTCGCTCTAAAATGCATTAGCCGATACATTCACCCAATGAGCAGCCCCCGTCCCCTCAGCCTTGGCAGCATCACAAGGCTTCCCCCCGGACCTTGATGTCTTAAAGAGCCCAAAAAGGCAATTGACGTGATACCTTGTCCACATCTCCTCTCTCCCGGACCACGATGCTCCCTTCACCAAGGTAGCTACTGGCTAGCTGCCTGCTTCGACTCCGTATTTATCCCGCACCAACGCCAGCACCATGGTGGTCCAGCAGCATGTCCTCAACTGGCTTTACAGCGTCCTGACCAGTGAATATCACGATGTCAATCGCACCTACAACGATGTAGCCCAGGCTCTCTCGCAATACCCGTCCTTGTCGCCGAGGACGGATGTACATAGTACGTCCAGGAGATATCACATCATCGTCTTCTTCCCCTTCCCCTTCCCATTGACCTCGTTCGAATGTCACTGCGAATCATAAACAGAACTGACAGAAAGTCTCTCCCACAAGCATTTGATAGTGGCGTCTCGGCCCTTCTCCTCCATCTATCAGGCACGATTCCGGTCGTCTTCCGTGGCACGACGTATCGATTCCCAGTCTCGATATGGGTGCCTCACGCTTATCCGCGCGAGCCCCCGTTGGGCTATGTAACGCCTACCGAGACCATGGTGGTCCGCCCTGGCCAACATGTTGATCCCCAGGGGAGGATATATCACCCCTATCTAGTTCGATGGGCCGAGTTTTGGGATGTGAGTGTCTGTCAAGCTTGAGCTGCGTGCTCAGGCTGTGTCTGGGTTGATCGGTGCCCATGCTAATATGATCTTGATCTGGTGCTCAACAGAAGTCTTCCATAATAGACTTTCTGGCCATCTTACGAGACATTTTCGCCAAAGAACCTCCCGTCGTCGCACGACAACAGCTCCGCCCGACCCAGCAACAGTCGGCGCCATCGCCAACACCACCTCCCGTTCCCCCTCTCCCGCCCGACATGGCGCGGCCTAGTCCCCAGCCAACCCAATCACCACATACCAGTCAACCGAGACCACCGCCTCCCCCGCCCAAGGGCCAAGATCTCCCTCAAGTGGCGCCGACTCCAGCTGCCCGTGCTGACGGACCTCCTCTCCCGCCGCTACCCCAGCAAGGGGCGTTCCACCAACCTAACCAGTACACTACGGCCCTGCCAGAGCGGCAGGCCGCGCCGCCTATAAATCGACTCTCGCGGTACGATATGGCGCCCCCCCTACCACCACAAGGACCTCAGCCGCAAGCGCCACCACCGGCAAATCAACAAATGCAAGCACCACCGCACGCGTACACGCAAGCTCCTCCAGCTGTTCCATATCACAATCAGCCACAGCGGCCTGGTTATCCTCAGGAGGTGCCATCAGCCAGCCCACAGCAAATACACGACCACAGGCGGCAGTCCTATGCCTCGGGAACTACTGAGCCGCCGTCATATACAGGCCCTCCCCCAAATTGGCAGCAGCCAGCTCCTCAGCAGCCTCCACCCCAGCCCGTCGCCAAACCTCCACCACCCTCCGACCTTATGGACGAACCCCTCACGCTTGCTCTGCCATCTCCGTCAAATCTTCCAGCACCCCCGATACCACCCAACCCTGAGAAGGATGCTCTCTTACGCCAACTCGCCTCTACGCTATATGCAATGCGCCAACGCGCTCGGCAGCAGAACGAATCTTCTCTCGCTGGCTTGAGCGCTCAGCGCGCTGCCATGCTTACTGCCCTACAGAACATTCAGAATGATTCAGCAGCACTTACTCCTTTATCCAATCTACTGGCCTCCAATATGGCAGTACTGCAGTCCTCACTGAAGGAAGCAGACGCCGTTATCAACAATAGTAAAACACATCAGCCGCCCGCCATCGATGACCTGCTGGTCGCACCGACCGTAGTCGGCAACCAACTGTATGACGTGGTGGCCGAGGAGCGCGCCCTCGGCGACGCCATCTTCGTGCTCGGCCGCGCCGTCGAGCGCGGTCGCATCTCACCTGCTGTGTTCGCGAAGACGACCCGCAGCTTGGCGCGTGAATGGTACCTGAAAAAGGCCCTCGCGCGGAAAATCGGCCGGGGCATGGGTCTCAGCGGATGAGGAAGATCTTCGAAATCCATAGTAATTAAGAGCCAGGTGTTCTTTTAGTGAGAGTACCTTGCATAGGATACGTATCTCAGACAGTACGCGCGGAAGTGGATTTACAGCTCAGGGTCCATAGATGTTCAGCGACGAAATACCCCGTACTCGCGATTTAAGCTAACTCCAACTAATGAAGATAAGTAAATACGAACATGAATCAATAAAGGGATTAATATCAAATGTCCTTAGTGGAAAAGCGAACTAGAAACTCACCTCGCCTTAGCATGATAGGGTGAAAATGGTAGGAAACTTAGTTCCCAATTCCCAATTATCCGCTGCGTCCCATTTCACAACCCGGAAGCGAAGAACGAAAGGAAATTATATTTGAGATGTTGATATTCCCACTAATCTTGACTTTTAGACTATGACTGTCGACTACACGCAATGATCAATTATCTGGCTACTTACTACTTACTCCTTACTACTCCCACCTACTTCCCCATTTAATGATCTCAAGCCTCCTCCTAGTACACAGCGTCTCGGCATCCCATTTTCTATTCTCAACCAGAAGTACCCTCGCCTCTACGACCGCGAAGACCCAGGGCACTGCTCGCTTTCTGCCTGAAGCTCTGCCGGCCCTCCTTGAGCGTAGCCCCGCTGCTCGCCTTAGTATTGACGCTGGCACCACTGCTTCCCTTCTCCTTGTACATGTTCGCCACCTTGCGGACCTGCCCCGGCCGCCGCGGCTTCGGATGGCGGAGTTTGACATCTTTGGACTCGAAGATGACGAAGCCTGATTCCGTCTTCTTGTTGGGCTCGTTCTCTTGCCCTTCTTGCCCTTTAGACGATTGACCCTCGTTCTCTTTCGGTTCTCTCCGCAAGACTTCTTTTTCCTTCCCCTTCCATTTTCCTCTCTCGTGCTTCTTGTTGGCTTCCTCGCTGGGACCAGCGCTATCCGCCGGGCGGTAGTCCGCTTCTGCTTTGCTCTTCCCTTTGAATATAGCCTTTAGTCTTTTGTCGCGGCGCAGGTGTTTTGTGTCTTCTCTGCGGCGATTGCGCTCGGCTGCCGATTGCTTCTGCATGACTTTGTGAAGCGCTTCGGGATCGCCTTGAGGCGTGCTTGGCCCTGACCTTGTCACCTCTGACGACCGATATTCCTCCTCGGGCACTGGTTTCGACGGAACGTGTCCGTCTAGTCCAAATCCGCCAGCCTGGCGGAATCCTCTAGATACACGGGCGATAACAGGGATGGTCTTGCGAATAACTAGGGGTGGAGGAGTGTCTAGAGACGAGCGGCTAAAGCTAGCATTCAATTTTCTTCTTCGTGCAGTATCCGACGTCTCTTTCTCGCCGAGCTGAATGCTGGACGTAGTATGCGATGGAGTCATGAAGTGGTCACTCGTATGCGCTACGCGATGCATACTGTATCCGAACGGGCTGAAGCGACTAATGCCCCGTCGGAGATCGTTTGCTGGAGCTGTTGGATGATCGGTACCCGGGTTCGAGCTTGGACCCTCGATGGGATCAATCTGTTCATGGTAGCTGTTGCAGTCTTTCCAGCTTTCCAATGACTGGCTAAGGGAATTGGAAATCTTTCTCCAGATCGCAACTCCTTTTTTGTGAATGGGTCTCCAGCTGCCAACCATGCCACGTTTACCGTCTAGTCTATGGTCATTCTCAAAAACAGACTGTAGTTCAGGATCATCGTGTCTTCCATGTTTTTCTGTCCCAGTCTTCAAGGAATCACGGCTTAAGTGTTCGAATTGCTGGATTCGATGCTTCACCGGTGAGTCGTGCTTCCTCGGAGAGGGCTCCTTAGCTGCAGTCTCCCTCGGCGATGTGACAACCGGGCTTCCCTCATAGCTCGGACTACCAACAAAGTCACAAAAGAAGTCATTAACAGATATTTCAGTAGTCAGTGACGGGACAATGGATATTCTCCGGGCAAGAGTGTGCGTAGATCTTAGAGGTTCAGATTCGCTCCAAGACGACGACGAATAATTCCCCATCAGCGCACTACTCGCCTCGTCGTCATCTTCCAGTATTGCCGAATGCGAAGTCATGAGGGACAGTGGAGAGGATAATATCTTCGACGAGAGCTCGAAGAATCTCCGGAGTTGTGATACCTTTCCACCACCTTGTGTCGGTCGGCTACCTGGCGACAAGACAATCGGTATTTCGAGAATCTCTGGCTGTCTCCTCACGGGTGTGTCATATGGACTTGACTGCTCACAGTGAGATTTCGGTGTCTCCGCTAATGCTCCATCATTCTGTTGTGCACCAAATGGTATACTGCCCGAACCGTCCATTAAAGCATCAAGACTGATGTTCTTTTCTGATTCTCGAAGCGTCTTCTCGCTTTCAGTTTGAGATAGAGGTTCCGGCACACTCGTCTTTTTTTGTCGGGGTCCATTTAGACTAGACCGCATGCTTCCTGACAAAGATATACTTAAATCGTGTTTTACTGAGCCCTTTACAGGGTATTGAGGCGAGGGAAGCTCAGTCGCGTTGACAGTTGATCTCGCGTGAACAGTTTGACCTTTGTTCAGCAAATGTAGGTGTGAACATGAATCCCCATTCTGAGCTACGGAGAGCGTCTCCTTAAGCTTGTCTGGAGGGAGTGATGAAGTTGAAGGTGACATATCTTGATTTTTTCGCATACTATGACGTGAAGGCTTCGATTTTAAGTCGGGCCTGTTCTTTTCTGCTGATGCCGGCTGTGAGAACTTCTCAAATGATTGTCGAAGATCGGCTACGCTTGGTCTCTGTTGAGGTAGTAAGATGCCTGACCCTATAGGTGACTTAGGATCTTTTTTTAGCCTCCGCGGTGTTTCTTCTTTTCGGAGTGACGCTGTCTTAGGGGAAGACCTTGCTACAGCTTGTGATGATGTCGCGGAAATGGTTGAGGACTGCAAAAATGATGAATTGGTCTTTCGAGATGATTTGGATTTTGGTAAACGGTTTGCAGGGGTTTCTTTCGATGTTATGAATGTCTTGGAGTGTTTTAAAACTGGAATGATTGACGTAGCAAAAGGAGAGCGCGCTAGAAACCGTGTTAGTACACTTTTAAGACAGGTTTAAGAAGCCGACAATGCCCACTTACACTTATTTCCCTCAAATAACTTTCGACGATCCGCCACGAGGCTTGGGTCCTACCCAGGCCCCTGGCTACTTGATGAAGCAATACTTTGCGATGTAAAAAAAAATGAAGAATGACCCGAAGTCTGTCGCTCATCCGTGTTCAGGCCTTTATCACCTACGACCCCTAGGCGTGCGGAACTGATGTTCATACTAGAGTCATCGCGTTCTGGGGCATCGGGTGCTGTGGTGGTGTGTTGTGCTCTCGTGGGAAGCATCGACTTATGACCGCAAGCGCTAGGAGGTCGGGTCTGGCGAGGAGATAATTCCGCAGAGGCTGGACTCATTGAGTCTGTAGGTGAATGACTGACTGGATCCTGATAAGGAAGAGTTCGCCTAGATCCGGTGGCCCACGGTATCGTACTTGGTATAGTCTTGTAGGTGTTATTGGAATATTGTGGCACACGAGTATCAAGGGCGTCCACGGAATCGAGGATCTCAAACCGGGATACTAGGGATTCGAGCTTGGAGCGAGGTTGGCAGCGCTCTAAAAGAGAACTCGAAACATCAAGCTGAGAGTGCCGGTCTGTATTTCTCGGATATGATGACAACGTCGATGTATCTCTCGCTTTGCCCTTGTCCTTAGTCACAGCCGTTCCAGGGTCATCATCAAAGCTAGCCACTGATCTACGATGCGGGATGCGAAGCGGTGCCGGCCTCAAGTCAGCTGGCGGAGAACTGAGGGAAGGCGTCTGAATCGAATGAGCCATTCTTCGGTGTCTAATACTAGTATACTTATTATGTACATTGGGAAGAATGACGGATTGTGTTTGTTTCATGTGTATTATATTTCGACACGGTGTACTACCTACCTTGAACTCGTAAAGAGCACCCTTGTGAATGTCCACAACCCTACCTTCTCGAGCTCAGACCGCATTCTTATTTCGGCTTAGGTTAAGGGGCTCATCTTCACAAGGTAGGCGTCTTCAACACACTGAAAACTACAATGACCTTGATGGCTTTGCCAAGTACCCGCGAAAGTAGAGTGAAGCCTACACTTTCCCTCTACTGCGCATGCAGCTAATGACCCACAGCCACGAGGAAGCCATCCGTTTCACCTTGAGCTTGTACGACCTTTCGAGGCAGGCTAATACTCTATTGCTTAAAGAAGAAGGCGCCGACAGAAGCCAGCGTGGTCGTCGGGTGCACCAGTAGATCGCTGCTACTTGATCGAAGCTTACAGTTTTAAGACCCGTCATTCCCAGTTACCTTAGCTACATGCCGGGATGGTATAGTCCACCTAAACAATTAAACCCCGTCTTCCTTCATCTTCGATGCTTCTCTATCTTGGCTGAAAGTGCTGTTTCATAGGGACTTGAGATTGGCAGTATAAGATACCTCACTTGGAGGTTAAGCGCATCGAAGTCATTAGAGACCGACTGTAAACTCTTCACATTCGGCACGAGTACATTACTATTCAGATATAGATGTCGCAACACTTCCATGAGAGTCTCGATTATGACGTTCGGGTACGAAGAGCTACATACATGAGAAATAAATTGGAAAAGAAGTTAATAGTATTATTCATTGCCTTGAATTGGCAGGCAAGGTGTAAAAGCTGTCCCCATTTCCATCTGAGTAAAGCATTCACAAGCCTTGCTGAATCTCGGTGCCGCCGGGGGCGCGCTAGGATACGCGCAAAGACTCGAACCCATAGCTAGTTGTGGGAACTTGTCGTACGAGCTGAAGATGGCTTCCGGGTGTTCCTCCGTACACGTGGGGCCCCCAAGATACCGCTTACACCAATCTACCATGGGCGCTGGCGTCTCTCTAGCCGCATACACGGCCGAAGCACATTTGTCATCGTGAGCTTCCTTGCAGACGTCGTGAGGTTCTTGGTGCGGGTTGTGATGATGCGCTGTTTCCTTTGGAGGGGGAGGCGGCACATCAACCGTGCGAAATGGCGTTTTGTCTTCGGCAATGCCTACTAGTTGTCAGCCACGAACAGTCATGTAGGGTCAGAAGTTAGAGAAATAGGAGAACACGTGGAATAGAGAAACCAGGTATTCACTCTTACCCGAACAGTAATAATAGTCAGACCAAAAGTTATGAACACAGTCGTATTTCAGCTGGGGATTCAGGAGCTGAAACATTAACAAGTCCATGTTGAGCGATTTTGCGAGGTCGTAACAGGTCGTGCCTGGGGCGGCGAGAGCCCACCCACCACATCTGTCGACCGGAGCGCCATCTTGAACAGGCCCTGGCGGCGGCACAACACCACCATCTGCAGATACGAGTTGGATTCTGGAAGCAGCAAAAGCCGCCGTTAGGATTTGTACGGTTCTCATTCTGTTTGAACAAGTCAGTCTCGAAGTGTATTATCCTCACGGGCGCCAGGCCTTACACATGACTTATAATAAAGGGATAACCCCTGTGACTTAGAGGCTCGCTTCGATGTTGCTAATACAAGTCCGGCGGCAAGTTCTATAAAAAGCACAAAGAAATTTTCCGACGTCGAAGGCAGAGCTTATAGTCCCCCATATAGACCTTTTGTTTTTTCTTTATACCCGACATGGCCACATTGGTAATTTTAATTATTAGTGCGAAAGCTCTGGTTTCTAACGAGAATACTCTTAAGATCGTATCTTGTGCATTAATATTAGGGCGTAGAGCGATATAGAGTGACCTCTTATAGCTATTTAGGCGGAAGGAATGGGAGAGATATGATGAGACTATCGAAGCAAATCAATGTGAATGAACGAACCCGTTCCGCGGGAGGGTAAGAATCCTCAACATCAGCTATATAGCATCAGATGGCGAGTAGTGTACGAGGGAGAATTGAGAACAAAGAAAGATTTGGATTTCTTCATTACGAGAGGTTTCACGGGCTAGATTAAGTTGCGTTTCTGTTGCTCTCAGTTAATTCACAGTTCAATTGTTCTACGCTATGTAGGTTTTAGCTTATCGTGCGGTGCACCATAGGTCGCGACCAGTTATACCAGCTAGTCTTATATGCGATTTGGTTCGAGTGATAGGCTTGGGAAGCTCAATGTTTCGTAACAAGTAGGTACATTCTGGACAAGAGGATTGGCGGACATTGAAGGCTTAGCCCCTGCGGCTGAGGCCTATCTAGACTCAACCCATCCAGCACAGCTACTAGCATACCAGGACAGGAAGAACTTCGATCTGCATCAAGCCTCTTACGACAGTTCTGGTCCGAAGAGGAAAAGAACTATGATTAGTCTCAAGCTATTTACCAGCACTTTGGACCCGGCACTCTGGACGCCCGGGTAGATGGGCCAATAATGAATTGATATGCGATAGGGTTGGTGATCAACGTTGTGTCCATGACATCGTGGGCAGAGAAATCACAGATCGGTAACAAGCTTGGCCGTGTATCGATATAAATACCAATATCATGCCGAATAATGTCAGATAAAATCACGGTTCACATGATTGTTGAGAGTTTCCTCTACCCACCTTCATAGCATAGCCTATACTTAGTGTATCATTCTCATGAACCCATCTTCACCATGCCAACTGCCGCTGGACACTTTACATTATCTTGCTGGAACAGCACCCTAAACCCGTCTACAGTACAACGCGGCAAACTGATGTGGCAATGCCATAGGCTAATCCAGGCTGTCAAAGCCCGCCTCACTGGAGAACAGATCATTGTTCCCTCTCGAGATGTGAAGGACACGCGAAAAGGCATAGAGATCTGTGTCATGTACCGAGCAGGTACAGGTGATTCCTTTGCCAACGTCACGAACGTGCTCAATCAAGAGTCAGCCAAGCTCCATCTCGACTACAAGAACTTCGTAGAGCAAGAAGAGAGCTTGACGCGATACTTCACCACCACCGAGCTCGCGAACCTAAATGAGCTCAATAAGCCAATCACCGAGCGGCTGTGTGAGAAGGATTTCGAACAGCTCGAACGGGCCGCAAGTGATTTCAAAGGCTTCACGGCAATGGAATCATGGTCCCAGGGCATCCCGAAGGACAAGAACTGCCAGCCTATAACGCTCATGCGTAATACCTTGTCCAGATTTCGCAAGGCTGAAGGTGAAGATCTTAAGAATGAGCTTCTGGGGATATCCAATGCACTCAATGCAGCCGCAAATGCTCCCAAGACATCATGGCAGACCATCGTGGGTATTGGGGGAGGTGCTATTGCTATCGGTGGCTTCATTGCCAAGTTGACAGGCGTCTGGGCAAAGGTGGGACTTGTGCTGGAAGTAGTGACATCCGTCGCTGCCTCGCTAACAACACTCGGTATTGCAGCCGCTCTAGCTATTGTTATCGTGGCATTGGCCGCGATCGGTGGTAAGTCAGGCGCCAAATTTACCTAGGTACTCAGCAAGGGAAAAGCTGATAAATATTCCATACAGGTGGCCTATACCTTGTCTTCAAAGATGCGAGAAATATGCTTCTCGTCGTCAATAACACCCACTCCGACATACAGCCTGTCTCACACGACATATACTCGGGCGAGGTCACGGCGGAAACTGATTTCATTCCCAAAATCTCGGAGAAAAGCCCCTGCTGCTACGCGGGCTTGTATATGTATGACAGAAAGGCCGGGTTCTACGGCACAACGGTCGGGCTGGTGTTCAAGCGTGGCGGCGGAAACGTAGCCATCGGCCTCGACTGCCCCAACTCAGGCTTCGGTGGGAAGAACTCTGTCACCCTCGCTGCGGGTAGTGATGCAGCAGACGCCCAATACAAAGCCCGAAGTTGCCATGACATGGACGCTGAAGTTAACCTTGGAACTGGCCTGTGCTCTGCGCGTATCGCAAGCAACTGGGGTAATGTTAATATGGCCCGTCTGATATTTGATGGACAATGATCAGTCTAAAGATCATGAAGATTCTGTAAAGCCGGTAATCATGCCACGTCCTACCATGACTAGCAAGTTGTTGAGAAAAGGCGGTAGCAGGGAGGTAGCCTTTATCAAAGTGCAGTTATTAACACAGTTGCTCGTGAATGTTACTGCAGCTCACCTGAGATACCTGCGTTAAGGCGCTCCATTGTGGTGGCCTGTAGGCAGGTAAAATACGCTAGCCTCTTCAGGCAAGGTTTGGTGACTTACTGATTACAGTATAATGCATTGTACATACCTCCCGTCTACCTCACTGGCAGTTAGCAACGGCTTCAGCTTAATTTAACCGATTGTCATTGAGGAAAGATGAAAAACAGCTGTCTATACCCATTCACTTCAACCGGTCGTTAGCCGTTGATAGTCATTATATGTCTAGGTAGACACATGATTACAGGCAAGGGAATTGCGGAAGCGCGCTTTCGACACACAAACACCGGTGTTGATCGCCACAGTGAAGAGTAGCGCGAAACGCGAAGCTGGCGCTCACACGGCACGCTGTTCTCATCGAGTCTCTTACCACATCCATTCAGAGATCTGTGCAATTTACCTGGGCAAAACCTGATTGATAGTAAGAATGGCGGAGGGTGAAGTATCGCGCATGCACGTTCCAACCGCCGTCGAGGGCGCCTCGGCAGGTTGGTACGCGCATCGAGCATCGACCCCAGACTCGGGGCACTCATCTTCTATTTGCAGTAAGAGATGAGCTTGAGCAAGCGGGACCTTGATTCATTTTCATGCTGATTATTCTACAGCCCAAGACAGTCCGCAGGATCCTGAATCGCCTTCGATATCAGCATCAGCGCCAGCAGCGTCGCCAGCGCCGCCACCTTCAACTTCAATTCTTCCTGCTGCAACATTGGAATCTGATGAGTCAGCAACATCCACCTCGAGCCTCGAAGGTGATGAATCCCAAGCTCCCAGGGATGTTAGCATGATCAGTGGTGCGACTGCCTGGGAGGCCGCTCTGAAAAGCTTACCTGAAGAGTTCGCCAACGCGTCAGTTCCCCTGCATCCACTGGCTCAAGCTCTCGTTGACCAGCCCGCATTACGATCTGTTGAGTGGAATCAGTTCCGGGTTGCTGGCAGCTTTGTGCCACGAACGGCTCATGACTTTAGTTCGCTCATGATCTACCTATCGGGCCAGGTGAGCCCAAACCCATGTCGCAACTGTCTATTGAGAAACGGCCCGTTCGCGCACTGCGTGGTGTCGCCACCCAGCGTATTGGCAAACAGCACACTCAGGCATGCTTGCGCGAATTGCACGTACCAGAATCAATACAAGAAGTGCACCAACGAGCCCATATCCGAACAAGAGAAGGTCCGAGCTGAGTTACAAAGATCCATGATGAGGACCAAGAATCCCGTGCCCAGACCACCCATGGCGAGGAAGCCCAAGATCGACGGTCCCCCTAAGAGCGTTCAGGCAACGCAATCGGATCGTCAATACGAACTGGAGTTTCAGCGGAGATATTGGGCAAAGGATCGCCAGCGGAAACGCAAGCGGCAGGAGCGAGAAGCCATGTCCACGAACCAGTCACCCGCCGGCCTGGGTACAGGCCTCGGCAGTAATCCGCAGTCATTTGACGAAAAGCTTCGTCAAATCCGCGCTTGTTCGCCTCGAACCCGCCGGCGATTCGCGGCCGAAACATTACAATGGCAAGCTGCGATCGCAACAGTAGATGCAGAAGAAGCCACCGCTGCTACTAACGCTTCCATGGCAAGCCCGCTACCTGCGGCTACACCTGTTCACCACCACCACTACATACCGGCTCCACCGAACAGCTATACGCCTTCGCAGTTCGTTCCACCATCATCTGCCCCGGCCGCGGTGCGTGGTTTCGCGGTGGATACCCCTGTTAGAACCGGGTCCGCTAGCTACGGTGCAGGGCATATGTACGAAGCTACGCGCGATGACAGGAGTGAGGACGAACAAGACAGCTATGAAGGCACACCATGGGTCGGGCCCTCGCATATAGGGTCTACCATCAAACCGGCACGGTGAGGGGACCGAAGACCCAAAACAATGAAAAATTCTTGTATATACTATAAAGTTGTCGTGTGATACCCTCCGAATATATTGAGATCTATACGATACTGAAAAGACCTAGTGTGGGATACTACTTTTGCCAACCTCGTCGTCCTCTTCCGGCCATTCAGGTTTATGCGTACCTCGCATACAGCTACCAGAGTCATATTTCAGCACGGTAGTATCGTAAGTAACAGCCGGCCCAAGAAATACCATGTCCTCATCCGGGACCCCCAAATCCGCCTTTGTCGTCCGAAAATTCTTCGTCTGGAACAACTCGGGCGCGACCTTGGGTAAGGAACTCACGAGCTACTCGGTAATCACGATCAGCATTGCCTTATCTCCCCTAAGAAAGGAAGTTCGAAACACTACATACCACCCTCATCTGACGATGTAAATCATCATAGTATCGAAAGTGCTGCATATCCGGCCACCTCTCGCGCAAACTCTGTTGTATATCAGGGGATTGCGTGCCAAGCGATATTAGGAAGCCATTCAGCTGATTCAGCGAAGTCGAGACGAGGTAGTTCCCGCCCTTCTTGCTCCTCCTGTCCAGCGCGTTCATGACCCCAATGCATCCGACGATGCCCGTCTGGAAGTCCGAGTTAGGTAGGAAGGGCATCACGGGCTCGTCTCGACCCCACATGCGCCCGAACAACCAGCCGATGCCCGTGACGGCGTCGCTGATCTGCTGCCATCCGCTGCGATGCTTCCACGGTCCTTTCCAGCCGTAGCAGTTCTCACGAGCGTAGACGATGCCTTTCCCCCTTCTCTTGGCCAGCTCATGAACATAAGTCGGGCCAAAGCCCAATCTCTCAAGCACACCGGGTCGATACCCATCGAGCACCACGTCAGCGTCCTGAATCAATTCCCTTAGTGCCTTTCGCCCATCCTCCGTCTTCAGATTCAGATGCGCATCCCTTTTCCCCAGATTACTCTCAAACAGCACGATCCCCAGATCCGGCAACTCCATATTCGACACACGAACAACGGTAGCGCCGAACAACGCGGCAAGTCGCGCGATAGTAGGTCCCGCAATAGCCCTCGTGAGATCAACAAGCTTAACACCTTCCAGCGGCCGAAACGTCTTAGTCCGGACTTCAGGCCAAGGCACAGGAGGCAGCTTTTCACTCGGGAATTCCTCCACGGTATACAGCGGCTCATCCGCAACTGCCCGCCCTTGCTCGCTAGCAGCGTATTCCTCTTGCGTAAGACATATACTCCCCGCCTGTCTCCAGTACTCATTGGCCTCAACATCCAACCACTCCGCATCCAACCCGCGCACAGCCTCCTCGATCCGTCGAATAGCCTCCATCTCATCCACCACACCCTCATCACGCTCCGGCAACCCAAGCATGCGCAGACTTCGATCCGAATCCAACCCCCCGTGCAGATGGAACCACCGCCCGTCGCGCGTCGGGTACACGTTCGTCACGAGCCGGCGCCACGGCGTCATCTGCGCCGTGAGGTCGTAGACGGAGTAGCGCGCGGCGACCTGCGGGTCCGACACGGACTTCCCGCCCACGCGCAGCAGCAGGAAGGAGAAGAGGAAGAGGCTCGCCACGTCGCTGCTCATGACGCAGGATTGCGTTATGCCGTAGCGCTGGGTTGCGATGGCGTTGCCGAAGGTGCCTAGGAGCGCCCACTTTGAGTATTCAATCGTCAGTCAATCAATGAATCAATCAGCTAGGCCTTGGTCCACGCTGACTGAAGTGGCTAAAAAAAGCCTGCGAATGCGTAGATCTCTATCCGCATATCTAACCAGGGAGACGAAAAGCCTCCCGTCCCGCCAGTTGTGTAAGCAATGGTGGAAAAGTGCTTGCACGACTTACCAATGCCGCGCTTGACTCGGTACACTTCACGGGCGCAGGCAAGAAGGGCTTCGAGAGCGCCGAGGGGTCAAAGGAGGTTCTTTCTGCTAGCGCGCGGACCTCATCCGGTATCTCCAACCTCTCATCGGTCAACAGGACCGAGTGAAAGATGCGCGCCGCTTCATTTTGTATGGTGTAACCTTCCATGGTCTCAGTTCTCGTGTGATAAGCTTAGAGGCGATGAGCAGTGAGCCTGAGGGGATAACAAAAATAAAAACGTGAAGACAGTTCGCATTTGACTATCGCGGGACGCTCTCGCTCGACGTCAGACACTTTACAGTAAATAAGCAATCTGCGGGGAAACACTTTCATAGAATGCAATATTATCCATAAGTTGTAATCTACCTGATCTCCCGCATGTATGAACATATTATATTAATTATGCTGCTGATGAGGTCAATAGTTTTATAACCGCCGGCTATATATGAAGATGCTTGCCCCATAACTGGTTGGAGATTGCAGTGAGATCCACATAGAATAAGGAAATGTGATATAGAGCCGGTTATCATCTGGCATCAAACATGGAATATGACATGAAATTTGTCGAAAGCTGCCTCGTTTCTATCAGGAAAAGACTATTCCCAGTTCCATGTAGCGATCTAGAGAAAAAGGAGGCCAGTCCCGGGTAAGTGCTCTGGTGACAGGGTAACAGAGTGACAGACCCCGCCATGCGCCACTAAAGAGCATGCAGATGGTAGAAACACGGGGTCCGGTAGCTATAGCTAAGACGCGTCAAGCTCCAGCGAGTTTCAATATCACGAGCTTCCTACTCCTTACTTATTGTTCAGATGAGCGCCTGTTGAACTTGCTACTACATTTAACATCTCACATCCTTGGCCTAGCAACCACAACAAAACCACCATCATATAACTCACCCACACCTCCACCCTCCAGCGCAATCGCACCCAAACCTCCCAACGCCGCAATGGCGCCTCCGACAATCATCGCGCACAAATCCGCATTCCTCGCAACACAAACCCTACACCTCTCACAAACCCTCGCTCCCTCAGCGGCCTGGCGCGCCTCCAACGAAAGCGCAGAAGACGGGCTCTCTGCGCGCGCCGTCGACGACGCACTCTACCGCCTGAACCACACCCTAACCCAACATGCGCGCCGCGTTTACGCGCCTCAGGCCTCGCGGCACGTCGCCGAGCAGATCGAGGGGCTCTTCTACGAGGAGGCGGAGAGGGCGTTGCGAGGCGACGATGATGGCGAGGGCGACGAAGGGGGCATGGGGGGAGAGAGAGCGCGGTTGAGGGTTGGGGCTGATTTTAGTATGTGATTCCTCGTCATTACCAATAAAAGAAGCGAACCATTATCTTAGCTAGCCAATTCCCGTCAAGCTAACACACCATCCCACACACAGCAACGGACGAAGCCATCGCCTCGCTCCCACCAACCTGGGACGTACACAAGCCGCGCGAAGCCGAAGCGCACCCCCTCGAAGCGCGCCGCTACGCCGAACAAACAACAATCCTAACCTCTCTCTCAGCGCGACGCCAAGAATTACACAAGCGCGTCGAGCGTCTGCGTCGCATGGCGGCGCTCCTGGCACCCTTCTCACCCTTCGAATCCCCAACCAACGCCAACAACGACAACAACACTACACAGTCTACACATACAACAATATCAGTGCAGGAGATCCTAATCACACGAAACGGCGAGATCGAGCGCGAGCTAGAGCGCATGCGGCTTCTCCTCGCGCGGGTCGCGGGGCGCATTGCGCAGCTGCCGAATAAGAGTGTTGTGGACGGTGATGATGAAGCAGAGGATTTCATGGATCTTGACTCACTTGAGCGAGATAAAGTGGATAAATTACTTGATGGATTATGAAGGTTTGGTATACGGATACTTCATACTTCATACTTGGTTACACGCTGCCAGGCCCTGGTTATTGTTGGAGAGGGATGGTCTAGGTTAGACAGTCTTCTGCATTTCAAGCGTTGGCGTTTCAGGACGGGAGGGCGCATTCTGGTTTATAGTTGTTGGAAATTGCATTTGCATTACTGTCACCAGGCTAAGTCTATACTCAAGATACCCAAGATACCCAAGATCAGATGAATTACGAAGCAGTTTTAAAAATGCCTGTATAAACTGAAAGACAAGAGCCAGACGGTTTACCCCAAGGGGCGCCGTGAGATTTCAAATTCATGATTATTGTAAGCATAACTAACTAATCAATGTCTATAACAATGACATCTATCTCAGTCGTTTCGCGCATTAGGTGAGTGAGTGAGTAGTGAGTATCTAGGTAAAGTAAACGATCCATCACATGAGGTAGACAAAATAAGAGGAGCGAGTTCCACAACGACTCCGAGCACAATTTCCATGCAACCACACTCCATGCAATCTTAGAGAGCTTTTGAGCGTGGAGGTCGAGTCGATTTCATCCGTGACCACGTCGGCATCATAGCCAATGAGTGAAAGGAGATCAGATTCCTGGAGGCACAAGCGACAGGATGCTCTTTTTCCTCTGTTCCCTGTCGCCTTCGAGTGTGGCACTAGAAAGAAGCGAGGAGAATTAGCAAAACACTCTCGTGAGAAAAGGGGGTAAACCTGAAAGAGTGAAAAAGAAAACTCACTCCTTGGCACTGTCGTCAACATCAAGCCCCATAGCAACATGCTCTTTCTCCTTTTCCTTTTCTTCAGCCTTCCCACCCTTACCCTCACCTTCTTCGTCTTTCCCATCCTCCTCCCTATTCTCTTCAGCATCATCTTCATCCTTTCGAGCATAAGGATTAGGCCTAACTACTCGCAACTTGACAATCTCCTCCGTCTTGTCATCACCCTCGGCGGTGGCAGCAGCGACCTTATAATACACGCGCAAGCCGACCGTGGCGACGGCGTTCCAGGGATTGCTCTCGAACTCGTCTTCTTCCTCGGAGGGAGGTCCAGGAGGAGGTCCCGGAGGTGGCGGGGGCCGTGGCGCGTCTGCGCGCTCCCGGAGACGGATGTCGAGTTCTCGTGCGCTGATCTCGGATACGGAGGACACTTCAGACTCGTCGGAGGACGAAGAGGCGTCATCGGCGTCCTCTGGATGTTGCTGTCTTGGTGGTTCGGGTGGGGGAGGAAGAGCTTCGTCTGGTGCCTTTTGTTGGGTTTCTGGAATTAAAGTCTGAGCTGGGACTTCGAGTGCAGTAGGAGCATCCTGCTTCTCTTGAGCAGATGAGTCTTCCTTAGTCTCTGATTCCTCAGACTTCACGATCGGTGCATCATCGCTCTTCGTCTCAGGCTTGACAGATTCTGAAGCCGGTTCAGGGGGTGGCACATCAGCTGCGCCTCCCTTCGCGTCCTCAAGCTCCTTAGCCTTAGCAGCTTTAGCAGCCTTCTTCGCTTGGAGCTTAGCCTTCGCCTTATCCTTCTTCTCCTTGCGCTTTTCCCACTGTTTGGCCTCGAGGTAATACCGGTCCCGCCGCGCTTCCATGATCTGCTTCTTAAGCTCCTCCCGCTCTTTGTCTTTCTTGCGCTTCTCGGCAGCCTTCTTAGCGCGCTTCTCCTCCTCCGTCTCGATCGTCTTGCCCTTGCTGTGCGCGAGGTCGTACGACATGCCCACGGCGACGAGCTTGTCGCGACGGTCCCGCGCGTACTTACGGATGACTTCTTCGACGGGTAGGATGTCGAGGTCCCGTGTAGCATTGATCTTCATTAGCACCGTGTACTCGCCGGCCTCGAGCTCTAGCTCGACGTTGACGGACCGCGTCTGCCGGTACGGCGCAATGCTGCGCACGACGTAGTCCTCCTGTCCCTTCTTGTGCAGTCGGAAGTTGAGCTCGAAGCGGTACTGCCCCTCGAGGCCGCGGTAGTAGCGGTCGTCAAGCTGCGAGAGCACAATCACGACGGGTCCCGGCTTTGCTAACGACAAGGCGAAGTACGTGTCGTGGTAGTCGAGCGTCCAGGGCACGGAGACGGTGGTCCACGCCGACGTGACCTTCCAGTCCGGGCCGAAGAGCCGCGTGCGGTCGAAAGCCTGGTACTTGCGCAACAGGTCGTCGTACGAGATCCAGAAGTTGCCGTCGTCGCCGAAGCGGTGGTCGAGCTTGGTCAGCCACTCGGCCGTCCACTCCTTGGACCCGTCGCTCCAGGGGCCCGTCCACTCCCCCTTACCCCAGGGGTTCTTGAGCAGCACGAGGCGCTGGCCGTCCATCTCGACGGCGCGCATGACCGAATACGCGTGCAGCTCGACGATTCCCTTGCGCTCGCCCCAGACGGCGCCCCACATGCCCGTCGAGCAGCCGAAGAGGAACTCATCGTTGACCTTCATCAGCTCCTCGCGCCAGAAGTACTCCTTGTCGAGGATGTCGGTGGTGTACAGCTCCGTCGTGACACCGCCCGTGAGGTCCTCAATCCCTTCCCCCGTGAACCCGCCCTCGATCGCCTGGTAGTCCCCGTGGGCCTTGGCGTAGGCCTTCTCGAGCAGCGGCAGCCACGTCTCGTTGGTGTCCTCGCACTGCGCGAAGTAGAGCGCGCCCGAGCCGCTCTGATACGCCTTGCGGTACTGCTCCTCCGAGTCGACGCGCTCGCGGTCCTCCCAGAGCAGGCGCTCGAGCACGCTCTCGTCGAAGTCGGGCTTGGTCAGGAACAGCTTGTCATCGATGATCTCTGAGATCCACTCGCCGTCGCGGTGGAAGACGAAGCCGTAGACGCCGACCTGCTCGTCGCGCGCCACGCACACCCGCTCGATCAGGCTGGGCTTGTTGCTGAGCGTGCACAGCGCCGCAAGCAGCCAGCAGTCGCCATCCCGGCCCTGGCGGACGTCATTGGCCGTCGGCCCGTCGATGTAGAACTTAGGCTTGTCGAACACGTCGAGCACGCGCTTGACGCTCTTGGGGTGGAACGACGACGGCGGCGGCTCGTCCGACTTGTTGCCGCTGCTCTTGGTGTTGCGCAGCGACTCAAGCGTGTCACGGTCCCCCCATTTCAGGTCCAGCTCGAGGTCGAAGTGCGGGTCCCGGTACTTCTGGTTAACCCGTCGGCATTCTTTGACGATCTTGGCGACCTTGGCCTTACACACGGCCGCCGCCTCGTCGTAGGACGCCTGGGTCGTCGTACCCTCGCCGGCTTTCTTGGATCGTCGTGCTGCTCGTTCAGCATATTCATTGGACGGGATGACGGTCGTTGCTGTAACGAGGCAAGACAAATATGTCAGTATTGTTTTGAGGGAAGCAAGCGTATACATAATACATGTTTGAACACATCTTCCCGTCTGCTCAGGGTATAGTTCTATGAAATCGGGGGCACCACAACATGGCATAGTATAAACGTAAACACAGCTCTACGAACCTTTTCCAGGCGCCTTAGTAGTGAACTTGGTCCAAAACTCGTCAATAGCTTGCTGGGGCGTCTGCTGCTTGTTTTTCTTCGAATGTAAAGATACTGTAACCGGAACTTCCGCCATGATGGTTCGTGCTACTATGTCGTCTCGTTCTAGGAAATACTCTGCCTCTGAGGCGGCGTCGGGTGGGAGGATGGACATGACGGGCAGCTGTGTTCAGGACGCAGGCAAATCTATACTGCGGCTTGAGATCAACAAGCACGGCGAAGGGAAGGTCAGACCGCTCGCGCGCAGGAACGGCTCTTATGGGGAAAGTCCACTTCCTGCGTGTGTGTATAGCGAGAAGGTTGCTCAATGTCGGCAGTTCCACCTGTACTCAAACACGCGACAGGCAGCTTCCCAATGTTGAAGAACCTCAACTATGACAGCAACCACGACGTGTGTAAGACTAAGTAGAACCAGCAGCTTCCGTCAGATAAAAGAACGGGCTCGTGGGAAAAGTGAGTCATTCGCTCTCACCTAGTCCAGCCTTGAG
This sequence comes from Xylaria sp. FL0064, assembly GCA_022593225.1. NCBI lineage: Eukaryota > Fungi > Ascomycota > Sordariomycetes > Xylariales > Xylariaceae > Xylaria > Xylaria sp. FL0064. The sequence goes on along the minus strand of JAJKLE010000007.1, from coordinate 1,004,784 downwards.
GTGGAGTTAAAGACACCGAACACACCACATTGACTACATTGGGGGCTATTTTTCCTTCAGCCTTCCGCATGCTCACGTTGATCTGACATGCAGAGAAAAGCGTGAGATGCGCGTACTGCAGCCAATTGGCGAGGGGTTTGACGCCGACAAGTGAGGGCAATGGCACCAAGCCAAGCTAGGTAGCCCAGGATATCAGACCTCCCCATACCGCTTAACTACCTAATTGCATTTGAGTTACTAGGAGTCCCTAACTCTTTGAACGAGGAAAAGCGCCTGATTCCCATCGCCCTCGTCCCACGTCGCCACGGAAGCGAATAATGTTATTTGTTGCCTGTAGGGCTGCGTCACCCGCAAGTCGCCGATGATAGGTCAATGAGGGTTGGCGGGGGATCTTGGAGCAACGCGGGGGCCAAAAACCAAGACCACTGGGAGCGGTAACGATCTATACTAGATCTATATTTGAACTAGTCTAGGCTGAGGTAGGAAGTTATCGCAAAGTCTCACTAAAACAGGGGTCTAGACCACGCATGTTGAATACCTTGATGAGAACTTGCTCAAATTTCTATAAGCCAGATTTTAAAAGTGCAGTTCTCATTCACCCATGGCAGCATGTCAAGTATGCTACTTCATCAAGAGTCATGAAGACCAAGTACAACGTTAAACGTGAAACGCGATGAGCTTGTGAGCCCCATACGCAGCCTAGAGCGTATTTGGCAACGTGACCCCATCTTCTGCCTGGGTGTAGCTCGAGCTCTCTCCGCCAAGCAAATAGCTGCTCGACAATCGCAACGCGGCTGTATTCATCGTTAGCTGTGTGACTATGTCGTCTTCCTCTCCTTGTTTTCATTATGTAAGGTAAGGACATATGGTTGTGTGTGTGTGTGTGTGTGAAAAAGAGGGATATAACTATAAGTGTCATAGTGTCCTTTTCACCACAGTATTTCACATCTCATGCTCCGAGAATATTTGATTTTATATTGAAACTGAGTAGGAACAACAATACCTTTGAGATGTCTATTTTCATCAAGCCTCATATTTCGAAATGGCCATCGGATTTTTACCGCCAAACAAAAGGATGCGAGACTTTAGCAAGCTAAGAAGCGTTCGTCACTCTCAGTTCAACGGACAACAGTAAGCGAGGCTTATCAGAGCCTTACTGAGCAATCAGCCATCGTAGGTATGGGTATGAGTGATATTCGTCTCAAGCGAATTGGCTTGGCCTTCTCGACGGGCTACCCCTTGTCCATATGTTTGATATCTTAATTGCTAAGACGGCACCGCAACAGGACTGATGTATAGACTCTATTGAGGAGCCAGCTCTTGGTTCATAAGCCTTCAATCTATGAGTAGATGGTTCAAATCACGACGTATAGACGCAACTGACAGGTGAGGTAACGTCTAGTGGTATATGGCGCTGGAAACGACACTCAGTGCTATACCGCGCAAGTAAAGGTAGAGGGATATCTTAGGCTCTATGCTTCGATGTTTCGCATGGTGTATTTTCAGTTACGCATTTCTTATATGAGACTGTAGAGGTTGATTATCCGATACGTTATAGTGGTCCGTCTTCAATTTTTATGTACAGGTGTGTAATGAAGGCATTTATGATATGAGGGGTTCACTATCACTGACCGGATATAAAATCGGCATGAAAATTTGAGTGCTTCCTTCTTTTCCCTCTTCATTAGAATAAAAAGAAAAAGTTGAGAGGCTTCAATTGAGTTAGCAACTCAGATAGCTCATATTCACCATCTGCGACCAACAATTGGCGGAGTTATAGAACATGGAAGTGACCGATGAGCCACGTAATAGTGAAATATATTCAATTCAAGGCTGCCATTCTTTATTGAGACTATTGTCTATTGAAGTGGGAAAGAATAACGGAATAGAACGCAGAGGTTGTGAGTTTCTCACGAGGAACCATCTAGCGATGTACGCAGAGGTGGTTACCAGAAACGAAAAAGCAAGTTTCTCGCGGTAAGCATGCGTTGTTCACAGGACCGGCTGGCTGCAGCAGTAACGTGAGGCGACCTTGTCTACCCCAAAGTTTATGTAATACTTATGAAAGTATTCTACTCGGGGTGGCCCAGTTCTAATGAATCCATCACGGATGAGTGATCTTCTTGGTCTCAATTACCCCGCGTCACCAATTGACATACAAAACACGAGGCTGGCAAAACGCCAGCTCTTGTTGGCTTGCAAGTGAGTGGACAGCATCAATGCCACGAGACCTGGGGATGACCGGCATACAAGATTCACCGACATAAGATCGAATGTGACGGGATTTGTTTTGGCTGGGCATGCAACCCAAAATTAATCACCCACCGCGCCGTGACTAGTGAATGGACACAGCAGCAGTTCAGTAGTAATTCATCAGGTTGAGCATCACCGTGAATCACAGCAGCTCATGGGGCATTCACGTGGCGTGGTGGGTGGTATAATCCAGTCGTGCTCCTCTTCCATGTTTTTGTTTCAGCATTATACTACGTGACAGCGGCCGGGTGGCAACTATACGTGCTATCCTCGAGCGAGACCACATTGACCTATATACTCTGCTATAGCCTAAAATCTGGCTGTGTCATCTATAGCGTTTCGAGTTTGATGATTCGTTGACGACTGTCAGGAGTCACAGCATCTCGAATACCTGATACGCCAAAAGAACGCGGAGTAGTTGGAGGTGCAAGCACAGCAGGCCCGGCCTACAGCTGTACGCTCCGCCTCCAAATACAACCCAAGAAAAAGGGGTAGGGTCAGACTGCACTCCTCCTCTACCCAATCCTATCCTATCATCCCATCCTGCGATAAGATCTCGCCTTAGTGATACGTGTACCTGCGTGGGTTTCGGCGAACGATGCATCATTCGGAGAGATTTATTCTCGGTTGACCATAGAATGAAGCAATCTATAGATGTCAAAACCGACCAAGACGGCCCATTTCAGACCCAATATAATGCATAAAGAGTTGGCGTCAGCGAAAAAAGCAGACGGAGATGTTAATACTGCCTAGACATCTCCCAGAAATTTTGGAGGCGAATGTTTAACAATGGCTCGGAGGAGCGACGCTCGAGTCAGAACTCGATCGGTGAAGGATCAGCGCAAGCCTAGGCTGTTATTCAACAAACGGCAAGAAGTCTAGGCCGCGAGATCGACAAGATCGTCCCCTAGAAGACGCCCTCCTTCTCCTCTCGGTATCCTGCCCGGAATAATACAATGCAGTGGCCCTATAGGTGCTGACCAGAACAACAACACAACAAATAATACCGACACTTAAGACTTCTCAAAGCCTGACGGGGCGCCAGCTTATGCTGTCAAGATAGCAACTTCTTTCCCTGATAGCGTCACTCATCTTGAGTGAGCGGTGTGTATTACCTACCATGCATCACTTATCCAGGCGCTGTATTACTAGACGATGCATAGTGTGTGTGCCTGGTGATCTGATCGAGATACTTATTCAGTTCACGCACATCTTCAGCATTTGAAGCTCACTTACGGCCACTTGTTCGCGCGAACAGCTTTCTCACATTTGTAAACACGCGCGAATATGGAGATAAGGCTCCCAAGATAAGAACCAAGCGGTAGATCAAAACTGAAACGAGCCCGTCGAAGCCCCTTGTTGGATGTTCATCCCATCACAGGTGCTCTCGTAGATTAGTCTCGTAGTAGCCTAGCCGGATCCAGATAGACAAGGCCTGTCAAGCTTAGATAGTAAGGTTAATGCTGTCTGACTGAATCTTAGTCCTTATGCTCTTCTGTGCGGCTATTGGCCCAGCTACAGGGTAACGAGGACCCCTGAACTAGCACATCACAGCATTAGCGTCTGGGCAGCCGGTTTTCACGGGGCGTGTCTGACTGCGTAAAAAGACTAATACCTAGACTATTTTAACTCCCGCAATCCGACGCTCCCGAAGAACGTCGGAGAATCGGAAAATATTCTGCAGGCAATAAGAAAACAGAATATTGAAGATGAAGAGTTGCTGTAGGTCGCCTGGAATATATTGAACGCAAGTTAAAGACGGGGAAAAGAGCCAAAAGAAAAAGAAAACGCACTTGAGCATGGGGTAGCATGTAAACGCCCGCCCGTCGGCCGCCTAAACCCAGAAATGCAACTTTGACAACGCAGCGCTTATTATGAAGAACCGTCAAGCATTACCGCCACTTGGCAACCTGTGTCTGGAGAAACAGGGGCCATTGCTAGTGAATTTCTTCACGTTGAGAAATTCATAGGCTGTTGACATCTCACGGAGAACCCCCTCGTAAGCGCATTACTACGACGCCAACACCTACCTGTAGAAACACCTAGTATACAGTAGTATAGGTCTAAGTAACACTGTCAGTCCCATCTGTAGGGTAGTCCTGACCCATTCAGTGAATCGACAAGATCTTTTTCACCACTCAATTGAGTCTTGGCAATCCATCACAAAAATCAAGCGCGCGCGCTTGCTAGAGCTTGACATCCAACGGCTCGCCTACCATATCTCAGACCCACGGCCGTAGACGCCTCGACTTTGCCTTTTTGGATGAATCAATCCCTAAAATAAGCGATCAATCTGCATCTAAAGAAGAGACCCCAGGAGGCGGCAACCCGGCGACATACATTCTTGGTATCGTAGGTACCGGTCGGTCTCGATGAGTGGTTGGCTTTTACCGTCCCACGCTCGCGTACCTGAACGGGGACAGTAACTATTTTGACACTAGGGCTTAGTAGGGTAGCTTGGGTTCTGCGTTGGGCATAAGGCCAAATCTAAAATCCATCTGCGCAGTGTTTCAGAAACCTTGCAGAGGTGTGCTCCGGTGGCAACGCTTCGCTGCAATGTTCCTTGCATGAAGAAAGCCAAGCCGCCAAAATGGACCAAAGGGAACTAAGCCTCGTCCCCTTGCTTACCCCTTTTGGGCGAGTTCGTCGAGGGGCTTTCCCAGTAAGGCCTTCGTCCGATTTTCGAGCGAGGAATCAGGCTTTTGGGAGACGGCAGCAAATGGCGATCATAGCCAGAAACTACACGGCGGCATGGCCCGGCTATTTTCACCTCTGAAGCTAGGTAGGTGCTCAGTAAATGAAGCATGAACGGCTCTGAATGACCATCGACGCAACACCGCTTTTTGCTGTCAAAGAGAGAGCCTATATCGCTACTCTTATGCTTGACAAGATCCGGCGGCTTAGTATATTTGTGCCAATTATACCCACCTTGTCGTGATACCTCGACGAACTCGACCTGAAAAGAAAAAGAAGAAAGAAAAGTAGAGGAATGACCTGGACCGCGATCGGTGGCCTATGTCTAAGTAGATAGAAGACATTGGCATTCCTTTCAACAATGGCCACTTGTGTTCTTTCAACAACTCTGACTCTCATTCGGGGTCCATACTTGCGCTAATACAATCAGAGAATCGACTTGCTATTGATTTCTTTTAGTGTAGGCAGTCTAAAAGACGCGTTCGTTGTCCACTGCTACCCCTGCACCCTAAACAAAGTTTCACCTTTTATCTCCCAACCAGGCCATTATGGCCACCTCTCAAAGGCTCTCTTTGGCTCCCGTGTCTTGCATCCCGGCCACCCCCCTGTTCGCCAGCGTGGCGCGGTCCCATGCTCGGCAGTGGGGAGAGGCAGCTTAGTCTCGATGCCATGCATTTGCTCCTTTTTTCCTTTGTCCAAGATATGCGAGGTGGAGCTTCTGGTGTGTAAGCTATCTGCTTCCATCCTGCCCGCCGGGGTCTTGTCCGAATTCCCATAAGTCAGGTAGGCGAGGTTAGGGACTTAATATATATCCTTTCCTCTGGACATGCCAGCTCCGAGGTTGCTTTTCTTTTCCTTTTCTTGGTCCCGCTCTCTTCTCTTTCAAGAATTATCTTGATATCCGTTCACTCCCGTCTTGCTAGTCGAGCTTTCTATATATCCACATTCTTTTCTTCCTCCTTCGCCGGTTGCTATACGCATACCCGAGTTGACATAAACCTCCTTTTGACATTTGTCTCTCCTTCCTTTATACACGCTCCCTGCCAGTCAGGTATTCACTATACATCTTCAGAACGCCCGGCCCTGCGTTCAGTTTCTCTGAATACATTCTCACTAGATCTTGGAAAGATCATATCCTACAACGCTCACGGTAGAACATATCGACATTCTTCATATAAGTCCGACATTACTCACCAAAATGCGTTTTCAAACTACAATTATACCTCTTCTCCCCAGCCTTGTTGCTGCGATCAGACCCCCCAATGTCAACGGTATGACGTTGTCATGGTTTGAGGCTTTCGAGGGCGCCGCGGGTTCTTCCCCGAACACAGATGTTTGGAATATAATGGACGCCATCGACACCAACCACGAAGTGGAGGTATACACCCACTCGAACAACAACCTGCAAATCAGCGGCGGTGGCACAGTCCAGTTCGTACCTCGGAAGTCGAGCACAGGCCAGTGGACATCAGGCCGTATCGAGTCGAAGGAATCATGGACACCCACACCTGGCAAGGTCATGATGGTATCGGCCAACATCCTCGTGGGCAACAACGCGGTCACGAACAAGCAGGGTCTGTGGCCGGCGTTCTGGCTCCTGGGCGACGCCGTAAGACATGGAACACCCTGGCCCGCGTGCGGCGAGATCGACATCTTCGAGCAGGTGAACGGCATCCCCACGGGCCACGGCACGCTGCACTGCGGCACTAACCCGGGCGGTCCATGCCAGGAGACGAACGGGCGCTCCGGCACTGTGCCGATGGTGCTGAACGGCTTCCACACCTGGTCTGTGAAGATCGATCTTACGAACTCGGACTGGCGCGCGCAGACCATCTCGTTCCAGGTCGACGGCAACAATTACTACACCGTCAGCGGTGCTGATCTCAACGACGCCCCTGTCTGGTCCACACTGGCTCACAGCCCCATGTACATGATTCTCAACGTCGCCGTGGGCGGTGACTGGCCCGGCCCGCCCAATGCTGTAAGTTATTCCCCAGCTGCGCTGCGACGGATTACACATGTTTTCTGCATACAAACATACTAACGTGCTAAAACAGGCTACCCTCGACGGCTACGGCGCGATGATGGAAGTCCAATGGGCAGCCGTATACAGCTCGTAGACTCCAAGACTCCGAGCTGGTACGCATAACGGGAAATAGATCGGGATTCGGCCGTAATGAAAATTACGGATGGCGTTTTCATTAGATGGAAAGATTCTGGGGAACTATATCCGGGATGTCTTTTTCTTGATTTACTTTTTTAGTTCATGATACCTCTTTGCCTTCACATTTGGGATTACCCCAACACATATATACATGCATCTTGAGCGGATCATTTTTGGAAAAGCGCATCCGCAGAGCTGCTGTGGAAGGAAATGAAAATAAGGGCCTGACCATTTCTGTCGACCTGCCGGGTCTGTCGGTGCACTGTGATTGAATCTCATGCGACAACGTATGTGTTCGTATTGTTCAGTTGTCTAGAATGAATGACACACACAAGCCCCTTTGAAGTCTCCCTTTCTCCCACCTGTGTGAGGTTATTCTATTGGGCTTATTCACCACGATAAGCTTGACACGGAACTCTGAATGCGCTTAGCCGACACTGATGACTCGGTGATGATATTGTACGGCAGCTAAATGGGCGGCACGTATAAATACCATTGGCAGAAACTACAGTTGCTTCGGCCCCTCGTGATGTTACTTTTAAGGACTTCATGCTTGCCTTTTATTAGAATATGCCCTTCATCGCTATTAGACTGAGGATTGATTAGCGGAAGCGGGCTAACAACTATGTCATCATGTTATGCAGAGGTCATTGAACACCGAAGACATGCTGCAGACTCCAATCTACCTCCCATAGGCTCGGCATGCTTTCTATCAACTTCTCACATCGTATATCGGAACTAAATAGTTAGGTTAGACGTAGCAGCTCAAAGGCGATCGGCTCCTCGAGAATAGCAAACTATGGTGAGAGGAATTGAACTCACATAAACATTTTCAAAGTCGGTGTAATCCTGCTCGCCCAACAATTTGGCCTTAGCGATCCTATCTTCTTCCGTGAGGTCCTGTTCGCGCAAGAGCTTATTCCGCCGCCGATTCCTCAGGACGAGCGTAAGGCGCCAGAGCGCGATGACCAAGAATTCGATAGCGAAAGACGTAGCGCAGCCTATCGTGCCGGGGATATACCGCGGCTAAATAGCGTGCGGTTAGAAGCTTGTTACAAACGGAAGAAGTCGTCCATCAATCTACTTTTAAGTAGTTATGTGACACTTACGGCATCTTTGTAGTTGAAGATCTGCGATCCGACAATATTGCCGACGCAGTACCCGACGAAGGTGAAAGATGAAGTAAGCGTGCGTTTCGTCCGACCCGCTACGTTCGAGGGGATGAGCGTCCACGCCAAGAATAGCGAAACCACGGAAGTCACCGTCATGACATAGCTGGGTGAACTTTTTGTTAACAAGCGCCGGTGGCTGTTACATCATCATATTGAAGACTAACCCGCCCCATTTGGTCCATTTATACTGCGGTTCGTTTGGTAGCAACGAAAGGATGATGAAGCCGATGAATGGCGGGATCACGGAGAACATCATGAAGTACCTTTCCGTGTTAATCTCATTCTGAAAAGAGACATGCTGTGCGCTTGGAAAGGACTCACATGCGCAGGTTCTTCCACTTGCTGCAGACAACACCGATGATAACGAAGTAACCGATGGAAATGAGGCTTCGAGGGATATCCAGCAGGATGAACTGCAGATTTGCTTCTCAGGGGTTAACGCGAGGTACGACGTACGAGGTCGAAGCCCGTGGAGCGTAGCACACTCACTAAAACCAAACCCGGTATTTATGATCGCATTGAAAGTTGTCAGACCGCCGTTAGAAATCGACGACAGGAATGCATTTATGCCAGCGAACCAAAACTGCGACACAGTCAAGTTTAGTAATGAAGAACGCTAACTGAGTTAAGACTTTCTACTCACACATGGATCAACTAGGCATTCTCTGACCTGTTTCCACTTCCAAGTCTTTATCCCGGTCCTGTCGTGTCCAGTGTTATTGGCCATGATCCGAGCATGCGCCATCTTCTTCTCTTCGGCTGACAGCCACCGAACCTCGGACGGTGTCCCAAGCAAGAAAAGGCATGTTGTCCCAGTGAGAATAGTCAGGGCACCAAGGTACTAGGGCCGAGCCATTAGAATTCTACGTTCTGGATCTTCAGATCGACCGTACCACCAACTCACGTAGGACATGTATCGCCAGGGCTGGAACTCAGGACCGTGTGAGGATGCCGAAGACCCAATCCCGTACAGGATCAAGTTCGAAATGATACCGAACCCGGCATTGGCGCTTTGGAAGACAAGGGCTCTGGATGCGTGCTCTCGAGTGGTGTACCTTGCCAGGTGTATTAGCACCGTCTTTGTTGACGCGAGGGACAATAGGGTTACCATGATCCTATGATGAGGATGAAACCAGGCGAGATACAGCACTAAGTCGATATTCAGCCTCCCACTACGTTACTTAACAGCGAGATATGTTGCTCACTTCAAATAATCCCTGGAGCGCACGCAATGTGATCAGTTGAGTAAAGTTCTGCGCGAATCCAATACTGAGCACCACAATGCCCCAAATGATCATGTAGCAGGACAGCGTGCGTCCCATCAAGTATCGCTGAAGTATGAAATTGGACGGTAATTCGAACAGGACATAAGTAATGTAGAAGATAGTGGTCAGCCATGGGTATTGTTGTCCGACGAGCCCAGTATCCTATCGAAAGACGACAACCAAGTCAGTGAACCTATTCTCTTGTGAAGGGTACAGGGATATGTCATTTGTTGTAGGAGGATGTCTTACCTCCCTCAGGCCAAATGTAGCCTGGGTTCCGAGTGATGTTTTGTCGGTCTGCTGAATACCGTAACACAGCCACATCAACGGGAGCAAGTAACGGTCGATCTTCCTCCTAAGCTTCTTATACTCTGCCTCTGAGTACACCGGCACTGGTGTATGATCAGTAACATACCGAATACTTGTCATCCTAACCACACACCAGCTAGTTCTTGTATTTCACATTCCGCAATGCTCGCTTTCTCGCTGGCCCCAAAGACCTGGCCCTTCTCGGAGCCGTTCTTCTCATCTTGGGCAATCTCTAATGCGGGCTCTGAGTTGTTTGTCATTTTCGTGTTGTCGGGCTCTTGCGTCGTCACATATGGGTGTCTTCTAGTGCCTACCCATGCAGTGTCTCGCCGTGCCCAGATACAGAGTTGCGGATAGTCATCTTATATACGTGCCCTATATACATGCCGGTATCAATCTTTGCACGTGAAATGGTACGGCCGGAAGATAGCTTATCACTGGACCGCTTCGAGGTAGATGATAAGATTGCTCTGATAGGCCAATCATAACAGATGTAGTTGCCTTCTATTGTCTGCATCGTACCTTTCTCCCCTCATTCACTGCAGCGATGGTCATAATCATGCCAGATGATCTTGCTTTGTAAGTAGCTCTCATGTGGGGGAATGCATATATAAGCATGGGTCCTTATCTCTGAATGTCCACCATGCATACGTACCACGACATCTTCGGTGAGATTCCCCAAGTTCTATGCGTATCGACACATATAGCCTGCAGTATTTTCAGTCGTTCTATTTGGAATGTGTGGATTGGGCAGGTGTATAGACATCGAGGTGGAGAAGAAAGCATATGTATGTGGTATAAATAAGGGTGGCGACCACACCCACTACGTACATGACATGTCCAGTGGATGGTCACTCTTTCAAGCTGGCAAGACCAATGATCAAAATAAATAAGAAAATTTGAAGTAGAGAAGAGAAGAGAAGGAGATTGGAAAAAGGCGGAGATAAGGAAGCTTAACATTGGCCACTGCGGAGATCGGATCCTCAGCGCCTAACGATGCAGAGAAAGACGTTGACGACGTTCAGTAAGGATGTTGGGTGGGAGATGCTTCGATAGGCCGTATCAACATTGCCAAGAATTAAGCAGCTTGCCTCGAACGAGTCTCGATCTGGGCCATCGTTCAATACAGGGTTACTTTCGGGGACATTCACTTCCCGAACCATGCAACGCTTAGGTATCGCGCTTTTCGTCTAACCTCCCTACTTCACATGAGCTTACCGCTGCTAATTCTCATAAACTTCTGGCCACGCTGTCTATACCATTTGAAACATGTTAGGCCTTCTGAGACTGTTATCGTCAGCCTGCTGGCGTTCTTCCTCGACCGGCTTCAAATGTCTCGGCCTACGATAAGGTTCGAGTCGGGATACGGCAGGCCACATTCATACCTGAATTGAGAGGGAGAGGTATAAGAATCTCAATCTAATGACATATGAATGTGCCCCGGGGAATTAAGTATTCGAGATGTGGGCGACCCAGATGGCCAGATACCCTGGCCTTGAATTCAGGTAAGTATCTGGGGAAACGCATTTCTAGAATTCGGTGTGTGATATCGCTTATGCCGAAAAGATTTATCAAGTCAATTCTGACCTTTAATATCGTCATGATTGAATAAGAATAGCGAGATTTGTATTCGCCACAGTTGTCAGATACGAGAAGGCACTGTGCTCAACTACAGGGCTTGCTTAAAGTAGCGCACTACCTAGGTACCTACTTAAGTAGGTAAGTATCTGACACTGTATACAGTGAAACCTCGCCTGGTTTACAGTAGCATCTGCAGTCGTCGTACTGTACAGCGCAATGTGCTGCCTTGAAGTCCAATCCCGATATTTAGCTGTATCATGACTACCGCTCGCGACACTGCAATCACCATGCTCCGACCCATTATGGCATTCATGACATCGGACAAGACCTCCGATGCACTCACCACTAATCTGGCAAGGGCGAAAGCGTATTACGATGAAAAGCAATACCCTAAAGCTGCAGCCATCTTCAAGCAGGTCCGGTCACCTCCAATGCTTTGTTTCATTCTCACGTCATATCAGCCGTCGTTGCGACAGAGCCATCTCATTTCTTAACTTCTTTATTTGTAGATTCAGTATCTCCGACTAACCCTATCATCTTTAGATTGCGAACTCTTGTGTCTGTGGCGTGCAGGTCAGGACATCGCCCTGCTGCTGCAAGGCCCTTGTCCCAGCAATTGCAAACGGCGCCGTCGACGCCGAGCTGAGGAAGAAATGCATCTGCTCTGCCAGATCTGACGTCCGCTGCAAGAGCGCTGAACATCTCGACGCGTTGGACGGGCTGGCAGCTGTCCACGAGGCTAAGCGTCTCGTCGACATGGCCATCGTCATCGCCGAGGCCATGATCAATCTAGCTCCTCGTGAACCCAAGGTATGCTGCCTCTTCTCCTGATTAGGGAAGATAGCGAACCTCACGCATCTGTCTGACCGAGAATCCGGAAGGGCTTTCTTCGCCTTGGGAGAATTTTGCGTCTTCAGCGCTCGTATCGCCAGGCACTCCAGACATACCAACAAGGGATCGAGCTGGTGGGCAAGAAGAACCCGTCTCATCCCCTTCTCCCCGTGAGTACTACGTATAGGGAGTATCAATATTAGCCTGCTAAACTACCCTGCAGATGCTACACCAAATGAGAGACAAGGTCAAATACCCCGCCGTGGCTACGGATCCCCTGCCGGTCTTGCCCCTGGAACTTGTTACCCTGATCTTCAAGAACCTAGATTTTCGATCTTTGTGGTAAGCATAATCAACTTCTCAGGATCACGACTCACTGTTTGCTAAATATTGGAATTCTAGTCGCTGTTTGAGAGTTTCGAAAAGTTGGAAAAACCTATTGACCTCGCAAAATGCCACGATCCAATCACTCTGGCGCGTCCAACATTTTGACCGCTGCACGAAGCATGTTCGCCCAGCTTCAATCCAAAAATACGCGACCTATGCAGGGTTTCGGGTCACTGAACTCGTCATCGTGAATTGTCGTACGTTCGGAAACTGGAACGTGCTTCGGTGGATTGCTGGCTCGTGTCGAAGTCTCCAGGTCCTCAAGCTACGAGGGCCAAGAGAAGTAGGCCAGTTTCCCGCATCTTTCCCCCTTGGTGACCTTTGCGTACCTCAACTGACCAGCCTGTACCTTGGCTTCTATGCGCCATTTGTGCTTGAGTTTATCAACAAAATAGTCTCCTCGTCGGCCACGACGCTCCAAGAACTGACCATTTTAAATTTCCCGAGCCGCCTGACCAAGCGAGTTGAGGCGGCAGAGACGGTAAACTGGCCGGTGCTGGATCGCCTTCGGGTCCTCCGCCTTGGTGGCCCTCCCCACTTCGGCGCGGGGACAATTCTTGAAATTGTGAGTTTACCTTATTTTGAGGTTAGCTCAATCAGCTCATAAACAATAGCTATCATTTGCGTCCAGTACTCCCAACGTGGAAGAAGTTTGGCTAGAAGGTCTTTTTGTCCCTTTGAGGAACCTCCCTGAACCCCTATGGACTCCTTGGCCACACTTGAAGAGGCTATTCGTAGGACAGCATGTCGCCTGGCAGTGGAGCTTCCATATACCCCGTCTCCTACCATTTCTCCTGCCTTCAGGACTCGAAGAGCTGCACGTGATGTGCTATGGCTGTGGCCATACATCGACCTTTTCATGGGCTGTGTTTGCCGAGAGTGACGAAATGTCTCCCGAACCCAAGAATCTCCGAAGGTTCACTCTTCGGGACCGAATTCCTGGACCGAGCGGCACCGGGTGGCCCGAACATCTGCAGAACTGCGTGCGACCCAGTCTTGAGTCAGGCTCGCTGAAAGAACTAGGCATGGTTTTTCCCAGACCCCACCCGTCCTGGCTGCGGAGTAACGAGCTCAAATTCCTCAGCCTCAAGGGTCTTTCGATGGAGTTCAGCACCCACCTGTACGCCATCGACGAGGCTCTTTCCGACTTCCTCGACCGCTTCCCCAACCTTGAGGGCCTCGATATTGCAGAGGAGCCCTTTAGCAACGCGGCGCTGGCCAGAGCGATCCAAAGGGGCGTCAAGCTCATCTATCACCGCGGCGATAACAACATGAGAACAGAAGTCCGCGAATGGGCTCTTGAAAAGCACAACGCGCGGATCGTCAAGGGCGACTACGTCACCAACTTGCCAATCTATCCACGTGATGAGAAATTTAAAGATTTTTATTGAGAGCTACTGTCTATGTCTATCTGACACCAGGCACCTATTGGTTCCGACTAGTTCTGAAGACTTGGCTCTTCAATGTACTGCCTATGAGATACTTCCCTAACGGAGTAATCTATTTTTGGAACGGAAACGAGCGCTTCCCTAGTTTATAGCATGTTGAGAGTATCATTGGAGAAACCGCCTATCTCATCTCGGCGCCGGCGTTTTACGATTCTCACAGGCCCAAGGGGGGTTTTCTCAGCTCGCCGCATTTCGGTTCAGCCCTCGTCGTCACTTACCTACCTGACGGCATCTCAACCGATAGGCTCCTTCTGTTCTTGTCAGTCACTGCTAGCGTTGGACTTCGGCTTTTCAACTGACAGCCTTTAGCCTTCGTCCTTAACAACACCAGCCACGCCACGACCTTACAGCGAGCAAGGCTCCCCGCTGTCCGTTGTGGAAAGGCTTCAATAGCGGCCAGTGCAAATTTACTAACGCGGAATAAGACGCACGATCTTAGTAAGGCGAAGAGAGCCGCAGACAGACAGGGATGACCAGTCGTATGATGAAGGGCACGGAAGGAATGCATCAGCTGGTTTGGTTCATTCTACACTACTCCATTCCTACTCGCAACAGCGGTGCACAAAGATTCTTAACAGGCTTCAAGAATGCCTAATGGAATTACTCTATCTACTATCTAGATAATACTTTCCCATCAACGAATAATACTACTACCAACCACTTCCGCTGTGCTGTCACGACATTATCTAAAGAAGTCAAAAGAGAAATCATTCTATAATCGAAGTAGAAAATACGCAGTAAAGTAAAGTAGAAATAATATTCTCTTGCTTTGAAACAAAGAAAAAAGGAAGCAATGCCATTAAGTACTAAATGAACTAAGACTCTCGCTCGCTCGCGTATATGCGGATGTGCATGTGTATGTATGTAACATGTGTGTAATGTATATGTGTGAGTATAACTGGAGCGGAATACTGAACCCAATGAACCACCCAACCAACCAAGCAACCAGGTAACCAGGCAAATCACATCCAGAAAACCTCCAGCTCCATTTCCAGGTCCAGTTCGATGAATCAAGCCTTCCATGCTAATATCCCCCTTCGCACCCTTCCACCTATGCACTCGCCTTCTACCTCTCCATTCACCCCCTTCATGCATCTCTCAATGCACTTACCCCATCCCACCTATCACCTATGCCCACCATCACCCCTTACCCATCCCATCATGAGCTGCTCTCACCGCGCAGGACTAGGCACATCACCCACATGCCCCGAGATCAACCCCCGCAACTCCCAAGGCGAAAGCGTGCTCCGTCGCCTAGAGGCCACTTTATCAGAGCGTTTAGCACGCTTGCGGTTCTTGAGGACTCCCAGCTCTCCCCCCGACCTCCCATCTACTTCACTCTCTACCCTCTCATTTCCCTCCACCCTTTCTTCCACTTTCCCCACATCAAGTCCATCCGCGCCAAGTTCGTCAACATCATCGCCCACAGGGGCACAACTCAATCTTCTCCTGGGAGCTCTCTTCTTCTTCTCCCTCTTCTCTACCACTACCCCGCCCACGCCCACTCCTCCGGAGGCCCCATCGAGGCCCGTGGTGTCCATGTCTCGCTTAATGGGATCCACGTCTTCTTTATCTTCTAGAATACGACGAGGATGAGGACGAGGAGAAGCGGTACGAGAAGCTGTATGAGTAACTTCAACTATATCCCCTCTATTATCCCCTGCTGGTATCTCCCTTTTAGCTGGCGATCTTGCCTGCGCTTGCGTACCCGTCTGTTCCTCGGGTGCAGCACCACTGATCCTCCGACTCCTTCTCACAGCCCTAAGTTTAGCGCGCACGCGCGCCGCGTCCGCCTCGCGCTCAGACGCGGCGAGTTTCGCGTTGATGGTAGCCATGTTCAGCGGACTCTGCTGCGCGTGGGGGCGGGGGAGGCGCGAGGAGGCAACAGCGGGCGAGCGGGTACGGGGTTGTGCTGCGCGGGCTGGTGAGAGGGTACGGGCTTGTTTGCGGTCTGATGCGGAGGAAGAAGAAGTAGAAGAAGTAGAGTTGGTTGAGGCGTTTTTTTGCGGTGCTGTTTCTAAGACCTGTAATTGCTGACTTGACTTGGTAGTAGTAGTAGATGTAGCGGAATCAGATGTAGATGTAGACGTAGACGTAATCGTAAATGTAGGAGCGGCAGCATTAGAAGTGGTAGAAGGAGGAGGGTCAGCAGCACCTAAGCTATTTTGCTTAGCCGTTTGTGTGGCCACTTGGCCAGCCGCCGGCGACGTTTCGCGAGACTTCTTCGCGCTCGACCGTGTAGTCCGAGTAGACGGAGGAGATACCTTCTCCCTTTGACTTATACTGGTTCCAACAGCAGTGCTTCGCGCGCGCTGCTCCGTAGACGGTTTCGAGAACAATTTCCCATTAAGCTGCGCCTGCGAAGGCTTCCCGCCCGATTTTCCAAAGAGAGGACTATCGTACGAAGCAGTATAGCTGGGCAAACCGTCCTCGTCGATCTGTGGGGGCGACTTCTTCGACCTCTGGCTAGGAGATACCGGCTTAATGGTCAGCGAGGGCGGAACTGGAGCCACTTTTTCCTCCGCTGCCGCAAGATCCCACGTGTTCTCCTCGATAATTGTGGTGAAATCGCCAGGTCTCTTGCGGTACGGCGAATTATGAGCAGCGCCTCTGTTCCCTGAAGAATACGAGTCTTTTAGAGGGCTGAGCTGGGGCGGCTCCGGGAGAGGTGAAGAGTCCATGGGGTCGTTCGTGGACATCTGCAGTATCTGCACGTTAGGCTCTTCCACATCGAGATCATCAATATCGAGGTCGTCTTGGAAGATACTGGAGTCCGAGTCGGAATCGTCGCCGAGATCCTCCGCGTCGTATTGAGGAGTAGGTACCAGACGAAGCGACTCGGCGGGACTCCGTAATCCGAAACGGCGTGGCTCTGGTTTTAGATCTTGGCTGCCGTCGTATTGGGCGGCATCATCCTCGTCCTCTTCCTCTTCCTCCTCTTCCTCTTCTTCTTGGACACGTGATAACCTCAGAGGTTCAATATTCGCGGTCTCTGCGACATCACGGACGCGGACGGGACTAAGCCTGAGTCCCATCTGTAGGTCCTCTATATCAACCGACTGGCCGCTGGTAGTCATCCGCCTGCGCCAGCCATCGATCATATGCACAGCATCTTTCCACCTGGCTTCCATAGTCTCCAGCCCCGCACGTAGACGGCCAATAGCCTCGTCACGGACTTCGACTTCTTCAATAGGCACGAAAGAAGGGTTTGTGAGGATTGACCTCAGGTGCTCGACGATAGCTTCGAGCTCAGCCGCAAGTTCCTCAGCTGATTTTTGCGGTATCTGTGTGACGAATTCGTCGCGGGCATTGCTATTCTGCCCCTGATGGTCGTTGGGATTCGTACCTCGGTCCATCCCGCTCATCTCACGCAGTCCATCGACCGTACGTCGAACAAGCGCAAGCAGGCCCTCGTTCTCCTCACTCAGCCCCTTGGCCAGCTCTGTCAGAAACCCGTTCGTCTCCATGCGGAGACTGTACCCTTCCTCTGCGGTCGCGCCGACGGGCATACCCATCCCCTCATCTTCTCCGTTGCTGAACTCGCCCGTGACATTGATGGTGATGACGTCGCGGCTCCTGTTGCCGCCACGCACCCGTCCGGCCTCGGTGACAGCCTTCTTTAAGCTGTCGATGTGGCGATCGCGCTTCCGCACCTCGTTGGCGCATGCGCTGCGTGTCTGGGCGACGAGGGACTTCATCTTGGCCATCTCGTCCTTGAGCTTGTGAATGCCCTGTTCGGCCGTCTTTAGCTGCGCGCGCAGAGCACGCTCGGTGGCCTCGGCCGTATCCAGTCGTCGCTGCGTGTCGTTCAGCTTCTCTGTCTGGCGAGCGAACTCGGTGGTCTGTCGCTGGGCGTCGGCGCGCAGCACGCGCAGTGCCGAGGATAGGGATTCGCGGTGGTCGGCATCGCGCTGTGGACGAGTTTTCACCGTGTTAGCTTGCTTGCTATCCGAGACCAAATGCCACCCTGGCATGGCAGGCCAAGCACAGAGAGAGGACAGAGAGGGCCAAGAGGAGAGTCACGTACATCTCGCCTCAGAATGAGGTCATTCACAACGCTGATGATGTGCCCCATGGCAACCTGGAGACCGCCATCGTTACTTTCGGGGTCGGCAAAGTCGATGTTCTGGCCATCGCGTAGTAGCCCGCGCGATAAGAGTTGGTTGTTGATATACAGCGACGCCGTGCGTAGGTTGTCCGGGTCGATCATTGTCTTGTCTAGCGTCAATCGGCCCGAGATATTAAGGTTTTTTTTTTATGACACCGTAATCCTTGGTTCACTGCGTGATGTTCACGGAAATGTATGTGCTTTTTTGTTTGTTCATTCGTTTCGCTGCCACTGATTGATTGATAGGTGACGATGACAAGTCGAGTGAGTTTATTTGTCGGGTTTCACGTCGTGTGATGCGCATTCCAGTGCTGCACGGTCGACAAATCAGGTAACTAACTAATCGGGGAGCTTGAGCAATCGACGCGAATACAGCAGCGGGAAGAAATAATCAGATATGGCTGTCTTGCTCACTAACTGAAAATGGAAGCGTAGATGCAAAATGCGAGTCGCATGCGCGTTTGGCATATCGAGGGGTATGGGTATAGCATGAGGAATATGTATGTTTGGAGAAAGAAAAGTCAACACATAGTTGGCGCATGTATAGGGACCGTCTGTAATCGGCCGTTGCTATGCGGGGCAGAAAGTAAACAAAAATTTCCCACGGTTTTGGCCCAGGGGAGAACAGGGGGGAACAGGGGTCCTCTCGCGTGCATGTGCCAACACGACCCTGCACCCCATAACTGACAGCCACTTTAACTCCACGCCGCGTTCACGTGTCGCCTTATAATTGATCAATCGCACGATTCTCCTCGAGACGCGCGAGGAGGGGCAGTCGGCCTGCAGCAAGAACTGCCTCATGGATTCTCGTGACGTAGTATCACCATGGCAATTATCCTTAGCTGTACATAGAATGTGGGCACTGGCTGGGCACTGGCCCATGGGGTTTACTTCAATGTGCAATCAAAATCAAATGCTAAGGTATTCCTATTCTGACTTCCTATCTCACACAAGCTTGACCTCATCAACTTCTGTGGAAAAATGAGTTGGAGTGAGGATACCAATACCAATTCTTTCGTAGATGTCCTGGGACTGGCTGCCGGGTAACGGTCGTATCAAAAGGACGTAGTGAGAGAGATTTTCATCTTCGCTTCCAGCCTTCTTCTTCCCAACCGTAATACATCTCCAATCACCCCCATCGAAACCAGGTAATACATCCATATCAAGTGCAACTCTACCGTCCATATCTTTGCGCTTGATGGTAAGTTTCCTCGCTCTGGCAGCCAGAATTCCTGTGCAAACACCGTTCTGGAGCTCGCCCACGAAGGGATTAGAGAGGTCTTCTGTCCAATCGACCTTGCCAAATGGTATATCAGGGTATTGAATTTCCCCCGAATACGCCATCCAAGACCAAGAGGGCACGGGATCATTGTTCGCGTAATCGATCCGCGATAGGCTCCCCCACACGCGGGCCAGCCAAAGTACGGATCTTTCGTGGAACTTCCAGAAGATGCCGTAGTCTACCCTCAGTTGAAAGGCGTCGGACAATCTTTTCAGTATACCATTAATGGCCACCGAGCGATCGCTCGCTTTTGTGAGATTCAATCCGCAATACATTGTATACAGATACTGAACAAGACGAATCCGTTCGTCTTTGAAATAGCTCAGCCCCTGACGCGGAAAATCGGGATCTCCTAGGAATTGAGACCGTGGACTATATTAAAAAAGGTAGATGCGAAATTTAGCAGAAATATCTGAATGCTCTGTCTTTTATGTGGTGAGATATGTACTTACTTGCGCAGTTGTGTAAGGGTTTCGCAGTGGACGCCGTTGCCACACTCCCAGTACATCTGGGTCGAGGTAAAATGAATGATGCGACGGGACAAAGCTCGTTCCTGCAAGACCCAACCCCGTGTGTTTAGAATGCCATCCTCTACATCTTCCACGAAGTTGTCAATAGCCTCGGCCAAATGAAGGGGTCCATCTGTTGTAGCAACCGTGGCGCAGCGTCTGTGTTTAGATCGTTCAAGGAATCCATCTAGGGATGATGTAGCAGAACTTGCCGCAATGGTGAGATAGGCAAAGCTATAAACGTCTCCCATTTTTTTGGCTTCTGTTTCCCAGTCCTTTTTGTCATCCTGTATGATGCATAGTGAATCAATCCAAAGATAGCGAATCCCTAGGGCCCGAGCTGTCCTAACTGCGTCTTGGAATGTCTTGGGGAGTTCATTGACATTGAATCCATCCTTGAGTCGGGCTACGTTACTCTTTTTAGTAACGAGGCTCAAGTGTTCAGGAGTTTTGCCCCAGCAGTGACTCAACGCAATATACTTCTCCATCCAGGATTTGGAAGGTTCAATCAGACGTAATCTTGGATTATCTATTAAACCAACGTCTATTACCCTTGTAGGCATTTTCGCTGAAGTTCTTGTTTCCTTTTGGATACTGGTGCACTCATGAGTTTCATCGCAGAGACGAATCCACTCTCTCAATAATTGAAATCGTTGTGGACTAGTAGCCTCGAATAAGTCGGCTAGTCCAATCCGGACATGTGGTGAGGTTGTACTGTTACCATCTAGAACAAAGACAGTATCAGTGTTACCGAAACTAATTAGAACAGGGCAAAGTAGCACACAAACCTGGGTTCGAGTATATAGTGACAAGAGGCGGACCTGTCGCGGAAGCATAAAGTACCGAACCCTCTCGGAACAATCGCAATGGCTTCGTACAAATCACTTTAGATTGCGACAGGCAGTGACTCAGGAGCTTGCAAAAACCACATTTACCAGCGCTCTCCACAACGTCGTCGATGGTGCGATGAAGATTGATGATGGGTGATTTTAGATCGAGACTTTCGCACAATGAGCACAGGTTTGCTGAGGCACTTTTCCTAGAGATGGAAAGTCCCCCAAGGATTCTGTGTGCCAGATTGTTATCCGTCACATCCTCCCATGCGTCACGAAGTTTGCTTGGCCTCTTTCGAGCAATTAATTATATGAACCTATGATTTAACTGTGAAAATATGTGGGTATGGGACTGAACTTACTGGCTGCACAGTTTTAGTATTTATCATCAGTAGCATCTTGGGACTTTACATTCTTTGTTTTCGGCTGTGGTCAGTCTTTGTGGAAGCAAACTGTGTAGAATACTGTCGTCTACTTACGTACTAATCACAGCATTTAGCCCAATATAGCGGTGACTTAGATGTGTGGGTGGTACTTACGTTCTCAGAAAGTGAGAGATTCATACTGTTTACTGGCGATGTGTGAAGTTGTTGCCTATTTCTAAGCTCCGTTAGAGTGTGGTCGGATGGAATTGAGGAGTCGGATTCACTAATCGCTGTTATTTCCTTCAGTACAGAATCAGATCCTGCTCGTTTGTTAACATCAATAATCAGGAGATTGGTTTGAATCAGGACCATGATAGCGTGCCATGGACTTCTAGACGGAAGATCATGGAGTAACTTCATCCAAGTCTCAATGACCTCAGATAGTGAGCCATTGTTGTGGTAGCAATCGTCGCTACGTTCATTCTGACTCTTTGCGAAGAAGTCTTCGAACCCTTTTCGTCCATATGTAAGCCATATGAGGAACTCAAAAAGGGTACACCCTAACGACCACATGTCGTACTTTCGAGAAAGTTTGTAGCCCGTGGTACCAACCTCAGGTCTTTCCTTTGCTACCTCTGGTGGTTCGTATCTTCTAGTATGGTGCTTCGTGGTCGTAGGATTTAATCGCTTGGATGTGTCGAGGGCGTGGAATTTAGCAAGGCCGACATCTGCAATTACCAAATTACGCCGATTATTCTCTTCACTCTCGAAGATAAGAATGTTTGTTGGCTTTATATCTCCATGACGGGTATTCACATCGTGTAGCGTCTTGATTCCTTCCACGAGGCCGCAAATCTGTTCCAGGGCCCAAGAACGTAGATTCTTGTCTTCGTAGTTTATTCCCGGCTTCATCCAGAACTCCAAGAGGTTTCCGCCGTTAGCCCATGGGAACACAAAACCCCATTCCCTCTCCCATTCCCTCTCCCCCTCCTTCTCGTACGCCGCAAGAGCTTTGATAAGATGAGGACGTTCCAACCCCCGCATTTTTTCCAGTGTCACTCTTTCTCTGTCATAAAACTTCTTGATCTCGGTAGCATCATTTGTCTCCGTCTTCAAACACTTCAGCGCAACCTCGAAGCCACCCGAGCCTGAATGAGTGGAAGTGGTTTCGTAATCATGGTGCCCTTCGGGAATTGAGACTTTGCGGACGAGTCCGAAGCCTCCCTTGCTCTTATAATCACGAAGCATAAATGGAAGTGGTTCCTTCTCACGGAAAGTATAGGTAAATTTGTCTTTTTGGAAAGATGGAGCAAGAAACATCCACTGCTCGCTGATGAATTCGTCACATCCCTTATGGGTCAACGCTTTGAAGGACTTCCAGTTAGGGGCCCTTCTTCCCAGCGTATAAATATCATATGACGATTCTGAGAGTTTATGCACAGGTAGACTGTCGTCGGTGAAGCCACTCTTGTAGAAGCAACGAATGCTGTTGAGTTGCTGCGTTTTGCAAAGGATAAGGAACAACTTTTTGGCTTCCGTGCGCACGTAACTGATTAAAGCCCCATCTTCTCCAAGTGCCTCTTTCATAATCTCGTCGTTAGAGACGAATTCTTCGACTTTAGTGGAAGGCATAAAAGAGGTTTTGAAAGGAGTTTCTCCTTTCACTGTGTGCATCATCTGCTTGAGTTTGTCATAGGGCCCATTAGGATCAGGCATAGTGAGTCGATGCAGCGTATGAAGCTTGTGTCTAAAGCAAAGAATAGACTCAGTTGATTCGTGTTCTTGGAATACTTTGTATGTGCTTGGAATGGGAGTTTAGAACAGCAAGTTCACTAAAAGAGAGACAAGCATGAGAATAAGTACTCAAGTTACATGCCTATTGCCGAGGTGCTTCGGTGCAAAGTCTCATTTACTGTTTTTTTGACTCGTTGGGGGCTGGAACTCGATTAGCTTTGGTCGCGGACTAGAAGTGCCCAGGCGGAGAACAGAACTGCAGCAAAATTAGTCAGTTAATTATCATAATTCAAAAGGGCATAAGCGCAGCCTGATTGCCTTGTAAACGTCTGATTCTATGAGAGCACGTATCTCACTGCCACCGCCACCGACAACGGCACTTCCTGCAATGATACCCAAGTCGCAGACATGCCACTCGTAAGATGACAACTTCAGCAAGGCTCCAGCTATGCATAACAATATATACACTTGATAGTTGTTACAACTGCATGGAGTCCTGATGATCTTATGGATGCAGTCATACGAAATCACGCCGATGAACGGATGCGCCTTCGTACCTGGTCAAGACGTACCTGGTCAAGACATCGTTTCCTACTCATGACAGGTAAAAGTGAGCTACCCAAGGAAAGGCGGTATGATGTCGTCAGAGAATTCCTTGCGTCTATTAAAATCTTTTTTTTTTTTTTCCTTAGGTACTTTTACAAGCCAGGTCCTACTCTGGTGTTTCTTCCCCGCCGCGAATGCGGCGGTTTGCATCCCTCTTGTCAGCTTCCGTCACCTGGGAGGCATCTCTGCGCATATCCGGCGTGAACTGCCCTATGTGTGGCGAATGTCCAACCGACATGCCAGCGCGGATCTATGACTCTCATTAGCATACGAGCTCTGAAATGAAATATAGAGTAAACACTTACCAAGGTCTCTAGGGCACCATTAGAATTGTCAACGAGGTCGTCGTCCCAGACCATCCTGCCTGGCTCGAACAAAACCACAATAGTGCTGCCACCAAACTTGAAATACCCGAGCTCTTCGGCACGCTTCACGTGCTCTCCCTCTTGGCGTGTGATCACGGTACTGCCCACCATCATGGCCCCTACGCATATCACCATCACTCGGCCGTGTTGCTCCGAGTCGATCGGGCAGATGACCCGGACGTTCTCTCCGTAGACATCGAGCGCTGATCGAATGGCCATGGGATTGACCGTATAGTATTCACCTTCGATGAGCTTAGGTTTGCGGAGAATACCATCCACTGGAACATGGAATCGATGATAGTCTTGAGGAGCGAGCCGGAAGATGCCTAAAGCTCCATTCTCGTACCTCGAGGCATCTTCAGGGTACGCATCACCAAGCAGTCGCTTGATCGAGAACTCTCGGCCTTTGATCCAAATCTTGGTCGCCGACTCGATAGAGTTGAAGACGACTGAACGGCAATCGGCAGGCGACACGATGACGTGGGGGTTATCTGGCGCTGAGCACGGCCGGGCAGTTGGTTTCAACGCACGGTAGAAGAATTCGTTGAAGTTCTTAAACTCCTCTACTGGAAACAGAACCTCGGACATGTCTAGCCGATGGAAGTTGATGAAAGGTTCAATCTGAGATTTAGACGCCGGATCGTCATACTTCTTGCCCTGCTTGATGCTCAACCCTTTAAGGAGCTTACGAACTGCATTGCGTTAGCATGAAAGATAAATAAAACCTCAAACAAGCTTTGGGAGGGGGTCATCGTACTCCTCTTGTTCTCCATATCTCTTGACTTCAGGCCTTTGTATAAAAGACGAATGCCTAGTCGGACATAGACACTCATCTTCTCCTCATTGATTTGCCCCGTAAGACGATCTTGCACCAAAATGTTGGCTGAATTAGCCCCGAGCTTATACCCGCCGTACGAGATCTTCGTAATAACTTTGGAATACCATTTCCGTTGTGCCTGGCTAGCCGTAACGAAACCGCCCATCACAAGGGAATTGACCTGGCGCCAATCCTGGCTAGCGCATGTGGCGATGTGCGTGACAATATCGGCATCTTTGCGCTTGTTGAGCCTTGGCTGATGGCAGATTGGGCACTCCCGGATCTCTACAACATGCTCCTCCCCCCGGTCGACATTCAGGTCGTCTTTGTCTAACACATCCCCTTCCTCGCCGGCTTTGTCGAGATCGGGAACCGCGATGGTTGAGGTGTTTACTGGCGTGGCATTGCCACTTGACTCTTCGGTGTCGAGAGTGGATGAGCTTTCCTCAGAGGGGGTAGCATGATCGTTGCCGTGGCCCGGGATGTTGAGCAACTTTTTAGCCTTCTCGGTATCAGGGAGCATACTCTTGACCTTGTCACCCAGAGAAGACATCGCGCTCTTTGCCTGCAGTTGGTCTTCCAAGCAGATGACAGCCTCGTCCATCGTTAGCTCGGCCTCGCCATTCGCTGCCTTGTGAGGAAATCTTTGGAAAAACGAATCAATAGTCGATTCTCGCAGCGTAGACCCCAGCGTATCCAGCATAGTTGTTAATTCGACTTTGCTGATCTCACCACTTTCATCAGTGTCGTATTGTTTCAGCATGGCCCGCCAAAACTGCTGCCGCAGAGCGGGATACGGCATATATTTCGCACGGATGGTGAGGACTGGATTGTGCTTCGCTTCCCACTTCTCCAGATTCTTCATTTTCAATGGCAGTGTATACGTGGTGAAATCGCTACCTTCCATCTCACCAGTCTCGGATTCGTTATTTGTGTTCAAGTTTGGCAACTGATCCGGTGGCAGCAAGCCCGATTTCGGTGCGGAACTAGACGTCAACTTGGATTCATAAGTGATATCGGCTTGTGAGAGTGCTGAGGCTGTGCTAGGATTTTTGGACAGAGCCGGCCGTCCCTTAGCTAAACTCTGAGCCGAAGCAGATCTTGATAATCCTAACCTCGCCAGTCGTGACTTCTGAGTCGGCACGTACTCAGCCGGCTCCTGTAGGTCGTATAGCCCGGTTTCGGGATCCGCTTTTGGGCTTCTCTCGATGAGATCGGGAACCGCAAAAGAAGTCGAAGCGATGAAGTCATTGCCTGAGATTTTGTCACGGTCGATGACGGTGAAAGCAAAGGAGTACGCCTGCTCATGGTTCTGTACTGGGAACAACATCTTTTCGTTGAATACGGGGTTTAGGTTGTGACGAACAACCCTAGTCCGATATGTCTTTTTGCCGAGGGACGCTACAACGAAGGGATCCATGTCGAACCCGGTCTTGGTGAAGTTTGACTCTGGAGGTAGGTCCGTGATGTTGCAAATTTCGAGGAAGATCAGGCCGACGACATCACTACCACCGTTCATGAACTCATACGGATTTCTCCTCTTCTTGCGCTTTAGTCCCTTGATCCTCAACCTTCTCTTCCTCTTCTCAATTGCTTCCGGTTTTGTTGGGTCCTCCTCCTCGGGTGTTTCATCATCGTCGAGGATATCTTCGTCATCGTCATCGTCGTCTTGGGAATTGTCCGTAGTGTTTCGACTGAACGACGGGGGTGTCGTTGTGTCGGACTTGGATGACGACGCCGGGCCTAGAACCGGTGTCATGAGAGGGGTGGGGTTCCGCGACACGGCCTCGGGCAATGACGAAGCGAGCGCCCTTAGCTTCTCTAACACCTGGGCGTCCGTCGCATCCTTGTTCACCGCGTCGTACAAGTTAAATTGTAGAAGAACTTCGCCAGAGACATTATTTGACTTCTTGTCTTTCTTTTTGTTCTTCAAGGGATACCACCGGGGTTCTTGTTCTGTCTGGTCGTTGGCGAAGATCTCCTCCAGTGCCAGGTCGAATTCGCCCAGATAATCCTTGCCGAAACGATCCTTGTCCCAGCAGTGGCAGTCGATGAGCAGGTTATCGACGCTGGCAATCGGGAAGGTGCAGACGACGTTCCATTCTGGGTTGAGTGTCTTCTGTACGCAGTGGGTCGTGAACTTGGTTTCGCCGCAGCTCAATTGAAGGTACTACTCGTCGCCGGGATGGTCAGCCTGAGCTTGTGCAAGTTTAGAGACGGGTGCCGGGTGTTAGGTGTTACAGAGGCGAAACGATGATTACTACTTACAGGATCTGAAGTACCTCCGCGATCTTTGGCAGCCAGGCCTCGCGCCTAATAACAAGGGACAGTTAGCCAGCTGCGAACTCGCGGTGCCTACAGATCAGCCTTGCTGACGTGCTGTTGATCGCCGTCACAGTCGGACTAAGGGCGCTTACACGCATTACCACAATCTTCAGCACCAAGCCCGCATCCTTCCCGTTGGTGGAATCTCCTTTTACTGAACGCATGGGGCTTGAGGCGCGACTGCTGTCGGAGGTTTTGAGGCGTGATGGTATAAGACGGACCATATTGAATAGTAGGAAGGCGGGGGGATTTATAGGAGGACTAGGTCAATGATGTAAGGAGGAATTGAGGTGTGGGGGGTGCAGTGATTCGGGTCGTGCCGGCGGCCCAGTGGCCAAGACGATCGATAGGTTGGCTGCAATGACGTTTCAGCCTTTGTTTCGAGCTGTAGGCACTGCTTTAGGTGTGTGATGTCAAGACGGGAAGGTAGCGTCAGTGGACGGCACTGGCGTCTGCAATCCAAGCGAGTCTTGGGGGCCAGTTGAGCTGGCTGAGGAAGAGGCAGGCAGGCAGGCAGCGGTGAACAATTGGGACCAGACGATATAAAATATAACAAGAAAGGGAACAACTAATAATCCCAATCCGACTAGCCAATGTTGAAGACGACCTGATATGAGCGGAAGAGCGAGGACTCAAATCGGAAGGGCGGTATTGGGAGCTTGACAGGTTTGGGACCGTGGGACGAAGCTGGTTAGATCGTAGATCTTGGTCTGCTTGGCTCTAATTCAGGAGGTATGTTGTACTACACCACTACCTAGGTAGTTATACCAGACCCTCAAGGCAACAGGACAACGGGAGAGCAGATGCAGCGGAATAAAGGTAGATAGGTAGAATAGGTCATAAACATGTAGAGGTAGGACGAAGTGTAGTAACCGAATAGTAGAGTGTCAAGCCGTTGAAGGCCGAAGACGAACAAACGTGGATGAAGCAAGCAAACGGAAAGCAATGCGGATGGGCACGAGCA
This sequence comes from Xylaria sp. FL0064, assembly GCA_022593225.1. Lineage (NCBI taxonomy): Eukaryota > Fungi > Ascomycota > Sordariomycetes > Xylariales > Xylariaceae > Xylaria > Xylaria sp. FL0064. The sequence goes on along the minus strand of JAJKLE010000007.1, from coordinate 976,772 downwards.
GGTAAAGATGGCTAGGAGATACGGTAGTGGGTAGAATCAGTTGAAGCCAAGCACCAAGGTTTAAAACCTGCTGGAGCTGAAGTTGTAGAACGTAGAACACAAAGGTCGCCAATTGAATGAGTTTATGCCGGGTATGCAAAACACAGGCGCATGCAACGTCAGGGCCAATGCAAAATGATGCTGCTGATGAGAGGTGTTAACGCCAAGTCGAGGCCTGAAAGATTTGGCCGGGCGGACAACAGCACAGCCCATCGTCACAAACTGAGGTACAGACCTGAACCCCCGGCCGGCCCTGGAAGCTTATAGTGTACTAGCCTAGTAGGTACCTGGCAATATGTGGGTAAAGCGGGTGAAACACCTGGGCTGGCCTGGGCAGTGCCTGGATTGAGTTGAGAAAGCTTTTGGCTGATTGAATTCCATCACGATCGGAAATCGGGGGGTTTGTTTGGAGAGAGGACTAATACGGAATAGGTATGGAGGGGTTTTATTCAGGTGTGACTGTCGTAACGCTATGTGCCTCGGCAATAGCTTGGGTAGACTGCGCTATTAATTAATTACAAACTTATAAGGTAATAGCAATCAATTGTCACTTGCCCCAGGTTGCTCAGTAAAAGCGTGTATTTAACAATATGATTCGTATAAATAGCATAAAGAGTGTGAATGAACGAGTTTCCTAATAAGGAAGTACCTAATATTAGGACTAGGGGAGGCAGTGATGTTGTTACATCCTTAGCGGTTGAGATTCAGTATACAGTATTTCCCCACCGCTGTCCTACCACACCAAACACCCTGTGCCACACCAAAACGTCAGACAGTGATAGGTGTATCCGTTTCAAGCTCCCCGCAAGGAGGATCTGTCCTTTCTCGATGTTATTGCTCAGGATGTGGCTTTTACCCCATGCAGAGCTGACAGACACTTCCAAGTTCATCCCAAGTCCTGTACCATACTCAGAAAGTACGTGTAGGACTTGGATCGACAGCTGACTTCTTCTACAGGCATGCCGACAGCCGTCTCGTGCGTCCACCACTGTATGTTGAACGAGACTGGAACCGGAATATCATAATACTTGAGAAAGACGTACAGATGTAAATATGTGTTTCTGTTACTGATCGACTTGTGGCAATATGCCGCGGGCTCTCTCCTCGGCTCGCCAAAACCGAACGCAAATTGCGCTAGGAGACATGACATGCCGAACAATAGTGTAAGCCTCTGGTAATCCGAGATATCCGCTGAAGTACTCTGCTCCACGCTCCTGTCTACTGAGTAGTAGCTTTCGGCATTTGGGGAACTGAAGATGAGTAAGTTGTCACGTAGTGCACAGCTGGTCTAACGACAACAAATCGATGACACCCACTTCTCGTTATCAGCCCTGTAGGTTTGGTTGCATCCGAAATTTCCGGCGATGTGGCTCCCGGCAAACCCGGCTCTCGCGGCTACGTTCAGATCGTCGCCAGGATAAGTGCAGTAGATCATCCAACCTGCTTGCTTCCAATCCCCAAGACGGGATCGGAAATTCACCGCTGCACGAGCAAGATATGGAATAAAACATCAACACAATTCATTGTTTAATAGGTATCTTCTAAACCACATATCCCCTTTTCTATGGCGCCGTCTAGGTGTACTCTAGATATCTAACTGAATAGATGCCTCGTCCATTTAGCCAATCGCCTACTAATTACTCCAGGTATTCATTTATATACTCATTTATGTATCCGCCATCCCATCATGAACATTAGATCATAACCAATAAACGCCATTCCCATGCATGTATGTAGGAGTCGAAATGAAAATATTCTTCATAGCGCATATCAAGCGATAGCCTCCGCAACGGGAGCCTCCGCGACAGCTGGCTTGGCAGCGTAAAGGGGCACCGCATTCTTGCTGGAGACGCGCCGCCAAAGGTTGGCCCGCGGGTTAAAGAGCGCCGGGACGCCTTTGCCGGCAGTCTTCTCCTCATCTTCCTTGCGGATACGCTCGATTTCGCGCTGGATATCGGCGAATGTATCGAATGGGATGTAAGAGATATTGTTCTCGATGCAGTACTCTTCGAGCCGCAGGCCACGGCGGGCGAACAGCACGTCGGCTTCTCGTGCGGCAGGCAGGTCAGACACGCCGTCGCCGATGAAAACGATGAGAGGGATCGTGCCGTTGTCGCATTGCAACTCGGCCTGCTTACGCGCCTCTTGAACCGACAGCGCCTTGTCGTGGCCCAGCTCGGTGTCATGTCGCCAGATGGGCTTCCATTCCGACCCGTCTTCGGCGATCTGGGCGTCGTTGGCGACGATGTTGATCTGCGCGGACTGCTCTTCGCCGAGGAAGGTGTCGAGCACGCGTCGGAGGACCGGCTTCAGACCGGCTGAGATGACGTTGAACGGTATGCTGTTGCTGATGCAGTATTCGTGGAACTTCTGGAAATCGGGATCTATGTCGAGCGACTTCTCCATGACCTTGAAGCCGTCTTCGAACGGCACGTGGAGAGATCCCCACATCTCCTCCGAGACATCACGGAATGAGCGCTCGCCGGTCTTTATCTGCTCATCCAGCTCCTGTCTCCGCTCGGCACCGCATCCGTGGCTATCGAAGAGGACGTGGCCGGTGTCTTGCATGAAGATCGTCCCGTCGAAGTCGGAGAAGCAGATGACCTTCCTTTTCTTGTTTGCCTGTTCATTGACAAGGCTGGAAAGGGCCTGTGCCGCAGTAACAGACGGTGCACCGGAGGTGTGCATCTTGACAAGATGTATATTTGAAGATGGTATGTAAGTGGTATTAGAGAGGGCGTGCGATATTACTCTATGCTCTATCAAAATTATTTTGTCTCGACATGACACACCGGGTGAAGGTTGACACTTATAGACGTGTCGTGGCATAAGGAAGCCATCAAAGTGGCATCGAGACTAGTCCCAGTCGCCAGTGGGGCCTGGCAGTACTATGATATAATTTTTCATGGCCACATCGACGGGAGCCTAGGCACGAATGCGTGGGAAAATTATCGTGACCTTCACGAGGTGAAGCATGACGGCACTGATAGGGGGCTAAGCACTCCTCGATAAGTCAGTTCTCGGTCCACAAAGCAGCACCCAATGTAAGCCCCGCAATACTGTTCCCCTTATATCCTTAGATAGCGACGGCGTCCGACCATCGTGCCGCTATTCCCACAATTACCGTAGTAGCGGTAACGGGGCAGAAATGTTATCCATGCATATGCCTCTCAGTTTAAGCGCGCAAGCTAAACGGTTGACATATGGGCACCATCAAGAAGATTGTTGGTCAGATGCAGAATCCAGGAACATGAGATTTGCCTGCCAAGTTTTCACCCCTGAGTCATGTCCCTTGCTTAGGCAGGTCGTTTAGACTCGCCTGGGTCTTCTGGTTTGAGGATTCCAGGACGTTCCAAAAGTATAGTGGCGGGCTGATGGAGACAGATACACCATCATCTTATCTACATAGCGAATTCTAGACCTCTTCCTCATTCAAAATCGCATGCCGAAGGGCCAGATCTTCGCGATCGACAGGGCAGGCCAAAATTTTTAGTATCGTGGCGGCTCAAGTGAATTCGATCTCGATCTCTCCATTTTTAAAAAGGGGATAATTACCCCTCTTTGGTGTCGACAGCGCTCGGTAGCGAGTCTGCAACACCAATGCATACCAATTCAATATAACCCGAATTAATGCTCAGGTGAAAGGGCACACCAGTGAACTAAAGCGCAATGACGAAGTTTTATTTTAAAGGTGGTAAGGTAGCATTGTGTAAGCCGCAGATAGCCTCATGCAGAGTCAACGAGGGGAAAAAAAGGAGGCTATTGAAAAGGGCCGAAGGAACCGGTGACGTCACAGGCTCGACCCCGCGGGTCCGGACGCTTATCGTCAAGCTACAGAATCGACTTACCACTATCGATGCTTGCGATGATGTAACTTTCTTCACCTTGGTCAGATAGGTAAGCAATGACCACATCGTCGCGCTAGCTGTCCACACTTTGTTCAATACCGGTACCACATTTCCACTTGCTCTTCTCTTATTTCCCCTACCTACATTCTGAGCTTGGCCCCGCACGAACCACTTACACGATGTTGAGTGAGGGGCACTCTGCCTTTCGACGTCAGAACCCACGTGAAGCCCTTCTTAAGCGCCCTCGATAGTAATGCCTCTTTCGAGCTTATCAATAGCATCGCCGACTTTCGCGGCTGTTTTTCTAGGGCCCTCCACCTAGAGAAGGCGGTGATATAATGCGCGACTTTTACGGTCCACGTCTGAGGTTATCGGGGTTATCCTATGAGACCCAGCATATATTCTTCCTCATTAGCCGACGTAATGCCCGGCGTTACTCAGCATGACGAGAATTCAGAAGCTTGTCAGAAACATAACAGTATTGTAGCTGGTGGCGGTTGAGAATTAGGCGGATCCCCAACAAATGGGTTGCCTTGGTAGTCCTATGCGTATCAAATGTTTGCGGTTCTTAGACTGCTGTAGATTTCAAATCAGCGCCTGCTTTCGCAGCAGTGATCTTAGCTCTAAAACAACATCAAGTTGTCCAGCCGCTTAAAACATGTTGGCAATATGTATGCCCTCTTCCAGACTCCCATTGCATAGAACCCTTATGGCTCAAGCGTTTAGGAGTACGGCCACAATGGACGTTGAGAATCTTGTTGCTCCATGGCTTATAGTTCTAGTGACTACCACTCGGCTGTGTATATACTATTCAACCCCTACCGAGGTGAGTGAGGCTCAGGTCCCACAGACATCAATATCAACCTTTTCTGTGAAGTCTAACCCTCCTTTAACGACTACTAAATCTTCGTTCCGAGCAACGATAACCTCTCGTTTGTAGATAGTGATTGCTATCGATCTTGAGCCTGAAAGCCATTCGGGAGGCACGAAGAAATGCCTGAAGTAAGATACTGCAGCTGTAGTAAGAGCTCCCAAGTCCGCCGATGAGACCCATGATTCGTTATCCAGGAACAGAATACGGCCATCGTGGCCAAGTTGAATAACATGGGCTACGCTAGCTCCCAAAGCCGATATTTGAGGCCCTAGCATTGGCACTAAACCATCCATTGCGGCAGGAACTCCCTCGCTGGGCGAACATAAGCCCCCAGGCAAACTGGCGTCTCGGCATGGTAGTTTACTGATATCAACTAGTCGGAGACTAGAGGTCTTGGCTGACCCATTGAGCTCGGAGAGCTCTATCAGGAGCGTTTGTGTTTTGAGCTTCGACACATGTGCTCTAACTCCTTTTAACTGCAGCCCTGAGACACCGATGTTCATCGGTGAAGTGGCAACTTTCGTCCAGCCATTCCACGTGAATACGCGTACCGCCTCTCCATCTAGACAAATTATGTGTTCAGGAGACTGTGGGTGTTGCGCCCACATTCGGATGCCTAGAGAGCTGTCATATTGGCGAACCGCTTGTTCGTGGCCGTCAATATTCCAGAGGTGATCGGATTCGCGAGTACTAACGATGAAGTCCCCAGTGGATTCGTTCTGAAGTATCTGAATGATTGAACCGGTGGTTTTCAAGCGAGAGCGAAATACTGAGCCTGGTACTGTATCAACTCTTTTCGGCTGGTGTACTTCCGTTGCCGCAATAACGTTAGAGGCATCAACACCCATTATAATCTGCTGCTTTTGCCACCATACTATAAATCGCACTGAAGATTTGTGCTTGTAAATCTCCCGTATCTGTGACGCAGTCTTCAGGTCGAAGAGGACAACGGAGCCATCATCCCTCCCACAGAAGACTACGTCTTCCTTAGGATCAACCGCAATGGCGCTAATTTTAACACGCGACCCTGTTGTAGTCATCTCGACAATAGAGTCGTTCGTCCCATCGCTGCTGTCGTCGCGTCCATAGTCACTCAGCAACACCGCAGGTTCCCATACGTTGCATTGGGGTCCGCGAATATCCAAAAGTTGCAGGCCATCTCTGCTGAATTCAAGCTGCTTGATGAACAGCTCTGATGCTTTGACTCTATATAGTGGCTTCAGTGTTTCGAATTCGTATATTTGTACGAGTCCTGACCCAGCACCACCGGCTAGGATGCGACCGTCCGGGCTAGCAGCCAAAGTATGACAATTTGCACGTAGTCTGGTCAGCTCAAGATCACGGAAAGGGTCAAGCAAGGCCAGTTCGCCGTCAAGATATGACACAGCCATCAGTTCAATCGTCGAAGCCGGATTAAAAATCATGGAAGTGACCATATGTGTGCTCGTTTCGCCATCAGGCATCTTTTTGCCACACGTACCATAGCAGGAACTTTCGTCCAGATCCCACAGAACGATAGGCATGCCACTATATGCTGCGGCCAGCATGCGGTGACTCGTGGATAAAGTTATTGCGCAGGGTTGCCGCCGTAGATCGCCGTTCAAGCTGCTCCAAGGCCGATCTAATTGAGGAAGACCGTCGCTATCTATATCCCAGGACACTATTATATTCTTCGCAGACGCAACTAGTAATGTGCCACCATAAAATATTATAGCCGTCGGTCGAGGGGGCGCTTGGGAACTGAAGACAATGTTGCCGGTACGAATATTCCACACGCGGGTAAATTTCATGCCACAAGATGCTAATAGATCCGTTTTCTGCCTAGCATGTAAAAGTCTGACGGCTTCTCCATGCTCAAACACCTTATATTCTTGGCATGAATTGGAATGGTAAAGGTAGATCGATCCGTCGGTCAATCCTACGGCAAAATAATCGTCTCCGTGACATACTACGCTTGTTTGGCTTTGGTGATACTCAATCGATGTCAGTCGATCATCCCAGTGGAGATTTGACAATCCGATGACCGAGAGTTTGCGGCCTGTAACCCCGACCTGATGGATTGCCGATCCACGAGGGCAGAGGGGAAGGATCAGTGAGTAGATTGCAGCTGGATATGCGATTAGCACACGAGAGAACTTTGCTGCTACTCGCATTAGGTCAAAAGCCCATCCCTTGATAGAGCTCATTTCCCTCTCAAGAGGCGAACGCTCCATTGTACATTTCTTGTAGTATATCTTCAAGTGTTTCGAGGCCTTTATGAGTGGCATTAGGTCGGCGTTCAAGCTAACGACTTCAATCCAAGACAGAATATTACAGCTTAATAGTTGGTCGACCAGGGTATATACCTCAGGGTCCCTTGGATCAGCTTTGGAGACGTGCCAGAAGACAGAATGATATGCGTAGAATGAGAATGCGGATCTTCTTGCTGTTACATCTGTAGCACGAGCGCGTCGGCCAGCGCGAGGAGGTTTCATCTCGTCGCCAATGAGATAAATGAGGCAGACTCGTGCCAGATCCGTATGCCCACGGGTTAGATTAATAGCGAACTCAGAGGTCGTGCCATTAAGAAGATGTTGCTTCGCAGTTTCATGGACAATTTGCACCTTTTTGAGCTTGTCGATGACGACTAGTTGCCCGCATAATGCCATTATGCTGTGCTCTAGTTGAGGGAACGTATCCAGGGTATGGATTTTGAGAGCAGTCTCAAGCTCTGCTATGTTTAACGGTCTCAACGCGCAAACAGTCCATACGAGAATGGCACGCATGAGTTCTTTGCCACGATTTACTCGCGACATCGAATTTAGAGTCCTCTCGTAGAGGGGTTCCATATCTCGTGGTACCTCTTCAAGGACTTCTTTCATGTCTTCCTCGCTATGAGTCGATATCAGCTCTTTTAGAACTAATGAGGTCCAGAGAAAGGAGCCCATAGATTTCTCCAGTATCTTGGTGATTAATGAAGCGCGCTGATTAGGGCCCCTGAGAGGAAGCGTTTCGGCTTTCGTTTCCACAAGTAACCGTATGTCTAACAGTGTGTCGCCTATCCCGATCGTCTCAGTTGTAACTCGATCACGGCCAAGTTCTGAGAAACGGCTTCTTATATCAGCCGTCTCTCTGCTTGTTATTAAAACGCGCAAGGGAATTTCGCTGTTGAGTTTGCCAAGGATTGGTTCAAAAAAGCTCTCAATATCTGCGCATTCATCCAACCCATCGATGACCCAATAGTGCCTGGGAAAGGCAACTTGGAAGATGCCAGATAAGAATAGCGACCGCCATATCGTTCTTGGGTTATCGGAATCCAGTCGAAGACCTTCATCCCGTATCTGCAAAAGTCTCCGTCTGATCTGACTGTTCTCTCTCGCCATTTGGAAAGCGATTGATCGAAGGCAGACCGCTAATCGTTGTTTTAGTCTATCGCTATGCTTGAAAAAGAAACAGCTACAATTAACGTTGAGTCCTCGGAGATGTTCTACAACGTATCCTGCGAGCGTTGACTTTCCTGAAGCAGGCTTTCCGGCAAGCCAGAGGACGGCAGGAGAAAGTGGATTGGAGTCTTTCCAATCTAGAAAGCTTTTTTTGCCGAGAATCCACTCACAGGTTCCGACAAGACGGCCATCACTGAGGCTGTTTAGGTCCTCCTCCATCGAAAGCTCTGCGGCGAGATCATTTCGTAGTTCCGCAAGGTGTTCGTCGGACGATGGAGTATTTGCTTTTGAATCTACTTAAGAGGTAAGCTTTGCTATTCAGCACGACGCAGGAATTTCCCATACTTAGCCCTGCCACCGCACTGACGGTAACCGCGAGTGCATCTCGAAGGACTATATAGTTCGGGTCGGATGGAGCTGCAAACTTGCAAATTGAGCGATGGTCAGCATTCATGGGTATCTGCTTCTCTTCGGGATAGCCTAGCGTGGCTGAATCAGGGTCGACGATGAGCACATTGAATACTCGGATGTTGAACTTTTCTGTTTCGTAGAATGACCATAATGATATATCACGAGAATACTGTCGAAATTGGTCATTGATAGACCTTAAAGCCGCAGACCCCTTCTCAAGATCCCCCACATAGTCGCGCGACAAAGCGGCTGCTTGCAAGATATTCTTTAAAAGACGAGCTGAATCAGAACCTTTATGTGGCGTAGCGAGAAAATACATTGCACAGATTCGATTCGAGAGTTTCTCATACGTGGTATCTTGCCGTGCGAGTATATAAGCTTTCTTTATGACCAGTCCTCCCATGCTGTGTCCTATGAGTAGGATGGGTGTATCGGAGCTGAGTAGCGGCGGCGAGGTAGCTAGATGACTCAGTAAGGCTTTTCCAAAGTGGTGCAAATTCAGGCAATTGTCCTTGCTTTTAGCCCAGTCAGAGTTATATCCGAAACTCTGGATTCTAACTCTCTCAAATGTAGCATCTTTAGGAAGCCACTCTTGTGGCCAAAAATGGCTCAACGACTCGGTTTTGCTCCATGTTTTCCTCGATCCTCCACCGAGACCGTGCACGAACACAATGTCAAGGATAGGCTCGGGCGGAGAGTATAACAAGTTGAGCCCAAGTGGCCCTATTGGGTTATTGAAAGTATCGCCGGCAGGTGAAGCCCACGCGCTGAAGCTCTCCTCGGTGGCAGATAGACCCGCCTTGCGTCGAATAGAAAGAGTATATTCCTCCTTCAAATCCAAGTCTTTGCGACGTAGGCTTCTAAATGACTAGGTCATCGCTAAACTTAGTAACGCAAATAGCAGTACATATGGTGAAGATGTTGCGGAACCGGTTCGAGCAACGACATTGTCGGACTACCTACCATATTAGAGAAATCTCAAGCCTATTACGACATAATTGCCGTTTTGAGAATACACATAGCCTTGTGATTTACACGTCCTAGCGGCGACTAAGTCGATGACTTAGACATCAAGTAAAAAGTTTGACTTGTTGGCACGTAGCTGATCGTTCTATTATTCAACAGATTAGGTGTAGATAGGTGTGGATAAAAAGTAGATACACTGGAATGGCTGGGTGCCGTATGCTCACCCTCGTCTTTCTTGCTCGCTTGGGTCTTCTGCATGGTGCTGCAGGCGGCCCTAAAACCGCTACAGGGGTAATAGCGTATACACTCTACGAGCCTATAGAACGCAGGATAGCTAATCCTCGAACTCCAGCGAATGAGGTGGTGTCTCTAAGCGCTGTCGAGAGGTTCTTTTCCTTTTATAAAGCTCCAGCACGTCTTGCAGTATCGTCTCGACTATCACTTACTCGCAACCAAGCAATTCCAGTATGGCATCGGAGACTTCACCTTCTACGACACATGCCGACGACCACCGCGGTTGGATGGAGTTTGCCCTCGATCAAGCCCGTCTATCGCCTCCTGCACCGACTAAATTTTGCGTTGGAGCTGTCCTTGTCGACGTTGACAAGGGTGAGGCCCTGTCTACAGGCTATTCAATGGAACTCCCCGGAGATAGACCGGGTGATCCAGGGAACACGCATGCAGAGCACTGCTGCTTCATCAAAATAGCCGAACAGTATGGAATTCCAGAAGATAAGATAGGCGAAGTGCTGCCGAAGAATACGGCCCTGTATACGACAATGGAGCCGTGCAACAGACGCCTGAGCGGCAACAGAACATGTGTAGACAGGATTCTGAGCCTCAACGGCGCTATTAAAACCGTCTATGTTGGGATCCGGGAGCCAGACACTTTCATTGCGGAGAACGATGGGATCACCAGACTGAGAAACGCAGGTGTCGAGGTCGTGTTGGTTGACGGCATGCAAGAGCGCATTCTCGCAGTGTCCACTGCAGGGCATGAGGCTAGCTCTAGTTAAGCTGTTTTTGCATGAGGATTCTTACCGTGTTCGTCTACGACCAACCCCGGTCAGCTAGTTAGGGTACCTCCCACACTTACGTAAAAGCCTGGGAGAAATACCTACGAATTGTTATCGAATACCTACCTAGGTACGTTAGCTTAGCTAGCTACCTCTACAATACACTATTAAGTAGATTTTTCGTCCCCCAAGAGGCGCTTTCTATGATGCGTGGGATTCTAGTAGCAAGCACTGCTCCGCCGAAGCTGAAGACAAGGGTATTATCTGCACGACACCAACAGTTACAGCACCTTAATGCCCGCACCAACTCCTTATGTAGGCGTTGGGGTACTATAATAGCTGGGTTATGGCCAATTCGCCTCTCCCTAAGCACTTCAGTCTATAATCGTTCATATCCACTTCAACATGAACTATAGCGGAGCAGAGGGCTTGGAATTTGGTGGTGGTAACACTCTGCTAGACCCGGCTGTATTAGCAGGTGAGAGCGCCTCCTGAACGCTGATGGTAGAAGCAAATGATTGTTACTGAAGATTATATAGTGTTGCCTCACGGGTGTCAAGTAAGCTGTACCGAGGAGCATGGCGTTAGTTTTTGGGCAAATACTGGGCGTATTGATGTCCAGCTTGAGAATGGCGGCTCGATGTCATTCTTCATTAAGGTCATATCGGGCGACGTTGGAAAAAATATGACTCAAAGTGAGTTTGAGTCAATGAACTCGATTTACAAGTTGCAGCCCGACTTTGTTCCAAAACCTATTGCTCATGGCACATACGCGACGATACCCGATACTCATTTCTTCCTATGTGAGTTTCGCGAAATGAGTGAAACGATGCCTGACCCTCATAAATTTTGTGCTCGCCTGGCGGCTTTGCATCAGAGCAGCGAATCACCCACGGGCAAGTTCGGATACCATATCACCACATACAGTGGCAACCTCCCTCAAATGACAGAATGGGAAGCCAGTTGGGAAGCTTTCTTTACCAGAAATCTTAGGTTTGCTCTCGACTTGGAGATTGCAACTAGGGGCCCGGATCCCGAGTTCGACACTTTACTACCTGTTTTGTTCGACACTGTGATACCGCGCCTGCTCAGGCCGCTGGAGAGCGAAGGTCGATCGGTCAAACCCAGTCTCGTACATGGAGATCTGTGGTACGCCAACTCAGGAATAGATGAGAGCACTGGTGAATCCCTGATATTCGACGCTTGTTGCTTCTATGCCCACAACGAGTGTACGTTTAAAATAGCCTAGCTGCCAAGTCGATGACTGGTGATTCTGATACCGTTGAAGATGAATTCGGCCAGTGGCGCCCAGTCTGTAATCGATTTGGGGCTGAATATTTGAATGCGTATCACGATTATATTCAAATCTCAGCGCCCGAGGAAGATTACGACGGTCGACTTGACTTGTATAAGCTGTGAGTCACTACAGTTTTAGTTCACAGGGTACAACACTAACAGATAGCAGAAGGTTTAACACGCATGTCTCTGCTCTATTTTCGGAGAATCAGGCACTACGAGAGCAGTAAGCAAGCTTTAATATCCTAGTTAGTCATATGATAATAACAGCTATAGAATGCTTGGGGATATTCGAGATCTGGTACGAAGATACGGGAATTTAGAGCCTGGCGATGCAGGGTATACTGGCTACAAGCCGTAATATACCATACCACACACCGATGCATAGTATTAACGATCCAAGAGACGCAATTTCAAGGAGCTTGGTCTCTGGAACGAAGGGAATATAGCCACATTGACGCCGTAATAGTTAAAGCCAGTAGGTAGGTAGATGGATGTGCCTAGGTCTTTAAAGTCAAGCTCGTTAATCTCATTTTTTTTATCTCACGATACTCCGCTAGCATAGTTCTATCATCTGTTCCGCATGTCCCTTCGTCATCATCTCCCCATCCATCATGCCATGAAAGTAACTCTCGCCAACAAGCTGCCACCTACGGCCTCCCGACTCATCGACGTTTTCCCTATCAGCAGGGCGTCGTAGCAAGAAGGGAACCTGTGCGCCAGAGATGATAAACACTGCGTCGCCGACTTTGGAGTATGGCGGTACGATTCCCATGTATCCTCGCTCGGTCACTGCGATCATGCGCTCTCGCACATGTGGTCCGGATACATTCAGAAACCTACCCAAGTCTATCACATCCTTCGTGATAATGATCATCAGCCTTGCTTCTTCTTCGGCACTGATATTGAGTTGCCGCGGTTTCATATCTGGCCCTAAGATCTTCTTGATGGCATCGATATATCGCATCAGGGCTTGGTAGTACTCAGAAAACCCTGGGTCAGCGGGTCGAGAAAATGCTGGCGTCCTATCCCCAAGAAATGTCCTCCAGAGTGCTTCAGTCAAAGAGATCCCTGTAACATAGGGCTCACTGAGTGCACTGATGATCATGCTTCTACTATCAGTATAGTTGCCGTAGATATTAGCTGGATTCACGGTGGTCCCCGGGACGCCATCTTTCGAGGCAGCAAAGAATTGAGGGCCTATTTCTTTAATATAATCAACCATAATGCCCTTAACAGCGAGGCGCAAGTTGTCCGGACTTAGGACCATATCTGGCTCTTTGTTGAGGGTACCGGATGCGCAATACGGCGACTCTGACGGAAGGCGCCAATATATCCTGGCGAGTCTCTTCGTACTCCAGTCTGGGACCCACGATGCCCGTATCTTGGCACTACGATAGAAGCCAATGCCTGCGAGATGAAGCATTCGTGAAGGGTAATCCTGCCGTAGTAGATATCGGGTGGTTTCGAAGAATGGGCGCTCGATTGTTGAACTATAGTCTGGCACAACATCGCCTGAATCTGCTGCCGTACTAATACCCTGTACGGCATAGATATTATCTCGAGGATCTGTGGCGGTGGAGTTGATACTGGTAATGAGGAGGTCAAAGAGCCCTATCGATTGCTTTGCCCTGAGCTCTTGCCTGATGTCTCCTAAAGCAGCAATTTGTAGGCCAGCATCTATGGGAGGTGCGTCATCTTTGTGCCAGTATATCTTTGATATGTGCCATATGCTATTAGGATCAGTAGTAAACAAAGGCCGAACAAGGGAAGAAAAGTAGTCCCAAGTTATGAGTTCTCCTCCATATGATATAATAACATGTTTAGACACTGCAATCTCTTGAATTACCCAACACCTGAACCAATAGTCATGCTTGATAAGCCGAACTAGGCCAGGCCATCTAGGGTCATCAATCTTCAGTTCCGTAAGGGGTCGTGATGCTCGTTCGACGGGGTCGTCGAAATTCATTCGTCGCTGGAGATGGGCAAGGAGCCCAATGGCGTCGCTGGCATCCGGGGCATAGCCAAGCCATATGACAGTGTGGTGCGAGGAGCCATATATCTTCTTCATCAGCTGAACTTGGGAGCTTTTTTCATCATCATCTTCTTGATTAATACATATGGAGTCAATCCATATGTATCTCTTTTTCAGGCACGAAGCTCTGTCGTGCAATATATCATAGACTCTTTCGGATACTCTGAGTCTTCTCCCATTCACAATGAGCGATTTCATGCCAAGCTGACTACCCCAAGTATATGAGATAGTTTCAAATTCTGGCACCTTGTCCAGCTGTACGGCTTTGAGCTCACAGCGAATGGGATTCCACGGTGTGGATGAGAGCTTGAGCAGACGAATCTGCCCAGGTCCGAGTGCAGAGTACCGATAAGTCTCTAATGCCGCCACGCGGGTTGCGGTCTTTCTATTTCGATGCGCTGCCATAGACGTGTCGATTTTCCCATAAAGCCAAACACAATTATGCAATAAGGTCCTCACCGAAAGCCCGAGCGTTCCAAGACAAGTGATAATAATCGGCAAGATGATGTTCCAAATTCCAGCTATTTCAACATTGAATGTCTGTATCGGATTATCGATCATGATAAACCACAGAATGATAATTTCAAAAACGGGAAACAACAGCGACAAAATCCACAAACAGAGACGCCAGACTACCGCAATATTTCGAAATAAAAGAGACATCAAAACATAATCGACTAAATCTGGTGCTTCAACAGAGAGCTGGTCAACAAGTTCATCGTCTGCGACATCACGGCTGGCCAACCGCTGGAGTATGATGGCTGTTTTGCGCCATGAAGACTGACAGAAGACGAAAAGGGACAAGTGAAGAAGAGTGAAGGCCAGGCCGGCAGGAGTATAATATCCGAACAATCGGATTCTGGACAAACCCAACGCGCAGACTTTAGAAAGTACTGTGTCTCTCAACGCAAAAAGCCCGGCTTTAAATCCGAGGATGAACAAGGCGATTACAACACGCACACGAGCAGGAAGGCTCGCGAGCTGTTCGGCAGGTGTTTGATTGAGACGTTCGTTTTGCGGGGGCCCCGGTGCCATGATGACTTGATTCCAGATTCGATTATTGCCCGGAAGATGAAGCGTAAGGAAACAAATTCAGTCAAAAGAAAATGTCATGTCTACTGCATACCCAATGTGAATAAAACTGCGTTCTACCTACCTACCTTTGGAATTTGCAACCCTGTGATCACTAATCCTGCCTCAGCTGAACTGAGCTGAACTGATATTGTGTTCCATTCACTAACTACCTAGGTAGGCTAGCGTGGCCTTAGTAGCCCCTATAAAAAGCTGCCTCGGGCCGCGTACGCGCGCCCGGGTTTTTCCACACTTACACCCCCACGAAGGTGGTTTTCGGTAGTGTTCGGGAGACTTTTTGTCCTTTATACTGCACACCTAGATCCTACGCCTCACGGGCGTCCCCGAGGATATAAGAATGTTGGACCAGAAGAACATCATATAGGCGTGAGTATGGGCAGATTCGAGGCCTAGGCTAGTGGCCGGCCATGCGCCACCTTTCGACTCACGTATCGCGTACGTATGGCGCACTATCAGGCCTCTTAGAGGCTCATGTTCCCCGAATACAGCGTTCAACCAACTTCTCCGCGCGTAGCCATGTGAAGTGTGAATAAGTGGCTAGAGCTGGAACAGCCACTTTGTGGCTCAGCTGATTAAGCTTAAAAAAATACCCCTGAATTGCTTTTCGTTCTAATCAATCCTGTTCCTTGGAATATTGATTTTTATTAGCTTTAGTTAACATCCTTAAGTAAAGGCTAGATCAGGAGTTTATACTCACTGTAGGTCATGTATTGAAAGTACGGGATTAACTATAACAGACTCCATGACTCCTATAGCATTAGTCTCGCTATAGTAATTGGACAATTTTTATTGAATTGTATCGTCAAGGTAATGTGAAAACTAATCTATACGTAGGTTGGTTCTTGTTCAGCTATCGTACAAGTCCATATGACCTGAAGTGGCCCGGTGCATGAAACCGTGGAGGTGGGGACGCCCATGCAGGCCTCAGATGCCTCGTCTTAGTCAAGGTCGGAAGTGGCCGTCTTCTTCTAGCTATTTATTAACTCGTCTTTAGGTTACGAGGGGGGTGTTAGTCTAGATTCTTTATTCATCGTGACAGATTTGGAAAAAATGTTGCTCAGTTTTCTTCGCTTCGACGATGGTTCACTTTCGGTTCTTCCCTCTGGTACGCGCATTGGAGTTCCGGTTCTCTCGTGAAGTAATGAACTGGAACCCGCAGAAGGAGGAGAATTAACTCCATTGCCGCTTGAGGATTCAAGACTAGTTCCCACACCACTGTCCTGCATCGAAACCTGTAAAACCTCCAGTTCATGATCATGATCTGCGTCGCCTTGCTCTGGATCTCCACGATCGCCCCACCGAAGAGGAAACCGCCGGCTATGACCAAATATTAGTGCTCCTCTTGGTGCCTGACTGAGATCCCCGGGACTTTTGAAGTTTCGCCCCCATAGCTTTGGAAATGTTGCTGGCAGCAGGACTTGTACTCTGTCACACTTCTGCCCCGATTGGCATGGTTCGAAGGTCTTGTCAGGGGTAAGCCAATATATATCGTCCACCAGCCTCCACGGCGTGGTAGCCTTTGAGCCTCGTTTCTGCAGAATATCGCTCAATTCAGCAACACAGACTGCGAGGAGGTCCTGGCCTTTTGGTAGGTCCATGTTGGCATGACAAGATATGCAATCTCTAGCACGGACTTTAGAGGGGCTAAAGAGGTCCCCAAAAGAAGTTCCGAAAAGGGTGATGGCATGAATGGACCGAACGAAATCAACCCAGCCTCTTCCACTTGAACGTAATGTGACCTGTTTTGGCCAGCAGGGATCCTCGTCGGTCGCGACGTCCATAAAGTCGAATCCTTCGATATGCCGACGATCACTTGCTTTGACTTTGAAGCCTACACCGTCTTGAGTGCACGTATCTGCTTGATGCGCGAGTATCTGCTCCAGGGTATTGCAGATATCCTCGATTTTATCTTTCAAACAGTAGTTAGTCTTAGTACTACTGAGTACCCTAGCTTCTCTGCCTCCATGATGAGTAGTCACCTCCACTCGGTTCAAGTCAGGCTTTGCGTATAAAGGAATTTGGATGTTTCGTGGACTCGTGAGCATACTGATTGCCGTATCTTTCCCGCTGTAAGGATCTATCGGCTCGCCTAAAGCCGATTCTTGGAATAGAAATACCGACTTGAACGGGTCGTTGAGGTCATGTCTTAAGGAAGCTCTGACAAGATGCAGCAGAGCACTGGCGCCGTCGAGCAGCCACGCCCTTCTGTCTTGAACATCATATAAGACGACAAACTTCTTTGAGACCCACTTTAGCTGCATTGTATAATCATCTCTATATTTGAAATGAACAGCTTTGTCCTTTTTGCCGATGATGGTAGATACGCCAGCCGTGAGAAACATGCCACCGACGATTGAGATCTTTTCAAAAGCAAATCCAGGCCCTGGGGGCCTCAAGGAAGACCATCAAATTGCGTAGTTGGCATCTGAGGCGCCTACACTAATAAGTCAGCGAAATCTACAGTCAGGTAATAGAATGTCCAGAAATATACCGGCATGGTTCAGAACATGACTGGTCCAGCCAAGGATATGCCGTGAAGTTTCGAGACTTCCACGTGTTAAGCCTTTGGGGTTCTTTTTGAGTAAGTCCTTAACTCTAGGATCCGTATATGAAACATAACCACCAAGCTGGTCGAAGATCAAGTGCCAGAATATGATGTCATGGCTACGTTGGGTTGGAACCAAGATTGCAGAAAATGCTTTGATAAGAACAGAACCGTCGAAGTTCGAAACCCTTTTCGCATTAATGAGTTGTGCCATCACACCAAGAGGAATCTCTGCGCCGGATCCCTTAACTGCGCGGCGAGGAATCGGATATCCACTAACAACGGGACGGTCGCCAAATACGTTGACCCAACAGCGTCCTCGGGGATGTACCTCAGCCGACTTCTGAGTAGATTCGGCGAAGGTGAAGTTTAAATATGACGACTCCTTCTTGAGGTGGTGGTCAATGATAGGAAACTTCAAGTTGCTTGACTGTTGTCTAGGAAAGTACTTCTCTATACCGCAGATGGGACGACGATAAACGAGGTCGTGTCCCAAGGAATTGTTGTTGAATGCAGCGCTCATCCAGACCACTATTTCACCTATTTCAGCTAGGGAATATACGGTCCCAGTAACATAGAACTCAACAGTAGACCCATCATGATCAATTTTGGCAGAAATATCAGCCTTGTCGAAGAGGGTACCTAGCCAGATGACACGAGGAAATGTGTTAAAAACTACATGTGATTGGATGAGGACAAGTACTCACAGGTAGCCACAAAACCGTGGGGACTGCTGAGCAAACTCATGCAAAGTCCAAGTATTTGAGGTCCAATGTCTGGCCATAGGGTCCCTAGATATTTGCCACACGTAGTGACTAAAGATTGGTCTTCAACACCTACAACCACTATGGCGTGAGGAAGCGCTTGGTGTACGGGCATGGTGTACTTCTGCGACACCAAGTAGCTTCGAATCCAGGGCAGTTTAAAAACGATATGCTGCGATGGAGGAGGGTTTCTGTGACTAATCGTCGAAGGCTCATCCAAGATTTCCAGTATCTTGTTCCTTATTTTGCGGCGCATATCGTCGATTCCAGCTGGTATCTCAAGCTCGACTTCGTTAATGACCGACTTGAGCAGCCACGAGTATGCTGGTGAGTTCAGCAGTGTGTGCCGATATTCCTGTATTTCTGGAAATTCTTCGAACACCTCGTTTTCATTGTCTATTCCGTCATCGCACTGGACTTGAGTGTGACTATTGTTTGTACTGTCAGCTTGAGCGACGGGATTGACTGGATCCTCGGTAGGTTGATCCTCTTTTCTAGCCCACAGAAGCATCTTGTCCTGTATTGACATAGAATTGTGAGGCTTTTGGGCTTCTTCGTCGGTTTCCTGTCCTTCATCGGCGAACATGTCTACTACAGCCTTCGATATCTGACTATGAACAGAATGTTAGTTGGCCTTTGGATAAGGTACATTCACCAACTTACTTTCTGTACTTATGGACTAGGTACATTAGCCTATAGTAGGAATACGAATGATCTTCTTGGCCAAATCTAATAGCAAATGCTTTTAAAAGATCTGGAAGTATGGCGGATAAGCTGGGTAGTTGCTCTGCACAGATGCTCCGTGGAAGTACAGCCGCCAATTCTTCTGCGAACTCGGAAACATATATCTCGAGTCTAGCTTGGTGAAGACTAAAAGCACCCGAATATTCTGTCCTGTTATCGTCATTGCAAACGTTTGTAATAGGGAAGGAAGATTCCTGTAACGTGCTTCTGATTGTATCTCTCAATTGGATCTTGCTCTGGCCTAATCCTAGGGAAGCGTATCCGGAATCTGTCGCTATATCAAAACTTTCGCTGGTCCTTCCTGCCCCGGCGGTTTCATTTGGGATATGTAGCGACAAACTATCTTTATTTAATCCATCTAAGAACACATAGCTGTCTTGTCTGTAAAGATCATCTTGGTAGGGGATCGATAATTTACTGTATCTCCATTCATTCGGATTGCCCGATATCTGTTTTGGCAATTCGAATATCGAGCCTGCGTGTGAGGGCGAAGAAAGAGCTTCAGCAGTATAAGACTGAACTGGTTTCAATATCCAACGACTGACATCGCCGTCTGTCCTCGTCGACTGTGCCGCCTTCGTATGCGGGCCCCCGATCGTAGTAAGTCCCTGTACCCTATGAGATGTAGTTGAAGATGCGTGTTTGTATATTGTATCATTTTGACTAGATTACCATTAGGGAATATTCCGCTTCTTTTCATTCCATTAAGAATTCCGATTTTCCGAGATGGAGGTCGGTACTTACTGTCCTTGCATATGCCGGTCTAGAAGATCGGTCCTGTGGAATAGTTTGTCGCATCCAGGGAATGGACATGAGTAAGGGGCGGGACGATGAGATAGCTGATGACGCCTAGCATCTAAAGTAAGAACTTGAACTACGGGCTCTTGGGCACAATAGGGCAATAAAAAACCTTAGGTGTTCAGCTCTAGTAAATGTCTATATTAATGGTAAGTCTAAGCTATAGGCTCTACGTTTCTAATCTAAGCATCTCCACTCACCTTAGGTGGACGACATATTTCACAAGTATGAACGGGTACCCCCTTTTTTGCTCTAGACACTCGCCCAGGAACGGGCATCAGCCTGACGGGAGGGGTTGCTTTGTTGGGTGGGCTTGTATCGTTCATTTTCAGTAATCTATGGATAAAGAGTAGGATTAAAGAAACAAGCCCGTGATATGTTAACTTGGCCGCAATTAGGTGTGTTGGGAGTAAGTTGATCCGGGCCTCAGATGATATAAGAGACGAGACTTGAAGCCCTGATCTCGAATAACAGCTTGTAGTATTTAACTACATTCATAATGGAAACTGCACACAATAATACTCGGTTCTTCAGCCGCCTATCCGACCATACAGTGACTGTTGCAAGAACATTGAACTTCAACGATAATATCCAGAATATGCAGCATCGCCACGGGGCGCTTCGTGCAACATCCCTAAATAGCCTTATATAGAGAAGATCGCCGAGGGGCTTGGACGAAAAGTGCACAATCTGAGGCGAAGTCTACGGCGGGTATTATTAGTTTCGGTAATGGGTATATATCCATGCTGCTTAATGCAATCAGAAAAAAGTGAATGATTTGAGAGCTTCTCCAATCCTGTCGGGGATTTCGCTCTCCGTGCAAGCTAGAACTCCCAAGATCTTCAGAAACTGTAGCTGTAAATGAGAGTCCTGCGCCGTACGCATTCGTCTTTTCTATTGTGTCGCCTTTGAATTATACAAGGAGATGCGGGGAAATTGGACAGGCAAGATATTTATATTTAGACACGATAGCCTGCATTTTGCGTCAATATGCGTTGGTAACATCAGGCTCTCCAATAGATAACTTCTGACCGCTTTATCAAATGTGAAAACCTTTAGCTTACACGTTTTGAAAGTTGCCTCAGGCTGCTCAGTACGTAACACCTAACTGCGGGCCAAGACTGGGCGCAGCACACAGCCACCACCAAGAACTACTAATTACCGTGGTACTGCACGTAATAGCTGCAGGCGAGGTTTTGGTCGTTACGATCTATTTTAAATGATAGCACGGCATGTTAATGTAGATATGTCCCTATCAACTTTAATACACAGCTGTTATTCTTACAACATCGGAGTTCCAGTGATCAGATGCAATATAAGTAGTTAATAATAGCATATTTTCGATGCTCTCATTGGTACTACGATGTTGCAAAAGGAGATAATTGCGTAACTCGCTTGCGAATTTGCTCAGCTTTCGCTCTTCTAAATCCGATAGCAAGTTAGCTCAAGGAAAAGCCACCCACACTCTTAGAATATATCTAGGAATAGATTTATGTTGTCTACTCCATGAGTATACTCTCTTTAAACACTATGGTATGGAACAGATATCTCAATGTAATTAAAGGCAGACGTCGCAGAATGCGCTAGTAGCCTACCTTTCAGAAACGCATCGGCGGGAGATTCATATCTTATACTCTGGGGCTACACGAAATTCTCATCCTTATAGCGTGCATCACTACCCACAGCTAACAGCCATGATACGAATGAGCTTTAGCCAGGCACGCCGTTGCTTAGGTTTCTTGTGATCCGGTGTGCCATTCATATTGGATACTACCTGCAACTGGGACAGCCCTATACCCTCTCTCCCCAGAAAGACGTGGCGGTTGATCAGGTGCCCTCGCCTACGGACGAGATCCCATAGTGCTTGGGTGAAGGGGGGAATGGCTCTTCAGCCTCGTGGGGTGTTTTTGTCAGGCTATTTGGTCTCCAGAGTGAGGTTGGGTCACTGGTAGTTGTGAGTATAGGGCTAGGGCTTCATACTATTGATTTCTGAGCCTCCTCGTACTAAATCTAGGGGAAAAGCCTATCTAGTATATAGACAGAACTACGCTTGACCACCCTTCTAGATCGCTTCTTCCTCACTGTGATCCTAGTTCCTGACATGTTTGCACCCCCTCTTCCAAACGTTCACTTGCACTAGGCAGTGCTGATAGATCAAATATGTTTGACATATCCCCAACAATCCACGCCGAAGGGGGTACGGGAAAAGAGAAGCTTCCTACTCGCAAGTCCAGCTACTGCCAGTACGAATTGTTACGCACTAGGTGGTTGCTTTCCCGTGCTCGTTTGGCAGTAGTCTCCGTCGTGACATGTTGATTAGAAGTGCCTACCGACGACTTCTGAATCTTCCCCACTCGACGTTTCGGACTGAGAATCGCTTGCACCATTGCCAGGTGATCTCCAAATTTAACGATCCGCCGATTACATAATCGCGTAGACGGCGGTGGTGCGGTTGGAGCTACGAATAACTCCCGGACCGTCGAAAGAGGCAAGATTTGACTGGTTCCCGCCGCGTCGGTTGAGATCGGAAAACATCCGGATCGGCCCCATGGCGGCTTAGGAACTCCAGCGTATGACCCATGGCACCGTTCCATAAGATAATGATTATCTAATATTCATCTTGAGAGTATCGTGGGGCAGCGTGTACCCTCCGCAACTCGATCACATTAAACAGGTCCGCCGGCGCCAATTTATCGACTATGCGTGTATAGGTGAAGCGGCAGGCGATATACAATGCTGTTGATCCCTGAGACTCATGTAAGATAGGGCTCTTTCCTCCGAAGACTCCTAGACGTATATTCGCGTTTTCTTCGTTTTTCTTTTTTTGACGCAGAGTATCGTAGAGAGGCATACAGCCGTCTCCATCAACGAACGACTAACTGGTCCGATCCATATCCAAAGAGTCGATGCAAAACTTCAGGGACCTTGCTGGCGGCTGCAAATAGAAGGTGGTGTACGGTGTATTATAGCGCATGCTAACATCTTGGCAACGACCTGGAACGGAAGTTGTCAAGACATAAGCGGCCAACTTTGGATTTAGGCAATTTGACGCCCGCCCAGACACCAAAAGATGGGGTTACAGCGATTGATAGGTTGACTGCCACCCAGTCAACCTCTAACAAGTGTAGGAATCGAACACCAAGAAACTTCGTTCCTCTGCCTTCCTATTTAGGTGGTCTTGGCCTATCGACGATTATGCCAGCCTGAAGAGAGGGGAGAGCGAGCCCACGGCGAGCGATGGTCACCTGGTTGTTCGGCGTTTGTGGAGTTCTTGGCCAAGAAATATGGCCTTGCAATCTACTACCGGCTGCTTCTGAAGTATGTATTACACAGGATTGTTGACGATAAGTTGGGGTATTGCAAGGTTATCTATAAAGCGAGAGATGCATATTACCGTTGATAATGGCTGAAATTTACGTGAGATAGTCTGCTAGTGTTGGCTGCCGGCGACCTAATCTTGCCGGGGGGAAGGCGTCGGTTTCCCGGTCTATGGATCTGAACGACACGGACCAAAACGTCACCGTCGGCCTGCCGAATTTGAAGATATGGCCGGTCCGAAGCTGGTGTTCTAGACCAGGCTTGACATGTTGCTAAACTTAAAGGGATCTGAAAAGAGCAAGTTGTTAACCGAGCTGTGCTGGCCGAGTGTTGGAGCAGCTTATCTATCAATAGTTACGTGCCTTTTGAGGATTGTCCTACCGATACTATCACGACTTGTGATAACGTCGCCCGGCCTATTGGGGCGGATTAGGAAGGAGGAATCTAGGGACAGCAGGCTAAGATAGGGCTCTGTTTTGGACAGCGACAACAGGAGCGCGATGGAGGTTACGATACTGGAGCCGGGATAAGTATAAATGAGTAGACACGTTCTCATCCAGTCTGGTAATTAGCAGCAGGATCATCAACTCATCTTGCCTTCTGGCCAGCTTTTCCAATATTGACGCCCCTTTCTCCCACGTATTGTCTTCAGAACGCTAGACATGGAGCTCACCAAGTTCCTCGCCTTCCTGGCAGTCGTCCTGCCCGTTGCCTACGGTGCCCCCTCGCCGGTCGCGACCAGCCTCCACCCTGAGATCCTCGCCGCCATGAAGCGTGACTTGGGGCTGGACGCTAGGGAGGCCACTGCTCGTGTCGCCCGGGAGCACTGGGCCGCCGATGTCATCGAGAAGCTGCAAAGCTCGACCGGTGACTCGTTCGCCGGCGCCTGGATCGCCGAGGACGGCACCACGCTTAACGTCGGCATCACCGACGAGGCCTTGGCCGCCCAGGTGACCGCTGCTGGCGCCACGCCGACGGTTGTGGCCAACAGCTTCTCCAAGCTTCAAGAGGCCAAGCTGGCACTTGATAAGCAAGACATCAGCCAAGCCAAGACTCTCGACACGAGCTCGGAGGGCATCGCGGCGTATTACGTCGACGTCACCACCAACAAGCTCGTCTTGGAGGCACTCGCCGACAGCACCGCCCACGCCGAGGCGATGGCCAAGCAGGTCGGGCTTACCCCGTCTGAGTTCGAGGTGCGAACAGTTGACTCGATGCCGAGCACCTTCGCCACGATCCACGGCGGTGACGCCTACTTGATCAATCTGACCGCCCGGTGCTCCGTCGGCTTCTCGGTCACAACCGGCTTCGTTTCGGCCGGCCACTGTGGCACCGTGGGCAGCTCTGCCTATACCAGCAGCGGCGCGTCGCTCGGAACCTTCTCCGGTTCGGTCTTCCCCGGCAGCGCCGACATGAGCTACATCCGCACCGTCAGCGGAACCACGCTCACCGGCCAGATCAACGGCTACGGCAGCGGTAACCTGCCTGTGTCGGGTAGCACCGCGGCCGCCGTCGGAGCCAGCATCTGCCGCTCGGGCTCCACCAGCGGTGTCCACTGCGGCACCGTCCGCGCCCTCGGCGCCACCGTCACCTACTCCCAGGGCCGTGTCACCGGCCTCACCCAGACCAACGTGTGCGCCGAGCCCGGCGACTCTGGCGGCTCCTACTACTCGGGTGCCCAGGCCCAGGGTGTTACCTCGGGAGGTTCTGGCGACTGCACTAGCGGCGGCATAACCTATTTCCAGCCCGTTAACGAGATTCTGTCGACCTACGGCCTCACGCTAGTCAGGTCTTGATTAGGCCGTAGCCCGTAGCCAGTAACCAGTTGTCACGGTCGTCGTCACCACCTGAGCTGAGGTGTATCTTTGAAGTGTTAGGTCTTTGCCGAGAAACATTATTGGATAACTAACGACCTCTCTTTTCAGTCGGGGGACAGGCAGGTAGTGATAGTGGCACACAACGTGAACCTGTACCTAAATGTTCAAATAATAAAAAAGAACTCGAAAGATGTCCGCAGTCTCGACATGAATGTGAATATCAACTACCGATATAAAAGTTCTGGCACGAGTGCAAACACTCTAATTGTATGCCCTATAACAGACGCTGGAAATATATGTTTATCCCAAGGTGCATGTGAAGAGCTATACACAATTTACCTCGGGTGCTTTAGACTAGGGGGCACGCTGCTAGCCACCACCAGCCACTAATAGGCACCACTAGCCACAAGAATCACATGAGTAACATAGGGTAACACGTGATGTTTCCAACTTGTAACAATATTGATCAAATACCAGATACCCGACTGGTGAGTGTGGCCAGCACCATTTCAAAAACTAGCTCGCAATCAAAGCAAGCTCTCAAAGTAAATGCTGCTTATCCGGTATTACCGTCTTTACTTATGTTTCATCAACCTAGTCGCGGCTGTTCTTAGCGCGGGTATATAAGTGGTGACCGCCGGTGCAGGAAACACTTGTGCCTCTCTAGCTATTTCATAGGCAAAACGGCGCCTAAAGCAGGTTAGTCATCATAAGACGTCTGTCTCTATATCATACGACATGAAATTTTGCGCTACCCACATCGATTCGAACCGCATGGTAGAACAAAGTCAAACACACGCGGTCTTCATCGCTGATTTCAAGACGATTATTGATTCGAGCCACCGTCGGAGTCGCTTATTCATGCTTTTTGAACTTGGGATCGATTGAACAAGGAGTCGGAGATAAACAGTGGAAGTACTGACACAGCTCAACAGTTAAGCTGGCATCATTCGCCGTGTCGAGTTACTTATCCCTATTTCAATTTGCAGTTCTTGAGGTGAATGAAAGGTATATCTGTGTTGCTGAGTCATACTTTAAGAATGAGGCACATATGAAGTCTTGATGAAACGGCATAAGATGGTAGGACCTTTAATGTCAACTGAGGGATACGCCAATTGAGTTATTACAAGTCCAGCCTCGCCCACTGCTGTTTGTCTACCTGCCTACCTGCTTATGAGCAACAGGCTCCTGCAAGTCTCACTTAGGCGAATGATCAGCCCGGTGACCAGCACAAACGCTGTTCTATGGCCAAATATCAAGATTGATTAGTATATCCAGTTCACGACAGAGACACCTCCCCTGTTAATCAAACATGAGATTCCACTAAACATGGAAGCCGTCCAAAAATATCTACTGTTCTTTGTTCTGCAGGGACTCTTCGCACCTCGAACTCACATATCATGCGTAGCCCCTGATAGCTAATCAAGGGGCATGAGACGCTCCATTCTAAAGGCCACCTCTCAAGCCTTTTCTAATAGATAAGCAAGCTCACACTTTCCTAGGGTAATTAACTAAAACGTTATTTGGGAAGTCGACGACTGAAGGGAGTACATTTCGACGCAATAACTACGACACCTCCGCAACAGATGATTCAGCCTGTCCTCTGACTAGTATTCCTGATATTCATACTGAACCCCCTTTCGAAGCGAACCAGGTGGCCTCTCCTAGGTGACCTCACCAACTTCACTAACCTCACTTCAGTCTGGCAGAGGACTGTTTCTCAGAACAATGCAGACTAGCTGCTGCTAAGTAACGCAATTAAGTCCTCCACAACAAGCACTCCGCCGCAAGTACACACGGCAAAGAGATAACGAGCAGGCAGCATAGTACCAAGACAGTAAAGTAGCATATCCTTCGAGCGCGATTCTCTGTGTAGACGCGTAGCTATTTATGAGTCTACCACTACCTCTATTATCTTTCTGACCAACCAATAGAGCACCTATTGAATTCGCTCAACCGGTATACTAGTCTGGCTGGCGCCTGGGTAAACATCCTCCGTACGGGACCTTAACAGTCCCACGATATGGAAGATGGCCGAAAACAAATGCTGAGCAGCTCGTTTAGACCTGTTCAATAACGTTGGTCACGCTTGTTAATCTGAGCGAACACGGCGACACGACGATCTTTAATTGGCATGGCCTTGAGTGTTACTTGATGTAATCCCATGTTACATTCAACTCTTCTGATGTGACTGTAGTCTCAAGTTAATAACCATCAGAATGCCGGCTCCATGCTTACGACGCAACACATCCGACCCCTATTCATTGTCATTGTGGTATCATTGATCGCTAATTCCTTCGGGTGTACGATATACAGAGCTCTCGAGCCGCGCTGTCAATGACGCCTCTCGCGAGCATATACTTTCCTCAGTATACTCAGGCGTGCCCCTCAGCATGTAAGTACCAGCTTGCTGGACGTCAATCATATTTCTCCTTCATCATTTCTTCAACCTCTTCGCGCTCTTATCACTTGCGCCACTGAGCACACTGGCACTTCTCTTATGCCCACCACTACTCTGTGGTCGCGTGTTCTTATCCTCGCCATTCTCCGCCTTGATCTCGCCAGGATTTCCGGTGCCACCACCATTGGTTAATTCGGGGTTTCCCTCCCCGTTAACGACTCCATTCGTGTTTGGCTTCGAGGTAGGTGCATCTTCCGTACTATTCGTCTTATCTGCAGATGTTGAGTCCGCTTTACCCCCATTATTATTAGCACCTGAGCCCGTGAATGCAGAGGGCGGCTCAGACGACTCTTCCGAGTTTGTACCAACGTTCTCCATACCTGATGCCGCCGCGCTTGTCGATTTCTTACGCTCGGCCGATTTAGCCTCTTCCAAGCGTATCTCTGCATCTATTTTGTCGTTCAGCTTTCGAATCTCCAACAAGACACCGATCGAATTGAGTAGTTTTTCCATTTCTTCGACGACACTTCTAGTTGGCATAGCGAGTCTACTTGGAATATCGAGCTCAGCAAGCGTGTTAGTTATTCTTTGGTGTTGCGCGTTGCTCTTCGTTGTGAGAATCTTGTTAATACGTTCGTAGCGGAACGTGGGGCCCGACGGAAGACGATCATGGTGAGATACACCATAAATTTTCTCCTCCTGTTCGGTAAGCTTCTTACGCTCTTGTTGCTGTTGTTGTTGAGAGCCTTTCTTGCTAGGACGTTCAGGTCGGTCGCCGCCACCAATAGAATCGCGATGACCTCCTGTTGAAGCTGCGATACTTTCTCGTCGGCTTTCTGAAATGGGTGTTGAGTTGGGATGTGCCGAGGGCTGCGCTGAGCCTGGCGTAATTGCACCATTTGTATCCAGAATAGGCTTCCGCTTCTTTGATCTGTCGGCGGTTGCAAGATTTTGCAGAAGTGTTGATAGGCCGGCACTGGACTTGAAACTTGTAATGTCTTGTTCTGTCGGTGGGAAGTCCAGTCGACGATACAGATCTTGACGATCCTGGTTGAGCTTCTGTTGCCTGGCCACAATCCGCCGTACTTCGATGAGTAGCTGCTCTTCCTCCCTAGCTTCGTCGGTGGACCGGCTTAACGCATCCTGAGCAAACTTCTTACGCTGCGTTTCTGACACCGGATTGAAATTGGCCATCGTTTCGTGTAATGAAAACTCAGCTTGCGTCATGTACTGCACCGGCTTCTGAAGTGCCATCATCTTCGCGGCCACCTCATAATATCTCTTTTTCAGATCCTCCATTGTACGGGGTTTAGGAGCAGGTATCATCGCCGTATGAGGGTCTGCACTATCCGCGTCCTTCTCTTCCTTTATATTTTCCTGCGGCTGCGGTGTGTACTCGTATCGATCCCATATCAACGACCAACGCAAGTCAAATTCTCTCGCCAGATCGAAGAGGTAATCGGTCTCATCCTTGGTCCAATCATCACTGACCAAGTTCGATGCGTACTGATCTTCGCTGTATTGGGGAACGTCGACCTGTACATTAAACTTGGCAAAAGCGGAATCCTCCACTGCATCTCCCTTTTTCGCCGCTTCCTCGCCGTTTTCTCCTGGTGTTTGCCCATCAGAACGTGGTTGCGACGTATCTCTCGATTGGTCGTCGGTCACCTTCCTCCAATGCCGCAGGTGTAAAGTCTGATCGCTGCGCGCCGAGTTCCGAAAAGGGCTTAGCTCCCAGCGTGCAGCTGGTTTCCTGCTACCAAACCTCCTCTTCTTGAAGGTTGCTATCTCAGGCACAATAGCGATCGGATTGTCGCCTCCTAAACTCTGGACTTCTCGTGCCAAGCCCTTCAGGTTCGGTCGTGCAGCACTCGTCTTCTGCTTCTTGGTCGGTCGTAAACCAGCACCATCAGCAGGGAGGTTGAGCACATCGCGGACATCGTGGGAAGCCATCGTAAAGCTTGGGAGAGATGCGACGCCGATCGCGAGGGAAATTCAAAGAGGATGTCGAAAGAAAGGCGTATCGCGACTCGCGGTCGCCGAGGATTAATTCAACTACGCGTAAGACCGCATATAGAGACGAACATTACACCAACGCGCACAGTTTTATGATGGTAAACCGTAGTTGACGCGGTGCGTTTGATGGAATTAAGATCATGGGGGGTTGAATATGGAATGGCTACTAAGTCAGTCGAGGCGGATATGGTAGAGCGTTTGTAGCTTGGCGTTAGTTGCAATTTTCCACTGGGTCAATTGAATACTTAGGTACATGGCTTAGAGCTTATGATGACACGTGACACATGGCGGTTGAAGGAAAGATACCTACATGTAGGTCCTAGGTACTCTTATCGATTAGGTACCTACAATCAGCTGTGGCTTTGGGCCAGGTCAGCGATAAAGGATCCCCTAATTTGGCCCCCTGGATAGTGAACGTGGCAGCTTGGCGACGGACCTGGTGAGAGCTTCACAAAGGCCGATGCAACACCACCTATACTTTTCGATATCGAGATCTCCAGGCCAGGTGCGACCTATAACGACCCTTAATAACCGATAAACCAATTGAGAACAGAGTGGTGTCAGAGGCGCAAACAAAATGAGGGCGATACTTCCCCTCCTGTTGCTGAGCGCCGTGGCTCAAGCGCTTTACTTCTTCATCGACGGCACGCAGCCGAAGTGCTTCTACGAGGAGCTGCCCAAGGACACGCTGGTCGTGGGCCACTACAGCCTCGACGAATACGACGACAACGCGCGGACGTGGACGAAGCACGACGGTCTCACGGTCTACATATCCGTCGATGTAAATCCCCCGTCTTTCATTCATTACACCCAACCAGCATTGCGGCAGGATTCGAGTTGGCGTTACTGACACACTCCCCGCAACAGGAGGTCTTCGACAACGACCACCGCGTAGTCTCCCAGCGCGGCTCGTCCTCGGGCCGCTTCACCTTCACGGCGCACGAGGCGGGCGACCACCGCATCTGCTTCACGCCGAGCAGCAGCAGCGGCCGCCAGGGCTGGCTGAACGCCGCGAACCCCAACGGCGGCGTCAAGCTGACGCTGGACCTGGCCATCGGCGAGTCGAGCGAGATCGAGAGCAGCGACAAGAGCAAGCTGCAGGACATCTCGCAGCGCGTCAAGGACCTCAACTCGCGCCTGCAGGACATCCGGCGCGAGCAGATCTTCCAACGAGTAAGTCTCCAAGTCCCGGCCCTCCATGTCAATGCGTTCTTTTTCTTTTTCTTCTCTTCTTTCCCCTTTCTCCGCCGCCTCAAGAGCATGATCATCACAAAGCAAAACTCTTCACCATACTAACACGATTCCAAACGACAGGAACGAGAAGCCGAATTCAGAGACCAGTCCGAAAGCACCAACGCGCGCGTAGTCCGCTGGATGATCATCCAACTCGTCGTCCTGGGCGTGACATGCGCCTGGCAATTATCTCATCTGCGGTCCTTCTTCATCAAGCAGAAGCTCACATAGTCGCCACCAAATGAACTGACCAAAAAAATGTCTGTCTTACCTGCAATGCAATAGAACAAGCAGCCCATTGTCATATTTGAATACCCTCTCCGCCGGGAGAGGAATTGGGGAGGGACAGGAGTAGACAGGGATGAAGGTTAATGAGACGATCCCGAAGCAATGGAAACCATTAATGTTGGGCATTCTACCTGGTCTAGAGCGGCATCTTTGCTCTCCCAAAACAACGACACTATCTCGCAATTTGCGACGGGTACTATTTGTAACGATATATTCATAAAAGACGGAAAAGATCACGATTTAGTACGATGATTGGATTTAGCAGCGTTATTGTGAGACATAATTGTGGTAAAAAAAGGTCAAACCCCGAAAATACGACTGAAGTAGTGAAACGTAGTCATATTTGCGAAATCACTGTCTTCAAGCTCTAAGGCAAATCACTGGAAGAACATACGTAGAATCATAATTGTTATGTCTCATTGTTCTGCTTTTTCTATCCTTATAGGAACCTATTCTCTCTTCACCTCGGTTTGCCAGATCACCTCACTATAACCCCTCCAGGCGCGGTGGTCACATCCTATTATGTGCTCCAGCTGTCCACCAAATCTACATTTTCTTCCACTCTCAAACACCTCCCACAACACCCCTCCATTTCAATTATAAGCAGTTATGTCAAGGACGTTGCTACATAGAGAAAAGTAGGATTCCGGATTCCCAATGCTAGCCTTCCCAGAGTTTCACGAACTCCACCGGCGCCGTTGCTGCGAGTTGATGTTATTAACAGTCAGGATCTATCTCATCAGAGCGAGAGTCATGAATAATGAAAAAGAAAAAGAATAATGTCAATACGAAGAAATCGTATCCCGAGTTATGCTGAGTTCGTATGTAGCCAGGACCCACCCAGCATTTGCAGCCACATCTCTCGACCGACGTCAAGCAGGCATCCTTAGTTCGGCAAGTGGGAAGGTGTTAGAGGATGGTTGGAGAAATAGGCCTCCAAGGTGGAACGCCTTTGGTGTTCTCTGGGGGGGTAACGACTATTGGAAAGTCCACCCGGTGCCCTAGAGCTCGCAACATTATAGCGCCCTGACCAAGCGCATACGCTTCAAGGAGATCAGGTCCGCTTGCGCAAAAGGCAGCCGGGATGAGTATTAAGAAGCAATACAATGCAGAGTTGGAAGTCTAGATCCAACCCTCTTAAGTCTATATGATATCGCTCGCATGCCATCATTGTATGTTAAATTATCCTGCAATCTGTCAGCGAGGAACGGTCCAGTAAGTCAAGTTCACAACATACCGCAGCAAAGAACTTTCATGAATTTCTGGAACCCAGTTGGTTGAGGCTCGTTTAGACCCTCGTTAGCCATGCCTAGCTCAGGACTCATATTGGTCTGTTGAGCAATTCTCGGTGGCAGGTTCTGGCTGCTGTTCTGGAATTGGGCCTGGGTCGACCCAGTTGGAGTGGCCATGTCCCGAAGACCCCCCACCGCGCTCCCGCGCTGCGCTTTCAACCCAGTGGCGGGGGCGTTTGGCCGGCGCGGGTCCGTCCCCTTGGCTGGTGACGGAGGTGGGGGCTGCGCGGCGTTTAAACGGTCGCGAGTCAGGTGTGGTGTGTTCGCGCCAGTCCGGGACTGATTGTGTAACTCCATCTGGGAAGGGCCTGGTCGAGCATTTGGGTTGTGATATCCACCGTGCTTGGGCATGGCATCCCAGCCCTTGGCCGACTCCTTGTTTATCTTCATCCAATCATATTCGCCATCTTCAACTTCGCCCGTATTCTTCAGTGCTTGGGTGAAAAGCTCACGCAAGTAATCGTAGTCGGGAGTGTCCTCGAATCCGAGATTGCGAACGTACGTAAGGTACTTGTTGAACTCGTCAGGAAAGCCTTCGCAGAGGTCCTTTATCGCAGTAGTCTGCTTCTTCTCGCCGATCTTCTCATACTTCTGCTTGTTTGTTGCGGCTTTCAGCCCTTGCCAAGGAAGACCACCACGCAGGAAATACATGAACACATGACCCAAGGCTTCTAAGTCATCTCGGCGAGACTGTTCACGTCCCAAGTGGGTGTTGATACTCATGTAACGAGCAGTACCGGATAATGACTTCCGCTCACGGTAGGGAATGTGCTGCTTGGTTTTAGGGTCTCGATATTGCTTAGCCATGCCAAAATCTACCACGTGGATGACATTGGCGGCCTTCGTGGTCGGACGACCAATTAGGAAGTTGTCTGGCTTGATGTCGCGGTAAATCAGATTTTTCTCGTGGATCGTCTGAACACGGGATAGCTGGACAGAGTGTAAGCAGTGCTACAGGGTTTACAAAGAAATGATGACACAATAAAGGAACCATACCATTTGCTTGGCGACCATGACTACGGTTTTGATCGAGAACCTTCGGTTGCAGTGGTCAAACAGATCCTCCAAGGACGGTCCGAGCAGATCTATAACGAGGATGTTATGGAGGCCCTCTTGACCAAAGTAGTAAACATTAGGGATGCCGGCTATATGGAGCAAAGTTAGTATTGAACGTGCAATTTATGCATAATAGCAACTCACGGCAGCCAACAAGTATCTTATATGTGCGGTATTCATCCCGAAGCTGTGGTGCATCACTCTTTCGCGGCTCCTATAGATATGTTAGCACGTTTAGAAGCCCGATGTCAGTTTCAATAAGTCTCGAGTCACTTATATTGTGAAGCTTTGACTCAAAGACCCAAGAAAAGGTGAGAAATCGACTCACGAATTTGATGGCAACTTGCTGGTTGTTCAACAAGTTGGTACCTTCAAAAATGACACCGAAAGAACCTTCACCAATCTTCTTGCCAACTCGATAGTGGACACCCACTACGTTTGACGACGACGAAGCCATTGTGGGAACACGGAGAGTTGAGGGCGAGAACGCGTCAAGAATCGGGGACAATACGAGGTTGGGGGCAGCACGGTCGGCGGGTGTGCACAGCGGGACGTCGTGTCGTTGTAGAGAGCAAGGAAAGTCGTGGTCGGAGAATCGAGCATCAGAGATACTCGAACAGGCAGAGGACCCCAAGGACCATCTCTCGGGGGGTTGTCGAGAGAGAAGCGAGCTGCCTGAGAAGGTCGGGAAGGAAGAGAAGAGCCAGCCGTGGCCCAGGGAGGGCGATCTGGGCGAATAAGTTTGTTGGAACCCGTTTGGTTGATGCGGTGATGGACAGATGGAAGAGGGTGAATTGAATTGGACGGACCGCTGGCTAGAGAATTGGAGTGAGAATCAAAGGCGAGGAAAATGGAGAGAAGCGGTCGGGGGGGAAGATTGGGTCAACTGCGGTACCCAGGTACCTATCGCTATCCCCAGTGCCTGTAGGTGCGCTAGACTCACCTCGGACTGCGTCTAAGCCGGATACAGTAGCTGGTCCACTATTTTCCCTTGCGCTGCCGAAGACATGAGTGGCCGAAATTGCCTGCCTACCAAGCTTTTAGCAACCCTGACCAGTAATAGGGAGCCAACATATGTTTGCAGTGTTTGTAGTGTCTGGGGCTA
The DNA here is from genome assembly GCA_022593225.1 of Xylaria sp. FL0064. Taxonomy (NCBI): domain Eukaryota; kingdom Fungi; phylum Ascomycota; class Sordariomycetes; order Xylariales; family Xylariaceae; genus Xylaria; species Xylaria sp. FL0064. The sequence continues at coordinate 942,396 of JAJKLE010000007.1, read as the reverse complement.
TTGGGGCGATGAAGGGAGCCTAATTTTGGAGAGGCTTAGAGGCGAGAGTGCTAAGCACGTACGCACCTCCCTTTACTAGGTACCTACCCCTTTTGGGTATTTTTGCCTCTATTGAGCCACGAATTCCTGCTTCAGCGACTCGATACAGTGGGCACAAATGCTCAAGTAGAGGCGGTATCCCTGATTGTAGTTGTTGTGCGCTAAGGTGATAGATGGAGAAGCCAAGAGTACAGCCCCGGTTGCCCCGAATCGACAATTGTTTTTACCCAGTTAGATTTGTACCTAGTGTAAGCTTAAGTCTAGGCATCTATTCATTAAGTTTAGTCCCTTGAATGAGTCCTGTCTGATCCAGTCTTTGAAATAACCAAGCTAGACACTAAGAACTTCTTGTCTATCTAGCCGAGACACCTTCAGCAGACTTGTCGTCTTCATGAAGAGTATCAAAGTTCAAACATCCATGAGGTTCACCTGGCTTATGCAGGACATGGCCTATGTGGGACTCCTTGGCACATCTGTGTTACTGCTCACATGCGCAAGTCAATGAATAGATTGGTGATTCGGTGCCCTTGCCTTGCCTTGCCTTGCAAAAGAACCCATGAAAACTTAAGTCCTATCGCGGTACAGTAACCACCCATGTTGCGGCTATCTATTGTTAACTGCTTCAAGTCTAGTAGCACGGAGATTAGTTGTTGACTTAACGTACCTAAATTAAAGGAGGAGAAAGAAGAATTCGATGTCCCAATAACGGTCCGCATACATACGGCAGACTAGCACCTACATAGCATAGCATTAGTGTGGAGGTAAAGGAGAAGGGGGAAAAAAGGCCTCGAGCATTCGTATTGTTGCCATGGGCATTGAACCTTACCTAGTATATAGTATGCTACTAACGATCTAAGGTAAGGAACAATTCAAACACGGGCCACTTCTGTACCGTGCATTACCTTGGCACTTTGTGACAATTCTCAGCCCGTTGCTTGGAGGACAATGCATACCAGTGATACCTATGGCGCTGTACGGATCAAGGAACTCATCTCATATTCCTGCTTTTAGGACCAATCACGAGCTTGAATGCGCTTAGTCGGCTATGGTACACTACATTAGTATAGCACATATATATATCTGCCTCCAATACATCCTAGCATTGTTGTTTAGCCACGACCTCTTTTCGTTTTCAAAAGGGTCGTTGTAGTTAGATACCTATATACATATGTATTACTCACGATCATCGTTCCCGGGAGCAACACGCACGGGAAGATCCTAAACGGTCCGGGATAGAGTGCATCTTGCATATAAGATGCGTATCTTAAGTTTGAAGATGTCAATTCATGTCAACCAGGATTCAAGGGACCAACGGTAGGTTGGGGATCCGAATCAGCATATCAAGGGTCCAATTGCACGTGAGAATGGATCAACGCTGTCATCAAATCACTCGCTATTCTGCCACGCGATGAAACAGGATGCGCTTCAAGATCTAAGGACGCGACGAAACTCAATCTGGGGAGCAAATGTGGGAATCAGTAAGCACGGGAATACGCTACATATGGTTGCGGCAGAAAAGCGCCTCGTGCTTCGAGAAGACTTATATCCATCGGCAGTATTCTTTCTAGAACTTCGACGTGGTTTCTTCTAGTGGTAATACATACCTAGACAGGCACAGCCTGCCCATCTGAACCTTAAACTTACGCTACAGCTTGCACGCACTTAAATTGTATAAAATTAATGGCATACGCCGTGACGGTCGTGTCCAAGTGTCGGTAATTCAGGTACCTTTCCCTCGGCCCTTATCCCGGGGACTTTTCGCGCATCGGCTGCACTTTATTTCTTACATCACACTCGGAGCATGCGATACCTAACAACCCGATAAGATTATACTAGGACATCATTTATAAGAGTACAAAAGCAATCAGCCATATAGTACTACTAGAATCTACCGATAGGACGAACTAGGTCAGGCATATAGTAAGTTGAGTCCTATCTCCAACAGCGCTATATGGTTATAGGCTGTTGGCTCATCTGTAGGTCCAATATACACACTGAGTTTCCTGCAAGCGAAGGCTATGCGAGAATACCTGACTTACTGTCTGAGCAAATAGCAACTCAGGTTCGATTCCTTTCAGCGATATATGGTTATTCGCTTTTGCTCATTTACCTGGTGATATAAAACAACCCAATGAAGCGTCTATTCACGATTGTAAGGTGAGAGAGTACGTAAGATACGAACACATTTTAACGTTCACCTTGATAGGATGTAATAGTTTGTTCGTCTATTTTAAGTCTTTCATGCGTGATCCGGACATTGTCGTATCCCAGCAGGTTGGATATTGGAAATCAACACAGTAGATGTATCAAGGCCGACGACCTTGACCTTACAACATATGCATTGCCAGATAGCAAGCCCGCTACGGCTGAGAATGTCTATAAACCTGCGCGATCGCCGCCAAGCTCCTCTTCACAGTATTATACGCATCCTCGGCATCAGCCCTCCAGCTAGAAACCGCAACGCGGACAGCGGGTTTTCCATCCCAGCTACTCCCGCTAACATACCACTCATTGCCCTCGTTGATCCTCTGGACAAGCACTTTATTAAGCCCATCGTCCCTCGCACGGAATAAAACCACGATGTGAATGTTCTCGTCACTGGGGCCCGCAGAGTCTGCCTTAGGTAGTAGAACGTAGTCCTCGCAGGACCGGATAGCCCTGGCGACGGCACGCGCAGCGACGACCATCCTCTCCATCATCTGCGATATCCCCTGCCTTCCCTCGCTCATCAACACCGCGTAAACCGGCAGCGCGCGGAAACGCCGCGAGTTCTCCAGTCCGATGTTCAGGGGGCTCTGGATCGGCGACGCGCTGTCGGAGGAGAGATACGCGGCATTGGGGTTCTTGAACACGTCGTTCAGCGTGGACGCTTTCCGCGTGAAGAATACGCCGTTGTCGTACGGCTGAGTTAAAGTTCCATGGTAAGCTTCTTCTTTGGCTTCTCTAGGCAATACAGGGGTAAACTCACCACGTTCAGCAGCTTGTGTCCGTCGAGGGTCAGGCTGTCGCAGAGTTCGAGCCCGGCATTAACTCTGTGCAGAGAGGCGAATTCATCGCTTTCCGGTAGAAGCCTTGCGAATACCCCGAATGCTAACATATATGTACTTAAGTTAGCTGAATGTGTCCCAAGTCGAGAGTTAAGGCAGCTTCGGACCTCCGTCAACATGGATCCATGCTTGGTACTGGTCAGCTAGCCGACGAAGCCGCTTCATGTCCTCGAGGCCTGTCGTGGCGAACCGGCCTGTGTTGACCTCCCCGGCGCTAATTGCTATGATGCTGGCGACCTTCTCGCGCTGCAGTTCTCGTTCTATGGCGTCTATATCCAGCCGCCACGGCTCCGCGTCGCTGAAGGGTAAGAGTTTGACCGAGGCACGGCCCAGCCCTACCACGGATGCTGCTTTTGAAAGCGAGCTGTGTCCCATGCTTGTCAAGACTTGGATTTCTTCAATGCCTGCTTTCATGCACGCTCGCAGCAGTCCGATCTCGCCTACGGATTCGGAATTCGCAGCTAGCCTAGATGTAATGACTGCCTCACGGCCACACGCCAGGCCGAGAATGTTGCTTCCTGTAGCACCGGTAGTGAATGTTCGGCCCTCCCACTGTTCCGGCTCACCCAACCGCAACAAGCGCAGCAACATCTTCAAGGCGGCATCCTCGACCTCGGTAGCAATTGTCTGGCTGGGGAGGTGTACTTGGACGTTTTGGTCATAAGCACTGACGATATTGTCTGCAGCTTCGGCTATCGGAAGGGTAGAACCTGTGACGAAGCCCCAGTATCGACCGCTTCTGTTCTGTCCATTTAGTCCCGGCACGATGTCATCCATGAGATGGGCCAAAGTCGCCTCTGGGCCAAGACCACTGAGATAGTCTGTCCTTGAGACATCTGGAAGCGCTGCTCTCGCCTTTGCCAGTTTCTCTAGGCCGGGAAGCGTAGGTGCATGTTCGCCCGGTGCCACCGTGGCTGATGCCCGGATACGGCGCTGTGCCTGTTCTATGAAGCTGTCCATCGTGACTCGAACAGGTGTTGTGCTCTTCTAAATCAGATGTCATGCATGCAGTATGGCCTGATGTAGTTCCTGGGGCTGAGCGGGTTTATGTAGGTAATTCTGAATTGGGTGAATCAGCATTGCGAGATGTCACCTTCGTGGACCATCGTTCCGGGCTGTTTACCTTCGATCGTGCGGTGGATAATTGTTTGTCATTTTATTCTGATATCGATCGCAAACTATTTCCCCAGCTTCGTACGGCCGTGAGTTGTACAGGCGCTAAGTACCTCCTAGGTAATTAGCTTGTCAGGCCCAACGTCTGGTTAGCCGTTGGTGTGTTAGGAAGACTGGATTCTTAGCCGACCAATTACACATAAGCGTACGGCGTAGCATGTCGACTTCGTCATTTGGGCGAGGCTGGGAGTCTCAAAAGGAGGGTGAACAGCTGTATGTAGTTTGTCACGGAATGTGGGGGAATACGTGGCTACGAGTTACAGTATCGACGTCTGGAGAATGTTACCGAGTCACATAGCACGCTGAAAACTCCTGTTACAGGTAAGTGTTTGTGAGCTAATGGGAGGTCTAGACCTGACCATGGATCTGGGGAGCCTGCGGTCGTCGCCTATTTTGGCTTGCAGAAGTCTGAAACCAAGGCATCTACCAAGTAAGTCGGGAGGCACTACGCTATATATAAGAACGTTTTCGCACAGACTCCTTATTCCCTTCTTGATCGCTGTAAAGCCTCGGCCGTATTGATGAGTTTAGTATTACAAGAATACGACCTGCTTCTGGAATTCTTGATCCTACTTCCTTACCCACGCCTAGGTAGTGGTCCTCTAGAGAGGCACGGAGGCTACATATTGCCTATTTGGTGATCGTTGATGCGGGGCATCGTCTCTAGCGTCTGCTAAACGGTGTAAGCGCGATATTCCTGCACATCATCCAACAGCGCGGGCTGGGTCTTATTGAATCTAAGAAGGTAGGCCATGTTCGTATTTCGCAGCACTCACCCGCAGCACTAAGGGTTAGATACATCGCGGGTGCTCACTCCCTTCGGCGCAAAAACTAGGTCCATAAATCTTCCGAGGCCGACCCGGCGGGACCTTGTCCATGTACACGACATTACCAAACAGCATCGATCGTGTATCCTCTGAGGTACAAGTAGAACAGGGGGCCGATGGATTTCGTCACAAGCGCTCGGAACCTCACCTAGCTTGAATAACACAAATCGAGAAAAAAGCTCCTGTTACCCGGTTACCCTGGCCATGAAGTGTAATAACCCTCATTCCTCAATCTCGCTTTATAGGTTGCAATGCATTGCTCTACCCAATTCTGACTGTTGACGAGAGGGACGCTGCGTTACTGATTACGTATGGGTTACAGGCACCCCAGCTCTTACTAGAAACTGTATAATGAGCTCGTCCCTACTGCTGTTTTTCCAAGGTTGGTGATCCATTGGTGTGAAATCGCCGTTCTCGAATCCTGTGGCTGCAGCAGACTTGCGCACTCTAAGCCTCCTACTGTAGTCCAGGTTGGGGGACACGTCAACGAGGCGTTCGAGCACTATATACAACCAGTCGGCCGCCTGGATTCTGTAGCAACGTATCCTATTGTCGTGTCTGGTTAGCCCGAGCCCAGCCAAGATCGACGACCTGATTAATTATATGGGTCTGCGTTTCCGGCAGTGTGGTTCAGCGTGTCAGCTCGAAATACCGTTCAACTTCATCCTCACCCATCGTGTGTGCATAACTCTAACACCTGTAAACTGCCTTCCCAGAAGCCCCATTGATTTCCTGATATTGGTCACACAACCCATTCCTTGTCAGTGATACGAGATACACCGAACGGCTCTAATTTTTCCCGTGTGCTTAGAATACCATCACAGACCCGATATTTCAATCAGTTCTCTCAACTCCACCATCGGACAACTATCAGACGACTGAGGTTTCATGTCTTCTCAGCAATCAACTGTCAAAGAAGGCGAGGATGCCCTTGAGACCGATGTGGGTGGTGGGTCTGAAGAAGAAACCCGCAACTCAGACCCAGAACTGCCGCATTTACCTCGCAGACCACCCTTCGATCTGAACAACTTCCCCTTTACATTCGAACATGCATGCGGCACGGCGGCTCGTTCTGCACATATTGAACCCGATGTGAGAATTTCAGAATCATAGTAAAAATGACTTCATGAATGATGTGCTGACCAACGAGAAGAGTGACCCCTCCAAGTCCCCAAGTTATGATTGGTACGTTGACTTGATTGCGACTGAGACGTCCCTAGCTAAATGCCAATACAAACTATAGGGACGGCGAGTCAATAACGAGTAGTGTTACGGCATACAGAGAGGAAAATGGTAGGACATACCATGCATATAGCGACGGATGTACGTCAACTCTCCCCACTTCCAAAATTCGAGGCGAACTCTGGACAACTCACCAGTCTTGCATACCAGCGTACCACTATCCCAACGACTCTTTAGAATTAGAGAGGCTAGACTGGCAATTCATATGTCTGAAGCGCTTATTCAATGGCAAGAATTACTTTGCTCCTTGGTCTCAAGAACGACCCCCGAAGAGGATACTCGACTTGGCCACGGGGACTGGTATGTGGGCGGTCGAAATGGCCGAAGAATTCGAATCGTCAACGGTCATTGGGACAGACTTGTCGCCTATACAGCCGGAATATGTACCGCCAAATGTGCATTTCTATATCCATGACGCGTAAGTTTGAGCGTATTCCCTGGTAATAATTTGGTCGAAGTCTTTGGATTGCTACAGATGTCGCGCCTGGAGGCCGCCTATGGCCTCTCTTGATTGATAAGGCGTGCATATCCAATGCCTTCTTTCAACGCTTGTGTATTAATTGAGACGATGATCTTGTTGTATATGTGACGTTGACCTCATTTTTGTTTAGGAGACTAGATGAATGGTGGTGGCCTGATCCTTTTGATTATATCCATGGTATGTGTGAACCCATCGCAGCCGTACCCGTAATTGAGGTGGCAATTGTTACCTGTTTTTTTTACTGGACTAACACATCCGCGCAGTATGCGCTCCCTTCATTCTCGTAACCAGCCTCGAACGGCCGAAAATCGCGGCCTCGGAACGAACTGGGGGCACCGATTCGTGTAGGCGCCAAATTGATTCTGACCTTGACTTGCTGACAAGCCGTAGATACGAATGTCTCTTGGCGCATGGGAGGACTTCGAGATTGATGTGGCTCGAAAAGCTTTCGCCCACCTCGAGCCCGACGGCTGGTTCGAGGCCCAAGAACTGCTTCCCACTCTTGGGTGCGACGATGGGTCCATGCCTGCCGACTACGCTCCAAATTTGCTCTTCAACGATTTGGAAGACTGCGCAAGGAGGGAACAGCGACCACTCGACATTGCCAAAACCTATAAGCAGGGCCTGATCAATGCGGGCTTCGTGGACGTCACGCAGCAGGTCTACAAGATCCCGATCAACGGGTGGGCGAGGAGTCGGAACTGGAAGACTCTCGGGGACCTGTGGAACGTAAATTGCCTAGATGCCATACAAGGCGTTGCTATGGCGCTTCTGCACCGCGCACGAGGTCTGAAGCGGCACCAGATTGAGGTAGATATAACTGTTTGGGAAAGCCTGGGGAGATGTTGGATTTGTGCTGACCACTTGGCAGATTCATCTGATGGAAACTCGACGCGGTCTTTCCGATAAATCCGTCCATGCGTACCAGAGCTGTTATGTTGTCCTGGGACGGAAACCAAGGCCGGGTGAAGTCGTGGCGACATCTTCAAAACCTGAATAACGGTAGACCTACGGGTCTATCGCATTCTTTATATATGTTAAGTACCATTGAGTGTCTAAATATAGTAGTCATGAAAAGGTAATTAAATCAGTACTGACTATATCTATCCGTGCGTCCGGGTTGTAAAAACCTACCTGCATATGGCAGATTCAACTCACTCGCCTCGTGCGTAGGTATTAAGGAATGGAAGTACTAGAATCTCGTATAAGTGTGTATCTTGATACCATACCTGTATGTCTTTCGTCACGTTTGGAAGAGCTACCAAGTAATAAGTGCTGGTAAAGTACAGGCAATGTGTTACCAGAGGTGTTTCTGTGACTCGATTAGGAGCGAAAAGGAAGGCAAGAAGCGGCCGGGGTGATGTGAATGGCCGGCGCAGGGGACCGGGTCACTGCTAGTAAGCAGTCTAGGCCTCGCGCACGCGCAATGAGAAAATGTGTGTTCCGCGGAAGGCCCCTTTTACGGGGCAGGCGCCATGCTCTCTTGGAAACTTCTTTGCAGGGTAAAAAAAGAAGCATGGAGCCCATTATCCACTATGGGCCACGCTTTATGGGCGGGCCTCTGTCGACCCGCTGTGTCGTCCTCCCCCAGACAGAGTGCACTGCGGCAGGTACCGTACCATACTTGTATGCTGTAGTTTAGTGAGGTAGTACAAGGCAAAGGTCCAACAAAACCACCTGGCAATCTACCTAGGTACACGGTGTATACATGACACTAACTGCTGCACACTGCAAGTACATATCCATCTCACTCATCGCATCTCACGATTCGAGAAGGTTAGACTGACTAATGTCAGGACTGTTCTGCCCTGTTTGAATGAATTGATCTTTTCTTTCTTTCCTTTACTGTATCGATCTTGTCGTCAGTCCCTCGCGATCCAGCATTTCCTCTCGGCCGGCTTGCCTCTCATTCTCTTTTTTTCCTGCTTCATACTTCCGAGTTCCCAATTCCCACGTCCCGGGACTCGTACTCCAATGCAGCTCGACGGTTGCGCCAATCCCTGACTTTCTCAAGAACCAAGACACCCCAGCCGCCATTCGGCACGGGCACGTCCTCTCCCAGCCGGCCAGTTATTGGATCGTCGAATACCTAAGCCTGTGTCACCAGGCTTTTTATTATTACCATTATTGCTGTTGTATTTGTTTTGATTTTTTTCAAACTGATACCTACCTGCACTACATATACCGATACGACTGTCAGATAACCAGGAGAGGAGCTGGCCTTACGTGGCCTTGATTACCACTTTCCTTAGAGCCTTTTAGTAACCGTCGATACTTCCACCCGGTTTCTACTAATAGGTACATTTATTTTGGTCGACGTTACTCCAATCCAACTTCGATCCTACCGTGATCTGCCCGTCCGTTGCGTGCGCTCTCTTGGCATCTGTATATATCCTATAACCACACGGGAAGGACTGGTCTCCTTCAACACCACGCGCGATCCTCTCAGAGAGAGACCATGGCCGGACTCATGAGCAAACGCCAGCAGGCTCGCAATGAGCGCGCCCTTCAGGACCTCGTCCAGAGTGTCACCGGCAACAACGTATGCGCCGACTGCGGCGCTCGAAATCCATGTATGTACTTCTGCTGCGCCGATTCCTCTTCGTCGTTACACTGCGACTTCCACTCTCTTCCGAACGGAATGCTGACAACCCGGCCTTTCCAGCCTGGGCATCATGGAATGTATGTATAGGTGCATCGAACCACAACCCGCCCCCTCCCCCGTCGTGGTGCGACCCCTTCGATCCTTGCGATGGCGAAGCGCTTGCCCACTGCTAGCCAGTAGGATCGAGTAGTACTGTGATGGCAGAGTGCTGACAACTGTGACTGCAGCTGGGCATATTTCTGTGTATGCGGTGCGCTGCCATCCATCGCAAGCTGGGAACTCACATTTCCAAAGTCAAGTCCCTGAGCATGGACAGCTGGACTAATGACCAAGTCGAGGTACGACCTCCGCCTGAAACCTCAACTCCCCGCTATGCGAGATTCTAATTGCTCTCGGAGTAGAATATGAAGAAAATAGGAAACGCTGCGTCGAACAAGACCTACAATCCCCAGGGCAAGAGACCGCCCGTGCCTGTCGATGCCGACGAAGCCGATTCCGCGATGGAACGATTCATTCGAGCTAAATACGTCCAACCGCCCAGTCGAACCCCGACGAACGGCCCGACAAGACCCAGTACAGGAAGTTCAGACGAAGGCACGCCTCCACCATTACCCCCTAAGACGGGTACTCGGTTCTTCAAGTCGGGGACGCTCTCGTTTCGGTCTAAGAAAGACCCTCAAAGTCCACGGGATCCCACATCTCCGCGTGACGACAACCTACGGAATAAGCCATCAAAAGTCTTTGGGGCTAGCATACAGCAAGATAGTGTAGAAGCCACGGCCGCAAAGTTGACACAGCTTCGCGACATGGGATTCGCGGACGATAAGCGCAATGCCATGATATTGAAGGGGGTTAATGGCAATCTAGAAAAGACGATTGAGGCCCTGGTGCGTCTTGGTGAAGGGGGTGGCGCGATTTCTCCTGGCTTGACGACTCCTCAAGATCCGGCGTCGAGATCACTAACGCCGAAGCCAACGAGAACGGTCACGAATGGTCTGTCTCTGTCGAAACCGAGTCCTCCTCTTCCAGTCCAAAGTCCGTCGTCGCCATCCAATGACCCTTGGGAAATAACACCATCACCTGCGCAGCCTCAATCGTCCCAATCCACCGGCACATTGCAGAACAAGAACCCTTTTTACAATAATAACCCCTTCGGTGCGCCGAGTAAACCGAACGAATACAACTTGACCCAATCTATGCAGACGCTATCGCTTGCACCGTCACAACCACCACTTTTCCCTCACCATACCGGAGGGGCCCCTGCGACGCAGCCGGTATCTCAGGCCTCGTATCCGCACTCTATGACGCCGCCCATGCCGCAGATCCAAAACTTTGCTTCAATGTCATTCAATAGCACTCAAACATACCCTCAACCCTCGCAGTCACCGCAGCAAGGCTACAATCCCTTTTTACAGGCCCCTGCCGCACCCCAGTACCAGCCCCAGCAGCCTCTGTCCCTTAACACATCTCCATTCCAATACCAAGGGGCTGTCACAAACCCATTCACGAAATCGCCCACGAGAATTGCTCCACCCATGTTGAACCAAATACCCGAGCAATCGCAGCAAAATGTATATAATTCACCCCAGACGCCGTACAGTGCCAACCCTTTCATGACGATGAGCCAGCCAGCTCAGGTGGCCCAACCTATCCAACAACAACAATGGTGTCAACCAAACCAGCAACAGTCTCAAATCACCCAGCCGGGCTACGCTCCCCAACGGACGAACAAGGAGTCGATTATGGCCCTGTACAATTACACACAACCTGCGCCAGCCTCAATGCCATCACCAGGACAAGTAGCCCCTAATCCCTTTGAGACTACTTCTCCCGCTCAACCACCAGCGCAAATATCCTCTCAGCAAAGCCCTTCAGCTGCCGCAAATAATCCATTTCTAAGCAACGTGGCCGCGCCTGCATCATCCGCCTTTGCGCCCACTAACCCCGCGGCTTCTAGCGCAAGGAGTCGAGAGAGTATGATGCTTGGAATGGAAATGGCCTGGAATAACGGCCGGCACAGCCCGGATGCATTCGCGAGCTTAAGTGCGAGAAGTGGATAGCGAGGTGGCTGGGTTTTATATCCGCTATAATGTGTGGAGATCCGTGTATAATTGTATGAACATGTTAACTATGATGTAGTCATAATATAATGAAGCCTCGTCACGAGGGAAGGATATGTACGGGATAATGTCTCAGTTAAAGAAGACAAGTAGAACGAAAAGATGGCTCGTTTTCATTTCACACTGCAGACCTATGTTTTATTTTACCTGAAACCTTCACTTGTGAATCTCCTTCAAAGAAAACTCCTCCCACGTGACTTCTTCCAGATCATCGAAGGCGCCCTCATCAACACGCACCACCTCGCTCCAGCCCCGGATCAAGCCCCGCCAGTAACACATCTCGGCCGCCGGACTGAAGTAGCCCCCGTCCGCGAACAGCGCGCGCTGCCGCCGCGCGATCCCCTCGGCGACCCGCGGATGCGCCTCCAGCCAGGCCATCGTTGCTTCCAAATCGCTCCAGTCCGGCGCCACGAAGACGATGTTCGCCTCGGACGCGTCGTATTCCGTCGGCCAGGCGCCGCGGACCCATGGTGCTGGGTACGGCGATAGCGGCTGCGGCTTCTCGCGGTCTCCTAGGTCGATGGGGCGGCGGGGGAGACCGCCGCCGCCGCTGGATATCTTCTGCCCTTTCTTTGTCTTTTCGCTTTCTTGACGTTGGTGGTGATGGTGGTGTTCGTCTGCTTCTCCTTGCATCAGGTGGGGTTCGACGGGGTTAGAAGGGAAGAAGAAGGATGAGAGGAGGGAGCGCAGGGAGAGACGGGGTGATGATGACGAGGAGGAAGAGGAAAAAGGGGGTGGTGAACGTGGGGAGGAAGAGGATGAGAAAGGGGAGTCCAATGCAGAGGGATTGAGCGTGTAGCTGAAGACGGGCCGCAATAGATGCGTGACGTGCTGGATCCAGGCCACGGGCGGCGTCAGCACCACGCTCGCGCACAAGTTGTGGAACTGGAAGCGCCCGCTGTACGTCACGCCCTCGGTGTGGATGATGTACTTGTACCGGCAGAAGTCCTCGATGCGCAGGGCGTTGGTCGCGTTGCGCTCGCCGTTGTTGTCCGTCTTAGACGAGGAGGAAGAAGACCAGTCCAGGGCCTCGATATCGGCCCATTTCCGGGCCTTTGCGTTATTGGGGTTCTTTGAGACGCTTTCTTCGCTCGTCCCGAAGGCTCGGACGAGATTTTGCCGTAAGCGGCCCGCCCGCGGGTTGTTGAACCATGTCGTGCCGCGCCATACGGCGCGCGGGATCTTCGATGCGAAGGGGACACTGGCTTCGATCTCTGCGATGCGCGCTGCTGCGCGTGGGAGAGAGCCGATGAAGGGGAGCGGCCACGAGTAGAAGCTGAAGTGCGGGATCGGGAAGAACCGCTTGGTCTCGCCGGAAGCCGTCTTCTGCAGCGCGGCGTCCGCCGGCCGCGAGTACGAGAACGTCCGCGCCTGCGGATCGTCGTGGTGGTTGAAGGCGAAGATGGTGTTGGGGATGTGGGAAAAGGGGGAGGAGGATGAAGGGGGTGCTGCTGGACGCGGCCAGGTTAGGATCGCGTTGGCGATTTGGAGCAGCGTTGCTGCTCGGTGCGCTAGCATGTCTCTGCTTAGATCGCCCTTGCGCGCTGCGGATAGGATGTAGAGCTGTTGTGTCTATTAGTCACCGTGGTATGTTTCTCTCTTTTATGCTGTTTTATTTTCATGTTTCAGGCCCGGGGCCTTACCTGGCCGTCCCGGATCCGCGCTATTAGGGGACCGAGAAGATTGGCCGGCCGCTCGAGCTTGAACGGACCCTTCGCTACTTCGTTATCTACCTGCTCTAGCAGACCAGGGAAGCTTGCGCGGCACCGATCCTCGGTCAGGAAACGGTTGTTTAGTAGCTCCGCGGGCAGAACATGGCGTCTCTCCTCTTCCTTTTCTCGCTCTTGTGGCTGGGACTGCGCCCGGGACTGGTACGCTTCCGGGTTCGTCGACCGAAAGCCGTCTAAGCTCTCGTCTGGCACGAGTAGAAAGCAATAAATGGCGAGGCAGACGACCGATATAATGACAATTTGCCGGAGCCGTGTCGTCTGCCTCGCGCTGCGATGGTGTATGTGCGAGACGCCCATGGTACAGACGCTCGTCCAATGCCTTCTGACTGTTGCTAAAAGAACGAGTGGAACACTGAACCCAAACCTTTTTTCTACATCATCGCTTCATCTCCTACGTTTCCGTCCTCTTTCTCTCTACTATTGGCGTCACAGACCGTTCCCGTGGGCATTCGTTTGTCCGTTCCGGCGATGATGTTGGGACTTATACTACTTTATAGCCCCCGCCGCCAAGCAATCGAAGAAACCGAGAAAAGAAGCAAAACGGAAGCAAAAAGGTGGAGTTTCTGCAATGTGCGTCCCCTTCATCACGGGCGGACACGAGTGGGCAGATATTGTCGGATCGTCTGATCTTATAAGTGTCGCCGGGACATGTGCCTCCGAAACGGGGAATATAACTCCTGCTTTTGTCCGTCTTTTCTGCTGTTGCTTGGGTCCTCGCGTCTTTCCCTCATGGGTATTGCCTGGGATGCCGAGCCGAGATGCATGCATGCATGAATGGATCTGCATTACAGGCCCCCGGTTCGTGGGGAAAATCGATTTAAACTATCCCCGCCATGCAAGGGCTTCGTAATTTATTCATTATCGGCTTCTTATATGTAGAGCCACTAGTGGGAAGCTTTCCATATGGTCAGAATAGAATAATGAGTTTGGAAGCTTAAGATGGTTCCTTGAGTGTGGAGGTTGTATACTGATCTGTTTGTTGTAGTATATATCCTTGCAGTATAATATACAACTCAAGATGGATACTGTATAAGTATATCCGAGCCCTTAAATAAGACTTCTAAATCTATCACTGGAAATAAGTAACCGGCATTCCGTCCTGTGTTTCTTCCGACCGTTGTTGGTAAGTTCCATTCCCACCATCCTCATTCAGTCCCTTCTCTACTGCTGCTTAGACCATTGTTTCTCAAAAGTGCTGATGTTTCGCCTTGCAGCGTCCAGTCTGACTTTATCGGCGTCTGTGTCGCGGGGCAGAAGCAACCTTGCCGGCAGCATTGGCTCTTCCTTGCGATATAATTCGAGCATAGGGGAGGGCTCGTGGCTTTTACCCCTGTGGCTGCTCCAGGTCAGCTACCAACCACTGCCGAAAAGGAACCCTCATCTCGCTAATCTCATGCAATTGGGCCTGTTATACTGCAACATCGGTAAGGTATGACCACCTACAGCTCGCTATCGGCAGTGAACGTAGGTGATGGTTGGACTAAAGCTTTCGACATTGTTTCACTGCCTTGGGGTTTTCGGTGGCTAGACCTCTGTAAAAGTATACTTTATAGCGTGTCACCAGGCAAGTTGGAGAACGACACTAATGGCATTGCGATAAATCGGGAGCACATCTCGTGAGACTACGGGTTTTTATATTACACGATAGCCAGTCAGTTCAAGTATCAAACAGCGTTGACCGCGAATAATGGTCCTGAGCAATGTCCTAATATGCACAACCTGGAGCTATCCAAGGCCTCGCGAAGAGAGACTTTGAGCAATCTCAACCGATTTGTACTAGAGGAATGGCGGCTGAACTAGGACTCGTTTTGCGCAGGTGCGCGTAACGTAGGACTCAGCTAGACTGTCTGCGCATAGCCCCCAACAATGGTGAGCGGATTTCAAGTACAGTAACCGCAAACATATCCCCTGGGATAAAGTGCTCTGCATTTCATCCTGCTTAGATAGGATCGAAACCATCGATTCGACACATGTAGTGGCGCATACTATTCCATACCACGCAAATCCAAAGTTTCAGACTCATAACCATCTAATCGGCTGGTTTGGAACTCTCGTTCAACGGCTTTCTTGACACTTAGTCTTAGTTCTGGCCAAAGAGCGCACCCTACAATGCTACCGAAGCCCTACGGACTACGGCCGCTACCCAATCGTGGCCGTGACGGTGATACGGAAAGCCTAGCATCTGTTCCCAGTTTGAGGAGCTCAGAAAGTACTATAGATTCGACTTCGACTTCCAGCGAGCCTTCATTCGAGCTCCCTTCTAACAAGTCATTCATTCAGTCGCCGCGGAAATCGGCGATATCTTGCGTTGTTCACCTTGACTCTGTCCAAGTCTCGGACTCCCAACAGAAGCTGACCTGCCAGACATGCAATACGGAGTCCAACCAGGCCCTTCTTGAGTGTACCCGTTGCGCGATTCAGCAATGCCAATCCTGCTACAATGCACAAGATCTCTGGCGAGCTAATATGCCCGTCTTTGTCACCCACCCGAACGGAATAATTAGTCATTCTCGTTATAGAGAGTGGACCGAAATTGGAAAAAATGTGAGAAAGCCCGATGAACATCCAGTTTCACTTGGGTCCAGATCAAATGAATATTATCTTGGTGATAGAGAACGGTCTCACCTCGAAACATTTGCAACGCGTCCTAACACCAGGGAGACACATCCGCCAAACATCGAGAGTTCACCCGACGCAGTAATCGACGAAGTATCTTCACAGTCATCATCGACCGATGGAAGCTGTGCTACGACAAGAGGATTCATTGAAACGCGAAAAGAACAGGCTATTGAGCAAATAATCCGGGCAATAACCCAATGGCTTCGACCCCAGTTTTTACAAGCCCATAACATCTCAAGAGGAACTGGAGCTGGTTCTTCCGAGAGTGGGAGAACATCGACTGGTATACAAGACCAGAAGTCCGCAAGTCAAGGTCAACCGGCAATAAAAAGAAAGCTAAGCGACGGAAATGATGATGAAGGCGAGAATGGCGAGGACGATAGAGTTCACTCAGAAATCGACGATAGGAAAGGCAAAGGGAAAGAAATCCAAAGATTTGCTTGCCCCTACTTCAAGAACAATCCAACAAAATACCAAGGGTGGCCAATATGTCCCGGTCCAGGATGGGTGGACGTTCATCGAGTCAAGTAAGTCTTGCTAACCACATGAATGTTCACGACCCTGATAATGGTATATAGGGAGCACTTATACCGTAGACACCGGCAAGCAAAGTTCAGATGTGCGCGTTGTTGGGTATGCTTCGAATCCGAGCAAGACTATGTCGATCACCAGAGAGCTTCCATACCGTGTGAATTAAGAGAGAGCGAACCGATTGAGGGCTTCGATGCGGAGCAAGAGAGACAGCTTAAATCGAGAAAGAAGAAAAGCCATATTGTTTCCGAGATCGATAAATGGAGAGCTGTTTTTCAAATCCTATTTCCGCATGTTTTGCCGGATGAAATCCCCAGCCCTTGTAAGTATTCCGACCAATGTCTCTGGTGCGCTTCTCACTGGGTAAAAAGTCTATGAGTACGGACAACTCACAAGCCTAACAACGCGTTCAAACGGCACTCTGACTGAATGCGAGGAGTTCGTCCTTCGCGAAATACCACTACGGCTGCGAAAGATCTTGACTCCAGAATTCGATAGAGACTTTCAAATTTTAGAGCAAAGCCTCAAGGCTCGGGCCATCGAACATACGAAGACAATCATAGCAGGATTGTTCCAGGAGTTCCGTAAACTGCACCAGCATGGTACTGTCCCAACTACGACTTCGGTATCTGGTGAATCGCAGGGCCATATAGGCTTGTCACAGGCCCAATCCTCATGGTTCGATGCTCCGGAAAACAGCATGAACTTCCTGGATGTTGCAGACCTTGACATCGATTTCTCATTTGCAAATGAAGGCTTGTCACTGTTTGGGCCCGTCCAGCTTCAGGATATTGACGGAGCACCAAGGGACAGAGAAAGCTCCGCCCAGAAACACTCCGATTCCGGATATGAGTCGAATAACCCGGAGCGACCGAATGAGCATGTCACAGACGAAGAATGAACTCATGTCTCTAACGAGCGAGCATCAAGACATGTCAATTCCTCTGCAAACCGAGCCGACTACTAAATTTTAGACCCTAAAGCGGCCTTTGCGATGAAGCTGAACCAACGAACCATGATTGACCGCTTCAACCCCGATTCTTTCAGCTTGATGACACCGACTGGCTCAGATTCCCTCCCCGATTGCTGCGCAATGTAAATCTCCAACGACCGGCGGTTGTACATGTCAGAGTGCACTTCATTTTCTATTGTCCAGGGCTCGCTTGGCACATTGTGCTACGAACTAGCAGGCTCAAAAGGTAGGGACTTATAATTTTCGAGATACTTGATCTGAGATCCACAGAGGACTATACTGATAGTGTATGCGACAGTATGCCAGAGTCTAGATTAGCCTAGCGCATAGGCCAAGCTCTGTGCTATTCCTGCCCGACATCGGGCGAGTACAAATGAGGGCTGGTAACGAAACTGTGCTTGTTGAAGAATAATTAATGGTACCTGGGCCTCTATCGTGTACCTACTACTACTTGCTTGTGTAAGGGAAAAAGACAAACCTGGCGTCAATACGACATCTTAACTGATAACTGACCTGTGCGACTCAGTCATCTAGTGTGTAATACCTAACCTAGTTCCATCTCTGTACCATGTCTAGGGGACTAGCGGATGCTACTAATAATAACAAAGCGGGGGAGGTCCTTTTCATCGCTGTTCACTCTCACCAGATGACCACTTAAGACCATTTCTCTCATATTTGATACACCAATTGAAAAACTTCACGACATCATTGCATACGGTAACTACGACACACCGAAGCCTCCCCAAATCTACGCAGGGCTCAGTCCGCCGACAGAAAATGGTATACACGATCGTTGTCCACCTCCGCGCCAAGCCCGGCAAAGAGAACATCGCCAAGGTGCACGCGAAGCTCAACGAGGCATCAGCCATCTACTCCAAGGACAAGGAGACCATCTCGTGGTTCGTGATGCAGAGCGTGCATGACCCGCAGGACTTCACCATCGTGGAGCGGTACGAGAACGAGGGAAGCCAGAAATACCACCTCGAGAACCCGTACTGGAAGACGTTCGACCCGTTCGTCGTGCCGCTGCTCGAGAAGCCCATGGACCTGAGGAGGTTCGAGGAACTCACGCCCGTTGAGGGCGAGGAAGCTCTGCTAAAATAGTGCATACTACCTTCAGGGTAGTCTCGGTGGACTTTGATTGATGACTCAGGGCTGAAAACGAATAGGATGAAAGGGGAAGTGTGTAGCGAGCTAGACAGAGAGGCGGGAAAGCTGCCTTATAAACACTCAATCAGGAGTTTTGATCTCTTTACACTACATGTTTCCCTCCTGGTTGGCCTTATAATCGCATAGACAGGACTTTCATGTTTACGTTAATAAGCCAATGAACTGTAAACCTCTCAGCGGCTGTCGTCGGTGTCGTAGGACTTTGATTAGAGCGAGGCGGAGCGCACCGGTTTCTACAAGGCATAGTAAGTCTACAGTTGTATTTCAGCTCATTCCGCCGATGATAAGGCTGTGTGGGCTGTACTATCGTCTAGTATAGGGCTGGCGTATGAGAGATATAAGCAGCCCTAGGCATATTGCAGAGTTGCAATGACGATCACGGATTCGTCAACACCTCTCTGTTGTTTGGGTGCTATCTTGTAATTACAACGTTTCATTGTTCCTCCAACAGGCATCCATGCCTGCTATGGTCCTTGGCAAGCGGCGCAGCGCGCATACTTTCCTGTTTCTGGCCTTGGTTCCTCGCAGCTGTGGGTTTGTAGCTAATCCGCGAGATCTGGCCCGAAGCGGAATCGGGACTAACCTCACTAAAGCCACGATTTCTAAGCCCAAAGAGGGGCATATTAAAGATATATATAAACGAGAAAAGAAGAGGGAAAGAGAGGACTTAGCAGTATGTTCCAATGATTCTAGCTACATAACTAATGATTGCCCCAGCGGCAAACCGTATTGTTTGGTTTTATCTCTGACGTAGTAGGGTAAAGACGATTTGCAGACCGCATGCTGTTGTTTTGGTCCAGCCTCTGCCGAAAACAAGCCCCGGAGCTGAAAAGAAGAGTAGCTATCGCATTACTACTCATATGACATTCTATGGCTGTGAAATACTCCACTGATGGGTAGGAGCGGAGGAGCAATAGGCAGCCGGAGATGAATGCCAAGTTGAGTCACGTTTGGTTGGGGGCCAAATGTTGCGATGCTTACAAGAGTCAAGTCCCCCATTCGGCTTCGCTAGATATGCCAAGATGATCAGCCACCAAATGAACCACGATCTCGGACCCTTGCGATGTCAACCAAAAGGCCTTATTTACAGCTGTACAGCTGAAGCTAATCCTGAATGACATAAAGCTCCAACCCAGAAATAGCAGCAGTACAGTGCAAGAGTCTACACAGGCGGCACCTTGATAGAGAAGTAAGTCTCGTGTGTCTCTCCTCAACATCCTACGAGCTCAAATATGAATTAGACTGTCGAATTGGAGTGAACACAGGTGTTCCCCCGTCAGAAAACTCTTCGACACGGCGCAAATCTCTAGATATCCAAGATACATGCTATACTCATTGTATCATTGCCCCTATCCGTCAATTGCCGGTGATAGGGAGGTGGGAGTGTCCGAATCCGAGCCACGTGCCATTTGTGTTCCCAATATCTGCCCACCAGCGTGGGCTTAGCCTCACAGTATCATGTAGGATGCGAAGCCTTGGGCTGCTGATGCCAAGGTGCCTCATACTCAAAAGGACAGTTGAGGCTATATGTAGAAGCACTATGGGACTAGCTTGTGATCCTGGGACCAGTGCCAAGGCCAGCCAAAAAAGATCGCATACTTACATCATCTATGCTGGATTCTGTCCGCCTCTCTATATGAGCATTACCCTGCTCATCTCACTCATTTTCCTCTCTTTTTGACATCATGGTATTCATGATGGTGCGTTTGGGCCGCTGTAGGTGCCTTTTCGCGCCGCCACTGTCCTTTCTGGTAGGATGTATTGTCGCTCTTTCGCTGTTACAGCAGGCATATGGGCGAGCTATGTGCAGTATCTTGGACCAAAGAGGTACGTTGAATCCAAAAATCGCATGTGTAGTCCGAGTTATTGATCGCTAAAACTGGGTGTAGCTGCAATTGTTGATGACCGACTCTTCTTTTGTAGCGGTAACTACTCATTTGACGACGATGGTCTCCCACGATATGCCACTGGGTCTATGTACTGGCTTCCTTTGAACGATACCGTCGATGTGACGGGCCCCATCGATTTGGCACTGCTTGGAACGGCAGACTTACCCAGCGAGAGTCTCAGCGGCGGAAAGGGTCCGGACGCCGGTGGCGCTGCCGGCACCTTCTTCTACGACCACACGATGTTATACCCATATGCTGGTCTGGTTGGACCTGAGGCGAAGTAAGCAATTCTCCAAGTTTTCCGTCCTTTATTCATCATCTGGTCGCATTTGGCATTTCTAGGCTTCGTCTCGGGTCAATACATTGTTCCAGCAGCTGCCCCTGTTCCGAAGCACCTAACAAAGATTAAATTTGAAATGCGCATGGCTGACCCTGAGCATCATAGTGGAATCAACAATGCACTCTACGCGTTTAACTCAAGCAGCAATGAATGGGGGCTAGTGCCAGTTGAGGGTAGCAAGATCTCCTTTGGCGATAACAGCGAAGGCGTGTCCGCAAGTGACCCGAGAACAGGAACCTCTTTCTATACCGGAGGGTGGATAATAGCGTACAATAGTACCTTGAATGGCACTGTTAAGTTCCGATCGTCAAATGGCGATACCCCAAATTGGAGCTTTGAGACAGCCGTTGGTGGCATCCAGGGTCCTGACATATTAAAAGGCTCGATGGTTTATGTTCGGTACGGTCAGGCAGGCATCTTGGTCGCGTTTGGTGGTTACCAAACCGCTTACGCCGGGACTGAGATCCCTGACTGGCCCTGGGATCAACGTCCGTTCTCCGACATATATATTTATGACATCTTCTCTAGTACATGGTATCATCAAACCGCCACCGGTGAGATACCTGACCTTCGCGTTGAATCCTGCGCTGCCGTTTCTTCCGCGCCCGACGATTCGAGCTTCCAGATCACTATACACGGTGGCTGGGACCAGTTGAGGAGACGTGCTTTCAATGACGTTTGGGTTCTAAGTTTGCCGTCATTCCGGTGGATTAAGGTAGAAGATACAGGCAATCCTGATCTTGCCGGCGTGGATCAACCGGGGCGGAACCGGCATACGTGCGATATGTGGAACGAGACATCAATGATTGTCACGGGAGGCGAGATCACACTGGGCGAATGGAACACCACATGGCCCGCTCAGACGTGTAATCCCTCGTACCCGCCTATCAAAGTGTTGGATACCTCGACCTACACTTGGCAGACAGAATTCAACCCCGGTCTGACGTACTCAGTGCCGGAGGTAGTGACGCGCGTGATTGGAGGAGAGTAAGTAATACCCTTCCCAACGTTCTAGTGGCTTGCATCGCTCACACACTTTAGCTCTTCAGGAGGCGCCATTATCACGGAACCGGAACTAGGATGGGAATCCGGGGATTTAGTGGATATATTCAGGCAGACGGTGGAAAGAGACACATATGTCCCGCCGGGAAGATCAATTCAGAAGCCCGCTTCAAGTTCAACAAATTCAACCTCTCCCGTACCTTCTCATCCTTTCAAGCCTACGGAGACGAGCGATCTCCCCGATCCAAACATGGACAGTCCAAACAAAGGCCAAGTGGGCGCTAGCCTTAGCACTGGTGCTATTGCGGGAATCGCGGTCGGCGGTGTTGCGGTCCTTGCGAGCATCTTTGCAGCTCTCTTTTTCTGTTGCTTGAGGAAGAGGAACCGAGCACCAGACCAACACCAAGTTCCTACACCGAGTACATCCAGCATCCCCAGCGTCACAACTATCCCGTATATAAAGCGATGGCACAAACCCGAACTTGATGCGACGCTGTCACAGAGGTATGAGCTTGGTGTAGAAGAGCATATTCACGAGATGCAAGGCGATTATATAGCGAAGCAGAAGCAAGGTCGACAGGGAAGAGGTCTGCCTAATAGTTCGGCATTTCATCAAGCGTAAAGAATTAATAGAAACCACTATAAATCTCCTATCGCGCTCCGTCAACAACCCAATAGTTGACCCTGTCTACAACATTTCATTCGAGCTGATGACAACCTGCGGCATGAGATCATTACCAGGAGCAATCGGTGACTTACGAGATTTTGGACAGGAGCCAATCCGACCAAGAAAAGTCTAATTTGCGTCCCTTTTCGTTACCCTCCTCATCACCGCCTTCCTTATCAGTGCTCCTCTCATTCTTAAACGCTCTCCCACCAAGCGTGTCGATATCGCTAGGATCATCACTTTGCTTGAGGAAGTGAACAAGAAGCTCGTTGCTGCTCTCTTCTGCGAAGCATAAAGCAGGGGTATCGTCAGGCGCCACTATAGTCATAGGATAAGAACAGAATAGATCCACCATATCTCAATACTCCTGATGCAGCATGAGACTCAATAGATCGCAATGCTGTCTTAACAGATTGATATGAGATCCTGATAGTATCTTAACTCCGTCGTTTAGCAGACACTAAGTTAATGGTTCATGACGGTGTCTTATAGCAATACGGAAGGCACAGTTGGCGCTTCACAAGGTGTATGAGATACTTCGGGGTTCATTTTCAACACAAGCTCAACCATCTCTGTTTCTTCGCTTAGAATCGCCGGAAATAGCTGGGTTCATGCTTCAGCAGCATGGATGGGATTTAAATGGTGTTGTACCAACAATCAGGGGATTTCTCCACGACCAGTCGATGGCATTGTGTGATTCACATCATCCCCAGGGCCGTCTTCAGTGCCTAACTCTTGAAAACCTTCTTCCAAGTCTACAATTTGCCGGGCCTTATACAGAAACCGTCCTGTTTCATCATCTCCCGCTTTCGGTAGATGGTGAAGTAACCTTTCCAAGAGTGATTGGGACGCAGAAAAAAGGAAAGGGTAAAGATGCTCCTGCTGAATCCATGCGGCCACATCGCTATGGGAACACCCATATAAGTCCATCATGGCCCTAAGTCTTCAACGAAGGAGATGTACGTTTGACACAACTCGATTTTCTGGTTTACACTGGCAACTGCAAATGACCCCATGACCATAGCGTGTCGGAATAGGAAATTCGCCCTATCGAGTTCTCCAAAGCTCCCATGCTGGAACAAAAGACTGACCCTCTCTGCTTTATTTGATGCGTCTAATTCAGCAGCTTCTAGCGTCCTCGGGTTTATTGGAACTCTAACTTCTTGCGCGCCCTCTAGCTATTGCGAAACTATCATCCTTAAGCGAAAATGGCAGAATTGGTCGGACTCATCGCGAGCATTGGTCTCGCGCTACTGTGGCACCTATCATTCTGAATAGCTTCATCAAATCAATATCAAGAGAATTCCTCAAGTGTTCTCCTGGGTGCGAATCCTCCCTAGAGCGACTTCCTTTCCAGAATATGACGAGGTGGAATATATTGACACCGACGGGTCAGGAAGTTATTTTGACAGCGCTGGCACTAGACGGGCATCAGTTACAATCACGGACGGGTACAGGGTAGCACACAATTATGAGAAGAGCTTTACGATTTCCGAACGGAGAGCACCTATATTACAACCTTTTTCGAATCCCCTTTCTCTCCCGTGAGCGAAACACCACCCAATGTCAAGAGGGAAGGCTCTGATCTGGTAGCAATGAGGCAACAGCTTGCCACCATCCGCCAAGAACAGCAAAGATGAGAGGAACATATAACGCTGAAGCAGTCGGAAGCATGCATCATAGAAGAGGCAGAAGAGACTTTTGACGAAAAATGGAGCAGATGAGAAAAGGTGAAGCAATAAGAGCATTAGGAAGGCAGGCAGCTGTAGGGAAGGCTAGAAGAGAAATCGATAGCGCAAGACACGAAGGCGAGAAATCCGCACGTACAACTATAGAAGCCAAAAGGAAAACTGAGGCTGAACAGAGAAGGAGAGAAGAAGAAGCAAATGCGCCAGCCGAACGTGTTGTGCGTGATAGGCTGGAGGCTGAGTCGCGCGCCAAAGAAGAGAGACGGAAAGGCCTAAGACGTATTTTCTCTAACTCGAAGTCGCTTGCCGAAATATCACGAGAGTTCCTATAGAATAATGACCGAAATAATCTCAATAGCATGGTAGTCTCCTTCTAGCACCACGGAGAGTGGTGGAATGATAATTGCTACCCAATTTTCCGTCCCTGGAATCACTATCTTCTTCATCTCAGAAGACAGCTATCACACGGCCTGATAAACTCTGGTGTATACCTATTAGGCTTTGTCTATATATTCATGCTATCCCTCTCAACTACCTATTAGAAGGGCTAGGGTCGAAAAGACCAATACACCTTATGGCCACTGACCCCTTTCTCCCTACTTGCTACGTGACAGCGTAGACTATCTATTCACTCTGGGTTAAAAGACTCTAACAACATCTTCCACGTCTACAGAGCCTTCGCCACCTACATCCCGCTATATCTCATCTATAGACTAATTCTCAGGCGTTGTAACAATGAAGGCATTACAACTTCACTCAGTCACCATATTCCTGCTGATACTACAGTTCGGATTGGATTGATGTGCTGAATCTTTCCGGCAACTGGGATTCTCAAATGTTTGATCACTGTATGTGAGCGCTAGGCGGAATTTTAAAGGGACGCCGAGCTGTGTTATGCGTTCTTGGGTCGTTAAGGGACTGTTTGTGGAGATAACAGTTGAGTAGAGGAGATTAGGTTAGACTATGATAGAACTGCCGAAAGTTCCAGGACTGTCCATTATTCGCACAATAAAAGAATGATTGGGAAAAGGTGCTAGATTAAGGGAGTTGTAGGTGTCGCCGTCGACCTTCACGTAACACCTGGACCAACTGTTACTCGTCACTTTCTAATACTTCCGAAAACTAAGTCATCAATTCATGGCGTCGTCAACTGGCAACTCGCTATAGCAACTTCATTCTAAGTTCAGGTACAGAACGAAATACTATAGCTATCTATTTGATCGAGTTGCTTTATAACTCTCAGTTGGTTCCACGGAAACTTCACTTCAACATTCGCGCTACACATTTACATCGCCAAAATAGAGAATACCTTGATATAAGTCCATGTTCACTACTCATGTGAAACCCTCCATATCCCTATAACGGCGTTATATATTGGTTAATCTAGCCCCTATTCTGACAGCGAACATCGAGACTCCTTCTTTCCAACCATTTGGGATAAAATATAGTACATAGTCAGGTAGACCTCTTGTTTTGGTATATAGCTAAAAGCATATTCTACCACTGCTAGCTGATGTTTTTGTAGGAAAAGCAGTGGCGTAGGCCGGTATGGAGGCATGTCTTATTACTGAAAGGGGCTCCTTCGAGAAGCTCGCGGCACGTTATCGAATGTGATGATGAAGCTTCTATCACCTTCTACCGTGAATACCTTATAAACAATAGCTTTCCTTATTGTTAAGTATGCATATCTGAGGCTACGGGCGGTCTCATGAACGCCACCACCTATGACAGCCGCAAAGTTCTAAATGCCGATACTAATTGACGAGACTTGGGCTCTGTTTACTGCGCTAACTGTAACAACAGCCAGCACTCTTAACCTGCCATGTGCGCTGACTGTGGACTAGGGGCTTTTAGTAATCATGTCAGACGGCTCATTCGGTCTCCTTTGCTCCGGAGGATAGAATAGCACCGTAAGGTCAAAACAGGTATTTGATATAGTCGATGAATAGCCCTTAGTATTCAGACCTAACCTCCCTCAACGGTGAACTTGTTACCTACCAGCCCCTCCAATGTGCCACTCTATCCATATCACGTTTTCAGACCGTTGCAAAGTAAACGTACAATACATCAAATGTATCAGTTACTGTACACGTCTGAATGAATGTCTGGTATCCACCCCCACAGACCCCTTACCGTCTTTGCCTGTCTCATATGCTCCCTATCAGGTTATTATTACCCTCCATCCCGCGCCGCTGAACATATGGGGGTCACCCCATAGAACCGCTAGGCTGGGTAAGTAAGGTCGGGGGTAAGCTACCCTGTCTGCCCGTTAGGACTAGGGCCATCATCAACAACGGCCATATCAGACTATAACTAACATGTTATGTTGGTAAGAATCTGAACCCCGTCACCGATTGACCGAGGTTACTGCATTCGTAAGGATGACGAAGATCATACCCATGTCTCTTTCAATGGACCTCTCTCCCACCTCTTCTTTCACTATGTGAAAAGGAATACCCTTGTCTCGAGCATCGCCCCGAGGACCCGGATATAAGTGATTGTCACCGCTGTTATGTGTCTAATCCCCATGCCAAGATTATGAGGACACATATACGCAAGCATAGCTCGCTGGACACATAACAGTACATCAGCAGTACGGAGGTATAGTCCTCAGTGTACGATCATCAACTTACTCCCCTGCCGTACTACCCCGGTGGAACAAAGCGCACGAAGGATTTCGAACCCGGTCTGGTAAGTTTCGGTCCCATTTATGTATACCACAGAGCTGGGAAGACGCTAGCGTACTGAACCCAGTCCCAATTATGCACGAATCTTTCCGACCGAACTTCGCTGTATCCGCCGAATAAAGGGGGTCGTCGCCGAGGGGTGATGTTTACAAAGCGAACTCCGAGCACACCAGATTTGCGATGTGGAGGGAGCCCAAACATGGGGAAACCTTCTTTTTGCATGAACAGAAAATGACATTAATTTAGCTCAGAAGAATCCTCAGAACCCTCCCATGATCTCTAATCTCGCTCTTGAATCCTGAAGTCTTTGGGTGTGTGGTGAGTTGTACTAGTACATATACCTACAACTGAATGGAGCTTGAACATAACACAGTCTTCCACTGTGTCGATGAATGAGGGGGCTATGACTATGCACATTTTGATTATTCCGATGGCCAACTCTACATCATAAAGACAATATCGTGGGGAACAGAGGAAGCAGTGACCGAAAGACTGAAGTACCTAGAGACATTCCGCCATCATGACTCCAGTTTTTTAGGGCAACTTAAACGAGATGAGTATATAACGGCATGGGCAGGATTCAAAAGTTCAACTTATTCAAACTCATGCAGCCAGCTCGGATTAAGCTTCTATTTCGAGAAAACACGGGTTACACGGGATAATCTACGCGACAGGTGCATGCCCTGAACATTGCATCTTCACCGGAATCTTAACGCCGATGAAGATTTAGCGACTGTGTACATAGTAAACCAACTTGGCCGCGTCTGATATGCAGTGAGGCTGTGCTCATGGTAAAATAGCAGCGTTCCCTCGTAATAAGGTTGACCCGACGAGTCCCCTACCAAAATCGGCGAAGTGCATCCATCCTCTCTACTCCTTTCTATCAAGCATAAGACCACCATCCCTACGATGCCGAAGCACGAAGCAATGCTGCAGCAGTGAGGCACAACGACCCGCCGTTACCACCGACTCAACGGTCTAGGCCCCCAACGCGTATAGTGTACACGTGATCGTCAATCGGAGAGTCTCTTCCACATCTCACTACACGCGCGCACACGCACACACACATAGTGTGAGCCCTAACAAAATCGGCAAGATAGGAATAGGATGCCGAAACCTTCCGAGAAGAGAGAGGTGACGATACTTCCTTACCCATCAATTGAGTGGTATACCCTCCACTATGTAGCCCGCGCCGCATCCGCCCGCAAAAGATAACTTTGAATCAATCTCTTCTCTCCTCCTACTCGCCAAAATATACGGTACGTTGGACTTGAGCATGCCGTCAGCCTACATATAAACTCGATAACCAGCCATCCTACGTATATCCTGACCTCCTTCAGAGCTCAGCTCGGCGACCTATTCTCACTCGCCATGAACACGCATACGCCGTAAGAACTTTGCCTTAACTTCCGGGTATTCCGTACCGAGTACATACACTGCTTATATGCATGCTAAATGAATATAGTATTGTCAGGAGCAGTGGCTGAAAGGGAGCAAACTAACTCTTAATTAAACAACTGCTAACAAGATACGCAATACGAACCGAATCCTTGATATGTATAGCTCTGTATGCGGTAGGATGTGTAGACATAGTAGTTAGATAACATGCCCTTATATTATTCCGAAAATAGATAAAGAGCAACCCAAGACTCAACCTCCCTCGCATAATTACCATCGACTCAGCACGACCCAATCGACCAACCTAACTATTAACCTGCCGCCGGCGGCATTTTCACCTTACCCTAACCTTCCCTACCCTGCCCTGCACCGTCCTACATTCCGCCGTTATATTTATCTATCATGCTCCAACGGGAGGAATCCAACTCATGCTTGTGTCTGCTTACCAACCACATTCAAATCCAACTCCCCCAACAAATGTAACCTCCCTCTCATCCACCATACCCCCTGTCAGACGGGAAGCGCTGGGTGTGAGACGTTTGATATGCCTACTTATGTAGTGTAGCATCAGACTTAATGTAGGTTGGTAAATTATATGTAGGTTTCTCGTCGCTCGGTGAGGAATATCACGATACCTCCTCATATGTACTGGTACAAAGTGGTGTGCGTTTGGTATTGATAAGTCACATCGACATTGATTTATTCATTGTGTATACTTTTAATTATTATTCTCCAATGCGCAGGAGCGAGGGAGGCTCATGCACACCGAGCTGGGCGGCCGTGACGGCCGTTTCAGCCCATGGCGTTCCCCAGCTCAGAAGGCATAATGAGGCGCTGTCGCGTTACTCGACGGTAGGGTTACATCGATGATGTTTCAGTATAGACGAGCATGAAACAAAGTGTATATGAACGGGTGGATTTTAACAAGACGTGTCATGTAGTGCAAATGCCGGGTCACCACCTATCTAGCGGAAATAAAAGAAAAGAAAAAAAGTATAGAACTGGCATATAGCTGGGCTTCTGGAACGTTTCCATAAGAAACATTCTAAAATTAGGTAAATGTGATCTTCTGCCCCATTAAGCTCTTGTAGACATCGTCAAGGGCCTTTCGTTTCATGGCCTTAGCTTCACCCACTTCTGAGTTGAGATCCTCGTCTACATCCTCATCAGTTGCCTCCAGTCGCGGTGACCAGGCTCGGATCTGACCGTCGAGATGGGCGCTAAACACAGCCCCTGGCATGTTAGTGCCTCCCATGACGACACCGCTGGACCCGCCACTGCCGCCGGCACCCCTCCACACGATGCTGGAGATGCGGTTCTTCACCGACCGCTCTGACTTCTTCGAGGAGCGGACGCCGGCGACGGCAGCGCCAGTGCCACGCAATCTCGTAACAATGTGGCCGTTGTGCAAGTCACAGACTAGAATCTCTGTTTCATTGGGCCAAAATAGAAGCTCTCTGCCTGGATGTGTCAAGCCCACGGGCGATGTAAACATGGTCACGCTAGCTAGCTGCGTGTTCCTGATGCTGGGCCCAAAACTAGCGAGGGTATTCCGGCCTGTGGCGGCATCCCAAACCCGAATGCGATTATCATGACCAGCCGACATGATATAGCCACTATCATCTGTCCATGTCAGGCCATTTACTGGTGCGGCATGGGCTTTCGCGGATGCACGCATCCTGACCTTGCCATCTTTCCCTAGCAGTCCGTTGTAATATATCCCTAAGCTGTCTTCCTGATCAAGCATACCAATCAAGGCGCTAGCTCTTCGGATGTCCCAGATCCTAACTGTTCCATCCACGCCGCCGGTGGCCAGTACATGTTCGTGTCGGGGCGACCACGAAGTCGCCAGAATAGCACCCCCATGACCAGTCAAGGACTGAATACTCGAACCAGAGCGCAAATCCACTAAGCGAACGGCGGGGTGTTGGGTTCCACACGCCACGAGTAGATGAGAGGCAATGGGTGATATCGCGTGCGTGTAAATCTTGGATCCCAGGCTGAAGGAGGCCGATACCCGTGCTTCTTCGGTCGACCATAGCTTCAAGGTTTGGTCGTAGGACGTGGAGATAAAAGCAGCCGAATCGAAGGGGTAAAAAGACAGATGTGTGATGCCAAACTTGTGAGTTTGTGACGAAGGGCGAATGGTAGCGACAGGCTTGAAGATATGCGGTTCCGATGGATTGCCACACTGCTCAAGGTCCCAGAGCTTGATCGAGGCATCAGAGCCCCCTGACACGAGACTGCGATGGTCAGTCGAACGAACGGGTGAATCGGGGGAAGCCGTAAGGAGCAGATGAAGAAAAAGACACGAGATCGCAGTATATAAGCTTACGTTCTCCCATCGAAGCGCTCGAGAGCCAAGGCGCTCACTCCGGCCTGGTGAGCCCAGATGGACGTGGCAGCGTCGGAAGAAGAAACCTCGCCATCCTGGACCGCAACGCCTCGCTCGCCACCATCGAAGCGATACTGTGGCGACGGCTGGAACGACGTTAGCAGCCGCGTGGTCTGAAGCCTGGCAAATACATTTGGCCCGAGTGCGCCTGTCGATCGTTCAAGGAGGAGCTGATTCATTCATGAGAGGCGCAATATTTCAAGATCTCGAGACCTCAGGGGGTTGGAGAATCCGGATTCGAGATTGAAGGCGTTGCTCGTGTCAGAGCCGCGCCGTTTTCTTCTTGTCGTCGTTATTGCTGTTGTTGCCGCCAGCTACTCGGTACCGTGCTTTATTTCCTGCAAAAAAGAAAGTTGGTGGTATGAAGTCCGAGGGGCGTCCGAGATGATACCGCTAAAATGCTACCTAGGTACTTCATGCAGGGCGATTACATCAAAGACTGACGCCCCAATACGACCCCATAATGTCCGGTAAAGTGGGTACGCCCCCACTCCTTGCTCTCCCCACCTAAGCTCCCGTACATGGGTACTCTGCACAGTAAATTAAACGGACTGTACAGCTATAAATACAGTATACATAGTTCCGCCACCAGATGTTAGGGATTTTGTAACGCATGAAGGTATCTTTTGTTAGCTTTACCC
Source organism: Xylaria sp. FL0064 (assembly GCA_022593225.1). Classification (NCBI taxonomy): domain Eukaryota; kingdom Fungi; phylum Ascomycota; class Sordariomycetes; order Xylariales; family Xylariaceae; genus Xylaria; species Xylaria sp. FL0064. The sequence continues at coordinate 911,132 of JAJKLE010000007.1, read as the reverse complement.
CGACAGCTTTGATAAAAGCCTGAGTCCTGATAAGAGCTCTTAGCTCCAGTCGGTACTTAGGTACTTAGTTGTTACAGTGGGGTAGCTATGTACCTACCTAGGTAGGTATCCTTTAAGCGCCTATAACTTGATGTGTACTAGTAAGTCTCTATTCCCCAACGGATACCTTACATAATCCTACATATCGTGAAAGTGATGCAGCATAGAAGCAGGTAATAGAGGACGAGTCTCAACCTGTCTATGGCCGGGAATATGAGCCCTGAGCGGTGTCCCTATGAGGTTCTCACTTAGTGCACAAGAATCACTGCTCGGTTGAAAAGTGGTGATTCTTTCATTTTGCAGCAATGGCGTCTAAGAACCGTCAAGAGAAGCGCTCATTACGCCCAATATCTCCAGAAGAGCTCGACAATGCAAGCGATACAGAGACAGAATTTGCTCCCAGCCATGGTGTATCTGTCTTGAGGAGAAGACAGGCTAGTGTCTATGACGCTGTCGCAGGTCTGTTGCATCATTCTCGTCAGTTTCATGGTTTCTCATGAGACATGCTCACCAATTGGCTAGGTCGTGTTACAACAACACTTCCCATCGGCTCTTACAATTCTCGAAGGTCGCGCGTAAAGCACCACAAGCGGAACTCCCCTGACTCGCGCCGGGATCCTACCCTCGCACCCGAAGAGGTGCTCTTCAGGCGTTCCGGCGCACCTGTCCGCTACGCCGAAAAGGATATATATCAAGCCCATGAGGACCTGCCGGATGGGGGGCGAAATACTTTGCCTGATAGTGATCTATTAAAGACCATTCACAGCTATGCCAGCCATGTTTATAAGGACCTCCCCGCAAACAAGCAGAATATCCGTAGCGAGGCCGGAGAAGGCATCAATGAGCGAAGTATGGACGAGACTGCTCTGCTAGCTTTCGGCATCTTGCTCGAGGAGGCGAGTCGCGAAGCATTAGGGAAGCGGGGCGAACTTGTGTTTACAGAGGGGGTGGCTGTAAAAGAACGCCAGGAGTCACAGGTTGAGAACGAAGAAGACGAGGATCAGGACGCTGAAGTGTTTGGATTCAAGGACGCAGCCAGATACGAAGCTCAAGCACGTCTGAAGCGGCCTTTCGCAGAGACGTCTGATGGTAGCACGCTGATTAGTGAACCAGCCACCTTCCGTGGCTGATACAAATGTAACTGTTTCGCATTTTGCACATACACAAAGTGAAAACTGAGAAAAGTCACATCTTGGCTCTGTGCATTACCGGGTTATAGAAATATAATACGTTGTCTAAAGCGAGCTTCTAAATATATCAAATCACCACACGATGACAACCCAAAGCGTCACCGGTGTCCAGGTGGATGTAGCTTTTGCTCGGGAAAGGCGAGTGTGATCGATGCGCACGGGCACCAACGACAGTTATTTTTTGGCACAAAGAGCCGGAATGAGCGTCAGCGTTTCTACAAAAGGAAGTTGCTCGTTTGACGATCACGAAGCGAAGTTACTTGAGCGGTTTTCGAGCTGGGGGAGATTGATCCCCCGGCTGTACCCACCTTGGATATACTAGGTTCATCGGCATATTATCAACGGCGAAGCCCTATTACTATCTAGCATTCCCTTAAAGGAGAAACCGATTCTTTTGAAACCGAGAAACTTAGCATATCGCATTAGATATAACAATCTCCTGGGTTACACTAATTGAAAGAGAATAGAGCATAAACGAAAGTTTATGCGAAAGCAAAGAGCTTCTTTCTAGTTTATAAAGGCGTTGAATAGTGCCATACGGCTCTATAATAGAGCAGTTGTGGCTGTATTGACTATCCCCAGGCTGTTCGAATGCTTTTTACTCCGAATTTGACAAAGCTCTAGGATGCTGTCTAGGATCACATGGTTAAGAAAGAAAAGGAGGGAAAGAGAGAAAAGGAAGTATGACAGAAAGCGTGGCCTGCTTGTGTCGATCTTACTACCCAAGGGCCTACTACCAGGGGCCCTGGGCGTCCAACCAACCGCCCAGAAATGGTCAATTTTCGGGTCCGAAATATTTCCTCGCCAATGGTGCCCAAAACCGAGCTCGATAATGAAGCTGAAAATAATGTTTCTCATAGAGGTGATCATCAGGTATACTGTATTGTACGGTGAAAATGGGCTAATGTTGATTCGGTGCTCGTGTAATAGCGTGCAATTTGTGAGTAGTAGACGAAGAGCACTGTGTGTATAGCAGTAGACAACGCAATGTAGTGAGAATCAGTTAGATGCTATAAAGAATTATCTTAATCGGTACAGCTTTGCGTGAGATAACAAGAGGCCATTCCTCCTACTTCAGCCCTTCTTTCATGGGATGCTGCGGGTAGTATAAACTTGATATAGTAAGTTGATCCTTTCACTATTAACGCCTCAAATTATGCCGTTAGATTAGGCACAATTTGTCGAAGGAGCATTATTGAGCCCCAGTCCGGCAAGCATACCTCCGCAAAGCTTTCATGCGCTCCTATACACAATATATCTGTCTGTTAGAACGTACAATACGGCACAGTGAAATCAGACCACGTTTCTATTTGCGAGGCGCCTAGTATAGAAGCTTCAGTATGTGCCGGAAATTATGCAGTCATTGGATTGGTTTTCCCTTGAATCGCTCCCTTCCTAGTGCATACTATAATCGCTATTTGTACATGTATAAGAAACAATAGTACAAATTAGGTGGTTATTATGTTTTCTCAACGCTGTGTTCTGCCCTTCTGTGAAATATCTTTTGCACTGTCGCAGGGCTGTTTCTGTTGATTAAACAATCAATTTGTCTCAGGTTTTTGGGAATTATTGGAGATTTTTCGGATTCTCGCAGAATAATACATATTATAATTATATCTAGTACAGCGTGTGCGCAGGTAACAAAAGCCCTGGATATCATGTCCGGGCAGGCTGCTGTAGTTTTGACTGTTGGTTTCTGATTCCATTTCTGGTCGACACTATGTACAAATCTTGAATCTGCTAAAGTCGCCCTTTCCTTCGTAATGCAAACATTCGATTTGAAGACTGAGGCGAAACTCGGCTGTAGTTGCTTGACTTGAAGTTTCTTCCTGTTCTCTAGATACAGTATACAAGCAACAGCTTTGGAATATTAGAAAAGGGGGTGTAGCTCGATCTCTTCTCAAGTTGCATGAGACATCTGTGTCATGGCTGAAAATACAATGCCCTTCCAATAGATACATCTGTACTATCTGCAATACCTCTGGGCAACTATTAGATACTTGTCACTGACTTTGTGATACATCGACTCGGGAATATTTCTTTTTGCCTTTTGTAATCGAGACTTATAGTACTGTAACATACTTACCTGTTAAAGATTCTGTAACAACCAACACTCCTTTCTGCAGATCGAGCTGCCCTACGTAGTTATTGCCTCAGCTTGCTATAGGTCTAAGTCCGACAAGGCATCCTAGGTCTCACATGCAAGCTCGCTGAAGTCTGCATCTGGATTCTATAACTGCGGAATCTCACCGCTAGTGGGAAAAAGCATTGGCGGAGATGCTTCAAGATCCGCATTCAAGCATGAAAGGGTGTGCTCTAATGCAGCGTGATAAGTTGAAACACCCATGTTTCCATAGTCACGATACAAGAAATGGATATACCGGCTTCTCGATAGCTGCGTTTCTCGTCACGCAAGAGGCGCTATCTTACTTACCCCTTCTACTCTATTCGTCCCATGGATCTGTCTGTAGGATTGTGGAAGCAAATCAATATTTGGGTCACTAAGTATTATAATGAGTATGGCTAGTAAGAAAGATATCTGCTCGTGCCGGCACCAAGAAACCCTGGATACCCTGTCTTCCGCGAAACTCCTAGAGCTAGGAGCCGTTATCACTCGTGCTGGGACTAGATTGTACCGTTTAGCTCTACACGGGATTCTATGGATGGACTCCTTCGTATTCATCGTGTACACTGCTCTATATTCTGGCACAGCACGCAAAGAAGCTTCTAGTCAGTCAATGGCTGGACGGAGAAGAGAGAGATGGGGTTCAGGCGGTGCGCAAGATAATCTCCTGAGTGGCGTGTCAGTGCTGGCCTGGGCCAACCGATAGTGATAGATAATTGTCAAATAGGATTTCAAAGGCCATGCAAAATCCAAGACAAGAAAGATCGCCCCTATCGCCAACAAATGAACTTGCCCGCTTTGCTCCTTAACCCCTTTGATAGACCAAACTAAGCCAGCTGACGAAGGGGTGGTTATCCTCCTTGTTATCAGGCTTAAGAAGGTATATGAAGTCCCGGTAGGTAACCTAAGCCATTTGTCGGTAACAATTCCCTGAGTATGAAATAGTGACAAGTCACAGTAGTGTGACCAAGGTCGGATAGCAACCTAAACATCAGAACAACATCTGATGCAATGCCGAGAATCATCGGTTATCGGAAACCTATGGTGACTTGGAACCGACCTGTTGTAGCTGAATAATTGGGGCATGACCGACGATCCGGGAATATAAGTAAGATCGGGCGGCGGTAGACGCTCATAGTATCATGGCGTCTGGGGTCCGGCCTCATGTAGTCTAGTGTATACTAGACGCAAGCCCGAATGAAGTAAGCGAAAGCTCAGAAGTCCAATAGCTCGCAACATCCAGCTGATCTGTGGCGTACGCACTATGCTAGAACTCGACTAGGCGCAGCAAATGCGGCACCTCATATGTCCGCTCAATTTTGATAGGGCTTCCCGTCATAGGATGTTCCCGAATTACAACGGCGCCGAGATCACGGGACACGCATCGACTATGCAGTAAGCATCAGCGGACCGCACATCAAAGGAAGCTCTGGACAAATTTGGACCAATCTCAGCCCGCCTGCAGTTGACAAATTGGTCAGGCGCTCGCTAGCTAGCATGGCACTGGCCTTCGCCTCTGAGAGGCGCCACCCCGGCCGTCCCGTATGCCTGGTTACTGGCCTGCTCAAGTGATGGTACTACTAGTATATTTTACCTTAAGTAACTCGTTGGCTAAATGGGGTAGCAGTGGATGATGCAACGTCGCCTTTTCCCGCACAGATATATGTAGACTGTTATATGTACTGTAAGTAGGTATGTAGGTATGTAGACACTATGTGATACACGCATCATGAATGGGTGGGACTAGAAGTGGGATGAGCAACGGCCGGTAAAGGGAAAAAACGAGGAATAAACCTAGACCTAGTTGAAAGGGTGAAAAGGTAAGAAAGGGTCTCAAATTGAATGATTGTATTCGCTGCATTACGTGCAATCCAGCTTCACCTGAAATCGTGCCAGGATTTTTATATTAGAGCCGAGGAATGAAGCATCTAGTGCAGTTGAAGTACCGCGTTGATAAGATTTTGGATGAAAGAACCGTTTCCTATGCAGGCTTGGATTGCAACTGTACTCAGTACACAACTATCGTCATGACCAGAAGACAATATTTCCCCACACTAGTTATCACCCAAGACTTACAGAAGCACTACCATTAATACATACCGACTTACTTCCTTACTATCTACCTTCGTAGTAAGTATTGACGGCGTACTGATTTCAAGGCAGCACTGCGACTATCTGTCTAGATGATAGCATATCATCGGCACATGACAACAAAACAACATGCGCTCATTTTCGTCATCCAATAAACACAGTTTACGGCCGCTTTTGCGACGGGAAATACGTGATAGAGTGGAGTGACATCGAATGTCTAGAGTTGCGTAGTGATCATTACGTTCAAGCAGATAAGATGAGCCGCACAAGCGCACCTATCACCAACCCAAAAAGAAGGCAAGAGAAGACGCGTCGTTGAAGCCTTGCATACTCGCGTCTGCACGTACGATGTATATGTATGGTACTGTACTGCTGCAGGAGAGTCGCGACCTACATAATAGTTGGCATCAGCACACGGGGGGGTCGTTGGGGGTGGAGGAGCTTGCATCGCTGACTCAGCTTCGGTCCTCGAACTACTGTAGAAATGGAACCATGCGTTTTGTCTTATGTATGTGACTTTTGCAGTTTGGGTATTGCCTGAAGGTCTCGTGCAGCAGATAGCCCGAACCCCATCCGTGCGTGCGTGACTGCGCTTGCACTAGAGCATACGCAATAAGCACGGTGGAATTGTCATTCAGCTCTTCGCAATGATATCACCATCGTTGGATACCCAGTGAGGTTGGCTTGGGGGGCTGGGTCAAACACGGGACGACCCTTCTCTAGAAGCACATGGAGGCTTTTCCCTGTGCACTATAATTAGTCCCAGTGAGGCTGAAGCTCTGTGCCCGAGAATAAAATCAAATACCAGTTGGAAACTAAAGTCGTCCCATAAGTGATTGATGTAATTGTAGTAGGACGCGAAGAAGACCGCTAGTTACCAGAGATATTTCAAGAATTGTGGTATGCTATAACCAGGGAATGCCAATTATGCGGCGCTCGGACCGTACCGTTATAAGTCTTGTGACCCCCCGAAGTGCTGTTTCATAAACATTTACCTGGTCACTGGGAATACCAACTGTTACGCAGCATGATACTGGTAAGGCTGAGTAGGCAGCGGTGTGCAAAGAGTCAAGTAGGCAAAGACATGAGGAAACGGGAGAGAAAGTATGTTACACACTATGTACAGTACCTTTTGGCGATGATCATTTTCCCAGAGTATATAAGTGTTGGGGTCTGGGAGGTTGGTCATATGCGGGCAGTAGGTAACTAGCAGGTATGGACAGAGTTTGGAGGTATTATCGAACGTTTGGAATTGTGTTGGCAAAAGTGCCGTGCTCTCTTGCGGTCATGTAGCGTACCCAGATAGTAGTGTTCTTCGGTAAAGCTCGTGGTATCTGATCATGGTTTACATCATGAACCAATATGTGACTCTAGTTTTCTTGTCCCTGTCGAAATTTGCTATGAGCATCCATTCTCTTGGGTCCCAGAATGGCTGGTCATTGGATACTGATTGGAGAAACCCCTGAAACGGACAAGGAGCTGTGCTCGGGATCGACCCTTACTTGTAACTTCGTAAGAAGGGTTGGTGCGTATCCAAGTTGTGGTCATAGGTTGGTTCGTATTGCTGCAAGTCTACTAGTAATGTGAAGATCAACTGCTTCCTGATTGTCTCGACAGCATGCCTGTTTATATACAATATTGAGAGCTTTATCATGTTGGTCGCAGCTCTGGTCGCAGCTCTGGTCGCATTGTTAGTCAGAATTGCCAGGCAATTAATGGGTGTTGAGTTCACACAGCGTATAAAATAGCTACGTTGAAATTACAGTTGTCGCTACTGTGTAATATATTAAAGAGCTCGCAAGGGCATGATCTTCTAGGTATAGCTACGAGTAACTAAATGCCATGTGTATTATATACCATGTACCATCTCGGCATTTGGTTCATCTACAGTAGTATACGTAGTAGTGCTGGATGTATTAATTAGACTGTATCGGATATCGATGGGATTAATATGAAGCCAACACCCTCATGCTAGTTAGTACACATTATAGCGTGCGTTTCAGAATAGTCAACTTGCACTCTAGAGCCCTGGCAACATGACTCGTTTAGAGCTAACTACTTACTAGGGTAGTATGTAGTAGCGTACTGAGTAGAGTGCGAATAAGCGAGCGTCTATTGAATAGTGCAGTTTCTGCACCTACATACCGCAAGCAAAACATCTTAGTAGACGAAGAAGTTATAGTCTCGGTATAGGAGCCAAATAACCACATCAGCTATGTTGGCAGGCAATGGATCGCTATTTGGAAAAAGTCTGGTAAGGTCTGTCCAAACGGTTTGTAGCCTAATATGCATACTACCTACTTACGATAGAGCAATTCCCAATTCTATTGTTATGCTCGGTTCTTGGTAGTAAAGCTGAATGGGGCAATAACGAATTGCAAGTAGATCATCGAACGACTATTCCCTCTAACACCTTATCGGAGAAAATAAGTCCGTTGGTCCAGAGCTCCATGTACGCCAAGACAGGAGAATGAAAAGAAATTATCGGCGTTTGGTTTACTGATCTGGGCATAGTGTACTTTAGGTGGTCCGGACCCATACACTACTCCTAAGTACTGCGCCCTCAGTTTATATACACGAGTTACCTGTTTCGGGATTGCGTCGATTCACGTGGTTAACAGAGCATGCAGTGACCAGGTTGTTTGAAATTTGACAGCCGCCCGAAGTGTCCACCCCTTGGAAATCATCATCCATCGCGTGGCAGGGCGGTTAGTTAGGGACAAGGTCCTTGTATCAAGATGATTACCTACCTATATTAGTGTATCTTGCACGTCATGCCACCGTGTCCCGCCTTACCTACCATTGCTGTACACGACACGGCGCCGTATTGAAAACTAGGCAGGGCTGCATTGATAGCGTGACCACCCTTTGTGCGCGCTTATTCACCAATACGGATTTTCTGGAGATCTGTAACAACTGGTCTGACATATTCGTCTATCTTACGGTGCGGTGCTCCTGCAGGTTGCAGGTTACGGTGGTTGATCTAGCTCGCTAAATCTCTATGTGATGCCTTAAGTTACAAGCGAACGAGTGACAGGACCTGACATCTAGGGCTCGTGTAACATTACTTGTTGTGACTCGGGTTGCAGTTACACGAGTGAGCGCGGACAGCGTTGCATATATCTATATAAGACGGGATCCCGACTTGAGTTGGCGAGGAACCATGGCCGGTTGTGTTTACTATGTTGAGTGTCAGGATGATAGGGTTATTCCCCGCACCGCCAGCCTTGAATAAAGTGTCGGAATAGGCTGAATCCTGGAGGATTTCCCATATGACATGCTGTTATGGCTGAGGCACACTATCAATCGTCGTCTAGCATCGGCAACCGTAGAACTCATTGTGAGCACCGCCATTAGAACACGGCGACAACTTCCTTTTGCGATATGATTTCGTGACGAGGCGTGAGCCTACATGCAGCAATAGACTGAAAATCTGTTAGCCGACCTTTTCTTTTGGGCGTTGCAGCCGGTGTCTGCTGTGCCCCTGATTTGTTCGAGTTTAACAATACCGTTGATCCTTGATGCTGGTTCTCTTAGCCTGGTATGGATTGCATACATGTGAATTCAATGGGGCCTCTTGATCTCGGTACTGCTGGTGAGAGATGATCGGTCAGATTCTCTCCCACCATGCCGACCAAAAAAGAAAGAAAAAAACAAAAAAGATAGAAAGTAGAATCAGCAAATAAGGCAACATTCAAATCCTTCGGCAACTGGTGAAGCTGTGCTGCGTATGGAATGTTCTGCAATCAATCGTTAGATATTATTCATTACCCATGTCTTGTCTCGAGTGCATTTTGCCTACATATAGGCATTGAAGAACTATAAATTCTACAAGTGATATCCTTGCAAACGCGGGGGTTTTACTTTTTCTATAGACGATACATACCGATACATCTACATATCGGTCTACACGTCGGAGCCATTGCTGTAAAGCGAGCGCACTTAGTATTCGGAGACATTTGTCCGTCCATCGTAGCACCATTGCTCCTGGTTGAAACGGACTTTCGAATGGAGACCCAACTTGAAGTCTTTTCCCTGGCTTTCTCCCAGCTAGCGAGGCGTCACTAATTGTATGCGTGACGTGCGGGAGATCAGTTGTGGTTCTACTCTCCTGGATGATGTCGTGATAAGCTCTAAGAAGGTAGCATACACTATATCGAATCGTTCGACGCACTGGCGTCTCTCTCGTTGGATAAAGTTTTCCTGCGAAATGCCTCATGGTTGGGGTCATGCAAGTGGCCTGATGTTGTCGAGTTCAAGCGGCCTTGGGGTTGCAGTAGAGATGCCACGCAAGCGCATTTGTTGGTGCAAGCCGCCATCTCTATGGACTAACCAGTGGTTTGCGACGCGAATGTGGTACCTCGCAGTGACACTATCCGTCCCTCGTCTCTAAGAGGTCCCTGAAACCGACATAAATATGATAGGTTTCGACGTCGGTAGTGTATCTGTCTGTGATCGCATCAACGTTGGAGAAACGCTCACCTCCTCCAACGACGATAAAAAGCGAGCCCAAGTGTGACCAGCCCCCCGTCCTCATCCACACTCTTTGTCCTCGCCAGTTTTCGCCTCCCATCTCTCGCTCGCCTCCACTTTCGCTGCTATCCTCGTCGGCTTTTGTGCCAGCGATCTCGACATGCTGGAACGGTGTACGGCACATGCTACCACTTTTGATTCGCACCTGTTACAAACGTTGCTCCATTGCAGCTATACTAGCTTAGAATTGTACCATACCACGGACCTCTACAGACCTCATATGTCAGATCCCTCTTTCAACCCCCACCAACTACTACCTACCCATACCGTACCAGAAAAAGTTATAGTTGCAACGCATATTTCCATATGTACAAGTGCCGCACAAGATGGAGTGGGAGCATGAGAGTATTTGTTCTAGCCTTGCCGAAAACCCATAATGCAAATCTTTTGCCAGATTAAACCCTTATCTTCATCAGTCCACTGTGAGCGCTAGGAACGGGGTCTGCCAAATATCATCCTTACTCGATAGAGTATAATTGGGAATCCAGGATAATAAAAATACGCCCTCATAGTGAGATTGTCGCCTTCCAATCAAGCTTCGTTTGTACAGACTATCCTCGTGATCGTTAGCAAAGAGGTATTGCCTCGTCACTTACGCTTACCGTACTTCAGCTTTCGTCTCTCCGTTGGTGTTATAATGAATTAGGCGTACTTCCCTAGTGCAGTTCGTAGCCAGCGTTATTGTACACGCGTCTGAGGCACTCCTATTAATAATGAAAAAGACATCGGTCAGCACTGCCCGGTGTATACCCCGGAATTCAGAATAGCAACGGCTAACTGGTTGGGCGACCGGTTGAGGGTCATGCCAAGACTTTGGGACTTCCCACGGGTCTGGTCGAATGGAAGCACCGGATATGGATAAACTAGGATAAGGCAATATCTCCCGTTACGGAACTTCAGGCTTGGTCTCTCTCGATGAGATATTGCATTCCTGCATACAAGCAGGGGACTTCTTTGCCCAGCTTACTGAGTAGTTAAGTCAAGATTGGATGCGTATACCTAGTACATAGCTAAGCTGGATGGTAAAGGCTAGCGTGGCGGAACCTGCGTAGACTAACATGCTATAGTTAGTATGGAGCTACCGTAGAATTGTTGAAGCACACAATCTGCTCAGCTCCGCCTGCGAGACGGTGGCTACCTAATACAGGTAATCCGTGCACTGTCATGAACGGATTGGCCTACTTACGTAGAAAGTCGTTAGCGAGTGAGTTAGTCGGTGTCTAGAACAACTTTATGTTACATAAACCGCCCTCGAACTAACTTAGTACTCGCCTTATTGCTCGCCCTGGGAACCAGTTTACAAGGAACACCCCGATAATACACGAGCCTACTAAAGAATGGAGTGTTTCGAACAACAAATAGAATGCAAATGGAAACAGACTGCCCTCGGAGTGCAAAGTTGCCGGCATAACCTGTTTAACAGCAGCGCTAACGGATGTGTTCGCTACTGTAGACTGCTAGTATGGCTGTTCGTCATCAGTACGCTTTTCTCGCATTGTTGTCAGATATCTAAGCCATGTTGACCTGTCATCATGGGGAACTCCTTAGGTAGGGGTATTCACCTACCTATTCGGCCTCTGCGTGGGAGATCTATGTACGGTTCCAATAGGTTCCCGATGCTGACCACCAACGATCTAACTACATACCCTACCTACTACATAGGTACACTACACGTCGGTACTGTATGATGTAAGTAGGTATAGGTAGGTAGGCCTGTAGGTGCCCAATTACCAGGGGCTGCGCCTATCGCCGTACCCACGCCCGACAGGCTGTTTTGTCGGCTTCAACTCGTTCATAGCGTTCACTACGCACTATCCTATCCCGCTCGACCGTGACTCACCGCTTTTCACTCAACCTCACGAGGTGAACGAGCAGAGTGGCAATGATAGATATGCTATCCTGTTCTATCCTGTCCTATCCTACACTACGTTTTTCTTCACATGTCCAGTGCCAGCCCTGGCACTGGGCATGTGAGTAGCATGCAAAACGGGGCGGAATAGAGCTCGGCTTCGAGAGGACGAGCATCAGCTCATGCCGCAATATCTGCGTTTGCTGCTTGTCTGGACACACTGACATAGCGCACACCTCTGTTTGCATGGGTGGATAGATAGGTCGCCATCGGCCAAATTTCAAGTACCAGAGAAGGCGATAACGAAACCGTCTTCTCGACCTGACCATATTGTACTACCAAGTGAACCAGCGCCCCTAATAGCATGCTACCACTTCTCGGGACGGCCAACTACTCTAATCCGTCTGACCTCAGTTTTAAACAGTATGTGCTGCCATTTTCAGTGACACTCCGTTCTTCTACTCTTACCAAGCGCGGGCGCAGTGGTAATGGAAAGAATATGTGTACCGATGAGATGGCCGCCCGAACCCCTCATGCTGCCGCCGCTTATCCTTGACTGTTGATCCCTGCTCCTGACCCCTGGCCTCTGGTGGGTTCTTGGCTACATATGTAGTCAATCCAGGTCGTGTAAGATCCCTGTCGGGTGTCTCCAGATAGTGTAAGCTAGCTCCAAGTCGGTACGTATACCAACTCCGTAGGAAGTGGTGTATGCTGAAGCTTACCCTGTTAATGATTGCTCCATCATGCCCCTACGTTGCCTGTTTTACCTTAGATACTTACCCAGTATACTTGGTATTGCTAAGCTAAGCTACAACAGACCACACAGTTTTGTTCGCTTCGAAGAATACTATACTAAGTACCTACTGGGAGGTCTAATTATGCTAGAATACCAAATTTTTTCAGCCGTCAGTCTTCAATCAATAAAAATTCCACCGAGGGTCTCCGAGTGGACCAAGCAAAGACGGTTACCAGAGGCAATGGGAGAGAAGAAGTGGCCTTCGACTCTGTAACCGTACCTACATTACCTACCTTGTAGACAGAGGACTTCTTTAACTGTAATGTACTAGTACTCTACAGCAGGTACATAAAGTAGAGAATCCTTGAAGAGCTACACTGTACCACACACAGTACCCTGATCTTCCCTAGGCCGTGGTACAGTATTCACTACGTACCTATACTACCCTGGACTACTGTTGTCTCCCATGTCGTTTACGATAGATCTCTCCCATCGCTAACAGTCGCTTTCTTTTTCCACTCTCACCCGCTGGGCTGCTGTTGCTGTTGCCGTTGCTTTGGAAAGCCACATCTGCCACGATATTGCTGGCTCCAGCTCGACAGCCCGCACGTGCATGCATATATAAGACTTTATTATATACCTACTTCACCACATACCTGCACTACATACAATTGTTGGCCTCAGGCAGAGGAGAGAAGCTCCTCCCTGGCTTTTTACATACCCGTAGATAGAGGTATACGCCATATACAGATGAAATTATTGGTACTCGCCGCCTACTAGTATCAAGACCGCCAAGCTCCTACTGTACACCCTACAGCATTGGTACACTGGTATATCTACTAGTAGGTAATCCACCCTCGGCTGCCGAGCACCTCGTGGTCCTTGTCCCTGCCCAACTGCGCGTGCGCTGATCTTTGCGCTACACCTTTGGCTTGGGCTCAGGCACAGGCATGAGCATGGTACATATCATATCACAAGCTCGTTTTGTCCAGTAGGGCTCTGCTTCGGCCAATAGCAGGGCTGCGGGATGACCTGGTATCTGCTGGTACACATCTTGGCTAAGCTACGGTGATACCGTACCAGAGGGTGTTCATCCAACAGGGGACCCGGCGACTTACCTGGGCGGCGATACCTCGAATACCTAGGATACCTGGGTACGTCAACGTGTGGATAAGAGCATCGACCCGAGAGTACCAACAGCCAGAGACGAGTGACTACAATAGAGCGACTGCACTAGCGTGGTGTAAGTAGTCGGCAGCATCGTCGTCGAATTATTTCCTGGCTCTGTCTCTAGCTCTAGCTCTGGAGACTCCATATCTCCGTTTGTGTCTGGGCCTGGGATCAAGCAACAAGCATCAAGTACACACCACACGCACACACACACTGCCACGGCCAACTGCTTGTCCGCTTGTTTCTCATTACCTATTTCCATTATCGTCACGTCACGTCACTCCTAGTAGAACTGACTACACTACACTACTTCGGCCGTCTACCGTAACGTACAACGTACGACAACGCACTATACATTTCCTGCCGGCCCATCACCATAATCGCCCTCCTCCTGTGCTACATACTACCTTCGACTGGTACTCACGTACTATCTATCTATGGTAGTATACCTATACTGTTGCTACCTTGTGTACTGCGGCAGATACTACTCCAGTACTTGCTTGCCCGCAGTGGGCTTCTCTCGCAAATCGCAAATCACGACCTCCACATCTCAAACCGAGGAGTGGCCAACTACCTTTGCTCGTTCGCTCGCTCGTTCGCCCGGCCGGGAGGACCCTCGCACGCGTCCTCTTCCAGGTCCTCTTTTCCATGGCCACCTCCCCTGATCATAGTTACGTCGTTGTCGAGCTGACCAGTGCCTGTGTTTGGCCATCCGTATGACCGGTGCTTGCAAATATAACCACCAGTCTCCCAAGCATGGAATCTGGCGCGCATCCTCCGACCAAACGACCTCGTCTAACGACTCCTGCCTCATGGTCGAGTAAACCCTACGGTCAAGGCGTGTCATTACCGCAGCCGAACCCTCCACACCACCCGCCCGTCTCAGGGGGCCCTCATCACCCACCGCCGGCGGCCCAGTACCAACATCAACCGCCGCCGCCGCCGCCCTCCTTCTCGCGTCCGCCTGAGTCGTCTCTACCTCCCGCGCACCACCAGCCTCTCGACGAGCGCCGTCACCACCACCATGAACACGAGCTCTATCCTCCGATCCAGGACACGCCCCGACAGCTCCCTCCCTCTCCAGCTCACCCGCCGTACCCCTCGTACCCCCCGCGAGATCCCATCGTGAAGCGCGACATCGGCGAGGAGCCGGCTCTTCCCCAGCTACGTCGGACCAGCTCCACAGGCCACACTGTCGACGGACTTCCTCCGACGCCACATGGTCCTCCTCATCCAAGTCAGCATCCCCCAGAGGATCCTCGCCGTCACATGAACTTCGACAACGGGGCGTCGATGCCGCATTCGCCGGCGCTGTACCGGCCCCCAGCTCTACCCCAAAGCTATCACCCTCCTCCTCAAGTCTCCCAGCCACCACCGCACTATGAAGGCCCTCACGGCTACGGGGCCCCGCCGCAGATGTATCCCGCGCTGGAAATACAAAATGCCAGCGCGAAGCGGAAACCTCAGCGGGCGTCGCAAGTATGCTCATACCCGATGTTTTGTGTCTGATGTATCTTCGGTATTTGCTAATGTCGGCATCATAGGCTTGCGACAACTGTAGGCAGCTGAAAGCAAAATGCGACGAGACCAAGCCATGTAAGAACTGTCGTGAGAAGAATGTGGAGTGCAAGTATAGAGATCCTCCCGCAAAACAGTAAGTCGAATTCGTTAGAATAAGTTGGTGTGTGCCAATATTGATCCAATAGCAGACCGGATAAGGCGACAACCGATATCCTGGAGATCCTCAGCTTTCTCAAGGAAGAAATGTCTTCAATGAGTGCCAAATTTGACAAGTTCGATAAAATGGAGACTCGGGTGTCCAATCTAGAGAATTTGGCCATGCATGGCAATCCGGAAGCAGCCAAGATGAAACTTGAATCTATTGAAGAGGATGACCAGCCCATTCTTCATCAATCGCCTGTTCTTGATAGCAGGAACGTCCCCCCCGAAGGCGAGGAAGAGGCGACAGAGACATCGACACCAGGGTTGACTAGTGTCTTGGAACCGCCTTTGAGTCTGAATGAAGCCCACGAAACGCTGCGACAGGGTGACAACGACGACATCGAGGCCGAGCCTGGCCCAATGGTTCTCCCGGGAAGACCAGCAATGCCCCCGAACCATACAACTCTTGCTAGTTTGTTACTGAAGTGGCCGTCTATCAACAAAATGCTTAGTCGCATTCTTCAAGCTGAGCAAATCCGCTATGTAGAGGAGTACCCGATCCGGGAAGAGCAGCAAAGGGGTGTGCTTCGGCTTTTTGGGAGAGGAGAGGGGAATGAATCGGACGCCCGGACATCTGATAAAGGCACACCGCAAGACTTGAGTACAACCGATGGAGAAGACGCTTCAGACGTGCTGGCCCCGACACCCGGCCCCGAGTTATGGGGCCAAGTTGGGAGCCCAGCTCCCGGTCCGGGTGTTGATTATAAAGGAGGCGTCTTGAATCCGGATGGGAATCCTGATTGGGATCAAACCAAGATATTGAAATACGTGAAGAGTTTTAAGGACAATATTCTCAATATGCACCCGATTCTCATCCCCAAGGAGCTCGATGCCATGGTCAGGGTGTTCCTTGATCAGCTACCCAAATCTTCGAACGCCCCAAGTGGTAATAAGGCAAGCAGCTACTCCGCAGGTTTCATACACCCCACCACAAATGCGCCTTCAACGATGTCTGAGATTGGCAATAAGCGCAAGCGCTCTCCAGCAGGCGACGAGCCGAGTCCGGTCATGAGCTTCAGAAAGCCGGGCCGTCCGTATCGAAATGTTCAAAGTGCCCTTGTTCTCCTCGTCTTCGCTCTGGGTAAGATATGCCTACATAAAGGTAAAATCCCGGACGTTGTTCACGAACCCGACGGCTTTACGAGTAATTCGCCCGTAGTGCGCAATGGAATCCTGGCGTCTCCTGGCCAAGGCTCTCCAGGACTGTTGCCCCCTTCGCAGTCTTCTAGTTTGCCCTCGCCTAAGGACACAGACCGTGGCATCATGATGAGTCGCAGGTCGTCTTTGCAAGGCAACAACGTGCCTTTCGGTAGAGCATCGTCAACGCACAAGCGCAATCTCGACGTAATTCCTGGACTCGAGTATTACGCGCTTGCGTCCGATATCATGGGTGCAGATTATGGTGGCTTTGGCCTAAAGCATGTCTATGTACACATCCTTGCCGGATTATATCAGGGTCAGCTGGGCCGTGTTTTAGAGAGCTGGGAACATATTTCTACTGCTAGCAGAAAATTGCAAGTAGTTCTACGACCGTGAGTTTTTACGTCACTCCAGACCACCGCCTTACGCTACTAACCTTTACTTGAACAGGAGCCTCGGTCGTCTCTCTAGTGTGAATAACTGCAGCCCCCATTCTAGAAGGGACAATCAGCTAGCCTTTGCTTTCTGGACGTGTCTACAGCTAGAAAGGTAAGGCGGTTTATTTATGCTCATACGAGCGATATTAACTGTTGGCTAACTTCGGACAGTGACATCCTGGCGGAACTGCCGTTGCCACAGTCTGGCATATTGGCATATGAATCGCAGATGCCTTATCCAAATACGGAGTACGCCTTCGCACATGGGTTTCCTCAGTACGTGACAGAAGGCTACCTGGCGCAATTGTATCTGCGAAAACAGCTTAACAGGGTGCATAATCTGTTGTACGATCCGACGAAAGATAAGGTCAATAGTGGTCATTATCAAACGATGGAGCGGCAGATCAACGAAATCCAGGCCGTCCTTAAAAGCGCCAGAAATACGTGGGTGCCTCCAGAATATAGATGGGACGACAACGACCCTCTTCCGGATGATATCCTCGCGGCACGGCTCCGTGCCAAGTACTGGGGTTCGCAGGTCATTCTTTACAGACCGTTTCTGCGGATCATTCTAGACGGACAGGCCGAAACTCCACCTGCATATCAAAATGAACATGGGTCGCCTAATACCATGGGCATCAACGACAAGGGCAGGCCAATGCACGATCCTCGGACAATTGAACATGCGGGACTAGCAATCCATGCATTGATCGAAAGTACTCGCGCATTTCATGGTATCCATAAGGATAAGCGTATCATCATCACCAACGTCTTCGGAACTGCACATGCGTAAGTTAGGATCCTGTGACACGTCTATCGCATGTTTGACTGACTTTTCTCTTGCAGTCAATGGGGAAATCTGTTGACTCTCGCCGCGTGCTACAAAGACGAGACTCTGCGCCCTTTCATCGACACGGAGACTCTGAGCGGCCTTTTTGCTCGTACTATTGCATTCTTCAAGGAGATTGCTCAGCCATCCAGTGCCCTCCAGAAAGATCTGAACATACTAATTAGCCTAGCAGCGGAATTGGGGTTTTCGCATGAGGAGATGGACATAAGAGCCGACTCAAGCTTTTCGAGCGTGACGAGTAGTGCGGCACTCCCTCCGATATATCCAAACAACAACTACTATCGTGGTCCATCTTCACCCTCTCTGATGAGATTACATTAAATTGCCATCTCTATTTGGACTACAGTCAACGTGGAGACGTGGGTCGTCGATAGTACAAGAAGCCGGTTGGTGGAAGGTTCATCCCCTGAAATGCCTACATCACGACATCTCGGATTATTTGCCATGCCGATGCAAAGTCAATTAGGGGACAGCAAATTGCTTTTCTGCGGTCTATTATAATTGCGCATGATACCCTTGTACGAGCACTTTTGTGCATTATTTCGGTCCCGTGCTTTAGCGGCGCATGCATATTGAAGGACTTATTGGCCTCAGGGTATGACCAGGACAGACATGGGCACCTACGAGGTCCTTATTCGGAGAAACAAGAAAAACGACATAAAACGAGAACGGGCCGTATGCGTTCATTCAGCGAATCATGGTGCCGGCTGTGACATTATCATTCTTTTGGAGCGATCATCAAAAAACTTAGCCTTTTCCTGAGCTATCGAGGCCGGGAAGAGTTAGACGAGGAACTGGAGCGGCAGCATTCTTTTAGCCCTTCGGAATCGTGGGGGCGTTGGGCGTTTAGGTATTGGGTGGCCTTCTCTTATTTAGTTTTACGCCGGTTCTTGTGTCTAGAGGCCGCGGAGGAGATACCACCTTTTCTTTATTGTTTCTCATCCCGAGGTATTACTCGCCACGCATCATGGCTTGCTATCATCCGGAAGGGCGGTTTCACGGGAACATACAGTGACTTGTGTGGCGCTGGAGGCATATTTGCAAACTTTGTGTATTTTGGCATAACTTGTATATTTTGCCGCCTAGTAAGCAGACCGCTTAGGTATAATCAGACTATGGACATAGGCCACCAGCTGGGTGGCGTGAGAGAGAGTAAAGAAGGCTTGGAATACGCCATCTGAGAGGTGGTCAGAACACTGGGGATCTTTGGATAACCGCAAGTCTTAGAAGAAACGTCCAACAACCTTTTACCAGGCTTGGCTCATCACGGTAAAACCAAAAGCTTTTTGCTTAAGAGGGAAGACAAAATCGTGTGTATAGACCAATCGACCTATGTACCCAACTAAGCAGGCTGGTTTCTATGCACATGGAAAAACTAAGACATGTCTAGTGTAGATCATGAAGATGAAAATCATGAAAAGATCTTACACTACAGTACTTTCTACATCTTGTCTCGATGACGTGTTGCTCTAATTAAAACTTCCAGGAAGATCTGCGACCAGCTGCTGGTTCCTGCATGTCATAGATATTTGCTTAAGCTTACAACCTTATGCTTAGATTCTTACACTTACCGTCTAGAGCATCTAGTGAGTTAGGTTCGATTCCTTCCAGCGTTATATGGTTATTCACTTTCGCTCACTTCTTACTTAAGGGACACATGCAATACACGCACTAATATGTATGTATGTCTTGCCCCCCCCAGTTCCGCCCTGTTTTGGCAGCTTGGTACGGCCCGTCCAAGACATAAGAAAACGTGGGACACAGGGAGGAAAAAACGTGGTTGCGGGTGACACACGCGCGCGCATTACCGGGGCGGTACTATTTGCCTACCAAAGCCAAGCTTTAGTGAAACAAGAACTGGTGGCGGTGACGAATGAGAACCTTCATGGTACTATCGATACTAGCGCGGGAAATACCTACTGTAGGTAGCGTTGTCGATTGATTAATCGATTGATTACTCATTCTTCTTGCTTGCTGCGTTGGGCCGGCCTGGGCTGGCTGTCACGCTTTTTTTGTCTCTCGGCACGATGCGTCCTTTGCCGGGAAGGGCGGCTGCTTGGTAATCAATCGACTAAAATGCTAGAATTGCGCTATGAAGTGCGCCATAAGATGAATGTGCAGTTTTTAATCCCCGGATTGGCTTTGCTTTTGATCCTGGGGAAAGCTGAAACGGTACAGTATAATAATATAGTATGTGAAATATAGTATTACTAAGCACTACACTTTTCCCCGTTTGTCTGCCATCTACCTTCTGTTCCAACATCTCAATAGGCTAGTATAAGATGTACTCATTGCCTCTCTATCAGCCATATCAGGAAATTCTTCGTATCACGAGGAATACTAATAGTTCAGCTACTATATTGAATACAGGACGTGGAATACATGTACGATTTTAGTATACGAATGATCCAAGACCTAAATTATATAGATGATGACCTAGTTTTGCAGGCGCTGTCTGGGAACTGAAGATGGGAAAACTGCCAAGAATCTAGTTTTAAATTCTTTTAGTAGAGGCGTCTTCCGCTCAGCTCTTTGTCTCAGCTTGCTTGCGCAATGACTCGTGTCGACACATTGATGCCCAAATTCCTAGCGCCGAGCCGGTCTTCATGCTCACGCCATTTCGACATTGCGCTATGATAGAATCGTCTCTCTTTTCTAATTCAGGCTACATTTCGCGCGAACCGCTAGAGCTTTGATGAGCTTGTTTTTCGCGCTAGGTGTTTTTTCTACCCGTAGTGTAAATTCCCCTTGTCGATTTTGATGTTAGTGTATGCGTAGGTCAGCTCTTGTCGCGTTTTCCAGAGGGTTACATAAACATAGGTCAGTCGGGACAGTCCATTTAACTACTCTACACCACCACTGCCTTATATTACCCACGTCGCACTACGCGACCTTAATATCCGAGAATCATGACCAACTCCACCCGTCTGTTCTATGCTTAACTCGATGCGTAAATTTCGGTGATACACATTGCAGCAGTATACATGTTTACCGGATGAAGGGTAGTGAATGATAGCATGGGTGATCACTGGCCCGGCTCTGGGTAAAGGAGGATCAGAGACCCGGGTAGATCTTCGGCGGGATTACACTATCTGCTTCTGTTACTCTTCAACAAGGGTAGCGTGTTCAGACCAGAAGGGAGGGAAGTTACAAGTGTAGGTAGATCGGTGAGTGACTCCCATGAACGATTGCGATACGGTAAATTATTTTCACTCCGTTTTCCATCTACCTTGGCTGTATCTGATCTACCTCAAGGATAACCAAACGAGCTATACACGCAATCCTCTTACAAGTAGGCTGTATTCGCAAGCCGTACCTGATCTGGAAAGGTAGCAGTAGTGTAGGAGCATTTACGCAGCGGGTTATCCATCTTACCTGTCTACAGTGATGTAGACGTAGTCAACAAACAAGAGCTTGCATCATTCATTCACTTACTACTCCCTTAATCTTATGTATCGCGGCAGAATATAGGGCATAACCTGTATATACATTCCTTATGTAGGCAATTGAGAAGCTTTACGTGTCATTCATCTACTATTTATCTCCCTCGGTTACAAGTCAGGTAGCGACCGTAGACTTCTATCTAGCTCCGAGAAGGACTTTCCTACCTAAATGCTTCATAGGTTAATACAGAGTTAATCTGTTGTAGAGAGTAGGTACTATCAATTTGCTGAAGTACAGTACACGACACCAGTACGAGAGGGACTTCGGTCCACTTTCTACTCATCTCGGTCACCTGCCGATCCCCGAGATCTCGGATCATCCGAGAAAGTAAAAGTCTGGATTACCAGATCGCCCGCTGCCAGAAAGGGCGTGGGTGGTTATAACCATGTCGGTTTATTAACACTCGGCTTCTCTCACTTTTGCAATCCAGCTTCGGGAATCACTGCACCACACCTTCGGAATGCCTAGGATGGGTATCCAGATGAGTTCATGTTTGTTTTGGAGTGGCAATCCAAACACCTGTTTGTTAAGGCACCGATGATGTGTTGCCACCTTGATGAATCATGGTTAGGCTGAAATGCAATTGACCGAGCTCAAAAGGATGATCCTCTTCAAGGATCACCATACACACCACAGAAGCGCCTTGCAGAGCTGTCCCGACGATCGTCTGGCTATTCCCCACATAGTGCTGTCGCCCCCTGGTGAGAAAGATAGGTTATCCCGAGATGTAGTTGCTACCAATCCTGGTCTCGGTTTCATCCGATTACAATCCTGCACTTGAGAGGGAAGTCACATGTCTAACGGCACGACCACGAAACATAGCCAACCATCTGGGTAAGCCGCCTCGCGCATTAGCTCCTCAAGGGGTGCATGAAACGGGACGCGCACGCCATGCAAGATCGCCGCGGCGAGTACAGGATCCCGGCTGCTAGGGAACAGCTTGGGCAGCAAATTACGCAATGCCACGCCCACAGTCTGCGGGGTGCCTACACCCATGCCGTTTATCAGCTGAGTAATGACATCGCCATCCAGATTGTGGGTAAAGACAAAGAGCAGAAGGGGGGTTAGTCTCGAAAAGCAGAAATATGGTGAAACATACGATCGTTGATCCGCGGTTGTACAAGAGACTGCATGACCTTGAACGCGCCCGCCGTGTTATTGCTGCTGCTCCCTGTCATGTCTCTCGGAGATGTCGGGATATAGATACGAAGCGGTACATTCTTCAGCTCGCGCAAAGTGTTTAGTAAACGCGAGTTCACCTTGTTAAATGAAGTGTAATCATCTAACTCGTCAGATTAGAGGTTGATCGCTTGAAGACTTGTGAGACAAGGGGTTGGGGCTTGTCAGACTCACTGTCTTGAACTGCGTTCCAGAGCGCTGTTGTGTTTTCTTTAGACAATGACATAATTTGTTTGGCGTTGCCATTACGTATGAAGTCCGCCTAGGAGCAGGTACGATTAGTTTTCGTACTCGAGACTTTTAGCTCCATCAGCAGCAGCAGCCACTGGCGACCTCGTTGACGAACCTCTTTGGCACTATTCAGGAAGGTGTCTCCGATATCCCAACTAACGCCATCTCCCACAACCAGCCGCCACGGTAAGCTTGGCTGGTAAAGATCTACGAGCAGTCCGACCGCCAAGTTCCGCAGTAGCACATCCTCATGGTGGAAACTCGAGCACGGCAGCCCGAAATAGGTGGATAAGCGAGGCAGCAGCAACGCTAGATAACTAAACCGCGGTACGGCCGTCACAAAAGGCGTGTTGGGAGCGCTCGCATGCGTGATGTATAACGGGACCTGCAGATCCCAGAGGGTCTGGGGAACGGAGGCGCTGGTGGTCATTTGCAGCTTTTCTGTTCTTCCCTTCTTTCCTAGCAGAGAGATGGTACCAAGTGAATAGTTATTCTACTTTATCCAAAGCAGTACCCTGATCGATCAGGCGGGGTTCATAAGAGGATGCTGGACTCATATCACTTCCTCGGTTGTCTTGTTGGTCATTTTGCTTCCTGCCTGCCTGGCCAGAGCATCTGGAGTTGGAGATAGAACGGCCCTTATCTTGGTTGTCTGGCGGATACCAGATGCCTGACTGATGGAAGAGCGATAAGCTTAAGTTAGGACGTCGTCCGTGGCCACGTGGACGGTGTGAAGTAAGTAGTCCGTTACGCGATGCGTGATTCTAGGTTTGGTACTTCGCAGCGCACGACGAATTTGGTTTAGCGCGTCTCATGATTAGTCATGCAAATACTTCCGATTAAACCGATATGCCGTATTAATGCATATTAGCCCCTGAACCTGACCATATCGCATATAACCTCCTAAAGGTATACGACCTTCGCGGTGATCCTCTGAACGATAACGACCATTCTTAGGGACGGCGAGCGGTCTAGTGCAATGAACTAATCGTCATGATATAAACTTTGCTGGATATTCTGCCCCTTCGGGGTTGGTGCCAGTGTTCCTACCCAGAGACTCGGATTCTACTGGGTATCCAAGGATTTGACTCCCTTGATGCATGCGTGCACCAACCGCAATGGATGAACGGACCCATAATGGCCTGTGGTAGGCCAGCAAGATGCGATAGATCTTGTTGTTAGATATTCTACATCGTAGACTGCATACGGAGGGTCACGGCTGTCTAGCCGGAGTGCATCTACGTGGAGGGAGCGATGTCGAGTCTCAGTCACCCGAACCCCGTCTTGCTATCAACAAACCCGGATGATACACCGAAATAGGGACCGCACCTCTATTGTGACGTGAAATTGGCTATTTCCGCATTTCTCCTGCGAAGTGCCCTCGTTATCACCTGGCAGGCGACGCGAGTGGTCAGGAGCGCGAGAATTGATTGCGTTGCCATCACTACCCCGGACACATACAGCCCTCCGGCAGCAGGCGGAGATCGTTCTTCGGCTTGTTGCGAGAAGTATGAGTGCATTGATATGCGCTCTAAGACAGCTTCTCCTTTCGTGCCATGTTATATCCTAATTCCTGTGCCATACGGCTGATCCTTGAATTCTGCGCCGCAGGAACTTCCCGGGAGCCAGGACAAATTGCTTGCTTCGATGACTGTTGCCCACGTGAGAAGCTGGTACCAACAACACGATTTCTGTACCTCTCTGGGAATAATGAGCTGTTTATCGCGCTCCTCAGCCATTGGCCTGAATCCAATCGTCAGTAATAAGCAACAAGGCTATGCTCCTCTCTACGTCGTTCGATAGAACGTTGAATTATATCTATAGTTACGATACTGTTGTCTTCTTTGTATCATCGTTGTTTCACAATGTCTAATCTAGACTTCTCTCATTTATCGACGAATGATCTGCTGGAGGCTCTCAGAGAACCGGCGCTCAGCCCGCCGGAGGGAGTAAACCCAAATTTTGAACACCCGCCGAATCTGAACGCTGTCGCAGTCACTGGGCTTCTCGTATGCCTCATTCTAACATCGGCATTTTTGTTTATAAGAATTTACGTAAAATTCTTTAAAATCAAGCAATTGTGTATTGGCGACTGTAAGTGTGAGGATCGCATTTCCCACCGTTTCTGGTCTTTCGTACTAAGTCCAATGTTCAATAGATCTTATGATGTTGGCATATGTGCGTTGGCAACCAAGAAGGTTGAGATACCACTACAGATACTCCCCGTTAGCTAACACTCACTCGCAACGTCAGACTTTCTATCTGGTAGTTGTTGTTGGCTCTCTCGTACGCGTAAATTCCGCAGTTGCTTTGTTCGTTCACCAGTGGAACGTCCGTGGTGGGAATATCGAGGACTATCTCTTGGTTAGTATGCCTTCTTATTTTGAAAATCGTTTGTCTCACCGCTCTAGCACATCTTTATTGGCATCGAGTTTTGGCTCGGGGCAATACTTCTAGTCAAATCATCTATACTTCTTGAATGGCTCCGAATATTCGCCCCAACTGGTAGTCGACCGTTCACCCTGAGCTGCAAGGTCCTGCTTGTAGTTACTATCCTTTTCTATGCAGCGGCTATAATTGTCCTAAACTTAACCTGTCGGCCATTCAAGAAGGCCTGGGACAAGACGGTGGAAGGCACATGTGTCGACATCAAAAGAATCCACTTAGGTGTAGTTATTGTCAACCTGCTTTTGGACATTGCGACACTCGTCTTGCCCCAGCCAGTCATTTGGAGCCTACAAATGACCAGACTTAGAAGGGCTGGAGTGTCGACAATCTTCACCATCGGCATTCTGTAAGCGTCCCAGGCTTGTTCACTAACCGGTATTCTAACATAGAAATTCCAGTGCAATCATCGCTGCAGGGTTTTTAATCGATGCTGTTGTATCTTGGATGAAAACAGATGATATGACCTATTATTATTCTGCAGTAGCTCTATGGGGTATCGCCGAAACAACTTGTGCGACACTCGTCTTCTGCGTGCCCTTCGCGCCAAGGTTCTTCCACGACATTCATTTCTTCAACTGGTTTGCGAATGCGTTACCGTTCAAATTATCTTCAGATTGTCATCGGACAGAGTGGTTTCAAGAGCCGAGTGGGGAGCGGCAGTCCTGCCCGAGAATTTCGAAGCAGCACGATTATCAGGAAATTGACGAGACAACAGGTATTCACCTTCGAGGATATGGATCACCGCGCCCGACAGACCGGCAATATGGTATTGCGGTAACCACGGATATCGTTGTAACGGAAAGCTACGAACAGGATTACGTGAAAGTCGAAGACCATCAGCATCCCTGGATCAATACTCGAAGGGGTGTTGAGTAAAGCGTTTAGAGATGAGAATTAGTGATCTCATTGGCACGATAAAGAAGTGTACACAATACAGCTATCGAGCTTCATTGCTGCCTAGCCTCTGAATATCATAAGCGGGAATGAAATTTTGGGTTACGTCCTCATCTTGTTGGTTATTCGTTGCAGCGCAACTTGCAGCCTCTGTCCTAACACGAAGAATAAAGGAGCGCATAGGGCGGTATATGCAGCTCTAGCAAGGACCTGCCCATTACATGTAGGGGCCGAGGGATTGCGTTAGGCAACATTTTGCGCATCTCACCAAGCCAACAAGCAGGCTTTAGGAGTCTTGAAGAGCAAATTGTGTGGGCCATACAGATTACCATGATGCACAGATGCACGCATGAAACCAACAAGTGTATGTAAGGGCAGAGGCACAGCGGTAGTTGAGGGGCAAAAGTTCCTGAAATCGGCGGTGCGATTGGTTCGAATTCGGTTTGGTAGCATTCAACGATCCATTTATAAATAGGCGAGTTGGGGTAGACGGTGTAGAAACCTGACGCTCGAAAATGTTCACAGCTATCCTCCATACTACATCAGTCAACCTATTTAGCAGTTACCATTTTCGGCTATGATATGCAACAACAACCCAACGATAACTACATTCCGACAGCATGTCGCCGCGTAAAGGCTCATGTACCTCCGGAGGTACAGCCTCGCCAGCACAGACATAATATCGACGCAAGACCTACGGCCACTCCTTCCAACGCGCATTAAAATTTAGTGACAGGACCTAAGACAACTGGTCTTCGCCGTCTTTGCTTACCTTGTCATCGTTCCGACAGTTACCTTATTCTTTGAAAATTGCACCCAATTCAAAATGCAGTCCTTAGAAGATCCCACAGATTCAAGAGATGAATTCATCATGGGAAAATCAAACAGCGTCTATGAGATGGACAGAGCATCGTCCGAAGCCAATGATCAATATCACGATGAGGACTTTAATTATATAACTGGCTGGAGGCTTCATGCTACCACGGCAGCGTGAGTCCTGAACTTGTGAATATCTTTAATTGAGTTCTAAATCCATCCCGAAGTCTAGGACTTGCTTTATTTCTTGTGAACTTCGAGATCACCATTGTCAGTACAGCATTGGTGTCAATCTCAAATGATCTCAATGACTTCAGTAAAACCAGCTGGGTTGTCACAGCATACCTAATTACCTACACAGGTCCGTATATGTTTCTTGCTCGCACTTTTGATCCTCGCGTCCCCCCAAAAAGGCCAGTGAGGATCTCTAATGATTGGCTGACAAGCTACTAGCTGGACTCGTTATTCTTGCCAAAGTCAGCGACCTTGTAGGACGGAAACCAACATATCTCGCAACTCTTCTGTTCTTCGCTGCTTTCTCTGGTGGTTGCGGTGGAGCCCAAACAATCGTTCAGCTGTATGCTCTCTCGCCACCTTTTCACTTGAGAGCCCCAGTTACTTATGACCGTTTTAGCATCATTTTTCGTGCTTTTCAAGGACTAGGCGGTGGCGGTATTTATGCAGTTGCTCTTGTCATGCTCTACGAATTAGTGCCGAAAAGAAAGTATCCGCTCTACACTGCTGTGTCGACCTGTCTGGTAGCTCTTGGTAACGCCCTGGGTCCGGTATTCGGTGGTCTTATTGCTAGAGGTACTACGTGGAGATGGGTGTTTCTACTCAAGTTAGCCCCCGTAATACCTGATCCTAGGCTTTAACCCGCTAATCTTCGTATAGTATTCCAGCCAGTGTGGTTGCCGCAGTCACCATCATGGTCACGGTTCCGAAGGACTTCCCATACCAAGGACTCGACAAAGAGAAGCAAAGACCGCAGTTAAGCCTCGGGTCTATTGACTTCACAGGTGCCTTATTGATGCTCCTAGCCTTGGCACTTCTTATCGCCGGTTTCGAAAACGCTGCCTCACTTCTGTCATGGACTTCCGCAAGCTTTTTAGCGCCCGTTATATTGTCTGTCTTTGCTTGGGCAGCATTCCTACTTAGTCAATGGTGGTTTACCAACCGAACTCTTGTACAACCTGTGTTTGCTTGGAGGTTCTGTCAAAGTCGAATGATATTGGGCCTCTTGTTGTAAGCATTCTCGTCCCCCTTCAGCCGACGTTATGTTAATGTGGCGGTTAGGAATTCTTTCTTTACTGGTGCAGTTAGTATTACCTGCATCATTCAGCTTCCAATTCGATATCAAACTACTATTGGTGCCAATCCATTTGAAGCTGGCGTTCGACTACTGCTATTCAGCTTTTTCGGACCGCTTGGAGCCATACTTACGGCAATGCTGTCGAAGAACCGTCGCCTACCTCCACTGTACATTGGGCTATTTGGTGTCCTTATTCAGATAATCGGGCTCGTTTTTCTTTCTTCCGGACCTCCTAGTCAGCCCGATTGGCCACCGCTATACGGACTTGAAGTTATTATCGGTCTTGGTATGGGGTGCAACATAGGTTTGGTGGCACTCTTAACACCGTTTGTCGCTGAGCGTCGAGACTTAGGTAAGAAGATCAATGTATGAAAATGCTCAAGCAGGTGATTAAACCATATTACAGCAGTAGCTTCCGCGGCGGGAACGCAGTTCCGCTTTCTCGGGAGCGCGATCGTGGTCTCTGTTACGACTGCGGTCGGGAACAGGTGGATTAAAGATCACCTGGCTGGCACCCTGACAAGTGAGCAAATACAAGCCATATTTAGATCCACCACGAGCATCAGTGATCTACCACCTGCATTAGAAAAGCAACTTCGAAGCGATTTTGTGAGGAGCTTCAATCTCGAGATGCGCATTGTTCTCGGATTTGCCGTGGCTTCAGTCTTCAACATAGCGCTTCTTTGGAAGAGGAACCAAATAAGAGTCGAATAACTTGCAATAGCTAGGTTGTACGAAGAGTGTGCTAAAGCACCTAGGGAGGTTAAGTAGTCACCATAGAGTTTTTGTACTGAGCGTTGCAACAGACCGCGACGCGAGAAATGGCTTCTTGAGCATTAACCTCACAACCTATGCTTCTTATATACAGATATATTAGAATCTCTGGGGAAATGTGTTTCTACTGGCTCTGGCTATAACTCTTCGAACCATGCGCACACTGGCTTTAACATCTGGAACCATCCTTGGCCCTGGTACTTCATGAGATCCATTGTGCTCATAGATCTCTCTCATGCTCGTCGAGAAGATGTCACTGACTCGTTGTGCATTATGTTTGGAAATGTCGTTTCCTCCCCATATGTGCGCAGTGGGGATCGGCAACCTTTCCATTTCAACCTCTACAAGCCAATCCCTGACACGGCCTTCTGTCGCTAGTGAATGCGGGTCAACAGCCCCCCAGGCCGACAAGAAGATCGCACATTTGAATGGGAAACCAGATAGAGCGGCGGCACCCACCCGGCTCTGTCGGTACTTCCACACGCTGTAGGTCGCCGCGACCATTGCACCCTGTGAGAAGGCCAAGATGCCGTCAAACGGGCCTTCCTCAGCGACGTAGGCATCGAGATCACGCAGGGCAGAAACACAAGAGTCCACTTTGGTTTCATTTATGTAGTTGAAGTAGTTCCCATTCGGTGAAGCAACGCCTTCGAGCTCAGGAGCCATTGAGGATGGTATGACACCTTCTACGAAATCATATGTGTGATTATCGCCCAGCTCGTAACGCAGAGCAGCTGTATATAAACACATCAGTCATACATCAAGTGGTACTTCGAGGTGACTACCTGTGTCATCCTGACATACCTGTCTGTGTTTCGAATGTCTGTCTGCCATTAGTTACTGTCACGTTTCGTCTTCCAGCTACTCACTCACCTCTGAGTTGGAACCAGCTCCGTGCATACACAGAAAGTGCATATTTTATGATATTTGGTGGCAATTTTTATGAATTGTATGTATAAAACACCAATGCGACGGAGAACGTCAGTCTAAGGCGTCCGCACTCCTCAATCACTATCTATCAAGAGAGGCTGAAAGATGTAATTGAAGTCTGTAGGCACGAGACTCAACCTAGATCCGAAGGTTCTCTTCAGGGGGGCTATACTGAAGGGGGTCATTGTGGTTATGTCTTGGAGTAAGCATCATAGAATCTGTTGGGAGCATGGATCAAGTAGCATTGCATGGTAACCTCATGTGGGCACCAACTATGATGGATGATACGTCAACCAAAAGGGGAAGTTCTCCGTGCCCCAGCAGCTCGAAGGAAGGATTGCGGCGTATTCTCTCTAACGGGAGGTTGCGGTACTGCGGGAACCATGTGTATGCAGCTATGACTTGCAGCTAACACCCAAAGGAGGGCCTGTCATTATAGTCTAAGAAAATTTCGAAAGCACTGCTGATTGTGCGTCAAGTTGTAATGCTGCATCGTCCCGCCTCACGTCTTCATAACATCGCATTGGCATGAATTGCAACCGGCGCTGTCTAGACCAGATCACACTTGAGAATGGCAAGCTCAGCACCAAATGATGCTCCTCCGATTTCCTCGATGGACAAAGATTCTGTCACGCCAACCTTAGTGAGACTAGACGATGAGGGTAGCACTAACCATGACATTGCTATTATTGGGTTCGCCTTCGAGTTCCCTGGAGCTAACACTGAAGCTGCTTTCTGGGAGTTGATTATACAAGGTCGCAGCACGCATACTACGTTTCCAGTAGGCAGATTAAACAGTGTCAGGTATCATGACCCGCACCGAGCTCGGTCAGGAACTGTAAGTCTGATCGCCTCGAACAGCATGGCAAGCGACTGAGACTGTCTACTATTCTTAGAGCTGTACCAAAGAAGCCTCATTCTTCGAGAGGGACATTGGGGCATTTGATGCAAAGTTCTTTGGTATGACTATTGAGGAATCAGCAGCTGCTGATCCTCAACAGCGCATCCTGTTGGAAACCACCTATCATGCTCTTGAAAACGGTACGTAAATTTCGTTAACCATATTATCACGCCCCGACCATCTGACTTTATACTTCTCTCTTGCCGTCTTGTATATGTCTGCTAAGTTGCCAAGCCGGCATCTCCATGCAAAGTATACAAGGCTCCAATACATCGGTGCACACCGGTTACTTCACCGCCGACTATTTCACCGCCTCAGCCAAGGACCCTGAGAAAGCGCCCAAATATGCAGTAGCTGGAATGGCCGGTAGTATGCTCTCAAATAAGATCAGCTCGTTCTTTGACGTTACGGGTCCAAGTGTAACTGTTGATACTGCATGTTCAAGCAGCCTTGTTGCCCTGGATTTGGCATGCCAGTCTATCAGACAAGGGAACTCGACTTTGGTGAGTCGACTTGCAGAAATGGGCTGATGAGTTTATTATATGAACTAAAGAAAGTAACTCCAGGGTATCGTTGCTGGCTGTAACCTTCTCTTAAGCCCGGACCTATTCATCACCCTCTCTAGTCTTGGCTTCTTGTCGCCAGATGGAGTGTGTCATAGCTTCGATCACCGTGCCAATGGATATGGGCGTGGTGAAGGGGTTGGAGTTCTTGTTATAAAGGGACTTGCTGCTGCCGTTAAAGATGGCGATACTATTCGCGCGGTGATTCGTGCTACGGGCACGAATCAAAACGGACGCACAAACCTTGCTCAACCGAGTAAAGAGTTACAGAAGAAGCTAATCCAAGAAACTTACCAAAAAGCTGAACTGGACAAGACGAGAACTGGATATTTTGAGGCTCATGGAACAGGAACTGCTCTTGGAGATCCCCTTGAAGCTATGGCGATTGGAGATACATTCGCCCCGGAAAAAGAGTCAACTGATCCCTTGTACATGTGCGTCGGGCCCCCGTCCAACAGATCGCCAGATGGAGTTCGTTGAGGAATCGTCACATCTTTTCTATGTTCTGTGCTGAACAATCTAGCTTACCCATACGTGTGTAGTGGTTCCGTTAAAGCCAATGTTGGCCACCTAGAAGGTGCAGCAGGTATAGCAGGAATTATCAAAACCATTTTGGTATTGGAAAAGGGGTTAATACCCCCTATCGCAAATTTGGAACAGCTGAATGAGAATATTGATGCAGATTTTCTAAATTTGAAGGTATGAGTGGAGTCGACTTATGTGGTTGGCTTGTCTTACATTTGCCCAGTTCCCGCAGGCCCCTATTTCATGGTCGAAGCCGGGACTACGCCGAGCTAGTGTCAACAGTTTTGGCTTTGGAGGAACAAATTCACATGCGGTTTTAGATGATGCATTGCATTATCTGCAGGCAAGAAATCTCCAAGCGAACCATTGCACGAACTCCTCTTCGCCAAATCAAACCGAAGATACCAATAACATGAACGGCATCATGCATACCTCTAATCCGAAATGCGGTTTTGCTGCTGGCAGACATCAATTACTGGTTTGGTCAGCCCATCAGCAAGAGACAGCGATCGCGTTGACTAATGAGTATCGGAAATATGTCGACGGAGAGCTTGAGAAGGGTGACTGCTCAGATGAGAATTTCCATGCTCTAATACATACCCTGACAGAAAGACGAAGTCTTCATCGCTGGCGTATCTTTGCTATCGCCAGCTCCTTGTCTGAGCTCAAAGAGGCACTTGTTTCATTAGGATCACCCATGGAGGCCGAAGCAAACCGCCGAGCAGCGTTTGTCTTCACAGGGCAAGGTGCACAATGGCTTGGTATGGGCAAAGATTTACACCATTTCAGCTTATTCAGGGAAAGCATCTATGAAGCAGACTCAGTTCTGGAGAAGCTTGGCTGCTCCTGGAAAGCCCGCGGTAAGTGTATTTTGAGCATGGTGTGAGTATTCAGTCGCGCTTACTAAACTAGATTTCTTAATTGGGCAAACATCGCAGGAGAGCATTAACGAACCTCGATTTGCCCAACCACTATGCACAATTCTACAGATAGCTTTAGTTGATCTCTTAGTTGCAACTAGAGTCACGCCAAGGGTAGTACTGGGACATTCAAGTGGCGAGATCGCGGCGGCATACGCTACCGGAGCTATCTCACGAAGTTCTGCTTTGAAAATTGCATATTTCAGGGGGCTGTTCTCGAGCGAGATGGCGGAAAACCAAACAGGGTCACCGAAGGGAGGCATGATAGCCGTGGGCGCTCCAGAGAGAGATGTACTTCCGCACATAAAAGAAACACTTGCGGATGCAGGGGAGGGAGTGCTCGTTGTAGCATGCATTAACAGTCCAAAGAATATTACCCTCTCAGGTGATGAACCCCTTATCTTCAAGATTCAAACCAAGCTACAAGACCACGGTATGTTCACTCGCATTTTAAAGGTACCCGTGGCATACCACAGCCCTCGCATGACTGCTATTGAAGAAAAATATTGCAGACACATTGGCGCAATCAGTCCTGGAAGGAGTCCACCTCAACACGTCAACATGATATCGACCGTTACTGCGACGAGGGTGTCGAATGAAAAGCTCCGAACCCCCAGTTACTGGGTGCGAAATCTCATGTCCCCCGTTCGTTTTGGAGAAACAATTCGCCTTTTGTATCAAAGCTCTTCAGGGAAAACAGCAAAAAAACTAGATTTGAGCCACAAGAACAGCCTTCAAGTCACTGACATCATCGAAATTGGGCCACATTCGACTCTCCAGGGACCAATACGTGAAACGTTCGAGACAATGAAGGTTCCAACACGTGGGATTCCATACCGATTCGTGTCTGCCAGAGACCAGTCATCTCTGACCAGCTTCTTGCAGCTAATCGGTGGTCTTCATTGTGCTGGTTTTCAAGTAGACCTCGCGTTCGCAAATAGAGTCAACGAATTTGATAAGGAGAAAACAACCAGGACTTTGGTTACGCTGCCTCGCTACCCTTTCGACCATTCTAAGATCTTTTGGAGTGAGCCAAGAGTCTCCAAGGAGCTACGACTTTCAACGCAATCGTATCATGAGCTCATTGGATTACCAACGTTGGATTACAACCCTCTCGAGCCAAGTTGGGGCAACGTTCTCTCCAATTCATCCATAAAGTGGCTAGAAGATCATAAGGTACGCTGGCTGATAGTATTCATAGTAGCTAGCCTTCTGTGCGCTTACATTTACATAGATTGGGGAAAACATAGTCTTTCCAGCAGCCGGTATGGTCGTCATGGCCATCGAAGCCATCTCACAAGCGCATCCCGGCCAAACAATGGCTGGCTACGAAATACGAGACTTGGCCATCTACACGAATCTCATTATACCTCCGGGTGACCGCGGGGTGGAGATACAATTTCGTCTGAAACTGAACCCCAAAACTACAGATAGACAAGCTTCTTGGGCTTCGTTTTCCCTATACAGGATTGGTGAAACGTTTCTCGAAATTTGCTCCGGTCGTATTAAGCCTGAATTCACGACAGCCCTCAGACAGAACCACGCTGAGGAGCCTGGTACAAAGACAACTCAAAATGTATATTTGAAAAAGGCATTGGCGACATTTAATCTATCAGAATATTGCCAGAAAGATCTCTACGATATGTTCCGCAAGAACGGGTACACATACGGACCTTCGTTCCAAAACATTCGGTGTGCCAGCCGGAACGGCCGTGGCCAAGCCTTGGGTTATGTTGAGAAATCGGCCTCTGTCCCAATGAACTACATGTCCGACATCGCCATACAACCGCCCATTTTGGACAGTATTTTCCAGCTTGTACTATTCGCCGATTCCTTGGGACAGACTAGTACCCCCGCCACATGGGTTCCGACGTATGTAAAGAGACTATGGATTTCAAGTTCAGGTTCCAAGAAAAGCCGCGATGGGGAACAAGTGCAGGTCTTGGCCTCGAGACAGTCCAAAAGTGCTAGACTTGCAACATCTTCATTGTGGGCTCTTGACACCGACGGTTGCACCCAAATTCTGGTTGCGGACGGGCTTGAAACCACTCTTGTCACAGACACACCTAACGCGAAGGAAGAGAAAAATGAACCGAGCTTGGCCAGAAAACTCTGTTACAATATGGTGTACGAGCCTGATTTGAGTCTCATGGGCTCAGAAGCAACTGCTCGATTTCTCCAACAAAATATTTCACGACATAGTAGCCATGCTCTAGCATCTCAATTACTAGCTTCTAAACACTTCATATTCTCATCCATGGCTAGAATAGCAAAAGTTGTTCCGGCGCTAACTGTTCTTTCAGAGCAGCCACATCTTCAGTCACAACTTAGCTGGATCGCGGATCAAGTGGCTTCCGCGGCGACCTCGCCACCCCGTAGGGTCCCCTCGGATTGGCTTCTGATGTCTGAGGCCTGCAAGTACGAAGATCTATGTTCTGATTTTGGGGAAACTGGTCCTATTGGGCTCTTTCAAGTCTCTTTCTGTAGAGATGTCATTGCTATGTTACAAGGGCGCTCGCAACCTTCACAGTTAGCGAATGAGCTAAACACCCTTCGGCAGTATCAGCGAGTTTTATTGCATGAGTCTCCTATAATTAAGGGGCTGCAAACATTTCTTCACACGACAGCACATAAATCACCTGCACTCAACATATTGCAGGTAGGGGATGTTGGCGGAATTGTTATGGAATGTGTACTGGCAACCTTGACTAATCCAACAAGTGGCAGCCCCTTCTGTCGCTTTGCCCGCTACGACTATGCAGAACTCGCTTCCTCTTCGTCGCCGGCAGATGTCCCTTTGAAGGAATTAGAAGCTACGGGAAGGGTACAATATCGAGCGCTTAACCCTCAACTGGGTCTGACAGAGCAGGGCTACGAAGAGAATCAATTTGACCTCGTCATCATGGCAAACGTGAGTGATCTTTTCTCTGCCTCCTTGCTAATTGGCCTATGGCTGATCCTCAGACTCTCAAGGGGTTTGGCACAAATGGCAGCGAACAGGGGCTTTTCGTTAGAAAGCTCATGCAACAGTACGTTTATAATGTTCAAGATATTAATTCGTGCTCCTAATAATGCGTCACATTAGGGATGGAAAGATTATAGTCCTTGATATTAGTAATCCGAAGTCTCTCATGTGGAAATTCGTTGCTGGGTTCTTCCCCGGATGGCAGCATTGTTAGTACACTAACCCACCCTTTGAGGTTGAGACTGACGGCTATTTCAGTTCCGCCGCCCCCTCAAGGCGATCGAAATCAGCCTCTGATACTCCCGCTATATGAACACTTGTTACGCGAGTCCGGTTTCTCTGGACCTGAAGTGCTGCTCCACGATTCTCCAGTTGATGAGGAGCAGGTTATGAGCTTGATCATTTCTTCAGTCACCGCATCGCAGACTCAGCTCTCAGTCGTCCACCGGCCTACCTTGGTCATTACAGGACTAGATAGTACGCCTGAAACGGACCTATCAGAGAGTTTTTGCCTGCATTTGCGGGAGTCGGGCTACCTAGACCTTCGACGAGCAAGTCTGAGACAAGCCAGTCAAGAGAAAGGGCTGGAAAACATGCTCGTTATGATTGTCGAGTGTGAGAAATGGTTGCCACTAGAAGACATCACTCGGGATAACTTTGCTGTGTTCCATGCTACCCTGACAAGATGCAGAAATGTATTTTGGCTATCATCAGAGAGCCTAACAGATGAAACAGCACCTTCAAACGGCGCTGCCGTCGGCCTAGCTCGAACCTTGAGAATGGAGTATCACGGCTACATTTTTGCAACAGTGACGATAAATCAAATCCGAGCCGAAAGTCTACCAGTGATCCTTCGTATGGCATGGGATAATTTCCTTCGCGGAGTCAATTCGCAACTTTATGAACCAGAGTTGGTTCAAATTGGTGACCTGCTCCACGTTCCACGGGTCTATGAGTCCGCGAAGCTGAATGAAAGGATACACGAACTGACTTCTACCTCGACCATCCAAAAGAGACGTATAGGCGAGGGGAACATCAAGTTGAAGGTGAAGCAACCCGGTCTTCTAGACACGCTTTGTTGGGAACATGCCAAAAGCGAACGTCTAGCCTTAGGCGTCGGCGAAATCGAAATCGAGGTGAAGGCAGTAGGCGTCAATTTCAAAGACTGTCTCACGGCTTTAGGACGTATTGCTGAAGATAATATTGGGTCTGAGTGCGCTGGTGTGGTCGTTTCGGTCGGCGTAGGGTGTAAAATGCGAGCGGGCGACCGTGTGCTTATAAGTGCCCTAGATACGTTTACGTGGCAATATCGATGTCCAGAGCAACTCGCAGCCAAAATGCCCGATGAGATGACTTTCGTCGAAGCTGCAGGTGTCGCTACGAACTTCGTCACCGCTTATCACTCGTTGGTAGTCATTGCCAGATTACGGAAAGGGGAGTCTGTCCTAATTCATGCCGGAGCTGGGGGAACCGGACAAGCGGCCATCCAAGTCGCGCAGCTGCTCGGAGCAGATATTTTCACGACTGTCGGCTCGCCGCAAAAGAAAGAGTTGCTAGTTGAACTATATGGTATCGATCGGGAGAGGATTCTTAACAGCAGAGATCTCTCATTTCGTGATGACATCCAGCAACTGACAGGTGGCAAAGGAGTAGACGTTGTCTTGAACTCTTTGGCTGGCGACGCACTCATTGCATCCTGGGAGTGCGTGGCCCCCTATGGTCGTTTTGTCGAAATAGGGAAGAAGGACATCTTTTCCCACCAAAAGTTACCCATGTACCAGTTCGCGCGGAATGTGACGTTCAGTGCAGTAGACATAGCTGCTATGACCAAGGAACGGCCTGATTGCGTGGAAGCAGCCCTGTCATTTATTGTTGACATGTTTCACAAGAAGCAGCTTTGTGCAGCTGCTCCGACTAAGTCGTTTCCCGCTTCTCAGGTTGAGGCCGCACTTCGTTACCTGCAAAGCGGCAATAATCCCGGAAAGGTTGTGGTCGAGCTGGACCCTGACGAAGAAATTTCCGTAAGGCACCGGTCGCATTAGAGTGTAACTTCTAAGGCTAACTTTTATAGGTTTCTGTTAGTGCCAGATCTTCTTGGACATTGGCTTCGGATTGCACATATGCCATTGCTGGAGGGTTTGGCGGCCAAGGGCGTAGTGTCGCCAAGTGGATGGTTTCTAAAGGGGCCAGGCACCTTCTACTCTTGTCCAGAACCGGGGTTACTGGGGGAAAACGTAGAGCTTTCGTAGAAGAGTTGGAAGATAATGGTGCGCAGATCTACTGTCCGCCTTGTGATATTGCCGATTCGACGTCTTTGAGTATTGTGCTGCACTATTGTAGGGCACACATGCCGGCAATTAAGGGGCTAGTTCAAGCAGCGATGGCTATTCACGTAAGTCGACTGGGGGCTACACTCAATTGCCATGCTGACAGAGACCGTAATGTTAGGATTCCATGTTTGACAATATGTCATACGAGTCATGGAGCGAGTGCTTAAGACCGAAGATCCGTGGGACGTGGAACCTTCATCAGCAGCTCCCGCACGATCTCGAATTCTTTATTATGTTCTCCTCCACGGCAGGTATTATTGGCTCCCAGGGGCAGTCCAACTATGCTGCCGGCAACACATTCCAAGATAGACTGGCGGCATACCGCCTAGCTCGCGGCCAGACGGCCATCTCGCTGAACCTCAGTTTCTTGGAGAGTGAAGGATACATGGCTGAGAATTATGAAAATTTGATGCGATACGCCAACGTCAAGCATATGATGATAATGTCGCAACCTGAGGTGCTCGCAATGCTAGAGCATTATTGCAACCCGTCAGTATCACGCTTGGTCAGCTCTTCAGAAGCGCAGGTAGTTCTAGGCCTTACCCTACCAGGGGACGTTACCAGTCGGGGAATGGAGCTGTCTGGTTGGATGTATGAGCCTATGTTCGCCAACCTTCACCAAATCGCCCCGGCGAGTGATAGCCCAACCCCCAACGACTCTTCAAGAACGCGGGATACTGGCCCTAGTTTGTCTCAGCAGGCCATCGAGGCGCCGTCAATTCAGGAAGCAGGTTATATCATTGCTATGGGTTTGACTGCCAAGGTGATCAGTATTCTGTCGCTTACCAGTGATAAATTCGACCCGAGTTTACCTTTGTATTCATACGGTGTGGACTCGTTGATCGCAGTGGAGTTGCGGAATTGGTTTATCAAGGTACTCAAGGTGGACATGGCCATCTTTGAGATATTGGGCGGCGCGACGGTAACGTCGCTCGGAAAGACTGCCGCGGAGAAGCTTCGGGTTGGAGTGAAGAGCGATGTCCCTTGAATTTCCGGCGTCCACAATCCTTGTGTAGAAGGTGAAGTAGGAGTCTCAATAGTTCAACACCTGAGGCTTTTTAAGGACCCTGGCCCTCGGCATAAGTCATCGCTATAAATGCCCGGATAGCTCCGTGTGGAGGACGATAGGTTGCAGCCAATCAAATTAGTTTTTGATAGGGTACGTCTA
The DNA here is from genome assembly GCA_022593225.1 of Xylaria sp. FL0064. NCBI lineage: Eukaryota > Fungi > Ascomycota > Sordariomycetes > Xylariales > Xylariaceae > Xylaria > Xylaria sp. FL0064. The sequence continues at coordinate 871,850 of JAJKLE010000007.1, read as the reverse complement.
GCACCACCCAATCTTACCAACGCCATTGAAATTACCATGGGAACTGCTGTTTTCTAACACTACATGATATTCATTACAGGTAAATGCTATTACTAGTGATCAGCCTACCCGCCTCGGTCTTTAAAGCGTCTCTATGTTGGCAGATGTATCATGGGCCGAAAACCTGGGCTTTTGAAGGTCACGGAGGTATCTGGGTATTCAAATGTATCATTCCCATACGCTACCCGTTATGATTACCCGCTGAATATTTGACTTAGGGTACTCTCTTGGTATACCCCTTGTACTTCCAGACCTAAAATAGGTGCATCGCAACATATTCTAGGACTGCTTTCGCGGTAATAGGTAGCGCGTCTAAGATCTGGCCAAGCGTGTGCTCAGTAAACCCCTAGTTTCTCAACTTCCTGAACACGCTTCCCATAGATTCATCCCATTGCTCTATAAGATCCACAGCCATACCCGCCCCTACTGTCTCATCGCCCTTCTCTAGTCGCTTGCTGACCTCAGCGATGAATTCATCCAGACTCAAAGCATTGGGGTTACTGCCCTTCTTGTTGTCGTCGGGGTCTTCTCGCTCCCTGTGTAAGGCGGTTTCTACGGTGGGCGGAGCAATTTCAACAACCTTCACGTTCGTCCCTTCCAACTGAGCCCTGCGGAGTAAGAGTGTGTCAGTCAGCGTATAGTTACGGAGCTCCCTATGCGCATAATTGCTTGGACATACCTGCGATTGACGCTCCAGAAGTGCAGCCAGGCCTTCGTGCCATTGTATACGGGATTGATGAGTGAGAAAGGGACAAATCCCAACGCCGAGGAGACATTGATGATCAGGGCGCTGGGCTTCTCTTTGAAGTGACTCAGAAAGTGAAGCGCAAGGTGCATCGCTATATGATATTGTTATTAGTGTTAACGTTGTGATGAGCCCGGAGGTTACACCTACGTCCACGTATGTTGATATCGATCTCCCGGTCGGCCTTTTCTAAGAACTCGTCGGCTGACATTTCCGTGACGCTCAGCGGGCGCTGCACGCCGGCGTTATTAACCAAGCAGTCAAGGTCCGGATGCTCAGAGGTCACTTTCCTGGCGAAGGCCGGAATCTCGGACACGGCGCCCGTGTCAAGAACATAATATGCGGCGGCCCCGATTTCCTTACACGCAGTCTGCAAGTTGGACTCCGTCCGTCCAGCAATAATGACTTTCTTACCCTGCGAAATGAAATATTGCGCCAGCGCCCTTCCTATGCCGCCTCCACCGCCGGTGATCAAAGCACATTTAAAGTCCATCTTGCCGCCGTTGTGATGAGGCTTTTTTATCGAGCTAACTCCCCCTTGCGTTTCGTGTTGAAGCGATCGTTGCGGCCAATATCTGATAGTGATCCAAATCATTTGGAGTCTATGGCTCTACAACAAGGTGTCTAGCGGAATCGGTCCCCGAAGTGATGACGTCCACTATGCATAATGATCCTACACCATTCCTCACTAGCCATCCGAGTGTCGCTCACCGAAGACGGGCGTGGCCCACACTGGATGATCGGGCAATGGAAGATCGAGGCATTGGCCAATGCAGACCGAGATCTAGCTATATCGGAGTCGGCCCGGCTCAGTAGTCCTTGCGTGGACTGGGATACAAAACACGGGAGCGAGCACTGCGAACCGCGTAGTCCATATATTTGCGCAGCATTATATCGGAGATTATTCTACTAGATGCAACGAGCTCAAGCGCAGCTTGCAGCCGAGTGGTATGAACATGTACTGATATAACAGAACTCAACTTATGTAGACACCGCATGGTCTGCTTCGCCCCCACGCGACTTGAAAATCAAGCATGGTCCTTGATGTATAGCCCCGAAAATGTCATATGTCTGGTACTCATCGGTCCTTTCCCGCCAGCCCCTTAGTTTCCAATACGTAGATTCTCCTAGTCTTCCAGCCTCGTCTGGCGCTCGTGTGAAGTCGAAGTGCCAGAGCACCTTGGCGACTATAAGGCTTAGTTCTAAATAGACCATTGATCTTCCCATACACGAGCGAGGGCCCAGCGAAAAGGGGGCAAATGCCTTTCTGGCTTGCTCTGCACCTTGCTCGAGGAACCTCTCAGGCTTAAAAGTGAAAGGGTTAGGGAAGTATGCTTCGTTGTGATGGAGGGCGTACGTGTTCACTCCGATGTGTGTGCCGCGCGGAATGGCGTGACCGTCGATCACGAGGGGGCCGGTTTCCCTATCGCGCTCCGCTACTTGTTCTCTCCACAGTGTCCCGGCAATGGGTGGCGACATTCTCAGAGCCTCGTCGATGCAGGCTCGCAAGTAGGTGCAATCGGAAAGACGGCGGTCTCCTACTATGCTATCACTGCTGCTGAACTTAGAACGGATCTTTGCCGTGAGTTTTTGGTAACAGTCTGCGTTTCTCGATAGGTAGAAGAATAGGGCGCTGAGGCAGGTTGATATAGTATCACTTCCTATATTTGGCATTATGAATATCTGATAAGCACTCTGTTATAAAAAAAGGAGAGGTAGCATAGGCACGAACCTGCTGAAAGAAGAAACGTCGCCTCCGATCGAATCTCCTCGATAAAGACCTCGTCGTCATCGGAGATCCGTAATGTATCAGTCATAAAGAATAGGTTGTGCTTCGCATCTGGCCCTGCGGCTAAACGGCTCCTAATCATTTTTCGGAGTATAGACCGGTACCGTTTGCCTCTGAGAAACCCTCTCAGTTTCCGGGAACTAGAAACGCGAAGACTAGCAAGAAAGGGTAGCTGGAAGGCTATGTTAAAGAAGTAGCTCGAAGTTGTTTTTGCCATGAACCGGTATGTGTCGTTCATCTGCAAGTTAAGGGGATATCCGAATACGAAATCTCCCATGATGTCAATTGCGAGATACGTCAGTCTCTCTGACATGTTTACTTGTGCGGGGGGTTGCTTCCGACACGATGACAGCAAGTCCTGAACAAAGACATCTATCTGCTGATGCATGGAGGCCTCGAAGGCCCGCGTCAACCGATCGTTTACTATTGGGCCCAGGAGCTTCCGCTTTCTCTGATGCATAGTCCTGTCAAGTGAATTGAACAGACCATACGAATTAGGTACCCTCTGTGTGGCGAGATAAGCTCGCGATTTTGTTATTCGCTCGTTTTGATATATCTAGTTACATCAGTGTTATGATTAGAAGCGGCTTATGATCGTACCTTGAAGTGCGCTGCTGGTATTGAACACCAGCTTGTTGGGTCCTTGACGTATCACGGAGCCTTCTATGATGTCAGCACGCTTGATTCTATGGCACTGCATTAAGCTTCTTTACCGAAGTTTTGATGGTCCTGGAGTGTCTTTAGATGAAGGGTAGCGTTAGCAGCGTAGAAAGCGCCGTAGAAGTCCGAAAGCTTGGCCATCAGCGGCCCTGGATACTGGCTTAGTGGGTGAAAGCGAAGCCGATAAATGCACGCCGTCACGCTCTGGACAAGACATCAATAAGCTGGAGCTCGGTAGGAATGGAATGTGTCACTAACGAATGCGATCGTAATATACACCAGTCCCCTCGCAGCTACGACGAGAGCATGTAGGGTGTCCATTTTTGTTGTTAAGGCACGATGATTAGAAGCAGCTTATTGGGGCCGGTATGCACCTAGAAGAGGAGCAGCCATGGAATTGAAAAGATCAAAGAGCTCGATGTTTGAGCTCGTGGGAAAAGGAATCAGTTCCAACAGTTGTATACACCAGGGCCACCGTAGGATGACAGCGTGCATATATCAGTACCAACAGACATTCCGGTTCGGGCAAAGACGATACATATACGTTTATGAGTGGTGTGTCATCGTGGGGCGTGGGAAGCAGGCTATCCTCGGCTACATGTATTATTGGACTCGGTTATTCGTCTGTAAGCACATCACATCTCCTAAGCCTTGGAGCTATACTCATAATTAGTATCAAGAAACTCCGGGAACCAACTGTCATGTGCAATGTACCCTCCCAATCACGTGCTAGTAGACATCCGCCACTGAGATTGAATCCTTTCTGAGAAGTCACGAGATAAGCGGTCGGTTATTTGCATACAATATCAGGAGTCACGTCTTGTCTGTGATAGTGTAACACTAAGACCGTGCCAAAGGGTTCAAGCTAATCAGAAATAGTCTACCCTACGTGAATCGAACCGTGGCAGCGATGTTAGATCGATATTAATCTTTATCTTCCGAACAACAAGTTAACATTCTGTATAAAACTGAAACTAATTGATTACAGCCAACATGTCTTAGAAGTCCTCAATGTCCATGGATTTTCTTTGCTTGACCGAGTCCCTTTCTCAACAATTGCTTTATCCCTGAGAATGTGTGATACATGGGCGTGATTCATAGCTTAAGTTGCTTCTTCTTCCACATAATCAGGGTCGCCGGTATCTGCAAGCCCGCTGAAACGGTCAGCACAATGATCTGACGACTGTATCCGGTGGCGAGGACATGACGAACTGCATCTTGAACCGAGGGTGCTAGGGTCGGCATCGCCTGAGTAAGGGCATCTGGATCCGCGATACCGAGCCGCGACATAAGTCGTGGTCGGACATAGCTGTTGAAGATCGAAGTAGAGATAGACAGGATAACAGAACTGCCTATGAAACGGAATTGTGATCCGGCGCCAAGTCCGACAGCTGATGTTTATATATAGGTTAATGAAAGTACTTCCTATATGTGGACTAAAGACTAACCGTTATCGCGCTTTTCATTAATCAACGGGATGAGGATGAAGAGAAGTGAAAAGTTGATCCCACAGCCAAAGCCCGCGAGAACTTGATAGCCGTAAATTCGCGTTGGAATTTCCAATGTCGATGGCAACGTCGCTATCAAGGCGAACCCAAGAACTTGGAGCATGGAGCCGAATATGAGGAGATAGACTGGTGGAACTTTATGTTTTCCTCCAAAAATAGAAGCAAAGATCGAACCAATTGGGATCACCGCCGAGAATGATATCAATCGTACACCAGCATCTAAGCCAGAGGTACCATATACTAATTGAAACCGCTGGGGGAGGATGAACATACAGATGACCGTCGGGCCTCCGAGGAAAACGAAGTTCCTAGATGACGTTAGCTCTCTTCGGTATCACAACATATCAAGAGACCCCTCACAGTAGCACGCCCATCATTTCGCGATTTAAAAGAAATCGCCAGGGCAAAATTGGTTCCCGGATCGTGTTTGAAAGCATCAGATATCGTTCCCAAACAAGGAGGATGATCCAAAAGACTCCAGATACAGTTAACAGAGTAATAACGTAAGCAGACCTCCACGGGAACCTTTTATCGGCCTCTTCAAAAGCGGTGGTTAAGCCTAAGGTAGCGAAGAGGATAAGGATAGTACCGGGCACATCGATGCGACTGAGAACAGATTTCGAAACCAGATCTTTTAGAGTCTTTCGCTTATAGCCTGGTTGACTATGGTATGGAAACTCTTTCGGCACGGCATAGAGAATTATCAACAGAGCAGGGAGAGCGATTGGTATGCTGTTATAAGGATTAGTATAACGAAATTAGTTGACTACGGCATGAGCATGATGGCAGACTTAATAATGAATATCCACCGCCAAGTTGTATTCGACGCTATCGCTCCGCCAACAATTGGGCCGAGAAGCAAGGCTAGGGCGTTGGTAAGAGAGACGTTGACCACGAATTTTGGATACTTTTCTGGTGGTACCAGTTCGGAGACGAAGATCGTAGCGAGAGACCAGGATCCGCCGCCGCCAATGCCCTGAAAAGCTCGGAAGATGATACTGCATGCACGTTAACTTGTTTCAAGTGCCAGACTACAAGGGTAACCAACAGCTGGGTTAGTGTCTGAGCGGCGCTGCAAGCAGGAGAGAATATGATGAAGATTCCTATCGCCAATACGAAGACGAGCCTCCGGCCAAAGATGTCGCTGAATTTGGCACAGATGACAATGATACCTAGGATAAAAGCTGAGCCTAAGGTGTGCGACAGGAAAGCGAGCTGATACGAACCGACATATCCTAAAAGATAACTAGCAACAACCCAAGCTACGTTCTCAAACCCTTGAGGTCGTTCGTAATCGAAACGAGTGCTGTGATAACAACTGGTACTTCAAGATTGACGAGGAACATGATGATAGCAATGCTGCAGGGTTTGAGTAGTTTGTCATGACAGTATAAGTGTAGAGCTTACGCGACAGATATGAGCCAGAACTTGGCACCTTGAATGTAGACGATCTCGTCTAAGGCGCCAGACATATCCGACCCGATCGTGGCCTCGTCGGATCCATTCTCGTCAAGTGTCGGTTTTTCAGTAGTACTTTCGTCGCCCGAATGGGCGTTCAACTCATGAATTGTATTGGATGCCATGATGGCAGAGGCGCGATGTGGACTTCAGATAAGATATTGGAGAACTTGCTTCAATGCGGGTAGTGCCAGGCTGGAAAGATGCACAACGAGCAAAGCCAAGTCTCGTTGAGCACCTTGAGTTGAAGAGAGCGGGCGTCTTGAAGCCTAACTCTCATTGCTAGGTCTCATTATCTTACAGGGTGATTCAATGGTCGCTTGCATACCAACACCCTTTATTAGATTTGGTCAAGATACATGGTACGACGCCGCAACTACACCTTTTCGTCGACCCACCCCAATAGCTCGCTTCAGCCTGCAATCCAACAAATTCATCTAAAGGACGATCGGTTCTGCGCGATGATTCGCTGGCTTCAGCCAACTGCAGATTCGCAACCAACGCATAAGCACGGCCCTCAACGGCTCTCAGACCCGACTGAGCCACTGGCATTTGACTGTTGGTCTTGAATTTACTGCCACACGTCGTGCATCAAGCAGACTTTGAGGCATGGGTAGCGAGCCTACTGCTGTTTCGCAGCGCCAAAGGCATTGAGGGGGCCTCGTGCTGCCTGGATATGTATTTCGTTAGGGCCGGGGTCGATTGGATCAACCAAGCGGCATTTAAGAGCAGAGCCTCCAACGTAGTAACCGCACACTATTACGCTTTCAGCCCCTGATTCCTTCTGGCTCTAAATACTCCGGGGACTAGCTAACAACTAACTGCGTCCTGACATTTTGTTGGTTTCTGAAGTTCTAAAGAGCCCCTAAGCAATCATGTTTGTAGCACGCCTACCCTCTTTTTGTTAGTGCTACCTGATACGCCGTATCCGATGCTCTGTAAATTCTATATTGGTCAAAGTACTAGTACGGTTGGGAAGTGTTAGGTTGATTGGCAGAGGTTGTTGGCTGTCGAAATTCTGCACTTCGGTCAATGGACTCCACCGAAGCCTTGAGTATAAGGCCACTCACTCAGAAAAGGTAACATTAAGCTTCTTCCCGTTGTTAGTTCCCATGACGAGCGCTGTTAGCTGGCCTACATGAGATCAGGTGATTGATAATCTGGGTGCGTGGTGGTTTTAAATACATAGTGTACTAGGTTTTGGAAGAGGAGGCCATCTGATATTCCTCCCTTCCCCCTCTCTTTAATTAAGTGAACGATTGCAAGAAATTACTGGCTTAACTCTAAGATATTCGATATTGCGTTGTAACCTGGTTTCTCCACCAATCTCCAACCTTTACGATGGCACCAACTTTGACTCCAGAGGACCATCCGCCGAACAACAATCAGCTGGCTATCGCAATCATCACAATAGGCATAGTGGTCACCACAATAACAGGCCTTATAAGAGCCTATGCTAAACTTTTCTGCACGAGAAGAGTAAGACTCGAAGACTGTTCGTTTATGTCTCTCTCCGCTTGTAGGACTGTATTCTGACGATATTCTAGTTCTCGGTCTCATCTCGTATGTACTACGACCATTTTCCTGTTTGCAGATTTTATCTAACATGACAAGCCTTTCTTCATTGTCGGTACCTGGTCGTTGGCCAAGGTCCCTGAGAACACAGGTTACTTTGTGCACCTCTGGGATTTACGAGTGATCAAATTGGAGAACTTCTTGTTTGTCAGTTATTATCGTTGACAGTGGGCGATTCCAATTAACCAAAGATAGACCTACGTTCTCTCAACGACCTTATACTGTGTGGCACTTCTCCTGGTCAAGGCCGCTATCTTGTTGGAATGGAGCCATATTTTCGTCCCGAGACCGAATCGCAACGGCATTTGGTGGATTTGCTATGGAATGCTCATAGCCAACACTGCTCTGTACATTGGCACCATTGCGGCTATAAACAGTGCTTGTTCCCCCCAGCAGAAGGCCTGGCGACCATATCTTCCAGGGATATGTATTAATTTCGACGCGTTCAACCTCTTTATAACTATTTTCCATCTAGTTTTCAACCTTCTCATGCTCCTATTACCCCATACCGTCATTTGGAGGTTGAGCCTTACTACGAGACAGAAACTCGGAGTCTCAGTGATCTTCTCGGTGGGTATCTTGTAAGCACCCGTCTTCATTAATCTTCGATGCTACCTAGCTCTCTCAAACTCACTCAATATTACAGGGCTTGCGCCTGGGCAGCAGGTCGAGTTGTGAGTGCATTTAACCTCAGTAAATCCCAGGATAAAACATATGCCTACTCGCAATACATCATGTGGGGTATCGCCGAGGTGACGACAGCCGAGTTGATATTTTGCGCCCCGGCGTTTCCCCTTGCTTTTCGCCCGCCGAGTCCGCTTCATACTCTCTACAACGTCCTGCGGTCGAAGATAAGTATGGCCATTGCGCCCGAGAGGCTTTCATCATCCAGTAGTCTCACCAGACTGCCTTCCGACCGTGGTCAGAAAGAGACACATAGCTACCGACGCACTTGGCGAGATAACGGCTGCTATGCAGGTCTTACGGAATTACAGCCGGTACGAGTACACGGTAGTTGTGCAAGTGATTCTCATCATGATATGCCTAAGATAACGCTTGGGGGTATACTTGTTACCACGGAAATTAATATTAGATCAGACACGGGAAAGCAGTCTAAAGCAGGGAAAGGCAAGCCTGGGATAGATCAATTAGAGTGGTAGAAGAATATAGATTCTATTAGGCAAGATATCGATTCCGTACGGACTGATGACCGAAGAGTCGGATCTTTGATGTTCAAGCATTGGTTCTCAACAGCGTTGGCCGGAGTGTTAAAATTTCGACTCGTGTAATACCCTTACTATCACCATTTCCCTTTGCGACGATTTGCATGAACATATTTGGCATCAATTCGACTGATCCATTTATTTGGTTGCGGACAACAAGGACTTGCGCTCAATATAGTTCTTCTCACCGGCATTGAGAAGGTGCACTATGAAGACCCCGATTACTTGCGCCTCTGTTACTTGGTATTTTTGATTATGTAGATCTTAAAAGAAGATGTTCAGCTGTATCTATTTTAGTCTAACTGTGACAAGGTCTGATATTGTTCTCCCTAATTAGGAAGTAGGTATAGAGGCACTAGTGCAAGCCCTACCAATTGCGTGCTTGACTAATGCCCAAACGGGTCAGTGCCTATTTTTTCTGCGAGATTTCCAGGGTCCAATTGTGCTTATGCTGATCAAGCAGTGCCAACAACTTGATAATAAATTCGTCAACTAACCTTGAGAGATCTTGAATAAACGCCTGAAGAATAAAGAATTGAGGGAACCTTATAATCAAAAAGGAGCATAACTTAAAACACACCCTCCAATATGGTAAGCACGTGCACCATCCCGACTCACTAAAGCTCATAACTTCTAAGAGTTGGCGGCATTCTAGGTCCACGCAGACGCATCGAATTTCGCCGATGGCGTCACGAAAGAGGAGGCGTACGAGCAGGTTCTCTTGCAGGCCGAAGGCCTCTTCGACGGCCAAAGGAACTGGGTAAGGCCGGGTTCGATCCCAACTCTTCCCATTTATGTGAACGCGTATCACTCACACGGTCTCATCTAGGTCTGGTGCGTACCTGATGCATCACGAGATATCTTAGACCTCGAGTTCTTACTAGGTGACTGACAGAGTAAAGCAACTTGTCGAACACCGCTTCACTGCTATGGCACGCGTATAAGTCCCTGCCTTCTCCGAGCAGCCAGGTGAACTGGGCCGGTACGTCCTTTCCTGGGTTAATGCATTCACTCATTCGCACATTCATTCCCCATGACTCACTGGCTTCACCTCGCATTTAAACTCGCCGCTGATAGCCGAGCGACAGGCTTCTACACGTTAGATGCCCAAGAGACGGCTAAGCCACAGCTCATCCTCGGCCCGTTCCAGGGCAAGGTGGCGTGCCAGACCATCGTCTTCGGCCGAGGCGTGTGCGGTGCAGCAGTGGCGACGCAGACTACGCAGCTCGTCCCGGATGTCGAGAAATTTCCAGGCCATATCGCCTGCGACGGAGACAGCAAAAGTGAGATTGTGGTCCCCGTTGTGGTCGCCGGAGAAGGGGACGCGAAGAAGGTTGTGGCCATCATTGATATCGACTGTGCGGACCTGAATGGCTTTGACGAGGTCGATAAAAAGTACCTCGAGCAACTGGCCGAACTGCTTGGCCGGAGTTGTGATTGGTAAATAGAAACACTCTCTCCCAAATAATGGTGGGTTCTGGCCATTCGAAACATACAATGATGTGTGGTCTGTAAGTATGACTATTTCTATATAAGCTCGCAATCAAAATCAGTACGCCTTCAATTCGAAACTCCCTGTGTCTGCTATACGTTCCGTGGCTAAAGCATGCCCTCGATCAAGGGAATTGGACGAGAGCTAGCACAGGTATTTATCTCGGCCCCCTTTAAGCACCCTAACCCCTCCTTACCCCAACCTGCCCGGCAATTAAGCTCAAAACCCCACCAAAATCGCTGCAGCACATAAACCCCCACAATACCTACCTAGGTAGGTAGCTTCAGTTCCCCATCCAGCCCACCCGATCTCGCAATAAGCACTCCAATACCCCAAACGTATTCGTCTAGCCTACAGCGGGTATGACGATGCCTCAATCATGAGACATTCCACCAACAGGACCTTGAGTCTCCTCGCCAAATCGTTCACGTCGCCGTCTCCCTCGCGCTCCCTAAATCACCATCAACATCATCTGCGTCTCAGCTGCCGACTAGCAGCTAGCATCAACCCGATCCTCGCAGCGCCGACCTTGTCTCGCACGATGGCGACCTCCGCGACACCGGCGCCGGTTCTCCAGAAGCCGCTCAAGCTATCGTGCATCCAGCTCGCCAGCGGAACCGACAAGGCCGCGAACCTCGCACACGCACGCAACAAGGTCCTCGAGGCCGCCAGCGCCGGCGCCAACCTCGTCGTGCTGCCCGAGTGCTTCAACTCGCCCTACGGCTGCGACTACTTCCCCTCGTACGCCGAGACCCTGCTCCCGTCCCCCGAGCACTCGCCGTCCTTCCGCGCGCTATCGTCCATGGCCGCCGAGGCCAAGGTCTTCCTCGTCGGCGGCTCGATCCCTGAGGCCGAGGACAAAGACGGCGAGAGGAAATACTACAACACATCCCTTACATTCGGGCCCGACGGCGCCCTGCTCGCCACGCATCGGAAAGTGCATCTCTTCGACATCGATATCCCCGGAAAGATCACGTTCCGCGAGAGCGACGTGCTGACGGCCGGCGACAAGCTGACGCTGGTGGACCTGCCCGGGTACGGCCGCATCGCCGTGGCCATCTGCTACGACGTGCGCTTCCCGGAACTAGCCATGATCGCGGCGCGCCGCGGCGCCTTCGCTTTGATATACCCAGGTGCTTTCAACACCACCACGGGCCCCCTGCACTGGCGTCTGCAGGGCCAGGCCCGCGCCATGGACAACCAGTGCTACGTCGCGCTGTGCAGCCCCGCGCGCGACATGTCCGCCTCCTATCATGCCTGGGGCCACAGTCTGATCGTGGACCCCATGGCACAGGTTGTCGTCGAGGCTGATGAGACCGAGGCCATTGTTAGTTGGGAGCTCGACGGCGCCAAGATTGAGCAGACGAGGAAGGGTATCCCTATTACCACGCAGAGGCGCTTCGACGTCTATCCTGATATCAGCCAGGGCAAGATTCGGTTTGATTAGCGTAATATGATCAAAAATTAATGAAAAGATTTTAAAGCGTTGAACATGATTTTTGCTGCGCGTTTACTTGGAGGGTTTTTGGGAGGGTTTCAAGACGACGATATCTACGTAAACGATCGAGAAAGCTAGATAAGAAATAGCTTCCTCATACGCGGAGAGGTGTACGATACATCATTTCGTATCCTGTGCTGGCCTTGTTGTCCTTCATGATAGCCTGTGACTTATAGCCATGGGGCCAGGCTGTGGTTACCCATAACAGACTTTGACGTTCTCTGGACACGATTACCTTAACTTGTCGCTTCTCTTATCTGCTAGTAAGACTTCTGGCAGTCATTCAAGGTTGCACCTAAATATTATTAATAGACTATTCTTACTAGCCTCAGGCCTCTTCTCGAAAAATGGGTGGGCGTCTAGTAGAGATTCACCATCCTGCGCGATCCTAGAAGTCGTCTCGTCCGATTACAAAAGTCGACTACAAGCGTCGAGGATTTCTCACCTGAGCTAGAAACTGGGGGCAATGGCAGGAAGTTTCGTGGTAGGAACCTCGGAAACAGATTAGCAAAACCAAACCCCATCGTCGTATTTACGAAAGACAGACCCCTTTCTGCTACGATGTCCTGGCCTTATATGTCATGCAGTTTGGAAAGCCCACCCCGAAGAGATCTACCAGTGGAACCATATGGGCGACCGATTCCGAACGAACCACCACGGGCTCCTCGAAACTAGCCCCGAATCGTTGATGATTTGGCATTTTTGAGCTTTGAAGCGACTTTGCCAAGGGCTTTAATCTTCAGCATAACTCATAAGAAGGAATCGGATAAGGGCCGAATAAACCAGCTCGAAGAGAAGGGTCTGGATTCAACGCTCGTTATCACATCAAGTGACTGACCTAGTAGCAATCCTGGACGCGTCCGATCTGGGGGTCAGATGTCAAAGATTCATATCCCAGCCAAGTACTTGATTAGAATGCCGGTATTGGCATGATAGCGACGAATGCGAAATGGGCGGTTTTCTCCGAGACATAGGTCCCCAAAATCGGTAGGCGAGACTTCTACTCACGGTTAGATAATTCTTATTAGCGTCATCAAAGCATACATACTCTTAATAATGAGAAAGTCTCCCTGGAACTGTCGGACTGCCTTGAAGAGGTCATCCACATCTGTGAATTGAATCATAGGCATGCCATCTCTTTGATTTTAAACTTCGCTATTCAGTTTTTGGCGTAGGCGAAGAAATGTTTGAGTCTAAGCAGCCCTTCTGCCACATCATCTCGTGTATTGTTACTAAGGCTACCTCCAAATAAGGTCTTCTCACTCCACCTTACATAAAAGCTTTCCGCTATTGAGCCAAGAATTCCACCTTCTATTTATCTACTTACTTTGAACGCCACTTCCTCTGTGTAACATACATCCCAGCAGCTTACAACTTGCACAAAAGGGGCCATCTCATCACGATCCTCCTGTCTACCGGGCCAGCTACATCAGCGCACAGACGGTCACTGTGGGCTATATCCATATACGCTGTCAATAAAAAAAAGAAATCGCGATAAAATGTCGGAATCGAAGCCAAGACCGCTCTTCATCTACGGGACTCTCTGCGCCCTGCCTCTCCTTGCATGGGTGTTAACAGGGGACGCATCCAATACCCTGCCATATCCAAGCTCGTGCAGCCAGCGACACTCTACGGCTACGCGCGCTTTTCATTGAAGCATAAGGACTACCCAGCAGTCATCAAGCACACGTCACAGTCGTCAATAGATAGCTATCTGCTTACATTAGAAACAGCTTCTCAGCGGAAGAAGGTAGACGACTTCGAAGGCGAACAATATACACTCCAACCTGTAACTGTCATAGATGCCGATATGAGTACCGAAGTCGAAGCCGATGTATATCTCTGGGCTGGCGATATGGATGCCGTAACAGCTAATCCATGGGAGCTTGAAGACTTCGAAAATGAAAGATTGCAAGATTGGCTGGACCTGTTTGAAGGGATGGAACTTATAGGGGAGGATGAAGAAGAGTCCACTACTGCTGCTCTAATAGGTGAGGATAGGGTACGCTCGGATAGCTCATAATTCTATCGAGATGGAAAAAAATGCCGCCCGTTATTGGATGGCAACGATACTTCCGAAGCTGTATCACCGCCGATGAGCAAGGTTCAGACGAATAACAGGACAAATAACTAAGCCAATAACAAGACAGTGCAAGTCTATATCTCGTGCTGTTGTGGCACGAGACGTAGATGTAGATCCGTAGATCGTCCGCTAAGATACTCTGGAAGCCTTCTTGGCTGGTGGCCAGCGCAGAGTCATCTACGGCCTGGAACGCGCTTGTACTATCAGACGACCTGATGGCTTTTAGTGCGTGGAATTGCGGTTCGCCTCGTACGTGGTTTAACCCCATGAACATCGAATAAACATCCCGTTTAATGGCTCCTCATAAACGCAAGTAAGTTTATTCACCATATCACATAACCCAATTGCCAAAGAATGCGGTCATTTTCCATGATTGAGTATACTCCCCAATTCAACAAGGTGCGCTAGCCGCTACAGGGACTAATCAGAAACCAGGTCTCCAGCTCCTTACTTGGAATTGTGAGTCGACATTTTTTTGGGGAGGGGGAGGGGGGTTTTATTGTTTTATGCTACAGCATCGAGCACTTTCAATTGTGTGTCGATTATATAGCAATAGGAAAGCAATAAGCCCTAGAATGGAGGAACCTGAGTGAAAGCGCTTATTACAAGACGCATGCTGGCGTCGCAAACTCGTTTGTCCTTTCACCGAAATTTTAGTGCTCTCTTCAGTTTTCTTCTAGGGTTTCGTCCTTTTTATGAAATCGAGGTTGCCTTCCTTGGCAAAAGGTCTGTCTCGTGCCTCCGCGGTCATAGGATATAGAACACAGTTGCAGCCTGAGATATGATAAACTTGTAAAGCGGGATTCACAATTTCATACGTGCAGGACCTCCGCGGGAGCAAACTGATGGCTGTGAGCATGCTCTTTGTTCGCTCGCCCCGGAAAGGTTTCACATAGATTGAATTGTCGGGGCGGGGGGTTGGTGGGGAGTGGTGTGCTGTGCAAAGGAAATGACGGTGCTGAAATCGCTGAAATGGCATATTCCCGACATCCAAGCCGAGATACCGGTATCACCTGAGGCGCGAGAAGAACGAAGACCTTTAAGCGATTCTCAGAAGGGTTGTTTTCTAACTTTGCCGTAAGCCGCTGTTTGCCTGCACTATTTTGAAGAGCTATCTTGGGTGCATCGAGCTATACGAGAGGCAACCGTGGAAGCTAGTCGTAAGGCTACCACCAACCGCTGAAGCTTTCATACTAGACTGTATAGCTAGCGTTTGTGATAGCCTTAATGACCAGTCGACTCAAAAGCTCTGGAGCTTGGTTAAGTGGCAGTGGCATAAAGACAGGAATACTTCTTCCGCTGGCAGGGTTACATGGCAAGGGCTCTTTGTCTCAACTGAACCAGTACGTACTGTCTCGGATCCAAGCGGCTTCACAGCCTTGCCAGTTGAATTGAAAATATAAACGTGGGGTATGGCGCCAAGGTAGAAAATATAGTGGCAAGAATCTATACGACTGGTCTCCCCTTTCTAGCACATCGCTGGTCGCAAGCACTGCGTATTATTGACATACGAAGTGCTTTTGAATACAATAACGTCAACTGTAAAGAGGGGTAAGAGGCTTCGATTCGCGAAAATGTCGAGCAGTACCATAAGAGCCGATAGTTCCGGCGCCGGCTCGAGCTCCGAGTCCGACACGGGGTCTCCGGAGCTCGTCGTCGCTATCGTCGCCCTCATCATCTCCCTCCTTGCCTTTTTCACTACTACACTCCAAGCGCTGCAGCAGTATTTCGCCTCTGCGACGGGCTATGCATCGTGCAGTGAGCGCATCATGGGCAAGTGGTCGAATTTCACGCGGCGGCGCATGCGCTGGTCCGAGTTCCGCGTCGAGGTGCAATTTACCGTGCCCAGTCATCTTCGTGGCCCCACCGACGAACCGGAGGGGTCCTATGGGCGTGGACGACGGCACCGATGAGGGAAAGAAGATCTTCTACATGGACGGCAGCGAGATCAGGATCGCCGAAACGTATACGCTGAGCAAGGCTGAGTTCGACAGGGACGATGAGCGGCGCCAGAGCCTGCGCACTGCCGACAATGAGCTTGCCACTTGGCTGGATCTGCTGATGGCCGTGCAGCGGATGGAGGAGTCGCGGAAATGGCAGCGCGGCGTTGTCTTCGACAGCCTCGACTACGGCCCCCCCCGAGCCGTCACCGCCGTACACGCTCGCTGTCGGCCTGCAGCGCAAGGTCAAGTCGTGGGATAGCATGCCGGCCGGGCTCAAGAAGCCCTATGCCACCACCACGATTGGCCATCTTGTGGAGATTACCGCCATGCTAGGTATCTACTGGAAGGAGTTCGACCACAGCGCCCAGCTGTACCGCGGCCAGGGCAACGGCTTCAGCATACGCGGCCGCCAAATCGAAGACCTCGGCGTCGTCTTCACCTTTCACAAAACCGGTCTGACCTGGTTCCAAAATCACCGCATCGTGCCCAACAAACTGGTCAAGGAGTTGTGCTTTGGCTTCGTGCCGACAATCTTTCGGCCGGCCGAAGAAGGGACGTACCTTTACGCCGACGAGGTCAAGGACAAAAAAACGCTGCAGCTGGGTTCTATGGCTGAGATTGCAGAGACGCTGACCGTGTTTGGATGTAGCATCGCCACGGTTGAGTACTTTGGCACGCGTGCCAAAACTTCCCGACACGGCCACATATTTCCCAGTAAGTTGTGCTAAATATCCTATCTGTTGCGGTCAGAGAAGCGGAGAGAGCTGACGGGCCCCGATTTGTCAGTCGCGTGTGAGATGCTGGGCATGATTGGAGTCGTCTTCCACATAGAAGGCACAGCTTTCCGCATGCTTCCCAATCCCACCGTCTTCCACTGGGACAATAAGTCCTTTTCCCTTCGCAGCATTCTCTCTTCCTATACGCAAGCTCTGCAGAATGGTAGCTGGACTGATCCTAAACTGGCGGGCGAGAAGCTACGGGTCGTCGCCGAAAAGGCCAACCGCGTGGAGGAGCAGTTCGTTCGCGATGACTCGCGGCCATCCACGCTGGAGCAGGAGGCGAGCTACACGCCCGAGGCCGTCGCCGAGCTGCGCGCAGCCCTCAGCGAATATGCCGCCCAGCTTCAGGCGGTCGGTGACTTGCCACTGGTCGAGTGCGTCTTTCGCGTACATCTGGAGGAGATGCTTGAGATCCTCAATGAAGCCGGCCTCTGTTTTAGCTGTGCCAGTGGCGATGGCGGCGATGGCGGCGATGACCAAAGTGTACATAGCGCGCACAGCAGCACCGCCGAGATGCCCACGCTCTTAAAATTAGACACGGCGGCTCTGGAGGATAGAGACTACATTCTTGCGCAATTGTATGTCTGGTCTCTGCGCTTAAAGGTCATACACTTCGTCAACTTGGAGACGAGGGCAGAAAAGGAGACCATCAACGACATCTGGTGCATACTCGTCTTCCGCATGTTATTCTGGTTGATCCTGCACGACTTTCACAGAAAGGATGTTCAGCTGCCCAAGAGCGAGCTATTTGGGAACCGCTTGCCGGTTTACATCGTCTAAGATATGATGAAAGGTGGAGTCGCGGTTCATGGTAGACGTGTCCTATGCCGCTTATCGTGGACCTGACCTGGAACACCGGTGGCCATGACAGTCACCTATATATGTACAGTAGTGCAGGCTAAAAGGAGACCGCGCATGCGGGTTGAGGGAATGATCGAGCCCGATTTATGAGGAGCTTTTGCGCTTTCGCAACGAAGATATTATCTGTTTTGTTTGTTGCGTGTTTGAACGATTTCCTCGAGGTTAGAAAAATCCTTGTGAATAGAACTTAATAGACCCAGACGCCAGGGTTCTTAAGTAAGCAATCTTAAGCCACTTACCACAGCCACCTAAATAACCTGTGGCTTGTCAACTCGCAATTTGATTAGTCAATACCTAGGTAAGTACCAGGATCAAGCATAAAAGGTGTAAAACTCAGCACTATCGGATCATAATTCTCGTGCGCAGGGATTCGGTTCGAGCCCAAGAACTATGCATACACGGACCTGGCCGACGGGGGAAATACAAAGCAGGCGGAAATTTACAATACGCACCAGCGGTTCAATCCGCTGGTAGCGATGCCTACTTATACCTACCACCTAATCACTGAATGCAGGGCGTTGCCGCATGTCGAGACAGCAAATGATTCTGCTTGTTCCGAGATGTTTGGAATAAGGTCGATGATCCCTGCTGTTTCAGAGACGTACGTAAGTTGGAGGCAAACCATTTTCTGAAGTCCATCGAAGCAGTGAATAATACAGGACATTCCTCTATGCTTAACGCCTCGCAAGGCTTAAGGGGATATCTACACGAATATGCATTTTATTGTCGAGTTAAGCGGCTATACCTTCTTGCGATTAACAGGAGCTTGACGGACAATAGCTCTGTTAACTGGAAGAGGAACAGCCGAATGTCCGCGTAAAGTTGACAGATAGGAGTTTTCATCCCACAGCCCGCCATGACTGGGTCTTGAGAAAGATTACTCAAGTAACAGAGAATCCAGTCCGCCAAAATTGAGAGGAGAAAGGGCGACGTAGGCTAAGTGCCATGCAGGCAGCGAAGATATGCTAGGTAGGCTGCCTGTGCGAACAGACAGATAGTTATTCTACCTACCTCTCCTTAAACCTTATCCAACAAGCTGACACACGTGACAATGCACAATGCACCTTATCTACTTTGAGCTTCGAGGCCATGCCCAGCACCCCTCTTACCCAGAATGGCGTGTGTTCTTCGCTGTATTCCATCTCTTTGCAATGTGACAGGTGCTGTCGTCGTAGGTAATGTGATCGTTAATGCCGGACTCGGATATTGAGCGGTCTGGCTAGTCCCCAGCATCATGACGAAATAAAGTAATAGGTGGCATGTAATATACTAGTAGTCACCGTCTTTGCCCAATTCTCACTTATTTTTCATTTAAAACGATCTTGCAGTTGCGTCTGCTTTGCTCGGTTTCCTCCTCCATTACTCTATTTTCCAACTTAATTGGTGTGTCTTTTCTTTTCTTGGCGGCAGGAGCGTTAAGGACTCGATAGCCATCAGATTGGCTTCCAGCAAGCATCCTTAATAGAAA
This sequence comes from Xylaria sp. FL0064, assembly GCA_022593225.1. Classification (NCBI taxonomy): domain Eukaryota; kingdom Fungi; phylum Ascomycota; class Sordariomycetes; order Xylariales; family Xylariaceae; genus Xylaria; species Xylaria sp. FL0064. The sequence continues at coordinate 852,729 of JAJKLE010000007.1, read as the reverse complement.
AGCACTGTGCTCGGGTGGCCTGATTGCCAACTCACGTACTTCTAGTCAACCATGGCTTCACTGGATACGGCAGTAAGGTGCGAACCAGGACAGTTTGGCGGTTGCTTGAGCGCCTTGATATGCCAGCCAGCCGAAGTGCTTTCCCAGGTCCACTCATCGGCTTCTAGCTAGAGACCTTCGTGGACTCACGTATGCCCAGTCGGTGGCTTTTTCTCAGTAGTACATTACACACTTGTTTTGATACGCGATCCATCTCTGCTAACCTTGATACAGACCATTGATGTTGCATGGTACACATCTTTTTATATCCAACCCCGGGTTGAAAACCCCCCCTTGAACATTCGGAGAGTTATGGTTGATTTGTTAATAAGTCATACTCACGAACGCCTCTAGCTGCACGGTTCACGACGTACAGGAAGACCGGAACGTACGTTTCCATGATGATAAAAGCCGAGACATGTCGTAATACAACTCACAAGATGGTGGTGGTGAATGAAAGGGCATAAGCGGAGACTTGCAAAAATTTCCATGTCTAGGAAGATGACAAAGACAAGCTTCCGCGGCAAGACATAATAAAGCCTATATGTTAGGACCATGCATGGATCAGAATATGGTAACGCTACAGGAAGCTAATGTTCCAGCCATAGGGAGAGGAGCAGCAGATGATCCTTCTACCGTGCTGATGGTGTTCGAGACTCTCTAAACTCGATGGTATAATTCATCTGTCCTAGAAAAACGGGGCGTACAAGTGAGGCGGGCAGTACTGCCGGAAGCGGACTCGGCGCTTGCTATAGACGTGATCAAGCAGAGACGGATGCAATGCATGTCCTTTCTACGTCCCGGCACATTCACCCTGGGCGGTGAATGAAACAATGCAGTGTAATATTGCCGGACATACGAGTTCCACTGCGGAGCCGTCGAGCTTTCGGAGTGACGAGGCTGATCTGGTGAATCCTAATATAAATAGATTGGGACCTCTTTGATGCTTGTCGAAGAGTTACACCTGAGACGTCTCGATAGGAAGACTCAACATCCACCCAACTCGACAACTTCAACAACCATGTCGTCTGTGCCCATGAATAGATATTGGATCCCTCATCTCGACATTAACAAAAAAGTCATCACGCAAGAACTTCAGTGTTATCTTGGCCCAGAGGCCACAGTGAGGCCGTATACGCGACAAGTACGATACACGACAAACTCATCAAGTACAACACTTACACATCCTTGCAGGGCGAGGATGGGTTCCTTATTACGACCCCGGGGGCCTGCTTGACGGATGTGAGCTGGGTTCCATTCTCAGCGCAGCCGAATGGTCCTGTTAACCTTGCCCCAGGAGCAAATTGACGATATTTGTCTTAAGTCAAAAGAGATGTGGGAGAGACAGGCTGCAGCCAAAGCCCAACAGAACCTAGAAAAACCGCTCAAGCGCCCGCTACACCAGCCGGTTCTCATTTCGAAAGGGTCTGGGTCGGGATCGGGATCGGGATCGGGAGCAGGATCAGGATCAGGGGAGACATCAAAACGCCGCAACAACCGACGAGGAGCTGTCTCGAAGCGAGGGTATAACGACAGGAGAGGGTGTGAACTACCCCGAAATTGACACTTAGTAGACATGGATTCAACAAGACCGCAGGCTAGAGTATCGCATCTGGCTGCGACATAAGGATGGCGTGGTACGTTAATCATTGCTCTAGTTGACTTTACATAAACGGGAGGCTAAGCGCCCATTTGGCCAAGGCCGAGCGGGTTCGGTGTGTCGAAAGTTGGCCGGGGACTGGAACCTGAGATGGAAGTCTGGAATAAAGAGGGTCGCCGTCCAAGAAGGGCGTGCCATCTGGCAAAATGCTGATCTCCCCTGTGGATACCTAGACTGGAACCTGGCAAGAGAGGGTAGCTGCATACTATCTAATTGATATGTGCTGCATAATGTAATGCGTGGTGTATCAACAAACAATTGCGGCGAATCCATCTATCGTCGGTTTCAATTGGTCATCAGCTTCTGATGCCACGTAAAAGCAATGCATCTCAGCAGTGGCCTGCAGCATAGACGAGAGCCGCGGTTGAAAGGTTCACTACTCCTGATGACAGGGATTGGTGGCTTGTCGGAAGCTCGAGAAGTGACTCGCAAGCTAATAGGCTTATAGGGGGTAGGTGGGTTTTATTTCTTTTATTCTTGCACGACAGCCCGTTGTGATCTGGGTGAATGCCACCCTCGCTTCCAAGATTCGTCCACGCATGGCAACGTGAGCTTGATAGCATGAACTGCCCAGCTATATTTGATCTCGGCTGTCGCGTGTATCGGAGGGTAGGGTTTGTAGACGGCCATGGCCGGCTTTGTCAATCCTTCTGCTGTGTAGATTCTCGATACGCTATATAAAGAGAAGCAACAGCAACAGGATTGGGAACAGCGACTCTCAAGGTTTAGATGCGCCAAGGCGAAACAATATAGATGGCGTGCGAAAGGCACGAGTCTCGCGACACGTGACTTTGATTGGGGTTTGACTACCCTGTGGCTACTTAGGCAGGCTCTCGTGGCTCGCCGCATCGACCCTAGGAGGGCGGCCCCGGAGTTCATTTTACTTCTGAATTCCCAGGTGCCAAGCTTCCGGTACTGTGATCAGCATCGGCCAACATGGAGTTTTCGTAGGCCTTCAGGTCCAGATCCTGGGCGATCCAGAGGATCAGGGCCTGCACACCAATGCGTGGCACCGACTTGCTCCTCGAAGAACCGGGATTGACGAAGGTAATATACCCAATCACATGCACCCATTGTCCAGCATCGGTCTGCTCCGACTTCAGTGTTTCGAGAAGAAGATTTATATCAACAAGAGCCTCGACATCGTCATTCTCCTTAGGGCAGTGGTGTTTGAGAGTGAGCCTTGCGGAGTGAGTCGAGTATCCTGTTACACTTGAAAAGCACGGTCAGCAGAACCACGAGAGGGGAACTTTAGGAGACAGTTCGGGTGATTTCACAACGAACGACGAAGAGTGGTCGGGTTTCGGGCTCTATAATAGCGAGTTATAAGATGCGGAGGCCCCGAATGCTGGAGGTTGAATGCCGAATGTTGAAGTTTGAATAGGTACTGGAGGGAAGAGAGGGATTGAATACAGTAGAGAATTGTCACATGAGCAATAAGATGACCTTACCATCCTAGAAACCTGACCTTTTCGCCTACTTGTTTCTTGCATAGCGCCGACAGAAGGCATCGCTTCGAGGGGAGTGGCCCACTGGACATGATGGCATTGGAGTGAGCGCTTCCGCCAGAGATGGTTGGTTGAGCATATTATTTCTATATCTCGTAGGAGGGTTATAGCCTTCGCAGAGGCAGAGGCAGAGACAGAGAGAGCTGGCTGTCTGTTGACAATCGTTTACTGTCGTAACACGACTTGAAGAGTTATGTGCTCGCGAATTCAAAAGCACTACGGCAACAAAAATATGTATATTGAAAACAGGCTGGGCGGTTATAGATACCTAGGTAGAGAGGAGTAGGAGCCCGTGATACTGGCAACCTGCTTGTTACTTACCTTACCTCACTCATAAAGCAGCTAGCGGGACGATACTGGTCTCAGCCGGTTAATCGCCGGATAAATACACTAAGAATGCCTAGGTTAGGTACCTAGATAGTGTGACCTAGGCATCTCTTTAATAGGCCCAGCAGACCAGATCAGCAGGTACCTAAAGATATACGGCGACTGCACTATAGATTGAGGTACCTTTCTATGAGCATCTAGGTACCTAGCCGCACTCCCTGTTTACAGCAGGCAGGTCTTATTATTAGCACGGCTTGCATCATCGTCCATCTTCCATCTTCCGCGGCCTAGGCTACCCGACTGATAACATCCAACTACGTGCAACTAACCTTCCAACACCACTCCTGCGTCAGGCTTCCATTTTCTTTCTCGGCCTACTCACCACGTCTACACTCCCTTTCCACGCGATATACCGATCTGCCCGTTGCTAGTTCTTTCCATCCAGTTCTCGCGCGCCCCCTTCCAGGCTCCGAGCCGTTGCCCACCGAGTACCGTCCTATTCAGATACCCCACCATCGCCATCATCGCCATCATCGTCATCGCAACCTTCGGACAACCACCTCGACAACGCCCTTCGTGCCGCTTGCCGCCTGCCGCCTGGGCTGTCCTATCCACCGGCTTCCCTCGTTATTCGGGATCCTGCAACTTTCCGCTTCTGTCCTTATCACAGCGTCACCATGTCAGGAGTATGGGGCTGGTTTGGCGGCGGCGGTGCCGCCAAAAAGAAGGATACGCCCAAGAATGCCATCCTCGGTCTGCGCACTCAGCTGGACATGCTGCAGAAGCGCGAGAATCACCTCAAGAACCAGATGGCTGAGCAGGATGCCATCGCACGGAAGAACGTAAACACGAATAAAAATGGTCCGTTTCCCCTCTCACATCACCGCCAACGCCCAATCACCACATCACATGACGCGCGATGTATCATGGTGGCTGACCCTGAAGTCTCGAATAGTTGCCAAGGCTGCTCTGCGGAGGAAGAAGACCCATGAACACAGTTTAGAACAGACCACAGCCCAGATAGGAACCCTCGAGGCGCAGATTAACGCCATCGAGTCCGCCAACATCAATCGAGAGACCCTCGCCGCCATGCAGAGGGCAGGCGATGCTATGAAGCAGATCCATGGCAAACTCACAGTGGAGAAGGTCGACGAAACAATGTACGTCATCCTGTGCCTCCCTTTGTCGTGTGTTGTCTTGTTGTTTCCGTGATGCTTACAATTGTCCAAACAGGGATCAACTACGCGAGCAAAACGCCCTGAGCGAAGAGATAGTGTCAGCCATCACGAGTAACCACATTGGAGAGCCTCTGGACGAGGAAGAACTGGATGAAGAGCTGGAGGCTCTACAGCAAGAAGCACTAGATAAGAAAATGCTCGAGTCTGGCACAGTGCCCGTATCCGACATTCATAAACTCCCCAGCGTGGCGAATCCAGATAGTACGGTTTTCCTCGCCCCATTCTTGTCTCACTTCACCCAGCTAACGTACTTCCACAGTCAAGAGCCCAGCGCAAACCGAGGACGACGAAGAAGAGGAGCTTCGGAAGCTGCAAGCGGAGATGGCCATGTGAGAAACACGACTTGGCAATATACCGGTGTTTTGGTGTCTTTACAGATCATAGAATCGCATGCGAGAGGGACACTGGCTGTCGCAAGGGAAGGTTGGGTCAGATTGCAGATAAATGCCTTAGCATATGCCGTGGTCTGTTAGTAACGGGTTACACCCGCACCCCACCCCTTGCTAGTCTGTTAGGCTTTTACTTGCTGCTGGTTCAGGTGTTGGCGTTGTGAGGCCGCGGTGCTTTTTTTACCAAGTGATACACTCTTTGTTTTTAAGGGCTACTTATTTTTGGCCAACACTAGTCCAGATGAGCCGCGTCATCACTAGTTCTCGAGATGGATATACGAGTATATGTTCGAGCTAATATTATCTGTCTATATTGGCAATTTGTGTTCCCGACCACGTCTCTTCTACTGGTGGCGTGGTTAGAGAAGTAGTAGGAATTAGAATAGAGGCTCGCGAACGGCTCAATATTTATGGAGCCCGTTTCACTCCAAGACGAAGTGAATTATTTAATCATATCTTATATAAACTGTGTTCACTATAATCTGGATGAGAATACGGATTCTTCACTGTCGGTACGTTCTCCAAGCTGTCGAAGCAAGGTAAAGCATGTGAGCTCCAAGGGAGAAACAACATAATTATAAGCATTGCTCATTTTAGTGAAGCTAATGAGCCGGATGAGCGCTCTGGTCTAGACTCACCTTTTCATTCATTTGCATGGCAGAGCCAGCTCAATGACCTCATCAACCGCCGTCTACCATCATCGCTTGCTCTACTGCTTATTGCTTGTCATTCAGATTGAATACCTACTACCAGAGACCTGTCTCGTCAACATATTTTACTATCTTGCCTTTACGGATGATTCTGATAAGCGCTGCGTTTATTCAGGAAACTCCGAGTGCGCCGGAGGTATGAATCGAACCAAGGAAGCGTAGATGGCGCGTCAAGCGGGCTGATTGTCTGGGTCTCTGATAAAAAGAAATATGAAGCATCATAATAAGTTTCATGCTTCAGATAGTAGATATTGCTATTAATAGTGTCCGATTGGAGATTTCAATGAGATAGTCGCATGATGATGGCTGCCGGATAAGACGTAATCAAGTAAAGCACGTTAGCATGTGTTGAGTTTCTTGGCTGTCTTATATGTTTACAGCATTTACTGAGCTGCATCCTCATAACGCCGCGTTCTACGTTGTGAGCTGATACCAGGCCGTCATCATCCAAGCGTATACGAAGCTCTTTAACGGTACAGCGCTTGAAATATAGATATCAGGGGGGAATAATAACCTCATTGTCTCTGGGTCGGGATTTTACGCTCTTATTTACTTATTTTTCATGAGATAAGTGTCGTAAGGCACCATTTCCTTATTGTAAGATCGATGATGAAGTATTACTTTCGCTTAAGTATTGCGAACGGAGCCAACGACATTCGACGGAACAAAACCCCACTCAATCCTTGGGTGTAAAGCAATAATACACGAAAAGTCAACTTATCAGAAGCAATAAAACGCGGTATTCGAATGTCTGGGTGCTGAAGGTAAGAATCTACGCGGACTAGAGACTTCAGAAAGTTTACGCATGTGTGTATACATAAAGTGACAAGGCACTTACTGTCATCTTCTGACTGTACTGTACAACACCTGACCTCCAGCCCTGTTGTAGTACATAATGTTAGGCTTGTTCGCTTGAGAAATCAGCTACGCACTCATACCGTCCTTCTCAAACCTCACCCAACATACGAGCTGAGCACGTTGAAATCCATGCTTCTCTGGTTTACTATTCTTAATAAGAAGAAAGCTACTAGCAGATTTTTCAAGCCGATAGTTGTACCTTGCACCCTGTTGAATTCATCACCTGTGAGCTAGAGCTCTTAGTGCATATTGAGATGAAATTGATCTCTGAGATTTGAGCTAAAGGGCTCATCAGCATAAGCAGATCTACACGTACTATATATGAAAACAATTTTACAAGACATATGTGCAAAGCAAATACACACGTTTACTTACACGCATATATGTGGATATAAAATAAGTCTAGCCTCGTTTCATCGCTCCCTTAGTTATTTATGCCTCACAAATGGCAAGCATTAGCATGGTATCGCTCACCTTCGCATGAACTTGACAGTAGTGGGCTTCACCGGCAATTAATCTGACATCATGCAGCTTGAAATAAGATGTGGCTTCCCGTATGTATGTTTGTTGAGTTTAGTCTCCTTGGCGCATCTACTACTATTTGAAAGGCTGTCGCATGAGGGGCTCTCAGCGCTCCGAAACACGCTATTCAAGAACATCACGATAATGAACCCATGTTAAGAGCCAGCGACTAGGTGATCATAGAGTTGTCGGTCAACAATTCACTACAAGATTTCTCCGCTTCCCTCCCCGCCTTTACCTTCTACAGACTCTTGTGCCGAGATATTGCCCATGCAATGCTGACTCATCTATCTTCACATGTAGATTGGTAATTGAGCGTTTCCCGAAGAAGGAAAGTCACATCTCCCGAGAATGTCAACTCCCTTGTCTGCATTCACGTTCTCCAAGACTCCAAGACTTCTCCTCTTGTCAAGATTTGAACGGGAAGACATCACGAGCACGTGAATATATGTCTTATCCAGCCCATCATATCGACGAATAGATACATACGTCAGTGCGGACTGGTCGATAGCACACAGGGTTAGAATCCCGATCAGGAATCTCGTGCCCTTAACCCAGTCGGGCCGCCGAGCACTTAACCTAGGCGGTACCACGTCTATATCGCCCCACAGAGATTGGTTGGCTGTCGTCGCCCTCGTCAGTGTCGCCCTCCAGCGGTGCCAACGAAGCCGACCACGTTGCAGCTTGTATCTCCCTCCCGGTCCATGCACATCTGCAGTCCACCCTGCTTAGGTGCCGGTTGGGCGGCTTTTCCCACCCCTCCTTGGCCAATTCAGGAACCATTTGGAACGCTCTCGGTGTCCTTCGATTCAATTCATATGACCGACTCATGTATATTGGCCAACGGCGCAAGAAGTAGGGCACTTTGACGCCCAATGACTGCAGTCGAATTCCAAAGAGGGTTGGCAAGACGAAGCGACACCGCCCGTCAGACGTTGATTGGGCCGCGATAGGTGGCTTTGCAGCAACAGAGTGGTGAATCTCACGTCAAGCTCCCACTCGGCCCACGGCGGTCTCGTCCGGCTGTGCCGCAAATTGCCGCATCATCACAAGTTGAGGGAGCGTATCGTCGCAATGTAGGGCGCAAGAACTTCCTCGTGTGCTCGCTCGTGCTGCCGTCTCGTTTACCTATACTACAGTATGGGTACGAGATCACACCAGCCAACTCCAAACCGAATACCTCCGACGTTTGTCCATAGCCTACCGCAATGCGACGTGGCGCCAATTGATTCCGGTTCACCAATCATTCTTGGGCACGATTTTGATCACCTCAGCTTCAGGCTCTTCTCCACTGCTTGTGTCGTTCATTGAGTCGTGGGGTAAAATTGTCTCTCTTAGCTTGAAGCTGCCAGCATGCATGGTACATGCATGCTGGCTGCACTGTATTAGTATCAAATATGACTACGTAGATTTTTGATCTCCCATGTGGGGTGCCTTGTTAATCCCTTCAGTACCACACGAGATCCCGAGATCGCATGAATGCTTTTTCTCAACTCTACATTCCCGTTGGTTGCTCAATGGATTGATTCCTCTTTCATCCTTTTTCCCAGTATCATTGTTATGTCTCATAGGTAGAACTTGCTTTTGGTCTGTTTTACCATAGCCACGTTGTCAGCGTTTCATAGCAGCGGCGTTCCAACACCTGACCACAGGATTGGCATCTCGATACCCAACGATTTTGATGTAATCGCTGCACAAGACGTGCCTTTAATCATTGTTCTGCTTTTGGAATCGATCTAGGGCCTAACACATCCAGTCCTCTCCTTGATATTAGCACCAACCACCAAACCACCGGTTGAGAATGACGGAGCATCATGGGATCACATACTCTACTGAGCTAGTACATCCGAACGTGCAGTTCGCCGATTTTTCCAATATCCAGTACTTTACTGGATCAAATTCGGACACAGAGCAAACTGGTATGCCGTCCGAATCGCATTTTCTGAAACGAACTAATTCCTTAGGAAAAGCCGAAAACAACGATGTAGAAGGACAGGGCGAAGGCGAAGCCCCTTCCGAACCTCCCCTAGAGGAAGTAGACACACCGTTATCCAAATCCCAGGAAAGGAAGAAGAAGAAAAAGAAAAAGAGTGAAAAGAACTTACCAGATCCTGAAGAATCGAAGCCAGCAGCTACTCCAGAAGCCCATCCAGAACCTGAGTCGGAAGCCAAGTCGGAACCTAAACCAGAGCCTGAAGCAGAGCCGCAAATAGAGCCGGAGGTAGAGCAGGAACCGGAACCTGAACCAGAAGCAGAACCGGACCCCGAACCGAAATCAGAGGCGGCGAAGAAAAAATCGAAGAAACAGGCTAAAAAAGCTCGCGAGAGGGAGAAGAAGGAGCAAGAGAAGCTCAAGGAGTTAGAGAAGGCAGCGAAAGCAAGCAGTAAACAGACGGGAAAGGCCGGGAAGAAAGGAAAGAACGGCAAGTCAAAGTCTGAAGCTTCCGAGAGTTCAGGATCACCGCCAGCAGCCAAAGAAGATTCACCTAGTCCTGCATCAGATCATAAATCCGATCCTCCACCAGCTGAAGAAAAGCCTGTCACTGTCGATACTGTGGAACCGGAGGTCAAAGCGCCCGAAGAACCTGAGCCCACGGCAGAGCCCGAAGGTACACCCAAAGAGGTGAACGCTCAGAGCGTAACGATGGCGGCCGCTGAACCGGCAGACTCTGCGAGTGGAAGCTTACCGGAGCAAGAGAATAAGGAAACAGCACCAGAAGCGGTACCCGAAGCGGCACCAGAGGCACCATCCGAAGCAGCACCGGAAACAGCGACTGAACCACCACCTGAGCCAACAGCGGAATCAGCGATGGAGCCACCATCAGAATCGGCACCGGAACAACCACCAGAACCAGCACCCGAAGTAACCTCTGAGCCAACACAAGAACCAGATGACTTGCCTGCAGCTGACGCTACGACCAATACTAATGAGGAGCCAACGAATGAGTCGAGCGGGACTGAGCCTGCAGTGGAACCTGAAGTTGTGATCGAAAGCCCATCCGCGCCTCAATCCCAGGACGAGCCAGCTGAGCAAAATGCGGACAGCCCGAAGGAGAGTGATTCTACGCTAGCGGATGCCGAAGAAGAAGCGAAGTCTACTTCAGTAACTCCGACAGAACTGGCAGAAGACCAATCCAAGGAGGCTCCCGCCGTGGATTCTTCTCAAGAAACGCCACAAGAGACACCTGATCCAGCGGCAAGTGACTCCGTCGATGTAGACGTTCCCAAGAGCTCGGAATCTGAATCCGAAAAAGTCATGGAGCCCGCGGAGGCTGAGGCTGAGGCTCAAGCTACGACTGAGCCTGTGGCTGAGGCTACGCCTGACGCCAAGTCTGCAGACAAGCCAACTGAAGTCTCGGAGGAAGGAAAGAAGGTTGCCGAAACGTCTGGGGAGACGCCTGCAGTTGAGGTGGATTCTTTAGAGCCTAAAGAAGCCGCGCCGGCTGCGCCTCCCATTACTGACGATGCTCAACCTGAAGCTGTAGAGGAGGCAACTGTTACCGCGGAGGAAGCTTCCCCATCTGCCGGTGACAGTGCTCAGCCTGAAGCTACGGAGAAATTAGTTGGTACTTCGGCCGAGCCTCAAAGTGGCCCTGCCAGCCAGGAACCTCGAACAGACTCACAAGAGCAACCTGACGAAGCGCTTGAAAATGTGGAGCCAGTTGAACCGGAGAAACCAGCTGTTGATAGCAGCGAGATAGCGGTAACGGATGAGAGCACCAACAATGAGAAGGATCAGGTGACAGAAGGGACTGCCCCCGAAGTTGCATCTGCTGTAGCAGATTCAACCGAAACAGCACCTAGTGAAGTGGTTCCAGACGAGTTAGCTGCTCCTGAACAAGAAGCCCTCGAGAAAGAGGCTGTTGAGAAGATCCCCAGTTCAGAGCCTCAAGGCGATCTTGAAAGCCCCCCGGCTATAGCCGAAGGCTCACAACCTAAAGCTTCGGGTGAATCTGAGCCTGAAGAGAAACTTGATAAAGAACCAGAGGTGGGCTCAACGAGAGCTAGTGACGAAGCGGCCGATGAACCAAAGGCTGTAGCCGAATCCAGCGAAAGTACCCAACCCGAGGCAGACAACGGCCAAGCCGACGAGGAAAAGCCGACCGTTCAAGCTCCAGAAGAGGGCAGTGCGCCTACATCAGCCACTGCCGCCGCAACTGATGAAGGGCCTTCGCCTGAATCTGTAGAGGACGAACGCGCAGAAGAGGTGCAGCCCGAGGAACCTGTTGAAAGCGCAGAGCTTGATTCAAGCAAAGACACTACAACAGAGACCCCTCTCGACTTAGCCGACAAACAAGAGGAATCGGAGCAGGTGAAGCCGGAGCCTAAGGCAAGTGGCACCGAAGACGCCGCAGAACCGCAAGAGAAACCTGCACAGCCGAAAGATGCCGACCCAGCAGAGTCTTCAGTTGAAAAGCAGGTTCATTTTGATGATGATCCAGAAATGTATGTATTCGTCCCATGTCTTGTGTAATTTTCGTTATGCTAACGTCGTCTCACCTAGCATTACTGCTCCTTTGACCCGTGACGGCGGTGGCCCACCAGTCGAGATGGGCTCCACAGGGAATGAGGCAGAGGATGCAGCTGAAGAATCATCTGGCGAAGTCAAACCGCCGTCCGAAGAGGCCAATGCAACGACAGAAGATACCACTGGAGAGCCTGGAGGCCCCCCCGAGAATGACGAGGCGAAGGCCACTAAAGAGGACACAATTGATAGTCCACAGCAAGGACCAAATTCAATCCCAGAAGCGACTGCTGAAGCGTCCAACCCAAGTCCAATAGAGACGGAAGAAGTCATTGCTAATGATGCTTCTGCCGAAGATGATGCTAAGCCAGTCCATGAGGAGGAGACATCAAGTGCGGCCCAAGAGAGTGCACCAGCGCTCTCGGCAGATGCGAACGCCGCTTCCATCGAAGAAAAGACGGGCGAGCCAGCTAGTGAAATTTTAATAGATGAGCATCTTGCCCTTGAAAAGATGCTCGAACGGGAAGCACAGACCATCGCTGCACAAATATCCGAGCAAGAACCTGACACTACAACCGCTGTGGAACCAATCGAGACTATTCCTGTAGGAGAAGCGCCGACAGATGCAGAAGAAGCAGTCGAAAACTCACAATCCGATCCAACTGAAGCAAGCAAGAGGACAGATGCTCCGGCAGCCGAGCCAGCGGAAGCCGCACATGAAGCTGCAGACGAGACCAAGGATATTTCGCCCCAAATTCAACCGGAGCCAGAGACGGAAGACGCTGGTGATACTCCTTCTCCAGCTGCCGAAGCAGCCCCAGTCGAAGAACCCAGGTCTGAAAATGCAGAAACTAATGAGACGGAGAACCAAAAGATGGCAGATGAGACTGTGACGATTGATGACACCTCGGCAGAAGACCCGCCTAAACAGGAGGGTGCCTCTAAGGAGACTGACACGCCCAACGAACAGCCAGCCACAGCTCCCGAGCCGGAGACCGCCAGCGAAGATCCTGTCACTGAAGCGTCAGCTGCGGTTGAGGCTGCTCCTGAAGAAATAACTGTCGCCGATACCGCGCCGATGACTGAGGTTAAGACCGAGGAAATCCCCAATACTTCCCAGGAGACTCCTATAAATTCTGAGGAGCCTGTTGCAACCAAGGAACCCGCTTCTATCGAGGAGCCTGCTGTCGTCGAAGAACCTGCTGCCGTCGAAGAATCTGCTACCATTGAGGAGCCTGCTGCCGTTGAAGAGCCTGCTGCTGTCAAGGAACCCGCTCTTGTTGAAGAGCCTCTTACTGCTAAGGAGTCAGCTGTTGTTGAAGAATCTACCTTTGCTGAAGTACCATCTGCTGCCGAAGAACCATCTGCTGCCGAAGAACCATCTGCTACCGAAGAACGTCCTGCTGCTGAAGAACCGGCTCCTGTCGAAGAGCCTCCCGCTACCGTTGAGGAACCTGCTATTGTTGAAATTGCTGAAAAGCTCGTTGAAGAGGAGCCAACTGCCGAAGTGCCTGCTGCAGAACAGACCTTAATGGAGGAATCTACTGCTAAAGAAGAAGCCGTTGAAGCACCGGCGGATGCTGAGAGCAGCCCCCCTGAAGAAGCTTCTGAGCCTGCTGCAACGGAGGATACTGAAACTACACCTGAGCCCATAGCAACCAAGGTTGAAGTCGGTCTTGAAGTACCTGCCGATCCCACGCCGGTTGAAGAGACTACCAACAAAGCGGCCTCTGCTGAAGAAGTTCCGCCCCAGGATGCCACGGCTGAGGATACTGTTACTGAGAAATCTGTCGCCGAAGAAGCTGCTTCTGGGGAAGCTCCTGTCGAGAACGGCCTCACAGAGAACACCCCGATGGAAGAAACGTCCAAGGAAGCTCCTGTAGATGAAGCACCCGTAGTTGAGCCCGTGCCTGAGGAGCCTGCTGCCAGTACAGAAGCAAATACCAAAGAATTGGCTGCAGAAGAAGCAGAAGAAGCACCGGTTGAAGATGCGCGAGCTGTTGAGCCCATTGTTGAATCCGCTCCTAGTGTCGAACCAGAACCTGCTGAATTTGCTGCTGGTGAAGCTTCTGCTCCTGAGCCAGTCTCTGAGGAAATTCCCGTTCCAGAAGAGCCCCCCGCTGTTGAAGCGCCTGTCTCTGAGGAATCTCCCGCTGTAGAAGACATCTCGACTGCTAACGAACCAGCTCCGGAAGAGACACCTGCTGCCGAAGTAGAGCCCACTGTAGAAGACAACGCTCCTGTAGAAGCTTCTTTTACGGAAGAAGCACCTGCTAAAGAAATATCACCCATTGAAGAAGCGGCACCTGTCCTGGAAGCAGAACCTGTTGTGGAAGCACCTCTTGCTGAAGAATCAGCGGCGCCTGTCGAGGAAGCAGTAGCGGTGGAAGAAGCAGCTGCTCCTGTAGAAGAAGAAGCAGTACCTGTCGGCGAAGCGCCTCCTGCTAAAGAAGCAGCACCTGCTGAAAAATCAACACCCGCTGAAGAAGCAGAAGCGCCTGTCGAAGAAGCGGCACCTGTGGAAAAGGCGGTACTACCTGTCGAGGAAACACCTCCGGTCGAGGAAATACCTCCTGCTGAAGAAGCCCCCCCTGCTGAAGAGGCAGCAGCACCTGTAGAAAAAGTAGCTCCTGTAGAAGTAGCATCCGTCGAGGAAGCACCTCCTTCCGAAGAAGCAGGACCGGTCGAAGAAGCGGTACCTGTCGAAGAAGCAGTACCTGTCGAAGAAGCAGTACCTGTCGAAGAAGCAGTACCTGTCGAAGATGCAGCACCTGTCGAAGATGCAGCACCTGTCGAAGATGCAGCACCTGTCGAAGATGCAGCAGCTCCTGCTAAAGAGGTACATGTTAAAGAGACACCTGCTGAAGAACCATTACCTCTTGAAGCAGCAGAACCTATTGAGGAAGCGTCTCCTGCTGGAGAAGCATCTGCTAAAGAAATACTACCTATTGAAGAAGCAGCACCTACTGAGGAAGCAACAACTATTGAAGAGCGCCTATTAAAGAAGCTCCTAGAGAGGAAGGAACAAGCAGCCCTTGCAGGAGAGGCTCCTGCTGCTGAAGCCCCGAGCGCAGAACACGCTGAAACCGCTGAGAGAGGCTTGCCCACCACCGAAGCGGCCGCAGTTGCTGTTGAGACGCAGGAAGCGAAGGAGATTCCCCCAGTGGCCGCGGCGCCTGATGCGCCGAAACCTCAGGTAAGGGAATATTTCTGGCAGCCTCACAAGATTAACCGATTTCGATGGATGGCGTTCAGTATGTCTTCCTCAATGTCTAAGTGTCGTAGAAACTGGGTTCAAGATCCTGGCGAGTCTACATAGCACGTGGCTGGACGCGCGTACTAACCAGAAGACACAGCTCGCTGCCGCTGAGAGATCAAACGACGAAGCCAAGGACGACAGATCGCGCGAGGCCGAGGAGAGCATGGATGTTGTTGGAAAGCTGCGGGGCGAAGAAAAGTCTTCGAGGAGACATTCGCGAGGTAAGGAAGAGCCCCTCCCCTGTTTGCTTGAAGATACCCTAGGTGTTGAGACCAATGATCTTGCTGGAGACGAACCTGAACTGGCCCCTGAACTTGGGCCTGAGGATCTTTCATCCCGAGAGAAAGATCCTGGAGCTTTGGACAAAATTGAGGCGAGTATGGCGACGGAATGCCATACTCTTAAACAGGCGTCACAAAATGAGGCGCTCGCGGAAAGTTTTCCCCTGGAGGAGCTAGGTGATTATCCCACAGACGAGATCATGCGGGAGGCAGATCTTGCCAGTGATTCTGGCCCAGAAGCCCGGAGTGTATTGGTCGTGCACACTCCGAGTGATGCACTGGCGCTGTCCACAGCCAACAGTCAGAGCAGAATTCTCGATGACCCGCAGCATCTATATGCAAAAGAGGACGAGGCCGAAGGGTTGCGCAAAGGTGAAGATCTAGGGTATTTGGAGACCATGGAGCCCAACGTCGAAACCATCCCAGTCGGTACTGAGGATCAAGCAGTCGATTCAACATCACCAGAAGTGCAGGCTTCTTTGGAAACACCACCAGCTGGATTATTAAGCACATTGGATGGACCTTACTTGGATCTACAGTCGCACAAAGAGCACAATGATCCTAGAATCTCTACTCCAGATAACCCAGATGATACTCAATATGGTGATGCCCCAGAGGCAAGCGTACCCCAGTCTCCCAATACTCTGCCAAGTCGCACAACTCCCGATGAGTCAGATATTGCCGGTATGGAGAGTTTTCACGAGCCTGCAGAAGAAATTGTGGTCAGAAAGGATTCATTTTCCCCTCCGGACGTTGCTGTTGTAGATGACACGACGCGCGCACCCGAAGATCCAACCCTTACAGACAAGCTCGCTCCCAAATCTGGGGCCTTTAGTGGGATGAGTCCATCTACCATTGAAGATTTCTCTGTTAAGAAAGGGGTCACCACCTATGAGGCGGTTGATATTGAGCTGCCACCCTCCCCTAGTCTCTCGCAGACTGGGTTCGACCCAGGGCCAGTTACAACCAGTATCAATGTGAGGGTCAACACTCCATCAAAGAACCTGGCGGTCGGTGCGGAGTCCTTCCGTAGGGAAGCCGCGCACGGATTATATTATGTTCAAGATAGAGCGGGTGAGGCTGTGGCAGAGCGTATCAGTCAGTATAGTCCTAAAACCCAGCCGTTCGTGAATAACGATGCCGAGATCTCGGCGTGGGAGACAATGGATGAATATGAGACTTCAGAGCAAGTTTGGGAGACGACCGACGACGATGAGACGATGGAGAAGTCAGGAGCCGATTTTCGACTCACAAGAGAGCAACACCCTCTGAGTGATATCTCTGAGGTTGCTCAGGAACGCAGCGAGAGCCCCTGCAACAGTCCTAGAAACGTTGGCAACGACGATGCTCGTAACTTCAAGCCTCACGATGAGCTCTCGCATAATCTCTCCAGCCCCAATTTGGTATCTATGGAAGAGCCCAATGTGGAAGCAATGAAAGCAGAGATGCTGCGTACTGCTCTACAGATTGGAAGCTTAGATACGCCTCACCAGCAAGTACCCCCATGCGCGCCTGTGCCCTTAGAAACACACAATGCCGAGGAGGTGTCATCAATTTATTGCTTAGAATCGGTACAAGAAGCAGATCCGCTCAGGCCTCTGCATGATGAAGTCATTCATAGAAGACACTCTCCGAATGCCGCCGACGGAAAGGAACCTCAAGACCAGTGCACATTTGAAGACCAGATAGATCAGATGGCTTGGCAAGAGTCTGCAACTCCTTCTATGCCAGAATATCCGGAATTCCAACCCCATTCTCTCGATACTATCACTGAAGGCTCCGATGACGAGTTTGTCGTTCAGAGATTGGGCGCGACAAGTTCTATTGATAGCCCCAATGAGTTTCACTCACCTACTCCCACTAGACCTACGGCATCATTCTTAAACGACGATCCTCTTGAACCTATTTCTCATGAGACCCCAGTGGAGCACTCTTCGAGTGAGGCTCAAGTTGGTCCATTCACAAGGCCATCCACCCAGATAGCCGTTCTAGACGCAACGCATGTCATCGCTGGAAACGAGGCACTAAGGTGGCCAGCTACTTTAGAGGAGGACGCAGATGATAGCGAAGTCGAAACACAGCGACTTCCCCATGTTTTCGATTATACCAGGTTTGTCTCTGAGTTGCCCCCTACCTCTCAGTCCGGCGGAACTGGGCATCGCTCTTCCGATGGAGAATATAAGGAATTGGTAGCACCTTTTGAGACTCGAGGGAACGATATCAGTCATTTTAGCCAACGTTTCGGCATAATCCAGAGTGGAATCGAAGCAAATCAACAAATCTCACGAGATGGCTTTTACTGGTCGTCTACTCGTTCAAGTTCGGTAGACAGATCTAATCAGATGGGCTTCGAGCCACTGTTAGATGACGAACGTCTGGGCACTATTGATGTTACCTTCGCCCCGACTAAGGATCTCGCTACAAGCCAGTTCCACGACCAGGCTTTGAGGGACGCTGGTATGCCAGGCCCTGAATTCATACCAAGCAGCTCTAGTGAGGCTCACAAGATTGACCTTGCTTCCGATCTTGATAGCCTCCGAAATGCTGAGGCATTAGCCCATGAAGATGATAGAGTCAGAGATTTCCGCTTTGAAACGTTGCCGGATGGTTCATTCGTGTCTCCTGGATTTATAGGTCCTGGCGTGGACCTACTCGAGAATCGCACATTCTTTCAAAGAAGCTCAATCTCGCCGGGGGGTGACATACTCCCAGGTCGGCCAAATCTAGTGCATTCAAGCACTCAAACTGACGAAGATCTCCCACACGGCCCTCGCTCTCCGTCAAGTTACGGATCTGACGAAGAGCCCCGGTCCCCTACGCCGGCGATCGTCTTGCCAGACCTCAATGATCCTAAAGTCAAAGCTTTAGGAAGGGCTAAAAGTCTCAAAAAAAAGCGCCGCCAGCGCTTCCGAGAGGTAGAGGAGACTGTAGCAACAGCGGTAGTTATATATGCCACCGCACAGAAACTCAGCCCTCCACCAAGTCCGCCTCGAGGCTCTGGCCAGTTTAACAAGAACATTACAGAGACACTAGGTGCTGTTCAGGGACCAGTTCAGGCGTCTTCAGATGTTGTATCATCAGAGTCATCGGCAGAACACAGCGTTGACGAGAGTGACTTTTCACCAACTGTTGCTGACCTTTCGACAGATGATGAACGGCATCACCGGCACCGATCCCACCGATCCCACCAACATTCGTCACGATCCAAAGACAGTGTCGGCAGCGACGAACAACGCCACCTCCACCGCCACCGTCACCACAGAAGCAAAGACGATGGTGGGCAATCCCTCAAGACAAGTTCGGACCGATCAATTTCTTCGCAACACATTAAAGAAGAATCCCGACGACATGACAGCGGCCATGAGGGTGCACAAAGTTCCTCGCAGCGCCGACGTCGCACCCCTGAAGAACAAGCCGCCCATGATAAGCGTAAGGAAGAGCGCAGGGCCCGGCGTGAACTAGATCGCGAAAGAGATAGAGAACAAGAACGAGACTACAAAAGTAAAGAAGCCGAGACCACGCCTCCTACTAGTGAAAGACAATCCCCGCGCAGTTCGAGGCGGTCGGGTCATTCCGACTTACGGCCTGGCCCTTCTCACTCGGAACGCCGTGTGTCAATTAAAGAAGAGCCATCACCAGTTTCAAACAAGAAGTTTTTCGATTTCAGGCGCGGCGAAAGCATCCTAGACGCGTCTCGCGTGTCGCCAGAGGCTGAAGCCGAATCACCTAAGCGCCCCAGCACATCGAAGTCGCATTCTAGGTCGCATCGTGAGTCGGGTGACTCACCACGGGCTCACCGGACTCATCGAGATCACAGGGAGCCGCGAGAATCCCGGGAGTCCCGAGAGCACAGAGAACCCCGGGAGCTAAAGGAGCATCGGGAACACAGAGAACATCGGGAACCTCGAGAATCGGGCGAAGTCCCGAGACCCAGAAGCTCGAGACATCACGACGAGCCACGTGAGGAGTCGTCAAGAAGGCATCGGGAGCGATCTTCACGGGCCAAGGTGGATGAAGACCCAAAGTTTTCTACGCGCACAATGCCCGAGAGCGAAGGCCGGACCTCGACGCGATCCAGAGCCGATAGCGCCGCTAGGATGTCCACACGATCTCGAGGCGATAGTGACGGCAGGCCCTCTTCGTCGTCCCATAAGCCGCGCTCATCTAACAGCAAAGACGAGCATCACAGACACACATCCCGACGTGAAGAGCGGCAGAGAGAGCGCGACGCAGAGAAGAAGAAGAGAGAGGCACCACCTAGCGGCTTTAAGGGCATGTTCAAAAAGCTATTCACTTAATAATCCACTAGAATAGGGATTGGAGAAAATAGCAAATGAGTCAGAGGAAGAAAGGCATGCGGAAGACCGATTACCGCAGGATAATTTGAGGGGGCGTGAAGAAAGCTAGAAGGCAACATTGTCGGCTGCTTCACTGCTGTTTGGTATGTATGCGTGTATGGTTTGTTGTTTTTCCCTTCGACAATGGACCTGAAAGCTTGGCGAGATCGGTATTCTGCCTTACTTTGCATTGCTTTCACTCTTGTGCTTTTCTATTCTTGCTTGTATGAGAAACGAATAATGCCTTTTCATTTCTCTCTTCATATTGTACGACTTTCTAAACTCACATATATGTATCAAATAATGAAGTTTTATTACTTGAAATGCATCTATTAGCAGCCTATCACCTGCACAGAATCAACCACAAGAGTGCTTAAACCACCTAACTGCATAACTCACTGTCTTGGCAGTCTCAGCCGTGTGATAGCGGACTAACCTTGAGGCCTGGTTACTTGATGCTTGATAAGCTGAATAGCCTTCAGCGACGAGCAAGTTCATTGGAAGAAAATGAAATCACTATTAGTGCCTTGATATTATAAAATTCGAGGTCTCAGCTCCTGTGACAATTATTTTGGCGGCTCCCTCAACAGAGAATCCTATCGCAATAGTCGTTTTACCGATTCTCTTCAATCAAGATATCTAATCTGTACCCTTCCAACATGAGGGTTTCCAAAAACTGACAATGGACCCCGCCTTGAAATCTGCAGATGAAAATATGTCATCATTAGAAACACGCGACGATGCCTCACTGGTTTCCTATCCTCCCTTCGCGCTGAGCAACTGCATATTCAGCGAGGATGGCAGGAATTCACTAACTGCGTCTACGCCATTCACAACATGTTTGAAGATCTCTCCGAAAAGAACGCTCGGTTTGTCGCTCTCAAGGCGGCAGCGGATAATTTTCTTCTAGAAGATTTTGGGGTCAGTGACCGTCTCGGTCGCCTTTCAAAGATGATTAGTTCTCACCTTTCGGCTAAATATGACACTGTTGGATTTCACGTATTTCGGCTGTAACGCTCACTCTACCTGTTGTAGGAGGCTCTGTATTAGAACCATGAACCGTCAGCACCAGCCCTAAATGAAGAAGTTAGCAGAAACAGTGGCGATTACCACGCCATTGTAGAGACATCTGACGGATTGGAACATTTGCCCAGGTATGAGCGGTAAATCAAATGTTTCAGCGAGAAATGGAAGATATATATTCTTACCTACCTATTCAATGGGATATGTTAAGCGTCGAAATATATATGCACAGCACACGTTTAGGATTGATCAGGAGTGCCGGTTTCTTATTTTCTTTCATCCCATCACTCATGTATCTCCCGTGTTGCATCTGGGCGGGCTCATCCATCTTGGTTTCTTTTTTTGGGTAGTGGTTTTTGGAATTGTACATTATTACTCGGTTAGCGACGATTGATATTGTGTGTGTGTGTCAAATCACGTCGTATCATATGGCTTAGATAGACAGCATGGACGAGGAAACGAATTGAATGAATGATCCGATTGAACAACCTCAGCTTTTGAGATCTCGACAAGGCTGCCATTCATTGAATCTGAAGACCTTTATACAATTAGCAGTAAATCCTACACAGTTGTTGACATATCTAGCAGTACTACTAGGAAGTTCAGTATCCAGTGCGCATTGGTTTTCACTGACAATAGTTGTTGTCATCCTATTGTAGGCGCATCTCTGATGCCGCCCATACTATCATCACGAGAATGATGTTAGAAGAAATGTCTCCCGAGTTATTGACGATGTTAACCGGTCTCGCGGCGCCGAGTGCGGACATGACAAGCAAGGATTCCCGCGGTCGCAATTACGTAGTATTATAGGGGCGGTTGGAGGGGATATCACCAGAATTATTGGTCGTTGCGATATGCAACACTGACCAATAGTTTGGACGAACAGGCGACCGAAAAGAACGTTTCAGCTCATCGCGGTTCCACACGGCAGCGCCCCCAAAAAGATTTCTCCAGCTCGACGCCAGACAGCTATTATCGCATAGGGAAGACATTTCTTGACAATTCATTCCTCTTTCGCCGTCCGTCTCTATTCAAGGTCTAAGCACACCGACGAAAGGAATTTCTTCCATAACTATTTGGGTAATCATCAAAGATACGTTCGGCACGTTCCACAATATGTCCGACGATCAGTATGCTCTCCAGCTTCCCACGGTATCACAATGATATTGATTTACGTTAACCAATGTTTTAGCAAAATCGCCGATAACGTCGCGGAAGAGACCGACATACAGAAGACCGAGGAGGATAATCAAGCTGACAACAGTGAAGCTTGGGGGGGACGCCCCAAATATGTTGCTACGGGAACGGTACGTTCAGTCCGTTTCGGCTCCCATACTTTCTACCATTCGCCGCGTTGGGTTGTGTGGTCGCTAACAGCTCGGCCATTCGTGGGCTGCACAACCATTTAGAGCAAATTCGCCGTCAATGATTCAGTTTATTACCAAGTAGGAACCGCGCTCCACGGCCCATACCTAGTTGCCAAGGTTTGCCGACCCCAAGTCTACATGCTCTGCGATGCCAACGGCGCCTACCTTCACAACGGGATGGAATTTGTCGAGACTGCGCTGCTCAAGTCACGAGTGCCTGTTTAGGCATCTCCGGGGGATGTGTGAAAGGCATCTGGAATTTGAGCATCGGCGCTATGGAATACCACGAAGGGACCGTGTGTTATTTGTGAGCTCTGCTAATTCCAACGAGGTTCCCTAATTACATCACAAGATATTCATTGTCCGTCCGCTAGCGAGCATTTTTGAGTGTATCCAAGTTGAATCAAACCCTGCATGCTACGTGTACGCCATTCTTTCTTTAAGAAGTATTTTCTACAACATAGGATCAAATGTTGAAGTGAACCCCACGGGGGGTAGTCCCCCATACTTAGGGCTTGCATTCAGGAGATAGACTACTCTACACTTCCTGAATCCTTCATTTCTTTCGCAATTGCACATTAAAGATGAAGAACTTAGTGATCTCGAGAAATAGAAAGTTGTATTCATGAAGGTGGTGAAAAAAATCGCTGCTCTGCCTCCCTTTTTCGCGTAGTTGACTGCCTTTTACCCCTTTTTTATACCACCCTTGCTAGCCAAGCCCATTTTCCAGCTGACTAAGTTGTTTTCAAGTCACCCACACCACTTCAATGTTAGAAAGCCCCTGTAAAATATCATGTTCTAGAAGTTTTAGACTTTGTGATGACTTTCTTGTCTTCAACCCACCAAGAAGCTTGGATCTCATCCGTCAAGCGACGAGATTTCCCATGTCGGGACCCAGGAATGCATTCCCCAGTTATATCTTCAAGCTCTAGGTGACGTAGGTTTGTGTTTTCGGTGGTGATAAAAATCCTCAAGTTATCTTGCATAACGAAGGATGGATCGCTTTGGTATTGCGGGAGCAATGTATCGGGGACCTCGATGTCGATGATAGTGCGCGAAGGCTTTCCCATCACAGACACCTCCATATACCCTTCGTCGCTCGGGAATACTTGTTGTACGCCGTAAAGCGGGGTCAGATTGAAGACGGCGACGAAAAGAGGCTGTGACTGCGTATTATACACCATGATCTCCCAAGAGGACACCACTGATGGCTGATCAGGCGGGCGCTCCCACGGGACCATTCTTAGATTGAAGGGCACCGTCGATTGGTAAAGTCGCGGGGGAGTCCTAATGGCTACCACCTCTGCATATAGTTTGAGATGTTGTAACAGACCCATCAATCTTCTCGTAACTTCTGCCATTGGGGTCCACTGATTCCTACAATAATAACCACATTCTATGATTAGCAACACGCCAGGCCCTGATGGCAAGCATCCGTTTAGTATGATTCAAAAGGGAAGAACGAGAAGAGACTGAGAGGACTGACTGATCGAAATTCAATTGCGGCAGGTTCGGATAAGGCTTGTCATTACGATCATGAACCTCAATCGAGGTTGATCTGACATGTATGAAACAGGTTGGCTTGAGGGTACTTGATTTGTCTCCAGGAAAGCATAATCGCCAGGGGGCGACCGGGTCATTATATGAGAGCCACTCTTTCTGAACCATTCGAACCACAATGTGAGATAGAACATCATCCCTTGGAATTATCTGTGCTTCAGCAACCCTGGACCTTTGCACGAGGCTTGCCAGCCAGCCACTCTGAACAAGCCTGACACGATTTTCTGTGGGTAACATATTAGGTTCGATATATTCTCTAGCCGCGGATTCGTAATCCTTGACGGAAGTAATGATAACCTTCAAGGTCGGGGCAAGAGTGGCAGGACCGTGAGATGCTTCCTTGGTGCTCGGACGAATTTGATTCGATGACTTACATATCGGGTTAGCATTTGAATTCAGCTCTATATAAGCCAAGTAGACCCGATCACACTCACAGCGGCGGGATCATATACACTGTAAATGTCGCCAATGTTCGAGCCATCAACTGAGCCTCTGTCAATGAACATGACTTCGGGCCTGACCTTTGTAACACTGGCGACAGTGGAGGCGTCTCCGCGGACTGAAGACAAAAAAAGGAATCGATTTCTAGGACCAATAAGCATAGGTTTCTGTTGAGTGATTTTGCCGAACGTTCCCTTCAGCGCGGATTCTAGAATCCCTTGGAAGATGTTGTATGTTAGGAACGAGCGTTGGTCCCGGAGATTCTTTAGCTGAGATATCAATGTGGAGGTCAGAGCTCCGTGTATTCTGTTTCCGGCAGCAGGGTCCGGGCCTTCTATAGACTTCTCATGAGGCTGGCAAGCAGCGATGACGTTATATTCTCGATCGCGGTATAACCAACCTTTGCGTAAGCTGGCATCCCTGGAGCTGCTTGACAGACTTGGTTCAGCGTTGTAGTCTCGCGGATGGATTGCAAATGCCTGGCTTGACGGTTTGCTTCGAACTGCCGAGTAATGCCCGTCCCGGGTCATCCCCCCGGAGAAGCAACAGTCCAGCGTGACAAGTAGGGTTAAGTTGTAGGGCGGTGCGGCCAACTCATCCAATTTTTCCCCGAACATGACATCTGTCATCTCGTTGTCGATGAAACAAAGTCGTTCGTCCTGATCGGTCTTGGACTTCCTGTCTTCGTGTAGCGTGATTTCCCGGTTGCCATGGCCAGAAAAATGGACGTGCACAAAGTCTCCAGGCCGAGCTTTGCGTCTGATGTGATCAAGAGAATCGACGAACTCCCAGAATGTCGAAGGCAAGCTTGGGGGATCCTTCTCAGTAAGAGGTGCGTGAGGGTCGCGTGAAAGATGCAAGCGAATATTGCTGTTCGGGATCTTTAAGGAGGAATGAAGGAACTTATAGACTGCCACGGCATCATTACATGCCCCTCTTAGGTTCATACCTTGATGGGTTTCCGAGTACCAGTCAACGCCCACCACAATTGCCCATGCGGATGGGGCTTCGGTAGCGCTCGACTCGTCTTCCGGCATGTTAGACGCTGTTACAAGACGCACTTAGTCGTTAGTTCCTATAGAAAGGCTTGATCACATTTTCACCTGCGACGTAATTGATTAAATAAAATAGTACATCTTCATGTTAATGTTAGTTATATGCATACGTGTCGACAGAAAATAAGTCATTTCAGCCTACCCCGCCAAGGTTGCCTTATTTTGCCTTACCAGGACTTCATCAGAACGCGCCATAGAGCTGAAACATCCAGCGCCCGGTCCTTGCTGACCGCAGTGATAGGCAGCCAAACAGCAGGCGATAAGTAAGATGGTGTGTGGCCTGCCAGCTCTCACATCCCGACAAGTGCATGTTACAGAGGCCATGATTGGACCATGAACCACCCTTCCAGGCCTTTGGCAATGTTGTATGACGGGAAACTATCCTGGCGAGGCGGATGAAGAAAAACTACGGACCCCTGTGGTGTGGGTAGTGTGGGAAGGGGGTCCGTAGTTTTTCTTCAACCGTCTCACCTGGCTAACATACATGAACGGCTCAAAGGATGGCACTGCATTATCAAGATCAACCCCTCATCATGGTGCCCTATCGGTACTTCATTGGTGCTAACAGGGACTTGGGGATTCCGGCTTCGCGTGGCGTATCGCCCATCGTCGGAACCGAGTGTGATAATATGCATGTGATGAATGTGCGTAATAATAGCATGCCACATGGGGATTGGATGATGCATTTGTTGCCTTGCCAGGCAACGATGCGCCCAACTTATTTGGCCTAGCTAAAATCATGCTATGGGGGATAGACTTAATGACGTACTTTCAAGCCTGATCGTGATCCGAACGAACGGAAAACTATCGATCGCCAGGTAGTTATTCTTTCCGTTTAGTCCAGGCCTCGGTATTATTGCATGCTTCTTTCCTGAGTCCCATCAACTGATCACTCCTTTGAGGTGCATATTCTCTCCGTCTCTAAGCCAACGGCTGTCGCTGTTCCAATGATTAGTCATCTGGCCCGTTAGACAGCACGGATTTTCTGTAAATCCCTCGACGATGAATGAGGTCCAGAGCACAGGGCAATCAAACAATGCCCAAATTTCAGTCGATGATTTGATAGAGAAGGTGAAAGAGTTAAACGCAGAATACAAGCGTTGTGCGACGCTTGAAATATGTGTTCTCGCGACGCAGCTTGCGGAGCAGGCCCTGGAACACGCGCCCCCAGGCCACAACAAGCGGTGGGATATCCTTGCGGATATAGGGTGGTGGAGGCATCGGTTATTCATCAACCACTCAAAGGAGATCAGTGATATTGATAAGGCTATCAACGGCGCGCAAGAGGCTCTCGATCTGGCACCGGATGAAGATAGTCGTATTTGGAGAATGTGTCAACTGGCGACGTACAAATGCGAGAGAACGCTATGGACGCACTCCGTGGGCGATATCAATGACGCAGTATCTTTGTACGAGGAGGCAGAAAGGTTATTAAAACCAGATAACCCGATTCTTCTGGGCGCGGTTCTCAGGGAGCTGGCATCTTGTCTTGACCGCCGCAATGACCTCACCTCATCGATGGCAGATCTTGATCGAGCAATCGAAACCTATGAACGAGACCAACACGTATCCCCAGGGAACAAGAAGTCTCTCAATGGTCTAGCTCTGTGTCTTCGTAAGCGAGGAACAGTTTTGTTATCTATTGCGGACGTGGACCGGGCAGTCCGCATTCTCGACAACCTCGTCTCGAGCTACCCGCAAAATGCACTGTACCTTACGGAACTTGGGATGACATTGAATCAACGCTATACTCTAGACGCTGACCCGAATGACCTCGAGGCTGCCGTTGATCGAGGTCGAGAGGCTGCTCTATTGAGTGAATCTTCAGATACATCCGTTCAGCTTCACGCGTTATCTTGCCTTTCTAGTTCTCTCGGCCAGAGATTCGACCAATGGGGAGACCCAGAGGACTTGGACAATGCTTGTGAGCTTGCCAGCGCCATAGTTGACGCGACTATCCCGGATCCTGATCTCGCGATGAGACTACACAATTATGCAATGAGACTTCTCAATCGCTTCGATACATGGGAGGATCCCGACGACCTTCGAATTGCCGAGAAGTGCCTCAATGACGCTTTGAAACTCGAGTCTAACTCTGCTGGGAATAGTGAAACCTTCGGGTGGGCGGCTTATAATATTCTTGTCAGTCTTTCTATCGTCAATTCTAGGCGATTCGAAATTACTAGAGACCTCCAAGATCTCGATTCGTCTCTTCAATACCTATCCAAGGCACATACTCGACCAGAATATGATATATGGCTGGGTGGGCGGCTGGTCAGAGATCTTCTCACGCGGCATTTGCGATACGGCTCTATCGAAGATCTAGATTTTGCCATCAATCATTTACGGGCAAATTTCGATCTTCCAGCTACAGATGTTATGAAGCTCGGATATTGGAGCTTATTGTCCGACTGTTACAGTCAGCGAGGCGGACGAGCCAGAACCTGGAGCCAGTCAATAGAAGATGCTAATAGTGCTATCGAAGTTATGGAGATGGTGGTAAAGAAGACCCCTCGCCACTTTAGACGGCGCGCAGGATTCCTGGCGGGGTTGGCCGAAAAACTCCGATTTCGAAGCGATATATATGGAGATCAGGGGCTTAGGAACGTCAAGGACCTTGAGGATGCTGCAGAATATGCTCTTGAAGCTTGTTCTTGCAGCCATGAAAATAGCACTATCTCCCGCGTGGCCCTCTTAGTGCTAGGCAGATGCTACCTCGAGCGATCGTTTCTCACGTCAGGGGTTCCGGCACTGGAATTTGTGGATCAAGCTATCGCCACGCTCGAGAAAGCCGGTGGAATCGGCTTCGACACTGCAAAAATTCCTGAAAATAGCGAGCCAGCGCAGAATATTTCGCCGTATGCTCAAATCAGGATGCACCCCGGACTGAGAGAAGAAGTTTTTATGTCCCTTGCACGAGCTTATTATGCACGGACAGGGTTTCCGGCCATACGTTCTCCTGCCCAGGTGACTGAAGACTTCCAAAAGGCGGAGAAGCTGTTCCAATCATGTCTCGCATCGTCAGAAGTTCCAGTCATGCAACGAATAATGGCAGGTATGTGGCTTGCTGGAATACGTGTTGAAATGAGCCGACTTAGCGAAACTGTACAGGCTGAACAGCAGGTTCTTGCGCTTCTTCCGCATCTTACTCTGAGGTCACTATCGCGTTATGACCAGATATCTTTGCTTCAGAACCTCGTAGGACTTTCTCGTGCCACAACTAGACACGCTCTAGAATCAAATACATCTCCTGAGGAAGCCCTCAAGTTTCTAGAGCAAGGTCGCGGCCTTATGGCCCGTGTCTCCATTGAGTCTCGAGCCGATGTCTCGCGTTTGGATGACGCGCAAGCTGAAGCTTTTAATAGCGCTCGTGATAGCGTAAGGAGATATGAGAAGTGTATACCCAGCTATTCAGACGGCGATCCGTTTACGCCTATGATAACATTGCTGTTGGAGTCTCATAAACGCTATCTAGCGAATCAGGAGCTCCAGAGGATCATTACGACAATTCAGTCTGACCCGAAGACGAAGCATTTTCTTGACTCACCGCCCCTCGA
The DNA here is from genome assembly GCA_022593225.1 of Xylaria sp. FL0064. Lineage (NCBI taxonomy): Eukaryota > Fungi > Ascomycota > Sordariomycetes > Xylariales > Xylariaceae > Xylaria > Xylaria sp. FL0064. The sequence continues at coordinate 824,133 of JAJKLE010000007.1, read as the reverse complement.
GGAGGTCCGAGATGTGTTAGGAGACGATACCATAGTCGTAATCAATGCTGCAGACGGATGTGACGCATTCATTATCGACAACAAAAGGAATACTGTCAGAGTTTTGAATCTTCCACTGCTCACGTGGGATGACCTTGAGGCATGGACTGCGCGCTCAAAAGCAGCGAGACCCTTGGTAGACGTCTCCATGCTAAGCTGGCTCTGGAATGTAGTTGTTCACCCCATCTTGGACTATCTCGGATTTGAAAAGGACGTGGCGCCAGATCCGCGACCACCTCGCATCATATGGATTGCGACTGGGCCACTGTGCCATTTACCCCTTCATGCGGCCGGGGTATACGATGGAGTGTCACGCACAACTATGGATTATGTCATGTCCTCTTACACCCCATCACTCAGAGCCCTTGTGGATAGCAAGAAAGCAAAGTCTGTAGACTCGGTTGAGGCAAAAAAGGCATTACTTGTCAGCATGGGGCATTCTCCAGGTCTCAGACCACTTCCATTCGCCAAAAAGGAGGTCCAAAAACTTTCAATTGTGTGCTCTTCAATGAGTCTTGAAACTGTCTGTCTTGATGAGTCGACACGGGCCACAGTACTTGCTCAGATCCCCGGCTGCGCGATATTCCACTTTGCTGGGCATGCCATGTCTGATCCGATCCAGCCAGAGGCTAGCGGATTGATTTTATATGATGGCCACCTGACAGTTTCCGATCTTTTAGATCAAGGCATCCGGACGAATAATGCACCCTTTTTGGGTTTCTTGTCTGCTTGTCTGACTGGTGCCATTGATGCCGACGATCTGACTGATGAGGGGGTCCACTTGATCAGCGCTTTTCAGCAGATCGGATTTCGCCACGTCGTCGGAACACTTTGGCAGGTTGACGATGAGGTCTGCGAGAAAGTCGCCTCAGCCGTATACCGAGAGCTCGCGGAACATGGGATGTCAGATGAAGTTCTCTACAGAGGACTGCATAACGCGACGATGGCATTGAGGGATGATTGGATAAAGAATCAGATGTCCAAAGAGAATGAGAGCGGGACTGAGGAAGAGTCAAGAATAGCGTCAAGGAGTGTGCAAATTAGTGAGGCCCGGGCCAGACTTGTAATTGCTGGACATCGCCATGCTAAAGCGCGGTCTACTGGTCCCAAGATAGGTGGGAGACTTGTCAAAGCTGACTGGGTTCCCTTCATGCACTATGGTGCTTAAGGGCATTAAGCCACTACACCTCTTAAGTAAATACCTAGGTAGAATACTCCGTACTCGACTTGCATAAAGAGTTATTCATTTGCAAGGTATGTTCAAGGATTGTCTCGCTTCCAAGGTTGTCAATCACCCGACCGTTCATTGAATACCTTATCTTCAGCTCTAGTCAACGCTAAGATTCACCTCTCGAAATACAGTAGGAAAAGAATGTCCGTAGCGCCTGGAAACGCGGCCATATCTCCCGAGCAAAGTAAGTCATTTGTGTGAACTCCAAATTTGGGGGAAATACTTGCCCGAAGGCGTAGCCTCCACGATGACTTTCTAAAGATGGTCTCCCAGTCGAGGACTATCCTTCCGGATATCCACGCCTCGCCCGCCTCATTAGTGCACACCCTTCGTTCTCCATATTCCGGCGGTTTTCAGCGGTTAGGGCGCGACTGCTGCTATACCAACAAGACAAAATCGCCGAACTTGAGGAGACCCTGACAATGCTAGACGAGCGTGAGCAGAAGGTGTTGTTTCTAGGCAGCCGGCGGAGGGATGCCAACCCCGACCGGAGAACAGTACTTGCTCAACTCGAATCAGCATTGGAAGATTATGGTACGTGGATCAATATCAAATCAGAAAAGAAAACAGCCTTCTCCCTAATCTATCCCTTGAAAATATTCGGGCCAGGTAGCCAATTCTAATGGATCGACACAGATGACCTTCTTGCGCGCACTCAAGAGTCTTTGAAGGCGACGACCGCCTATCGGCGAGATGTGGCAAGCTTACGTGACTGGATTAATGATTCAGGCTGTCTGTCGCGGAATGAGTCTAAGTATCTAGAGAAGAACGACCTCATATCTCTAGTGTCATCCGAGCAGGGAGTAATAGAGTCCCTGTCAGCCGCAATTGAGGATCTCATTATTTGGATATCAAGTCGCACTCGCTGGGTAAGTAGCTGTTATGCAAGAAGCAAGTCGTCTGTCAAAAAAAAATCTGCTAATTCTTACAAGAACTTCCGCACGCCACACTCTAGGGATTCAAACATGTATATCTTTTCCGAGAATCTGATTGGGACTTTTGCCCGCATCATATTAGCCCTGTTTGCCTCTGCGACTATTTTCATCCCTATCTTGATCTCCTCGCTTATGAGCTCAGAGAGCGCCCGGCTTGTTCTCGTCGTGCTGTCTATCGCGATCTTCGTTGGTATTCTCTCTCTAACCTCGCGGCCAAGAGTAAGCGAAGTCTTTCTAGCTGGCGCCACGTATGTCAAGAGAAAAAGTCAGTCTATGGAAAAGATTATGAGACTGACCAATCATTTTTATATATCAGATATGCTGCAGTTCTTGTAGTATATGTATCCGGGACAGGGAATTAAGGCCAGAGCATCTGTTTTCTCGTCATGGTTTACCGTGTGATATCATGTTCCTGACTTTACCAAGGTCAAGGACGCTTAAAAGAAGATATTTAGACTTAAACATAATATTGCCCCCCTCTTGACGAATGATAACGAGTGGAACAAAGGGTTCTTAGGTCGCCGAAAAGACGGCACCCTGAATTCTCCCGGAGTAGCGCATCAACTCATATTGACAAGAGCGCGGGCACTGAAAATCGCGCGTTGTTTCAAGTTGTGAACGACGCACTTCGACGAAGCCGTCTAAAAGTCCAGTTGGTACATATGAAAAGGATTTTGGGCAAGGCCTAAACACCTTTGCGCTTCAGGGGATTCGTAATGAAATTCCAGCTGGTCTTCTTGGGCACACGGGCAATCCAGTACAGGAAGAAAGTGGTAACCACATTGAAAGCGATGTAGGCAAATAGAAGGCCGAGGTTACGCCATTTCTGATCGTAAAAGTTATCCACTGACGCGAGAAACTCATCAGTGGTGGTGAGTGGGCAGAACTGGCGGTTGGAGGTGGCATTCTCGTTGTACAAGGCGCCGACGGGGAAATGTGCAACGTACTCACCGCAAGTCTGGCCCTGAGGCGGCTGGAACGTTAATAACTCAAGCTTGTCGCATTGCACTTCTAGTCTGCCTAGCCCTGTAGACAGCATCGCGCCGATGATGTATGTAAATGGCGAGACGCGGTAGAGAAAGATCCAGAAACCAGGAAGCGAGGCTCGTGGGACAATGACACTGAGGAGAATGTCAACATACTATAGAGATCGAAAAACAGCGCGGAAATGCGAACAGAAAAAGAGGAAGGCAGATGTACCCGCAGAAGATCAAAGTCAGAGCAAACAAGAATAAGGACAGAATACCACCCAGTTCAGCCGTCTCTACACCGGCGATGCACATATTGGCAAAAGTAGACTGGAAAAACGAAAAGGTGATAAGAATGAAGAACATGAGACCACCTCGCTCTGTTACCGTATGACTCGGTATCGCGTTCTTGTCTATGCCCACGGGATAATAGTAAGGGAAGAAAATAAGCAAGCTTGCGAATATACCCGACGGTAACTCGACAATAATGCTCGACGTGATGAATGTATACCACGAATACATCCTCGATGCCCGTTCGAGGCCCTCGTAAAGCTGTCGTTGAATTATGAAGTGCGGCAGTGCTTGGTAAACCAAGGAAGCGAAGATGACGATTATTTGGTTACATAATAATTCAAGACCATCAGACGACCCTGACGAAGTCAAGTCCTCGGCCCCTCTTCCCTCGGGTTTTGGGGGAACTATAATGAATGAGTACGGGCTAACCGCTATTTTGCTAGAGATTCAACAGCATGAGGACTCGACATGGAACAAGAAAAAGCTGGCCCTTTTTACATGCTCTATCGCTGTGTTAAGGCAGTTCTTTCGCATGAATGGTGGAATCGAATATGGACCCTGCAAGAAGGCGCCCTGTCCCTTTCCGCACCAACTATTTGTTTCAAGGGTCATTCGTTTTCATTCAACGACCTTAGAGATGGTGTAGATTTTATAGACAAGATCGGAAGGATGGATGAAAAGGACTTTCGTCATATCCTCAGTGAAATAGCTAACAAGTCGGGAGAAGGTAACTGCAAACCCTTTATTCCTTAATACAGTTCAACTTCGTTCTTAAAGGTGCATTCACACTTCAATTTTTGCTTTCTCAAGATTAGGTATAGGCTTGGGTAGCGCGGGCCCTGGATGCATGTTCCTCTTTAGTTATATTGTCGACGATCTATGGCTATATATTTGTATACTAGTAATATTTGATTTCTAAATTGAAGATCCGACCGATTTCATATCTGAGATTCAAACTCGAGTCTATGCACTTTCCAGAATGCCTAGCCGCCCTCTACTATTCGAACTTCGTCCAAGTGAAGGCAGAAATTTAGACAAGAGATCCGATAACTTCTACCTTCTTTTGACAGCAACTAAAACCCACAAAGCCACATGTCCCGAGGACAAAATCTTCGCACTGGAGTCCCTCCTTCCGCTGTGCATAGGAAACCTTATATTCCCGGATTACGGAGAAAGTGGCGAGGTGATTCTTAGACGCACGACAGCTCGGTGTTACAACGCGAGTAAAAGTTTGAATGCTATGATACCTTTTGATCTGCGCTTCGAGTCTACAAACGCAACGATCTCCATTCTTTCCGGTCCGTCCTGGGTACTAGATTTCAGTTTCTCTGATGGATCAATTCACAACAATGAGAAAACATATAAAGTAACAGATACGGTCACATTGAATGGGTTCATATATCATAACGCCTTCAGCCGCCTTCTCAAGCTTGTAGATACCAAGTCATTTCGTCTATTATTTGCTACGCCGAAGAAATTGTTTTGTACAGGTATTTCTATCGACAGGATTCATCAAACTGGAACAATTCCATGCCTAGTGGAAGAAACGGAAGGCATGGTCATGATGGGATTTATGAACTGGATCCGCGAACAGAGTCAAAAGAGACTCCATGCCGGAGGATTACCTCGGTCCCTAGATGCTGCAGGACCAGGAGACTCTTCGAGGATGCCTTTCGATATAGTGTGGTTCTTTCTCATGAACCTAGATAAAAAGATTCCTCGTGGAGACATCCCGATATTTTTCCGGAAACGATTTAAGGAGCTTTCTGGGAAGACATACTTCATTACGGAACGGGGGCTTGTAGGGATAGCTACGTCCCCAGTTCAGGAAGGAGACCTCCTTACTCTATTACACGACGCACCTGTCTACATTATTCTAAGAGAAGCGAACGAACAAATGGGGGAGAGACCAGCCGAAATCCAAGAGCACCGAATAGTGGCACGGGCAGCCGTCGACGATAGGGGTGTAGATATGCCGGCTCTGATCTCCTCTCTCCCAAGACGTTCTTTCCAGATTATCTAAGGTTCGGCGGATCCTACTGCGATTGGGTACCAACCGCAGCCTATACACTCATTGAGACATACGGATAAGAGGAAGAAGTTGGTTAGGGGGGGAGGAACACGGTATTCTATCGCTTAGGATGTACTATGTACTGAGAAATCCACGTGCCAACAGAAAAGGCAGCGAGATCCACGTGTACTAATATGACTCGACAAGGTCTCCTTCACGTCCGCTGTCCACCAACCCTGTTGTGCTACATGCGAATATCTTGTCTTATAGTCCTAAAGCATCACAAGCTCATCATGGCCGTAAGTTGATTGATGATCTCTTTTATACGATCGGATAGCCCAAAGCTGTGCACGCGAGCAACCAGAAAAAAAGGAGATTTTAACAGAGCCCCTATACCCCGAATAAGCATATCTTAGGATCGAACTCATTAAAGTCAGTATACTCAACTGCTATTGTCTGTGTCTTTGTGTCAGGGGCTAGGGTCCCAGTGAGGTAGATGGGACCCAGCAGGGTGGTCATAGCTCAGTTTTGTCTATATAATAGTCGGGTTCCCCCCTAGATCTAGTGGAAAGAGGCCCAGGAATCAATAACATTGAGTCCCTACCATATACTACAACTGCCAGTGACTTACCAGTGACCTAACTTCACTCTGGATACTAAATACCATGACACTTTGCCGCTTTTGGATCAAGTAATCAAGTACTAAATCAAGCGTGGAAGTTAGGACCCGACCAAACTCTTTTGAACAGTTCTAGTCAGCTATCGTCATGCAACGTACAGCAAGTAAATAATTCTTCATCTTAAATCTTGTAAACTCAACTGATTCTGCGCTTACGGCTTCACCTATCGCCTATCGCGGCAGTCAAGTCTCCCTATCAGGTACACTTGACCAATATTTTCTCCATAACCAATACCTACAACTTCTATATAATCTCTGTCCACTCAACGGCCTCCACGGCTGTAGGTATACGTGTCGTAATCAATGAGTAGCATCTGGGTCGTCAGATCGTGCAGACAAATGACGACACAGATAGGACTTGGTGGCGACAGGACTACACTCGCTCCATTTGACAGTAGTAGGCATCTCTTAACAGACGGGTTCGTTTGGGCAGCTAAGACTTGTAAGGCAGAGTCCATAGAAGTTTTCTAGTGTGTTCTAAACCGTGTATATCATCAGCCTTTACTACGGTCCATGCGCATAGATCGACTCTAGTATGCTAGTTATGCATATCATTTGTCGTCAAGCTGATTGAGGCTCAAGGTCGAAACACCCTGGGAGGTAAGCTACAGGGACTAGAATGTCGGGGCTGAGTAAGCTTAATGTAGGTCAATGGGTCATTGTGGCTCTTTTTGGGAGACATATACGATGTTGAGTCACAGGCGGAATCATCGCCTAGGCCGATATGTACCAAGGAACTAGCTTCGAATTTACTGAGTATATCTAAATTATTTACTAATGAGAGATGACATAGAGGACCTTCTAGAATCATCACGTCCTCCCCTAGATGACCCGTCGCATCTGCTGTTTGCCCCGCTCTCCTGCTGCTATGGCATGCTAGACAATCGGCGACCTAGGAGAGGAACACCTGTTCATCGGCAAAATGATGAAGGGTAGGGGGGCGATGGAAAAGCATTTACGTGGTAGCGAGGAAATGAAAGAGTTAAAAAAAAAGAACAGAGAAGAATAAGCCCTAGAGGAGAGACTGATAAGTATCATGGTCCATTATTTCCCAAGGCGTGCCGACATCACCGTCCCGACAACACGTGCCGTGTCTAAACCGGAATGGACAGCCGAATATCGTCAGTAGACGCACTATGGCAGGCAGGATTAGTGTGTCGTGATCATGGGCCCGTCTAGTTCTAGAAAAACCCAGTTTTGCAAAGTGGGTATCGGCTTTTTTTTTTACAATGCCATCTAAACCAAGGTACTGTATCAAGATAAATGCTTGTTGTGTCGTCATGATAATTCGGCTCTTCGTATTTCAGAAATTTTCTTATCTGCCTTATACGTTCATGGCATTCCACCGGATTCTTGCTGACCCGTTTCGAGCGACTGAGGGGTGAATAGCGAACAGCGAACAGAGACTAGAGATCTTGACAACGAGCTCGTTCATCTCGTGGTCGCCGTTCCCAGCTTTCGCGTACTTCGCTTTTCGCCGACGGGCTCACACTAACATGCCGTAGCACCGCCCATAAAATCGAGAGACACTGCCGAGTCGTCGGTCAGCTGGTCGCCATAGTTTTTCTGCTCTCGTACAAAACCAGGTGATCCACCGCCGCCTGGCTGTCTGCCTGGTGCTGATGCTGGGGGGCGGTGCGCAGAAAGGGTTTCTGACAATGCTAGTTATTATGTTCTGCCACTAGCAGTACACAGGTAGTACATCGGTAGGTATGGTTATGCGACATGGTGTTGTTGGACTCCAAATCTCGTTCTAGCATAGTGTAGATGTACTAAGTAGGTAGGTTATTGGGCTGATGAGGCTGGGGTATGACAGCGACGGCATAGCGGAGGAATGCGCAAGGAGAAACCAATGATCACTTGGCCGCTATTCATGCGTACGATGACGGTCATGTCTGTAAGGAAGCGTTGGTGTTGTATGTTTCGCTGACCCTCCCTCCCTCTATCAAGACACTCGAGCTAGCAGTGCTGCTGAGTTTCAGGTTGAGGTTTGACGACAGAAAGCTCCCCTCACTTCACCACTGTAAAGACAAGTATACACTTGGATGGGCCGAGGGGTTCAACTTATCATGCCAGTGTCTTGCGCAAGTCCACGTTACCGGTTGCATGTCCATCATTTAACTGCGGCACTGTACTGGATACTTCTATGCTGACGTAACACACACTAAGTTTACCCTTCGTTTGGCGAGCACAACCAGGTCGATAGTACCTGCAATACCCCGCATCATGTACTTCCTGCCTTTTGCAGTCAATACAGTATGCTGTACCGAGCGTCAACCTGCTGATTACAGTACATGTATGCAGGTAATTGTGTACCTACCCCTACTAGTGGAAAATAGGTACTCCCCAGGTAGACATTTATCATCATCACCGCCATGGCCTCCCCAGCAGGTCCCTCATCTCTGGGACTATAGGTACCCGTACCTCGCAAGTCTAGCCCCCATCTCCTCCCGCTTTCCTTCGTCTCCCAACCCTCAAATCTTGTTCTTCCTCTCTCTTTCCACATTTCCTCGTCACAGCGACATTCCTTGCAAACTATATATTCGTATAGCGCTTTAGAGTTTACTCTTTTCGGCCAACTTCATCCCTTTGTACAACTATAAAAATAAAGTTAAGGGTTGCTACATCCAATAACGATTAGTGACGTCACGTCGTGACCCAGAGCGCAGGTCTAAGCACAAGCACCCGGGGCGCGCGGTGTTGCGCTGAAGATGGCACAAGTCTACCGAGAGCGCGATATCCGCTACAGTCGAGAACGTAGCCGCTCTTCTTCGGGCGATGAGCGCCAGTACAAGACCGTCTCTACTTACAAGGTGGGCGGTCCCAGCGGCACAAGCGCCCGCCTAGAGCGCATCGAGCGGTACGAGGAGGACGATGATCGCCGCTCGAGATATTCCCATTCTCACGCCGGTCGCGGCGGCGCTGAATTCGTCGAGGTCGATCGTCGCATAGACAAGACCGTGTACCCTGATCGTCCACGCTCTGCCTTCGATGCGCCGTCGCGAGGCTCCGATTCCTACCGTGCGGTTGAATACGAGCGCGAAGTCGAGAGAGACCGCGATTACTATCTCCCCGAGAGACAATCTCGTGCTCGAGTTGTCGAAGAAACGAGGGAGGTTGTTTCACCCCCTCGAGACCCCTACTGGGACCGCCGAAACCCGTGGGATGATCACGAGACCGATGTGCGTCTCGAGAAACGTGTCGTTCGCCGAGAATCAGATGGCGACCTCAAGGTAAAGGAGAAGACCCTAGATATCCATAGAGATAAGCATCACCACCACCACGATGACCCCCGCGAGTACAAGGAGCGAGATGTCAAGATCGAACGCCGGTACATCGACGAAAGAGAACCTCGCGACGGTGAGGTTGAGCGTTATCGTAGAGAGGTCGAATATTATTCGGCACCCGACCCTCCCCCAGCGCCTGTAGTCATTCGCCAAAAGATGCCCGAACAGAAGGTTATCGTGCACGAGGCACGTGCTCCTGCGCCCATCATTATGCCACGTGCCGATCCAGCCGTCATCGTCTTACGCGATGAACATCGCGAGCCAAGGCGGGATGAGGACTATTATCGACGACAAGATGACCGCCGCTATGAGAGAGACTCATACGATGAGGATTATTATATTAAGAGAACTGTCATACGGCGTGATCGGAGCTCGAGCTCTGATCATCACAAGAAGCGACACCTCGCTGAAGGCGCGCTTGCTGGGGCAGGTCTTGGTGCTCTTGTGGGCAGCCGCGGGGCTAACAACGGCGAGCATAAGAGTCATAAAGGGCGGAAGGTTCTCGCAGGCGCTGCCCTAGGTGCGCTTGGCACTGAAGTTATTCGCCGAGCGAGAAGTGCCTACGACGATAGACATGAGGAATACGACTATGATGATTATGATCGACAACGCCATCGGAGTCGAAGTCGGAGCAGGAGCAAGTCGCGTAGCCGTCTTGCTACCGGTCTCGCTATCGTGAGTACACATCCTAGTCGATAACCTTGACGTAGCTAACTCTTGAAAAGGGTGCTGCTGCCCTCGCCGTCGCTGGGGGCCTAAAGTATATGCAGAACAACAAGGTTGAAAGAGAAGAGGCGCACCGTGGCCGTGCCCGACGTCGCCATTCCACCGATGACTATTCTCTATCGCGAAGCGGTTCACGCCGTGGCCGCAGTCGTAGCAAGTCTAACGTGGCTAAAGCAGGAGCAGCAACTGCGTAAGAATATACCCCATTTGAGCACCATGCCCTTCTATTTTATCGACATTCTCTTCTACCCTTACTCCATGATACTTTCTAATGCTAACCTGTCTGCGCAGTGCTCTTGCTGGCTTAGTTCACCATTATAGATCCAAGTCTCGTAGCAAATCGCGCTCGAAATCTCGCTTGAGGGCAGGCAAGTAATCGAACAGTACTTCGGGAAATACATGATTCTAATTACGGGAGCAGGCGCTGAGATTGCGGCCGCGGGTTTGACTGGCGCTGCTGCCACTAAGCTCTGGGAGCGCCACAAGGATAAGAAAGACCGTGAGAATCACGCATCTGATGACGACTACTACAGTGAAGATCGCAGCCTTTCAAGAAGCCGATCTAGATCCAGGTCTCTTGGTCGCCACCACCGCCCACGAGACTCCCCGGCTGATAGAGAATTAGGCCTGGTTCACGTTCCTGATGTGGAGTACGGCAGCGAGCCCCTTGAACTCTACGAGTCGGCTTCCGAAGAGCCCAGGAGACGTCGACATAAACACCGACAGCGAAACCGATCAGCATCTGCCTCTGATGGAGAAGTTCGAAAGAAACGGAGCAAAAGTACGTTGCGCGATGTAGCGGCTGCGGGCTTAGGCACAGCCGCTGCGGCAATAGGATTGAAGAAGTATGCGGATCACAAGAAGAACAAAGACGCAGGCGAGAGATCAGGCGACAGGTCAGGTGAAAGGTCAGGTGAAAGGTCAGGTGAAAGTTCAGGCCAAGACAGTGTAGGGCATTCCAGGTCGCGAGACAGGAGCGAGAGGGCTCGAGACCGACGATCCCGGGATCGTGAGCGAAGACGTTACGAGGAAGAAGCTGCAGGGAATGCTTATTACCCTGGTTACGACGCCGACGCTCCACCCCCGTCTCCTCCCCTTGCGTCGGGAGGTTTCCCGCCTGCGAATCAACCGCCACCGCCCACCGGTCCTGGTGGCTTCACCCATCACCCGAACCAGTCTACTACGAACCTAAACAATCCATATCCTCCTTACAATCCTCAGGATTATGCTAATTTACCTCCTCCGCCCCCGGGACCCCCTCCAGCATCAGCACCGTACTTCCCACCACCGGGAGGTCCCGGTCATCCTCCTGGTCCTGAAAACGTGAGTCAAGTTCCAAATCTCGGTCTCAGCCGAACCCATCCTGATGCGTCTGGGAGCGCGACTACTAAGCAGGGTGCGTCTCCATGAATGTGCTGCCATAAGTGTGACTTTAAATGACACGTGGCCGCATCACTGTGAACAGTTTTTACTAACAAGTCGAAGATGGTGTAAGGAGCAAGTCTAGGCTGCCACTGACGCCTTCGTCGTCTGCGAGCTCTATCGCCGAACAGAAGCGAACGTCTCCCAGGGTACACTTTCGTGCTCTCTCACCACAGTCATCACAAGCTCTGCAGCAACGCCGTGAGGCGGCCAGGGAGACACCAGATACTACTGATGATGTAGACGACTCAAGGCACGAACCAAGCAGGCGGTCAAGGGATTCTCACGCGAGGACACGCTCAGAGCCCGCATCCAATCGATTGGCTCTAGACCACCGGGACAGCAGACGACGCAGTGATTCGCCAACATCTTCGGGCGATGATGAGGTGATAAACTTACCCGATCGCTTCGATTCATCGGGTCGACCCCTAGATCCACGTGACAGAACTTCACGCCGGCCCCGGGCAAGATCCGGAGAATTTGAGTACAGACCACAGTATCCTGGAGACTTGAGCATGCGAGGCGAGTGGGCGACATTTCCGATAGACGAGCATCTAAGGTTGGAAGATGTCGCGCAGACAGTCAGTAGGTTGCTTCAGGGACAGCGGGGATTTCTCGGTACTTTGGGCCACTTGTTGGAAGATCAACTTGAGCGGTAGCGTCGGCTTTTGTGTCTTTTTCCTTTTCTTTTTGCACTTTTTCTAATCACTTTTTGGAAATTATTTGTCTAAGATGGTAGTAATTTGGGGTCTATGAGTTTGGAATTTTTCTTGCCTTTTATTTAGTCTGCCAATTGTTGTTCATAGGCTCTATTATCTTGTTTTCCTTTCTTATTTTTTTTTTTTTTTTTTTTTTTTTTTTTTTTTTTTTTAGTTGTGGCTGGCATTAGAGAGACAGCATGGTTATTGATTCTTTACGACTTAATGACGAATGATGAATAACGCTACCGTTAATTATTCACTTGATTTACCTTCTCTGTTTCCTTTCCTCTTTTTTGCTATTCTCTAATTTTGGATAATCGTGCGTCGAGGACAAGATCTATCTAATACGTAGCTTTAGGAGTTATTTACAGCAGATTGGGCGAGACCGTTTTATACAATGTTCATTACTACACACATCCATACACGTGATACTTGTAATGTGAGCCTGGTTAATGACATGTTGCTATTCGACCTTGGCTATGCTAGCTTTTCTTTCTTTCCGGATTTTATCGTATATGAATAGGGAGGGCATGTGCTTAAGCTCTTTCGCCTATCTCGGTAGTTTTGTCTGAGATGTACATGTCTAGGGAGTTGGGAATTGATCGATTAGCAGATATACCGATGGACGAAAGCGACGGATGGAGATCAAACCATCTCCGTCGTCACCGACGCGTAGACAGACATAGATATATTGCATGATATCCCTTCACCGGTTGAGAACCTTGTTATTTCCTCAGCTTTTATCGGGCAATAATACGTTGGCGGGTGGACACACTACGTTCACCTAAGGGGACATTTTCGGCGTATGTAGCTCCCGTTACAGCTACGTTATTTTCGTCAAAATTTATTCTGTCCTGTTCACGTGTTGCACTTACGAAATAAAAAGATAATTCGTAGCTCTCTATGTTATATAGTCGGCCTGCGTGTAAGTACGTACAGCGTTCGATAGGTCCACCAACCTCTGACCTTCTGACCATCGGTTTACGCAATAATCACTTTCACATATTCCATTTAGACAGCTTCGATACACATATTTTAATATGATTTAGACATATCTACAGCGAGCGCTACAAGGGTAGAATATACATTGGGTGGTGACTGAACTGGTACGCGACCAAGTGGGTTTCTGGCCAACGTAGTATGGCCCCCTTTCTCTACTCAAAGATGGTCAATGCAGGTATTCGGCGATCTATGTGATATTTCAAGCTTGTCCTTACCTACCTAGGCACCTAACCGGATCATCATCCCCTCGCTTCCCTTCTCTCGTTCTTTCTTCTTACGAGTATAGAGTAGAGTAAAAGGTACAGGTAGAACTGGTGGAACACACGTATTATTGCTAGGTAAGTCTTGCTATGTCGATCTGTCTGGTTCAGACAGTGCCCATATCTCGAACCAAGACTTGGTATCGTGGTTGCCTGGATCGTTTAGAAACGCCTTTTATGAGTTGTCATATATCCGCCACCCCCTTTTCGCTCTAGGTACCTACCCTAAGTAGTTATATACTCTGGTTTTTTGTCAACGCTTCAATAGTATCCTTCTTATCTACCTAGTTGGCTTATGACTTGACTTCAACACACACATTCACACAGACAGCAATTGAGCCTCATCTATGCGTTCTTTCTATCTTTGATTTGCTGCTTTTCGCTGGCCTTCTAAATGGACGAAAATACTGCCTCCGTACTGAGGTTCATGATTTCCAAGGCTACTGAAGTGCTGATGTACCTGATTTTCACATTCTTCTGCTTTTGCAGCCTGTCCCTTGCGGCATCCTACTGTCTTTCCCTCGCGTCCCTTTGGAACGACCGTGAAGAGAGCCGGCTCTACCACCGATGTATTGCAGCTACCGCGAAGACGATGGCAGCTGCCAACCCGGCCCTGGTTTTTCTTCCAAGGCGGAACCCGCGAAGCTCCGAAGTGGGAGGAGTTCAAGGCCCTCACTTACCAGGCACAAGACATTCCGTCTGAACACGGACCGATAAGAAGGATCTTTGAGGTAGGTGTTTGTTTAAGCGGGCTCTTGGCCTGCAGAACCGATCGAGAATAGGTATGAAGTTTTAAATATCAGATTTTATATACATATTCTCGCGGACACGATAACTGACTCGTGTTCTCCTTATAGCAATAGATTCTATGCATTTCGCCTGACTGGTTGTCAGATTACGAATGCCATTACAAGCAATATAGGGAGTTTAAGGTCATGCGGCAAGGATACATAAGCAGACTTCAATATCTCAGATGACTTGCTTAGCTGCGAAAGACAGCAAATGATACAGAGAGGATTAGGCTATGCACAAGGAGAAAGGCGGACAGTATAAAGATATGCAAACGATGGGCAGAGATGTCTAAAAGTGGTGGTCTGGTCAATATGAATAGTAATAAGGGATATCGGGTAGACATCGACTACGTTCACCACATTGAGAAATGAGTTCGTCTGGGAGGGGAGGGGGATATTTAAGATATGAGGGTACTTTTTTCATTATAGTAGTCTAACTACCGCCACTAGAGAATCCGATTATCGCCGTAAGCGCTGGTTCTAATTTATTCCTCATTTTTTGCATTCACGCCCACTAGTTGAATGCTCTTCGGGAAAACTGCGATGAACAGTCACTCCGTTTCTCATTCCCTCTATTTCCCCTTTTCCCATTTCATTCTCATCCCAACCCCTTTCCTTCCCCACACGCGCCCTCTACTGCAGGGCCTTCTTAGCAAAGGTAGGCAGGATGAAGCTAGCCTTGTGGATCTCGGCATTGTAGTAGCGGCAGAGCCGGTCCTCTTCCTCGGGGGACCACGACCGCACCGGCACGCGGACGTTGCGGCCGGCCTCCTTGCAGCAGACCATGAATCCGATCTGGCCCGAGGGGTACGTCGGGATCGTCGTGTACGCGTACTCGGCCACGGGGAAAACCTCACCGCAGTCCTTCTTCAGCTTGGTGATGAGAGGGAGGTGTAGCCATTGGTTCTCGGCTGTTCTCGGGGACGAGACGAATACGTTAGTTACATTTATCCTTACAAATAAAAGGGGGTGCTCATGAGAGGAGGAATAGAATTTAGCCAGATTGATCAAGAGGAGCCAGAAGGGGGAGCAAATGGAGAGAAGATAGTTTCCTTCGTCGCTTGGGGAGGCGGCCTAGCCATCATAAAAGGAATTATAATAAGAAAGAAGAGGAGGAGGAGGAGGAGGACGGGAAGATAGAGAGGCGGAAAGGGAGGACCTGTTTTCTAGTCTCAGCTGCCAAGAATACCATGAATAAAAACATCATCAATCTCCCCCTTTCACACCACCTCCTCTTTTCATGACTTTCTCTTCTCTTCTCTTCTCTCTCTTTCTTTCTTTCTTTTTTATATATAAAGGAGACTTACAACCTTGTGTAGTGATGACGCCGCCGGGACGCAGGGCGTCGTGCAGGAGCTGGAAGTAGGACTTCTGGAACAGCGACTCGGCGGGGCCGTCCGGGTCCGAGGAGTCGGTGATGATGACGTCGAAGGCGTTCTTGTACTCGTCGAGGAACTTGAAGCCGTCGCCGACGTGCACCTTGACTTTGGGGTGCTTGAAGCCCTCGGCCATGCCGGGGAGGTATTCCTTCGAGAGGCGGATGACGGCCTGATATATAAGAAAGACACGCGTGTGAGTTACCCTCTTATTAATTTTCCTATGACATTCGCTCATATAGAGGACATATACTGAACCACTACTCCGGCGAGACGACGGAGGAGGACGAATGGAGAGTATCTCACCTCATCGATATCACAAAGAATAGCCTCCTCGACGCAGTCATGCTTGACGACCTCGCGGAGCACACCGCCGTCACCGCCACCGATGACGAGGACCTTCTTGGGGTCCGGGTGCGAGTTCATGGCGAGATGGGTGATCATCTCCTGGTAGGAGAACTCGTCACGCTCGGTGCACTGGATGACATTGTCGAGGACCAGGACGGTGCCGTAGTCGGTGGACTTGAAGATCAGGACGTCTTGGTACTTGCTCTTCTCGTGGTGCAGGACTTTTTCCACCTTAAGGGTCATAGCCTGGCCTGACAGGTCGTTAGACGCGAGTCGGGTTTTCTACAGATGAGAATGACGAGTATGCGGGCGGATGTTCATGCCCGCGCCGCCCCCGTCAGTCATGGTGTGTGGTGCCTGTCTTGTCACTCACCAGGCCACATGTGAGAGATCTCTCTGAACCAGCCATCTATATGAATCTCTCTGTTAGCATGATGGAACTAGTTCTTAAGCAATCATATATATTTTTATTCCTTTCGATGTAAGCAGGAGAGAATAAGGAATCGCCAACTATGGAAACAGCAAAGTGCTCGGCTCAGTAAACAGCAGTACGAGACGAGGACGTCATTCCGCAATTTAGGAGACAAGAAAACAAGAAAACAAGAAAACAAGAGAGAATGAAGGTAATAAATGATCATGATAGCGTATCGTAATCAATTTCCTCATGATACTGATTGAACACAACTGAATTCCAATCCTCATTCTCAAACAACAAGAACCATCAAGGCTGGTGTGCACGACATCCAAATGACGTGGTGTAAACGAAAAGGGACCCAGTGAGGGGCAACAAATCGCAGCGATAACGACCGCAAGACAAACCAAAAAAGTACATACCCTTAATGGTCTCGTGTGTAATTTCAGACGACATCTTAGAAGTATAAGTGTATCTGTAGACACTAGCAGTTTTATTAATGAGAGATGCTGCTGCCGTTGGTCGTTTGGTGAGGGACGAGAATGGGAGGAGGAGTAGTAGGGGAAGAGGTCGACGAAAGATAACCATGAAAACTTTACATGTCCAACTTTTACTTTTTTAAGCCCACGCGCGCGTGCGCGGAGATGGCCTTTGGCGGCTTAACAACGACCCATGAAAATTTTGCGGTGGGTGCTGGGTGGTTGTGGTGGTGGATGTACCTAGATTTGGCAATACTGAGCTGAAATCGCAGACGCTCATTGGCTCATGGTGCCCAATCATGCCCAATCTCGCTCGCCCGTTCACTTTACTCCTGCATTTCGGCCGTCCTATGCACGACATTTCTAGTGCATGGCATGGTGAGACGAAAATAATCAAAACAATGAAGCTTCAAGTTAAAACGCAAAACATGCTAAGCGTAGCACTCTTGTATTGTACTTCCACGTGCCTCGCTGCTGGGCTTTCTTTCGAGCCATTGTCTAGAGCGAGCAAGCAGTACATTCCAGACATATCGTGCCTATTATAATAGCAACCAACAGGATATTATAATCGATGTAATTCAACCCTGAAAATAGACCAACCAACACCCCGGGTTTTTAATGCAGAAACTCCATCCTATCCGTCTTATGCTCCGCTGCTGGACAGAATGCCATTGTACAAATACACGCGCGGGCAAAAAAAAAAAAAAAAAAAGGGCATGTCCGATATGAACATCTACTCTCTTGGTAAACACTCCTGTTCTCTTAGGACAATATGCAGTGCTGCAGATCCGCCACAAATGGCGCCTCTCTTTACTTTTTGTTGGCAATCTTGTTTGCTTCTAGCACACCTGCTAGCTCCGTTGCAAGGGCGGCCGACTTGACTTGCAAGACCCACGTCTCCAAGCCCGACCCGTTGTCGTCGGCAGTTACGAAGTTGAGCGTCTTCAATTTGGGTTTGTACTCCACGTCAGGGAGGATCGTCTTATTCAAGGCGACATGTCCTCTAGGCTCCGCCCGGAGCAGAATCCGCACCGCTCCCGTCGACTTGTTCTTGAGGACGCGGAGGGGCCCCACACCACGAGTAGACCACGGTGACTTCTCCTTCTCCTGGTCTTCGTCTCCCTTCTGCACGGGGATATACTTGATCGCCTTGGCCCGGACTTCGTGAAGAAGCGTCTCGTCTTCCTCGCCCGGCCCACCCTCGGTGAGCGAGATCTGCTCATGTCGCGCCTCTTCTCCATCCTCATTAGGGGCTTGGGGCTCAGGCGTCCCGTTTACGGGGGTAGTTCCCATGCTAGACGGCGCGGGAAAAGGGGAATCTGCATGCTGATTAGTTTCTGTGGCGTTTTTGCCCGTGACGCAAAAACGGCTTGAGAATCGGCTTACTCGCACGTGTAGACCCATCACCGCTCGCTTGTAGATGGCCCGAGGAATTCATCAGTGCTGATGACTTTGGCGCCTGACTGTTCTGACCTGGTGAGGCCTGCGTAAAGCCGAAGTTTAGAGCCCCGTTCATCTTAGTAGAGCTTCCGAATATGCTACCATTCTGGGAAGGAACTGGTGCCTTGGGGGTAGACGATGGCTGTTGACCGAAATTGAAGTTGAAGCTGGAAGATGGTGTTGTGGTGGTTGAATTTCCCCCGAATAAGGGTGCTGACGGCTGCGAGCCAGGCTGTGGTCCTGCAAATGTATTGTTTACCTTTTGCTTGTCCGCCCCCGCAGTAAAGGTGAAACCGGATGCAGACGACGAGGTTTGGCCGAACGTGAATGAGCTAGAACTTGCGCTAGGTGCTGGGCTTCCGAATTGAAAGCCCACCTTGTTGTCATTTGGCTGAGAGCTAGAGGCACCAAAGGAAACAGCTGGGCTGGGCGTGGCACCGGCACCGGCACCGGCACCAAACGTCATTGATGTCGACTGGGTGTTCGAGTTTGAATTCGGTTGTGACCCAAAGCTGAATATCGAGCTGTTTGCCGCTGGAGCACTACTAGAGATGCTTGAGGCCGGGTTGGTAGGTTCTTGTTGCTTCTGTGCGCCAAACAATGTTGACGAGGGAGCGGCTAGGGTGGAGGCTCCTTGAGTACCGAAAATCGACGCCGTTTTGGGGACGGGCGCAAGAGTCTTGGACCCTAGAGCAGATCCCACGTTCTCTTTGTTGCTATCGTTTGGTACCTGCAGCTTTTCATTGCTGGGGGTTGAGTCTGCAGAGGGCTGTTCCTTCACCTGATTAACCATAGCCTTGGTATCATCCGAAGTACCATTGGTCTTCTGGGCCCCAAAGAGTGGGTTTGCGCTACGACTGAAGAGGTCTGAAGACGTCTTCATACTCTCAGACAACGCCTTATTCTGGGCAGCACTAGCTGCAATAAAGGACTTGTCAAAGATGCTCGGCTTCTGGTCTTTGGTGGATGCCTCAGTGGAGGCGCCCTTATCATCCTTCGGGGCAGCAAATAAGGGATTTAAGCTGCGACTGAACAGGTCTGAGGACGTTTTTAAACTGTCAGACAGGCCCTTATTCTGAGCGGCGCTTTTTGCAATAAACGACTGGTCGAAAATGCTTGGCTTCTGGTCTTTGGCCGCCATGGTACTTGAGGCAGCTTTATCATCTGCTTTGTTATCAAGTGGTTTAGCCTCTGCAGTAGAAGCGGTAGTTGTTGGTGTGGCAAAGGTGCTGACACCTTGCTTCTTGTTGGCGGATTGTGCTTCAGATGTATGCTCGTCGCCACCGAACGACCTCTTAGTTGAGGGGCCAGGAGGAGTTGCACCGAAGATGCTCTTAGATGCAAGAGCCTCTTCACCTCCGAGCGCTCCCTTGGCAGTCGAGGTGGGCGGAGTAACACCAAAGAGGCCGGTAGATGCAGGAGCCTTGTCTCCTCCAAACGGCGACTTTACTGCCGAGCTAGGAGCACCAAAAATACTAGTAGATGTAGGAGCAGGCTTCTTCTGTGTAGCGAAAAAGGAAACGGGTTCTGATGATTGAGATTTTGTGGAACCCTGAGGTGCAGAGACGCTGGTTGCGCTGACACTGACCCCAGAATTGGGTTGGCTACTCGCTCCAAAAATAGAGGCAGGTTTCTTAGGACTAGAAGAGACAGGCTCTGCACTAGCTGCTGGAGCTGTGGCGCTGAATGATTTTGACACATCAGGTATTGGTTGCCCGAATGATATTGGCGTAGTTGCTGGATTGAACGTGTAGTTGCCTGGCTGTTTGGCCGGGGTCTTTGTTTGTTGTTGATCAGGGGTTGAGATTTGATTCAGAGGACGTTCTTGCCCTTCATCCTGGAGCGGGTTGGCCCGTACTGGTTGGCCGTTAGCCCCCATTTGAACGCGGCCGAATAGTCCACCCTTTGGTGCCTCGTCGGCAGACTTTGACACCCCGCCAAATATATTAGATGTCTGGCTTGTCTTCTGTCCAGCGTTGAATAACGAGCCGTTTTGCACAGGTGGAGTACTTGTGCCAGTACTGACAGCGGCGCTCGCGTCCTGTTCTTCTGAATCGGGCTCAGCTCCGGAATCGCTCTCATCGTCGTCAGCATTATCATTCTCGTCCTCACTGCTGTTAGTAGAGCTTCCTGATAAATAGCTAAAGATATTTCCTGTATTGTTGTTGGGCTTTGATTCAGCATTGTGACCCGCAAGCACTGATCCAGCGGGGCTGCCGACATCATTCGCCTTTGTGGCAAATTTCGAATCCTGAGAGTCCTTTGACTTCGAGATATCAAATAGTGACGAGGGCTGAGAAGTCTGCTTCGAGGGTGACGGCCCGCCGTTCCGTGGCTTGTTGATTATACTCTCAAACAAAGATGCTGCTGCGGAAGGGGTAGGCTTCAGCTGCTTCTTCGGCTTGTTCTCATCGACTTCTTCCGACTCGTCCGCCTTGCGCTTAGCCGTCTTGAATGGTGCAGGCTTGCTGAGGGAGGGGTCATCAGTTTCCTGGGCAAGGTTGACACGCTTGTTTTGACTGGCAGCTGATGTCGTTGAAGCATTACCTCTCGGGGTTAGCTCTTCCTCAGCCTTCCGCTTCGTAGACCCAGCAGCGTCTGCTCTTGAACGATTCGGGCTTGAGACGCTGTCATCTCCCGTCTCCGGGGCTAGACCATGGGCTGTCCTCCACTTCTTTAACACTTCGCTGGACGGTTTCACATTCTTAAACTCGTATAGTCCATAGCGCAACATGATGAGACCTCGGCTCTTCTCGTACTCCTTAGCGAAGTTTAAGATATTCAGTTTCCAGTCTTTCTTGATGAAGATTTCGTCGGCCGCATACTTGAGTCTGCGCAGATCGAGAATGCAAAAGAACTGGCGGCGCTGAAGCTCGTCAAAGTGTGATGGGCATTTATGGGCGAGGAACTGGTCAGCGTAAATAGAACCTGTGCGGGTCGGATCGTCTGGGACTGCCTTGGCCAGAGCTTGACCCGTAAGATCGGGGTCTGGAGAAGGTATCCTCATGGCGAAAGGTTCGGTAGAGCCCGTGTTAGACATGCCACTGGATGCAGTCTTGCGAGGGGCCAACTTTCGCACGCTAGCAGGCAGGCGCGTGACTTCGGCAGGGAGATCTGGGGCAAACTCTGCGGTGCGCTGGGGGCGCGGGGTGGAGGTGCGAAAGAGATCGCGGCCGCCGGCCGAGGTCGTCGTCGGCTTGGTGGGCTTAGACGACGGCTTGGGTGAGCGGACGGGCGATGGTCTGCTGGTAGGGACGAGAGAAGATCGGAATTTGCTCGCGGAGCTGGAGCGGAAGGGCGTCGAGCCCTGTTGGCCCGGTGGGGGGCGCGACTTGTAAGGGGTGAGATTGAAAGTCATGACGGGCGACGATAGATGATGGGTGTAGGTATATGGGAATTGTAGAAGTGTAGACGAGATGAGGGAATTGTAATTCTTTGATTACAGGTATATACGTGGGCTGTGATAGTGAGGGGGCGATGAGATGATGGAGCGCGCGCGTCAGGTCGAAAAGCAGCGGCGAGGGAAGGTGCCTCTGCGGATGGATGAGGTAAGGGAGGAAATGCGTGGAAATGAACGAATTAGAATGAAAACAACTAGGCGTTGCGACGCGGAAGAGTGCCCAGGAGGCACGCTTCAGGCAGCTTGGGCAGAGACAAGGGATGACTCGAGAAAATGGAGTGCACACGCTGTGGATGGGGACGACTGAGAGGATGAAAGACGACGATGGACAATTGACAGCTTCGCCCTCGATAGTCGATGGTGGTGGCTCTACCAGGCAGTATTTTTTTTAGGCCGTCATCAAAGGGAGGAAAAAGCGCGATGGGTTTAGCTTGGGTATTGGGTCGAGCGGCAGAGAACAGCTGGCAAAGTCCCCTTAATGGCGGTCATCAGATGTCACCAGGGCAGTCACGGGTCGCCAGCCGGGTTACTCCAATACAATGGGGGAGCGGAGCACGGACGGCCAAAACGCGTGTGGGGAATCTGCAAAACAAAGAGACATGAGCAAGTCACGTCTATCTGGTTTACGTAATCAATTCATATGTACCTAGATACCCACGTAGCCGCTTCTCAAATCATCACAGTCTACCTCTCTCTACAGCATAAGGACAAAGAGGTATATATATAAACAGACGTCATATATTGTGCCGACACGAAACAATTGCATGGTCAAGCAAATAATGTGTAGTTCGGGACATAGACTCGTA
This sequence comes from Xylaria sp. FL0064, assembly GCA_022593225.1. Taxonomy (NCBI): domain Eukaryota; kingdom Fungi; phylum Ascomycota; class Sordariomycetes; order Xylariales; family Xylariaceae; genus Xylaria; species Xylaria sp. FL0064. Next base: position 801,526 of record JAJKLE010000007.1, on the reverse strand, counting down.
CTATACCCAAATTGATGAAATGTCATGGAAGTAATAGATGTCACGAGAATGATACAAACAGATAAAACCTTCAGTCTAATATCTATAACACTAATGCAAAAACAAAGGCAACATACGCACAAATCGAACAAGAGCAAGACGAGGTATGTAACAAAACAGCCAAACAACACAAACTGCTGGTGTGACATTGTCAATGCTTGCTGCGACCTCGTCACACAACACAAGACAAATGAGGTGCAAACACAAGTGCGCAACAACAAACGTGGTATCATGTATATAGAACATATGGCTTAGATAGAATATACACGGATCGGTGGAGTATTGCCAACCGATCTAATTTTGTCCAATTCGAGTTGGGAATTCCCACAACAGAACCGGACTCTTTTATAGTTTGGCCTTGGTTTGAGCCTTCTTCATTATAGGGTCGAGCTTGGTAGCCTTCATCACGTCGCCCTTGATCTTCAGCTTCCCGGACATGAACAATCGCTGGGCATTGGCGTCTCCGGCGACAAGTTTACCAAAATCCTCGTCGGACAGCGAGAGGGTCACTGCGGTCGGTCATCTGTCAGCCTAGGCGCTTGTCGTATGCGGAGCGGAGCGGCGCAATGATCATCGTATCTTACCGTTAGGCTTCGTCCCAGTCCCCTTGCCCACAGCGCCTTTCTCTTTCAGGTCGATATGCCAGCTCTCTGTCTCACCGGCCTTGTTCTTCAATGTGAAAGCAAAAACACCGTTGCCTTGCTTGATAGCATCCTTTCGTTCGGCGTCGTTGCTGTTGAGCGCGTTGTGGATGGCGTCGAAAGCTGCCGACGCAGGGAACTTGGCTGTCGTCCTCGCGCGTCAGCCCTTGGTCTATGCGTCGCGCTTCTGGAGTACAGAAGTGTTCGGGCTGATACTTACGATTGGCGAAACCCATCTTTACAAAGTGTTCGTAGTAAGACACAATAATTCGGTGGACTAAAGGAGCGGTGGCGTATGTTGAGGAAACCTGGGGTAAGTCTGTAACGAGATAGGAGGTTTGCGGGTTCTTCTTGTAATCTCTAATTGCGACCCACGGGGGAGCTGTTCGGATCGAGGTGTTAAGGTTTGAAGCAATGACGCTCGCGCACATGTGAATTCAACCTCGGTCATTACCCAATGCGCTCACGTGTGGGCCAAGCTTTCTCCACGCCAGGCTTAGCGGCCCCAGCTATGATGATGTTATTAGATAAGCTCAGCCATCTTCAGCGGGACTAGCCTTTCCCTGTAGAACATATGCGAAACCGAGTTGTACAACGAGGACTACGTGGTAAGCGTCAGGCTCTGATACCTATTGCACTTGAGTGGGTAGGAATGTAATGATAACCGATGCTCAACAATCACAGCTCAGTAGGCTGCGCAGATATTTTGGGTAGCATTGGTTATAGATGACTACACCTAAAGTACAAGGCACTGTTGACACTACTAGGTACTATTATATGAGTGTCGATGGTGAAAGACTTACACCGAAGAGCTGGTGGGACCAGAATCTACAGGTACCTACCTAAAGTATGTCATCCTTCTGAGCTTACCTAAGTTTAGGTACCGGCAGTTTAGAAGGCCAACTGGGCAGGTGCCTTACAGTATTACAGGTGCCAAGAAGCACGGAGTTCGATGGCCAGATCAAAGCCCGGAGTCAGCAAACAAACATTATCGCCGCTTACTTCCGGACAAGTCCCGGGAAGTTCTTTATTCCCAACTGCTCAGCTCATCAATTATCTGAACTCATCATTATTACCTGTAACTCGATCGCATCAAAGAATCTTGGGAAATATTGTACTGATATCAATAGTTCTCAATAGTCAATTGTCCTTTTGTTGGAAGAGGACAATCATTTCCCCGACGAATTACTGCCAGAATATTGAAATGCTGTTATATGCCAAAAAAATATTCTACTACGGTCAAGTCATCTACATATAGGTACCTAGGTATATATACCTAAATGAACCTAGTAATACCGGAATTCTGTCCGCTAGCGGCTCGCAGGAGGTAGTTACTACTTAGATGCAGCGCTTGTAGTTACAAAGTCAACCATCTTCCAATTGTAAATCGCATATCATCTCAACTACCTGCGCATTGTAAGTCGTCGCATACCTAATGCTAGGTTAATTAGCCCAATTAGGTACTCTCTCGATATCTTTGATATATACATCCCCGCGGACGTACTGCAGAGCTACATATCTCTGTGCTGCCTAGGCGCTGTAAGCCAACAGGTACCTACATGTAGGTATGACAAAAGAGCAAACCGTACTACGTATATCGTACATAGCACCCTGTCGACACAAACCACACTACCAGTACATCACACATTCCAGCTCGTGCATTCCAATCCTCCGATCACTTTATTTTCCGCGCGTAATGGGAATTCCTCGTCAAATGCCATGCCTCTATCCCATACAGCTGGATAGAGGCACAGCTAGCTACTGCAGCACCGGCTGCTTGTGGGCAAGCAACATGGCCGCAGGCTTTGGTATCGAACCACTTGCGACTTGGCTCTGAGACACGATGCTACCCCGCCATTACGCTTAATATTGGTGCGCCTAGCCGATGGGGTCGATGGGCCCGATGGGCCCGATGAGCTCGATGCGTTCGTGGAGGTCTCGGGATGCTCACTGCTCACAGCTCACTGCTGGGGTGTTGGCTTGGTCACCGTGCTCTCATGGCTGGTTACACCGGCCCAAGTCTGACGCAAAGAACCACGCCGAGAAAGCCATTGCTGGTGGCTGGCCGTCAGCAGCCAATACCACCTAACTTCTTTGTGGGATAATATACTTGCAGTCAGTATATGTACATGTATACATGCTGCCCATTCCAGCTGCACAGCTTCAGCAGCCCGCCCGCCCGCCAGCCACCGTTCGTTAACGAGTCAGCACACCCTTCCATCGCTTCCAACGCTGCTGTACAGCATACTACTTAGTGTACCAGTAGTTGCCGAACTACCACGTGTGCGATCATACAAGCCCGGTTGTGACATGGCTCGGCAGGTTCGTCCGCGCCGGGACCTGTAAGTCTTGCTCTATGGCAAGTAGGTATTAGTTGTATACAACATGTCATATATACACTACCACCATCTATCAATAGGACCGACCAGATATCTATACTGACAAGGCATCTGTCTATATGACCTGTGATCCTAGCATCATTCCAGCACCATCCCAGCACCCCAGGTTAGCAGGTACCGTACACACATGCCCAGATAAGCGCGCCTTGTCTTGTCTCCCGCACGCCCGCACGGCCACGGGTGTTCCAGAGCGGCCTAACCTAAGTAGATCGTATGAGCTGCGCCCGGGAGCGTCACCCCATGTCCCCCCATTGTCCCAACCGCAACCGCTACCGCAGTATACGTACAGACTCCCGTTTCTTTTGTTGCCCTTTGGGGTCTACGTTGGGTAGGGTGTGGTCTTTCGGGATTTGGTCGCTGGCGCGCCCTGCCAACAAATCAAAATCATGACCCTTGTTATTGGCTGGGGAAAATGCACACCTCCTCTTTTCTTGAGCGACGCTGGTCGCCCCATCATTCCTCTTTTCATCGATTCGACAAAAACAGAAGCCGGCCACGGTAAGCAGCTTTCATTGCTTCATTGCCCCTTTGGTCGATAAATCCATAAGCCCGTCGCAATGATTCCCGTCATGGCAGTTTCTCGAACCGGCTAACACGACATTGACAACCGCCCCGTCTTCTCATCGCTAACTTACTTACGTATTGGTATTATTATTAATAGCACGCCCCTCTTGGATACCTGTGTGATCCCGTCGGTGGGGTCTTTCCCTTCAGCCTCGTCATCCGTAAATCAACCCAGTCCTTACTCAGAATGCAAGGCTCTAGGCTCTAGTACTGGGCCTGCGATTGAATCCTGCTCTAAGCTTACGCCGCCACCCGACTGTGGTATTGAACACCATGGAAACCGTCAGACGAACACAGGGCTGTTGGACTTGCAAGAGTAAGTAAGCAAGCTTTCCCCTGAGTATGAGTAGACCCACTCACCGTCGTGTGTCTTCAAGAACGCAAGATAGGCTGCGATCGTGGGTCTCCGGCTTGTAATAACTGTCTTCGAACTGGAAGAGAATGTCTGGGCTATGGCATCCGTCTCGCCTGGCCGGATCAACCGGACGGCCGGCGCAGAGGAAATCAAATTCCAGACCAAGCAGTTCACTGCAGTCCAAACAAACCTACCGACTATGGGCGGCAGTTCCTGAACATGACCTATGAAGATCTCATGCATAACGGAAAGGGTTTAATGGTGCTCAACGAGCTCTTGCTTCTCCATAGTCAAGAGCGACCGGTGAGGAGTATTCCAATCCTTCCGAAGTTCCATGAGAGAGAATCGCATCTTCTCAGTTATTGTATGATTACTCAAACACCCTCATATCCCCCAATGGACATCTCTTTAACCGAGTAACAGATCATGACAACCTTTCGCGGATGATCTCGACTATCAACGTCAATAATGGGTTCCGAGATGACCTAATTCCCATGGCCCTGTATAGCGAAGGGGAGGCTTCTCATGGTCTTCGGAACGCCATACTAGCTGTTTCCGCTTTCCATCTATGGGGGCCTGAGCAGGCTTTATCATACAAAGCCGAAGCAATTAGGTCGTTGTCCTCTTCGCTATCAACAGAGTCATTCGGTACTACGGAAACGCAACTAGCGACATCCATGATGCTTTGCGTCTACAATGTATGATCCAACCTGCGACTAACGAGTCTACGAAGACTGATTTTTCAAAGGTGTTCGACGAAACCGAAGGTAATTGGAGCGTACATCTCTACGGGGCTCAGAAGATCCTCCACCAGCTAGCCAATATACATGGCGGGCACCTAGCCTACAGATTCCTCTACACATGGTTTTTATACCACGAGGTCCTCGGTGGCTTCAGCCAGCCCCTCCGCCAGTGGCCTCACGGCCCTATTTCTCTCCGACTTCTGCAAGACAGTTATTTTGACACCTCAGTGGTATAGTCACATAGATTCCTCCTCAAACGGCCTTTGAAACTCATTATTTGGTAGATTATCGGCTCTCTAGGATGCTCCGTTGAGGTCATGGAGATCATCAGCCACGTGAATAGATGGCGCGCCATAGAACTCCATGGGGATTATGCGGGACGTCTTAGCGTAGCTGCCGAGTACAAGGCACTTGAAAATAGAATTTCTAATTTAACGCAACGACTGGACCCGAGGCAAGAAGAATACCTATCTCAGTACGACCGCTTAAGAACATTAGCTACGGCTGAGCTATATCGAATCGCTACCTTCCTCTATCTTCATAGAGTTGGTAGTGCCGAGACCTCTACGGAACTTAAAACGGTTCATCTACAACAGGCATTGCAGCTTCTTGCTCGCATGGATGTCTGCACAAGCCCGTGGCCACTTTTTGTCATCGCCTGTGAGACCGAAACTGATAAGCAGAGAATCCGAATTCTACGAACTCTTGACCGTATGGATGAAGAGAGACGTATTGGAAACGTATTCGTTTTGAGGCGTATCATCGAATCGTTCTGGAAACAGCAGGATCTTCAGGCAGACTGCGGCAGACCGAACGGCCTGAAGTGGTGGGATACCATTGATCTCAATTTAAGCGCTCCCTGGTTCATCTAAAGGACTCCTAGGGACCCATAGACAAGCCGGTATGCTCCGTACTACCGGCTGCCTTTCTTTATCTTTTTTTTGTCCTTGGGCAAGAAATCGTCGGCTTATTTGGCCATCTCCGTCACATGTTTGTCGACTTTGGGGTTGACTAGCAAACTCAGCAAGTCAGGCCGAGCGTAATGCCCAACCACATCGATAAACGCCTTGGGGTAGTCAATGTCGCGCAGGTTAACATTAGCGGTCAGGATACCCTCTTCGCCATCACCCAGTGGCTCACACAATGGCTTGCCATCTGGTCCAAAGATCATGGAGAAACCACCTCCGGGCTAGCATTGGTGTTTCTACCTTAGTCTCGACACAACCGAGCGATAACAGGATAGGAATCTTACCGTTTTCGTAACAGGATTGCCGGTGAGATTATTCTTCTCTAAGTTCTTCTCTGTGAGAATTTGTGACGCAATCAAGACGAAGCACTGGCCTTCAATCGCCATGAATTGCGAAGCCCGGTAGCTTGCCTCTCCTGTTTCATGGTAGAGCCATGCAATCTTCTCGGGATCGGGCATCTCGAATTCCGCCGGCCAACTAAGGTCCAGATCAGATATCCATATAAACTCGCGACAGAAAGCTCTTACCTCGCCACATGAATCTGTACTCCCTGCGAGTACTCATAGTATCGGAGCAGGGGCTGCAGATGCTCCCAGCAATTTAACGCTCCGATGTTGCCGAACTGTGACGGAACCACGCATTTGAGAGACTCGGCTTGTCCCTCTCCCCAAATTGTCCGCTCTACATGAGTTGGCTTGATCTTGCGGCGATGATGAACGATTTCTCCTTCGGGCGAGATGAAGGACTGTGCCATATACAGGCTTGCCCCATCCCTTTCGCTATATCCGAGCACAACAAACATCCCCGCTTCCTTCACGGCAGCTTGAATGCGCCGCATCTGAGCCGAATCACGCGGCATGGAATTCGCCATGTACTCATGAACGATGTGGGTATTCTCGATGACACTTGAGGTCCATATCGACCTAGATGAGAGGCAAGTCGGTGTTAGCTCCAAACGCCAAGGTGAAGATCTGTCATCTCTCACCATGGATAACCTGGAATCCAGACTTCGGGGAACCCGAGAACCTGCACTCCATCTGCACTAGCGTCCTTGATCAGAGAGATGGTTTTATCGACGCTTCCATCGAGATCGAGCCACACGGGCTCTGCTTGCACGGCGCCGACGCGGACCATCGTGGCCATGTTGGTGGGGGTGTGTGATTGTGATATCTGTGATATCACGGAGGATGATGATGTGGGAGTGATGGTGGATTGGCTCTGAATGCAACCCTCAAAACTGGTTCCGAAAGTTTCATATCCGCAACTATATATATACCAGTCCTCGGTGTGCCTCCATGCGGGGTTTCGACGAGGCAATGGCATGTTTTCTGCGTTCATGCAAACATAGAACTAATGTATTGTACCTGTGTCCCCGCAATTGTATAATTATACGCAGCAATCGTATCACTCGACGTTTGTTGTAGCCTGCTCTTGTAACGAGTCACAATGGAAGGACTTACCTAAACTATCAGTATTGGGTCTAGCCATGAAGCAAAGCCCCCAAAATCGGTGTTAAGGGAGGATTGGCGATCGCATTGTCTTTCCATTGTTCCCTTCCAAGACAGCTGTGTCCTAGCCCGAAACAAACAAATAGATCCTTCATCCCCATCTCCTCCGCACGGTAACTCGAGTCTCCAACTTTACGAGATGGGACTCGAGTTTCGCTTGCCCGGGGATCGTGACATGGTCCGTCCGGGGTTTGAACTCGCCCACACTCGAACCAAGGTTCCCCGCCCTGATCCCTCCCTTCGCAGTTCCCACAATGCCCACAATTCACCCCTGCGGTGCTACTCCGGCCACACAGTCCGTCTGCAGAAGCGAGAATCAAGCATGTGCAGCGCGCGTCTGGCGCTGCGGCCTTATCTTGCAACCACAGATCTCGAACCATGTGAACTATACTGTACGTATCTAGTTCCGTCTTATGAATATTAACTCATTCAATTACTACTAGTTCCCCAGCTGATTAGACCAGTGTGACCAAACGTGCTGTATGGCGAGGGTAGCATTGACGGTGAGGTAGGACTTGTGTAATGGTCCCTTATGTTTCGAACCCCTCTTCTTGTCAGCTTGAAGCAAGCAGACCATGTCTTGTCTTGTCTTGCTCGGTTTGTGATAGATCAGTTTTCCCCAGAGCCAAGACTAATTCAATCGAATCAGGCATGACGCAGTGGTACCATGTAAGGAATGAGAAACGAGAGGGGGTATATATGGATGGGCTGTGTTCTTTTATGAAGAGCGTTAATGCCTGCTTATCGTGCGAGTTCGCTACTGCTGCTGCTCACTTCCGGAAAGAAGCGGTGAAGGACATGGATCGTCAGGCAAGCTTGCTTGTCTGTTTGCGTACTATACGCTATCGCAACACGTAACCAAGGTTCAGCGCAACCTCATTCTGTTTATCGCAGGGTCAGCAGCGCATTCGTACAACATGTATGATAACCTACGGGCCAAGCCGTCATCATCAGAGGGGCTCATCTGCCGTGGTTGGTTCGATTATCTAGATAAAAATCTTATTTTCCGCTCTTCTTCAGACTAGATAGAACTAGGTTTATCTTCTACTGATTTGCTGACTGACTGATATCCTCGACAAAGTAGACCCGATAAGAGTAGGACTCGTAATTCACTTTTTAACAGATTGCCTGCCTCTCGGTGTTTCCTCTTCCAGTAGATTTTACGTTCGTAACGTGCTGTGTAGTCGATTGTTCCCTTATTACCGACTTAGTAACTCGGATTTTGGCCGAAATGGGATCTCTAAGGAGATCATCATCAGCCGGTGCGGCCGGGGAAGGCCGTCTACAGCCTCGCCTTTCCCGGCTGACAATGGTCGCATTGACATTCGCGATCCTCAAGTTAGTTCCTGGTATCAGTAACGAGACGTGACGATGATCCCAATCGCTAACCCTGTCTCCTCAGTACTTGGATAGCGCTCGCCGGGTCGATTGGCCTCGTCTTACCCTCGGGCGGATCTGTCGCTTTCTTATACGGCTTCATCTTCTGTGTTTTGTGTAATTTCGCACTCGCAGCTAGCCTCGGGGAGCTCGCCGCAATATGGCCAACGGCTGGAGGACAGTACCATTTTGTCTACGCTTTATGTACAGACAGATGGAGAAAATCCATGGTGCGGTTCCGTCATGTGGACTTAACAAGTCTAGGTTCAGTGGGGGTAGCTAATCGCCAGTTCGCAGAGTTTCTGGGTCGGTTGGACCAACATCGCCGGATGGCTCACGCTGGTGACGACCGAAGGATTCTTTTGCGGTGAGAACAGTGTAAACATATACTCTTGTGTCTGCTGACTCATGATGAATTGTCCAGCGCAATTCATACAAGCAGCCATTGTCCTCGCGTCAAACGGAACGTACCAAATAAAGCAATGGGCGACATATCTAATCTTCCTAGCGGTCCTCACCTTCACGACCGGGGCGAACATCTGGGGCAATAGGATCCTAGGCCGCTGGAACGACGCAGCCCTATACTGGTCCATCCTCGCCGTCGTCGTCATCAGCATCGTCCTGCTGGCGACCTCGGACAAAAACGACGCGCGCTTCGTCTTCACCGACTTCCGAAACGAGACAGGGTGGCCGGACGGGTTAGCTTGGATCCTGGGGTTGCTGCAGTCCGCGCTGTCGCTCATCGGGTTCGACGCCGCGCTCCACATGACGGAGGAGATGCCGAGGCCGTCTGTCGACGCGCCCCGCGCCATACTTTACGCCGTGGCCGTGGGCGGCGTGACGTGAGTTACATGCGCGGGGCCATGTGCGCTTGCGGCACGAATAGCTAACAAGGCAATTAGTGGAACTGCCTTCATACTGGTTATCCTGTTTTGCATTACGGATCCCGAGACTGTGTTGAATACAGCGACGAACATGCCTATTACCGAGCTTATATTCCAGGCGACGGGTAGTCGTGCAGGGGCAACGGTTTTGACCCTTGCGCTTGCGGTTTGCTTTGTTAATGGCACAAATGGGTGTATCACAAGCACCAGCAGGTTGTGAGTAAAACTCGGAGTCGGTTCCTTTTTTATTTTTCAACTTTCGTTGTTGAGTTTAGGGGTGGGCCTACGCGGGTATTAAGTCTCCTTGTCGAGCAGCCCCTATAACCTAGCAGCTCTCCACGGGTTCGAAATGCTCGAAGTAGTGATGACTGACTCCAAGCGTCGCAGGTTGTATGCTATGGCCCGTGATAAAGGCGTCGTTTATCACGACTAGTAGGTTCAAATAAACAATCTCCGAGGTCTCTGATTGTGCCTTGCGCTAGAGCTGACCAGTCAATTAGTTTTGCACATATCAATTCCGGCCTCGATGTGCCTGTTCGGACGATAATGTTTACATTCGTTTTCAACGCTCTGTTTGGATTGCTGTATCTTGGTCCATCGGTTGCGTTCGGCGCCTATGTCTCCAGCTGCACGATATTCCTCAACGTGTCCTACGTGTTCCCCGTTGTGGTGTTGCTTATCCGCGGTCGCGGCGTCCTCAAAGCGTGGCAGTCGGAGAACACGTTTTTCGCGCTCGGTAAAAGTGGCTGGGTTATCAATTGGGTCGCTGCAATTTTTGTGATTGTCACGTCGGTGGTACGTCTACTCGCCTAAACTTTTGCCTCGAGATCGATACTAGCGAGGAACTTACTCTCTGATTTTAGTTTTTCACGTTCCCTGCCAAACTTCCGGCCTCTAGCAACAATATGAGTAAAGACTCTTTCCCTTAAATGCATATTGAAAAGTAGACCTAACTTCGATAGATTATGTTACCGCCGTGATAGGCATATTCCTATTGTTGATTGGGACCTATTGGATTGTCTATGGCAAAACGTTCGAAGGACCGGTGAGTAGCCCTAGCTTCGAGGATTTAGCTGCGTTCACTTACAAGATGCCAACTCGTAGCAATTTGACGTTATCATGGGCCATCCGTACATAGATGAAAGCCCACCCATTCCGGCGAAGGACGGTTCTACTACAGACTCTGACGAGAAAGCCCAGCAAGTTGTGTAACGATTGCTCGGCATAATGTCATTTCGCTACACTATTGCGAGTTCCGCGCAATATTTTAGATCGCAGGCCCCAACTTACAAGCCATATGGCCACTTGGTTTTGGGTGATTATGAGACTTCACGGTTGGTTTTTCATATATCGCATTACGGAAAGCGACGGTAATCAGTTTGGATATCCGCGCTCATCGACCAACATAACGTTTCGCCTAACGTCGAATAGAAAAGGACAAGAAAGGCGCTTTATAGACTGATAGATATATACAACTTGCATCGCGATAATGGCAGCAATTTTAGAACAGCTTACTTAAGCCGATAATCTCCATACCAGAAAGTATATCTCAACTATCGCGATAGGATGAGAATGAATTGTGGCTAATCAGGTAGCAATTAAAGAAATGCACCGCCACAAAGGAAACCGAGTCTCCGAAACAAGCCGTCTGCTGTTTGGCAAATGGGTAGCGCGAAAGTCAAGCCCGGCCACAAGCTCCGTCACGGTCAACACGATGCGAACTGTATTTCTAAGCAAGATTAGAAGAGTGGGTTGGGTGTAACCGGCAACGGCATCAATTGCCTTCTAGCGCCCCACGCGCGCATCGACGAGACCAGCCATGAAAATCTCGAAACTGACCAGCAAGCAAGAGAAAGTGAGTGAATCTTTAAGCTTACAGTGAGGCCGGTTTCTACATACAATACAATACCCAGACGTTAGCCAGCTCGCCCCCAAACTTAATCCGGCTCCCCTCACACGGGCGGAATACCACAAGCGGCCCCCAGGCAGACGAACCTTGTGGCATTACCTATTTCTATAGCCGAGTCTTAGCAAGGAGAAACCTGAACGTGAGCATTTCTAGGCTATTTCTCCAACAACGAGTTGCAGCCGAAAGAAATTGCGTGCTTTGTCTAGCACTAACCGTATAATCCAACCCACCTACAGCATCCCTACCAGAGCCTCTCATTCGCAGCGATGCCCACGGGACCCTGAACTGTCGTGGGGGTTATTGATCTTGTGCCAGGCACGCTTGGAGAGTCTGGACAGGTAAACGGCGCGGCGGCCAACTATCAGGTGAAGCCGGCGCCAACCGCGTCCGATGATCGTTACGCCTATAAGGTGACGACTCTGGTTCATCTCTCGATCTGGTCTATCGGCACACCGAAAAGGGCCATCCATCGTACATTCGGACCAGGGGCAGCCACTGGAGTATTAACAGCCTGGTCATCACAATTACGCTGGTTGGCTAAGAAAGCCCTGATCCAATTCACATAGCGCTTCTCTTAAACTATCAAGCAATCCGTCTTCTGCGTCCACTTTTTCCTATCTAGGAGACCCACGTACGATTACCGCAGTGGCAAGTTCGGCTCTTCCCGAGACAGGCGGCTATATCACTTCATTCGTTTCATTGCGAGATATCCGGCTAGTTTGCCTAGATCTTATAGCCTGATATGGGTCTCTTGTAAGTTCGCTGCCTTCGTGGAAGAGGGTGTTCGTTATGATGTATACCTTCGCTAACCGCTTCTCACAGAGCATTGGGCACTGCCCTTGATTGGCCAGATGCGCAAAAGCGTGCGCAACAGGTCAGAGAATGGGGTATTAAGGTAACACCATCATACCCTAGCGGCCTGCCGTTGCTAGGAACAAAGGCTAACTTGGGAGGGTAGCAATTGCTGGAGATATGGAACAAGGCGAAGCATAAAGAACGAGATGCCATGCTCTGGGGCGATGAGGTGATTGACGCCATGCTCCTTTAGGGCGAACTGTACACCTAACTCGCTTTCCGATAGGTTGAATACCTTGTTGTTCGGTATTCTAAGGACGCGCCGAGCGTTCTTCTGTCTCTACGGCAGGCCGACATTCTGAAGGCGCTGGCCGCGGACGAGGAACTATCCGCTAAGGGAGGCGGCGTCCCCGACCTCCAGGATGTCAAGTCACATAACTCAAATCCTCTGCCGGTATTCCACCCCGAATTTGGTAGATTCATGCTCGAAGCCACTCCCGGCAAGCCATGGGGAATCGGCTTCAAAGAGCTATTAGACGTGGAATCTGACATGAAGACGAGGTAATTGTAGCTATACGAGTGTGCTGCAGAGAAATGCTGACCTCAAGCCAGGAGGAAAATCGCTAAAGAGCATATGGACAATGAAGAATATCCTATCACACTCACAACTTTCCCGCGCCTCGGCGTCCCTGGAGTATTCACTGACCCATACTACCCTCCCTCGGGGCCTAAGCTTCGATCTCAGTTTGTTCCAGATGAGGTTGCCAATCCTCACATCCGCTTTCCCACACTAGCTGCTAATATTCGATGGCGCCGAGGAAGGAAGGTACAAGTAAATGTCCCAATCTTTCATGATGAGAAAACACCAAATCCTTGGAAGGATCCCACGGTCAACTATGACCTTCACAACTGGCCGGAGGACGATGATGTGAGAAATGGGGCTGCTCCAGATAACTTCATCCACATGGATGCTATGGTATTTGGTATGGGTAGTTGCTGCTTGCAGATTACATTCCAGGCAAAGAACATCACAGAGGGCAGGAAGATGTATGATCAACTAAGCCCGCTTGGTCCAATTATGCTCGCATTAACGGCCGCTACGCCCATATATAAAGGCTTTTTGGCAGATACGGACGTTCGCTGGAACCAAATCAGTAGGGCTGTTGATGACCGGACACCTGAAGAGCTGGGAGAGCAAGTGAGTAGAAATTCAACACATATCCCCCAAAGCTCTCCAGCTGACATTCCCTAGCCCCTGAAAACGGCACGATGGCGAATACCCAAATCTCGCTATGCCTCTAATTCGACTTATATCAGTACTGACCCGCGTCTTCGGCCGGAGTATTTTGACCCTAATCTCATAATCGATGAATCCATCAAGGCACAACTTCTCGAGGGCGGCATGGATGACCTCCTAGCCACGCACTTCGCACATTTGTTTATCCGTGATCCTATTGTCGTCTTCAATGAAGACCTAGAGAAGCTCGATTTGACTAAGACCGATCACTTTGAGAACTTGCAAAGTACCAACTGGCAGCATATGCGATTCAAGCCTCCCCCGGCAGGGTCGGACATTGGCTGGCGTGTTGAGTTCCGGCCTATGGAAATCCAAATCACAGACTTTGAGAACGCCGCGTTTTCCGTCTTCATGGTTCTGATCACACGGGCCATACTAAGTTTCGACTTGAACTTTTATATCCCTATCGTCAAGGTCGACGAAAATATGGAGACTGCCCATGCGCGCGATGCCGTGCTAGAGAAGAAGTTCTACTTCCGAAAGAATCCGTTCCCGCACCGAACCCCCCGCAGCGCTATGGGATCAACCGTCAACTCACCCACGACTAGTCGACCGGCGAGCCCCATCAGCCCAGTTGAAGATGAGTACGCGCTAATGACTGTTGATGAGGTGATCAACGGGTCGAAGTCCGAAGAGCACGGCTTCCCGGGCCTCATCCCCATCGTTGAGAGCTACCTCGACTCTGTCAACGTGGACGTGCAGACCCGCTGCGAGCTCTCCACGTACCTGGACCTCATTCGCAAACGTGCAAGCGGCGAGCTGTGGACGGCCGCGAAATGGATCCGCCACTTCGTCGCCAAACACCCTGCATATAAACGAGACAGTGTCGTCGACGATGAAATCACTAAGGACCTAGTGAGCGCCGTCATCGACATCGGAGAGCGCGAGCAGGCCAGCAGAGGCTGGAAAGGTCTAGACGTGCCTGACCTCAGGCAACTCCTCGGACAATTTCGGGGAGGCTGTGGAAGCAATGGTGTCAAACGGTCTTCGGATGAAATAAACTGAATTGACTGACTGACACTTAGTATGTATAAGGAAGCCAGATTGGCTGAGAAACGCGGTGTTACCGCGTAACACACTCCCTACTACGTACTTGTGGCGCTTTGCTAGTCTGCGAATTGACAGTACATGCGAGGGACATAACGCTTTTTCAGGCTCCTTTTTTTTCTCTGCACTACTTAGCTTCCGCTGCTCCAGCATTTTCACTTATTTTATTATTCATCCGCGATAGATGCGCTAGAACATAAGCGTTATGCCTGCTAAAAATACTAGACTACCTGCTTTACCGTTTGAACTACTAGTTCGGTGATGTGTCTGCAGTAGGCGAAGATAGCGCTGTGCTTAGTTTTTTCTGTGGCGTTTCTCCTATACCATCACGGTACAAACTTCAAAGCACAAATACTATGTAAGCATAGTAGCAGCCCCAGGTTATGCGTACCAGTTCAAAATAGTGATTGATCATTCCCGACTTCAGACCGACCCATCCTGCCGGGTTAATCGTAGATATTGTGCTCCTTCATGCACAAATCATTCGATTAAGGCTTCCATGGACTCGGCCGGACTCTCTATTCACTTCCCCCCGTGAGCGTATAAGAAAGTCTGTCACTTGTGGCTTAAGGCGCGAGCATTTATTATTCTCTACAAAGCTAGTAAAATAGTAGGTGAGCGACTGCAAACGGACATACTACATACTGTACGAATGGTAACCGCCTGCTGTTACCGTCTCCGTGCGCATGGTATCATGTCGTTCCTGGCTGGGCTCGCTACCATACGATATCGTCAGATATAGTGCAAGTGGTTTAGGACTTTTGCCAATGGTTGATTCAGATCTATTCTGTAACAACATGGTGCCTAGAAATGCATAGCTTGTGCTACCCGGCTGTATCGTGCTTATAGCATAGACAGTATAGACATATATACTTAACTACACTGGATACTTGTCGTCTCGGTGCAGTGCCGATACTCTAGGGTATACTGAGTAAGAGGCAGAAGGATTCTAACACTAGTAATGATATTCTAAACCCTGGAATGGTGGTCCGTTCTAGACTAATTCATGCACGCTGCATCTACACTACGCAGTATTTTCCTTCTCCGTTGAACCGGGTCTCGAAGGAGCCCTTAAATAGCACGATAACATGGCCCGCCCTCGATTCTGGATGTGTTTGCGAGGCAGCGAATAGGACCGACTACCTACGCTTCACACTAAACTGGATGAAATGACGAAGCCAAAACCTATCGACTCTCGATGTACACCGTGCCCGTCTACCATGAGGCCGACTGTCCCGAGTAGACATCACATCGTGCATATGCAGGGATGTGAATCGGCAGGCAGGCACAGGCAACAGAGAGCCGGTGAGCCTACGCAGCACGCCATCGAGGGCCTCATCCCAGAGACCTTGCGGGCACGGTGCGCCATCGCTTAACCCCCAACATGATCGATCGCAACCTTCCCCGGCGCGGCGGCGCCCATCCCACCCAGGATGGCGGGACATTGTAGTTACTCGATGCGGTAATTGTCTCCCCAGACAGTATACCGAGTACTGTATGGTCAGTCTCCATGATATAGAATCGTAACGACACCATGTCACCGAGAAGACCGAGCGCAGTGATCTGATACCGCGATATAAGATATGGGCTCTCTGATGATCCTTCAGGCAATAGGGAGGCAGAGGCCTTTGTTAAAGAGCTGAGCTACGATACTATCCACAATCAATTGCCAGCGGGACCAGCCGCGCGGAAGAAGCAAAGAAGTCTCAACTTAGAAATACTGAAGATTACATAGCAGATACAGTATTTTCGAGCTCGATACTCAGTTCGCGCTGGAAATGGAAGGGTTCGGTCCACAAGTAGAAGTACCCAGCCGCCAGGGTTACGGAGACCCTAACGGCAGCGGCAAAAGCGCCACGCATTAGCAGCATATTATCTTACCGATAGAGATGACAATTACCTACTGGCATGTCTACTCTAACAAACTTATAGGAGACAAGACATGTTCTCATCTTAGGAACGGAGAGAATAAGTAACGGTGAAAAGGGGGAAGCAAACAGGTAAACACAAAATAAAAACTAAAAACTCGAAAGTCACAGTTTCGGTTCCGAAATCAGAGACATGATTAGTTGGTGTGTAGGGGTGTTAGAGGTCCCATGTTCAGGTATTGCGGACCTGCGTACTCTTAAGCGCAGCTTTTACCACAACTGTTTTGGTGCAAGTATCGCGAGATGATATACTTCCTGCGCGGTGGGCTGATTATTAGCGTGCCAAGAGTACCCGGACATGGGACTTCGTACTGAACACAAACCTCAGCAAGGTCACACATGTCTATGCGTGTGATCGATCTTGCAGAGAGAGAAAGATAGGGATCAGATAAATGTAACGGAATAGGCACGCTAGGATGCACGTGTACGCGGAAGACGATAAGGACTATGATGAAAGAGCCCGGAATGTTTCCGGTTAAGGTTTCTAATAGGAGATATTAATAGCCAGGAGACTTTTGTTTCCGCCTTTACCATTTTCTTCGTGCATTCTCCGTTCGCTTGCTTTTCTCTTCCGTTTACCCACGACCTGGCCCGGATATGCCGGAACAACGAGGGATAGAGCGGTAAGACGAGCCTTTTTTTTTTTTTTCTCGTAGTCTACTATGAGTACTACCTGATTATGCGGCTGCCTTAGTCTCCCTGTTAAAAAGACCAGCAGGTAGATATACAAGGTAAACGGCGTATCTACGTGGTGCATGATAGGATGCAAAGAAATATCTTCAGATGCCACTGCCACCACATAATCTTTTGGGATCAGTCCTTAGACATGGCGTAAAGTAGGACTGAGCACTTAATCACGTAGAACGATTGCCGAGGTACTACGCTATATACATACCTAGGTAACGGTGATAGAGGTTATTATAGGTGAGAATCAAGCCACTAGGAGCCGTTAGCCTTTGGACGTTACCACTTCTATTTCCGACGTTTCAATTTGGCTTTGCTCTACAGCAGGCCGGGCTGTTCATGATGCCCCACGCATGTGCGCGAGTCAGGCGCCTACAGGTAGCTGATTACAATACCAAGCCGGAATGTCTGGTCACAGTTGTATCTTAGATACCTGTGACAGATCGCACCCACCGTATCGCGGCAAGACTGCAAGGGCGCAAACCGATGTAGATGTTTGAGATCTCGATAATCGCCCCGCTACATCTCTAGTCTAAACGCTTACTGAGTAGGATCTCTAAGCTAATGAATGGACGCCATGGGGTAGATTAGGGAATGCTTCCGTCTGGTCTTAAAAGCGCACTCCATTATTTCCGAGTTTGCGAGGTAGGTGACGTTGTTGGATTTGGCCTAGGACTATTTGCGATATCGGTATGCCACTTGGGCCTACGTGTATACCTTTGTCAGTAAGATCTAGCTCATAACTTTCTCTAGGAATGGCACTAGATAGATTAATATTATCCCTCATGGTCACTCATGTTGTTATAGTTTCGCAGTGCTAGCTGTTGACATGAGCTTCTTGATAGTCACTTGAAACTGCATGAATGCTCTAGAGAAATCAACTCTTGCGCCATTTCGATATTTACTCCCCATGATAATGTTTGAGAAGCATGTAATGAAACGCCTATGTATACTGTATCCTAACTTCATGTAAGACAACAGAGAAGAAGCAGACATTCTATTATCACTAAGCTTAATCGAAGACTTAATGCGCAATACGCAATCCTGACACGATTCGAAACCGAATCTTAGATCAGATGATTTTCTCCATTAGCGTCATCTTGTCAAGATTTTCCAATCAGCGTCGCTAGAATGCATACGGGGAAATTTCCGATGTGGAAGAGGTGCTGGGTAAAACGGTTAGGATTCTGTTACACTACCGACGAGGCTTGCTATTATGCGTTGTTAGTTAGACCGGGATGACGGGCTTCCCAGGTCATGCTATCGTCAGCTTTCTCTACCAAACCTAGCTTCAGATGAGAGTGGAGAAAGGTGCAGGATGAAATCTGTCGAATCACAAGATCGACGATGCAAGTCCGATTCAGATTGTGCTAGGCTGCCGCCCTACGGCCGACGCTGCGCGAACTCTAACCTCCCATTAAGTTGACCGTCCAGCCTTAAAGTCAACGACATTAGTCGTCTGTTCAACAGCGTTTATGGTGAACATAGTGCCATCCGTTTCGGCGCTCAAGGTGTTTTTGTTATGTAATGAGCTACCTGATCTCTTCTTTTCGATCGCTCATAGACATGGGGAGATTTTACAAAGGAGTGGTCTCGGAGGTGAATGCACAATAGTCATGAAACGTGTCTGGCCTATTTTCGAGAGAGCTAACAGAGAAAGCTTGACGGCGAAGGGGTAGCAAAAAGTTAAACCTCAGACCACGATGATCAGAGACATACGTAGGTGATGAGGCGGACGCCGTTCGGCGATCACTCGGCAGTAGCCGAAGAACTATCATGTCTTTCGATCTTGATCAAACTGCCGAGCTAAAGTACGCCTGTGGAATGATAGTGAGTCTGTGCTTCAAATCGGGTGGTGAAAGTAGGAACCACGTGGCCCTCAAATGACTTAGACTAAGCAATGCAAACTCCCTTCTTTCAGAGACATGTGCGCATTGATTTGTCTCATGACAACTCCAGAGACAGACAGGGTCGAGGTTGAGACGGGCATAATTGTGTATATATTACGTTCCGAGATGGATAAATATCTGGCGAGGTACACAAGGTTGAGACGTAGCCGCTCTTGTGAGCGGTGATCTCAGACACCGATTACGGGCGATGGCATCGATCGTACACGGGGCACTGAAACCCCGTAAGCCGGAGGAAGTTGGAGGCGAGTCGCCGGTTTAAGACATATGTCTATCGATGGCAGGTCGGCAGGCCGTAGCGAGCCCGGCCTATTGTGAACAAAATAGCAACTTTGACTAGCATCCCTTACCGTCGAGTGTTGGCAACTATACCAAGGCCAAGGCCAAGGCTGCTAGCCGTGTTTGCATACAGCCGCGAGCAGATGCTATGTCATCATGAAATCAAACTGCGACGTTTATTTAGCCTCGGGTCTGGCCAATGCTATCGTTATTTTCGGAGAAAAGGAATTAGGTAGATACGGGTCTCATGCAAGCCATAGCGTGTGTGGCATCCCTATTCATTGTTGCGACATGGTACAAAGGATAGTTGATTGCCGACTGTATCTCCGTAAAGCGATGTGAGTATGGCCATGTCTTGGATCTGTGTCACGGGGTTCGTGAAGGTGATTATGATAGATGGCACGGGGGAATAGATAGCTCACATTTCGTTTGGTGTCTCACGGAAAGACAATACAAAAAGGCCTCAAGCGAGTGAGATTGCAGCTGCTTAGGTAAGTAGGCATTTTCAAGGGGTCAGAGTGAGGAATGCCCTTATTTTTGCTTTTCACGCCGATCTGATGCTGGGATGATCTGACATTGTTGGCGCGAAGGCTTCCAGAGTTGCACACTAACGGCCGCGGCCCACGACAATAGACTTTAGACATGCAAGATGGCGCCAAATGCACCCCAGGCTAAACTACTGTGATTCCCTTGCAAACTCTAGACCCGAGAAACCCAGTCAGGGTTGCAACCAATGGCCCATCAAGCATTGTCAGGCTTGCCATGTGGCAACGGTGAGTTTATCAGCGAAAGTACAGATGTACCATAGCCATGCCTTGAGCCGCACATTGCCGGGGCCTTGTCTAGCGTTTCGATCCGCAGCGTCTCGCATAGCGCCCACATGAAATTGGTAGTTTCTTTTGCCAGTCGTTCTCCAGGAGGAAGAACACAGGGGTAAGAGTATGCATGTTGGTACGCCCATCGGGTGAGGCGCTCTTATCAAGAGCCCAAGAAGAGAACGACGTTGTAGGCATATAGGACATTGTCGTACAGAAAGAAAAATTTCAGTGAAGATCGGGACGCAGGTAAGATTTCGTTGCAGATGCAGACCCAACAACTCGATCAGTCATTCTGATTTGCGGCGGGGCTCCAGAGCTGAGGGTACTTGTTGCTGACGGCAGAGCGCAGCCCTCTCCGTCCGTCTAGGTCGCATCCCGTTTCATTGGGGGAGAGGCCAGAAACAGAAGTAGTACACAAATGTACAGGAGTGGTCTGGCGGTGCATGGGTAATCATGCAGCTTGCCGCCGGTTCTCGGTCGGCGTCACGAACATCACCATCCAAGTGGCACTTTTGCTCAACGCCATCGGAAATTTTTAAGGAATCTCGCAGGGACACGGTATAGCTAATAAGTGACGAGATAGAATCTCATATATCTAAATACTATTAGGAGCTCCCGTAAAGCCGATAAGGAGCAGATGACCACGACGAAGTGAGTATAATAGCAGCATTATACCATATTGCCCTGTGGAACAGTGTGGCTTGATGGCATGCAACTCCCAGTCCTCATTCCCTATAATTGTTTGTGATTTTACCCAGTCGGAATCTGTGTATCTGTGTGTGACAGTCCAAGCCCCCTCATTCAGCTTGTAGCCTTACCTATACGTCATTATCCTGGCTTTTGAAGGGCTCTTCGTCACAAGTGCTATTGTAGTTGGGCCTCAACGATTTGAAACATAAGCAAGGCTCGGGGTGGCTAGTACATATCCAGAGAAAAGAGGCAGAGATATACCTAACATTGCTCATAGATACACACGCACTGCGCTGGCGCATGCGGTCCTGTAACATGAGTGATACTCACTCAAGGGCACTGCATCAAGTCGCAGAGTGGCCAGCTTCTTCAAGGTACGTCCGTACGGAAAGCATGCGTCAGCCACCGGGCGACCAGAGTCTAGCTATAGGTAAGACAAAAATCAACCGGGTGAGGGAAAGGGGTCTCGGCTCCACGGCCTAGTCCAGCAGCCGATCCCGTTTTTCTCTGACCGGTCTCATTTAGCTGGGTGTCCGTTCCAAGCAGGGCCTAAGCTAACATGTCCGTACCCTCTTCTCTTGTGTTCTTGTGTGCGTATTTGTAGCACCACCAACTTGATAATTACTCGAACACACATGTCGTTAATCTGACAGCTCACGTCGTATGGCATAGGGTATGAAGGAGCACGCTTCCCGCGTGGTGCTGTGCAACACCCACGACATCTGCATTCCTCTCAATGCTAATGTTAATCGTACCGTTGCCGCGAGTAGTATCTTACTCCGTGTTGCGTTGGCATATCGTATATCAGGCTGGCGGGAATCGCCCTCCCCCTCCTTTACGGGGAACCCTACACAGCTTGACTCATGTTGGGTGTGTGGTGTGCCTTCACGATCACCTAGCGCTAGGTCGACGAATCGCAACTGAGTCACGGAGCTGTCCGAGCTACAAGGATGGCAAAGCTGCTTGATCTAGGATTTGTTTCTGGTCATCTTTCGGTCGGACGGAGAGGTCGAGGTTGCGCTCTAATGACTCCTAGCCTAGCTCTACCTACCCCCGTGCAGGATTTAAAATAGACTACATACGACTGGCCAATAATTACTCGTCATATCACCTACGCCATGCGTACTATACCAATTCTTGAATTGTTAAACAGTAAATTCTATCTAGGGCATCTGATGAGGTTTCCTGTGCAGGTGAGACGTGGATGCATTTTGGAATACGTATTCAGAGCGCCGCCCACGCTCCTTGGCGAGAAATGCCTGCCATCTATGCCATGCAATGATCTGTCAACCCTCGCCAAAATTCATGGATGCATTTGAAACGCAAAAGCAGCTCAACTTCCTCCTCCCTCATGACTACCCTCCCTTTGCTTGAGACGAAAAAATAGGGGGAAAGAGATGGCCAGTGCACTATCTCGCCCCAACCATATGCCTTCTAACGCAACAGAACCAAAAACTCCAAAGAGAACCAAGCGCCGACTGATGCTGTGACCTAGCGTGCCCAAACCCTTTTGCCCACGTGAGGGTATATACAATAAGACCTGAAAATATCAAAACAAAACGAGAGTCCATCGGCGTGCGAGATGCGTTGACATGGATTATATATAGATATATGTGTATCGTAAACGATGGGTGCCCTCGTCGATGCCTGGGCTAATGCGTCGGTATCGGGTTTGGTAGTAGTAAGACTGGTTACCCCTATTCACCTTGCTTCGCTTCAATGCAAGGACCTTGCCGATGTGAATGACTTTTGGTCGACTGAAAGAATCAAGGCCTCTCCTCCACAGCCTTTGGACGGATAGATCGTTGTTCCATTTGCCTTTTGCGCTCAAGTTTAGCGTAGTGCAACCCGCATGCATTACATAGAGTCCTTGCGCCGTCTGGCCCTCGTCTCCATTCAGGTGTGTCTATGCGGTTGCAGCTATGACAGCGTCCTGGTGGTGCCGCGCGCTGTATATTATCCAGTCAGTGACTGCTATCCTCGTAGCTTGAGTGACAGTACTTACCCCTCGCCTTTTCTTAGACTCCCCCAAACCATACGCTGACGGCTTTACGTTGTCGCCATACATGCTGATGTCATCATCACCATCATAGCTTGTCCCATCGTTCCGGTTGCTGTCTCGGGCTTTCTCTGCCATACTATGTTGCACGATATCGCGAACATTCTCGAGTTGACTTTTGAGCCAAATTGATATGTCGATAAGTTCACTGACTTCTTTTTCGCTGGGCAATCGTTCGGGAATGGGCTGGCCCCCATGCTGCTCTGACGCCACTTTCATGTAAGCTTCGGCAAAGTTACGGACGGTATTAGCATTCCAGGCAATCTGTATAGTCTATCAGTAACGAATGAACATCATGGGGATCAGTGACACCAACTTTATTAAGGCAGTCCGCATAACCCCAAGCCTCGAAATGTCGATTCAAAGTCGTGTCGTACCGAGGTCGGTGCATTCCGTATTCCTCATCCACACGTGGCGGTGGAGGCGGCCGATGAGCATCATAAGGTGGAAGACCGTGGTGACGAGTCGGGGCCGTAGCTGCTGAAAGTGGTAATTGTCCGGGAGGGTATGGCATAGGAGGCGGGGGCTGCGAATTCAAATGGGCACTGCCTGGAGTAGCTTCTGGCACCTTAGAATCGCGATGTTCTGGGAACGAATATGAAGACTGGGTTGTAGCTGGTTGAGACAGGCCCGAGTCGTGACGGGGAGGGTAACGGAAATATTTATCATGCGTCGGTAGAGGTCGTGGTTCTGGACCAGGCTCGGGTCTCTGCTGTGGTGGCGGTCCTACTGAAGTAAATGGTGGAGGGAGACTTTGAGAACCAGCCAATGTGGTCGGCGTCGTAGGTGTATAGTGATTTGGCTTGCTGGTCGAGAAGACCTCCGAGATTGACGGGAGAGATTGACGCGGCCCGTTCGAGACTTCGGTAGCCACCCGTTTGATGTCAGTAGGTGGAATCATAGTAGCTGCTGCTGGCGGAGGCTGCGATTGATGATATGGGGATGAGAATGGCTGGTTGTGAGGGTGATATGTCGTAGCCGGGTTCAGCAAAGTAGCAGCAGCCATGGCTGACGGCTCATGAAAGTGTCTAGTGCGTGCTTCGATATGACTGTGGTTGTATGCTTCGGATCTTGTGGAGGACGGGAAAGCACTATGGAGAAAGGTCAAGAAACAGCTGGTCAGCACACGCATTCGACGAAAGCAAGACGGTCTCTCCCTCCCTACTATGTTGTAATAGCTCTGAGTGATAATGATGACCAACCTTTGCCTAGCGCCAGATTCACCCGCTTCCATAGCGCGACTACGACCAGTAAATGGCAAAGCCAGAATAACCCCCCAGCCAGTATAAGTCTAGGACTGATGCATCTGACTCGGCTAGCACTATGAGAGTCGATGGACTAAAGGTTGCTTCTCTAGACAAGGCTTCGCTGCTTGATCTTTCACTTCACGTCCTGTCGAATCGGCCGAGGTACTACAATGGTCGTCGGAAAGTTGAGTCTGACTCCTCGAGATGTGCCTTAGACAAGATAGTCTCGCGAATTGCTTGCTTATTGACGGGCGGCCTAGAAGCCGGGAAGGGTCAACAGCGAACAACAACGACAGTGGTGTCAAGATGGCGAAACTGCCTCTCTTGTGTTTTTTTTTTTTTTTTTCTCTAGGACCGGTTTGAATGGACCAAATTCACAGGCGAGCCTGGGGAACGAGGTCTTATTAGTACACGGGAGGGGGTTGCAATAGGGTTCTGAGGAGGGAGCTAAGCTTCTTTTTATTTTCCCTTTATTTTCTTTTTCTGCACCGTGTCGACGCTAGGAACATCTGGCGTGACACTGGCACCGTACGGTATGTGGGCGTAAAGCCACTTGATCAATCATCAGGGGGAGAAATGCTGGATGTGATCTCACCTCTGCTGTACTCAGAGATACGGCCCAAAATGCGATTGAAACGTGAAGGTTGTTTCTCCTCAGGACCAGGATAGTTCAGAGAACTAGTATACTAGCTTGTCTGTTCGGTTGACACAATCAAGTGAAAACCATGTCTCACACAAAAACAAATCGACGTCGGATACTATGATGACGAGTCTCTCGGAGCCAATATCTGGGTTTTCAATAGGGCTGAGTCGCTCCGTGTCCACCTCGGCTTTTCTGAGATTTCTTAAGACTCGGGCGTGTCTTGAGCGTATTGGTCGTTGCTGAGAGGAAGGGAAACTGAAAACACGATGAAGCCGCCGGCTGAGCCCAAATGACGATAACGAAAACAATCCTACAATCGCGTGTGTGACATAAAGGGAAAAAAAAGTTAATGGAAGAAAGAAGCCGTTCAGAAGACAAAATGTGATCACGAACGGATGCTGTAGTCGTCTAGTCTAGTTTGTGCGATGGGCACCGCTTATTGTATGATGTAGTCTGCTTCCATGACCTTGCACTCATATCTACATGTATCGTACAGTACAAGCTTGTGTGAGAGAAGACCTAATAACACCCTGTCAAGCCCCTCCTTGTAAGCCAATACGCACATGGTTCCGTAACCTATACCAGCCTGGGACGTATAATAAGCTAGGTCTCGTAGTGAAAGTGGGGGTAACGAGGATCAGGCCAGAAAAAAAGGCCGGGGGCAAGGGTGGTGACCCAAGCATGTGTCGAACCCAGGAATGCGTTTGTACTGTAAGGTAGTGTCGTAGTAGCGCCGACTCGCCGCCTGCTCTAAGACAGTGCCAAATAATTCCCGGGATAGAGAATGATGGCCGAATAGAAGGGGAAGCATTGCTGGTAACATTACCCCAATATCCTGTGGTGGCCACGGTCGCGCGGGTCATACTTAAGGGCGCCTTTATATCGTGATTTTGAGATACATCATAATGCCTCGAAACGGGGTTGCATAGTTCTTGTGGATGCTTTCGACCCCCTTCGCAAATGCCATGGGATTTTTGAGTCTTTTCTTTTCCTCCTCGTTGAAAAATTAAAAGGCGACTTTGACAACTACTAGTGCCATATATAACTGCTATATACTATGGCGACTGCATGAGGCCACCGGTAATTAAAGGATACTGATTCACTAGGCACATAGTAGTCGAGGAGCGAATCGCGCTTCTAAGACTTACCTGTAAACGTAACAAGCAGGCTCGTAACATACCGTGGGCGTAGGAACCTAGCAAAATAGGGCTGTCAGTTACGACATTCTTCACAATCCTCTCTAACGGGAATAACAGGATATAATCGCCAAGTTTAAAGGTCAGAGCAGTAGTCAGGGGGGGTACCTTGGATCGCCATCTTAGAGCAAACATAGCGAGTTCTTCACTAGCAGGTATACTAGGAAGTACCAGCAGCAGGTGGAGAAGTACGTGTAACTCGGAACTGGCGAAAAGCCCGTCTAAGTGCCGTAGGCAGTGTGATCTCAGCAGTGTCAATATGTGAGATCTTCCTTCGTTCCTACACTAACTTCGGTCTATGTGGAGTAACAAGCCCCAGAACGTCGCATGGCAGGTGGTAACCAACGGGATATAGCGTAGTGAAGTGTACACTAGCTGGTCAGATCGAAGATTGCCCAGTCGAGGCGGTGGACCAGCTAGTATCAGTACCGATCTAAGATGTACAGAGTACTCTCTGTAGGCGATGGAGGTTCTTTGGTGTACATACAGGCTTAGTGTAGTCCTGTGTACAGTACAGTTTGACTGTATAATGTGAAGAAAAACCGTTAAACAGTGCCAGTGTCGCGGGTGTAATGTAAGCTCCAAGAACACGTGTAGCGTATACCTCTGTTACCTACACGTACATGCGTTCCTGTATTACAAATGACCAGTAGGTTCTCCGCAATATATAGAGGACGCATAGGTATACCTGAGAGGCGAACGAAGCGTTACGATGACGCCGCTGAACATACTGTCAGAACCGCTCCGTTCAGTCGCCATCCGCTCCCCTTACGGGCTGCGCACTAGTATAGTGTACTCAAGTTGTACGGAGAGCCAGGGTGCCATCTACCTAGTGTATTAATGATGCACCCATCAGCGTGGATAAGTAGGTACCTATCATGTATTGGGAATATGGAGCACTTCTGTCTAGTAACCTGACGTGTAACAGCGACGGCAACCCTCGTCACCAACCTCCACCGCTCGTCAACTGATACGGCGATTGGATACAACTGCATATCGCGGGATAACCCGTCGATATCAAGACGATGTAAGACTCAAGAAATGAATTATGAAGTGAGCATTGAAAACAAATATCTTGCGAGGCAGTGATATGGAAATGACATATCTGGATAGGCAGCTTCTCTCACATTAAGTTGTCCATCTCCAAGCTGGACAGCCTAGATGATATGGCTGGTACAAATAGCTGAGCTATTGAAATATAAGGTAATATAACCCGCGTTACTAATACTCTTTGGGCGATACCCCAAGATGTACTGGGTATGGGGAGAAACGGTGGACTCGCCTAAACTTGCCCGTTACTGGACAGCCTTGGTAACAGTTAAAATAATACCGATGGGCAACCTACCGGCATTTCACAGGGTCGGGAGGCTATGAAAGCTACTGTCATGGCTTAGGACAGCAACAACCTCAAGGTCGCATATTAGTAAAGCTACGGATCTTATCTCCATGACCTCGCTTAGCGTTTGTTTGACTGACATCACCAGATCGAGAGCGCGTGGACAGCTTGAATAATATCATGCAAGGCGTGAACTAACGCCTCATCTACCTAGTCCAACAACGTATGCCTATCTCCTCTTGCATGGCCGAGCAGATGAAGTGAGCCAACCATCTGTTACCTCAGCGCTAATAAGCTTGAAATCTCTACCCATATGTATACTTACGTGTATGACCGTGAGCCAACCCTCCACACCTCGAGCCTCCCGCTTACCGGGGTTCACTTTACCTCCCCACCTTAGAGTACAGCAGATAGGCAACTCGAACCGGCTATCTCGTGAGCAGTTCGGGCCATCTCATTTTCATCTCCAAAGATCTTGCATCTGCTTCGGCTTACCTGTCTTGTCTGTTGAGTTGCAATATCAATGAAATCTCAGATACCCCAAATCGGACTTGCAAAGACGGTGTCAGCCACTATCGGCCGGTGATTCATACGATTCCCGCGTAACTTAGAAGCCCGTGCCATAGTCCCCTAATTTTCTTTCTCGCCGTCTGTCTTAGTTCTAGCTTTCTGATGAGAAACATATTCTGAAACAGTGTAGTAAAAGTCTAAGCCCATTTGCAACGCCACCTGCCTACCGCAGCTTTCCAACGGGCTTTCTACGTTTCTAACAGTGAAAGCCAAACAGAAGCATATGACTACTCATGTTCGGTAACCGAGTATAGCCAATACCGGCCACGGCGGTTAGAACAAGCCTGTCTCCTCCGGACTTAATTACCAACGATATCAATACATCAATACATATAACTATAGAAAGATACTCCTTGGTTATGGTCCTCAGCCCCCTCATCTATAGCTCATGCCTCGCCAAGTTCAGCTAGTGTGTGTTCGAAGCCGGGGACAACCTGCTACTTGGGTTTCGCGGCACCGACAGTATAGATCAGTGGCTCGGAACATTGCTTAACATATGTTGGTGATAATAGCGAGAGCTAACGTGTAGAAGGATTCTGCCTAACTTATACCTAGCTATAATTCCATATGGCGGTGTACGTTTCTATTCTTTTCGAAGATAGGGGAAGTAAATTTAGGCCCTGGAGCCTTGGCGTTCTGCAGAAACCTCACTATGACGTAGCACAACTCGTACGATATTTCCCTGAGCTGTTTGTTAGCATTCTCAGTCAATGAAGCCTGGTGCTGACCTCTTTAAACATTTTGCATAAGAAAGGGGAACATTCCCCTTCCCCTTTCTGTTCTCCCAAGAAACTAGTGCAGATCGGAGTTGTTTTAAAGGTTTGCTTAGTAATGAGATTAAGGCTTTCACGTGCAAGAAAGAGTACATAACTAGTATGATGCGATCTCTTCTCTATGCACGGCGCTGGTCCGGACAATGTCCTCCAACAGGGCTGAGGGAAGATCCAATCAATGGTCTTGTGCGTCCGCTTCGGCTGTGCTGCAATGAAGATCTTACCTCATTCGGAACTATGTATATACCTATTCCTACTTAGTTCAGGTGTCAAAACACAATCGTATACATAATACATAACTGAGACCTGTAAATATATATATAGTGGATATAGGGTGCAAAAGTTCCGGACACCTGTCCATGACTAGTGAAGCGCCATCATCTAATCATGCCTACGCATATGTACGGCGCCATGACACCGCGAAGTGCCACGTTGTAGAGCCGAAACAGAGATAACTTCAAGTCTTAATTAGTAGCCAGGGACGAGCTGAACAACTAGATACTGCTACCCCAAAATCAGATGGTAGGACAGAAACGAGTTCCCAGAACGAAAACGCCAGGCGATAGTTCGTAAAATGGCCGAAAGAATTAAATCAGAGCGCAGCAATATAGGTAGATCAATCGATACATTTGTGACCGTTGGATCCCATCACGACCCTCGTCGACGCCGACTCGGGAACTGGCTTGCTAACGTCTGACGATTCAGCTCTGTTCAACGACGCGCCGATCAGCTTTGAACTAGGGACCAACCCGTGAATTTTGCATCCGCCTGCCTATCCCTCTACGCCAGGTCGGAAGTCAGGATCTCATCCATTTTCAGCGTAGATAGCATATCTGCTAGCCGGGGTCATGTCACACGTCAGCGTCGCGCTCCAATCTCAGATCAATCACCGATGTAAGTACCCACTCCAAGCAAGACATCAACAGAGTACATGTCCTGCTTCCAGTATAATAGCCCGCATCTCACGCTATCCAAGACAATCAGCGTAATCATATGTTCCTAAGGATTACGGAGATAAAGGTACAAAGCGTCAGTTCGTGCATTTTGAGTGTTGTGGACGCAACGGTAGAGAACCCCATGTTAACCAATGATACCGTACCCTTTTATGTAACCTTGGCAAAGACGGCAAGATTAATGGAATTGACTGGAACTAGATTAACTTTAGCGTACTTTTAAAGCTAGATACTTCGCTTCTACCTGCTTGGGCCATGTTTACCTACTGTATGCATACGTCTCTTAGAGTTGGAAAATACTTTATACACCCTTGTCCGGACATAAAGCCCGGGAATACCGCCATCCAACTAGCGCAATGTTCTATCTACTGTCATGACATATGTCGTACAGTACCTACCACAATTAGTAGCCTTGAAACAATTACATAGTTCGGTTGGGTATAAATGAGTAGAACCATGGATATGGAACAGGTAGTGTGCACTCAGCCAGCGCAAGGAAGCATGTTTAAGATAACAATTAAGCCCCGAACGCGCCGTTAGAGTGATTACTATTTGACGGAGGCGACCTTGCCCAAGATCAGAAATGATTTTGTGCCACATGCACAGTTATGTACTGTAGGCATGTACTAGTATGTATGTAAGTCTATGTACGTACGTGGCATGTATGTGTGTGTTCTCTTAGTGTTACTGTTGTGAGACTTGAATTGATTTCTCAGCGCACGTTGATCGGAGCTTATGCGAAACGTATCGCGGAGGAGGTCATGTCGAGAACAAACAAAAAAAGAAAAAGAGAAAACCTCCCGGAGCATGGAGCCCCAGGCTCCCGGATACAC
Organism: Xylaria sp. FL0064; assembly: GCA_022593225.1. Taxonomy (NCBI): domain Eukaryota; kingdom Fungi; phylum Ascomycota; class Sordariomycetes; order Xylariales; family Xylariaceae; genus Xylaria; species Xylaria sp. FL0064. The sequence continues at coordinate 771,084 of JAJKLE010000007.1, read as the reverse complement.
ATCCGATTCAGGAATGCGCCCCTGCGACCGACGAATTGGGTGCGATCCTCTGATGCGTAAGTCCAGCGCTATCATTCGCTCTTATTCGAGCACAAGCGAGATGCTTGGCCCAGATCCAGTCGCCCTCTGTACTATATCAATTACATCTTGCAGCCATGCTACTGCGTTCCGTGCGATGAACAGGGGTAGGACGTACTCAGATGTACGCAGTACAGCGGTATCGAACTGTAAATTGTACTCTTCGACAGCATTATACACCTCTGGGGAGTGACCAGTTTCACGGCTAGAGGCCATGCAGCCTCGTACAAGTAGTACTTCGCCATCGGAATTTCACAGCACGGACAATCGCACATCTCGATTTATCCGCTGTAACAGGCTGCCAACCCAAATCTCAAACATATGACAGCCGTCTGACCTTGCACAAAAACGCTTTTACGAGCCCCAAGATGGGGTCTAATGGGGCGCTTCAGCTGCCAAACTTGCATTCATGGCGCACAGCATCGGAGTTCATCTTGTTTGCTCTTGGCCATGCGCGTGCCTGACCCCAGTGCCGGTGGAAAACAATGACAGCATCCGAAGATTTCATTTCCTACTGTCGAGACCCCTTCCGTTGGCATGTCTGAGCCTCCAGCGCCACTTACTATCCTGGTGGGCAAAGTCAGTGATCTTAGGCTTGTTGCTGTATCTCGCCGTGCCTCGAGCAGGATTTGAGGCCAGTCGCCGCCACGGACTGTTGACAACATAGGATCATGCGATTTACTCTGCTGCAACAGGACTATACCCCTGCTAGAACATATGGCCATTAGACCCTAATGGCATGAATCGAACTTAGCGCATATGCACAAGCTCGCGGTCCCATGTGTATGTACACGTGTATGAAGTACCTAGGTTAGTATAGTATCGAGATTGGCGTCAGCAGCATCGACCCAACAGAACGGAGTGATCTCAAATCTCAGACGGCTGCCGCGGGATGGAAATCCTAATCTATTAGTGTACGTAGTAGGCGCCTCTAGTGTCAGTGGCACCGGATCTCCGGGGCTTCACATTCTCACAAATACCTCACTTCCATTTTGACCCACCATCTTTGCCTCCTTGCAGGTTCCTCGATAGGCTTGCTGCCGCTGCAGTTAAACCTACTATACGTATGTAGGACTATCATCGGATCGAGCCCGACGGTATAGTATACGATAGGTGTAGAAAAGCAAGCTACGTATAAGTTACCAGCCTTTAACGGCGCGGCTTCCCGTTCTAGTTACTTGAGGTATTGCATTTACGGGACTGAACATGTTCGACGGTTTATGATTTAGCTCTCCCACCGCTCACTCTACTACGCCGGGGCCTGGCGATGCCACGAATGCCGGCTTCCTACAGTACCTACCGTCTTGTGGAACCGGATTCGAAGATCACAAGAAGTACGCGCGGTTGGCGACATACCTAGGGATAACTCATAAGTATTCGGATCCTTAATTGTTCATCATATTGTACGAGGTTTTCACATTGCATTGCCTGCTATGTTTGGTCATACACGAGGACACCTTTCCCCTTACTAACGACTTGGTACGCGCACAGCCGGGCAGTGCTGCCTTGGGTGCTGCAGGACTACTGCTCCACCCAACATTGGCCACGGTCGTCAACTCAGGCGGTAAAATTTTCCGGTTCGGATTCTGACGTGAGCGTATCGGTGAAGGAGTTCACAGGGAAAAGTCCTCAGGGGGGAAGTGGGAGTCGAGATATCTTCCCCGAACCCGCGAACCCCCGCTCCGTCGCATTGTCTGGGGCTATGCTTGCCAAGGTAGGTGTGATAGGTATGTATACCTAGTATACGGAGCAGTTAGAGAGAGTATAGCGCACCCCGACCGTATCCAGAAAGCCCTATGCCCTCACCAGTAGTTCATAGTTGGATATGGTGAGACATGCATCTTGAACTGCAGTCGAACCAACAGTGAATCAACCCTTTCAGGGATGGGCAGAAGCTAACGCAACCCGAAACTGGGAGGGACTTAGTCAGCTGGTTGCTAGAGAACTGAACAAATGGTGGTTTTGCTTGCGCTAGAGCGCATATCTCTGTGCTTGCTGATCAGCATCCATCCCGTTCGTACAGCGAAAAGGCGGAGCGGTAGTGGTATTCCCACACGTGATGCGCAAAATTCTAGATATATATCTTGGCGTGGATAGACTGCAGCTGCGGAAGACACATCTACCGCAATCTTATATGGTGTTTGTTGTTATATCCAGCAGGCAGCCGGGTTTTAGTCAAGTGATGTGTTCCATCGCTGACGTTGAGCTGCTACCTGATGAGGATGAGGGCCTATGCATGGGACTTGGTGATACCTTGCACATTATCTTCCCCCCTTCCCCCCGGCGTTACGTCGCGGCCAACCTGGCTGACAGCGACTTTATGGGGGTGATCTATAGGTTCTCCCAAAATGTGACAAGCCATTTTGCCCTGCTGTATGGAGGGTCTACTGTAGGGGGGCTGATTTTGTGCTATCTGCATGGCCGCTACAGCATACATAACATTGATATCCGTGGCTCGGGTTCATTGGCTCTACCAGCAAGCTACCCTCGTCTACGCCAACCTCGGCGACTGTTGAAACCCGGGAGACACCGCCCACTAGCATGTAAGCGAGCCCATCGTACCGGTCACTTTGGTTCGTTGAGATGTGCCGTCCCAAGCCCATCACATCGCACCTTGTCAGCTTACATGGCGACGCGTTGGAAATCGTCATGTCACCCTCCCGGAACACCAGATGTGACGCTGTGGCTGCTTTCCGATGGTCGCATAGTAACACCTTGGCCAGCTAACGATGCGAAAAACGTTTCTTCCAGAGCATTCCCATTGGCTTTCGGCTCCAATCAGGCGCACGCACCACTGCACGCAGCAAAACTTGTCGAGGCCTGGTCCTTGACAACAACGCGATCGGGAGCATCTGGCTCTTAGATGCATTGCAGGATCTGACTTAAATCTTAGCCGCGCTCGCTTCTAGAAGACGAGCCACGCGCCGAGTAAGAGGGTTGGGCAAGTTTGATAAGAAGTCTACGATGAGATCAGTCCACCCGGAAATCTACTGTACCTACTTGCATCTTTCAGCCTTCCCCCCTTTTCATCGCCCAACGGGAAAGGGCGCCGGCTGCTATGTACTGAGCCGGAGCTCTACCGGGATAACGGCTGGATGTTTTGTAACCTGTCACCTTTTTCATTTTCCCGCGCAAGCTAAGCTTTGAGCATGATGGTGAGCATATGATCAAGCATGTTCGCACCCTAGCTCATACGTTCGGTGGTGAAGAAGCGAGGCCCTGTAGTTGCACAGCTGTGCCTGTCGTGCCACTGTAAATCGCGAGACAATGGTACGGTCATCTATGTATATCGATGGTGGCGCTGTGCGCGCTAAAGAGGCTGACAGGTCACGTTATGATCCTCGCTTTTTACCTTATTTTGATTCCATGCTTTTTCTCTAATATTCTACGCAGTATCCAAGCTGAAGTTGTCGCTCAGGTATTTCTTTTATTATATCTTTCTACCTTGGAGAAGTCGAACGAGGGTTGCATACGGAGGAGCGGCGTTGCATACACCGCTACCTACCCTCCCTCGTTGCCCAGTATTGGCATTTGCCGTTATGTTGGACATTGTAATAGCCAACCACCTCTGTACTCGTTCAATCTCCTCCTATCGTTACCTTGAATTATATAACAGAGCGGCTAATCGCAGACACTACAAACCCGACCGTACACGAACTAAATTGATCATGACGGCCGGAAGCTGCAACTTTACTTACTACAAACTACGACACGAGGATTTGATAACCCCGGTCCGCGTCTGACAAGGGAAGATCTGAATTTCTCATGTCAGATTCCGATCTCGTGCATGGTCGTATCTGGGCGGGCTCGTGGCTAAACTGTGCGACAGCCTGCCTACCTCTAATCCCTGATATGTATACAATTAAGGACTGGGTCTATGACTCCTTTTTCTCACAATGGTATGGTCTTCTTACTCGTGTATAAGCCACCTGGCGTGAAACAACGATGAACCCCCACAGACAACCTGGGCTTAGATGGTATTGGATTTTGGTTTACGAGATGACTCTGCTATGACAGCATCACCTACTCTTATTGCTATCTGAATCGTTCAAACAAAGCACTGCATCTCACGGCAAGATATCGGCATGATCACACAAGAAACTGCCTATTCTGGCAATACAAACCGAGCATCTCCCAATAGGCGAGAGCTCGCATGATATCTCTCATAGTAAAATCATGCCCATAAGATTTCACAATGCATCGATCTTACAAGTACAACGCAGAGAAACCTCAACCCACGTAGAACTGCCCACGCCACTCAGGCATGATAGCATGTGCCAGAGCTTATCCTAGTATAGTCATACAGAAATCTCACAAAAAGCCATGGACAAAAAAGGACCACAGTATTGTACACTATGTGGGCAGAACGAGCTAACCGACGAGGCTTAAGGCCAGACTAAGACGTAGCAACCAAGGTCCCGGTACGATAATCCGAGTACAGTGCAACCAGAAGCTACGGAATAATTATGAACCACATTATCTACCGTACAAATATGGTAGTGGTAAGTACTCTACATACCCACTTGTCTGCTTACATTGTACCAGGAAACTTTTGATTTAGCGTGGGAGGCTTTGTTACCTGGTGATCTGCTGAGGAGTTGTGTCGGGGTTGATCTCGAAACCACGAGATACCGCGGTTGCTTGGCAGTGCCCACGTAGGTAGTAACGGACGGCGGTAGGGGTGCTCTATCAGATATAGATCACCTGTTTTTTCTGATTCCCTAACGCTCGCTCCACTGCAGATCTTATTATGAACAAGGCCGCTTACAGGACCTACATACTTACCTACTTGGTACAATGCTACCTAAAACAAAATCCCATCTGGTACTGTATCCAATACTGTATATGTGACCAGCTTCAGTTTCCCACTCTAGCCTACCATAGACTAGTAGCAGCGTGCACACTCAACCCGTTAATGATAGATATCGGAAACTCCCCCTCCACTGGGTATCGCTAATCGTGAAAATTAGCCCCATTTCTGGAGCCCAAGAACCCCCCCGGGGGGATATATACCTACTACTACACTACGTAGTATACATAATACTGGGGCACGGGGGTCGTGTGATAAGTTCAGGCTAGTATAAGGTACATGTCTACTGTAAGTCGTGGACAGTAGAATAGACAAAAAGTTGTCTTTGCCTTTCGTTTTTTTTCATCAGATGATCAGACGCCCATTTCTTCGGTTCTCATGTACGCACTATATGTATATGTATGCATGTACAGATATGTAGTGTATAGCGACCTTAACCTTGCGTACTGTATTTAATAGGTCGCCGACCAGTACCAATGGCGTGCAGGCAGAGGGGACCGGCCAGCCTCCTGGGACTCGAAGCTAGGGGGGAGGTCCCGCAGCGCCCAGCTTACACGTAGATCTTTATTTACGATCGATTTGGTCTTTGATGAGGTCTTTCGATTTTCGGTTCGAAATTTTGAAACCCCTGTCCTAGTCGCCGGCAATAAAGGGGGGAGTCGTATTGATTCAGGTACGATTTACATCACGGGTTGTGTGAACCCCAACTTGCGTGAGGGTGTTGATGATGGGATGGCGATAGTGGTGAGGATAACTGACGATGCCGTTACGTAGATACGCGTATAATACACATTCTGGAGGAGAGAGCCGTCTACAGTACGCCAGGGTCTGGGTAGAGTAGGCAACGTACTCCAAACACACCACCGGCGAATTTCGTCGCTGCCCTTGCCCTTGTCCTACACTGCACTGTTCCCCGGGGTCGCTTGGACGCGTGGATTTGCATCGGCAAAGGTACTAGTAGGTATATGCTTGTTAGATGAATCAGTGGAGGGTATTCTGAATCTGATAATCATCCCACAATGACGCGGCCGCATGGCTAGCGAGGCAGGGAATCTCATCCCAGACCCAAGGGGGGCGGGCGCCTTTTCCCACAATATCATTCTAGAATCCGTCTCTGGGCCGCCCCCCCCAGAAGACCCTTACCCTCGTCCCATGCCATACCCATCCATGCCAGATAATATTTGCCGCCACCTTCCGTCCCGCCCGCCCATTCTCATCTAAGTGTCTAATTTCGACAAAGAGCAGGAGGAAGTAAAATTCATAGGGAACTAGAGCCTAAGCATGACGTCAAGGGCTGCCTACGTGAAGTGGTCATAGCTAGTAGTTATTCCCCATTAGTACTGCCCCCATCTCCTGATAGACTGACGGAGTGACTAACTGCAGCGCCGCCGCCAACAGGTCCATCCATCACGCTACCACCTACCGTACTGTACATACAGATACAGTAGTGTAGTACTCGATACTGCTCGATCTTCCCTCGGCCGCCGGTCACATCAATCTTCTCACCGCAATTGGACCCTGCCAAGCTTATACAGACTACTGCGTAAATAGACTACACACACTACTGTACGATATACTAGCTATAACGGTACAGGGTGTCGTAGGTTTTGCGTACTAGCAGTAGTGTAGGTCCGGCACATCAGCCCATCTGAGATGAAAACAGAGTTAGAAAACCTCTTTTTTTTTGGCCCCTACATATACGCTACCGGGTTCAGGGTATCCAGGCATATACCCATACAACCGTAACAGTTCCCAAGATCTTCCTTCCATTATCAGGGGGGAATATTTGTGGGCTGATAATGAAAAAGAGATGTCCTGCAGCGAGGCGACGACAGGCGATGTCGCTCCTCTACTAACTACTAGTAGTATACTGCTCTTTTTCAATCCCCGAGATCAAATCCCGGCAGCTGAAACGGGCATAGTGTAGATAGGTACACACGCCACGTGAAAATCAGAGATGCCGGGTTTGCCCATGCGATCGTCCAGGAGCTAGCTACAATAGCTACTAGTCGGAGATATGGTAGAGTATTTACGCAGTAGTTCTCGGTAAGCAGAATAGGTAACTAGATCTACAGCTAACTTCCCTGTGAAGTCGACACACAAGATCTACGAAAGTCACTGATAACATTTGCTGCCTGCCCATTCGTTCCCTGACAAGCGCGCTGTCCGAGCCGACGTAGATGGTGGATAACATCGCAAATGGGAAAAGAAGGCAGATTCGTTCACATAAGCTAAGCTAGTTTATCTGATCGTTGAGGCTGTTGCGATTGAATTATATTCAAGGCTAGTAGCTGCAGTTTCATGGGTAGATCCTCGGAGTTTAGAGGCGACTGTCGACGCGGAAGATGCGTTGCAGCTGGAGAGAACAGGAATACAACATATAGCATCGCATTTATTAAATAAAATGCTGCACATCGAGATTGATCGACAGATAACGAATGTATAAGCAATATGAGCAAAATGGTGTTTATCGACGAGCAAAAGGCCATAAGCAAAGAATACGAGACCAAGGGCTTCCAAATCGTAAAGGGTATGCACACGATACCTGCAGAAGGAGCTTACGAATCTAATGTATTGAATATTCTAGGTAATCTCATTCTAGGACTATGTGATGCTCTACACTCTACCCCAGTCTTTGAACGTCATGAAGTCACGACATCTCAGGATGCAGTCTTTTCCCCGTGATCATTGAAGTACGTCTTCAAATCCTCGATTCGTATGCGTTACTTGGCTCGAACTCTCACGAGTAGTCTCTGCGTGGCCTAGGTCGGTCAAACTGTTGTCAGCTACCTTGCGCTCCCCTTGGTTCGAGCCCGTGCGAATGACAGTCCCTCGGCGAGATGCTTCCTTTGGGGCTGCAAGATTGTCGGGACTCGAACTTTGGCCGTGCACTAGTTGAGTATCGGAATCAACGCTCGTATGCGACACTGGAGTGCGGTTAAACGATCGATTTCTCCTTACGTAGTCTCTATCCACAGACAAACCGTTGTTCCTTTGTGAGGGATTTGGGCTCATAGCCTCCCCACGGCTGGGTGTTGATACGCGCTCAGACTGAGCATGACCATCTTCCAACTTAATCGGCGGGGGGCTTGCGGGAGGACTGGCCGGAGAGCTTGCCGAGCGACCGTCTTTTTCACGAGCCTCCATAAGTTCGTCGTCGCTGCTTTCATGGCTGCACTTGCTTCGTAGGCTTCTATTGCTAACCTTGTGCGCAATTTTCTCTGCGCTGTGCCGGGCAGTATGCTGAAGCTCATGGCCGGCCAAGGCCACTGCTTGTCGATTTAAATGAGCGTTCTGGTCAATCAAGCTATTTTTCTTGCGAATCTCAGTCCATCGCGTCAGGGAACCTAATTCAAAAATGTTGATCCGACGGTATCTGTCTACGGGATTGCCCAAGATGGCTGGTCTCTAGCCAACGTCATCCTCGGGGATCTCATTCAGTTGCTCGTTACCTTTCTCCTTAGCCGCCGCCATGGCAGCAGCCCAATTGTGCAAGCTAACCCGGCGTTCTTTGTTCCAACGGTCCATCTCCGAACACGTGCAGTCCGGAATGATCTGGACCCTCTTGAACCGGATCAATGTGCCTAAGAGAAGGAGGGTAAGTATGAACAAAATGCCAGCGACAATGCCCGTCGCCGCTCTCTGGCCTAGGCGACGAGTGATTGAACCACCAAGTGCGGTCGCGCCAGCCGCAAATATGAAACCAAGACTCTGAATAAAATTCCACCCGGCAGTGGCACGGGGGAACGATGAGTAGTTGGTGCGCTTGTGACTGTCCTTTGATGACTTTGAGCGACCAGTCATGCCGGGCTGGAGGTCTGAACAATCCCAATTTTCCATTAACATGCCGTTACATTCCGATATGGCAAGACATGAGAGAAAACCCACTAGGGCAGCGAAGAAGGACGGGAAGAAAACGTGAATCGGTGGCCCCGATGAAACTACAGTGTATACGATACCTGCAATGGGAAGGATAAATGTGAATATCGCACGACGAACAAGGTGAGAACTCCAAGTGATCTTCCTGTCGAAGGTCATTTTGTTCGACTTGGGGCTCATGTTCCTGGCCCGAGAAAAGATGTTGGCCTTCTGGAATGGGATGGCTAGAAAGGCACCAATTGCTACAGATGATACGACGGCACCGACGTATGGGGAGCGGAGACGGTAAGATCTCGAAGTGAGCGATCCTAGGAGCTGGTATTTTTAGTCGAGCCCTATCGTATCAGACAGATGAGATGTACTTACTACAATGATCAGAATGATCTGCGCGTATATCCAGGCGGAATATACAGCCATTATAGTGAAACCAGGTTGCCGGAGCATCTCAAGAGACAATGCAACGCCGTGGTATACCTCCTGGCCCCACCATCTCGGCCCAGTGTGGACTCGATGCATCATGACCTCGCCTCGCGCTAATCGTCGAGATATCGTCTCACCCAATCTGACTTCGGCAACAGATCGTCTCCAAGCGGAACGTCGAACCTCCGGGCAGAGCACGTTGAGGAAGAGGACGGCGGCGATTATGATGATGCTGATATACAAACCCCATGAGGGCTGTAAATGCTCGATGATCACCGCTCCTACAACGAAGCCAACACTTATTGAGCCTATGAAACACCAGGTCCATATGCCAAGCCAAACCCCGAGACCACCGCCATGTCGCCTTACGTCGTACTCATCAACCACTTCCTGATGTGGAGTGTTGCTCATCAGAGAAGCCCCGAATAGGTCAGTGAGGATAGAATGAAAGTTCATCGTCGCGAATCCGAGCGCAAACCCCATCAAGGCCCTAGAAAGGAGTAAGGCCATTCTCCAAATAGAGGTGGACGGGGATCGCTGAGTACTAATCGCTATGGCCTGCGGAAAGAGTAGAGGCATTGCTATGCAAAGCCCGCCCACAATGTAGGGCTTTCGTCCGTGTAGTAGAGGTAATGGCCAAAAGAAAAAGTTGGGCAATGCCATGCCGAGATATAGACCGACGTTGCCGAGGATCGTATAATGATGAAAGTCCGCAATGTAGTATTGAATCGAGGGAACTAGACCAGCATAGATGCCAGCCAGCACACCGATGAGCGCAGTGCTGATACAAGCGACCGAAGCGACAAACCGTTTTCGAGCTGGGGACCAGTCACGGGCGATAGTAGGTTGTCGCCTCGCAGATTTTGTCAAACTGAAACGCTGCCCTTCACCAATGCTGACATGTGATCTATTTCGAAGGCTGACATTCCGTAATTCGTGATCGTGCTTGGTTGGTACCATTGGCTTCTTTCTCGACTTTACAGATTCCTTAGCAGGATTCTCGTCTCCGGCACGCCGCGGAGCTCTGCGAAAGTTAGGGGACCGTGGGTATCGACTTTCACCCGTGTTATACTGAGTAGCAAAATCGACAGCATCGTCCGATGTGCCGCCGTCTAAGCTACAAACACTCGTGTCATGGCGTCGAATTTCAGATAACCTATTCGCGCAACCAGAATCTAGGTCATCGACTGTAAATGCGTTTGCTTCCAAAAGAATGCTTGAATTGCCGTGGGTACATATTGGTTGCTGATTGACTCCTACTCCACTGCTGTTGGCGTCCTTGTCCGAGGTAAGCGTGTTTCTATCTCCTGATGCAGGTGCAGACAGGACACAATCATCGTCGATAGCGTGACAGCGACTTTCGATGGGTTTGGGGCTTTTGCGTGTACGTTTGAACAGAGATGTTCGTACAGTCTTGCCATCCCCTTTGATAGATTTGAGACGTTTTACACCTTCGCGGGGCAAAAGTTCAGATTCGTCGTCTATACTACCCACAACAGTGAGTTCTTTCGGCAGTGGAATAGCAATAACGGCGCCTTCATGCTCGCTTGATCCCTGCCGAATACTCTCATCCACACTCGGCGCGTGTATGGAAATCTCGGATGGAGGTTTTAGTGGGAGATTACCATCATCCACATGCCCATATTCACGCTTGCCAGCCTCGTCAGCTAAAGTCAAAGCCTCTGTTAGAATATTTTCCATGCCATTCATTGCATTGTCCATGGCTTTCCTATCAGCTGCGTTTTCAAAGGAGTATGTAGTCACTCCTGATGTTACGGAGCTGACATCTTCTCGGGAACCGTGCTGAGCGGAGAATTTCTCTGGTAACTTCGTTAATGAAGAAACACCATGGACTTCTGGGTATCCCAAAAGTTTTCGAAGCCATCCTGTTGCGCGACCGGTAGCGGGGTTTTGAGGTTGGAGAGACTCCTGCCCCTGAATGGCACTTGGGGAATTGGACGTTGAGAGAGATGAGATTGTAACCCCTGCGACCGATCTCCCACTTCGTTCCGTGCTTCTTCTAGAAACATTTTGGCTCTCACTATGATCTTTGCTAGTGCCTGAGTCTCCGTCGCTCACTTTGTCTCCCTGGCGAATATTCTCTTGCATGGGGCTTGTTTCAACTTTTTCGTGTTGACCATTGACTGGTGACTCTTGAGAAACTTCTGGTTGGTCGGTCTCTGAGATTCCATTGCCCCGTTTCTCTCTGAACCTGGGGAGAAAGCCCCAGTATATAGCCGCTCTCTGTCGCTCTCTACCATCCCGAGAATAATCCTGACTAACGGAGTACGGAGTAGATTCTGGTTTCATCTCATCGTCTACCTGTACATGGGAGGCATCAAGATATGGAGATTCTGTGAATGGACGGACTTTGGGAGTTCTCGGATGGCTGTGCTGAAAATGTTGCTCCACAGAATACAGCTCTTCAGATGGCACCAGGACTACAGGTAGATACTTGCCTTGAACATGTAGGTCACCATCTCCTTCGATAATGTATTCAGCAGCGCGAACCTTGGAGACAGGAAGGCGCCAAGTGCGGAAGTGATCATAACCGTCAACTGAGGAATATACCATGTCTCCAGCTGAATGGTCAGTATCAACCGGGCCTGAGGCGACTTGTTTGACGGGGAGTACGGGAATACCAATTAGCGTCGGAGTTTGACCCGCTGTATCCTGTCGTGTTGAGCACGGAGCAACAGGAGTTGGATTACCGTCAGTAAGCACTGGTGGTACAGGCAGATCTTTTTCAATTGACTGCTGGCGCTGTGAATTCGATTTCAACAAGGCATGACGATAACTCCCTATATGCGATGTTGTTGATCGCGTGGATACCGTTCCATTACTGATAGGTCTGAGTGAAGGATTAGAGCCGCTTAGACGGAGACTAGCTGGAGTTTGATCCTCCATAGTTGCGATTATAACATGAACTATGCTTCAGGTGTGCCCCTCGGGGATCTCCCGTGATCTAATTAAATGAAAGCAAACGAGCGACGATGGCGAGATATTGTAAAGAAACGAGCTTGAGAAGTAAGAGAGCTCGAAGACATGAGACCTCTTCAAAGCCAGAAAGTCGTGAATAAGGGTAGAAAGAACTGCAGGGTGATATCTTGTGAGGAGGTATAGGGGAATTAGGGGTTCTTCGATATAGAAGCGTCAGGGGAAGGGTAACAAAATACTGATGTTAGCGATGGTGGAAACTGTCGGTGAGCCAGAAAAGAATAAAAGTGTAAGGTATCCCGACGCCATTCTGAAGGGCCCCTTCGAAAAGAAGACTAACACCCAGACAGCTGCTGCTCGTCCCTCCAGAGGTCTTTCCATTCTTAAGCTGTGATATGACGGAAGCTACACTGCTACTCCTAGGGAAAGAGGTGGCTCGATCTCTTACTTGCCTTAGTGGTCGCACACCAACGCTTGGAAAGGGGTTGCGCGACGAAGTTAATTGCACCATGACAAGTTACTGCTGAGTCCTTCAAGCCATTTCCGAGTGTTAGCAACTGATCGTTCTTGCTCACATATATATATTTGAGTGCTAGCCGATTGAGTTGGATGCTGCAGCAGTGACTTAACCGAGTTCTCAATCCAAGTTTACGTGTTCTTGGCAGTGATATCAAGCGGCGTGGTCGATAATACTTGGGGCAGTAGTGGGTGCAGGAAAGAAATGACCCATCCAACCAAAAACACTCCTATTTCGATCGTCAACCAAACCATGAAGAAAAATAGGAAAAATAAATTCATAAGAAAGTAAAGGTATACTATGACTCTACTTTTGCTAGTAGTATTTTTATTGCTTAAAATCTAGTATATCGTGCAGTATGCCTTGTGGCATTTGGGAATACGCGGCGTATGGGTCGTTTATGCCTGCACCCGCTACTGCTCGGGGGTAGGTTGAATGCTGTTAATATATAGTACTGGTACATCACACTCACTCACTCAGCTACTATCCGTGAAAGTCTGGATAAAATATCTATCACCTTTTCATATTTATCTTTATTCCTTCCTCTTTCTGTCTTATACGCATACCTACGTACGTGTAAATATAGCTTAAGGCAATCCAGGCTATGATGCCGAAAGGTAGGTACTGCAATCTTGTTTGGGTGACGTTTTTTGTTAGCTGGTGATTTGGTAATGGATATCTCGGCACTTGGAGAGGTCTAGACCGCAAGATACAGTAGCAGATTCACATATCCTTGCATATTAGCCCTGCACAAGCACACGTGGAGCATGCGCATTAGCCAACCAATGCGTGTAAATCCATGCTACCGGGTAACCTTGCCTGCCTTGATTTAAACATATGACTTCATTTCATCACACAGAGAACTCGGTGGAAACTTGTTCATTTGAAAACTCAATGCAACAACGAGAACGCAATTATAATTTATTACGCCGCTTAGCGCCTTACCTAAGTTTTCTGGCTGCAATACATAGACGTCCATTCAGGAACATTCATACAATGAATGGGCTCCCTCTCGCCAGTAAATTTCCACGTCTTGCTCTAGCTTGAAGCTGAAACATGCAAGTCGACCTATCAAAGACCAATGAAAGGGAGGGTATGACGCCTGATCTGCAATTGAGGACAGGATAGCAATCCTGTTTTATTGCGCGGGGTAAATCAATTGGATTGCTTCACGATGTATATCCTTGGTGAGGGTACCTAACCACCAATGTGTCTCGGTATATCGGTACGGAAAAAGGGTTTCCATTTTCCGGTTTTACTGATTAGCAAATGTATACCCTCGTTACAGTTACACAAACTATATGCGCTGTGATATAGCTGTCGGTGCCGGCCACGAATGCAGGCTCTGGCTACGAGGACGTCATAACGGTCATGCTATGGTCAGGTGAGTTGGCGACACATCATCTCTGGGCGCACCAGCCAGCGAAGCACGATGAATGGCCGTAAATAAATACCTGTATAGCGACGTGCTGCCCAACGTCCCGGCCCTTTCTGATCTTCGTAACTTCAACACAGCCAGCTGAAGTCGCACCAATTGCCCAGCAGTGTCCAGCTTAGTAGAGGTCCCTAAATCACAACAAATACCGTCGCAGTACACGAAGTGCTATTCGGGTCGTCGCAAACATGGTCTTGACCGGCCTCGTCTCCATCATTCTCCGCGTGGCGGAACTGGTGTTCGCTACCATCGTCGCGGGTATCAACGGCTACTACCTGCACGAAGTGCGACATGCATCGAGCTGGAGCCAGGGACGCTTCATATACACCGAGGTCGTCGCCGGCATCGCCATCTTCTTCTCGCTCATCTGGCTCATCCCCTTCTCGTCGAGCTTCATCCACTGGCCCGTCGACTTCCTCATCTCGGTCACCTGGTTCGTCGCCTTCGGTCTGCTCGTGTCGGTAAGTTGAATTATATATAATTCTTTGAGATGCGAAAGAGGATTTATGCTGATTGAATGTGTTATTAGTATCTCGATGGATCGTGCGGTGCCGTGTTCAACTGGACGAACGTTGCCTTCCGAGGCGACCAGTGCGGCAAGTGGAAGGCTGTCATCGCCTTCTCTTTCCTCTCAGCTATCTGCTGGCTCGTCTCGAGCATTGTGGGCCTCATCTGGGTCCGCGACCGCGAGTCGCGAGCCTACCGCCGCCGGGCTTGGAGCAGCCGATCCCGTGTCTAAAGGATTTCTCGTATGCGACACACATACCGCAATGAACCTCCTGTGTCATGCCGCGCCGCACCGCAAAAGTCTTCTTGGGTTTTCGCATTGGTTTTAGGCTCGATTATACCCACTGGCGTTTTAGTGTGATGGGATATAACAAAATAATCATACTAAACAAGCGTTATGGGGTGGTGGGATACTGTGCAATAAGTGACCAATCTCTACTAGCTTGGCGTTGGATATTGAACAGAGTAATGAGATACGGCAATTGATACCCTGTTTTACACAATATTTTCTGCAGTACTTAATATACGTGATTTGAAAAATGGTATCGTCATCTGATATATTTGGCTGTGAATGTCATCATTCATAATGCGTCGTGGTCTCGCGAGCGTAGACAGTCGGGCAAGCGTCATTACCGGGCTTTCACTGCTCTACTTACCTAGTGCAAGGTAATACTTGCTACCGGAGTGAGGCACTATTGTACTCCCATCTACCAGTTTCGTGGCAGATCACGTATTAAAATGATCATTTAGTGAAGCACGCTCTCGTTGATGGAAATCTCCGTGGAAGTACCCATTTCGAAGGATCCCGTCATCCTTTGGAGCAACACCACAATTCTCCCTCTGCACTGCACGTATGTAAGCGCCGCACTTTAGTTCATACTAATCTCCATAGTACTTGGATTAGCCTATGGCTTAGAGAAATCACTAGATGAGCGACATCTAAGAATAAACAAGGCAGCTAGCCGGGAGCCGATTACACTAGGTATTGGCAAGCTGTTCCCGTGACGCGGGTAGAAAATGCGCGCGGGAAGGACGACGACGGTCTATGACGGCATAAAAGGCAAGCCCGACGCTAGCGATGGCGTAGGGTGACGCCACGCTCCCCCGCGTTCATACGTCACCAGCCACACGCCAGTCCCCATTTGTGGTTCAGATGAGCCGCATCTCGATAATCCCTGCGTAAGATCTTTCCTAATGGGGCAATGCCTATGTACTAAGATGCAAGATTTAGACGGTAAATCACCTCAAACACCTAAGATATATAGCTGATTCCAGCGAGGTACAATATCGCTCATACGTTATTGTTAAAATACCTCTGTCAGTTACTGTAATAATCGAGATCTTGGCAGGAATAGTCTGTGCTAGGTGGCAAGAGCTCTCTAGCACAGAGTGTACAGCTCTACGAGAACTGCAATGTCTCTGGTACAACATCATTGGGTGAGAAGTGCATAGCAACCACACCGTCTTCGGCGCACATATACAGACATTGCAGCATCCCTGGATTGAGTGACACAACCGCCGAAAATAAAGGACTCTGGACAGATAGTATGAGGTCATGACGACATATGAAATTCAAGCAGGGACAGCCTCTGAACCCTCTCTCCCGCAGTTCTCAGGCACGCTTGATGGACTAACGTAGGTCCTTACGTATGGGTCGTGCACGCTTTTCTCAGGCACAAGCCTGACGTGCTTTCCTCAACCAATCAAGGGTCCAACGAACCTCCGTGACCTGGAGCAGACTAGGCGCAAGCAAGACATCAAGCCCCCACCTATGATGACATCGCTCATGATAGGAAACTGTTTCTCTTGTTGTACAATCAGATACAAGGAAGCAGCCAGGCTTCAGGATCCTCTCGGGATGTCTATATAATGCTCGTGCTCCAGACCTAAGGTAAGGTTCTTTCTTCTTTCATCATCAGAATCATAACACATTACCAACACAACACCAAATCAACCACAAACAACCACAACAGTCTTCGATCATTCCTAGATCCTCAACATAAAGAAAGAATCAAGTCTCACTCATAACCTACATCTATCCAACATGTCTGGCATCGTCAACAAGGTTAAAGAAGCCGTTTCCGGCCACCACTCCACATCTTCTGCCCCCGAGGGCACCCATGGCACCCACAACAGCCGCGTAGCCAACGCTGCCGACCCCAGAATCGACTCAGACCGTGACCACCGTGCTGCCCCTGGCTCAACCGTCGGTGGCACCCACGAGTACACTTCTGGCAACAACTACTCCCACACTGGCACCACTGGCGTAACAGGAACCAGCACCGGTGCATACGGCACTACCGGCACTACCGGCACCACTGGTACCGCCCGTGAGGGCCCTCACAGCTCCAACATGGCCAACAAGATGGTGAGTGCAGAGAATCGAGTCAAAACACAGTAGCAACCCGACTTCTAACATAACCACAGGACCCCAGAATTGACTCTGACCGAAGTGGTCAACGCATGGGCAACACCGCCGGAGACCAGTTTGGCAGCGGTCCTGAAGGTGTCCATGGCCCACACAGCTCTCGCATTGCCAATGCTGCCGACCCCCGCGTCGACAGCGACCGCGATGCCAGCCGGACTGTAGGCAACACCTACGGTAGCTCCGGCACCCACGGCACCACCCACCCCACTTCCCAGCTCGGCGGCAACTTTGCTCCCGGCCCAGCTCCCAACACGGCAGGACCTCACAAGTCCGACGCCCTGAACAAGGCCGACCCTCGCGTCGACTCGGACCTTGACGGCAGCAAAACTGTTGGAGGAAACAAGACGTACGGGTCGTAAGTCGTTGTATGACACCTCGGAGTCGAACGTTTTCGACAGTTGTACTAACATGACACCAGAAGTTCATCAACGATGAACAAGGACCCCCGGGATGCTGCTCAGGTGCCACCTTCGACGATGCAGCGAGCTATCGGCGGGCCTACTATTGAGCATGATGATGTACACCATGGTCGTGAGCGTCGACACAGTTTGAAGACATCGCAGGAGACGCACCGTGGGATATAAAATTACGAGGACATGAATGAATTATGATTAGTCTCACGTTGGCAAAAGACGCCAACAATTAGTGTATCATAAGTTTTCCTACAATCGAACACCATTGCATTAAACATATTGGGGCTATCCAATCTTCAGTGTCGTGATAAAATATTTGTATCTGTTTATCTTGCCTGCTTAAGCTATGAAAAATGCCTGTCAACTCAACCCATACGCTCTGTTCTTGGTTTTATCATCCATAAACATCATGTGTAAGGAAAAACTGCATAGTTTCGGCTCCGGGGACTACTCGCATACCTGGCCACCAAATCGTAGGGTAACAATTCGTCTACTTGGTGAAAATACCCAGAACGTGAGGCACAGTACCATACCACTGTTCATCTACTGGCTGCCCAACATCGATCTTGGACCACGAGCCCGTCTCCGTTATTGTTTTCTCCGTCGGTCGACACAGCTCGCACCCGCCGATGAAACGCGGCCAGAACACGTTAATGATGCCTATTGTGAGAATAAGCTGTTAGTAGGACTAGTTTACGTGGAATAGGATAGGGGGAACGGTGCGTGTGGAGAAAGAAAGTGGGATAGGATGCGCCACATGTCTCAGATAAAGAGAACGAAAAAAGGATATATATAAGTATCTGGAGAGATACGACAGAAGCGGAACGGAACGGAACGAAACTTACGCTGATACAACCGGATATACCACATGTTCCTGGCCTTCACGTGCTCATAGACGTACCAACGCCCGCCGGGACGCAGGAGCTCGTACAGCTCGTGGATGTGCCGCTGCGGGTCGGGGATGCTGCATAGACAGAGGATGGAGACGATGCAATCGACGGATTGCGGCTCGATGTTGCCGTCCCATTTCTTGTCTTTCTTTCCCCCTCCGTTATCGGAGGAAGAAGAGGAAGAGCAGAGGTCTTCGATGCCTACCGGCACAATCTCGTACACATCCTGCAACCCCGCGGCCTCGACGGCGCGGCGCAGCGCGGCATGGTGCGCGGGGTTCGGCTCGACGCCGTAGACGCGTGTTATCTCGGAGCGGGCCGTGTTTGCCCTTTTCTTCTTGCTCTTCTTCTGAGCGTCCTCCTCGTACAAGTACCTATCCGAGAACACTTCCACATACAACCCCGTGGCGGCGCCGATCTCAATCACCACGCCGCCGACGCCGGGTGCCACGGGGGTATCCAGCACGCGGCCGCCTAATACGCGGCCGTCGAGGAGCGGGAGGACTTTGGGCGCTGCGCTCTCGCGGACTTGGGGGCCCGCGAAGGCCCAGAAGTGGCCGAACCAGAGCGAGCGGAAGCGAGAAGGGGAGAGGAGGAGGATGGAGAGGGAGGAGGGGAGGGAGTGTGTGGTGAAGAGGGTGTGGAGGGTTGCTGGGAGGTAGCTTGCTGCGAGGCTGAGGAAGAGCCAGGGGCGCACGAGGCCCCAGAAGGCTTCGATTGTGCGGTCTTTGAGGCTTGGGGTGCTCATTGTTTTTTGGTTTCTTGGGTTGGTGCTTGAGGGAAACAGTACTGAGTAGTGTTTGGGTGAAAAAAGGGGGTGAGGGGGGCGACGGCGTGGCCGAGAGTTGTAAGGAGGTGTGATAGGGGGAGGAAGTATGTTTGGTGTTGGGGGGGATAAGTTCGAATGCGGGACTGGGGCAACTTTTTTTGTTAGGGCTTGGAGATTCCGGCTCAAAATGAACAATATCACCACAACCTAGGAATACCTTGGGAGAGAAGGAGGGAAAAGGTGGAAAAGGGGGTAAAGGAATATTCTCGTGACCTACTTATAGGAAAAAGGGCCCTGCGATATTACATAATCGGTAGGAAGCAAGCTGGCTGGCTGGCCGTGCTCTGGGGTCGGGTGTTCATGTGCTGGTAGGGTAGGGAATGACTCAAACGCGTTATCAATATTACTACTGCTAGTATGATAGGGTGCCTTCCGCATACGCTGGATGCCCTTGAAGGCGGCTACGAGAGGCAGTACTCAGGTTGGCTGTTGACCCCTATCCCATGAGGTTGCCCTGTTGCTCCGCATCCTGATACGCGCTGGCCATTATACGAAGCAGCCTCTACATGAGGGAGCTCGGGAACATTTTCGACCGCGTGTTGCTAGCTCCACGCTCCACGTTCCACGTTATACTCCGCAGACCAGCCTGCGCGTGCGTGATGCCCGTAAGCCAAGTCAAGGAATATTCCTCTCAGGTATATATAGTGTGAGACTGCCAAATATGTTTACTCACATTACTCATGATCTTTCTGAATGAGCATATATATTAGAATGTTGGTAAGGCGTGACACTCTATACAATGGACCAAAAGGGGAACAACCCGTGGGATTTCTTTTTTATTTATTCTGCTCTATCCTGTGTCTACTATCACATTCATAACTCATCATGCCTAGAGGCTACTATGGGCTCATCCGGCCGTCCACTGTCTTTATGCAGGTCCACACCGATCTTCCCCCTCCATTTCTGCCACACAGACCAGAATTCCTTCTCCATGCCCGACTCCATCTGGTCGGGGAGCACCACGACATATTGGACGTATAATTTGCCAAACTGGTACTCGTGGTAGACTGAGTCGCCTTCTTCGCTCCAAATTGGCATTCCCTCGCCTTGAACAGTCTCGACTTGGCCGGGCTGTATGACCTCGCCTCGTTTCCGTCCAAGTCTCACGACGTGGCCATCCAAGTGTGTGATATTTCGAGTCCAGTCACCCATCCAAGCCTCGCGCAGCGAGAGAACTTCTGTCCAGAAAAGATCGTCGCCTTTCCGTCGGAAGAACGTGCCATCGACGCGATCTGGGTTCTCTGACTCCATATCGGGCTCTTTCTCGACAAGGGTCACTATAAGATCGCCGGCAACGTAGTCCGGACTCGCGTCCGCCTCGTTCTCATACACAACCTTGCTGTCCCTGGGCGCCCCGCGTCCGACGTTGAGCGTGACCGTGGTGGGCTTGCGAACGACTCGGTTGCCTTGGCAGACCGGGCATTTGTGCTTGATCGACTTGCCCCGTCCACCACAGGCGTCGCATTGTGTCTGGACCTGCTGGAACATGCCTGGCGCGAGCTGGTGCTTGACAATGCGCACACCGTGGCCCTGACACTTGGGACATGTGTCGACAATACCATCAGCAGCGCCGGTGCCGTCGCACTCCTCGCAGATCTGCTGCTTTTCCCACTGGAACTCGGTCTCGCGACCGTTGTAGAAGTCTCGAAGGGCAAGTCCAATCTTGATCTCAATGTTGTGGCCGCGGGGCTGTCCACGCTGATAACGGCCACCACCACCGAAGAAGTGGCTGAAGAGGTCAAAGGGGTCATGGTGACCACCACCACCTCCTTGTTGGCGCTGTTTTAGCCCTTCGTGTCCGTATTGGTCGTAGATCTTGCGCGACTCGGGATCGATGAGGGCTTCGTAGGCTTCGGAGACCTCGACGAACTTGCCTTGCGCCGTGGGGTCGCCACTGCGAGGACATGTTAGAAAATAGCCAATGAGTACTCGGGGCGGGAGAGAGATGGTCTAAGAACGTACGGGTTCTTGTCTGGGTGGAATTTCTTGCTCAGTTGCCGATACGCCGACTTGATCTGCTTGTCGTTCGCATGGCGATCTATGCCCAGGACCTACTCAAGAGATAATGGTTAACGTGGCCAATTCCCAGTAAATAAATGTGCAGAAGTAGACAGACGGTATATGCGTACCTTATAATAATCCTCGGCACATAATATTATCTGTGCCAAAAGACAGAGCAGCAGAAGAGCTGCCCCATGAAGGAGCATAGTGGTTGACGAGCACCGAGCAACACCGCGGGCCTAAGTAATCCTGAAGGGTTGCGGCGTGCTAGTTCCTCTTTGTTCTTTTTTATATATAGACGAGACTCTTGAATTCGTGTCTATAAAAAGGAGAAAAGCAGCAGTCCGAAGATTTGAACAGCGTGTTGTCACCTGCACCGTCAAATCTAATGGTAGACGCTGCGACTTATATTCATCTGTAAGATAATGGAACTTGAATGCTTGTTAGTACTGTAGCTCAACTAGAATGCCACCATGTCAACGTGTTAAAATGTACAATGCCTGCTGTACCTGAGACCTGAGCTCCAGTGTTGGTTTAAGATAAGATAAGAGATCCCGCGCTAAGAGGGATAAACTCCATTTTGGTAGCTTGCCCGTCTCTGATTGGCTCTTTGTGAGACTAGGGTCCTATGTAGTGCTGTACCCTTGCGTCCCCATCAGTCCAGAGATACATGTATGCCTGGGGCAATGGTCGCGGCTTGGCTCTTAAGAAATGTTTTCAAAGAATGAATGCGATTCCACGTAAACGGCGATGAGCAAACGATATGCCTTCGTCCCTATGGACGAAGAGGAAGTTGGACCACAGAAAGTCGAATCCAAGTCAAAATCCCGACGACGTGATGAACGCGATCGTGACCGATCCCATCGTCGTCGCCACCGAAGCCCTAGCCGGAGCCGCTCGCCGCACAGAGACACACACAAGAAGAAGTCCAAGTCAATACGGAAGCATGGCGACGGCGACTATGACGATCGCTGGGGTGACGAGGAACCAGAGCCCACCCCCTCTGGTGATGAACGCGCAGACGAGCCAGAGTTCCAGGAGTCTGCCCCGAAACGGGTCAAGCTGAGTCATGACGACCGAGCGGAAGAGGAGGATGGCGTAGATTCCGAAGAAGCTAAAGATAGGGCTGAGAGAGAAGCATTCTCGCGACGGCTGAAAGAACGCGACCAGGGGAAATCTCATAAGGCCGAGGGCAGGGCTGAAAGAGAGCGCCAACGTTTGGCTGATGAGATAGCTTCCAACCGAGCGGCGATGCCTGATCTGCGAGAGCGCTCCCGACAAGACTACCTGAAAAAGCGAGAAACGGAAAGACTGGCCCTGTTGCGCAAGCAAGTAGCCGAAGAAACTGCTGAATTGCGAAGTGGTGTCCGCCTGTCAGAAAAGGAGAAGGCTGAATTCGCAAAGAATCGAGAGATTTTACGGCTTGCAGAAGAACGCTTGAGAATCGATGATCACCGAGATGGCTACTACATGCCTGAAGACTATATTACGGAGAAGGGCAAGATCGACAAAAAGAGAAAGGAAGAAGCCTTATACAAGCGCTACGTCGAGAGAGATGAATACGGACAGGAGAAGTTCGTCACGGAACATGACGAATGGGAACGAGAACAGACCCAGAAGGCGAAAGCCCAAATCAACAGAGCCGAACGCGAGTATGAGGGTGATTATGCCCCGGTCCTCGATCCGGAGCAGTACATACAATGGAACCTAGGATCAACATTGGCCGGCGAAGGCAAACAATTGACCCAGGAACAAAGGTTTCTTGAGGCACAGATTGAGGCAGCGGAGAAGAAAGCCCTGTCAATACAGGAGACGCGCAAAAGCCTCCCTATATACAAATACCGGGACGAATTCATTGCGGCCATCGAGCAATATCAAATCTTGGTTCTCGTCGGTGAAACTGGTAGCGGTAAAACCACACAGCTACCTCAATATCTCCACGAAGCAGGGTATACAAAGGGCGGTCTCAAAATTGGGTGTACACAGCCTAGACGAGTTGCTGCTATGAGTGTAGCAGCGCGTGTAGCAGAGGAGATGGGGGTTAAGGTTGGGAATGAAGTGGGTTATTCGATACGATTTGAGGATAACACCAGCGACAAGACCATATTAAAGTACATGACCGACGGCATGTTGTTACGTGAGTTCATGACGGAGCCTGATCTTGCCGGATACTCAGCCATCATGATTGATGAGGCCCACGAACGTACAGTACATACCGACATCCTATTAGCTTTGGTGAAGGATCTAGCAAGAGAGCGACCAGATTTGAAACTTCTCATCTCTTCAGCTACCATGAATGCTGAGAAGTTTGCGAAGTACTTTGACGACGCTCCCATTTTCAATATCCCAGGTCGGCGATATCCCGTCGACATCTACTACACACCAGCCCCCGAAGCAAATTACCTAACAGCGGCGATCACAACCATCTTCCAGATCCACACAACTCAAGGGAAAGGAGACATCTTAGTATTTCTGACTGGCCAGGACGAGATCGAAGCTGCCGAACAGCAGTTAACCGACACAGCGAGAAAGCTTGGGAACCGTGTGAAGGAGCTCATTATATGTCCCATTTACGCCAATCTTCCTTCCGATCTGCAGTCCAAGATCTTTGAGCCAACCCCTGAGGGTGCCCGCAAAGTCGTGCTCGCCACAAATATTGCGGAAACAAGTTTGACCATCGACGGTATCACCTATGTTATCGATCCTGGTTATGTTAAGGAGAACGTATATAACCCAGCAACAGGCATGTCGAACCTAGTTGTTGTTCCTTGCTCACGGGCTTCTGCGAATCAGCGCAGTGGCCGTGCAGGACGTGTGGGTCCTGGTAAATGCTTTCGACTTTATACCAGGTACGCATATATGAATGAAATGGACGAGTCGACGACGCCCGAGATACAACGGACAAATCTCAATGGTGTTGTTCTGCAGTTGAAATCGCTCGGTATCAATCAACTTCTTGAATTCGAGTTCATGGATCCACCACCTACCGAATCTCTAATAGGAGCTTTGAACCAGCTATTTGCACTCCAGGCTCTGAACCACAAGGGTGAGCTTACCAAAGTTGGCCGCCAGATGGCCGAATTCCCCACCGACCCTATGCTGGCTAAAGCTGTACTGGCCGCCGACAAGTTCAAGTGCGTTGATGAAGTTCTATCGATCGTCGCCATGCTTAGTGAAGCTTCCGCTCTCTTCTTCAGACCAAAAGATAAAAAGATCCATGCCGACAGTGCGCGTAATCGATTCACGGTTAAGGAAGGTGGCGATCATGTGACTCTCTTGAATATCTGGAATCAGTGGGTCGACAGCGATTTTTCGCCAGTCTGGGCACGGGAAAACTTCTTGCAGCAACGCTCCCTTACCCGTGCGCGTGATGTTCGAGATCAGCTCGCTAAATTGTGTGAGCGCGTCGAGGTGGCTCCTTCGTCTTGTGGCGCATCCAACCTCGAGCCTATCCAAAAGGCCTTAACAGCAGGATTCTTCCCTAACGCTGCTCGACTGCAGCGCGGCGGCGACAGTTACCGGACGCTCAAGAATAATACTACTGTTTATATTCATCCAAGCTCTGTACTTATGAAGTCAGATCCGCCCGAAAAGACGGTCATCTACTATGAGTTGGTACTGACCAATAAGGAGTACATGCGGAGTTGCATGCCCATTCGTCCGCAGTGGTTGAATGAAGTCGCGCCTCATTTCCATAAGAAGAAGGATCTGGAACAAATTGAAGAGAAGAAGGTATCCAAGAACGTTGGAAGGTAAATACGGAACTGTGCGGAACGGTGGCAATTCAGCATGGAAGGCGTGGGTAGATATGACCTTGGAATTTATACAATTATGAAACAGTATGGAGATAGCGGGATAAGGATGAGCATCATTAGTCAATATCCAATTGAAGAAACGTTCGAATCCCAACCTTCCTGGTGTAGCAGAGAGATGCGTTCGTGCAAGCGATCACGTGGTTGGCGGCGGAAGCTGGACCGGCTGGGCTTGTGCGGACAGACCTCTTGGCTCGCTCCACACGGCCTTTCAATTCCTAGAGGCTTGGGCATGAAGTACCGTGTAAGACGTCCAGCTAACTGGCTTCCAATTCCTTCCAGCCAGTCTTTTCCACGTTGGACATGACCAAGAGCATGAGAGAACGACCCTCAATATACTAATGGAGGAAAATGCTGTCTATCCAGCAATGAGTCATGAACTGCCGGGGTTTTATAAAGGATAATATAGTAAGTGAAGATGCCTTCTTACTATGTATGTATGTATGTATTTAGGTATCATGTACTTATTTGTGAAGGTATGTATGTATGGTATGTATTTAGTATAAGAACGCCACATCGCTTGCCTGGCTGCCGGCCTTTCTGCCCCATGGGATACACACCTACATATGGTAGATGGACTGGACTGGTTTGACCTCACTTGATTTAATCTGATCTTGTTGGATTATACTTACCTACCTGAGTACTATTTACTCTCTAGGTATCTACGTTAGGTACTTACACCATGCAAGCCTGTCTATCATACATGCAAGTTAGGTAAGTCAGGTAGCAAGCAAGCAAGCAGCGTTTCATAGGCCAGCCAGCCAGCCAGCCTGATAGGGGAGTGCGGGAACTTTTGTACTGCAGTATCTATCTTTCTCTGTACTACCTAAACTACCTAAAATTACATATATATGTACTTACTGTATTCTGTTGCCGCGTCGCGTTGCGTTGCAACGTGCCGTATCGTCGTATTTCCTTCTTGCACGTTTTGCTCCATTGAGCGAGCTGAAAATTTCTACCTGTAGGGGCCGAAAGCATGGGCTGGCGGCTTCTTTTCCTCTTGTTGGGGAGTAAGGAGTAAGTGGTAAGTTTGACGTATTATGATGGTTTGAGGCCATTTCATTTTTCTGAGTTTACTTTATTACTTGCCTTTCCTTAACCTTCTGTCTTCCAATTTGGGGGGTTTTTTTTTATCTTCTGTCTTTTACGCTATACAAGGTCAACCGAGCTCCGAGGACATGCGAATCCAGGCTGTTCCTTAGGGGGTGAAACATAGCAATAATGATAGTGTATGGTGAGCTACATATGCAGCATGTTTTAACATGTGTAAACTTCTGTCTGTCTGTCTGGTATTAGGGCCCGCGGACGCAGACGCGGATACCTCCGCGACGGACAACGGCATGTGGGATGGAAGGTCCTTCTCGTAGGGCTATGCTATGCTATGCCGCTATGCGATGCCGCTATGCGCTGCAGCAGTAAAGTCCCCTACATCCGGCAGCCTGCGTTTATGCCTACGTGCCTGTCTGGCAGCCTGGGAGTTTATGTATGTCTCTTACGCGCCTAGTTTTGCGGGGGGGAGGCGGCAAAGAAAGAGAAGGAAAATAAAGTAGAAAGATAGAAGCGTTGTTGTGATAGTTTTATTGCTTCGATGTTGGTGCCTGGGTTGATGATAGTATTTAACGTCATGTAGGGGCTGGTGCCTGGGGAGGAGTCTTCAATATAAAGAGAAAGCCGCACGTGGGAGTTGTGTAAACGGCGATGGGTACAGTAGGGCAGTAGGCAATGGACCACACCCTCCTGCCTACCTATTTATTGTCTATTACAGGACCGCTCATGCGCGTTCGTACGCACGTCTCCATTCGTATGCACAGTCGTATTATTATCACTTATTATTATATTATTAGTACCTTACAGTAGCACTGAGTATAAGGGGGGGAGGGGTGTGAGGGGGAAAAGGGGGGGTTAGACATGTGGGTAGGCCGACCTTACATATAGTCGTAGTAGTAGGAGATAACTCCTTCGTCTTATTGGGCGGACTGAATGTTGTATCAAGAATGGAGATGAGGAAATGTGCTTGCTTCGTGTAAGAAATAACAGAAGGAGAAAAAAGAATAATATAATATAAACGTGGTGGTGGAGGAACATGAGCGAGGATTCAAAAGGCTGATTCGAGAGGAATAGGGAATAGTACGGCGGGGTTTTTTATCCTTGGGCTGCTGCTTATTAGATTACTTACACGATAGCTGCTGATGTCACGGTGGTATTCGTTGGTCATGGGCGAACTGACCGACAGAGTGAGATGAGATAGATGGGAGACTTTTTGCTGCTGCAGAATTGCCCGCTGGTTTGCCTGATTCTGGTATAAGTGATCATCAATCTGCCTTCCGCCTGCTGTAGGTTAGCCAACAGTACTAACTTAGTATGTAGGACGGGCGGTTGTGCAAATGTGCGGCACTGCAAACGCGGCGGGCGCTAGACCTACCTATCCACTGATCTATTCCTATTAGGGTTGTTCTTTTCCGTGCTGTCACCTTTCATCCTCTTCCTGCGTGGAGGGGCGCATTTTGCTCGCGGCGGTATGTATGTAGGTGGTTTAAGTAAGTAAGTCTGACTATTCCATCTCTGTGCCTACCTACCCTACACGCTGCTGTTATATGCATTTGGGAGGGTTCGGGACGAGAATATTGGACCGGGTATTGTCTGGATTGCGATGAGTTTATTGGCCGACCCGTCTTCCAACGAATTCTTTCCTTGCAGATCCGCTAAGCTTCTTGGATCAGTTATTCAAGGTCCGGTCCGGCATTGCAAAAGGGAAAGGATTCTCCCTCTGTCTCTCCCGGCCGGGGATAGCATCTACATCACAATAAATAAATCATTGTTACCGCCAGTTTCGCGTGGTTATGTAGGACCGCAGGGGCCACGAGGTATGCATTGAGGGATGGTTGGATGGACAAAAGGCGGAAGGATACGGCCGTGGTGGCGGCGGCGGCCATTCAATCCGTCCATCCCTACGCTTATTTATTCCTTGTTCTCCAGATGCTGTCACCGTCGTACAGTTTCAAGGCTCAACGTCTATTCTTCCTTCTACTGTAGTGTGTGTGCTCTTTAGAGAGGAAAAAATGTGGTTAATCTTTGTTTCTTGATGCTTTGTGTATTCTTGTTCGTCCCCTTACCCTCTCCGAGACAGTGGCGGTTGGCGGATATAATCGGAATCATGCGAGTAATCTCTATATAGCTATCTACAGAGGTACTCTACGTTGCAAGTCTACGTGCTAAGTATATAGTCTAAAGAGAAAGTGATGAGCGGAAAAGAGAATGAAAGAAGGATATATGAAGGAATGAGATTTGTGGGATTCCCAAAAGTCCAAATCTGCCGAGACTAGATGCAATGTATCATAGCCTGTTGGTGATAGGCTCATGCTACCCTGCTTCTATACTACATAACTGAGTAGTATGCCACATGCAAAGCACACAGCCTGTCAGCGTGGCTCTGACCACATTTTCTGCATGCCATGTGGGAGGCTTGTTGTTTGGATTGGGTTGGATTGTACTGGCATGTTTTCCCGGGCGGTGGAAGGTCGCCCTAATTCATCCCTTTGTCTGGATTTCTTGGCTTCTTTCTTTGTTGGTGAACCGGGTGAGTGGTCATCGAAGGTAGCGGTGGCAATCCGTCGTCGTCGTCGTCGGCGGCGGCTACGCTATGCTATTATACGTAAGTAGGTATATCCTCAACACACATATTTCATCTCCCGACTTCTGCGTATACTAGTCTAGTCTAAGGATGTAAGTGAGAGACATACTGTAAGTGTGTATGGTGGAGCTGATATGTAAGCTGACATGAAATAGGATACATTAGCGTAAAGTGCGATGTGTGTTAGCGACTGCAAGTTCTCCATCATGTTATCTGATCTTGTTTAAATCCTCCCCACGAGGTGCCAATAAAATCACGCAATATGATCGGCCACGTTTTTCTAACTCGAGATCTATATCTAGCGGCGAGCCACCAATGCCATGTCCTTGCTACCGCCCGCCACCGCCGTCTGCTGCTTGTGTGCACACATGTACGGTAGGTGAGTACTGTGCGTCCACTAAATAGGTACATATGTAGTGTGTTGCTGCAGCAGGAGAGTACACTCACTGTTACTCCACAAACCCCGTTTCAACCAGGGACCCTAGAAAGGCTACTTTTAAACTGGGCATGATAGGCATAAGGATTTGAAGTACCGAGCGTTAGTGTAGGTACTGTAATAGGCAAAAGATATATGTACTACACTACGCTGCGTAGCGATCACAACCTTGCGGGCCAATTTTACGCTACATGGTGTATCAAGGGCTATTTCGAACATGAGCTTGCTGTTAGTAGACGGTGTTATCTGCACCTACTTATAATACACGATCTGTGTGTAGCGTGGCTATGCGCAGCAGTGTGGCATGGAACTAGGATTTATATAGGGTGCGGATCTGACACCGATAGATGATTATATATTGGTAGATAGGTGGTGGAAGTGATGTGCGTAAGTCAGGGTGTGTTCTATGGAGCTTCTGGCCAATAGCGTCTTCGCAAAGAAAGACAACCGGCTCGAAAGAGGCGCATGGCTCGGGTGAATTGGTGCGGCGCTGACAGAACAAGAGCAAAATCCAGCCTTCCTTCGTCTCTTGTCTCCGCACGCAGGTATCATGCCAATTTCTGGGGCGGAGGGGGGGTGGACGCAACTTTGGGCTAGAGTCAAGATGATGAGACGTCAGGGTAGCATGGCTGCAACTTGGGGTCAAGGTTCATCATCAGGCGTTCTCTTTGGCTGTCTCTCTTTTCCTCACCCTCTCCCCTCTTCCAGTGTAATGCAGTCAGTATTATTGCCTAGTCCTTTCAACCATATTGGCTAGTTTACCGAATCTTTTTCGGATTTTCAATATCTTATTTTTTTTTCTCCAGGCCCGCCCTGTCGAAACCTCTGTATTACAAGCAAAGTTATACGGCAGCTTTAACAGCGTCACTTCGCCTAAGCATGATTCAGGGGCTAGGTGAACGTATCTTTGGATGTCAATCATGACCCCTCTCCTACAGCATATAATACGGACGATCTTGCCTCGGCCATGCGACAGCCCATACCATATAATGCGACGATGGGGACGTGTGATGAACCTAAGTTATGAAGCAATTGACGACGTGAGGTTCCTTGGAGTATGGGGTCTATCGCCGAAGAGGTCAATGGTATATTCTGGATTATCTAAGGCCATAGAACTTTAGCTTAATCAGACAGCCTAAGGTTGACTCCATTAGAATCTCACCCGTGCATGGTACCCCTATAAGCTGCGCCTTGTCCTAGATTTCTGTAGTGTATATGTAGATTATTCTGACGCCGAGTATGAATAGCCAACATACATATACTGCATATGTATTTGTTCTCTGGTGTCACTGACAACCTGCGGGGTGAGGCTCTTATCAGCTTTTAAAAGATGAGCATGTCAATTAGCATGTGCCGTACGAGCTTATATCACCACTGACAAGGCACACAAGAGTCGGCCAAGGTAGTTTGCTTACTCATTGGGTTAGGAATTTGTCTAGCTCGCATTCCTGTCCTTAATACTACAAAAGTGTGAATAGTCTCGCGGGCAATACAGACCTACAGATGTTCGAGTTAAAGGTGATGCGGCGGCAACTTAAGGCAGATACTGCTCTCTAGATACGATCACCGCTCTTGGGGGATGCTAGATTAGTTCATGGATACTGATATACGGATTCGCCATACTAGTAGTATAGCCTCACTGCTTCGTACTGCAAGGCTGATAAAATACCAAGCCACCTCGTGCTCTATACTCTCTCTTATAGCTCCTTAATGCAGTCTTTAGCTACACTGCCGGATGTTGCTGCACATCGGAGCCCAGGTAACGAGGACGAGGTCGGCTTTAAGCAAACGGGCAGGGGTGTGATATAAGAAACCCGGTTTGCCAAGGATTGTATTTCATGCTGAATCCTGTGCAGCAGCGGCGCAACACCAGAGTATATGTACTGACCAGGGGGAGAGAGAGAGGGAGAGTCTGCACGGTGTACATCTGCGCTGATATGGATCCCGGCGCTTTCAGGCATTCGTCATACTGTAGTGCCGTGCCTTACTGAAACATTGCCAGACACGGCCGACTCTGGCCGACCTAACCCTCGGAGAATAGTATTTGAGATGCCTCTCATACTGGCTGCGATGCCCCCCTTGCCTCTCTGTGGTAAGCTGTTTGCCAACAGAAGCCCCTGAGATATTGGCCCGAGTAGTACTTACAGCCAGGTCAAACAGACTGAGCCCTGCGAATGCTTCGCCTCTGGTTGGTTGATTTGAAGCGAGTGGCCATGGTACACCACTAGGTACAATTACATTTACACTAGAGCCGACGAGACGCACTCCCAAAACTTATCTAACAATTACTAGTGTACATAAGTGGCTTAAAGGAGGCTACATGTTGCACTTGGAGTTTTCATCCATACCCGAGTACATGTTATCTCTTATACCGGAATTCTGCAGTATATTGCCACCTGAGGAACTTCACCGTGTGTCTGGTACTCTACTTGTACTACCTATACAATATTTGAACTGCTCACAGTCATGCCTGAAAGATGCACCTGTGACGAGAGTAGGACTCGAACGATCTACCCAAGTAGGCAGTAGAGGTACGTACGGCTTTGCTAGGAGATGGCTCAGAGTCAGCTTCATCTTGCACAGAGGTAGGATTTACGGCCCAATCTCGTTAGGCCGAGTGCTGGAAATGCCGAATATGTCCTTAGCGTCGCAGGTGTATTGCTTAAAATAACTCTGAAGCGTGCGGACTCCACTAGAAGGTAGGGAGATGGCGGTGGATACCCTACCTACCTCGGGTACCTAGGTGTCTATACAGGTATTCATGTAACTGCACGTGTAGGCAGACACGGCCTAGTGGAGTGCTAAACCACCTGTAATTACCTACGGGCAGCACTACACCTACAGCTGCTATACTGTACTGCGGCACCTGGATGGTACCTAGAGTACTTTACTTCCCTACCTAACCCTTACCTAAGGTACGGTATTTATCACCTCACGAGTTACCCACCCCTCCGCTGCGCCCAGTACCTCTGCTTGAGAGCTTCCTCTTTCGCTAATCGCTTGCTCGCTCGCCCATCCTATTCTTACGAGCCTTGCTATCTGCGGCAGCACTTGTTGAGAGCGAGAGAGAACAAGAACAAGAACAAGAACAAGAACGCTGAAAGGCAAAACTAACTGCCTGACTGACTCGTTTATCTGGGTTTGGGGAAACTGTAGTGTATTCAGATATCAAGCACGTTTTCAAATACCCAACCCAATCCAATCCAATCCAATCGGATGACCTGCTTGGCTGTCGAGATCAGCATCCCGGTACCCTGACCGAGCAAGAAAGAGAGACGGGTTCGTGAGGGACTAAAGGCTGCGACTAACTAACACAAGGCCGGTCGCCTATAGCCTTTTTATCCCGCGGGTCTTTAGGGACTGCCTCGGGGCTGTCGACTCGACTCGGCCTCCCCTAAACCCACCCAGCCACCTGGCTTTCTGTCACTGTCACCTATTATCTTTCATCTAAACCATCTCAAAGACTACCTCCCCTTCCACCACCCCCGAGCCAACCGCCAACCCTAGCACTGCTGATGCTGCTGTTGCTTGCTGCTTGCTGCCGCTCTGCCTAGATCCCTAGCTTCAGCTCCAGTGCCGGTTCCTGTCGTGGCCTCATTTGCCCGGGTATCCCAACTCTCGACCTCTCCGGACCTTTGCACGTTTCCCTTTTCGTGCGAAAGCTTGAACCTTATCGCTCCCGTTCGACCCGACCGACGCACCCTCCCTCCGTTGTCAGCTGCAACACCTGCCCGGCCATCCCGTCATTGTGGCGAAAGAAGGGCCTTCGATAACTACCGATTGAAATAGGACCGACCATTTTAAGTTTGGTCAGCCCAAAGTCAACTCAACTCAAGAGTTGCTCCTTGCTCCACTGAGCCCCTTAGATACGCATAGACTTTGTCGCCAACTCCTTATTTAATATCCACGACACCGCGAGTCTGATCGCCCTCGCCTTCGCCCTGGATCTAGAAAAAATGTGCTTCGGCAGCAGGAAGACGGATGAGGCCGGCGATGCTCGCTCGCGCGAGCTCGACAAGGTCATCAGGGCAGATGAGAAGCGCATGGCCAAAGAAGTTAAACTGCTTCTTCTCGGTACGTATCTTCCCAGGCTCCCGAGCGCCATGTCGCTTCAGTGCCATTCGCGCAATGTTACAATGGTGCTATTGCGTTATCTAACCTCTTATTATCTGTTCAGGTGCCGGCGAGTCGGGCAAGTCTACCGTTCTTAAGCAGATGAAATTGATATATGCCCAAGGCTTCAGTAAAACAGAGAAACTAGAGTGGAAGCCCGTTGTACTGATCAATGTCATCCAATCTCTTCGGCTCATCTTTGAAGCCATGGAAGATTACTCAATTGAGTTCGAGAAAAGGGAGAACGAGGTAAGTCTAACTCAACCAAAACAGTCGCCGCACCCTGTCATGCATTCACTGCTTGTTCCTGGATGCCATCGTCGAAGAGGTGGCGTTGTCGCAAGAGGCTGATGGGTCGCAATCAACAGAAGAACAAAGAGTTAGTACTTGTCGACGTAGAGATAGGTCCGGAGGATCCCTTACCCCAGGACTATCTTCAACCGATCAAGTCGCTTTGGGCGGATGCTGGAGTCCAGAAGGCCATTCTTAAGGGTAACGAATATGCTCTTCATGACAATATCGCATAGTACGTCTGCCTCTACCCAGTGCGCTTCGCTTCTGCTCCTAACGTACTTTCAAAGTTTCTGCGACGACGCAGACCGCCTATGGGACAAGAACTACATACCAACCGACCAGGATCTCTTACGGACCCGATTAAGAACAACTGGCATTACAGAGACCGTATTCGATCTAGGGCAACTGACATACCGAATGTTCGATGTCGGTGGACAGAGGTCCGAACGAAAGAAGTGGATTCATTGCTTCGAGAACGTCAACTGCCTACTGTTCCTGGTTGCCATCAGTGGCTATGATCAATGCCTGGTAGAAGACAAAGATGGCGTAAGTTGAAGATTTTCTGCTGTTCTCCTGGCCGGCTAGTTGAAAGTAGGCTGTTAACATGTTGGCGCAGAACCAAATGAACGAAGCCCTCATGCTTTGGGAATCAATCGCAAACTCCCACTGGTTTGCCAAGTCAGCGCTTATTTTGTTCCTGAACAAGATGGACTTATTCAGGGAGAAGTTGACTTCCAGTCCCATCACGTCCTATGGCTTCACCGATTACCGTGGCCCACCCGATGACCATAAGGCGGCGAGCAAGTACTTCATGGACAAATTCAAGGCCCTGAACCGGAATCCCGAGAAGGAGATCTATGGACACTTCACGAACGCCACCGATACGAATCTGCTAAAGATTACCATGACATCCGTACAGGACATGATTATACAACGGAACCTGAAGCAGTTGATCCTGTGAGTCACCTGGTTCCGCAACACCCCGAGTGTGTTTTTCTGCATTCTCCCGCAACCCGCCCAGGTATAACCACGCCCTGCCATTCCCCGTCGTTCGGGGTTCCGTAAGGGTGTATGCTTGTCGCGGGTTTTCTCCACACTACCACGTTCCAACACGTGCGAGTACCTACGGCTGAACTTTCTGGAGCATATAGTATCACCTAAAGGATTGTGTTATCATCGCGTCTACCCATACCGTTGAAACCGAGTGTATACTGTGTACCGAACTTGATGGAACCGACGCAGAGTCGCCTGGCCGAACACATACATTCGTACAAGACGAGACCGGAGCTTTCACCACCACCACCTCCATCACACTACACCATACCACACCACTTCCTTGTCCCGTAATGTGTATCATGAAGAATCCAACGAAGGACGAAAAATATACGGCATCGACACGTTTGACAGCGAAATCGCGGAGGACATTATACCAGAGCGCCAGAGCCGCTCGCAACACCATGGTAGCGTTGCCGTCAAGCCGAAGGACGACCAAGGGCCCCGCCGCCCGGGGTACTCCGACGACCATTGCTGGCATTGGGGCGGGTTGGATCTTTTATCATTTTCTTTATTTTCTGGATACGTCACGGCTATTGCTTATGGACGGTGGATACCTATACTAAAGTTTGGCTCAAGAGCGAGTTTGCAGTGAGGAGCGGGGGGATGTTCAGAGGGGAAAGGTGATGACAACAGCTCTTTTAAGGCCGCTGCAAGATTATTGCAGAGTTGTTGCTCTCCCACATGTTATATATATGACTATCGTACCCCAATAGATGTTGTTGGAAGCGACGGAAGAGTGATTATCTCACGAGTCACGATGAACGAGCGTAGATGCGACATTATCAGCTACTCAGACTTGAACTTTATAGTATATTCATATCTCTACTCGCCCATGTCGAGCTAGGACGAAGATCTCCATGCGCATTGTGCGCAGATATATGGCTACAACGCCATAAGCAGATGGGGCAGAAAACTGCAACGACCCGTTGACTGAACGCAAATATCGAGTATATTTTCCTTCACAGATAGATACTCGACGAGAAGAAAATGCATGTGTCAAAAGGTTGAATAAAAGTTCATTATTGCTTCTATTCACCGAGGCGCCGAGGAGCCTCTGTATAGCTTTTAATTTGTACTACACTCATTTACTTGCTCATTTGAGAGGTATTTGCGATCTGCCATGCAGTATAGATGTTCAGGCATCACGTAGAGGCATAACACCACGATTTGGGTTCAGGGGCTTGAATTGAAGCTTGGCCCAGCCGGGGGGTGGAGCGGGGTTGGTAGCGGGAAGTGCCTGGACAGCCGTCTGGGCGGGTGATACCTAACAGGGGGTGGGGCTGGGTTAGCGTACCTACCTATCTAGATAGTGGCCTGGCAACAACGACCCAGTTGCTGGATGTTGACATCAATCAATTGCTCTCCAACCAAAGATGTGCGTCTGTGCTAGTAGATCCTCCAATAGCCCGGCAACGCATTTTCATGTGTAAATAGATTTCTGCTCTCAGGCTCTACCTTTTTTCTTTTCAGGTATATGTTCATTCTTCAGAAATTACACAAATACTGAACCCACCGTGCCTTCCAGCACAAGCGCGCTTAATTTTCCCCCATGATCAGAGGTACCGAGGTACCTTGTTTGCGTTGAGAATCTGAATCTCTATGACTGTATCTGCTCGCACGCAGAGGCAGCACTGGAAATTCACTGAGTTTTCTCTTTGGTAATCGATTACAGCCTCTTTCCACACACACGTTGTATATCGCGGTTGAGAAAATTGACAACCTTGCATTCCGCTTTGCCTGTCGATGCTCTGATTGACTGCTCCGGATGGTATGAGATTGTCGCTCATCTAATCACGATATAATTGACGCGTTGAGATATCCATCGCGACAGGTCTTCTCTCGATTTGAAACCGAGTACATATCATTACTTGTATATGGATGACGTCGCGCATTCGTTAATAACTTTCCTACCATCTTAACACGCTCTCCATCTTGGTATGTGACTTACTTGTTCTATACCTGCACCAACACACATCTGAGACACCAAGGCTGACGTCCCGAAGTTCACCAAGAACAAAAAGTTTTCTTTGGTGCTGGAACAGGGATGATACACACTTGCGCTGCATAATAACTAATTAATAACACTACGGGTACATATTCAGCTGGCTGGTAAATACTGCTGGCTTGAACATAATTGCGGTCTTGACCTTTCGCACCAGATCTTCGCAATGGCCTTCACAACGGCGGATATAAAACCTCCTCAGCCCGCCCAAGCTGTTCGGGCCGGGGGTTTAAAGCAGCGCTTTCCTATTCTCCAGAAGAAACGCGGCAAGGCTCTGGTTGCCTTCCTCGCGATTCTTCCGCTGTTCGGTCTCCTGGGCTTGCTTGCTCTTCGTAATCGGCATGGCGGTTCTGGTGGTGGCAGCGGTGCACCAGGGGGTGGGAACGGTGTCATAAGTGACGATACGTACTTCTACGGCCAGTCTGAGCCTGTCTACCCTGCTCGTAAGTACTATTCCAAAAGCATCCTGGCCGTCAATCTTTTCACACTTTGTGTGAACTAGAGATCTACAAGCGAGAACAAGACCTATCAGCTAAGCTTAACATCTTCTAGCTCCAATGACGGGCACAGGGACGTGGGCAGATGCATACAATAAAGCAGTCAAGTTTGTCGACCAACTCACCATGGATGAAAAGGTATGAAGCCTATCTAGGGCTGCAGATCTCTTAAGCATACTAATGTTGGACAAAGGCATTGCTAGCTTCTGGTGTCACGTCCTCTACAGGAACCACGGGCACACTGAATGGCTGCTCCGGAAACATCGGCCCTATTGACCGCTTGAAATTTCCTGGTCTATGCCTCACAGATGCTGGTCAAGGTGTCCGAGCCACTGATTTCGTTAGCGGATTCCCAAGTGGCATTCACGTAGGCGCTAGCTGGAATAAAGCATTGGCCCGCAGTCGTGCAGAGAGCATGGGCTTAGAATTCCGTGTGAAAGGAGCAAATATCGCTCTCGGTCCCGTCGTGGGGCCTCTTGGTCGGGTAGTTCGTGGTGGCAGGAATTGGGAGGGCTTCTCAGTCGACCCATATCTCTGCGGCGCACTCGCAGCTCAAACTGTGAAAGGGATCCAATCTCAGGGTGTTATCACTAGCACGAAAGTATGTTTGCCGCGGCCCATGTTGAAACGATTCACTGACTCAATGGGTCAAGCACTTTATCGGCAATGAGCAGGAATCCTATCGTAACCCTACGCAAGGGAATGTTGAATCTGTCTCAGCCAATATTGACGATAAGACAATGCATGAGCTGTACTTATGGTAAGTTAGAGCTAGTCGACATTCTTGTTGATTTCATCATTGACCAGTTATTAGGCCTTTCCAAGACGCCGTGTATGCAGGAACTGGCAATGTCATGTGCTCCTACAACCGCGTCAACAACTCTTACGCCTGCGCCAATTCTAAGACGCAGAACGGATTGCTGAAGACCGAGCTTGGGTTTCAAGGCGCCGTCACCTCGGATTGGGGTGCACTTCACTCTGGGGTTGCTAGTTCCCTAGCTGGTATGGACATGGTGATGCCAAACTCCGATCTCTGGGGCGATCAACTTGTTAAGGCAGTAAAGAACGGCTCCATCCCTGAAGCCCGCTTGAATGACATGGCAACGAGAGTTATTGCATCTTGGTATCAAATGAAACAGGTCCAGGGGTTTCCAGAACCTGGTGTGGGCATTGCACCTGATCTTACCAAGCCGCACCGGATCATCGACGCGCGGAACCGGAACTTGTCATCAATGAGAGTCCTCGTAGACGGTGCTATTGAGGGACATGTGCTTCTGAAAAACATCAACAACGCTCTCCCGCTAGATCAACCAAGAATGCTCTCGGTCTTCGGGTATTCCGTTCGAAGCCCTGATCAGTGGAACTACAAACCAAATGCCGGCGTTGCGGCTTGGACTTTTGGCGGAGAATCGGCCTACATGGGACGGGACACTAATGCCGGCTTTGCTGGTGTAGTCGATGCCGATTTCACACAGATCGCTCCCAATGGAACTCTTTTCAGCGGTGGAGGATCAGGATCCGTGACCCCTGCCTCGGTCATCGCACCCTATGATGCTCTCGTTCAACAAGCATTTGCAGATGGTACAGCCCTCATGTGGGATTTCTACAGTCCGGAACCCGACGTTGCCAGCGCATCCGATGCTTGTCTCGTCATTGTGAACGCCTTTGCATCGGAAGGATTCGATCGCCCCGGGATTCGTGACGATTACACAGACGGACTCATCCGCCACGTGGCTGACAGGTGCAACAACACAATCGTCATCTTCCACAATGCCGGAATTCGGCTAGTTGACCAATGGATCGACCATCCTAACGTCACAGCTCTCATGTTCGCTCACCTGCCAGGAGAGGCGTCGGGCGCAGCACTCTTATCACTCCTATATGGAGAGTCGAATCCTTCAGGCAAGCTTCCCTACACGGTAGCGAGGAACGAAAGTGATTACGAGCACCTGCTATCCCCCGATTTTCC
Source organism: Xylaria sp. FL0064 (assembly GCA_022593225.1). Lineage (NCBI taxonomy): Eukaryota > Fungi > Ascomycota > Sordariomycetes > Xylariales > Xylariaceae > Xylaria > Xylaria sp. FL0064. The sequence goes on along the minus strand of JAJKLE010000007.1, from coordinate 732,130 downwards.
CGAGGGGGATTTTGCAAAATTCCCGCAATCCAACTTCTCCACCGAAGGCGTGTACGTCGACTACCGACACTTCGACGCAAAGAATATCACGCCGCGGTACGAGTTCGGCTTTGGACTCTCGTACACAACATTCAACTATTCCGATCTACAGATCACCAAGAACCAATCTACCAATACCGACCAGTTCCCCACCGGACCCATTCGCGAAGGCGGACAGACGGATCTCTGGGACGTCGTGGCGACTGTTAACGCGACGGTTACGAATACCGGCGACGTCGATGGCGCCGAGGTGGTACAGCTCTACGTCGGCATCCCTGGGGCACCGATCAGGCAGCTCCGTGGCTTCGAGAAGCCCTTCATCAACGCCTCCTTGTCAGCTACCGTGGGCTTCGACCTCAACAGACGCGATCTGAGCGTCTGGGACGTCGTCGCGCAGAAATGGGCTCTCCAGCGGGGTGATTATCAAGTCTTTGTGGGATCGAGTAGTCGGCAGCTGCCCCTGCATGGCATACTATCCATATAAATAGAGAGCTGAAGAGAGGAGAAAAGAGGAGCAATGAATAATGAAGACTGGGAACTTGAGGTTTCTTCGGACACGGATAGTGTAATGATGAATGGATGGGTATCAATGGATTCGGCCTTGGTTGACTTGGGTGGGATTTTGTTTGGTAGTTAGATACCCCCCTTTCCCGCTATTCTTGTAGTTTATGGATGGCGGACGGCGTTTTGAGATAGATACTTTGAGAATAATATGGAATGCATTCATCGATATGATACTGTCTTCATATCGTTCTTCACCTAGAAGCTAGTAAGTTTCGTGATCCTAGTGTAGTGAATATCTTCTGTATAATAATAGCCTTCACCGTTTCTTCTTATTTCGAAGCTAGTGTGCGTTAGAGTGTACACTGTGTTTGAGGAGTATAGTAAGCAGCTAGCTGTACAATACCCTGTTACCACCAGCCACCTCTTGCTCTAGAGTAACCCGTTACAGCGTCGTACTACGGAAGCTAAGAATACTACTTGTATATTCACTTTCCTATAAATTTGCGCATAAAAAACATGGCCGGTAGCCTTCACACTCTATCGCTACTCTATCGCTACTATGGCAGGATGAAAGAAGCATCGTGATCTGCGTGGTTTTCGCTGGACCCCTATTTCTCTGCACTACAGCTACCGACCTACCTACCCACTAAGTACTTAGCCTAGGTAGTATGCACTACTAAAAGTTCCGAAATCCTTTTTTCATATATTGCCGTCTACCTTATAGGTAAATGTCAATCAATCAATCAGCTGACATATACACTAAAACGCTCGCTCGCAACCGAGAGAGCTTGGTCTCAATAAGGCTAAGGGGACCAATTCCGCTGCCCCTCTTCCCTTCTCGCTTCGGATCCCGAGATCGTTAGACCAGCACTAAGCCTGCCTTACCTGCCTGTCTAGTGGACGATCAGAGACCCCGTAATGCCGTTGTTTATTATTATCGCGGTCGCTATTCGCTCGATGGCCTTTAGTCTAGTCCATTTAGTATCTAGGTTAGGTATATACTTAGTACTGCTACGGCACCGTTCGAATTCTCTACAATTCGCTACACTGACACTGCATGTTTAAAGACTGCCCATGTGTAGGTGCACGCTCGACAGACAGGATCCCTTGTGGCCTGATCTTTCTCGGCCCTTGTCCCTGGTCCCTCGAAATTCTGAGCCTCCTTCTCCTCGGACTCTTCCCCATTCATTCTACACGAAAGTCACCTTCCTCACGAACGTGGTAAAAGACCAGATTGGGCAGGAATGACAGTTCATTTGTATGGCGTATTACTGTCAATTGAAGGTTCCCCATAGACTATACGTATCTAAGGTAGCTGACTCACGATTTTCTGCAGTGTACTAGATACGATGCAGCATTAAATGGTTGCCAAGGGGAAGGATTCAATACTTAGATCAGATACTATACCTTTCTAGAAACTCCTCTACATGTATCTAAGAATCTAAGATATGCCTGTTTTCTCTTTGCCATTCTGATTTACTTTATCCTCCCACCCAATAGTAAAAAGGGTATTATACGATGACATGCTTTCAAAGTATCAAGCCACATAAGCCGTTGATTGGCGGCCGGGATGCTGCCGTGATAATGATTCACGTTTCGCGTTCTGGGGACGGTCCCATCACCCCATTCCATTCTCCAGCTATTTTCTTTTTTTTTGTACTACGATCGACTTGTAGTGTGCAGTGGTTGAGGCATTGCATTGCATTGCATTGTTCAAACATACCCATCCGCCCCCTACGCGGTTAATGAAGAAGCTACCGAGACTATCACGCAATGATGTTACCGACTTACCGACTTCCCCTGCCGCCTACAGTGTAGAATGCACTACCTAAAGTAGCCCTACTAAAAGTTCCTCAATAGGTATCAAATCTATTTATAATATTATCATTATATGTATAATTTGTATTTTTCCCGTATTACCTACTAAAGGTATGCAGTGCTTGTACTGCACGACAGGACCTACTGTAAGGTTACCTAAGGTAGTCTCGCATGAATTACCCTAGCCCTCATGTGCGTCTAGCAGGACTAACCGGAAGCTAGGTACTCTACTGTGATTCAGTTGGGAGTGTGCTAAGTACATATAGGGAGTGTGGTGTGGTGTAGCGTAGCGCAGCGCATATAATAGGTCTAGGTAGCTTACCTACTAACCTACCTATACTAAAGGGAACTAAGCTCTAGAACCAACCCAAATCGTCATCAGCTGTTCGATGGCCACCCACCGCGCCAGCCCTAATAAACCTTCTCTGGCCATGTGCAATGCCGCCTCATCAATGAATTCTAACTACCACCACCACAACTGCTGCGATTGACTCACCCGAATTTGTCTTGTTGTTCATAGCAATACGTGTATGTACCTCGAACCAGTTGCTAGTAATTCCGGATCAGCTTTCCCCGCGACCTCCATTTCTGAGTATCGTCACACGGTCCGACCGCTTAACGGCGGCCGCGGTACACCACTACCGTCACCTCCTTACCTTGGACGACCGCGGTACCGAGCATTGAGAAAAGACCCAGCTGTCGCAATTTGTATACATATACTATACATATACTTACTTACTGAGCTACCGGATTACACATTTGATAATCTGGCCTCATGACCCCATTTCTCTTTCCTCGTCCTCCTATTTTACCCGACTCGCCTCAAGCGCTCTATCTAGTATAGCATAGACTAGCTACTTGCAATCCTGCGCAGCTTCTGTCACAATCCAACCGCTGCTCATAGCCTGTCAGCTAACCGACCCGCGGGGCCAATTTCGCCAACAGAACTGAGCTTCTTGGTAATCATCATAAGCTCTGCCTATTAGTGGGTGGATCAGCCTGCAGCTCACTCACTCACTTACTTACGCGCTCACCACCACTTATTGGCACACCGTCTACATTGCGTCGTATAGCTAAGTAAGGACTTAGCTGTAAGCAAGGCTGTTTACCTAGCGTTGACGGCAGGCCTTACGGGGCAACTACTTACGTATACATTTAATCGCCACCATCGCCGTCAACGCCGCATCTGCTGGAGAAGAGGGAGATAGTTCTGTACTACTAGAGCTCTCCACAACAAGCTGTCTCCAAAGTTTCTAGCATCTTGCCGCTAGCCTTCGCCTCTGCCCCCTACGTCTTCAGGATTTCTGTGGTCGTTCATCGTCTAGGCTTGGCTCTAGCCTAGCTCGTCGTCGCGGGCGCGAATCCGCAGCAGTATCAAACTGTGCGTGGCGCAAAGATGCAGACAGGCGATATCATGATGGGCTATTCCCCCATCTCCGAGCCGACCTCGGTTTCTATCTCTTCGCCTAGTCGGTCGCCTGTGCCGCGGCCAATGCAGAATGGCCGGTCCGGCGGGTCTGTCAGCAGCAGCGATGCCACCATGACAGACGCACATTACACGTCCCAGGAGGCACAGGCTCCGCGGGCTTGCGAGAAGTGCAGGGCGTCCAAGAGAAAATGTGACAAAAAGTTACCCTCTTGTGATAGGTGTAGGAGGTAGGCTCATCCTGAATCGCCTTCCGCCATTTTCCCCCCTTACTCAACGAGTATCAAACTTTGTACTCCTCGGATTCTACGAGTCTCTCCCCTGTCTCTGCCTTTCAGGGTACGCAGACGAGGGCCCTATCGTTATCCCTATTCGTCGTTGAATCATATGCCCGTAGCTGCTCTGAATTGCCGAGACTAACTACCGCCATCAGGTTAAATGCAAAATGCCACTACGTGCAAGATCCGAATTTCACCAATTCAAACCCCAACGGTGGCGCGCAAGTCGTCTTCCTGCAGCAGAGTCACTCTCTGGCGAGCGACATTCTCTTCCGTGGCGCCGAGCCCCTTGAAGGCATCTCGGCGTCGCAGATTCTATCTCTGGTGTCGCTGGACACGCGTTCGGGAGAGTCCCAGCACGATTACCGCCACTCCATCGCGCTTTACTTCAACTTCATCCATCCTTGGTATGGAGTCGTTCACCCTACCTTGTTCTACCGGCAGCTGCCGAGCATGCTCACGCAGGGCGAATCGCGCTCCCCGCCAGACATGGAGTCGTCGCCGTTTTCCCACGGCACCGTGGACCACCAGGTCACGCAGAAGAGCCAGTCCAGCCACACCGGGAGCCCAGAGCTAGCGTCTAAGGAGTTCGCCCTTCTGGTGGTCCTCATGAACCTCACGATCCGCATGCGCCTCACCGATGCGGGCGAGCAGCACATGTTTGACGAGACATACCGGACAGTCAAGCGTATACTTGCTCTGCTCCTCATGGTATGCGCCGACGGGCCGCACCCGACAGTCGAGCTTGTCCAGTGCGGTGCGCTGATGGCTTTGTATGAATATGGCCACGGCGAGATAGAGACGGCGTATCAGACCCTCAGCCAAGTTGCTGCCGTAGCTCGGGTCCTGGGCATTTCGGCCACGCAGAAGGGAGATAGCGGGATTGACGACGTGCCGCTGACTCTTGAAGAGGAACAGCGGAATTGCTTGTGGTGGGGTTTATTTATTCTTGAACAGTGAGTTTACGCTTGGTAACTGCATATATGCATGCACTCGATTTCTCCCTTGCCCAGGAACATCAGATGGCGCGGCGTGGATTTTTAAAATTCTTGAAAACACTAACCCAGTCTAACCCCGGCGTGGATTTGCTAATAGTTTGCTAGGTTCATTCTACAAGACGATTCCATGCGGCACCTACCCTTCGTCTTCGAGAGCCCAAGCCGAACGACTCTGCTCCCTGAGTCACAAATCGTGACACCAACCCTCGGATCCCCAACACCGCTCCTTCCAACATCTTCGCTGCCGCGGCCGACGCTCCCGAGCGCGCGTCTACTGACAACGGATGTGGAAGTAGGATCGCAGAAATTAGGCTCTTTTCAGCTCTCGGCCAAGGCAGCTAGTATCTTCCACCGAGCATTGTGGATCGACAAGGAGAGGCGCAAGTGGCCGAGCGAGAAGCCACTCGTGAGCGCTTTCAACGAGCTGGACAGCGAGATCAGGATAGCGACGAAGAACCTCTTAGAGCAGAGTCTGGACTGGGAGACGAAGCTCGACTGTTTTGCGATGCTTATAGGGTAAGTCTGAAATTCTAATTCTACATCACTGCGACCTCCTATCTCCAAAATTGGGATAGGTGGGAACAATTATAGATATCCTATGCACGAGAATTCGAATCCCTTTTTACTACTAACACCCGCAACAGCGCCCTCTTCGTCCTCTACACCCCCTTCCTAGCGATTCTGGAACACAGCACGCCACAAGCCATCGATTCGGACCCCGAGCTGACAGTCGCGCTGACGGCGCTGCGGTTCGCGTGCAAGATGTCCACCGAGATCTCGTGCAAGATCAACACGGACTTCGAGTCACCCTCGCGCTCGCCCGCCGTGCTCTGTGCACCGGCCGGCGCGTCGTGCTATAGGGTCATTCTCGCGTACGCGTGCCTCTCGCGCATCTTCCCCGAGGAGTCCGAGGCCTGTCAGAAGGCTATCACGGAGAAGTTTGAGAGTCTTTGGTTGTTTAGTTTTCGGTGGGGTTTTGCTGGTATGTTTGTCCGTCTGTCTGATTTGCTATATTCTTTCCATGCTGTATATGCTCTTTCATTTTTCTGTGCTGCGCGACGAAGGGTATACTGATTTTGGGAATCGCAGAGAAAATGATGAAACAACTTGAATATAGGACGGGAAGTAAGTGATTATTCTAAAAGCTTGTTATTTCCCTCTAAGACGGTCGATGCAAGAGGGTTAAAGCAGACACTTGCTTGTTGTCTGTTTCAGCTCAGTTTGGATCTCAAGGGGTATTTATCTGTTCATTTGCTGACTTTTCTGCTCTCGTTTTATAGTTGACCGGAAGCATTATCTGAAAAACACATCAATCTACCCGCCAGCGTTGGGGCTGGGCTATGAATTCCCACAATGACCACAAGGCAAGACTGTGGAGGTCTAGGCCGTCGTTGCATTCTACCCATTAGGCATGCCGCGGCTTCTGGTACGGAGCTTTTCCCTGTCGAAATAGGACATGAGAATAACACTTCATCGTTGCCTCGATATCTCCCACTAACCCCAAGTGAATCCACGATTGGCTGGTTACTTCATGATCAGAGCCGAAATTCGTCCACGGGAACACAAATACCGAACCCCGCTACTGTCGTCTTTTGACGAAGATAACCGCAATTCACTGATGGCTTTCGCTCCCTAACCAATCCATCAAAGTGTAGCACCGAGTTCGCAATATCAGGAGTAGTGGCGCACGTGTCGAACTGGACGCGAAGCGAAGAGGCAGAGAAACGGACTTAGCCCGCTGCCTATTTCAAGAGGGCGTTACTCTTCTGAAAGCGTCTCCTCGGAGCAAGAAGCCCGGCCTCACTATATACCTACCTCGGTCCTCCATCCACCAGGTCGAGTTCCCGACGGTTATGATCCTGGTCAAGTTCCATTTCCGGCAGGAAGGTGCAAATTATCATTTACAGTTCGAAGAATTTGTTGCGATGGTACAGGAATGCTGCTAACACCAAACTACGCCCGTATGTCCAACGATCGGACACAAGAACAGAAGTAATGGAACGGACAAATAATCGTACGATGTCACGGCTTCCGCGGAAGAACGAAGGAAATGAGCCAGAAATTATGGAACAATTCGTACTGTCATGTATGATCCGAAATGTGAAATGAAAGGGATAAGAGAAATGGATACGCGCAACGACTATACCATGAACGACGACATCACCTAAAAATGCTCCTTCCCATCTCCGGAGAGGATACGACGATTCATTCGAACATTTGAACAAGAACCAACTATTTCTTATATATGCCCATTCGATGCTCAACAATAAGCAATTTCCAGGACTTAGGGTCGATGTGGTGTTTTGGGGAGAAAGGGGTAGTGGGGGTATTTGTAAAAACATGAACAAAAAAGTGAGCACTGCTTTGTTGGATAGTCCGGTATGGGAGCTCTAACGAGACACGAAAGCGACGACGGTGACGAAGGAGAAGAAGAAAAGGGGGAAGGCAAGATTTACTTACCTACTTCCCCAGTGAACGAAGGTTGAGAAAAAAGAAGCTTTGAGAGGAGAAAGGAGGAAAGGGGCTGCGCTTCTCCTGGTATATAACCTGTACTTATCTATTTACCTACTATCTGTGTACTTTACACTTGTATACCTATTTACGTCCCATGACTATTTATATATATTAACCGGTTTGTCCGTCTGACTGTTTATCCCTGCCTAGCCACAAAACCAAGGAAAAAAAAAGAAAAAGAAAAAGGAAGATTCTTGGACCGTCCTATTCTTGGTATCGCTATTTTCCTTGATTTTCTAAAGTATCCTAGCAAGTATATGTCCTTTGTCCCTGCTGAGCTCCCTGTTAAATTAACTTTATTGAAAACAGCCTGCAGCACCTTGTTTAGCACGCGTTTCCGCCTGACCACTACCTACCGGGTTAACGGCACTGGAGGCGAAGGAGGGTCATGATGCGTTGGTTTTGGACAATATCTATTGTGTTTCCAGCGGCCTTACATAAGTGTAGATAAGTAATTTGCCTTTCTGTTACTTGCAAAGAGGATGAGGCAGTGAGAGAGGTAGAGAGGAAGATGTGTATCTCTCTGGTCCCAGCCGAGAAAAGAGAATAACAGACATAATGTGAACTAAAAACACTAAACAGCTAAGTAAGTACTATGTGCATATGTAAGGTCCAATCGTCTATCCACCCATCCATCTAACCCATTAATACCATAACAATCGAGAAAAAGGGGGAGGGGAGGGGGAACCCGCTAAACAAAGGAAATCGTTGGATAATTTATATTCCATTCATGCCATTATTGAGTATCCCGAGTATAGACAGGATAGATGAGCCATCTGTCTGTCTTTCTATCTGGCTGTCTGTTTATTCCTTGTCAAAGATCATATTTATACAAGCGAAATGATGAGCAAGATACAACACGGTACGATATCTTCCCTATATAATCCCATTATAACACGTAAAAACTACGAGCCACAAATTCTTCTAAAACTTTCATTTTTCTCATTTCCTATCTGTCGATGTACAAATACGAAGGGTGTCCTGTGTGCCGATAAGTCATGCAAGACATATACCACCCATCATCGATCCTGTCGTTATGTAAGTTAAAGTACATGCCTTCCACCTCCACGGTCTCGAATACCTAGACGGTTAGTAGATACGAGAACGGTACTAATCCCTCATATACAATGAAACCTCCAGGCAGAAGTAAAACAGCAGCAAAAACATCATACGCTATGCGCTATGCGCCATTCCCTTTGTTTGTCCGTCCGTCGTTGCCCTGAAGCAAATCTGCTCCGATCCATTCAATATAGAGCAGTAAGATATGCCCCGAATATATAACACATTCGAATATTAGTTAGGTCGGCTTCATTCTTGTCATCTGTTCCCTTCTCGAGGAGTGGGAATATGATATAGGTAGTGAGAGAAGGGAACAGAAAGAGGTTTCATAACCCACTGCTACCAACAACGAGCACAAGCAAGATGCCATTGAGTACGCACACGGTAATGAAGGTCATCCAGATGACAAGGCTGTACAGGTAACCGCCGGGGTATTGGCGATAGAGCATGGCACCAAGGCCCATACATGCGCAGAAAAGGCTGGCAACGGAGCCGACAGCGGCGCCAGCATCTACCTCGAGGCGTAAACGCCGGCGGCCGGTCACAACTAAGAGGCTCGAGACGCCTAGCAGCACAAAGGCCGCCAAAAACGCGACTATAATTGCCCGTGTTACCATTCTGTCTTGGTATTGTTCCATTTTTGCATCGGGCTCAGAAAAGGATGACTGCGAAGAGAAGCCGAAACCATGCGCGAGACCCCTTTCGCACTCCTGTGGAGAGAGGTATTCGTCGTCCGTCGCTGGTTCGTCCGTGGTGCGTCGCGTGGCAGTGCCGAAATAATCCGTCGGAGCGCCGCTATTTGTGCTCGGCCCGCGACCGAGGAGCGACTGTGTTTCTGATGGTGAGGACACTGCAGCTACTGTAGCGGTATCTTTAGACTTCTGCGATTGCAGCCAGTGCCGCACCGAGTCAACGGGGCGGACAAACATGTTCTTCATGTATGCTAGGCCAGGGAAGCCGTCGGCGGCGTTGGGGTCGATGTAGATGACGTAGTCGTCTTCTTGATCGCCGGCCTCGCTGCCGTGGTCGTATTCGTTCCAGTACGCCGAGGGCACCATGGTCGCGACAGTATGCGACGAGCGGCCAGAGTCCCGCCGGGCCCTGCGATCAGAGGAACTATGCGATTCGGTGGGGGTCGGCGGTTCGAGGAAATTCGTATCGGTGGGTAAGGCGGCTTCGAGGGTGGTGCGCAGTTCTTGGAACTGTACTTGGAGCGGGGCGAGATTGTAGTGGGTGAAGCTCTTGGGATGGCCGAGGACGTTCTCCTTGAACCGGCTGCCCAAGGTTGTTGACCCGGTCCATTTCTGTTTAGGGGGTGCAATCACATGTCAGCGCCAGTCCAACCCAGCCAGACCTGCCACGCGCGGTGGCTTGCATTGAGAGGCAGGTGACGTTATTCAGATAGGCTAGCGTGGGCTACACGGCTTGTGCCTGTGGCGTTGTCATGGAACTTTAATTGTAACCGGCGACGGCTTGTATTGTAAGTATCATGAGAGCGCACGCATGCACGACGTACCTTGTACTTCTTGAGGATCTTGCGAAATGCAGTAATCTGGGCGTCGACAAAGCGACCAAGTGCTTTTATGTCCTGGCCACACTTTTCGATTTGCGCGTGGTACTTGACGAATCGCCGCCGGCGCTTAGCCGATAGGCCGCGAGCGTCGGCGCATTTGAGTATCAATTGGTGCACGAGGCCCGAGAGATGGCCTGGAACGAATCAGCACGGGAAGATCAATTGAATACGAATTGCGACACGCTGCCTCGTCGCGTAGGCACGGGGATGGGGAGGGGATCAGCAGCAAAAGATAACATGGGATAGAACATACGCAAGCGGCGCGAGATTTCGTCAGCTTTGCTCGTGACGAACAGGCCGACGCGGCCATGCTGAGAACAAAGCTCGAGGTAGAAGGCGTCTTCAAATCTCCTCAGGGCTTGGTCTTGGTGGCCCGGGATGGCAATTGCGGTAGTGGCCTGGTCTTTAGTGGTGTGCACCTTGATCTGGTGCTTGAGCGAGTTATAGTCGACATTGTGTAGACTCCAACCAGGCACTGAAGCCTCGTCGAGTCGGTGTCCAAATTTCATCGTCGTGCTGCGCGCATAGTGGTGTCAGAGACGGCGTGGTTACTCTTCTGTTTAGCCTTAGAAAGCTCGTCTGGAAGATGATTCGTCTCGGCGTCTTTTCCTCTTTGGCCGATTGTGCAATTGTGCGATTGTATGTCTTTGGTTGTGTTTTTGTTACAAGAAACAAGGTCAGGTTAAAGTTGGGCTTGCTGGTGGCGCTTGGTTGGTGATGTTTTTGGACGTATAGCAGTCTCGGTAACGGAGTGGGGGCTCTCCTGTACCTGTATCCTGTACCTGTATGCTGAAGCTGGTGGTGGAGCCGGTACCTTGCTCCTAGCCAAGGTGCTGAGAATGACGACGATGATGACAGCGATGGGGCTTGATTGATCAATACGGGTGGATGAGCTGACGAATGTGGTAAAGACAGGTCTCTAGACAATCCGCAAGATCAAGAGGTAGGTAGGTACCCAGCAAACGGAACCCTCCACTTACTTACTCTCGTGGAGAGAGAAAGATCGATTTAGTATTAGTATACCAGAGCTGCAATACAGCAAGAGCGGCAGAGAACCAAAAAAAAAAAAAAAAGAAGCAGAGCAAAGTGCCGGGCAGTCGCAATGACTTGTGTCCCGCTGTCAATGAGGCTGCTAAGCCAGACGGCTCTTGACACGGATCTTTGCTAGTTCAGGTCTGTGCCTGGTCTCGAACGGCACGCTAAAGATACTAAGCACTTTGCTAATGCGAGTAGGTGGGTGTCGGGGGGTTTTGATATATACGTAGTATATATGTATGTATCTCCTAGTATCTAATAGCCCATAGACACTAGTAGTACAATGTAGAAAAACAACACTACCCAGAATATAGTTGTAATATTAGGTAGGGAGAATGTGGTATACGACTGATATGAAGGACTCTAGGTACACATGTGATAGGTTGCGTCGAGTTTGTAAGAGGAGTTGAGCGGGAGAGGTCGTATATATATGTGTGTGTGGAAGGAGAAATCAGGAGACTGATCACTTCATGTAAGTTTCACGGTCTGCAGTGTAATACGACTGCAATATGTTCCTTATATTAGGTAAGTAATCACCTACAGCTTGAGGCAAGTAGTTCCCCAAGACATACATGGCCTACCTAACGGCATCTACGGAACATGGTTGCTGCAGTGGTACAGTAGCGGCATTCTAGACTTGCCCGAAGCGCAAGGTATCAGCCAGTCGAACCCTCCTCAGGTTTGCCGGTTCGGCGCGGCGGTCTATTGGTACTAAGTACTAACCGTTACCTAAAGAAAGTTCCCTTATCTGGGAGCCATTGGCCAATCATAAATCGTGGTTTCCGTGCCTAACCCACTGTCTATGCTCTGTGCTGGGTGACTTAGCAAATACCCACGCCTATGATCGCGCGACCTCTTTCCTATCTCGGCCATTACGTCGTGTTACTCACATTCGGAACCTGCAACCCCTGTAACCTGCCATGTGACGGGCTGGGAAATGTGTTAGGTGCCAGCTCTTAGTGTAGATTCCGTTTGTACTTACGGTATGTACTTGTATGCATACAGTGTCTCTTTAGGCTGCAATACAGCCAATTGCTTTCTTTTCCATGATGAATAGAACAATTCGACGTACCACCACACACAGCAGAATAACCTTTTCTGCTGGCTCACATCGGGCATGTGTATTAGTATGTCGAGACATCTACTATGACTACCGCCATTCCTACCAGCATGCCCAAGTAGGTATCCACTTCGTCGCCTCTAAAATTTCAAATGGGCTGGCTTGGCTCGTATCTAGAAATTCCCCCATAAGACCCCTCCCGTCTACAGTGGTATCTAGTATCCATCATGCTGTACTAATTGTTCCCTGCAGCTCGTCTGTCTGCATTGACACGGGCTGTCATGCATCGCCCCTCAAAGCGGCCGGTCTGAGAACGATGTGCGATGTGCGATGTGTTTTGCTTTACGCAGAGGTCGGACACGGCTGTTCTCAAAGCAACAGAATGATGCAACCGTGTTCCCCAACTTTCAACGTCTCACCCTCAGGAAAGACAGAAACGTTCAGCCATACGGATAACCCTCACTAGCCTGGGTAGCCCACACCACGATTTGCCGCAAATAGGTGCGGCCCGCATCCAGCTAACCCACCTGGCTACCCTTGTTCGGAATCCGCAGAAAGGCGCCTCTGACCTCTGTCGAAGAACTGACTACTTTGATTGGGGCATTGCCTCGCGCCTGTCTCACTCGATTCGGCCAGGTATGCGCCAGATTATACACACTATGGGAGCTTGGGCGGACAGACCGCCGGTCTATTTCCGGTGTTGCGAGAGTCACCTCTCGCCCCAATGTATTTATCGGTGTTATCGCTGTCTCCGAGGAGAGCTATCAAGAGAGTCGCGTAGAGCGCTTGTAGGTAGGCATATCGAATACCGTCTTCCGCATCGAAATATGAGGAGGAGGGTGATACAGCGTGTCCGATACCGGCAAACTTTCCTAGGGGATCGAATTCTGATGATTACCAGAATGGTAACTTACCAGTCGAGGGCCATGAGGGGTTTCGGCTATACCCTCCATTCTGCTGTCTTGCTGTCTCATAAGTATACTGCTAATAGTTGATAGTGTAGCGGCTCAAAATTGGAGAACTTCCTATCTCCAAGGTGGGCGTAAAGTGCCGATCGCGCACGAAAACAAAATGTCGGTTCATTCCATGATCTCGTACACTGGTGCGAATATATATAAATATGTATTCGTCGATGTTGTCGCGGAACTGCACTCTTTACTCTTACACTGTCATGACGTTGAGGAATCTTCACCGGACGCTTCCGCGAAAATGTTCAACTCAGAGCCTTGCGTAACATGCCGCTCTACCATATTTGACCAGTATGATTTCGTGATTCCCCTCCATATCGGCACATAACCCCACCTCATTTGGAGAAGATTGTGGAAGGAAAGAAAAAGAAAACTAAGGGCACGTTTCGCCAGAGTTCGTGTGACCATAATACACGAGACATGAGATAGTACGCATACTGCCGAGCTCCTGATCCAGGGGTCCAAGGACTATCTCAGAGCGGCACACTAAATAGACCAACGAACCCATCCCACTACCGGTTACCAACCAGATTTTTGGTTGCTAACTGGCTCCCTCTCGGAAACAGAGTTGCTTGTCCGCGAAAGAAAGACAGGGGAAAAGCTAATCAATGCCTCAGCATTAAACTTCTCTCCTCCATAACAACAGCAACCATGATGATGGCAATTTCAAGCCTTCCACAAAGACCACATCCAACTATTTTTATTGTGTAATCTATACAGAACAGGAAGCGCATATCTTGGCGACGCCTTCCTCAGTGTGCTTGGGCTACATCCGCGCCGTGGGCAGAGTCTTGGCAGACAGTGGGTTATGCATGCATGGATCCAATGGACAATTGGTTGGTAATTTTGACAAGGTAGGCGCAGAGGGAAAACCCGTGCATATACCATGTAATTGGTCACGCGAGCTTTCACCACTTTGACGATTGTGGGAGACCTCAATTTGTTGAACAAGGGGTCAGAGTGGGAGATAAGTGACTTTTTTAAAATGTCGTGCGTCTAACGAACAGTAAGGCAATTTCTCATTGTTAGAAGGAGCGGATATAACTACTGAGGGTTGCAGCATGGGTTCATGTATCACGACTATGTAGGCATACACCTTACTGGGAAATACTACGCTGCGGATTTGCATTCGTTCTGACAGACAAATCAACGAATAGGCAATTGTAATCGAGATAGGCGCAATCATGTGGCATCCACCCGTTATCCTCGAACAGACTTGAAGAACTCTCGCTTGAGATAAGATCGTTTTCCTTATCCAGTACGTTCGGTTACCCTGGCTTGTGCCAGGTGAGATGCGACGGGATGGGCTTTTCATCTCGGTATGGCAATCTTCCCATCACTGTGCCATAATTTGGTTATCTGGCCGAACCTGCAACGGAAGCTACCGAGAAATGAAAGACTGAACTGTAGGTCCGACGTTCGACCAGACGAACGCAGATCAACGCTCTGACAGGCATACTACCGGGTCGGAAATGTAGTAAGTAGTATGTTCTACTGCCATATCACGCACGATGCAAGTAATTCGCGGCAATCACCTACCTACCTACCTACCCAGCTACCTGTTGGCCATCTGCTAGTAAGTAGATAATTAGTAAGGATTTATCTACCTACGTAGTACATATACTACGCTGTCAAAAGTAGGGTGCCAGTCATATATCACTGCGACACTATAGTAACGTTATAGCAGCAAGGACTCGTTCTTATCAAGCCCAAGCCTATCCGCGTGCTCAGGAATTCATCGTTAATCCCGAATCGTAATTAGGAATCCCATAGCGCCACATGCGAAACAATGTAGTAGTAGCAATGTTGTAGCAATATGCGTGAACGGGGGTGTCGTATACAACTTACGGTACTCACAGCGTTCCCATTTTATCTCCAAGCCTCCGGGCCGGAGACGCGGACTCGGGAGGGCTGGGACCTTCGGTGTGGCTACTGCAGTAGGGTCGTATAAGCATACCCCTTCAACCCAACCCCCCACCCCCATGTCGCCCCGACGTTTCTCAGGTCGCTGCGGTCGATCCCGTGGTATGAATTGTTAGAATCAGAGGGGTAGCAGAACTATGAGGGGAATTAGAAGAATGTAACGATGGTGATGTCGGGCTGGAGACTTACCTCCGCATTGTCGTTGACCTGCTGTACTTTCCTGCGTTATGTAGTGAGGAGTTCTTTGAGTGCACATTTGATGAACGTCCAGTGTACCGTTGTTATGGTTCGAGATACCAGATAGGGACTTGCTTATATAGGAGCCCTAGGTTTTTAAGGAGAGGATCGGCTTCGGGTGTGGTGTATGCTTACCTTACCTATCTCTCTCGGTGGCAGGCAGTCTTATCTGGTCCGAGAGTTGCTGGGGTCTTAATAGGGGTCTAAAGCTACCGAGTATTACTTTCAGCCTTATTGGTTAAACATAGTTAACTTTGATTCAACTAGTCTAGGTATAGATGTGCTCTCTTGCTGCCGTCTGCTCTTCGCTGAAGAAGTATAAGAGCGTAATTTGGATTTAGGACTTGGGGGCTCATGTCTTATCCCTCAATGTCAAAGAATCAGGATCGTCCTCTCAATGTCCGAGTCATTTATTTTCATTCCTATTTTTTCTCCCTCTCTTCCTTCACTCATTTCATAACCGATCCTAAGGCCACTTAAGTCAAACCCGGATGTCAATGGCACTTTAGACGTTGTGTGTTTACAAAAATTTCCGTCCCCTCCTCGCCTACAGCTACCTTCTCCCCTTGGAAAAGGTCCTCTGGCTTATTGCCCTGAGTTGTAGCTAAGAAATCATCTACCTCGTCTATAGGTAGATGTCCTACTCTTACTGCTAATTTTCTTAGGCGTCGTCTCACGAACCTACTTTCCTGGTGTCGGAAAGAACGGCGTATCAACGTAAGTGATTCGATCTCTCCACCATCCGTCTACTTCGAACTTTTGTCGGCGTAGTAGGCCCCTGAAAGTGGGGGAAGTAGAAAATGCTGTCGTCTGACTAGGAAAATCGCTCGTCATGGCTGAAGAGTCCATCGCAAAGCTGATGTCAAGACGGATCTGTTGTATCCGACGGACAGCAAATTCGGGGCATTTGTGACAGTCTCCGTGAGTAGTAATTCTTTCCTGCAAGCTATCAAGTTCCCATCTCCATAAATCATGACGATCCTTTCGAGACAGGAGGTCTCTAATCCAGTCTCTTGTGGACTTGGTCCTCTTTAACTGGTGATAATCGGCATAAATGATTATACGACTAGAATAGGTAGTCCTATAATCAGGCTAGTTGATTGTATAATCGGGTTATATCGACTGCAGAACACAGAACGCAGGGCCAAGCGGCAAATGCAGCGGCAGAGGGGCTCTCTTCTTCTTCTTTGTCATCGTCTTCGTCTTCGTCGTCATCTTCTTCTTCCTGGGAGTCCCTGCTGGCCCCCCCGCCCATGCCGGGCCCTGCGCGTCCCACGATATTAGATGATATTGGATGATCTAGGGTGATAGTGCGCAAGCCTGTTCCGAGCGCTATTCGAGACGCATGTGGATGATCCAAGGTAGAGCTTGTCGGGAGAATCCGACTTGACCATAAGGACAGTATAGATACCTCGGACGAGAGAATTCTTGTCAGGCAATGGCAGTGTGCGAGAGAAATCAGAGGAGGGGGGTTTATCGAACAGCAGGACATCCTCCAGACCAGGACCAAGCGTGAGAGGTGAAAGCGTAGCAAATGAATCGTAAACAGTACTGTCATTAAAAAGCACATGAAAACCGGGGTTCCTGTACCAGGAGAGAGCTTTGACGTTGAGGAGCTGGTGTGTCAGGTTCTCAAGCTTCCTCAAGCCAGGGGGGGCGGCGACGGCGGCGAGCCCCTCCATCGTGGCACTGCCACGATCGACCACGATGGAGGGAATGGATAGAAGAGAGAGAAGAGAGGAGTCAGCGTTGGCGTGGGGGCTCATTACATTGTATAGGCGTCCATGCTTGGCTCGGTGACCTCGATTTCTATACAGAGAGTACGCATGCAGGGGAGGATACAGCAAGATATGGCCATCGAGGAAGAGACAACGCCCAGGATCGTGGGGATAGGTTAACGAGACGAACATGCGGCTGAGGTTAATCCAGTCGAGAAATCCTGGTAGTATCTCCGTTCGATCGCAACCATATTTTCGCGCCCGAAAACAACAAGAAATTTTGCATTCTCTTTAGTCTCTTGTTGGAACTTATATAACCGGGATTCGACTTGGTCCCAATTTGCAACGTATTGGTTCCAGGGCGTCTTATCGGAGAAATCCTTCCGGAGCGGAATAACGTCCTGTGTTCGGACATGTGGGCTCGAACCCATCTTCCACTTCTGCCAACGTAAGCATGGGTTGGAAGGATCCATCGTCATACCTTTTACCAACTCTGATTCAGGGGTATAGGGGTCGGGTGGGGGACAGGGTGCTGGCGGGCTCTCTTCTTTGGAATATGAGTAAAGCTTGTTGCCTGAGGGTCTGAGCCTAGTGGCACAAACAGGGGCCTTCGAAACGAGCAGATAGCCGGTGAATTCTACCTTGAGCTATCGAACATGTTAGCTTATGAGCGGCACTTACGGGTGAAGTACTGACTATTCCGCAAGATGCTCATATGCTTAAGGGTCAAAATCTTCGAGATATCTCATACTCGCCCCCTACATGGCACACACCTGGGTGTTACTAAGTCATCTGAAAACAGGAGTGTGAGAACACGATGCCTTCGGAAGTTCGAGTGCTCTCCTCCACAACTCGTTTCGAGTTTTTGTTCTTGGAAACCATTTTAGTCTTGGTCAGACGCACAACTCCGCTTTTAAGCAATAATATTTCGAGAAGAGCTTAGATATGCCGACTTCCAGGCATGGTATAATAATTATATCGCTCCTTTGGCAGGTAGATCTGGTTTTGGTGAAGAATCATAGACCCCATAAACCCAGTCGGCCGGCGCATAAGGTCGATACCAGCTAGTCGCGATGCCTTCATCAAGCATCCCGTTCGGCTTATCGTCAGGCCTGTGTAAAAGAAGTGAAGACTCCCGCTCGTATCTACCGCTAACGAGACGATCCAAAACAACATCTATCTAGGGCTCGAGGAACTCCACCTTCGTCTTTCATGCCCGCTACCTCGCACTGGCCAAATCTAATGAGATAGAGACGTACACTTCTATGTTGACGGTACTTGTTGCCATTGACTGACGTGCCAAGGACGAATGAAGTCGGCATCATCTCCGGTAATATTAGCAGCCCAGAGCAGAGCTACTTGAGGCTGCCCGTATCATCGGGCACGGGCCGCATTGGTCTCGGCGGCGGCGTTGCCGGCAGTGAATACTCAGTCAAGGGTGTTTGGGATGCCGAGGCTGATGGAGGGGGCCTCGGCCAGGCAGATCCTAGCAAAGTCGACTTCAGTCTTCGAGGAAAGCTCTCGATGCCCAAGCTGCTGCTAGCCAGTACGAGCAGGCTCGCCATCCTCATATTCCTCATCATCATCTTCGTCGCCCTCTTCTTTTTCACAGGTCTCAACGACTCGGCTGGCCAACATTGCTGCCACGGCTTTATGAAGTACCATATAAGCAAGTTACGTAAGTAGCTGATGAGGAGACGGGGGAGAATGGAGATGAGAGAAATAGTTTATGACTTACTAATAACGACGCGAAGGCCTGATCGCCTAGACATAGTGACCTTGAGCCTGGCAATTAAGAGGTCGGTATTCACGGTCCTCTCGTGAACCTCATCTAAGATTACACAAGAATATCTTGTGAAATCTAGGTCTGAATCTGACTCGTGGACGAGTATCCCGTCCGTCATGAATGCAAGGCGGGTTCGAGGACCTCTCTGGTCGTTAAACGGACGGAAAATCCGATCTTTTGCCCGATATGGACATCCTGTTGCTTCGCGACATGTTGAGCAACGCCGACGGCGGGGAGTACGCGTGGCTGCGTGCAAGCAACCATCAATTTCGACGGGAGGTTGTCGATGGCAATGACAACTAGGATGATGGTAGTCTTGCTTCTTGCAGATTAGCTTAGGTTGTTAATCCGAAGCTGGTTTCTCTTAGTTTTTTCTCGGGAGGTCGGTTTAATAGTAGGCGGAGCAGTCTTTCTTCGATCTTCTTTCGGCGTTGTCTATGTTATTTGCGCGATTATATTGATCAGAAAGCGGCATTCAAGTCGACGATCGAAATTGAGCATAGATGCTAGCAATACTGAGATAATAATGCCTAGTCCTATCTATATCAGTTAGTAATGCTAGATTATAGTCCACTTTAGCAACTTATCTCATATTTCGAATAATGGTGTAATAAACGCTGTAATAGTCTCTAGGATAATCGTGTAATAAATGCTGAATAAGTACCTACTATTAAGAAAGTCTAACAAGATAATACCCTTTGTTGGGCACCGGGGACTTAGTGTCAAAGACTATTGTTGTTGTTTGATTTGCTTTCCTCCGCGTACAGCCGGTAAGGGTACGTCGTGACCTTCTGCCAACATGCACTGCCAGTCATTGGCAGGAAGGCATTTTATATATGACTGTTTGATCTGGTCCATGAGATATAAGTAGAAAACAAGAAGTCTGTGGAAGCGTGGGAAGAAGCCATTTTATATATGACTGTTTGGCTTGCTTCTGTGAAGCTGAAGTGGAAAACAAGTTGTTAGTGTTCGCTTGAGGGCGTGAGAGGAAGCCATTTATGTATGACTGTTTGACATGATCCATGAGATAAAAGTAGAAAACAAGAAGACTTCGGAGGCGGCATGAAGCCGCCATTGTTGTTGATGATCTTTGACCTGATGAGCCTTTGAAAAGGCGTTGTTGTAGTTGGGTGTAGGTATTTCTGGGTAACATGGAATTTGTTTGTGTTTGGGTCAAATTTGTTTACTTCACCAAAAGGAATAATGGACTAGATTAGGTACCAAAACATAGTATAAGGCTGAAATAAACATCTGTACTCATCCTTCCTTCAATTGTAAAAGTTAACTTGACAGGAAAGCGGCAATGATAGGGTGCAGTAACAACCCTTCCGGAAACTTGACTGTTCAATAGCCAGCACTTACCAAGTAGTTGTCCAGAACAAGGAACTGATAGCTGTTTTCAACTCATAACACTTGAACCCCTAGCACTGCCAGGATGCGCTTTCCCAATAACTTCAGGTTAATTGGTAATATACAGTATACCCTCATTCATTTGGAGCCAACTTGCCTTCATTCCGAATATTAGCCAATGAACCTTTCCCCGGACGAGGGGTTTCAATATACCGTTCCTTAGATTTGAACTCTATCTAAACTTACGCTCTCGCGCGCATAAGCGCCAGAGAACAATATGTATGTGGCGGACTATCTGCTATATCGTACATGAAGTGAAGATTCGATTTGATTAAGGGGTATATTGCACACCGTCGAATGTGCGGCTTGATCTGTCCTGCCAACAGGCGTAGAAAACGGTTAGATAATAGTCCTAATTATAGGTCAGCCTCTTCTCGAGGTGTAACACATATGGAGTATAGACTAGAAGATACGCTTGTGCTTAAGCTTAGGAGGCAGCTATGAGAAGTCTACGTGATTAGCTCAGTTTCACAGATAAATGGCTGCTGCAGAAAAGACGCTCTGTGTGATTGGGTATTGATATTTTGGTTAGAGCCACTTGAATAAGATAGTCATGCCGTCCAGTACTCCTGTAATCACCACCACTATCCTGCCACATACTGTAGCACGTTGATGTTGAGCCAGAACTAGCCGCCCGCCCACACGCTGAGATGAACTTGAAGCCTGGAAGTCCACCTGATCTAACCGCACATCTCCGGTATGTGTAGACTCAACGATCCAGCTACTTCCCAAGTATTATTTTACTTCTCTCGCCGCGGCTTCGGTTTCCAAGGCAAGGATGCTTGCTTTCTTTCTATGATGAGAAATTTAGAGAACACCACAACCTCTACCAATTTTACCACCAACGTAACGAAGAGTTGAACTGTGGTAAAGCCAAGATCAAGACCTGCACAATGCATACTCAGGTGACCACGGAGTATCTGGGTGCCTTTCTGTTGATCTCCGTGATATCTACGGTGTTTGAATGAGAAGTAGCGCCTGTTCGAAGTGAGATATGGAGGTAGGCAGCAGACACTGATACTGACGCGAAATCTTGTCTACCCACGATGTTGGGACAGCTGCAACCGGACGTTCGTAATCGTATGACGATGTAATATTTTTCAGGGCATGCCATAAGAAACGTCAGAGACCGTGCAAAAATAAGATGCAACAAGCGATAGCATGCCCATGGTCGTAGTTCCATGGAACGGATGTACTAAGTCGTTCCCCAATAATGTCTTGTTTTGATAGTACACTCGATAATATAGTAAAGCCCAGCGAAGGTCGGTTGTTCAAGATTTGGAAGAACCGTGCCTTGCCTGCCGAGTCTCTTGTAGATTAGTACGGTGAGAAGCCACCATGGCCTCTCCCCCGGTATCCTCCACGATACCCGCCTCGGGGCATATATCCACCTCTTCCACCATAAAGCCCTCTCCCAAAACCTCCTCTTCCACGTCCACGGCCACGACTCATGCCGGGTATGTTGGTGCGCTTTGGCGTGACCTTGATATTTCTGCCCTTCAAAACACTGTCGTTGAGCACTAGAGCCTGAGCAACAAGACTGGGCTCAGTAAACTCGACGTAGGCGTACCTGTTATTGATTATTAGTCTCGCTGTAATTTAGTTGATGGCGTATGTTATTGCCGATCGCTCAGAGGTTAAGGATGGGTAGGAATGGAAGGAGAGAGAAGATGAAGGAAAAAGAGAAAAGGCACAAAGAGAGGGATGAGAGTATAGTACCCTTTGGGCTGGCCAGTGAACTTATCTAGCAGGATGGTGACTCGGTTTATGGAGCCACAGCTCTGGAAGTGGGCTTGGATCTCCTCGGGGGAGACGGAATAGTCGACGTTACCGACGAAGATACTGCGACTGTCGACATCGTTACGGTCGTCTGACGCTTCCTGGTTCTTCTCCTCAAGGGCGGCGTGCATCTCGCGCAGCTTGGCAGCCTCCTGCTCCATCTCGGCAACACGGCGCTTCATGGCCGATATCTCTTCCTGTTTCATGATCAATCGAGGGTTAGCCGACCAGATCGCGCGTCCACTTGTGCTTGAGCTCTCGAGGTCTCCGGTATTCCTAGCTGCGCTACCACAAGGCCCATGGGGAAATGCAAATGCGCACCTCATCGTTGCCCTCTTCCGCGACAAGAGGGTCTTCGCTAGCGACATCGCGGTCTTTGTTGGCGGCGTCGGACATGACCAAGGTTGTATGTTATGACTGCGCGTAATCGTTAGTCATTGGGCTCGAGACTGTTTGAGCGTTGCGAGACGCGTGTTGGTGTTACGCGCCCATTGCAGTAGGCATGGGGAGAAGAGAAGAGAAGATAAGGGGATTGGAAGACGTGTTAGCAATGAAAAGAGAGAAGGGCAAGCATTGCTTACCCGGCGTGTGTATATAAGTAGGTGCTTCGATTATGACCTGCTGCCTACTAAAGGCCGAGACAGATGGAACAGGATAGAAACGGATAGCTAGGTACGTAGGGACTTGGGGGGAGGGTTCGGGCGTCGAAGTTGGCGCTTCGAAATATAAGTCGCTAGGTGAAGGCAGCTGTCGGGTGAGAGGGAACAGGTAGACTTAGGAGTAATGGTGGAATGTAGTATTGAGGTTGGCTGTTGTAGGGCGGAAGGCTGATGCTGTGAGTAGATGAGAGGCGGCCGCGAATAAGTGAAGCGTGAAATGCTGGATGCCAAGGCAAATCTTGCATTAGGTACCTAGGTAGTAACAAATAAGGCTGTCGCTGGGCCATGACCGCACTACTACATATAGTACTAACCTACAGCGATGACCAGTGCGCCGGTACCGACCGTATTTAGTACACTTAGAGCTGGTTCGGGGAAATAGGTACATATAGATAGGTCGTTACTCTAAATTTAGGGCCGAAGAACTATAGTTTCTGAGTACTACTCTAGCAGATACGGAGACTATAAAGGTGGGCCTAGGTGTCGGTATAGCTCTGCACGAGTTTAAAAAAAGGGTACGTACTGCTGCATCTACGAGAGGTCCAGCCTGGATCTAACCATGTACATGATCTCAAGACAAACCCGAGAATTATACGGCTGCGATGTTGATTTCACTCTTACCATACCTAATTAATTACCCGCTTAGAACTGTGATCCTCATCAGCGGGCGCACTAAAATGAATATACTTGGCTACACACCTACATGTACCGGTAGACACGTAGGTAGGCGAATGACGTTATCTAAGGCTCCTTTTAATACTCCACCTCTGAATATGAGCATTGCGTGACCGGGCATATAAATCAGTGAATTGGTGAATCAATAGCGATGACTTAAGCAGGCAGGTACTAGTAATACTCCTCCTATCTGCAGCTAGAAGTGCCGAATAGAAAACACCCGATTTAGAGAAGTATAACAGTGGAATTACCTTTTCTTCAAACATCATGGGTCGATAGGCCATACTCTCATGATTTCTAGTGGTTCTACATACCTAGCAGTTCATTGGATGATAGTAGGCTGTCGTGAGCCATATCAGCTCACAGTATTATTAGGACTACCTACCTAGGTAGGTATACTAGTGATTCATCTAACATCGCAAATTCGGATTACTATCGTAGAATACGATGCCCCGCGTGCAATAATACGCAATTCGTAGACTCAGATCGAATGGCAATAAACCGAGGCAGCTAAGCTCCTGGGATGCTACGTAGCTCTAAGCTACGATCGAATTTTGAATAGTTAAGATGTAGTTAACTAAAATCATACCTAGATGTTCAGAGGTTTAAGTAGGGTCAAGGTAGCAAGAGCTTATGAGTAGTAGGGACCTTGGCTGTTCAACGGTCTACATCTCTACACGTCATAGTTCGTTAGTTAGTCAACACATCATTCTTAGTTGCATAGGTCTATGACTACTCATGAATCCATATGAAGCAGATGAACGTGCTTCCATTCCTCCATCTCACCCTAACAAAGAAAAGGATCGCTCATAACTTATGCTTCAAGGGCTTGATGTTAGCTATCTCTCATAGAAGCTGAATGAGGAATGTGTCCGTCGTCTCATTGACACCAGTCAGGCTGAGTCGCTTTCTATGAAGAACAGTGCAAAGCACTCAAAGGGAGATGCGGGCGAATGGATGATATAAGTTCCTTGCTGCTGGCTGTATCACACACTTCACCCTGAATAGCCGTAGGATGACCATGGTGTGATATCAGCCGGGAGCATGCGAACCGAGAGTAAATGTAATTGTGTTTGGCTGTGGTCGGACCTAGATATAAGTTGAGAGCCCTCTATGGCCGCATTCCCAGCATATATGGGGTTTTCTGATACGCATAGTCATCAATACGGAGGATGAGACCGGACGTTTTGTAGATTCCTGAGACGGACAGGGCTGGCGGCCTGGCTGGTCAACTCAACTGTTAATCGTACTTAATCCGGTAATACTAATCGGATGAACCCCCAGAGTGCAGATGGGATGCGACGGGGTCAGTGGCTTGGATGCCGAGACGGAGAGCCCTAACGAATGAAGATAGTTTTGGTTAGATGATATGGGGGGCAGGTCTAATAGCTGTAACAGATGCCATGCTTCAGATCCTGGTTGCAGATCCTCTGACACGCAGTCGGCCAAGGTTGCGTAAGCCTGAATTACAGCCGCGAGACTAATGGTCCAGACTAGTAGTTCAAATATTCTGAAAGTAATGTCTCCCGAATTCTCCAGTAGAATGAACTAGACCATGTGCCTGAGCGAGATGCTACTATTTTATGTAGAATATGCCCAGTTTTACCAGCGATGAGTGCGTTTCGGTGATCTCTCTGGGGCCGTAGTCAGATCATGGAGATAGGCTGACGTAGATATCTTCAAACAAGTTTGTTTGAGAACTTCCACAGGGGATCTTGCACGTGTCGCATGATCTTGGCACTCGGGTTGAGTAGCCGGGGTATGGTGTGGTGCGGTTTCAGAACATGACTTTAGACCCTCACCCGCTGCAACGGGGACCCCAACCCCTTTACGGATACTTGGCAGCTTCAGTCAAGACGATGAGCAGCATGGGGTTTTTTGGTCCCTTATATAAAGAGCTTTGGTAGATTGTTGCTCGTCGCAGATCACGGACTAGAAGTCTTGAAAACATCCAGCCAACCAGTTTCACCCACCTTTCTTCACTCTTTACTCAGTTTTCTGGATTCTTCCCGTCGCCGACACATACATATATGTAAGTGTCCGCGTATACTCGAACTTGTATCAAGATGAGAGTCTCGTCCTTCTTTCAGACTGCTATGGCTTTGGCCATGAGCACTTCTCCTGTCATTGCGATGGCCATCGGAGAGGACGCCAGCTCTGCCAAACCTATCATGCTTCGGGACACCGGTTGCAACAAGGAAGCCATCGCCGCCTGCGTCACATCTACCGGGCAAGATAGTTCAGCATGCTTCGGTCATTTCTGTGCGGGTAGACCGCTGGAGACAGTAACAAAGCGTCAGGGAGACGATTGCACCGAGGATAACCTGCTCCAATGCGCCATACTGGACTGGCAGGAGGCGCAAGCCTGCTTCCAACAACTCTGCCTATAATCAACGGGGAGAGATAATGACGGAGTGACGAAAAGACGAAAACGAAATCAACCGATACTTTACCCTTCACGCTGAGTTGACGATTGACGATGATACGAGGCGGAGACGGACACACGATAAGGTGTCACGCGGGCTGAGGGGGAGAAGGTCGTTATTGAGCTGTGAGCTCTTTGGGTAGAGCGAGGCGAGCAATGATATAGCTTCGAAGGCTTCATAACTGGAACTCGGAATACTTGGCGCCATGCGCCAACCAACTCCTCCTCGGACTCTCTTCTTTGTCTACCACTTGTCCACTTGAGATTCAGCTGAGGACGATTCGTATTCGGCGAATGCGGTGCTCGTGCCGTGGAATTTCATAGAGGAATAGACTACTTAATGTGAATAGATTGAGATAGCCCTTCGGGGTCGATTTCAAGCTGAGCCACACAATCCCTCCCGCGGAATACCATCTTTCTTAAGCCGGTTCATCGCCGGCAAGGCCTAGCTTTTGGTATTTCCATATACACGAAGTAGGCTTGACAGATATGTGAGGCGGCTCAACGGGCAGGTATTGTGCGATACAGCAACACGCCTAAGTGAGCATCAATAGCAAGGACTAGGCAGAGCTGGGCAGCGCTCTAGATAAGGTTAATTTAGGTATTTGGTTTGGCATATTTGGGTTTAAGGTGATTATATAATGCCCATAAAGGTCGGCATGCTGAAGCGTTGCATTTTAGCGCCTGCAAGATTCGTATAAATATGTGTGTGAATGCACGAATCGTATAATAACGGCTAACGCTTGGTCGGTAGTTTGGTGTTACCATCCAAATATGTATCGGCTTCTTATCATATCTCCCTCGGGGTCATCGGTGTAGTAAAGAGACGGCGACGGCAAGCTAGAGTTTCATGTATTAAGGGTCGTATGTTGCGAATTATCATTTGACATGTGGAACTACCGCAGCTGGAAGGACCTATTTATGTGTACCGGCCGGGGATTTTAGTCGATGGACCAATCCCCTTTTAAATAGACGACTTATTTTATTTTCACACTATGGGTACGGCAGATCGTGTAATCCTTCGGATGCCCAGTGCCTAAGCTAGTGCAAGATCCCTAAGCGCGGTTCCTTGCTAACGCCTTTTCATACAGTACGGTCAATAGGTGAATTCATAATGGTCAGCTTACAAGTCTGCCGGGAACTCTATCGGTGCCGGACATACACTACGCTAGAATTTGAAAGGAACAACACACACGTATAGCGTAGGTCGTACTATCTCACGTATGTGCGTAATCCTGGTGAAGAGGATACAGAGGCGCCACAGTCAGGGGACCAAGCAGCGAATTTGTCATAGTTGATGTGAGGGGTAAGCTTGGTAGCATGCCAATGCCTACACTAGGCAGGTTCATATACATGTATATATAGGCGAGGTACGGGCATTCCGAACTCTTGAATACAGATGAAGCTTCTTAGAGTCGTTCATCATTTGTGTTGTATTGTGCACTAGGGCGTCGTTCGAGATGGCTGACTTCCCGGGGCCAATTGCCCGCACACTCGGTCAATTCGACCTCACATCATGGCAGGGTGTCAGTCGCCTGGGGTTTGCGCTCGTCGCATTCTTCTTCATACGCCTGTGCGTTGTTGCGGTGTACAATCTTTACTTCCACCCTCTAAGGCACATTCCGGGACCACCGCTATGGATTGCGATCAACGGGTTCAGGTCATTATACAAGATGCGCGGGAAGCTAGAATTCAAGTATGCCGAGTTCCACGAGAAATACGGCGAGGTGGTTCGAGTCAACGCCGACGAAGTTGCTTTCATCCGTCCCGAGGCCTGGAAGGATATCTACGGTCATGGGCATGCCGAGTTCCCAAAGCATTTCCCAGGTCTCAAATTGGACACCAAGAAGATTGTCTTCTCCAAAAGCAAGGATCACTTCCGGTATCGACGTGCCATGCTGCCGGCCTTCTCGGATAAGGCCTTGCGGCTCCAGGAACCTCTTATTCGGGTCTACATCGACCTTCTCATAACGAGACTGCGAGAGAAGTCGGAACTCGGTGAACCTGTCAACATGGTGAGATGGTATAACTTCACGACTTTTGATCTGATTGCCGATCTTGCCTACGGCACTCCACTGCAGGGGCTGGCGGAAGGGAAGAGTAACGCGTGGCTGGATAACATCGGCAACATCATCAAGCTGTTGCCCATCATGGCCTTCGGCAGTATGTTCCCGCTGGTAGGCAGTGCATTCAAGTTTCTTGCCGGGCCTCAGATTCGCAACGCCGAGAAGAGGCATTACGCCTTCGCGTCTAAGATGACGATGGATCGAATTTACAACAAGAAGCAGCCCGACCGCGGCGATTTCATGGACTTCATGCTGCGATCGCGAGGACAGGACCACGAGATGAAGGACGACGAGCTCGCCAGCAACGCCGATCTCATCATGCTCGCCGGGTCCGAGACTACGGCCACGCTGCTGAGTGGTGTCACTTACTGGCTGTTGAAGACACCCCATGCACTCAAAAGAGTTACACGGGAAGTCCGCGAAACCTTCAAATCCGATGACGAAATTACCTTCGACGAAACCCGAACTAAACTCCCTTACATGATGGCCTGTCTCCAAGAAGGCCTGCGCATATTTCCTCCTCTTCCTTTGGGTATGCTGCGTACTGTTCCCGATGGTCCACCGGTGCAAATTGCGGGTGTCACGATTCCTCCCAAGGTCAGTAATTTTGCTATCAATTCAATCCTTTCCTCTTGAGACTAATTCAACGTCTAGACACAAGTCAGCGTGCCCCAGCTAGCAGCCTTCCGTTCCCCGAGAAATTACTATCGACCAGATGAATTCCTCCCGGAGCGATGGCTTCCTGAATCGATATCCAACCCCAGCTCTCCCTTCTTCAATGATAGACGAGAGATCCACAAGCCGTTTAGCGTGGGCCGACGAGACTGCATTGGTCAAAATCTTGCAATGCGTAAGTGATCCCTGTCTTTTTCAAAGAACAGATACCTGCTCGGCATAGGTTTGCACCTGTTCTGCCTTTACATATTACCAGAATATCCCCTACACGGCACTATGAAAACTAGGCGCTGACTAACGATCTCCCAATAGACGAAATGCGATCCATCCTCGCCAAGGTTCTGTGGAACTTCGATCTAACACTTGACGAGAGCTCCAAGAACTGGCACGACCAGAAGATCCTGGCCCTGTGGGTAAAGCCACCGCTACAGGTACACATCAAGCAGCGAAAGATGACTTGAGTGGTCTCAGTGTATGAAAATTTATAGAGTGCATTTCTAGAGAAGGTTAGGCGTTGATGGAACATAGAGGACATGATGGAACCTTGTGCGATTACTGTAGAACGAATGGATCTTTGCATGTCTTTCTGTCAAGGTGCTCCAAGGCTTCAGACCGACCGTAACTTGCTGTTCGATAAGTATGCTGTTCTTCTGCAGCTTTAGCTGGATTTAAATAGCTTGCGGCTTCGGGGTTGGTATGGCTGTAGATGGTGAGCTTGCGCAAAGAGCCCTGGAAAATAAAGATTCGGCTAATAGAATCTATTTTTCTTATTATTTTCTTCTTAGCAAGATAATACTCGCGCATTCTGAAATGATGCTGCCTGATGACTTCACTGTAGGTGGGCCACAAAACCATTGGAGCAAGTCACTAACATTGTACCGTAGATGGATAAATCGCATCGACGTTAGTAGTGGGCGGATACTCTCGCAATGCACTGTCCACCTCCCGTAAATCGAGCAGAGCTTTGATTCTTAAACTTGCCCCTGCACGTCATTATTTCGTTAATCGTACCCCTCAAAGTAAGTCTATGAAAGAGAATGACGATAGACAAGAGCGCCTCCGTCCTGATCATTGGAGGTGGAACTTGGGGGTGTAGCATTGCGCTAGAACTCGCGAGGAATGGCTACAGCAACGTGACGGTCCTAGACGGAGAGGACGTGCCTAGCAGCATTGCAGCCGGGAATGACCTCAATAAGATCATGGAGGAAGGTATCTCACGTTTCTCATTCGCAATTTTTGAGCCGGAACGTACTCTCTATCTATCTGGAGCTAAAAGCTAGCACAAACTCAGGCTCCCAATCTGAAGACGATACCGACGCTGCATATGCGTGGAATCGCCTCCACGATCTCTGTACCACTGCATGGCTGAATGATCCAGTGTACAAGCCTTACTATCATCGCACAGGCTATGTCATGGCAGCCTCTTCCGATACCGCGTATGAGGCTTTACTCAAAGATATTAGAGGTCATGAAGATGAATATCAGAAGGTCGCGTCCGCTGAGCAATTTCGGAATACCATGCCCGAGGGTGTTCTCACGGGCGACTTTACAGGTTGGCGAGGATTTGTGAAAGCCAGCGGCGCAGGATGGGTATTTGCCCGCGGCGCTATCATAGCAGCCAAGCAAGAAGCAGAGAGACTAGGTGTTCGGTTTATCACTGGCCAGCACGGCTTAGCCATCGAATTACTGTTTTCGAACAAGGTCAAGCATGGCGAGAATAATGGCGCCCCGGAGAGAAACACCTTGCGAGGTGTAAAGACTGCTGATGGAGCGATCTATCAAGCCACCACGACCATTCTTGCCAATGGAGCCAACGCGGATAGTTTGATAGACTTGAAATATCAGCTCCGCCCGACGGCTTGGACCTTAGCCCACATCAAGATGACAGCACATGAAGCGGAGTTATATAAAGACCTTCCAGTCTTGTTCAATATTGAAAAGGGATTTTTCATGGAGCCATCGGCTGAGACTCACGAGCTGAAGATCTGCGATGAGCATCCGGGCTACATCAATCCCATTTATCACAAACCTTCACCAGAGTATCATCATTATACCCAAGAACCTGCAGGTATATCGTCCGGGGATGAGAGGGTCATCGTGGGTTCTAAGCCCTTTGCTCGGCGACAGATACCCCTCGAGTCGGAGGAGCGCGTAAGAGCCTTCTTGAAGGAAACCATGCCGCATCTTGCTGCGCGGCCCTTCAGCTTCGCGCGCATATGCTGGGATGCGGACACGGTCGATCGCATGCCTCTTATTGATTGGTACAAGCTAGCTGGCAGTGAGCAGGGAGATGCTGAAGGCAGTAATAGTGTTGAGGGAGGACGCCTCCTGCTGGCGGTTGGCGGTAGCGGACACTGTTTCAAGACAATGCCAGCCATGGGGCAAGTAGTGCTGGAATTTCTAGAGGGTAGAATAGATGATAAGACGCGTCGAGCATTCCGATGGCGGCCTGAGATAGCAGAGGGCAGAAATTGGTGGGACGTCCAGGGTAGATGGGGAGCACATGGAAAAGTCATGGATTTTAACAGCGTTAAAGGATGGACCACCATTGGTGAGGAATAATGCCTATTGGCTATAAAACCTTTTGAAGAATTATCAAGTAAAATATAATATCTCATTGTTATATAGGTAGATAAGTCCTATGCATATTCCTATCGATCTAACTAGTCTACTTAAATACATGGGAGGTGATTAGTTACGATCAACTGTCACTTCTGAGGGAGTTTAATCTGCCATAATGTATATAGAAAGAAGGGGTCGCTGAGGCTATAAGAGTGACATCATGTGTATGATGAGGTGGTGATGGCTGATCTTACCATCCTTATTCAAATTTTCCAGAAGATCAGTGTATGGAAATATCCCTCACCGCCGTTGCATGTCGATTACCTCAATTCCATTATAACACCTGTATTGTCATTTCCACTATTATAGGAGTCAATTACCCCTCCCCTTACCTAGATTAGTAGTCATTGAGTCGCAAATCTTATCAGAACTTCAATTGTAATGAAGTATTAACGGCTCTTCAGGTCAACCAACTCAGTTTTAAAGTCAGCAATGGCGGTTGCTTCCCTGCTAGAAGGGGAAGCGTCAAAGCCTCCGCCGCATTTTCAATACGAAGAAAAGCCGCGACTTCAGAGACTTAAAGACAAATTGTCGGACATTGGCCGCTTTTATAAACGAGGCACTGATCCAGTAGCTTTGTTATCACGCGCAGCTTCAAGGATGTATGGCGGTGGCCGTCGGAATCCCCGCTTGGATCGGACACTAGACCTGTATGGTGGCGAAGACTCATCTGATGAGTTTGAGGTAGGTGTTGAGACCGGAGAGAATATTACCAATATGGGCAGCATTGACCTAACAGTGTATGGTACAAGTTCAGGATACACTCCTGGGACGAGTATTCCAGACGCGTATCGCGCTCACAAGGACGTAGTCGGCGCGGAGAACATGATCGACCTATCCCGCATCTTCGCAGTCGAGCAAGGTCATTATCACCTCGAACAAATTGGGTGGAAGAAATCAATTGGAAGGTTCGACACCGTCACCCTCAGGACGACCAAGGCTTTTATCACGATATTTACCTTGATATATCGCCAAATTCGAGTAAGAACAGGCGGGCTCCTTCATATGAGGGAGAGAAGCAACGCAGGGAGTGTTTCTCAAGTATGACTGTGAAGGCCCCAAGTGCATCGCCGTCAGTCCCGCGCGAGCCCATCGAATTTTACTTGAATGATGTTGATCCGGACGACACCCTTTGCGAAACATGCAGAATGATAAATGCCGAAAGAATCCTTTCTAAGTCCGGCTATCTTCACTTACCGCTTGCTGATCTCAAAGAATCCTCACGGAGCTGCCACTTCTGCTACCTCTTGCGGAAGAAACTTCATCTTGCTAAACTTGGACTTGAATGGTCCAACAAATTCAGAATCTGTTTGAAGGATCAGCATATTTTCGTCGCACATACTAGGAATATGCGCGTTGTGACACAAACAAGGTGCGTTATGTCTATAGCACTTCCCCATAATATGCTGCCTTGCCTTCGCTGCACGATACTGATTCTGTATGACAGAAGCTTAACGTATTTCACGGACGAGCTAGACCCAGCTGCTGATCTAGGCATCCCTTGGAAGCGCCGTTTAACCGACACGCGATCTAATGCCTCCTTTGATGTGGCACGATCATGGTTGGCTGACTGCTGCGCGAATGAAGGTAGTCATGTAGGTTCTGATACGACTGGGCAACAAAAGCGATCTGCCAGCCACATATATCATCAGTTCCCAACAAGGCTGATCGACCTTGAGTCAGTCACTGGCAACCCAGAACGACTTGCACTGAAAGACACACAAACTACTGATCCTGAATCTTATACCTACTGCACGTTAAGCTACTGCTGGGGCAAACACATAAATCCAAGCTGGGTTACGACGAAGACTAATCTCCGAGACCGACAAGTCGGGTTCGACCGCTCTGAGCTGCCACCTACGCTGTACGACGCGACTTTTATTGCACAGCGGTTAGGACTACGGTACATCTGGATCGACGCTATGTGCATCGTGCAAGACGACAATGACGATTGGGCTCGTGAAGGATCAAAGATGGCTGGTATTTACAGAGGCTCTCAGCTTACCATCGCTGTGGCTCTGGGTCACTCGTCCACAGAAGGCGCCTTCAACACACAGTCTACATCCAATCTAGAAGTTTACGTCGACCTCGTGCGGCTTGATAGCCAACTTTCCGACGGACGACATAGCACATTATACTTCTACAAGTACATAAACGATAACAACGACCCGTACAGGCAACATGTCCTGCATGGCCCGCTGTCTACCCGAGCCTGGTGCTTGCAGGAATCTCTTCTATCTTCGCGCACATTATACTATACCCAATCTCAGCTTCTGTGGCATTGCAATCACTTGAGCGAGCGGGAGGACAGACTTCCATTGCTGCCTCTCGGCGGCCCCAATGAAATCAGGATGCCACAAGACGGAGCGCCCGCTCTTACGACGCAAGAGAGAGTGGACTTGTGGTATAGAGTGCTGGTACCGCAATATACCACGCGCCAGCTTGCACGTGGCAGCGATAAGCTCGTCGCGATCAGCGCCCTTGCAGAAGCCGTAAGTCTAAACAGCGGAGCGGAATACGTCGCCGGGCTCTGGCGCGATTCCCTTATGGTTGGTCTTTTGTGGGGTCGCAGAGGACCCGGAAAGAAAACATCGAGCTATCGCTGCCCGTCTTGGTCTTGGGCTTCGCAGGACTCGGCTATTTCTTATTTCCTGCGTCTCGGATACGAAAGGGCTGGCTTCGACGCTTCAGTCGCGGCCGTGGAGGTGGATGTCGACCAGCATAATCCGTTCGGCACCGTGAGTGGTGGATTCTTGAAACTATGTGGCCGCCTCATACGCCGTGGTATAGTCATGCGAATGCCCACAGAACAACAGCATAATCCGGGACAGAGTCATGTCTTGGTCTTCTGGGATAACCTACGGCCGATATCTACGAGCCATGTCTGGATTGATGATGACGACCTCAGGCTGAAAGATGTCGTTTGCGTATATCTCGGTCACCTGTGCGCTCTCATCCTGGAGGAGGCTCCTGAAGGGAAGGGACTCTATCGAAGGATAGGCATCCTCCACGTGAATGGCCTGGCGCAGACAGGTCTGGCCGAGATGTGGAAGAAGCCATTTGCCGATGCACCAAGATTGTTATTCACAATCATATGAGGGCCTTAGCCATGTGCTGCTTGTGCCGAAGGGGTGCTAAGGCCTCGTGTCTAACCTATCTGCTGGTCTAGAAATACTAGTCAGGTCCCTATTCTAAGGACCCAAAGAAAAAGTCAGTGTCGTCGATCTACCAAAGATGGTGCACGACATTATAGCCGCCAACCCTAATACGGCCATTGGTACCATAGCTAGGGATCTATGATACTGCTTAGGTGATCGAAAAGATCACCGAGGTACAGTATTACAACCCCCACATACCTACCTACCTGGGTACTAAGTACGGAAGTTAGTATTACCAAGCATATACCATTGCGTACGTAGTATCACGCATCATCTGTCTGCCTAAGTTACAATCTTTTAGCAAGGCAATCTTATTAGTCGCGAATATCGGCTGCTTTAATATATAGATCCGCCATGAGGGGCAGCAACCCCGCGGTGTGGCATCCACAGAGATGCAGGTTTGTTTCAACAGGGTCGAAGCAGGGAAAAAGAACATTGGATAAGGGTGTGGAAGCGGTGGAAGGGGTGGAAGGGGTGCCGAGATGACAGCTAATCCGGTAGGTGGTAGACATCGGGTCCACGCGATTCGCTAACCGGTTAAGATCTAGCTCTGTTAGCATGCGCATCATCCCACCCTACATACATCTGCTGCTGCACTTGCACACATAACTCGTCCATCACAGGACTGCCCGCTGGGCCTCAGGAACACTCAAGACCCTTCACACCCTGGTCGCAGACAAGCCCCGGTAGTTCCGGCATTCCAACGACACCCAATCCTTCCGAGCACGGCCCTGGTTCGCTCGATATAATTCGAAGCGGTCATACTAGTAGTCATACTAGTAGTCCAACGAGCAAAGACAGACCAGAGCACGCAAGGCACGCTATTCTAAGCGTCATTATTCACCCCGATGTGCGCGGGCCAATGGTGCCTCGGGAATCTCCTGGGCGATGCTGCATACCGCCTGCGCAACCATTGTTTTGCAAGACATGGCCAGCCGCATGCGGCAATGATTCATCAGATAGTTGGCCCTCCTTGCATCCAAAACAACCGCATATACCGGGCCAACCGGAAACTCTGCGTACCCTTTGTGCGTTTTGATAATCATACTGTAGTGTCGATCACAAGTAGACGCTGCTTATCAACAACTTCCCGGCTGCACTCGAACTTAGACGGCACTAAGTAAAACACGGTATCGCTATGTCACTGTATGTCTGTATATATGGGTAGGTGGGCGAAATCGCCCGATCTCCCTTTTTGTTCGACCCCTCTATCTAGACTAATTTTATCTCGTCTATCTCACGTAGACTAGACTAGAGATAAGGCCGGTCCGTAGACTTATATCTACTCCGGGCCCTCCGCTTGTCCATCCATCCCATCATCTCGTAATAAGGGATCCAGGGGGCGACACTCTCTCCTCTTCAGGATTACGCTTTGCTTTCGACAGACCAGATGGCAATGAACCCTTGAGAGTTGCATTGTCTCGATCGAGGCCAAATGCCATGTTTATCGGACCGTCCCGCTATATACATGGCCGCCACCAAGCAAGACATTGGAAGTTACTTTTCGTTGTCTTAACCTTATATCGCCAGTCTTGCCCGCACGGCTAAGTTCATAAGCGTCGTATTATCATGGTCGAACACCACCCTGTCCACAACAGCGAGGTTTTTCTATTAGGATTAGCCCCTCGCCCCTCCGTGCCCCCGCCGTCTCCGCCGTCGCCTTTGACGCCCACAGATGCCGGGTCCAGCACGCCCATCGAGCCCCTCTGTCTAGACGGCAGAGGACTCGCCACAGACACCGAAGACGCCAGTTCCGTCGCGAGACGACGCGTCACTGGCGCAATCCATGTCCTCAGCACCGAGGCCACCGCTCTCCGGAGCTTGACCCAGCTGTATAAGACAGATGCGACGGCAGCAGAAGGCTTCGACGCCGCGGTGGATGCCATAGTCCGGCAATGCCGCGAGAGGGGGAAGCTGGTCGTCACGGGCGTGGGCAAGTCGGGGCATATCGGGAAGAAGCTCGTGGCGACATTCAATAGCCTGGGCCTGCACTCGACGTTCCTACACCCCACGGAGGCCCTGCACGGCGACCTGGGCAAGATCACCGACCGCGACGCCGTGCTCTTCATCACTTTCTCCGGCAAGACGTCCGAGCTCCTGGCCCTGCTCCCGCACGTCGACCCAGGCCTCCCCGTCATCGTCCTCACGGCGCACTCGCAGCCCGCTGACTGCGAGCTCATCCGCCACCGCCCCGGCGCCATTCTCCTGTCGGCGCCTATCCACGAGCCCGAGACCGTCTCCTTCGGCATCTCAGCCCCGACCACATCTACTACCGTCGCCCTCGCGCTGGGCGACGCGCTCGCCGTCGTGGTCTCGCAGGAGCTTCACGCCAGCGTCTCCTCCGTCTTCGCGCGCAACCACCCCGGTGGCGCCATCGGCGCCGCTTTCAGCAGCGGCAACAGTAACAAAATCACCAATGCTAACGCCAATGTCAACGCCACTAAGGCCATCTCGATACGCGATCTCGCCGTCCGCGTCGATAAGATCGCCTCCATCAACCCCCCTGCTCCCGCTACTACCTCATCAAGCGAGACTATCCTGATCGGCGCCGACGTGCTCAAGGCCGGCTACGCGTCCCCGTCAGGCTGGGTCAGCGTCGGCGACGCCCTCGCCTGCCCCTCCCGCATCCGCCGCCTCGACACCAAGCACTTGACGCGCGCATTGTCGGATATCCCGGACCTGCTCGTGCCGCGGAGCGAATGGATTAGTATCGGCGCTGACACGCGCGTCGCGCAGGCCGCGCGCTGGATCCGAGACCCGCTCATCGCGCCAGCCTATGGCGAGGCGGCGTGCGGCGAGGACTCGATCCTCGCCGTCGCGGATAGCAGGGGCGAGGTCATTGGTGTTTTGGAGGCGGGGGAGCTATTACAGTGGCGCGAGTGAAGCATGAGCATTTCATTCATATATACTATCATGATTTATTTATTTTATGGTCGCTTTTTTCCGTACGTTTGTCTCGGAAAGGAGAAGAAGCAGTGTGCATAGATGGCTCCATGGCGTTTTTTGGATTGTGTCGTGGTAGAGGTTGGAGCCCTCCGTAATGATTGAATGAATGCATATACGAGCTGCGAGTTTACAATGACAGAAGAACAGAGCAAAAAACAATCAGAAGATAGACAGGTTCTTCTCTGGAGCCAGTTGCAACCCGGCTACATTTACTGCATTCGAGCATTTGGAACCAAAGTGCGCTTGTTTGTAAGAGGGCCGTGACTCAGCCGAGCGATGCTTCGCAGCAATTACTTGTTTATCATGAGTGGAAGCATCATAGGCATTCTGATTTGTTGTGTATTCAAAATGCACTGTTACAGGACTCCTTGCTGTCTACTCTGGCTAGAGACAGCGGATCTTTTAAATGCGTACGCTAAATAATTATGATACAGGATACCCTCAATACCAAAACCGCCTATAAAGGTAAACAAGGATCCAAGATCACATGATATGCTATATCGCCGAAACTCCCTATCAAATGCGTTGAAAGATGGCATGGTGCGATATCCCAAGATACCGCGATTAAATCCCACCTAGTACTACGTCTTCTTCTCCCCACTCTAATGTCTTGTTTCCTTGTGTTCATAATACGGAGAAAGAACTTCTCTACACCGCGTGCGACTCGGTAAACTTGCTCAGCTTAGGAGCGAACTTAGGGGCAACGACGGGCGCGACTTTGCCAGCGACCGACGCGACCTTGGACGCCTTGCCGAGCTTAGCACCCAGACCAGACTCCTCGAGCTTGCCCGAGACCTTATCCTCGATCTGGCCCATCTTGCTATCGATCTTCTCGTCGACCTTGCGCGAGACGAAGGTGCGGAAGCAGCCGTAGGCGCCGGTAAGCAGCCAGAAGACGGCGTTGACGAGATCGACCCAGACGGCGTGGCGCATGACGCTCACGCGCGTGTTCTCGTACCACTTGTGCGCGTCATCGTGGGGCATGCGCAGGAAGATGACGGCGAAGGTGCCGAAGACGGCGATCCAGAGGATGAAGAGGGTGAAGTCCCACGCGAAGAGGCGCGCCGTCTTGACGAAGGGCTGCGGGATCGCGAAGAGGACGGAGGTTATGGCGCTTAGGGAGGATACGATCAGCGCGAAGACCCATTGCACTGCTTGCGGCCGGTCGTTGGCGTGGTCGGAGGAGACGCGCGAGCCGTAGAGGCCGATTACCACGAGGGCGAAGATTAGTTGGAGAGAGCGCCCGACGAGACGGAGCCAGGTCTCGTAGATGTAGAGGGGCTTGGTTATGGCGCCCTTGCCGAACTTGGAGGCGAATGAGCCGAGCTTCATGATTGATATATCAGATAGTGAATGAATGTGTATAAATGTATGTGAGAGTCGGTGTGGCGCAGACAGAGATTTAGTTTAACGAAAGAAACTCAATAACTCCAGAATAGTGAAAAATCCGTAGAAGAGCGAATGAATATCGATTATTTTCAAGTCTATAAAAACCAAACGGTGACAACCAGTGTCGAAGACCTTCGAAGTGAAAATTGGAATGAAATGTAATAAGAGAAGAAAAAATAATGGGAAGCAGAGACCAAGGACGAGAAGGAGAGGGTCTTCTAGATATATAAATCGCTGAGACAATGGGATGGATGAACAAAGGGGGTCGGGTCAGGCCGAGGGGGTTAGAGTCGAGGTCAATATTAAGTTGACGCTTGGCACTGAACTTCAGGGCATTGTTCGACCTCGAGTTCCAGAGGGCGACAAAAGGTGGCGAGGGCAAGGCGGCCTTGTTTCCCCGCCCTTTGAGACAAAAGAACGTTGTGAGAGAGCGCAGTTCCGAAATGAGGCTCTCACAGCCAAGCAATTGAAAGCGGCTCTACGCGCACCATCTGTACTGTCTGGGGTAGGTATGCTATTTGGGTCCTTGAGTGGGGCTTCGTTGTAGTAGACGCCGGCGCAAGAGCCTGAACGACTGGCTGGGGAGACTCGGTCGCTGAGACAGCGGGCGCTAAGTACGCTGTTGCGCCTGGGCTGGGCGGGTTTTGGCGTCTTTGTTGGGCGGTATGGGGTGGTATGGCGGCGCTTGTCAGGGCGTGGTAGCGCCGGCTCCACCTGCTGTAGCCGCTGAGACGTGTTTCAGGCATTTGAGCAATCTTAGAAGCGGTCTATATTCTTCCCTTTGCAGCAAGTAAACAAACTTCGCCTCGACCTACCTGGCTTCACACATAGTTTATATGAAGTAGGTGGTCTGTGCTATATTTTATAGCTAGGTATGTATGGGTATAAAATAATCGATCCGTCGGGTTTCTCTTCGTCTTTTTATCATTTTGACTGAGAATCAAACAACAGACAGGAGAGAATATACGGTGTTGCTCAGACACCTCGGCAACAGGCTCATGAGCCGTGATGATCCAGGGCTCGTCTATCCATTCGTCGAGCGTATTAGGTCCTGTGTTCTTTGTCTCTGCTGTCTAGGAATAAGCCATCATGGGCAAACCATCAACAGGATTTGGGCGTACGGCTTCGTAAACAGGTAGCCATGTGATACGCTGGGCGTACAATCATCCCTTTACATGACCTCAACTCATATCCCTTGCCTCCTTAGTTTCTTCTGGAGAGCATGAACAACTCAATCTGAGGCATGACCACTCTATCTAGGTAACACGAGCTATCGCAGGCTGATAGCCAGCACTTCTCCCTGCCATTCTTCGATTTGCTAGTCTTCCCCATAGGTAAAATGAACTGTGACTTTGAACTGTATTGACAGTGACGTCTATCTCATAATCATCTTGATCGCTCTTCATCCAAGAACCTAGGTCTCTTCTTTACAATCACGTCACTCTTCCCCAGCGACCCTTCCCTTACATACTAGCCGGCCCCAAAATAGCTTCATCATGTATCAAGCTGAACGTGAACGTCAACAGGAACCACGATTGGATACTATCCGCTTGGCAGTACATCCTCCACATCGGCCCGTCTTGGAGAAGATAGAAAATTTCTTGCGCAGCAGACTCACCATCGCATCCAGCGTCAGACGTAACAGAAGTGACAAAACCGAGCAGGCAACCTTTACCTTGAAATACAAAGCCTGCAACCTTGACGTCGACGAGAAATTGGTAATTCGAATACCCAAGCATCCGATTTACAAGCTTGGGAAGATAACGCTCTATGCGCACTTTTTCCAGGTAGAGTTCATGCCTGGCGATCCGGATGTTAAAGAATGGGGAGATATCGCCAAGGAACTTCGGCAGAATGTCCTTTCCCAGCTTGATCTGCGGGACGCTGCTGTTGAATTCACGTGCTTAGGCAGCTATGGGGCTACTGTCTCTACGTTCTACCCGCCCGAGATAGGCAAGAGCACGCTCATGGCGTGGGCTGCGGGCGATCGCCCCGATAAGTCGAGTTCAGACAATGGAGAGCGACGGCTCGGGAGGGAACTGGTTCCGGTGTCAAGACTTCCAGTCATAGATCGCCACCAGAGGAGAGCGTTGGTGCCTACACTCAATCTTAAGGACGAAGAGGATCTGGACTCGAAGCACTCCGACGCAGGATCTTCCGACATCCTTGACGCTGGTAGATTTCGTTAGAGAAAAAGCCAAAGACTCCAGGGCGCAGAGAAAAAGGCAAAGGAAACCGCTATACTTACCGAAGGAAAGGCTCATCGTGCCATTGTCATTCCTGTAAGTCTAGACATTTTAGGAGAAAGCGAGGAAGGTATGACATTTCTTTGGAATGAGCCTCATGCTATTCACTAGAATCCCATGCCTCGATTAGGTAGTTTACCTTTGAGAGCTGAGATTACATTACCTCGCTTACACTACCTCGCTTCAGCTTCCTTATCTCGACCAAGAAAACATTCTAAAGTGCTGAAGTAAGTACTGTCATGTGAGACACGCGTGGCCGAACAATGAAGTGAGCTCCACGATGCTGAACAATGAAGTAAACCCCACATTGAAGTGAGCTAGTTGATATAACTGAGGAGGCTGGCCGCACACACAGGTATAAAATTTTATGGAGAACTTGGCGATCGAAAGAGACAGCTTTGCAAACTGTTTCCTCTACGCCGTTGTTGACTACCTGATGAACCTTTGTGTTCACAGTAGCCCTCACACAGTCCCGTCTGCGTTCTGTAACATCAAAAATACCATCGGCGCCGAGAGTATATCATAGATCTTCATAATATGTAGCTAGAAAATTAAATAAAACACACCGTGTACAAGATGACTCTTTCACCTGGTCTTAGCCTTGGGTGCATCTACACGGAAGGCATATTACGTGGCAAGAGGATCTAGACCTGGACAAAAAGCGGACAGTACTTTGCAGTTTTCTCGCTTAATTTTCTCGATGATAAAATTAGAACTCGCTTTTCTACTCTCATGATACTTGACTATAAAAAACCCCAGACCAAGGGCAGGTTTTTGGCATGTGGCCGCGTAAGAACAGGGAGCAGCAGGGCTAGAGATTTCCGAGAGGCAGTAGATGCCTCTCTCTCGGCTCTATCGGTTCTATCACGGCAAGATCGACATCTTCTCCCTCGTATTATGCCCTTATGTAATGATAAATAAGACCATTACTGAAACTGTGAGTATCCTGAACCGTCACACATGCACTACCTTCTAACAGACCTTACGTTGACCTCTTGGCTAATCTTACACTGCTTTTAAAGGGATTTTTGCACTTTAACTGCGTGATTTATAGAGAGCTGAAATCGTAA
This sequence comes from Xylaria sp. FL0064, assembly GCA_022593225.1. Taxonomy (NCBI): domain Eukaryota; kingdom Fungi; phylum Ascomycota; class Sordariomycetes; order Xylariales; family Xylariaceae; genus Xylaria; species Xylaria sp. FL0064. The sequence goes on along the minus strand of JAJKLE010000007.1, from coordinate 690,074 downwards.
AAAGAGGCATTGAGTGGTCCTCATACTTGCCGTCCAAGACGTACGGATCTTCGTAGGGATGAAGCCGGGCGTTTGGGCGTCTGCTTTCGGGCAATGTTTGGACGTCCGGGATGTCCATCTAACCTCCTCGTATAGAGACCACTTGCATTAAACCGTTTAACTCGAAGCATGCCAATTTGATTCCCTTGCCATTTTTTTAGGGATAGACCTGAGAAAGGCAGTTACGGCTAAAATGCTAGAACCTGCTTACATGCCAGGGATTTTCTACAGTTGCTTGAAGATTATAGCGGCAAGGGATGACTTGTTAGTCGCACCCAAACGGCCGGGCAGTCAACTTCAGGTAACCTCGTATGAGCCTCATTTCAGTATACCTGAATTGTATCTACAATTCTAGGAACAGGGACTATTTAAGGCAGACTCTTCAGGTCTACCTATCTCTGGAAGGTCTCACTTTATTCTCCGCAATTCTACAACGCGCCCTTCTAGGCTGTAGTATTTTTCTTCTTCACTTTATCATTAATAACTTACTAGAGTAGCCGGCACCGTGGACTAAGCACCGCAGGGAAGTCAACAACGAGTCAGACTGAGACTAATCTCATATTTTTCAACCATGAGCAATCATTCACCACGGCCATGCACGGCTATCAATCAAGCGAATCGGCCGATGCCTGGTCCCAATCCGTATCTCTGGGTGCCCTCGGCCGAACTTCAGAAACAGATACAGGAACTCGTCTACTACGAACTTTTCTCCGAGACTAACGTGGGGAAGGACGACATGAAAAATCGAATCTCCTATCGCCTCGCCTCGATATCTTTCGATGAGAATCTGAAACCTCACCTTGTCTTTCCGGCATTCTGGACTCACGACACGCTACGCACGCCATTGATTTCCGTACGGCCGGCCGAGGGCGCTCCCTCTGATTGGGATCGCTGCTACAGGGAACTGCTGAAGCAGGTTCTCGAACCCCGCGGGTTACACGTTGCTAGCGTTATGCTTACCAACGGAGACCTCAGCCAGTTTCACGGCCCCCGTGCGATCCTGATGGAGGGCCAGACGATCAGAATGGGGTCTGGTCCGGATATTCGGAGGCTGCTGGAGACGAGAAGGGCCATGTTACAAGCCAGATCGCCATACCCCATGGCGCCTGACCAGCTCTACTTCCTCCACTATTTGCTGCCGCTCTTGACGGGGCTGCTGCAAAATGAGATCATATCGCGGAGTGGTATTCAGGATTACCTACACAGATCCTGAGCGACTCACATACGTTAGAGTGAAGCTTGTTGCTCGTATTAAAACTTCAAATGATGAATCTGAAGTGGACTGCTACGCGAAACGAAGCCCCCTAGATGCTACAACTTAGGCCACTCGTAACCCATGTCCCCTGTAACCCATGTCCCCTGTAACCTATGTGACTTGTGACCAATTTTTCGCTCAAGCCCGAAGTCGTAGCCTCTACCAAGCCAGCTTCGGCCCAGTCTGATTTTGACGGCCATCTAAAATGACCGAACGGGAGTTACAGAGAGGATGTACTGATCGAGAAGAACCATACGGGCGCCAGCGGCTCATAAACAGCTGGAGCAGCCGACGGGCTGCCCCTGAAGCCCTGAGGCCCTCTAACGGCCTTCGCCATCTCCTTCCCCTCTGTCGACAGCTCGCCATTTCTTCCCGTCCCTGGCTCCTTTTGTTCTCTACTTTCTCTTATGCTGTTTCTCATTGTCGGGCCATAGCTAAGATGAACACGCCATGTGTGATGGCGGATTCGCCTTAGTCTTCTTACGCGCTTAACGTCAATCACTTTCTAATCTAAGCATTTGAAAGCCGCAGTATCGTCTTGTTTTAATGATCCCAGAAGAAACAAGGTGATTCCCTGACTCAGAATATTGCCAAGAGGCAGTAACGGCCGATAGGTCCAGTAAACAGTCCCTCAGAGAAGCGAGTAACTAAGGTCAAGTTGCTGTGCAAAATTTTTGTCCCTATACCCAATAATGCTATTCTCCCTGAGTAGTTGGTATACGATTCTTTTGATTCCGCTCGTTGTTTGTCGATTGATGATGGAGATCTTGTTCCGAGGAGATGTATATAAGCCTCCAGAAATGCTAGTTAAGTGCTTCTTCTGTTAATCTTCGTCAAGACGCACAGTCACACTCGCAGCCAGCTTTACTTACTATCTTGACTCAATAATACAGCTTGCTCGGCGATCCAGCTCTATTCGGCGATCCAACTCTGCTCAACCATCGAGCCCTACTCAACAACCCAGCAAGAGAACAACAATTGCTCCTTCAATCATGATATCTCTAGCAGTTTACCTGTTCTTTGTTCTCTTCGCCTCTCGATATGTAAGAACAATCGTAGGCCTCTTCGCCAGCCTCCTAGTCAAACCTACGCCTATCCAAAATCCGCCCATGTATTCCGGGAAGGACGTCACGGTAGTCATTCCAACTACTTTCAAATCCCCATCAGAGCTTGTTGAGTGCTTACGCTCAGTTACAGCTTGCTCTCCATCCGCTATCATCATCGTCACTAGCAACGCAAATGTTCAGCTTCTCTCTAGCCACTGTCACGAAGACAAGTTCAATGTTACAGTCCTAGGGGTTGAGAAGTTGAACAAAAGAGTGCAGATTCTCGAAGCGATGCCACATGTGAACACCGCTATCACTGTACTAGCAGATGATGACGTCTTCTGGCCTGAAAGATTCTTAGACTACCTTCTTGCGGTTTTCGAGGATCCAAAAGTCGGTGCTGGTGGTCCGCTCCAGCGAGTCAAGCGCCGGGCAAACCCAAGCGACTGGAACTTCTTGGGCATCGGCTACCTCGAACGTCGCAATTTCAATAACCTGGCCTGCAATAGTATTGACGGGTCGATCAGCACCTTGTCAGGGAGAACCGCTGCCTACCGTACCGAAATTCTACAGACAAATGAGTTCTCTGAATACTTCATGAATGACTCCTGGCGAGGCAAGAAGATTCACATCGGAGATGACAAGTGCCTGACGCGCTATGTGTACTCCAAAGAATGGAAAATTCGTATTCAGTCTGATCCGCGAGCCACCATCGAGACGACAGTCGAGTCGAATAGAAAGTATATTCATCAGTGCTTGAGATGGGCTCGTAGTCACTGGCAAGGAAACTTTACTGTAATGATGACAGCATCATACTGGTGCTCATCACGATATCTCTGGGGGCTCTACTACATTTATCTAGGTCAGTTTCAGACCCCGGCTCTCTTGATTGACGGTTTGTTGTTTTTCCTTCTCTACTGTGCTCTGAAGGATGCTTCATCTGGTACTTCAACTCTTGCATATGTCGCTCTCGGATCATGGATTTTCTTCACCAAGATCGTGAAGCTGATCCCTCACTTCTGTAAGCACCCCACCGATATCAAGTTCATCCCGCTCTCGATTCTGTTCAGCTACGCCCATGGGTTCATCAACTTGTACGCTCTGTGGACTCTTGATTCTACCCAATGGGGTGGACAGAACCTGAGTGAGCTGCAAAAGGCGCGGCAGACGGTATAATCGTTTCGGAAGTTGTTGGCGAAACTAGCTCTTTGAGTAGTCTTTATTGCATCGCGCAGTTAATTGCCAGATCAGTTTGATTCTTTCCTTATCTTCAAAAAACGCAATCAATCGTCTAATTAGCTCTGCTTTTATATAGAAAATGAACAAAGAAATAAACTTTTAAAACCCTGAACCTAAACCTAAGGCAATATCCCCTTCTGTGATAAACATACTGACATGCAGGGCTCGGAGATAGTCCGAACATGATAAATAATATGCTATGACAGCAAAGTTCGTCGATCAGTCTTAAGGGTTCTTTACGGCTCTCGTAGATCTAAGTTTAGCGTATATAGCCTTTGACCTTTCGGCGTTTGCCCTAGATCTCAGGGTTCATATTGGCGAAGCTAAATAGCTCATTAAGACAGCCTCAAGGTGGGATGAGACCTATACGATGTGATATATTCCATATGATGTGTCTTATTTCGTATTCAACTGGGGAAATCCTATGCGCGCTAAAGGCGATAGTCTCCAGCGAGATGCGCTGAATCTACGCTTCCTGAAAGAAACTAAATTGATCTGCGAATGGGTGCTCAAACGGAAAGCAATTCAGTTCAGTTCAGTTAAATGATAAATATTTTCACAGCTTGTTGTGTACGTTCTCGTGAACTATCTAGTATTCTCTCATGCTTGAAATCATCGCATGTTGTCAAATTGGTGATTAAGCTAGGCTGTAGTGAGTAAAATAGCTATGTATTATTATAATATATTGTACTGATAAATGCTATTATGCGAGGATCCCTAGTTTCACGTGAGTCAACTAACTTCAGCCTCATAGAACCTCTTTGTTGTAGCTCAGGAATGGTGATGTAACGTGGCCGTACGGCTGGGAGGATAGTCGAAGACGGTTAGTCAAGGACTATCTAGATTGAATCTTCTCTATATGCCTTGTTAAGATTGAGTACTGGTATTTACTTTCGTAGACTAGCCCATATTTTGGCAATGAAGCGTCGAACACGCTGGAAATAGGAGAGAAGGACGACCCAAAGCCCTGCGGCGTTCCTAACTGTAGAGCTGATTGGACCCCTCTCTAACGATTGCTTCACAGCCCTTGACTGTTATTTTGCTCACATGTAGCGCTAAGAAACGGCGCCGATTGCGAGAATGGCGCTGTAAATTCTTTGGACCTAGGAATGGGGGGCCGACACTGTATGAAACCAGGTATACCAGTAAAAGAATTAATTCACCTAGCTAATACTTATGTCAAGAGGCATATCTGATTTTGGACACTGTCAGTTTTAGTTCTTCACTGGTGTCGAAACCGCGGCCAGAGCGATAGAAAGGTAGAGAACACTCAATTGGACGGAAGAATTACGGAAGAATTCAAGATCCTTCAAGATCTATCTCAAAGCTAAGTACTTGTGCAGATACGCGAGAGTAGCTTGAGGTATCTTCATCTAGCAGGCGAGTAATACGAAACAGAGTCATGGAGGACGGAAGCCCATCACTGAGCGCTTGTGTTATACATACCCCTTTGTTTAGCTAAATCCATTCCTACCGTGCGAGAGGACCCCTGCGGTAGATGGCCGTCGGGTTGAGTTCATATCCAACGCTGACTCCACATTCACCACGCGCTAGGCGCATCTGGCCTCTAGAACTGATGCAATTGGAGGAATTTCAACTTCACCCTGACCATGATAGCTTCGGCGTAATTATTCCTAGTAGGACCCTGAAACAAGAGCGAACAGGATCATGTGCTTTTGAACTGATAGATTGTGGTACGCTGAGTGGTGCGAAAATGCGTTAATTGAAAGATGATTAGGAATTCACGGAGCACGACGCCGCAAAAGGCGATACGATCCAAATCGTGAAAATGGAATAGCGAAACGTCTGACTTATATTTAAGTCGCAGTCTCGTCTTGTCTTGGCCTCTTGGCTCCCCGGCTTGGCAGTGATCAGCAGCAGATCAACACTGCACTCTCTTCTCTTGTCTTGAGGATTTGCATAGGATGTATTTCTCGCACAACTTGGCAGCAATACTGCTGGCGGCAGCAGCCGCCCCGGTACTGGCGATCCCGGCAGCCGCCCCGGTGCCTACCGCTGCCCCCAGCCCGGAAGCTGTTGAGCGAGCTATTGCGAAGCGTGCCGAGACCTGCAAGTTTTCCGGCACGGCGGGCTATTCGTCGGCTAGCAAGTCCAAGGCCTCCTGCTCGACCATCATCCTCGACGCCTTGACTGTCCCCGGCGGTGTCACACTGGATATGACCGATCTGCCTGATGAGACAGTGGTCATCTTCCAGGGTGAGACGACGTTCGAGTACGAGGAGTGGGAAGGTCCGCTCTTCGCGGTCAGTGGCACCAACGTCAAGGTAGCCGGTGAGGCTTCGGGCGGCTCCATCCTGAACGGCAATGGTCCTTCTTACTGGGATGGTGAGGGTGGCAATGGCGGGAAGACGAAGCCCAAGTTCTTCCAAGCTCACGATCTCACCGACTCACTCATTGAGAACCTGGAGATTCTCAACCCACCAGTCCAAGTCTTCAGCATTAATGGTGCATCCAACCTCGAGTTAGCCTATATCACCATTGATGCTTCTGCTGGTGACGCAGGCGCCCTTGGTCACAATACCGACGGCTTCGACATTGGCTCTTCTACAGACGTCCTCATCGGTATGTTCTCTCCCGCTCTATACATGTATCACCATTCGCATTTCCCGGTCTCTTCTGTATCTTTTCAATGAGTATGCGCAGCGAGCTGATGAGAAGCAGAGTATGCCACTGTCTACAACCAGGATGATTGTATAGCGATCAATTCGGGCACGGTCAGTCGAAATTTGCTCCCCATAACCCCAGGACCCCTCCGAATATTGCCACTGACAAGCTCTATCAGGGTATTACTTTCAGAAATGGGTATTGCTCAGGTGGACACGGATTGTCTATCGGGTCTGTTGGTGGTCGAAGTGACAACACAGTCAGCGATATCAGCATTACCACATCAACGGTTACCAACTCAGTCAATGGTAAGCTACTCCTAGCGACTTCGAAGAATTGGGTCTCAACGATCGCATGCTGACGCGTACTCAGGCATTCGTATCAAGGCAACTGAAGGTGACACTGGATCGATCTCGAATGTATTATACGACGATATCACACTCTCCAGCATCAGCAAGTACGGCATCCTCATTGAGCAGAACTATGACGGCGGAGACCTCGACGGCGGTACTGCGTCGAGCGGTATTCCCAGTAAGCATATTGTCAACTTTGTACAAGAGCATCATTACTAACTTCGCAACCCACAGTCACGGAGTTGACCGTAAAGAATATTGTCGGAACTGGAGCTGTCGCAAGCGGCGGTTATGATGTTGTTATCACTTGTGGAAGTGGCGCGTGTTCGGATTGGACGTGGTCGAATGTTGCTGTTACTGGAGGTACAACTTACAGCAAGTGTACGAACGTGCCTTCGGTCACCAAGTGCTCCTGAGAGGGACGCATGGGAGATGAAAACCATCTTCACACGCAGAAGTAAATCCAAGTGGTAGACGTACATACTAGTATAAAATGTGTTGTAACATAAGTTGCTTAATGGATAAAAGACGTCACATGACTAACAGCCAAGCCAATTTCTAATGGTGGCCATTAAAGATATTTCAGGATAAGGCGGTATAGCAACCACTTGGCAGGTGAAACCTGTATCGTCATCATGTACGTATGGGGGCATACCGTATAGGTCCCAGATATTTGTATTCATTCCCGAAATAAATAGAAGACAAAAGCCACAGGAAAAGCTATATAGACACAGATTGACCTCCGGGAGGCCTAATTGAGAGTCTTCTGTATGGTCAAGGGACCCTACGGGCCTAGAACATTGTCCATAGGTATCTCGTATTGAGCCCTTGGGATAAATAGTCACAAGTTCGAACGTGCCGCTCGGCAAACGTTATTACTATACTAAGTAATGGAGCAACACCATGAATTTCGAGGTCGTTTTTATCGGCTCGATATCCGAATTGGAAATTTCATAAAAACTGATTTACAATCAAGTTCCAGTTGCATGTCTGAGCAATTGTCAAAGACGAAGATGTTTTCAAGAACAAGTCGAAATCCGTCACTCAGAGGCCTGAACCAAAAGTTGTCTCCAGCGTCTAGGTACCAAAATGCAGTTTCGATCATGTTTCGAAATCTTCTTCGTCTATCTGCCAGCTAACACTGTTGCCCTCCAAGGGCTATCCATGTACAAGACATATTGTATGTCTTAGGGTGCGACCTGCACCAATCCGCTTTGAACTGATTTACTGATGTGTTCACTATGAGAGAGCCTCGCAGCCGGCATGGGCGCGGTCTGCTGACGTGACTCCGCATCTTCTAGCTTCAGGGAACATCGTTCATTGGCATCTACAGAGGTGATAGTCCCGAATACTGACGTGGAAAGCTCTTGTTCAGAGCCAGGCGCGGGAGAATCGTCCGAGACATGCTGTCCTAGTGCTTCGTGAGCTGCTGCGCTATTCTCACAGATGGCTGGGGTGTCTTAGTAGCTCGTAGCGCCCGATTCTCCAAGGCCACCATCTCGAATACAACTTGGCAATCGCGATGGCGTTGTTAATACGCGCGATTATTATCACGGCAGCGCCTATAACCGCCATTGTTATGAACGACGTACAAGTCAGATCGTATGATTTCATCGCTATATCCGTCATTAGATCCCCCAAAGATACTGGCAGTGCGAGCACCCCAGGGACTTGATACATAATAACAGTATCCAGAGCAATCACGCGCAGCGCATTATTCAATCTACAACAGAGCCCAGCCACCATGGTTTCCTTCGCGATCACCATGAGCATCTGCCCCAGGTAGCCCCAAAAGAGTTCGGTGGGTAGTCGTCATCGACGCAATCATTGCCTTGTATCTACCTTCTACTGTCCTTGCTTCCCTTTTTCAGATAGTAGCGACCCGCAGCACACTGTTTCACATCGTGTTATTTGGGTTGCGAGTAGATAGGTAGGTAGGCAGATGGATGCTCTTTTAATTACGAAACCTCCAGTCTTTGACCAAAGGTTGACATTCTTTCGGTCTAGATAGTATCATCTTGCTCCTTTTCACTCTATCCCCTCCTTCTTCTCCTTTTCTTTTCAGAACCAGTTCCAACAACGTCCCACTCTCTGAGAGTGACCGGGCACGCCGAATAATTACCAATCCTTCAAAAATATCCAAAAAAAAAAAGATGAAGCAACAGCTAAACCTGTACGCACAACTTGACGGCGAATAAACAAGCAGGCGGGGGAAAGGGGTTCTAGGGACAAAGCGAAAAAATAAGAAAAAAAGAAGGAAAATGAGAATATTATATTCCGACCATGATATTCGCCTCACGTCCTCATTTATTCATCCATCTCTACCCTCCTCACCAGCATGTGCGTCCTAGACCTCAACTAAACTGCGACGCACAGCGTTTCGAACCGCTGTGCGATTCCCTGACTATCTATCTGCCTTACAAGAGAGCAGCAGCAACAACGCCGGCAAAAGCAGCCAACAGCCCAGCCGCGCCACGCTTCTCGACGATCGACCCCTCCGCGCCGGCGGCGGACAGAGACGTCTCCGAGGACGAGGACCCGGCCGTCTTGGTGGCGCCGCCGTCGCCGTACGTGGTCGTGGCGCTGTCCGTGGCGTCCGCGGAGCTCGTCTCCGATGTCGTAGTGCTGGCGGTAGTGGCTTTGGAGCTTGTTGTTGTCTTTGTTGAGAAGGCGCTTGCGTTTGAGCTTTTATTGGGGGTTAGTTAAAGTGTAGAGTTCGTGGAGGTGATATAGGGGGTGAGGGAGAAGGATAGCAGTGTCTTTGGTGAGACAAGACCGTTCAAAATAAGTTCTTTTATATGTAGGTATACAGCTGTGCGAGGCAACCAAGATTATGCGCATGTTAGGTTGATGAATGAGGGGATGAGGCAAGGGTCTATGGATATATGTGGCGACCTGAATTATGATGGGAGGTAAGGAAGCAAACACAAGAAGAGGCCCAAAACTCACCAATATAGCTGTTTCTGACTGTCGAGAGCATACTGTCGGTCGTCATCGGGGCAGTTGGCAAAGCAGCTACCAAGCCGGTTAGTCATCTACTCATATAACTTATACATCTGGTGCTAACGTCCCTCTCCCTGCCAAGAGAGAAAGGAAAGCTTGGGGAAAGGCACTCACGTCATGATCGTGGTGTATTTATCGCAAAGACAGCTGTAGTCTGAGCTCTCGCAGAGACTGAGGTAGCTCTCGGTGGTGTCGAGGCAGGCATCGAGGATACTCAAGGCAGCGCACGCGGTAGAGGAGGTTGAGGTGGTAGTGGTAGTTTCGGCCCATACCGAGGATAAGGCGGCCAGGACGGCGATGGAGATGATGGAAGTCGTCTTCATTATGTCTTATTACTTTAACGATGGCAGGATATGTATATATAAATGAAGTGTTACACAGCGAGTGAATAAAGGACGAAGAATATTAACAGCAGTCAGATATACTGGTCAAGAGCCGATCGATGGCCAACGAACGTCGTATAACTAATTACAGCGTGTATAAGCGAACGTAGATAGATAGATAGATAGATGAACCGGCAAGGAGAAAAAGAAGAAGGAGAACAGAGAGGGGAAAAAGTCTGATTATGGAGTTATGAGAGTCATGGCGTCTTAAGAGCACGGATAATCTTGGCGCCCGCGAAAAGGGTCCAAGGAAGAGAAAAACCAATCAGGCCATGCAGATGTTCCGAGGTACAGAGAAGCAAGGTAGGTTTGTCAATACATGATGCGATGCGTCCCGCTACGCAGCAACCTCGCGTGGCGTGAAGGGTTCTGAGCCCGAAATAATTTCAATAGTAGTAGCGTGCTACACCTTTGTCGGCCAACGGCTGGCGAGCTTCTGTCCCGTTGCCCTGGTGAGGTAGGTAGTATGGGTGTATGTGTGTAAGTTGTGAAGCTGCTCAGTATTTTTATTAATCCGAATTTCTAAGATGCGGCTAGACTGACGATAAGTTCAGATGATATGAACTGAGTGATGAGACCGTGTCTCTCAATCATCTCTTTAGACCAGACTAAAGAAACCCTAATCTCGAAATGGCTGTATAAAGCATAAGATGAAGGCCGTCAAGACAGTTAAGTTTAGCAGCCATCAGAGGAGATGAAAGGAAATGAGTTTTGAGAAATTCTCACATCATGATTGATCAATCAACCCGATGTTCAAGGTCGCACGTATGCAGGTGATGAATGGTGACTGCTGGACTCATGAGCACATGCAAGCCTGGCCCGACCCCAGGAAGCAGAGACTCGTGGAATGCATTCGGAGGCCGAGACCTGCTTCCCCCTTCTCATGGCTGAACGTAACTTTCTAGACCTGCTATCCACCTAAGCGTTACCGGGCCGTTCCCTGGTAAATGTAGACGTCTTGATTGATTTCGCGCGGATGAAAAGATTACTTGGCACGTCTTCTTCACCAGCTTCAGTGAGATGGTCAAGTTTTTTAACAGATGCACAATAGCCAGGGGAGTACCTAGGCGAGCAAGCAAGCACCTTGAGCAAGGCGAGATGACCCCCAGCTGCAATACGATGTATTGGGCCAATAAGACACCACATGTCTAGCGAGATGAAACAATATAAACAAGAACCAGAGGTGGAATGAAGTTGGGGTATCTCGTATAAGTATGAGCATAAGTGAATAAATAAAATAGATATTAATACCAGGTGACAACTATTAAAGGCTTCAATCGTGCCAACATTGTCTGGTAGGTCTGGTAAGTAGGTATGTTGCTGTTTGTCCTCCAAGGACGAAAACAATAGCTCCGAATAAGGTTCTACCGGCAAGGTACTCGCTCGTTTCCCCAGACAGGTTGATAGACAGATGTCAGCGTTCCACACGCGGCCGCGACAGCTGTGCTTCAAGGTCCCCAACCTGCCCCTCGAGCTCTTCTATCCGTTTCCGCAGCCCCTCCATCAGCTCCTCCTGCTCGACCGAGAACTCCTGCACGATCTTGACGAAGCGCCACAGCCGCAGCACGATGACGAGCGACGCGATCTCCTCGGCGATGCCGTGCTCGAGGAGGTCCACCGCGAAACTGACCACGATGACGAAGGCGTCCAGGCAGTGAAACCAATTCGTGAAGAACCTGGTTGCATGTTAGCCAATTACCCCCAAACTTTAGATCTCCACGGTCCAGAATGAATGCATAAACCAAAGACAGACAGACTATTTGTTGCATGTATGTATGTATGTATGTAGGTCGTAAACTCAACTCACCTCAACCCATCACTAAAAACCTCCCCCGCCAACTCAACCATGAACACACAGCTCATAGCGAGCGCGAAGACCGTGAGCTCGCGCATCGTCGGCGCGACCCAGGCCTCGTCGCGGCGGTGCAGCTCGCACGTGATGAGCGCGATGAAGATCTCCGCCAGGATGCCCGCGACGTCGAGCAGGATGAGGGTCAGGACGAGCCAGTGCTTCGCGCGCGACGCGAAGAAGCGGCGCGTCTGCGTCCGCGCGCGATGCGCATAATGAGTTATAGTAGAAGAGGAAGAGGTAAAGGTAGTAGGGGACGACCTTGACCTCCTTGCGCCGCCTGTATCAGTAGTGATGTAATCGCTGCTCTCGTCATGTTCGGAGAGGGAGGTTCGAGCTGGGAGATGTAGTTAGTATGTGTTATCATTGTGCTTTCTTCATAATGCGCATGCATGCTTCTTATTCCTAAGCTTGGTGGGGTTTAACCTCCGCGGTAAAGAAATCAATGGAGAGGTGGTGTAATAGTAGTAGGATCTCTCATTGAAGTTCTGCCTGTTACTGCAGATATTATTAAGAAAGGACAAGACATACCGAATAACGGAGTATTCTCGCTCATAGTGAAACAATGCTCTGACCGGGCCTGTAGTGGAGGCTTAAAGTATAAAATTCAAAGAAATACTACACATACTAATAGCTTTAGGCTCTCGATGTTTGATAACGGTAATGATAGATGATCTAGCAATTGCGTTTGGCACGTATTGATATTCTAAGGTCAATTGATGGTACCTATAGATAAGAGGTTAAGTCATTAGTGAGGGGTATGATAGGTTAGTTTAGGCAATGTTGCTGTCAGCTTCCTTATATGAGAGTGGAAGGGAAAAAAAACCACATCAAAACCAACACTGTACATGAAGCCAGTATGAAATATTAATATCTACTGCAAAGGGGTGATAGCACAAATTGTGACTCCGGGTTGAATAGAATCATCGGAGGGTGTAGCAAGCTGTATTTTTCACAGCGCAACTACCTACCGTACTGCTTCATATTATGGATGAATTCAATTCCCATCTCACCATCACAGTATCCAACACCCTGGTATATTTCGCGTAGTCCATACCAAGAACTCCATAGACATATCACCCAGCTCAACTATATAAACAAAACACAGAACGCTCACACCTCTCTTTACTCCCTTTACCCTGAACCCAGATGCCCATGATAAACCCCCCAATCACCCCCCAACCCCCCCTCAATCTCCCCAAAGACGCCTACCCCCTTAACCCCCAACGCAGTCCCAACACCTACAGCAGCAGCGCCAACACTCCTCATACGTCTAAACCCATCTGCATCCGCGACGCCGCCGATCCCAAGCAAAGCCACATGTCTCGTCTCTGGCGTCAAATCCAGCATACGCCGAAGCGTAGCGACGTTGCCTAAGGCAAGCGGGTGCAGCGGCGCGCCGGCGAGGCCGCCGATGCCGAGGCCGGGTAACGCCGGGGTCGGGATCCCATCATCATCATCGTCGTCACCATCATCACCTCTGTCTGTTTTGATTTCGAGGAGGAGGCAGGAGCCAAGGGTATTCGTTGCCGTGACAAAACTGACGGGACAGACCTTCCTCACCCCAGCAGTACCAGCACCAACATCACCTCTCGGCGGCGGGAGGGCGCACTCCCGTAGCCTCCGGACAAACATCTCGAACTGTCCCGCATGTGTATAGGGCGGCGTCTTCAAGCCCCATGGAACCGGTGGTGTCCCTGTCCCTGTTCCCGTTCCCATCTCTATCTCCATCTCCCGCGCAGCCTCCGCAACTCGACTCACATACTCCCGCAGCGCTTCCCCCTCATACGCAGGCGGCGGTTTCCCCGGGATATTAGGACAGCTAAGATTAACCTCCATCGCCAGTCCCGCCTTCACCTCCCGCGCAGTGCGCGCGATGCGGCGGTAGCACTCGGCGACTTCGTCGGGGGTGCCCGTGACGGAGACGATGAAGGGTTTCCTCTTCCTCTTCTTGCTCTTCCTCTTTTCCCCCTCACCCTCACCCCTTTTCATGTCATCATCCCCTTCCTTCGCTCCCACTACTACCTCTCCACCCCCATTCTCCTCCCGATCAATCTGCCGTATAAACCCCAGATACCCATCTAACGGAATAGGGCTATACCCAAGTGTATTCAAACTCGCGTTCGCATCTCCAACCTTATCACTCGTAGCCCCGTCCCCGTCTCCTTTCTTAATATCCTCCCCGCCTTGAACAACAAGATGCCTCCCCACCTCAAAGAACGCAAACCGATGCAACGCCTCATCATGCGGGAACCCGTCCCCCAAGAGCGCCGTGCGCGTCGTCACGGCGCCCGTCGAGGCACACCTGTATAGTTCCCGGAGCTGCTCCAGCGTGGTGGCCCACGGGTTGGCCGAGTTGAAGAGTGGGGGGTCGATGTGTAGGCGGGGTGGGAAACCATGATCATCATCGTCCGCCGCCATCTTCCATAGCTGAAGCGATTGATTCTTGTCGGTTGATTTTACGTGAGACTGTTCACATATGAGACGCTTGGTAATAAGCTAAGCAACTAATGATAATCTGAAGATATATCGCTGCTTGTTAAGAGAGAGGAGGTAGGTAGGTTGTAGATAAGAACATACCTACGAGCCAACCTCATAATATGATTTGGTATCTAGGTAGGTAGCTAGGCATCTCTGTCGTTCGAGGCGAAGCGGGGAGCTGGAGATAAGATAAGAGGTTTGTTAATACAAGGGACAAGCTACATGCAAGCGTCAGACGAACAGAATATAATGTTTTGTCTCTTAGCAGTTGATGGCTGTTGTGTAGGTTCTGTCTCGCTTAGATTAATAATATCTCGAATGGTAAATAGTATCGAAGTTATTTAATCCTCAAAGTGAGGTTCTTTAAGTAGTGTGGATCTTGATCTTGAGCTGTCCTATCTTGCTCTCACCTCCCTATGTATACGCCAAGCAATACCCATGGTATGCTTAAAACGGCCGTCGGTACGCTTGTGCGTTCTGAGCTTCTTAGATAAAAGAGATTAATTCAATATTGACCATCTCGATCGTATCATGTGCCCCGGCGACCACCGGTACTCATTAATGTGATTTTCTGTTTCTTCTTTTTTTTACCGCCGGTAGCACCTGTTGTAGCGCCCGGCCGTGGAGACGAGCTCCCGCCATCGATACCAAAGGCTTCCATCTGCATAGCAATCTCTGCTGCTCCCAGAATATCGTCGTCTTTAAGCCACCCGTCCTCTACCTGTTCCGGAACAGGATGAAGGTCTGGTGAGACGGGAATGGCGGGTGTGCCCCACACCGTCCTGGAAGTGGATGGGCTTGTAGACATTTCAGCAAGTTGTTCGAACCCTGGTCGGGGAGCAGGTGGTGATGTTCCAGCTGGCGGGCCCAAGGGTTGGAAATCGTCCGAATTCACCACTGGGGTAAGTTCAAAGCCATCCCCGTTGAGATTATCAAAATGACGTCGGGTACTACGTCCGATCGCTGCGGCCTCTAAGCGCTCGGCTTGTAGTCTTTCTCTATCCTCCTGTGCTGCCTTGTCTCGATGTGATTTCCTTCGTCGTTCCAGATCATTATGAAAAGTTTCGAGGATCTCCTGAGGTACTATATCGGTCCAGTCGCATTCTAGAAAGCTCACCACACAACCCTGCGGAAGATGAGATAAATATTTCGCTCGCTTTCGCAAAGCATCATCTACTACATGGCCGGTCGATATATGCTCAACCCGGGGAAGAAGGGTTGACGGGAAATCTGAGAAGTCGCCGAATTTTGTTTTCAGGATGCGAATATCGAGAGGTGACAGATATAGATGAGGCGGTGCGGTATAGAAATGGAATTTCTGTTTGGCCGGATGTTTAGCTTTCGTCGCTGCTGAAGCAGTGATGGGTTCCGCTTCCAAGCTCTGATCCTTTAACTTATCCCTCGCCGTGCCAATTGCCCTTATAGCCCGGTGAGGCCAATCACCCTCCTCAACCCCGAACTGAATCTCATCTTCGTGGGCTTGCCTCTGTAGATCCTCTATCTCCCGTTCAAACTGTTCGATGATATATTGGTTGGTTCCCTTCATAATCCGAGCGTAGTCCATAACATTGGCGGCAAAATGCCACGGAATGTCTTCGCCTAAGTTCGCAACGTCACTACCACCTTCATCCGGAAGTGCCAATGTAGAGCCGGCCTCGCGTACCATCAATCGTAGCACGACGTCTTCTCCAACGCTGGGCAACGGGTTTTCTTGACCCTCGTAGAAGCGAACTGGTTTAACTTCGGCGAGTCGAAATGTGTCCTCACATATGGGGCACTTTTTCCACCGCGCCTCTTTCCTAGGTGTAGGCTCGTCGTCATTCGTTGAATTCATGAATCTCATAAGACAGGGGAGGCAGAAAATGTGGCCACAATGCGCCATGCGAGCGGCTACCGGATCGCAGAAGCATATAGGGCAGGACGTTGTCTGGGATCTGGAGGAGGCGATGATCTGAAGCACGTCGGACCACTCGAGGTGCTTGTCGGCGTCGGCGGCCTGGGAGCTATAGTTGCCCGTGGGCGAGACTACGAAGCGGTAATTGGCATGGACAAACCTGGTCATTGCACTTTAGCACTGAACTTTAAGAGATCGAAGCAGTTACAAACCTGGCCTTATCTGCAGCATGATAGCCGGAACCGGAACTCCACGTCGGATGACGACGGGTTGGTCTGTGGTGTTCCTGGTAGTGCCGAGAAGGAACGGAGTAGTTTAGCAGGTGGGTGATGGAAGTTTGCCCACGGCGACTCGAGGCATTCCGGACAGCTCTCTGTTGCACAGCGGTCAGTGGTTGCTTTCCCAGACAAACCGAGTAAATTGCTGTCTCATATCAGTATCGGCTTACGATCTCTGCCATGGCGTCGTCATCATCTGGGCTGAAGTTGGGCCTCCGTTGATTCCGGTGTTGTCGCCTCGATCCTTGCCCTTTCCTCGGACCAGCTGAGATGGGGAAGGACGGATTCGACAGGCCCGGTCGTCGGGAGCTAGCCTCGAAGGTAGACTGAGGAGCTGATATCTGCTGTGGCGAAGAGCTATATGATGCCGAAGTCGAAAGGGATTTAGCCCCCAGGTTGCTCGAACCACCAGAGCTCATGGTGGTTATGACGAAGGGGTGCCGTGGTCGTGACGAATTAGATACTCACTTCTACCACGTCGATACCGGTATGGTAAATTGACGGGCTACTAGGTAGTATCTCGGAAGGGTGAGTTGGTATACCAAGACAGGTAGGGTATACTACAATCGCCTCCAATTATCGATTAGAGAAGCGGTTGAAGATAGTTGTTTCGAGGAGGAAAAGAAGGGTCCGAACGGACGGGTCCCACGGACGCTGGGGGACAACAGGGTCGGAGGGCAGTCAGTTGATGAGCATGGATCCGAGGAAGAGTCACGACTTGGCGGGGCCAAAGTAAAATGGTACCGGTACCCTTCGGCTTGTACTGCGGTGACGAGATGGGCTGGGGCGCTGCTAACCCGAATTCTCTAATTGACGCCACAGCGTACCTAGTGCATTCTACGGCTTATCTGCCCCAGGCCCCCCACTTTATATCCGGTATATCCCAGCTGACTAACATACGATGTTGCTAAGTGCTACTGTAGTTGTGATCTCCCACCTAGACAACATCATAACAATATCTCCATATACGGGGGAGTTTGTCCTGTGCTCAATTCTACTCACAGTGATTACCTCTTACACCTCGCTTATTTTCCCGGTTGTGCTATGTAATACCTTTCTGTAGAATCTATATCATGGTACCTATCTGACGTTCTGTGTCTGCTGTATCACCACTCTCAAACGCCTTTTCCGTACTTAAATTAACCATGACGGGCCATCGTCTAGGTAACAGATTCTCCAGCGTGCTAGGCATGAAATAAACTTCTTCCAGCCGCGACTGGTCTCGTTTGTTCGAGAGAATGATCTTGCCTGAGGGAGTCGATTTACGTAGTGAGATTTATATTTGCTAGAGGCTTTGGACAGGTAAACTAGAATCTATTTCTCCATCTCACAAGTATATTCTACGTATAAAAATTGCGAGATAGTTAAGATTGTTACCGTAGTGGCAGTCTCCATGCACCCCGTTAATTCTGTCTACATAGTTTTCTCATCTATCCACCATGGCACTCACGATACCCCCTAGTAAAGCAGTGTAATGGAATAGATCATAGCCTAATATAAAGAGAGGCGTACCCCCTGTGTCATCTACCATAATACCACTTCATTGCACGTTATTTCAAGCATCCCTGACACCGTATACTTTCACCTACAAATATAGATAACAAGCAGAGCTATGGGAATACAGTCAAATAATGGCCGCGCATCACATTAACAGGAAGTCGACAATAACAGCTATTGCAAAAAAACATTCGACCCGTGTATATGTATGTAGTGTGCCCTGACCACGTTATTGCTTCGATTGAACTCGGGCCAAGACAAGCTTGTTTCGATAGATGTTTTATGTATGTACATTAGATGCCCGAGGTGTGCGATGCCGATCCGCCATCGTCATCAACATTATAGTGGGGAGACGCATTTGGGGAATCATGAGCTTCAAAGAAAACCAACCTGACCAAAAACAACTAAAGCAACGGATGGAAAAGCAATCGAGCCAGCGCCAAGGCCGGCTTAGTTCTTGTGAGACAATTTTGCCTTGACCTTCCCAAACATGGCGCTGAGCCGGTTCTTCTTCTTCTTTTCCGCGGTCGCAGGGCCGTCACTAGCCTTGCTGCTGGATGGGGTAGTATCCTCTGCTGGCTTGGTAGGTGTTGTTGGGTCAACAGCGGCTTTGGCTTGGGCGCCGTTCGTTGTCGCCTTCTGCTCAGAGGCGGCAACGGCTGGGGTTTCGGTAGTAGCAGCAGCTACTGATGTAGCGGGCGCTTCCGTTGTTGCCGGAACAGCCAGAGCTGGGGTCTCCTTTGTCTCCGGAGCTTCAGTGGCGGCAGGGGCCTCTTTTGGTGCTGATTCACCGGCCGCGTCTGTAGGCTTGATCTCGTGGAGCAGCTCGCTTTCGACAGCCTTCTTTTCCTCAACGGCCTCCGTGTTGACGGCGGCCTCCGGAGATCTTCCCGACTCAGCAATGGACTCTTTGACGGTAGTGGGAACTTCGGACGAGACCTCTTCACGGGGCTCCCCGTTTGCACTCGAATCAACGGGCTTAACTTGACTCAATAGCTCAGCTTCGACGGCCTTCTTTTCCTCGACGGCTTCCGTGTTGGCAGCGGCCTCAGGGGACGTGCCAGCCTCAGTAATGGATTCCTTGACTTCGGTAGGCGCTTCAGGCGAAACTTCTTCCCTGGTCTCTTCTTTCTGGGTAGTCCCGATTGCGTCCTGGACAGATTCGGGCAGATTCTCCTTAACGGAATCAGGGAGTTGTGTGGCGGCTGAAGTAGCGGTGGCCTGGGCGCTCGCAATAGCATCCTGCGCTTTGTCCGCAGCAATATCTTTGGCAGCGACGGCACCAGCAACAGCAGCACCAGCGGCCGCAGATACAGCGGCGACAACAGATGCGGCAGCTTCTCCAGGAGTAACAACGTTTTCAGTCTTCTCGGTCCCTTCTCCTGCGGTACCTTCAGAGGTGGATGGGGCCTCCGTCACTTTCTCTAAAAGCTCCTTCTCAACAGCCGCTTTCTCCTCAACCTCCTCGGGCACTGCGCTCGCCTCGGGATCAACATGTGCCTTCTCTTGGCTTTCCTTTACAACGGCGGGCACCTTGGGCTCGAGGGGTACATCGGCCGCTAGAGCAGCAGTAGTCGATTCTGGAGCAGCAGAGGAGAGCATAGCAGGGACCCCACCTATTTCAAAGTTAATGTCTCAAGTTACTAGGCGGCGTGGCAGCAAATCTAAGGTGTTCATGGTGGGAGCGTACCTGGAAGCGTGTCACTCTTCTCATAGGATTCAGGATCTAACTTGACGTTGCTGGTAGTCCCTTCAGCAGCGATTTCATCAGGCACTTTCTCGCCGGGTGCAAGCTTGATCGGATTGACAGCACCTGCGGCGGCAGGCAGTGGGTTAACACCGAAGGCTCCTTCATTGTTAAGCTCAGCAGCAGGGGTTTCGGGAAAGGCGCCAGGCAGGTCGGACTTCTCGGTTTTCCCTTCTGTCTCGCCCTTGTTGGCAGTCTCCTCCTTTTTTTCTAAGGGGACATTGGCGGCTAGGGCGACCGTGGTGGACTCCGGGGCGACGGAATTCATTATGGCAGTGGTAGCGGGAGCCTCTGAGACAATTCGCTCGGGTGTCAGTACGTTGTTTTCGTTTCCGTTTTCGTCAGTCTCTTTTGGCGCGGTGTGGTCATTGACCCATTCACCGTCAACGACAAACTGTACGGACCACGCAGGTTAGTACGGACAAGCGACGGGGTAAAAGAGACAAGTTATAGAGAAAAGGAGGAGTCGGGTTTTTGGGGGCTGAGCATAGCCCTAAGGGAGCCCCGAATAAACTTCAGGCTAGGACCATAAAGAGACACAAGACCTAATACAGCGCACTATGTTTCGGCATACACACTGCATGCAGGGAATATGCAGGACCAGCTTCCATGGCACATGAGTAATAGTAAGACAGGGAGGCCGAGAGAGCTAAGCTTTCTGCCTGCAATCGACTCCCGTTTGGCTCCCGTGAGCTAGAATACATGCACGTAGAGCCCCAGGAATGCCAGCCCCGCTATGATGTGCTTGTCTGCTAGCTTGTCTTGCCTGAGAGGCTGGCTCGGCTGGCTATGTGTACAGATCTGCGCCGGTAATGGCATAGCCGAAGTCGAGATGTTCAATTGCCTGCGTGACGCTCAGGTATATCGGAGGCTTATACACAGCACTTGCCTAAGCGTGCAGGTCTTCCCATAGTAGTAGAGTTCTCAATTCAGGTTATGCACGAGACTCCAATTGACCTATCAGCACCGCCGCTCGAGCCACTCAGAAGCACAGGAAATACTAGGGAGCTCCCTGCCCCCATTGCGTCATACGCTTCTGAAAATATGGCATATGCACCCGAGAGATGTACAATTAGGCAACTTGCCTCACACTATAAGTGCATAGACCAGCAGCTGGGCAGTTGGGGAAGTCTTGGGATGGCAATGATGATGGTTGCAATCAACATGCCTGGTCAGGCGATGCTGGTAGGCTGGAGATAGCGGTTGGCACCACCCGGCGATTCTAGGTCGCACTTGATTCCCAGATTCACCTGGCGGCTGCTTGCCCTCCAGGACTATGGCCAGATACGACCCCGGATAGCGGTGAACATGGCCGACGTCGTCGATGGAGCAAAGGCATATAGAAAGGAAATAGACAAGTTCTGGGCGACAGCGACGTAGAGACGATATGTGAAGCGACGAACCTTGTAGTAGATTTTGCTAGAGCTGTCGGGTAGGGCGACCTTTTTCTCGAAACCGTCGCCAGTCTTTTCTAGCTTCTCGGTCTTCTTCCAGTCGTCGAAAGTGCCAGTCACGTAGACTTCGTTGGCAGGGTGATCCCTAGAGCGCAGCAGCATCAAGCCGACTCGTCAGCTAACCATTCAATTGTGCGCGCAAGGCTACAGCCCGAGTGTTACAAAGATGCAGAAACCGAGGGATATCCCATCCCGAAGGAGGGCGTCCGCGTTTGCGACAATCCACGCGAGGCCGTGGGACAGAGAGGATAAACTGGTCGGTCATCGGTATTGCCCTGGACAAATATACTCTTCTGTTTCTGGCATCTCTCTTTGTCCTTCTGTCTCCATGGTGTCGCTTGGCCATGAAGAGTTTTGTGTGTTCAGTCGACTTACCACTTGAAAACAAAGCTTCCCATAGTCGCAGGTTTCGTAGATGAGGCACAGACAAAAACAAGTATACGATATAGAATTAAAAGACGATAAAGTGTTATTTCTTCTTGCCCTTTTTCTTCCTCGGGCGCGCGCGTGTGGTGAACGGGAAAGGCTTAGGTATTACTGTAATATAGGTAGGATGGTGATATCGGAGGTATAGGAACAGGTAGGAGGAATTGCGCCAGGAGTTCTCGTAGGCAGATTATCAAAAGCTTGCTGCAGGTGGCTTTTGCTGGGGGAGCTCCTTTGTTGCGTAGCTGGAAGCGCGGAGAATGTGAAAGGCTTAGTTCAGTTAGGTACTGCCTAAAGAGCCTATGATGACAGGGGAGATCAGGGGGCATGCTTGAGCGGATAGCAGATAGCTAGCTCACCAGTTCGATCACGAACCGCCGAGGTCCCCATCGCCCCACCACTCCTATCAGTAGGCACTGCTGTAACCACCATAGTAGCAAGGTCCTAGGTGGGTAGTACATCTTGGGTACCTACCTAGGTAGGTAGGAAATTTCTTATGAGAGAAGGGATAGGTCGCGAACTGCCCGAATTACATACTTCTCATGGCCACGGTCTCTACGGCCTCAGATATACCACCTAGGTACTACCGACCTACCTAAGGTCGAGTAAGTAAACGTAACTGTGTTCTAATTGATATCAGTTTTTGTCATTCTCACCGCTCAAGACAAAACACGGCCTAACAAGCACAGCATAACCGTTATAAAACCCCACTATGACTCGCATGCATCACGATCCGTCTAAGCGCCTAATTCCCTCTATCAGTAGGTACAACAATCAAACCGCCCGTGCTATGATGAACAGAGGCTAATTGATGTACGCTAAGAGAAGGGAGCTAAATACTCGACTATTTAGACTAAAAAGAGAAAGAAAGAAAAAAAACCCCCCATTTACCACCCTATTCCATAGGCAGGCTACAACACGTGCATACAGAGTACAGTAGCACGTATTCTAATTCTTCGGATAGCATTCCGCCTACGACGACACGTAGGACGAGCCAAGTCGAACACGGCCAAGTCTACCTACCTACTATTTTTCTTCTGCAGCGTCGTATACATGTATGAAATATATATATACTGTACTACGTATCATGCAGAGTCAGTCCCATTCATACCTAATTGACCCTTTTTACTTGCTCCTCTCTGGAGCTGTTTTTTCATCTACTGTGACAGGGGAAAGGCAGCATACGTCATTGGACAACGGCGGAACCAACAAAAGAGCAGGCTCCCTTGGCATTTCTCCCGTACCGTAGAACCAGAGAAAAAAAAATTTACACTGCAGACCGCCATTACTGTCTCCATGTACCATGCGTGTAAATCTGGACGCTGCGCAGGTAAGGCTCCGGGCATCAGCATCAGGCGAGGGTGGGAAACATGATGCGAAGGCCATCTTATTTTTATTTTTTTCCCCTTGGGTTCTATCGCCTATTTACTAGATCTACTGCGAGTGTGGGTATAAAAGTGATGAATAAACCAGAGTCGGACTTAAGTCCGAAGCGACAAGATGGGAATCGGGTCAGAGCTAGAAGAAGGTAAAGGATGGTATTTTCCGAGGCGATTCTTGTGTCCTACACGCGCCCCATCGTATTCGCTGAGTTATAATAATAAAAAATGAAGGGAAGGGAGAAAAGAGGTCGAAACACTATCATACATCGTTCCCGTCGTCGTCTCATGCCCCCTGCGCAGAGAAAGCAAGGAAAAAAGGAATGTAATAGAACAGAGAGGGATGTGCAGAAAGAGAAAACATATCCTCTTAACGAACGCCCTTGCTCAGTAAAGTCCAATGCGCGTCTCTTGATCATGACCTGGTCCCTCCCCTATGTATACCGTATAATGTTACAGTGGTGTATCCGCTCCTATCATGCGTCTATATATATATGCCAAAGTGAGTAAATAGAAAATAGAGAAATAGAAAAGAGTGTAGAGATAAACGAAGAAAAAATATAAAGAAAAGAGTAACAGAGAGATTAAGAAGAGAGAGAGAAAAAGAAAAGGAAGAAACAAATATTGAACGAAAGCGAAAAATGGGGGCCATAAGGAAAGGGAAAGAAGCCAGGATACCACAGAAAGACCCCATCCTCTCACATTTCCCCTCCAACACGTCGTCAGAAACGTGCCCTATTGGGATCGTCCTCGAGAGACTTCAGCACACGAATGGCATCGACAAGGAGTTTACTCTTGCCGCCGATGCTTTCGTGCTCGAGTCTCCTCCGGACCATGGCGACAACGCCAAGGGCCTCGCGCCGCGCCCGCACGTTCCGACTAACCTCCTCGGGGCTCAGGCTCGCCACCATCTCCAGCCAAGCCTTAGCCTCGCCCTCCGCTTTGCCAGCCAAAGCCGAATTACCATTAAAAGAAGAAGACGCGGAGGAGAAACCAGCACCATCAACATTACCTGGGCCCGTGGTGCCCCTCGCCGTGCGGTTGATGGACCAGCAGATGAGGGCACAGACGTACAGGGCCCAGTAATCCGATATCTCGCACATGTTCCAGCTCCCGCCTTGCTGGTTGTTTCTTCTCTCCGTCGGGTCGTGGTCATTAGACGCATTATCATTAGTATCCAAGAAAACCAAGAGGGCTTTGGCGGCGAAAGTTGCGGCAGCCCCCGCGTGGACGCTGCTGCTCCATGATCTGACGATGATCTTGCGGCGTTGGAAGTCTTCTTGATCGAGGAGCTTTCGCGAGAATAGCCAGCTGTCCCCGGTGACGGCGAGAAGGTCACGGAGAGGGGTGTAGTGCAGCGCTAGGTACGTGTTGGCCACTGCTGATCCGGGGAATAAGCAGCACATCCGCGTTGTTGAGTCTAGATCTAGGTCTGCTGTTATGTCCATGGTCGAAGCGGGCGAGCGGCGTGGTAGGCGGAGCGTCTCCGAGGCTAGATATACTGCTAGGTCCAATGGGAGGGCTTTGCTAACAGAGGTGGCAGTGACTTCTTCGTCTGCCAAGGAAACGGGGTCAAGTTGAGCTGGTTCGGAGCTTATAAGTTGCTCCCATGTCTCCAAGTCCGGTGCTTGCCAAAGCTGCTGGGTGTGTTTCGTCAGGGGTATGGGGGGAGTTGCAGTAAGGAAATGATGTAAAGTGGAATGCTCGTGGTACATGGATGTGTGAATATCAAGAACAAAAGAAGCGGCAAGAAGTCTCCTGCGAGACTCAGAAAAAATCCATTCGTTCCAAAGTCGCTGGCTAGCGCTGGTGGAGTTGTCGTGATCAACCGGGGTTTGAGAGCGGACCACCTGTGAGGAAGACGTTGAGTACTGGTGCGAATACTGGCTGGAAGGTGACAGAACAAGACTAAAGAGATGATCCTGAATAGCAAAGCATGTGAGGGAATCAACGGAAGAGAATAAAAGAAAAGGGCAGGAAAAGGATTACTCACTCTTGAGTATAGCGACTGGAAGGGCTCCGACGGGCGGGCCACTGCCCTCGATCCTCGAAACCGGCCGTAGAATTCGCACAGGAGGATCGCCTGCATGACATTGACGCCCCATTGCGGACGCTGTGAGCATTTAGTTTAGGGTACTTGGCACGGCAGAGAATGAGATTCGACTTACACGTCTGGCTTCTTGCGAGGCAAAGCCATGCAGGATGTGACTGTTGATGCGATCCTCCTTGCTCTGAAGAAACTGAGATCCCAAAGCGGCCATTGCGCACCGCAATACAGGATCCTCAGTCATCTCCAGACTCCGGCGGTGAACAAGTGGAAAGAGGGTGTCGAAGCGCTTCCAGTATACTTCGAGATAGCGGGGGATGGCTTGCAGTGCGGCCGTCGACGGAACCAAGGCCGTCAGGAAGGCAGTGTCCGAATAGGGGTTGCTGAGCAACGCTGCCGATCCCTTTTGACGGCCTAGTACCGCCGGGGCGTCCGGTACTGAGTGGCCAAGGGTGACTAGATTTTCAGCCGGTTGAGCGGAAAGCGTAACGGTCGGTGGGGTCGGACTACGAACAGGATATGGCTGTGCTTGAAACTCGAGGTAGCTGGTGTCATCGTAAGAGGCGTTGTAGTCTGATAGAGGGCCATAGATAGCCTGCTGAGGCGAAGGATATTGAGGAGGAACGTAGATCATGTCTGAGCCAGAGACATCTGCATTTGGCGAGTTATAGCCGCCCCGGATTATAGCCGGGTCAGGCGTTGAATACGGGCTATCGGAGGCCGAAGACCAGTTCGACTCAAGATGACCTGGAAAACTACTGTCAGGTATTGTCAAGCTAGGTAGCCCCTCCAAGCCCATGTAGGTGTACGAAGGGGATCTTCGCGGTTCGAAGCCTAGCCCGTAGGAGTTATTGTCATAAGGAGAGCCATCCATACTTGAAGGGTGAATCCTATAGGGAGGCATATCAGGAGCCGATGATGTCGACAAGATGTAATTGCTGTGCGGAAAGCCCGCCGAGTGAGACCGAGTAGAAGAAGAAGGGGACATTGGACCCTGTCCCGAAATACTGCCGCGGTGACTTGACGGATAAGGCGACGCGCTGCCGGGATAACCTGTGTTGGTGGCAATATCATCCGCCATAGATAAACCGGTGCCGGGCAACAGAGGAGTTTGCGGAAAGTTACTCATAGACGGATTATCTATCGGCGTGCGAGACGTTTGACGACTAGGGTCGCCCGTCATGTCCGCTACTGACCTGTCATCTTGTTCACTGCAATGCATCGTTAACTTGTGCCCCGCTCAATATCAACATGTTGAGGACTCACTGTCTCTGAGTGTGGCGCGTGAGTAAGTCCTGTCTATGGAAGACTTTGTCACAGCCATGATAAGGACATTGAAAGGTGGCCGGCTTGTGACTTAGTTGATGTCGTCTACGCGTAGTGTTAGAGATGATCTTATCGTATAAGCTTCTATCATTGAGAGCTATTACCTAAGATGTTCTGCTCGTGTGAATGTCTAGACGCGGTTAGTAAGTCTCTTAGCTGACAGACGTCGAAGCAAACTTACCTTTGGTGGTTTGCATATATCGCACGTGTGAACTGGCACACCCTTTTTGGCCCGGCTTACACGTCCAGTAATGGGTGTCAGCTTGACAGGGATGTTGCTATCTCCTGGGACGCTCGTCATCGGTCTCGAGGACACAGTCGACCGACCAGATGGTGGCATGTTTGACGACGATAAGCTCTGGGTATAACCTCCGTAGCCGGTGGGATCCATCGACTCAGTACTATCAACACTTCCTCTTTCGACGACGGGGAGGCGGGATGAAGATGAAGACGATGACACTTTATCTGGGCCTGCCGTTGCCGTTGTAGGCGACACCGTCGTTGTAGATTTGGATGGTCGACTCAATGGGCCACGCCGCCTTAGTTGGGACTTACTTGTGTCAGTAGTCGATGAGGGAAGATTATCATCACTCTGCTTGGTCGTGGAGGAAGGATTGAAACTACGATTCAAGTCGGAAGGACCAGGTCGACGGGAGTACTTATCATTCCCGTCCTCGTCGTCTGTGTCCATAATATATTTCAAGTCGGCCATCTTGGCTCAAAATGGAAATCAAACCACATAAAATAGTAATCGACACAGCCCTGTCTTTGATAAATAAAGTATAGACTTTAGAATAGGTCGTGAGAGGAGTGAGTTGACGGGGGTGTGGATAAAGAAGGGAAAGGCACCCGAGCTATTCAGCCTTCTCTGGGGCGTGCCTGAACAGCAGTTTGCGAGTGTTTGGAGGGCACGTATCCAGTGTCTCCGTCTGCAATGGGACGGAAATACCAACAGAGAAGTAACGGTAGGCTGCGTGACATTGCTATATTCAGATCTAGGGCCGATCGAACGCGGATAACGAGACAAGAAAGCTGGCTGACAAGAAGACAAAAATTAGAATAAAGACAGAGCCGAATTTCAAGACTACCACACTCATGTGAGCCGGCTTGGGGCAAAGCAGGCTGGGCCGTTGCCTTGCAGGCCTGTACGTGCATGCATGGATGCACATGAGGCACCCCTGTCAGCTGGATGAGATGCCTGCATGGGTTGAGATGAGGTCGCGCGCGCGCCAGACCGAGCCGACAGGCTTGACAGGCGAAATCTCTCCTTGCCAGGGCCCAATGGTCCCCGACTGTGCGACGTCAATGGCCGTCGAGACTACTCACCGTCGCATACTGTATTCCTCTCGACAACCTCAAACAAGTCCTAGCCCGTAACATTACCGCGTGTTACTTCGCGGCCAACATGTTTTCTTTTACACAGCACATCCGGCACCCCGCCCGGGAGGATATGGCATTGTCGTGCTCGACCCACGTCCCCCATCATCGTGGGAGGTAGGTTGTCATTCCAATGATACACTGCTAGTGTACGTACGGTGTAGTGAGGAGGAACTCCACAAGCATTTCCTGGAATGGCTCCCTTTGAGTGGTGTGAGCTTCACGAATCACGAGCACACACTCAAGGCAAGACCCGCATCCGGGAGACTGGGTCGTGCCAGGACTGCCATAATTAGAAGAGGCGGACTTCGTTACCATGCGTTAGTGACCACCTAGGTATAGTGAGCTATGTACATACAGCACCTATTGTAGTGTAGCGTGACAATATACCACCTCTTATACTAGTGGCAAGGCAATTAGTTGTACGACAGCCGCCCGGCGATGTGGGCTACAGAAAACCGTGGTGTTAGAGTATGTAGTGAAAGGGAACTCGATCGACGAGGGACATACCAATTCACTACCCAACCTACTCTACATTACTTGTATCCTACATGACGGCTGAGACAAATCTTGGTGTGTTTCACCATCAGGGGTCAGCACCACGACCAATAATGGGTTGAGATGGCCTGTGAGCCTTATTGCGCAGGTGTCAACGGTGATGAAATTTCCCCATAGTATCAATCGACAGCGTATTACAATGTGTTGGCGAGAGAGCCCCCATTCTCGGGAGACCGCGTTCGTCGACCGGAATCAACGCTACCCTTTCGCCATCAATGACTACCTAGTATAGGCGATAAGGGTATGGTATTGAAGGGGACAGTCTCAGAACTGGCTCACACATCTCTCGAGTGTTCTCGAGTTGGTACCTCGTCATCCAGTTATGCTGGGATCTAATCCTAATTCCGATCGCTGGCAAGCAAGGCGCAGTTTGTGGTTGCATACAGGTAACCCAAAGAAGTACCCCTTTCGTGCCGGACAGCCATACCTGCTATTAGTAAATGCTCTTCACAGCACAGCTAACTTGCAATTGAATCATAACACCTAAAGCGGTTATGCAAGTGTATAATTATGTTTTGCACTGCCAGGTGAGCGATGGGTGAGTGAATGAATGAATGAATAAACCACCGTACCTAAGTCTATAGGTTCGCAAGATAGCAACTCCTGTACAAACTGACTGGCCACGATGATGGTGCCTGTAAATGCCGAATTCGGAAACCCATCCCACACGCTAGTTATAGCGTAAGCTTGGCTTCTGGTCTACGGAGTACTATGTATACCTATATGTAGTATACTACTCTACCTACTGTATCGGCTCCAAAGCACCCGCGGTTGGTAACGCGAGGCGCGGGGTCGAGGGGTGTGCATGTGCCGTCTGTTGACGAGATGTAGTGTGGAAGATCCCTAATCGATCCAACCAGTCCAGGAGAGAGCCCGACTGGGTGTGAGCAGAAGATCCCCCAATGCTGGGGTTGGGAGGGGGCTACATCAGTGTACACTGCCAGGAGATAGCAGTTGAAGCTCAATAATTGTAATACATACTCGAGGAGCAACCGGCAACGAAGGACATGATCAGCAAAGCACGTCACAACGTGGTTCTGGAGACTTCCTAATGCTACTGTTGCCCCAAGGCAGACAGACACCTACGGCCTATTCCGTGACCATCGTCTATCCTATTCTGTTATTTCCCTCCGGCGATGATGTGGTCAAGCCCGCTCCATAAGGCTTCTTCTCGGGTCACTCACTCCGTGTTTCAGCAAGAAGACTGATGGCATGGAGCGTGAACATCTCTGTAGTGTAGGCTGGCCGCTAAGGTTTTGAAAGACCCAAAATTCTTTCATCGGCCTTCTCACCCGTTTGGAGCCAGGGAGCATATGTTGGTCCAAAATCCTCCTGGCTGATAATCATCTCACCTGCAGCGCTATTAGCGAACAATTGGCTACAGGGTCCCAGGGTGCGCCCAGGTATGCAACGCCAAGACGCCTTTGGCTTGGTGGAGAGTCTAAGAAGCCGACTGGAGGGGCTTAGACGGCATTTCCTCGACAGCGATTGGCCTTGTTGCCAAGTGCGGGAGCACCCACTCGAGTAATTAGCAACAAAGTCCTATTTTTATAACAGAGATGCAGCAGGGTGCGGCCGAGAAATACCGCTCGTGCTATCCAGGAGCTCCTCCAACTATCAAGTATATGCTAGATGATGTACACGTCTTGTTGTAGGTAGGCAGGCCGTCATAGGTGTCATTTGAGGATTGAGCAGCTTATGTCAATTCACCGTCGAAGAGCGTCTTTCTGTGACACCGAAGGAAGAGTGGAACGGGTATATAGCTAGCTGCAGGGGAAAATCACCCGGGTCTAGGTATGTTTCAACCTGTTCGTTCCAACACCGCGTCTATTCAACGTGCAAAGGCGTCTAGCGCTCGGCAGCGGCCCGAGGGGATGGTGAAGATGGGGGCCGTTGGAATTCCATGTGGTGTACGTACTGCTGTACTAAGGGCCTATTCAGGTATCCGCTGACAAAAGTAAAAGCCAGATTGATTTACATGATATTAATAATAAGCGCGACATAGTGAACTAGACGAGCCAGTCGCGACTCGAAAAGGGAATTGTCGGTGAGGTCATTGTTGGGGGCTCATCATTAATTCTTGCATACAGGTGCTTTCAATACCACCTTACCTATATACATAGTACCTATACCACCGACCGACCTGTCTTGTTTTAGAATCCTTGGTGTAAGCAATACGATCCTTTAAATATCACCAAAAGGAGACTTTGCCACTGTATACAGATCTAGGTAATGCGATATGACAGGCGTTGAGAATAGCTATAATAGTATACTACTTCATGAGATATCAATTACCCAGCCTTATTTTGGGAAAGCGAGTATAACATGTCTCTCAATTGATACACCCAGCATATCGTCAGTTTACTCTGGATCATGCTGGAATTTGAGTTGGCTGTGGTATCTGTCAACCCCCTTTAGAACCCACCCTCCTTTGCCAAACAATAGTCTACCAAACAAGATTGTAGTACAGGGAGTAATAGGTTTTTGTTGTCTTTAGTCTTCCCTTTTCCCTTCTTCCCTACCTATACCACACTACTGCACTCTATACTAGTCCCCGCAAGATGACTGCAGTTCCTGCAATAAGCTAAGACCAATAACATCACGATTATCATAGCCTTCATGCTCGGCGCTTAATCTTTAATTATAATGGACCTCATTGGAGGTTTACCTCTTCTTCTCTTCTCACCTCTCAACTCCCTTCTTGGAGAGAAATGCCGCGCTGTTCGTTGCGTAGTTGTAGCTACCTTGGTAACCGAATCTATATGTGAAACATGAAGTAGGTATTCTCCGTTGGTGTTTTACTCCGTGTGGTGAGTGAAGACGGTGCTACAGCACTATGTACGTAGTAGGTGCCTGATGTACCTGACATTCTGGAGACCCGAACAGAGCTTCCAGGCCAATCGCTCGCCTAACACTAATTTACCGCCCTTGGGACACTTCCGCACCCGCGCGGAATGCCACACGACCGCGTGGCTTTGTCTTGAAATGCTTGCCAGCGACCAGCGTCGCATTGACTTTGCATGTGCCGGTACGGTATATCGTGGTTGGCATGTGCTGTCAGCCGGCATCGATATCTTTCTGGTTCGTCTAGATGCGTCTCATTACGCCCCTCGTTCGCGTTGACGTCCACACGTTCGCCTTCACGCCCCCATCCTCGTCCGACTTTGGACTTATAGTAACTAGACGGCGCTCGAACTGGATGAAAAACGCCCGGATCGGCTCACTGCAGCAAATCTATGATTCCCGCTATGCATGACATTCTAACATGCTTCGAAGTGCTGTCGATTTTGTCCCTTGCATGGAATGTCTCTTTTCTGAACTAAATCGGGTAGGACTCAGCCACCGAGAGAGAATAAACGTACGTACCTACTTACAGACCTCGCCACTATTCCGCTTCGGTCCGACTACCTACCTGCGCTAGATCTCCCGGTTGTCTCGTTGTAAGTGTTGCGGCTATGGCGATGTAGAATGTATTCGCGGCCGCATTGGTTGTAGATCCAAACAGGGCTAAAATCGCCCAGCCTCACCTCCAGTAAAACCTACACATCTAGTCGTTATTCTTCTTTTCGCCTTTCCAGCCGGCCGGCCGACCGACCGACCGACCGAGGCGAAGCGAGCATTGATCCGCGTTGATTCAACTCGCGATGTGCGACGTCGCAGTGGAGAAGTAACATCTTCAACGCTTGATACCCAATCCACACCCGGGTCGGGTCGTCTTAGAGGGTCCTACGTTAGTTTGAACTGCTGGCGTGAGGCACAGTCAGGAAAGACCCCCAATAGCCAGAATCTAGAATAGGACTATCGTTGTCCACTCCACTTTGCCCACAAGCAACACTGATTTCGAGGACAGAAGAGTTATAGGCAGACCGAGGACCATTATGGTCGAGGACAACACCTGTTATAGTTCGATACTACGCTCGTATCGGCATGTCATCACTAACTGTAGCCCCCATATGTGTCGTACTGGCACGCGATTCTCTGGATACGTCAACGTGTCCATCCTGCAGTCATCACCGCTGCTATATGGAGATGCTAACCGTGTGCCGCTCAGGTAGTTGCATGACACTATTGAGAACCAAAACACCTACTGAAGAACGAACCTCGAAACGGGATAAAGAGCTGGCATATGCAAGGTCCGTCAAGTGACATTGTGTAGCATCGTATACCTCTGTCCCGAATTGGGAGCGAACATTCTTGGGGGTTCATGAGAGATAAGCGGTATTAACCGTGGACCATATGCAAGGGCCGTGTTGTGAGCTATGCGTATGAATGACCGCGATATTCTCGGCATAGCTGCGAGACTTATGATGCCACCCACCCGTTGACAGGCATTTCATCCCCCACATTGAAGGAAATACCCTGCATTTTCTGAAACAAGCGATGGCCTGAGACAACTTACATTGGCGTCACTTTAGTGGCGGCAGCGGCAACGTCGGCGGAAAGATGAATCAAGTTAGGCTTATCAGTCTCTGCTGTCGATCTTGATACTCGTCTCACTAGCGAGGGTATCCGCGGTGTCAGCCTGTAGGGCTGGGTATGCCTAGAAAGTCTGCCAACCAAGCTGAAGAAGTACGGCTTAAATCTTGTAACACATCTTACAACGTCGAACAAGCAACGCCTCTGAGATCATCGAGATATAGGGCTTAGGCGACTCGAGAATTTGTGTACACCTCACCCGAGTATGCCTTATTCAGCCAGTAGTGGCAAACTTTGATGAATCTAGGCCGCTTCGTGTTTCCCTTTTTTTTTCATGATCCTTTCCTCAAGTAGAAGTAGAATGGCTTGTACAAGTCCTATGGCGATGAAAGAACTACTCGGTCGGTACGACGTTAGGAAGAGAATTAGCATATTGCTATGAGACTCAGCAAAGATAGGCCGGAGGTGTTGCCCGGCACTCATGATAACATCCTCTCTCTACCCACGGATGGTATTGGTCTTCTCAACCTCAACATGCCGCAACCTGTCCCCCCCTCTATCTGCCCTTTCTCATTGCTGCCAAAGCCAGGCTAAGACCTGAAACGACATTCATGTTCTGGTCGCTTGGCAGCCATGCTTGATAAAACTGATGCCGAACCAGTTTCGCCGTGACAGTTGGTGTCACTAGCTGTAACCAGATTAAATATAAACCATTATTGAGCGCCGCGTGGACACTCAGTTCATTAGGTAAGGCTATCCATATATCGCCCCTAACATCGAGGAACACCGACTAACCTCGACTGTTTTAATATGTGAGCCAGATACTAAGCAGTCGGCTGTCCGCCGTCCGCCGGAAGAAGCTTTAAGCGGCTCTGGAAACAATCGCTTTGATGCATCCAAACGTGCATTATCAATTGGGTCGGATATGGAGACGGTCTATCTTAGTCTCCATCCCGGTGCAGCAAGTCCACTCACAATCGGAGGGCGGTGAAAGTTTGAGCAAAGAGTCTTACAAGCTATCATTTCTTTTCCATTGACCTAGACCCTCTAAAACGAAGTCTAGGCAATGCATAGCAACCAACGACCTCTCACGGAACTAGTGCCGCTGTCGGCGGGTTATGTGGGTAATGTATGGTCCAGCGTGGGACTTTGTGATGATAGTAAGGTCCCGTGGATAGAGGACCCAGACATCGTGAGTCCGATATCAATTTGTGTGCGTTGGTAGCGAGAGGAGAGCGAGGGAAAAAATTGTTGTGAAATATGGAGGGCTATAAAATAGTCTCTCTCATTGTGCTTCTACTCAGTGATCAAGTATACGTGCCGTAATATCGTAGTGCATAAAGTCCGCCGTCTCGATTCCAGTCTATAATGGCTATTGCTTCAATATTACAGGTCCGTGGTGGCCGATTAGTCGCTTTAGTGACGTTGATCGAT
The DNA here is from genome assembly GCA_022593225.1 of Xylaria sp. FL0064. Lineage (NCBI taxonomy): Eukaryota > Fungi > Ascomycota > Sordariomycetes > Xylariales > Xylariaceae > Xylaria > Xylaria sp. FL0064. The sequence continues at coordinate 655,968 of JAJKLE010000007.1, read as the reverse complement.
GCAAGTCAGTACCTTGAAACCAATTCAACAGTAGTGACTGATGGATTACTGATGAAAGCATCTAGTGTCCGCGTGCTGGTTTGGGTATTGCCAGGTTCGTCGTCGGCTTAAGACGGTGGTCACGAAATGCAACAACTAATATGTATCATCCAGGGCGTATTTGCCGGTGTACTCGTGTCACCAGACTTTTTGAGCCTTTTCCCAGAAATCAGCAATGGAAATATTTCGGGTGCCGTGACAAGCAGTTTCTTCGTGAGTCTAGCACATGTAACCCCTCATATGTTTGCAGACATCGATTATTCGAGCGAGTCTGCTAACCCTAATCAACTCACGACAGTTAGGAGCATTCGTCGGCGCCCTAGCTGCCTTCATCCTGGGCGACAAACTCGGTCGCAAAAAGACCATCATAGCAGGTCATGTCTTGAATACGGTGGGTGCCTCATTGCAGGCCTCCGCATATAACCTGCCGCAGCTCGTCATCGGAAGGACGTTGAACGGCATCGGAATAGGCATAACCTCGACTATGTCGCCAGTATATCTCGGTGAGTGCGTAAAGCCTCATCTCCGAGGCCGTCTGCTCGTCATAGGGGCGTCTTCCAATGTATCGTCCTTCGCGCTGTCGAGCTGGATCAACTATGCCCTATCCTTCCGCACTGGCGCACTGCAATGGCGGCTTCCCCTCGCGATTCAGCTCTTCTTTCCTCTGATTATTTTTCCGCTTGCGCCTCTTGTGCCGGAAAGTCCGAGGTGGCTTCTGCTCGTGGGTCGAGACGACGAGGCGAAACAGGCGCTTGCGAAGCTCAACGATGAATCAGATACTGGCGATCTAGTGACGGCCGATTACAAATCCATCAAGGCGTCTATCCTGCTCGAGAAATTTCACCAAGTGCCTCTAATGGACGTGCTTCGAAATCGAGACAGGACACAGAATCTCAGGCGCCTGATCCTCTCCTGCGGGACACAGTTCATGCAGCAGTTCAGTGGGATTAACAGTCTTGGATTCTACCTGCCAACGTTACTTCATGAAAGCGTTGGGTTCAGCCTGCAGATGAGCCGACTGCTTGCTGCAGTGAACGGGACAATTTACTTCATTGCCGCGTTCTTCAGTCTAGCTGTCGTCGACCGCCTCGGACGGCGAAAGTAAGTTTCTGCCCCAGTCCAGATTTTCCTTCACGACATATGACTAACAATTAAAGGCTCATGCTTTATGGTTCTCTCGGCATGGCTGCCTGCCACCTTATTACTTCTCTGGCACTGAAAGCGAGCCACGAGGATCTTTCCAGAATGAAAATAGTGCGTAGTCTGGAATCCCAAACGGAAGACTTGCGGTCTAATCGTATTCTAGTTTGGCAACGTGGCGGTGGCGTTCATCGTCATCTATCATGCCGTGTTCGCGCCCACTTGGGCAGGTATCCCATGGGGTGAGTGGCACCGAGAAGGGTTCTAGAACCTCTGAAGTACTTCATCTGTAAGCAAGTATTACTGACGCATCACCTCAAAGTTTACGCAGCGGAAGTCAATTCGATAGGCTGGCGCACCCGCGGCGCCGGCGCAGCTACTGCCACGAATTGGGTGACGGGATTCGCAGTGGTGCAATTCACCAAAGTCGGCATCGACAATCTCCAGTGGGCGTTTTTCCTAAGTAAGTTATGCTCACCCTTTCACGCACACGAACGTACCTCGTAGCTGCGGAACAAATCTAACATCCGACTCTATGGTTGTAGTCTTCGCAATCCTCTGTGTGCTGTTCTTCCCCGTAGTGTATTGCTTCTACCCGGAAACAGCAGGCCGGAAACTTGAGGACATGGACGAAATGTTCCTCCGTAATCCCTCGTGGTTCGTCTTCGGCAAGAAGGAGATGACTCAGCCCACTCGGCCTCAGGCTTTCATTGATGCTGAGATGGCTCGGATCTCGGAAAGTGAGGTCACTGTTGTCGAGGTGACGCCTGACAAAGTCGAGAGACGCTAACTGCTTCGGTGAAGCCGCTTCAACAATAATGGAATATGCGACCTGAACTGAGTTTACGTACAATGAGTGCCTGGTTATAGAGTATTTGCTTGCTATAGAAATGGAACCTAGAGCTGGACCTCATAAAGGATAGAATGGCACTGGACAATGATAGCGAATAGTGCCGGGTATGGAAGATATGAGGGTTTATTCACTCTTCTATCATATAACGTGTGTCCTCATATCTAGCGTTCGTCAGCGCCTCACCTCAATATTATGACCGAATACTCTCCGTAGCAGATATATACTGCGCCTCACCAGTATACCTCCAGCGACTGAAGTACGCATTCCCACCATCAGGACAAGCAAACCCTGATCCAGCTCCATTGCAAGTGGCATAAGCACCTATAAGGCTGCCCACAAAAGAGCCATTCCCACCACTCACGAGTCCCGCAGAAGCCATACCGATAATAAGCTTAGCTCCAGGGTCGCCCGCGGCCATGGCCGCCAGACTATAGTGAGTCGTATTCAGCGTCTGTATTAGCAATCTAATTTTCCCATTGGTCCAGCCCGCCGGAACAGGCACGATCCGCGGCGCGGGCGGGATTCCCGTGCCCTCAGCCCGGAACCGGAAAGCCACTTGCGATTTCCCGATGGCTCTATCCGACGAGGATTTAGGTGCGAGGAGAACCACGCCTAGATCAATGTGATTGACCTGAGTCAGAAAGACCGTGACGCCAGCTTCTTGGTCGACGGATGTCGGATCAAAAGACAAATCAACGCTGAACGTGAAAAGGGTATGCGTCTGCCGGCACCCGATAAACGAGAGTCCGTTCTGACCCGTCAATTCCGGCGTGGTCGTAGAGAAAGGCGTACCCGTGAGATTGTTCCGGCTGGGTATGATCTGGAGACCCCGCGCGGTAGTCGAGAAGGCGTCCGGGCGAGGCACGCGCCAATACACCAGGTTCCGCGGGATTTCCGAACCTTTCCTGAAATCATAGACGTCGTTGTCGGAATTAAAGGGGCCGTCTCCCGGCACATCTCTATTTCGCGGCGGCAGCCTCCAGCCGCTCATCTTGCCCCTAACGGGCTGTAGTACCGGCCACTCGCCTTTGTCCCACGTCACGGGGAATAGCACTGTCTCGCGGCCCATGGGGTAGATTTCCCAATCTGGTCCGGAGCGCGTCGCTAGACACATTCCCCACCAGTTGCCCGCGGGGTCTTGGAAGAGGTCGCCGTGGCCGACTGTCTGGAAGTACTCGTTCGTACCGCGGTTCGTTAAGATGGGATTATTCTCATAGGCTTCATATGGGCCCTTGAGATTCCGCGAACGCGCGATCGTGATGGAATGATTAGTCTCTGTCCCGCCTTCCGCGATCATGAGGTAGTAGTATCCGTCTTTCCGGTACAGGTGCGGTCCCTCGGGCCACACTCCGCCGGTCCCGTTCCAGAGGCTGACAGGCGGCTGGCTGAGCTCGCCCGTGTCCAAATTAATCTCTTGCAAAACCACACTCTGCGTCGCGACATATGCCTTGCCGTCGTCGTCCCAGAACAGATCCGGGTCGATAGAAGACGTTTGGAAAGTTACTGGGTCCGACCAGGCGGGTTCGTCGAACGGGTCCGTCGACTTGAAGACCACGCCGAGATTACCGGTGCCTACCCCGAGGTACTCGCATATAACGTAGAAAACCTCGTCGCGATGCCGCAGCGTCGCGGCGTACATCCCTACTTGCTGCCCCGTTGAGTTTGCGCTGGCGCCCGGGAGCTGGCTTTCGCGGTTCCAGGCATGGCTAACCAGTTTCCAATTGATCAGGTCTTTCGAAGCGTAGATTGGTAATCCCGGGAACGAGATGAATGTCGAGGTCACGCAGTAGAATGTGCCGTCCACTTGTGTGCATGACGGATCTGAGTGCCAACCTGGCAATACCGGGTTATAGTAAGTCGAATTCCTCTCGATACTTGACACTGAAGCCACGGACCTGATGGCTGCCAGCAAACTGGCTGTGAAAATTATGTTCAATAGTCTCATCGCATAGATAGGTGGAAGAAGACCTGGCTTCCTGGCGATAAGAGATCGTGGGAGCAACTGGCGCCGCAGTCCATTTTAATGCTTCGTTTCCGCGTATTTGCGTATTGCAGTGTTTCGTTACGGCATTGGAATTTCTCCGGCGGCGAGAGATCCAGACTTTCGGATCTTCCGTGCTCCACGGCGGGCGCATTTAACCGGTAAGTCGGGCCAGCCTCCTGTGTCTGTCTGAGTTCTCCGCAGCTTGGATGGGGAGGTGGGGGTTATCCCGTGATCCATGATGTCGGTATCCATGGTCAGCATGCGTGGGATCTTTGAAGACCCAGATGCGATTCATTGTGAACCACAGATGTCTCGTATCCGAATAATCTGGCGTGTCGACAGGAAACTACCCTCCCCAGAGAGGTTTTGGGGGGCGTTGCCAGGACGTATCAAGAGCTTCTGAGGATAGTCAGCTATCGGATACTCCATCATTGCCTTATACTAAGATCTGTATTTTTCCAGGCTGCAATATATCTACATATTCCAGCTGATCTGACCAGTAATGATATGGGGTTTCATGACTCTCAAACTTCTTCATGGGGGGTAAGCGATGTTTCGATGCAGTATTGTGCGAAGCAGGAACCTAGGGATATGACTAGACACGTCTCTTTAGACACAATGGCCATTATCTAAGCACCTGAGCCTGGTAGGTGTCATGTCAGTACATTTTTTCCCTGTCTCCAGAGTCAACGCTGCTATACATAAACCAGCTCAAAGCGAGAACACCCGAGGAGATGCAATGTCTCCTTGGTGGTAATATATCGCTTCACATCGAATACCACCATACATGACACCTATAATAAAACTACGCCGAACAATTCTATCATACTTCAGTCCTATCATTCATTTCACCACATCTCGTCGGCCATATCCGTAGAACGAACTGGACGAATAGCGCAGCTATTGCTTAAAAGGGAGTCGCTTCTCGAACAAAGCTGTTACGGAGAGGGGGGGCGGCACTCGATAGCTGCTATTATGTTTGCAATAATAGAATTGAAAGACTAGAGGCACATTAATCCCGCGCCTGCTATTACGCATACAACTGCAGAGCCTCGTATCGCCCTAGATATGATTGTTTCAGTTCTCGGATGGGATAGGCGGGCAAACTACGAGAAAAGGGAGTATTTGGGCATCGATACCCCTGACACTGCGTCTCTGAGAACGAGCTATGATTGAATCTAGCTACAATTCGGTGTCATGATTCACAATTGTTTAACACACCAATGGAATTAAGCCATGACATGCAAGCCGTACTGTCCCGCGTCCCTGTTGTATCCTCCCTACAGTGTCGTGCTGTTCGATTGGAGGTAGCCTGAGTGGCTACATACCTGCTTCACCGCTCAGACTTAAGCCACCTACATTTTATATTTTATTCAAATTCATATAGTCTTTCATCACCAGATCGCCTCCGAACTCAAACCACCCTCAATCATGACCAAGGTAAAATGTCTACATCTCACCAGACCAAAGTCATCGGCGGCAAGAATTTCTGGCTGTATTCACCAGACAGTGGTTATGATCTTACACATCCACCTACACCATCCTCCACGCCCATATTCCCTCGCATCCCGTTGAGCACGACGAGCGGTGCGGTCGCAATCGACCCTTCCAAGAGTGCGCTGGTCGTTGTTGATCTGCAGAACTACTTCCTCTCACCAGCACTCGGAAGACCCTCGGAGAGCGTTGGGTTGGGCGTCACAGGTCGGCTCCTGAAGCATGCCATCCCCGCCTGTCGCAAGGCGGGTATACCGGTTGTGTGGCTCTGCTGGGGACTCACCACAGAAGACATCGATGATATGCCTCCAACTATCGTCAAAGGATTCGCTGCCGACACCAACTTCGTAGATGGGAAGAAAATTGGCCCCTTAGGATCGGACATCGGCCCAGTCGAGCTCGAGGATGGCTCAACGATAGATGGGGGGCTAGTTCTCGTCAAGGACCAATGGAACTCAGCACTTTGGCACCAACTTCTCGACGCGACGGAGAAGGATGACATCCATGTCTACAAGAATCGCCTGTCTGGCTTCTGGGGGGGAACTGGCGTTGAAGACGTGCTGACGTCCCGCGGGATCAAGACCCTGTTGTTCGCGGGTTGTAATACAGACCAGTGCGTGGGCGGCAGCGTGCAGGGCGCGTATACTAAAGGCTGGGACTGCCTCCTCCTGAGTGATGGGACGGCGACGTCGAGCCCCGCGTTCGCCCAGCAGGACATCGAGTACAATGTAGCTAGTGGCTGGGGTTTCGTTCTGACTTGCGAACAGTTCGCTGAGGGGGTGGAAAATATGCAGACAGCGCCAGAGTAGGCTCCTGTGTGAATAAGGAGCCTGAGAAGGATTTTGGGGAGAGATGATATCTCTAGCACAGAGTACGCGATCATCTCTGATAGTGCAAGTGGATTGGCTTCACTGACTGGATATAGATCGGGCCACCTTTGGCATTGCATGGGGAAGATACGTCATGATCAGAAGCGATACAATGAGGCATTGGAGTATTACCAACTAGCGCTTGCGAACTTTAAGCACTACTTTGCGGGTGACTGTTTTTATAACTTGGCGATGGCAGAAGCAACAGGGGGGTTATTGACGAAGCATTGTATGTTTCCATTATTTCTCTCTCCGAAGTGTCTTTACCATTCGCTCCCTTCTCAGCAAGCTGAACTTATCAAGTCTCAACTCTAAACCATAAAACGGGACCAACCTCGATCACGCCATTGAGGCTTTCACCAGTGACTCAAATCGAGAGGCACAAGCTGCACATGCACTGTGGAAGAAAGGGTACCTCTTGCAGGAGAAAGGAGAGGAATCGGAAAGTAAGGCTCTGTTCAAACAAGCAATGGAGCTGAGAAGAATCTTACAGCCTCACAACCACCGTCTCCTAGAAGAACTAAAGGATGAGGATTGGACAGCGCCGATTTTTTATTGGTCTCGTTAGGCAATCGGGTTGAAAAAGGGGTAATTGTTACAACTGTTATAGTCTATGCCCTCGTTTTTATACAATAAAAAGAAAAGTTTGTTGATCATTGAAAAAATAGCACTAGAAATTCTTTTTATTTTATTTTAAATAAATAAGTTTGAACATGCTTAGTGAAGCATTAGTGACTCAAGTTCAGAGATGCACGTCTATCGCTATCACCAACAGAAGCGACCCTAGAAGCAACGTCATAGTCGGCCCAATTGAATACCCAGTCTAATTGCACTCACGAATCGCTGATCTCTTGATCAACACTCTTTGTAAGAGCTAGACCCCCAATTTCACCTATCTAATGAGATACCAGTAGAAAAGCAAACCGAACATTAAAGTTACATATTTCCATTGGTCTTAGATAATGCACCCGTCCCGTCGACCTATAACGCGGCGCCGGGCCCGCAAGCTGACCGCATCGATTGCCCAAAGGGAAAAGGCGGAACTCCAGTCAAACGACCGGACTGGCGCTTGGCAATATGCACATCCTGACTGCGCGGGTTCACCGGACTCTCTCCTTCTCCTAGTTCGAGTGTCGGTTATACCCTATTTCCAGGCTCTGGGCATCAGGTTGTGATGGTCAATTACCGTATTACCGTGAGGGTGTGAGCTATCCCAGATATGACCCAAGAAATCTAGATACGTAAATCGCGATATAAATCGCCGTATAGTATCCCAATGGTGGCCAGAGGATCTAGAAATCATGACTGTTTCCGCGATGTAATGGATATCCTTCGATCCGCCCTTATCTCTTCTTTCAATTCCTGCATGTGCCATGCATATAGTGTGCTTTTCCAGGCCAGTAGTGTAGGATGTGGAGTTCAATGCTCAAAATATAAGGTCAAGGATCTGCAGTTGGTAAAGAACTCTGATTTCGAGCACATGCCATTGACTAGCTGAACCGCGCTCGGTTAATGCTTGGGACCAATATAGGGGCTTTCCAAAGCTTGTGTAGGAGGCATGTACCTGGTCTGAAAAGTTGAGCAGCTAGTAATGATACGGATAGCCCTTCGATGCTCCTAGAGACATCAAACGACATGACGGACACGACCTCTTCGTCGAATCTACCTTCGTCATCCCGACCCTCAACCCCAATTTCAGAGTCGACCGCGCTATTACCGAAACCAACGAGTGGGCATTGGAACGAAGCCAGGCCAAGGTATCAAGAATGGCTCGCAGAAATTTGGATCCTAACAAAAGCGGCGATACCCGTGATACTGGCATATACCCTTCAGAATAGCCTTCAAGCTGTATCTGTATTAATTGTTGGACGGTTTTCGCCGGAAGCTCTGGCTATAGCCGCTTTCTCGTACATGTTCGCAACGGCGACAGCTTGGTTGGTTGCACTGGGTGGCACAACAGCACTTGACACGCTTGCATCCAGTAGTTTTACTGGGTCGCGAGACCGACACGACTTAGGGATCCTCTTACAACGAGGACTCTTCGTGTTAACTCTCATGTATGCTATCATCGCCGTAATATGGATGATGTCAGCACCGTTGTTCCGAGCGCTCGGGCAAGAAGAGTTCATCTGTATCCAGAGCTCTAAGTTTCTCCATATCCTGATCCCGGGTGGTCTCGGGTACATTTGGTTCGAGGCAATGAAGAAATATCTTCAGGCACAAGAGATTTATGGACCCGGAACCTACGTCCTGCTCATCACCTCACCACTCAACATATTCTTGAATTGGCTGCTCGTCCATAGACTTGGAATTGGGTTATACGGGGCGCCCATTGCTACTGGAATCAGTTACTGGGCGTCTTTCCTTCTTCTCGTTGCCTATGCAGTGTTCATTCGTGGTCACGAGTGTTGGGGTGGACTTAATCCGAAACTCGCCATCTCCCACTTATGGCCATTCACGCGTTTAGCATTACTGGGCGTTGTCCATGTTGGCACCGAATGGTGGGCTTTTGAAATAGTGGCGCTGGCAGCCGGCCGACTGGGCACAACTGCACTTGCAGCGCAATCGGTCATCATGACTGCGGATCAGATCATCAATACAATCCCCTTCGGACTCGGTGTCGCCGCTTCTTCTCGCATTGGCAACCTTCTTGGGGCACAAAGACCACGTGACGCAGCCCAAGCGGCCCATTGCGCTGCCGTGCTCTCGGTACTGAACGGGACGATTATACTAGGCATCCTCATGGCAACGAGGAACGTCTTCGGCAAGTTGTTCAACGACGACGAGCGCGTTGTTAGCCTAGTGGGAGAGGTCATGCCGTACGTGGCGCTATTCCAGATCGCAGACGGCCTCAACGGGAGCTGCGGTGGTGCTCTGAGAGGCATGGGAAAACAGTGGGTTGGGGCTCTTGTCAACATCATCAGCTACTATGGCGGTGCACTGCCGACAGGCATATATCTCGCGTTTCACGGCTGGGGGCTTGGTGGATTGTGGTTCGGCAACTGCGTGGCCCTGTACATCGTGGGAGTGCTTGAATGGGGCATCGTGGGCTGGACCAAGTGGGATAGAGAAGCTACAAAGGCAATAGAGAGACTCCAGGCAGGGGGAATTGGCGCACGAGAAAATGCGGTGGATGCAGTGGAGGCAGTGGACAGCCCGTTATGATCACCGGGTGGGTGGTTTAAAACAGACCGGCCAAGTATCGTATCATACTTACTGTAAGTAGGGACTATATATATATATACCTCTAGGAATGAATGGCTAGGAACACTCTTGCACCTGTGAGAGTGAGATGGCTGAATGGAGATTGGCGCGCGGCTCGGTGAATGGTTGGATATCAAGTCGCAAGTCAACTCGCCCTTGTGCTGTGCCCTCAGCAGTGCGATCTGGTTGCTAGGGTAAAAGGTGGATACAATATGACCAATCATAGCGAAGATCGTTGCTATGGCGCGCATTAGGCAGTGGCAAACAGCGGGAGGCCCACATAGCTGTAGCTTCGATCTTCGATGGGGGGGCTTGTAGGCTGTACTTAGCATGCATTCTGTATCGCGAAATGTCAACTTGCGCTCAACACACACCTTGGAAGGCAGTAAGAAAACAGATTTTAGAATGAGAATACGTGACAGGGTCGAATTATTGAGATGAAGATAGCGCGATACAAATTGCAGAGCAAAAATCGATATTGTTGTATCTATGTGCCAGCAGTACCAAATAGCTGCAAAAGGTAAGCCGTATTCTGAGCTGTATTGTGTACCTACTGGCCGATGACCTCATTAAGTCCGGTAGGTACCTGCCAAAGATAGACTCTAGGAAGGTGGACAAGAGGAGGACCCTGAACACATCCGACGAGAAGCTCATTACATATTTCACCTTCATTGCCACTACAATACAATTCAATACACGGTAATCCGACAACGAACCTTTTTCTCACCTCCTCACATTGTCATCATAGACGACACGAGTAATCACAAAACGCTATCATCTAAGTAGCTAAATACCCTGTATCTTCGCCTCGTCACATCGCACAACCAACCTCGAGTCGAGACCCGGTTCATTCGCTCCAGCTCTTCTGCCGACCCTTGTTCCTGTACCATCGCTGCCATTCATAACACCAGTAATAATCAACAAAAGCAACCTGTCACAGCAACCGCTCAACTCTATTATCCTCAACTACCGTATTCCAGTCGCTTTCCATTCCACGACTCTTGTCCGATATCTCTCCCTCCTATTGCTACGACCGAGATTACCTGTACTCAATCAAGGCTGTCAACATATCCTTCTACCAATCCAACATCCAACTTCGTCATCTACGCTGCCCCGCGACTCCACCAAAAGACTTAGACTACCGAAACAGCGAATACATTGGACCATATATCGAACGCCTTCAATATGAGGAGCATGATCAATTCAATCCTGCGCCTCGTGCAGTTCCTCCTCGTCTTCATCGCAACCGCTCTTGTCGGCAATGTCCGCGCAAATAGCCAGCACGCAGCAGCATCGGCGACGGCTGCCATCAACTTCGCCCTTTTCGTATGCGCCTTGGCTTGGATCGCCGTGATCTACAATCTTCTCGCAAACTTCATCTCCGCAGTAGCCATACCCATCGTCTCTCTTGCTTTGGATGGCCTTGCTACACTCTTCACCTTCATCGGTGCGGTAGTTCTATCCGCAAAGCTGACTACCGCCAACTGCGCCCACTGGGTTAGTATAGAGCAGCCCCCAAATACTACAAAACGATCTGATACTGACTAGTATTATGTACCCATAGGGCTCGAGACCATCCGATTGGATTGCCTTCGGTTCTGGTGACACAGAGAAGCGCTGTCGCGAGATTCAAGCGGGCCTGGTCTTTATGTGGTTCCTGTTCGCCACATTCGCTGCCACCCTATTCCTCGCATTTAAGGAGTTCCGACGGGGCGGTGGCTCTGTCCGTGGCCCGAGCATGTCACAGATCGGCGTCTAGGGTAGCAACGATCAGGCAGATTATGCAAGCGATGGAGCGTCATACGACGAGTCCAGGCATGGGCGCAATTCGGAGTTTGGGTGCTAATAGGAGGTGGTCGGCGTTCTGTCAGCCTCCCGGCGCTGATACATTATTTCATGTATAGGATAATGGATGTTAATATGGCTGGGTGCGGGCCACTCTGGCGTCGTTCCTCAGAATAGTGGACTACCGAAGGCTTAGGGTGCTGGTGGAGTTATCTTGCGAGCGAGCGTGCAGAGGCTAATGATGGTACGAGGCCTGGATTTTGAAGACACGAAGAAGTACGCGCAGCCTGTGTAGTTGTATCGGATGGGACTACGAAGGTGTTATTCTGGGCGTTGGGAATTGGGTTATCCTTCATTGTCAAACCTGCTGTGTAGAGAGATAATAATGCAACAGTATACCACAGATGCCACTAGTTTTGTGTCGTTTAAGTGTTCTATGCAGGAATCAGTCGTGTCTCGGGGCTTGGTGGTACATAGCTATGACGTCCTAGCATCAAAGCAAGACATGCAGTAAGACCTCATGATCTGCTTCGGGATAAGTCTTGAGACACGGCTACCGACAACAGACACTTTGAAACATTGCTAAAGAACGTCCGGTTGAGTACTCCACCATCAATGTATCGACTATAAGAGTTTATTGTTGGATTTCGACCGGTGATCGGTGCAGCCATTTTACTCCATGTTCATAACGCTTCACATCCTGATAGCTGCTCTCGTTAGATGGTTTGTCATGTGGGACAACCTACCTAATTGGACGTCGAGTCGCTGGCGTTGTCTTGGCCGTGAAATCGTTATTGTTCTTTTTTATATATTTAGAATGTATTGAGGACAAGCCGGTGGTGTTTTAGGCACCGATGTAGGGAAGTAATTGGGAATTGTCGCGGAATCAGCTCTAGATGAAGGTTACGTAAGGTACTGTTCAATGTCGGCAATCAGGATATGACCAAGTTTGGGATTTTATAGCGGCAACAAAATACGACTCAAGAACCATAATGATAATAACATAGCGAATCATATATCGACCTTAAGGATCACGGGCCATAATTGTCTTGAACAAGCGGGTGTCCCTATTTAGTAGTATTGACATTGCATGTATTTATCATGACATCTATTTACACATCTATCCCCTTTTGTCTAGCTACGTACAAGTATCCTTCTAGCGTATAGGCAGGGTGGTTTTCGCAGTCTTTCTACTCTCCTTGATTAGATCCGCAGCCCTTTCCGCGACGGCGTATACCGTCGTCTGGATATTACCGAGCGGTTCCAAGGGGATCATGCTAGCGTCGACAACGCGAATATTAGCGGTGCCGTGCACGATCAGCCGTTCGTTGAGAACGCCGCCGAGCTCCAGCGGCAGCATGCGGCAGGTGCCGGCAATATGGAAGCAGGACACGGTCCGCCCACGCACAATCCCCTTCGCCACCTCCAGGTCGTCGCCTGTTGCGTCCGGCAGACGCTTGAGCCCCGGGTCGATCATGTCTTTGTATGGAGCGGTGTTGACGATCTTCTCGACGAACCCGACTGTGCGCGCGAGGATCTCGAGATCCAGCGGATGGGTGCAGTAGTTGGGGTTCCAGGTTGGCGGGACCGAGACGTCCTTCGAGGTGATGTGGACGTTTCCGCGCGAGAAAGGATGGTTGAGCAGAGACATGATGCCGATGCAGTCGTACGGCGCATGAGACGTGAACATGTCCGTCAGAGTATCCGGGTGCGGAGTCACGGTGAGCGACCCAGGGAAACACAGGTATTGGATGGCTGGCTCGGTTTCGGTCTCGAGCAGTTCGCGGATGAGCTTGAACTCCCGTTTCTGCACGGGACTTAGCGTAGGTCCGCTAGAAAGATACTTGTCGAAGAGGGCCTTGCGGTCGGCTTGAGTCATCACACCATTGCGATCCGCGAGTGGTACGTAAGCAACGCTGGTTCCCATACCGGCTAGGGGACCTTGCTTGGTAGATGCGTATTGCTCGAAAGCGCTCTGGAATTTGGCTGGATCGCGAAGCCCGTCGGCGGACGGATACTCCTTCTTCACCGGAAATTGCTGTGAAGTCATGAGATGGTCCTGCATGTGCTCGCCGACGTTGGGATTGTCGATCAGGACGTCGATTCCAAGACTTTCAAGAAGGTCGCGGTCACCGATACCAGATAATTCTAGGAGTTGTGGTGTCCTGATGGTTCCCGCGGCTAGGATTACTTCGTTGTTGGCGGCGATAGTGCTGACTTTTCCGTCCTTGTCCTTGATTTCTACGCCAGTCGCAACTACTAGACCGTCGCGAATCTCTGTGGTGATTTTCTGCACCGTTGTCTCCATCAATACCTTGAGATTGGGCCGTCGGGCGATCTCGTCTGAGTAGTATGCGGTGACAGCTGAACTGCGAGTATTCTTGCCACTTTCAATAGTTGATGAGTTTTGGAATGCACCAATCGCCCTACCGGTTCTGGGGTCTGTCTTCATTTCGAGCCCCAGTTCAGCGAAGGTCTTGAACCAGTTCTCATTCATTATTGAGTACTGGTCATCGAAGGAGAGCTGAATGGGGCCGTTTCCCTTGAGGTCGTCCTGGTAGTAAGAGAGACCTCCTAACGTCGCACGGATAGATTCACTCGGCGGGTGTGACGTCGCAAATTTCTGGAAGTAAGGAGCAAGCTTATCGTAAGACCAGTCTTTGTTTCCCATTTTATTCCAGGTGTCTAGGTTCGTGCGCGAGGGAAACATTGCCATCATGAAATTGGTCACTGAACTGCCACCTAGAACCTTGCCGGTATCCTGCCGAAGATGGCGGCCATGCAACTCGGCCTAGTGACCAAATATTGGTAAGTACCCGGCACATTGCAAGTTCGCATAAGGTTCCGTACCTGTGGCGTTGACTTGAACGGCCAGATGAAGCGATCGTCACTGTAGGCGCCGGCAACAAGGCCGGGGGTTTCCAGAGCAGGGTCATGTCTCTTGTCGGCTCCAGCTTCAATGACCAGAACGCGAACGTCAGGGTCTTCAGTGAGGCGGGCAGCTACCACGAGACCTGACGTGCCGCCGCCAACGACGACGTAATCAAACGATTCACTCATTGTTCCTAACGGGGTATTTTAAAGGTATGTAACGATTGGCACTGATGCAAGAGACTTGCCATGATGAAAAAAAAAGAGAAAAGAGGAAGCGCAGAGGCTAAGAGAATCTACAATTTGAACGTGAAGGATGCCAGAGACGAGCCCAGCCAACGTTTACTAAGGTAAGCTGACATGGTGCCGGCAAAGCCATGAGATGCCGCATCTTCAATGCAGCCGCTGTGGTCTAAACCACAACTAGTGGATAGAAAAGGGAAAGTGTGTAGCAGCTTACTGCACCTACGTGACATCGTATGTCACCTCACCGCACAAACCAGGGATAGGAAGATGTAGATCTAGGCTAGAGGCCATACCTAGACGCTTGGTCTCTGTCTGTCTTGGTGTTCATCCCCCTATCCTCTCGGTGAATTATCCATATCATATGCCTGCTCATCTGGTGGTGGGATGCGTCCGGCAGCGTGCGGGCGCAGTTAAACCCATGCATGTCGGGAACATTGTTGTACTAAGAAGGGGGAAGGTTAGGGATCTTCAGGGTCTGTCTCTTTAAACGGACTTAGCGAGTCAGCACTGTAAGTGCGTAGTGTAACTGTTAGCATAGCCACAGGCTTAGGTCCGCATGAGGGGCAGTAGGTAGTTGAGGGATAAGCACCGTTCGAGCCAATTCGTAGTGGGCTGATAGATAACGTTGATAGAGACAGTTTTAATTGATTCGGATGGTCCGGCCCGAGTGTAAAACGAGCTGAGGGCTCCTGTTCATGATTAAAATATCCTTATCACGTAGTAAGAGGAATACAATACGAAGGGGGGATGATGAAGTCCATCAACGTATTAAATGAACATCGTATATAATTCCCACCCTACCGACTTATCTGTGAGCATTCTGAATCATTGCTGATGCAGCTCTTCGTATGCCAGCCATTTCCTTGTAAGCAACAGTCTAGGCACACCTGTAGCCCAGTCTGATTTCAAGTCTATACATACACATACATGCGTGTATATATGTGTCCTTTTGATGATAGTAACTACTCAGTAAGCATTGTTGACTACATTCAAGGCGATGCTGATCTCGGAACCCGCCGTTCTCCCCTCGATAAACCCTATTTATCTGGTTATTGTCAGACAGCGGTATTGAGAGCTCAAGAATTCAAATCGACAGAGACGTTCCTCTTCGGAATCAACAATAAGAAATGTTTGAGGGTGGTTAGTTTGATAGAAAACAGTAGTGATCCAGCACATGTCCTCTCACTCGGGATTTATTATATCATTCCACCCAGGGTTATAGAAAAAGAAGGGAGGTAAACATCTTTTTCTTTCCAAGGCAAATTCAATATATGAGCAACGTAATCTAAATACCAGTTTCTCCGCGTCAAGACATGAAGTAATTCGTCAACCTTGAAATTCCGATCTACTGGCTTTCAACCAATTTTCAAACTTCAACAACGTAGCGTTATGAAGCTAGCACAGCTATTGTTGTTTTTGAGTATAGTCTTTCAAGCTTCGTCTATTTACTTATACATAAAGATCTCTCACAGTTCTCCAATAGGGCATTTTGAAAGAAATACTTACCGACCGTGGTCATTGAACTTACACGGGGAAATGGTCGGATTTAGGACTGACGGGAGTTCGGCGTTACCGGCCGACTGAGCACCTGTCGGACCCTTCCAAACACCGTCCCGCACAAGTTGCATCACCGTGCAGGCCGATGCTAGCTCTTTACCAGCTTTCCAAAATTTTGCGCAGAGCTCTCAGTCATTGGTAGCAGCAAACCTCATCATCGGGTCACCACCCATAGTGTACTCTACCACCTAGCTACAGCCGGACCTGTACGATACACCAACCTCCGTTGCTGAATCCTTATGAATTAATTTTCTGGGTATTACCGAGCTTCACTACCGGCTTCAATCCTGGGCGCTTTTTTTTCTGTGGTCACGCGCTTATCTTACCCTTACGCATGCGTTGAAGTCGCTGTCGACAAATCCTCGCTTTTTACCGAGTCTTTCCACTGCCCGACGATAATTTGCGACCCGCGATCCGGGTCATTTAAAGGAAACGGGGAGGAGAAAAACGATGATACGGACCTACCTTAGGACTCTGCGCCCGCTGCTGCAACCATCCGGCAATGCCGTTGGTTTACAGAATCCCCTCGGGTTAGAAGCGCAGTCTTTGCGACGAGCGTTTTCTTCGATATCGCAGCCGGGATTAAGGATCCCGATATCGAGGAGCATCCAGAGGATCAATTATAGACCGAGAATTTCCAACTCGATTAACAAGCCGTACCAATCCCCGCTACGAACGAACAAGCGATCATTCCACAAGAGCTCACGGCTACGAGATTCGAAACCCGACCCGAGCAAGGCGGATGCACAAGAGCCACAGAGCTTGTCGGCGAGGCTCAAGAAACTATCAAGAGAATATGGTTGGGCTGCTGTGGGTGTATATCTTGGGCTCAGCGTCCTGGACTTCCCGTTCTGTTTCCTATTGGTTCGCGTAGTTGGCACGGACAGGATAGGTGAGAATGTAAGCTGTTAATAAAGGAGCCGCTGCTGACTCAGATAAGGCGAACTTGAACATTGGGTGGTATCACACGTCAAGAGGATTATACCTGAGTCAATCCGTAACAGATATAAGGAATACAAGGCCGCGCTAAAGGAGGCCAGGCAAGGACAGTCCGACGGTGATGCGCAGGTTGAGGTATCCGGCTGGGGTGTCGAGCAGGCCGAAGAGAGGAACAAAACAGAAGCCAGTAGGTTACCTTCTCGATTTAGCTCATGAAAGCAGCATAACTGATGGTCATACTAGGTCTTGGCACTCAGCTAGCTCTTGCCTACGCCATCCATAAGAGCTTCATTTTCATTAGAGTTCCCTTGACGGCTGCTGTGACGCCTAAGGTGGTCAAGGTGCTGAGATCCTGGGGATGGGATATCGGAAAGCGACGAGCCAAGCGGTGATTTGCTTACCGATACGCGGCGCAAGGTTCACATCACTCCCTTCTACTAATCATTTATAACAGCATTTACGTGGCTTGATGATGAGTCATAACTATGTACTATAATATGCATCTATAGATTCCATCGGGCGGTGTATAAAAGTTAGAGCTATTCACCCTTATCTCAAGATATTCGTCGCCTCTTAGTGTCCAATAGGCAACTGTGTACTACACTGTCAGACAGTTTGTGTACAGTTCAAGTTGATCATTCTAGCATGATTGTTCTGCATATCGAGCTCCAAAACAGGTAAAGTCGATATTATGTCGAGAAGTCTTAAATCTCTGCGCGCTGGACTATCGATAGGGAGCCGTGAAAGTTGACGCGGGTCAAATCCCGCAGCAGGGAATACCGTTGCCTTGACTATGGTTCTAGCTCACGAAGATCAGGTAATCTAGACCGATGGATGCAGCATATTACGTTGGGCTTGATATCCCTGGGGAGATTCTGGAAATTTCCTTGTGAGTTACCATTGCTATAGGTAGGTGGATGACTTGACTGTAGAGATGAAAACATGGAATTTGCAACACCGAGTACTATTATTGCGCATTCAGAGCCTCCATATTCCCCGGCCAGCAGCATGCGTACTGTGGTCAATGCTGTGCCGAAGTTTCTAGACTTGAGAAACATCTTGCTTTCAAGTCAGGTGATATCCGAAACATGAAGCCGTTATCGAAGTTATCGAGGATTTTGATTCCTAGCTTTCCGGCCTAGCAGTACCTGGCATCCCGAGACAGAGTCGGTGAAGAGATCGACTTCAGCAAATCCGGTACTAATAACATCCGGTATGCTCTAAAATCGATCAGATGCCTTCAAGCTCTGAATCATCTAGCATCTACGATACCAAACCGGGGGGCGGCACGTGTCATGATGCTCGATTAGGACCGCCGATATAGGAGCCCCGGGCGGAATTCTAGCTCTTGGTTATCTAATGCACCAAACAAGACCCCTTTTTTGGCAGCGAAGGAGGTGTTCGTCAGCTGTCCATGACAAAGGTTCTAGGTGCTGGGAGAGGGGAATTCCCCGCATTAGCCCTTGCCCTCTTCAGCTTAGTCTAGGGATTCTACCGCAGAAGCTGGGGAAGTGGGCCTAAATGTCTGCAAGGGTAGCACAGTAATACGCACTTTGTAGCATGGATAAGGTGTCACTGGGTGAATGACTTTGCAGAATATGCTTTGTGTTCTTTCAAAGGGGACGATAGAATACAGTAATCCGTTATTTTATACAAATAAAGAATACATAATGGGCCAAATACAGTATGAGGGACGGAAGAGAGGAGTCACAAACAGTGGATGAGCTCGGGAGGCCATTGGAGCTTAAAGTGTGCTGGTCAATTCACCGTAATTGCTGCGAAAACCGCTCCCCAATCCAAGCTATGATGTAATAGTGGACGGGCCGACTGCGCAGTTTCTCCAATTCATTCACAGTGCCTGAGTGCACTGTCGAAAATGACGAAGCGGAAAAATCGGAGGAAGGCTATCATACATGAGACATATCGGGACTAATCAAAATATTCAAGGCTATTTGCTGGTGTGTTAGCGGATCTCGAAGGCTCTGGAAAGACTCGGATGGGGCAGTAGGCCGAGCTGCACTGCTGAGGTCTGCTGAGGGGTTGCAGAGTCACGCGACAATCTCGCCATTCCTTTATGGCCTTGCCCCAAAGCGCCCCAAGGCACCCCAAAGCATCGTGCGACAATCCAAACTGGCGCCGTCACAGGGTGTAACGATCAGCACATATCGCTATGGAAGGTACCAAGGAGGTACGGCCCTGACTTGAGCAGCCGCTGTATGCACCTAGGTACTGACTTGTTCCTACCTGCATGGTCATGTCTATCGGTACAGTCGATTGCGTGAGACAGTGTACTGTGCTGATTTGTACTGTGCCAATTGTCAGGTAATTCTAGGTACCTAGGTAGAGATGCAGGCCTGTAGCTTCCCGCCCATGATTTATCACCTTGGAGCTCTTACGATGCCTCCTTATTTGTAGGTAGTGGGTAGTAGTAGTAGTATTACTCCTTAACGTATTGCCCTGCCTCACCGAGACTGCTCAGTAGTATTTGAATCGTGCAACTCCCACGTCTATTTATTCTCACCTGGATCCTACCCAACATTACACCTCAGGCAAACAAATCAACAACCAATATCATCTGCATACCCACCTAGGTACCTACGCATATACTACATATAGATCACCCCCAACCGGAATCGCAAGATCAGCAAGCAATCGAACTCGTATCAATTGTTGCAACCCTTCTGCCTCCACTACAACTTGTTACTACTGTACAACCACCACAGACAGATACACAACGTTTGGATTGGATCGACACTATCTCTCCACACCCGCCATTCATCCAATTACCATCGATCTTCACCCGTCCTCCTTATATTCACCCCCTCGATCCCCTACCACACTTACACGCGGATCTCTCACTACGTCTCCTACCTAACTTAGTACATCTGGCACTTGACCTGACTCCCATCTCTTCCCCTCACATCCAACCTTTGTTCTCCATCATCCATCAAGCTGTCTTCTCTCTCTCATCCATCTATTACAACCGACTTTAAACCAATCCCGCTCTCTCAACATCATCCATCATCCATCATCCATCGTCAAGTCCTCACTATCATCCGTAACCTTCATCTCATCATCATCAACGTTCCGCCTCGAACTTACTTGCCTTTATAAACACTATCCAAGAGTACGTGGAATACTTCCCCTAACTGCACGCTGACGTCTACTTCGGCTTCCCTTTGCCATTGATTAACTCTTGATAACATATTGGGACCTCGCTATTTCAACAACAAACTCAATGCTAACATGTCATCGATGGTTTCGCAGTGACTCGATCTCACAAGTTCAACGACAAGGACCATGCCGGTCTCGCTGAGGGTACCGTCCTTCCTCATGACAACCTTCCCAAGTTCTTCGCCAAGCACGGCTTCGAGGGTGCCGACCCCAAGAAGACGAAGAAGAATGGCGCCGGCAAGGGCAATTGGTAAGCATATCACATATCTTTTTTTTTTTTTTTTTTTAGTATCGGCTTATATCTAACCGTCTTAGGGGTAATATGGGTGAGGAAGTCGTCGACGAGCAATTCAACTTCAACTTTGTCAACGCCCGCCGTCGCTCCAATAGTAGTGGCTTCTCCACCCACCCTGAAACCTTCAAGACCAAGTTCGAGTTCAACGAACCTGAGCCCGTCTTCGAGGAGAGTGTTCACGGCCCCGTCGCCGAGGACGAGAACATCCTGACCAAGACCGAGACGTCCTCGAGCGAGTCTAGCTCTGTCGACGATAAGCACCGCAAGAGCATGTAAGGGAACACATAACGTCTTTCTTGGCTTTGGCAGCCTGTCGACACATGGCGGCTTTCAATGCCATTTGCATCGAGCAGCTTTCGCTTGTGCATGTATCGTCAATGTATAAAATCAACAAACAAAGTAGTAAAAGTCGAAAACTACAATCTAATTTAATATCGTGGATCACGGGGAAACCCATGCCATGATAACGATGATGATGACGACAAGGGAATGAGGGACTGGGTCGGTATTGGAAGTTGCGACGTTGAAATCGTCAATGTCCTACCATAGGTGTTATGGTGATTGCTATGGGCATTGAACGCCGATGTATGATTAGAAATTCGTCTCATCTCCGGATCTCAAATGTGGGGATCCTAATTGACTTATACTACTGTACGCGATCTTTCCTATCATGCAAGTGATGACTTTGTTCCCTACGTTACCAAAATCCTGATGTTGTACGGGAGCCTACGCGCAGACGGGAGGTCACGTATGCAAGGACCCACGAACTACATCATGCCTTCGTATCCGTCTTCATCATATTATAGGTATGAAGCCGTATTGCAGAGGTTTCGGGTAATAGGACATTGGCCAGGCCACCCCAAAAAAGGTGTCTGAGGCCGTAGAAATGCTGTATATAGAGACTGACTGACTGCCAGGTGGCTAAGGGAGTCTTCTGGATATCAAGCGGTCTATGCGCTCATAGCGTATCATTCTCCAAGCCCTGTGTTCGGCGCTTGTGATACTTGACTGAAGTTGTAAGTATAGATAGACGCTAAGTGTACATCTTCTCTCATGTTAATCTGTGTTGAATTTGCGACATTATATACAAGCTACAATTATGATAGAGTATACATGGCTTGAAAGACAATTGTACCCTTTCCTGGCTGGCATTGATTCGGTACTCCGTGTCATTCGTTATTATTACATTGTTTTCTTGTTCGTGCGGCACATAAAGTACAAGCGCTAGGCTAAAGGGGCATAGAAGTTCGTCCTCAACTTGAACTGATGATGAAATTGTGCAGCGCCTGGCGCGCGGGCTTCGCCTTCTCCCCTTCTACCTTGAGGCTTAGGATGCGATGATGTCCTAGATATAGAGAATCGTCGTGTTGTTCTCTCGAGGTCGACGAGGAAGAAAAGGACCAGGAAGAAGACGAGGAAGAGAGAGAGGAGAAATCGGGCTCCCAGAATACGAGATTCATGCTTGATAGTCGGGTGCTGTTGGCGTCTTGCTCGGCCTGCTGTTGATTCTCGGTTTTTTCTTCGAACGGGATCAGATACTGCCGCACGAAACGAGATGCTTTTGCTCCTTGTTCGATGCTTTGCTTGTTGGCGGTGTGGTTGTCGCCGGGAAATGCGAGCATGCCAGGTATGCCAACGTGCGACGGCGACAGCGACGACGGTAGCGATAAATCTGTCGTTATTGGCTCCTTTGCTATCTCTTCGAGGATAATCCGCTTCTGCCTCCCCTGGCGATCGCGCGAGAGGAACCAGAGGGGTCCTATCGCCGCCTGACGACGCGCAAGAGTCCCCAGTGTCGCGGTCACGACTCGTCCTCCTTCCGTCACCTCCGAGTCGCGCGCCTGGAGGATAGACACGGTAATCTGGCGGTCGCCCTTCGTGATCTTGGGCGCGTAAGTCAGCTCCGCCTGATTCCGCTCCCGTTCAGGGTTATTCACGGGTTTGTGCGGCGGCACGTGCAGACGTGCCCGGAGCCCATCGATCAGCATCCGCGTCGCCACGGGCGTCACGAGGGCCTGCAGCGCGGCCACCGTGGTGCAGGACGGCGGGATGCGGAGGGGCGGCGCAGTCTGCGCGAGGACCACGCCGTGATCGTAGGCTGAGGGGTCGAGAGTCTGCAGTGATACCCCTGTTGCTGCGCGGCCCGCGAGGAGGGCGTGTTGGAGCGGCGCGGGACCGCGGAGGTCCGGGAGGAGAGAGGGATGTAGATTGAGGCCGCCGTATTTGGCTGTGAGGAGGATACGGCGGGGTACGAAGAGGCCGAAGGATACGGCTATTATGAGGTTTATTTTTGAGGGCATCTGGAGTTTTTTCGTTAGATGCTGGTTGTCTGTATAGGGTGTGCTTATATGAGTGGAAGCTGTAGAAAGCGGGATAGATGATTAGGCCAATAGGATTAGATGTATGTCTGGCGCTGTGACTTACACTCCATCCTGTGAAGGAGTCTCTCTCGTGGATTTCGAGACCGAGATTCTGTGCTAGACTTCGGACTGGTGCTATGCGGGTCGCAAGGCATTAGTGATAGGTTCGATATACAACGGGTGAACAGATGAAGATATTACAGAATGAGTAAGTTAGTTGGACTTTCAATACTCAAGGAAGGAAAGCACCAAGTGTGAAAGGGAAATCCAGTAGGACATTGCGAGAATAATGTACTTACAATCCCGCACAACCTTGTACCCACGACCAGTCCGCTTGCCTGGACGTACGAGGACCTCGATGGACCGGATGAGATCGGGGTTTCGGACACGCTCATCGTAAAGTGCTTGTAGTGAAGCGCAGCTGAAGTCGTCGGATCCGCAGAAGAGGATGTGTAGAGGGTCTGATTTCTTCTTTGTTATAGTCGAATATCGTCGGCCCCGATGAAGGAATGCTGTTGGTATCTTATGCTCATGTTGATGACCTTTCGTGGTGTATTGATGGTTATGGCGGATGAGATAGCCCGCTATGTGACATGGTGTTGTATGTTTTGATGAGCGAGACGAGCACAGTAGCATAAGAGACCTTGTCCTCGATTGTAAGGAGCCGAAGAGTCTGTTCATCATGCAGGCGGCTCTTTGTGGAGACGGAACTTCACCGATTCCAAGTCCTTCGTCCTCTCATAAGGCAAGCCAAGCTCACTCTCATCGATATTTTGAGATGTGCTGCGAGAATAGGTGCTGCGGCCTTTTCATAGACACACCGACTGGTAGTGAGATGCAATGGTAGTATATTATAATCAAAAGGTCTATATACATCGTTAGAATGACGCTCATAGTCAATGAAGGCGTAATGTTGGCAGTAAGTAGTCTCAGGCCCTTTGGTTGACCTACCTTCGATTTTATGCCCATGATCTCTCACCTACCTACTTCTCTATAATGACTCCTCAAATTCTGGAGTTAGGGTGGTTCGTATGCTTCATCAGAATGTAGCATGAATCTAGAAGTATCAATTATTTTCTCTTGATCAAAATAAAAAGTACCTATGGCTTTGCAGGCCGTCGCTTCATCATCATATTGCATGAGCGCTTTGTGGCGGCGGCAGAATGTGGCTGGTTAACTTAGGTGGCTGTCTTATCTTATCGCTAAGATACAGGATCTCGCAGCCCTAGGCAACCCCTTTACACACCTTTACTGATTCAACTCTACAAAAACTGCTGCCTATTTTCTGTAATCTCTTTCGTCAACATCGGCGTTTTAACCGAGCTGAATTGTATCCTCGCCTGCTTCATGATATCAGTAATTTAGTGTTGAAGGAAGGTCATCCTTTCCCCTGCAACCTATGTCGAGACCCACGGTCGGTAACGAGCTTCCGGATCTCGGAACTCCTGAGACCAATGCCATTCACGAGATATGCGTACGATAGATTAAAACATTTAGAAACTTACTATTACGCTAAGCTCGTCAAAAGACACTTCACATATTGGGAAGGGATTGTCACCTAGAGGCCTCCACCCTCTCAGCTCGTTCCTGACTAGCCTTACGCATGGCGAGAGGCTTCAAGAGTTCTCAAGTTGTCAAACTCAGACTAACAGATGACCGCAATTAGTCTTACGTCAGTCAAGAAGATGCGACCCAAACGAAATCGTAAATACTTTGAGCTCGCATCTGTTTACACATATGTGCTGTCTTAGTCATGTACGGAGTACATGATTGATCTGAGGGGTGGGTTGTTGATGTTCTCGTAAATATCTTGCGCATCGATCTTTACGAGGTCCTCTCCTACGCTCCACAAGAATGAGTTGATCAAAGCGTAGCTTTAGTTCACTCGGTAGTTGACCAGGTGCCTCACAGTCAGCTCAGCACAGACCTCGATTGTGACGAGATTCAGTCGAGCGCCAGTCACGTAAATTTTGTACATGTTTAATGCATTAGTTAATCTGCATTCACTATTAGCGGGTCCTCGGACTCGCTTTCGAGATGACGGTATAGTGCTGGATTAAACACGATGATAGAGTGCCGTTGATGAGAGCGGATTCCTGCCCCGTAACCAACCGGGGCACCGGAAAAGTCGCCGTCGCATCATCATCCCTGTTAAATATACAAGATGTCTGGTATTTGTTAATATGACCCATTTACAGTCACGACTGTGCTTCCCTGCGACAAGGGCCACTGGTTCTGTGAATATAAAACTGTCTACCATGGCCTGCATATAGTTCATCCGCACTTATACTACACTTCTCATCACTCGTCCATCCTCATACCTAGCAACAAACCCAAAGCTCGAAGATATTCACATCAACTTAGCCATGTACAATACGAAGGTTCTCCTCTTCGTAGCCGCCTTCACGGGTGCCTCCATGGCTCAGACCAGCACTCCATTTCCTGCCCCTGATTGTGCGAGCTCCATCAGTGCCCTCGTCGCGGCAGCTCCAACGATCCCTCCGGATTTCATCCCAGCCTTCGAGGCTCTCGCTCCCAATGGCGACACTGCTTCCCTGAACCTCCTAGGAAGCCCGTCGTCATACGTGGCCGGGATCTGCAGTTTCGCCAATGCATTGCCTGCGTCGAAGTTGTCTGAGTTCGGAAAATGGGGCTCCTCACTCCTTGAGTTCGTCGCCACCGAGACCGCCTCGTATGACGGCGTCGTCACGAAGTGCGTGGCCATAGGAGCAGAGGGTGCTGCTATAACCAGCTACATCCACTCTATTGCTAGCCATCCGGGTGAGCTGTGCAAAATCACGCGTTCTCCTTCCAACGGCACCGCTACTGTCACCTCCTCTTACCCAACCGCTACGGGCAACGGCACTAGCAGCCCTACTTCGTCAATTCCAGTAGCCGGTGCTGCCAGGCACACCGGTGTCCTCGCCGGCGCCGCTGCGCTCGGCGGTCTCGTCGGTGCCGTGGCCCTTCTATAAGCTTCAAATAATTGAGCAAGCAAGATACAAGGACGCTTTACACAGTCTTGCAGTTCCACAACACTGACGACAAGAAGTGGGCAACCTGATTAGTCTTGGCCCCTGTCCTAAGCCGGGTCCATGATGGATGAAGAGAACTGTCTGACTGTTCTTAGCTATACCGTCTGGCTCATACACTTATGCCGCAAGTCTTGGAGCCAAAATTCGATTCAAACCTAGATGTCCTAATGATAAATTAATAATAGACTTGAAATTCAGTACCTTACGTCTTTAGAAAGCTTGTCTAAATGCGATAGGAATCCTGAGGCTTTGCCGGTGATAGCTATCGGCCAACTTGCTGGCCTGGTGGCTACATATTAGTCATACATATCACGGGGACACCGTTGAACGAGAAAAGAGAATGCCGAAATTTTTAAAGTCAGCATCTACCAATAAGTGGTGCAGTCCCGTGTAACCACACCACTGTGACTGTTCAGCGATGACATGCCGCATAGGTGTGAATTTTTCATGAAGATCTTTCATTAGCCTTCTAATAAGGTAATTTTATTCAGCTGAAGTAATACATCCAACTGCTCTTGGGCCTCAATGGGATGTCCGGTGTCGAATACACCTCCGTTTTCAAATTAGGCTCCGAGCTCTCCCGATGTTGACACTGATCTGTCTGCTCATTAGCATATCGCTACGGCAATCAGAGACACGAGTGCGTAAGGTTGCGAGTAGTCGCTCTTTACTACTCTATATGCAAACAGAGGTCCCGTTATTTAGTTTCGCTAGAAAGGTCTCATCGATAGGTTGTAAAGATGCAAAGAACTAGGGCAGGAATCCAATGTATCCTTATTAAGTGAGCCAAGCAGCATATCTCAATGGTTTTCAAGCTCACTTTTGTCTACTAAAAGAAACGTACTAGTTCATGGTATCGAGAATTTGGAAGTTCAATTGTAATTTGGGCTCGTAGCGTTCCACAGGACCCCGCAGGCACACGGGAGGCCACATATACTAGGTCTTGTGAAATGCAATACATCTTCGTATTCGTACTCTCGTTCGTAGTTATGAGAGCGTACGGCATAAGCTTCGGCCAAGAAATGGATGAAGCTATCTCGACATCCGAGACGAGCACCAAACGCCGAAGGGAAGGGCTCAAGGCCCACGAGAATGCCGTACGTATAGGCTGCCATTTAAGAGACTCTAAGAGACTTCGGGATGGTTGAGGGCCTGTGCGATCATGAAATATTATTCTCATATCAAATCATTTCTCCAAGCTCTGTGTTTAGACCTTGTGATATCAGATACGAATGCTGGAACACAAATCCTCGCGTTCTATCGGGGAGGAGAATCACTTGATGCTTTGAACTCGGAAACCACCCCCTTCCTAGTGTGCAATAGATAATACACAGGCTTCACTAGAATAAAAGCTTCTGACATTTTCAGTCATGTTTTACGATTGCCGCGGTTTAAGGCCCCAATATGCCAAACGCCTAACCCGCACTTGGACGTATGTCTCGCATATCCCGCAGTGTTTTAGGTGTCATGTTTCATACAATAAATCTTGTGTAAGTGGCGTCTTTGTGATTGAAAGATTTGGAGAGCTGTCTCTTATGTCAAAGCGCCATTTTGTCGGGAATGGCTTGATAGGGTGCAGTTTGAGGAGTCTTCTATTACTCGATGAAGAACGCCACAATTGTGACGTACCATCCTCGTGTTCGTGATATTGGGAAGCTCCTGCGATCTAACTGGTTTTACCTATTCATTTGGCGCCGGTGTCACCCTCGTTGCTGATCCCTATACCGTCTCAGCTCTTAGTTATTCCGAATCGGCTAAGCCGCGACTAATAGCAATGGTATGCTCTCAATGATTGACTTCGCAGGTAGCATTTGTACGCAGTCGGTGACCAGCTACGAGGTCAGTGGCCAGCTACACGGCCGCTTGTAGACCCAAACTGGATTTCTGAGTCAATCTTTGATTCAATCTCCGGGGATTGTATGTGAAACCTTGCAGAGCTGGGTGGAGAAGCAAAGGTATAAAGACACTATACTCTTCCTGCGTTAGATATTGAATGCAGTAAGGTTATAAGAATTCATCTCCTCAATTTTACACAGAAAGCTCTGAGTATCTAAGGCTTTATCATCTTAGCAGTGTCACCAAATGGCCGCTAAACCTACCGTCCAGTACCGGCAAGGCCAGTTCAACCGTATCGGAGGTTGGCTGCCCGAAAACCCTAGGGTTCATATTGAATGGACTCGTAGACTGATTTCGGAGTTGAAGGAGAGGCGCAAGCGCCGAAGGGGGGCCGAGTATCGTGACGAGTCAATCCAAGAATTTGACCGGCTCGTCAAAAGCAATCCGAGATATCGGATGCTGGCCGCGGCCATGCTCGATGAAATTCCTAACAAGGAACCATACTTGACCGATCCAGTGGGGACAGCTACTATCAAAGACTACGAAGAGCTGCTAGATGCGTTCGATCTCATCGTGAAAACCAAGGCGCCCCAATGGAGCGGGACCGAATATGAAGTCGGTCTGATCGGGTTCCCTTTCAACGCTATTCTTGACTGGCCCATGGCTACCCCAAGCGGGTATGCGTTTTTCCTCAAGCCCGAGATCAACGAAAAGCTCAAAGCTATCCTCAATACTTGGAGGACGGATATCCTTTCGACGGGCAAATCTTTATACGTCATTACCACGGAGAGTAACGGGTGGCTGAGTGAGCAGGCACTGAAAGCCATCGAGGATGACACCAATATCGATGGTCAAGGTCTCAAGTTCACCGAGCTCTTCAAATGCGACCCTGTCAATGATCCAGCCCATTGGGGATTCACGTCATGGGATGATTTCTTTGTCAGAAGATTCAAGGATATGAATGCTCTTCGACCGGTTCACTTCCCAGATGACAAGAAATGGATTGTGAACTCTTGCGAATCCAAGCCATTTTCTCGTCAAACAAAGGTGAAGGAGTACGACAGCTTCTGGCTGAAAGGTCAGCCGTACTCGATAGCCGAGATGCTGAACTACGAACAAGAGTACACCAACAAATTTGTGGGCGGGACTGTTTATCAGGCCTTTCTAAGCGCGACGTCGTACCATCGTTGGAACTCGCCTGTCGCGGGGGACGTCGTGTACGCCACGGTCATTGATGGCACCTATTTCTCGGAGCCGACGATAACTGGCTTCAGTAACCCCGACGGTCCCGACGTAGCTGCTCCAGATCTAGCCCAGGGCTATATTTGCCATGTCGCCACACGTGCAGTATTCATCATCGACACCCATGACCCGGTGGTTGGTTTGGTGGGAGCCGTTTATGTGGGAATGGCAGATGTGTCAACTTGCGAGATTGGTGAGAAATTCAGAGGGATGCTTCCGGTAGCTGTTGACAAAGGGGAGGAGATCGGAATGTTCCATCATGGTGGCTCAACTCATTGTCTGTTGTTTGAAAAGAAGGTAAAGCTTGCCTGGGTCAGTGAAGCGAGCCCTGAGACTTCCACGAGTAACATCCCTATCCGATCTGCTCTGGCCTACGCCTATGGCTCTGCCTAAGTAGTACTGACGACGAAGCTAGATGATAATGGAGAATGTCGTCTCGTAGTTTCGCTGCAGTGATCTATATACGATCACTAAGTCGCCCACATGGTGTGGCCTTTGTATTTGAGTGCTATTAGGCTAACTAGGCCGTGAAAAGGCTGCCGATAGCCTTTCGATGGCCTCATAGACTTTCCGTCGCCGGTTCGCCGATGACCCCGGGTCTTCCAGCAAGGTAATGGGACCATCATCACGCAAAAAATCCGCAATCCGATCTTCCCTGAGGCTCTTGAGCGCCCTAGAATCGCGTGTACGTGATACCTCACTAAGAGCTTTTAGTAAATGTGTTGTAAAGGTCTGGGTGGTTAGAGTCTGGACTATCTTACCTGAAGTATGCGGTATTCACAGAATCACCATCAAAATTTATCGTTCCAGAGGAACAAACACCTTTTGCTTCAGACATTTCTTCCTCGATATCCTCGGCACCTTCAGTATCATTTGCAGCAGCTTCGGCATTGCTAGTAGGCCTTTCCGATCTGACTGCTGTCTCGGAAAGCACGACATCGCCCCCGGTTCTTTGGCCAGACTGTGTATCGCTAATAGGTATCTTTAATAGAGGTGGCAGCGCCGACCGTACAAGTTTACTACCTTGAGATTGGGAGCTGATGGAAGTTACCCAAGTGTTGATGCTCGAAATACCATCGCGACTTGTGGTATTTGCAGCCGATTGCGCGGTTGGAATTGCAGGGGAGTCGTCTGTTATGCGCGTTGATAATTTGCGTATATCCTCGGCGCTTGGAAGTTTGACCGTGCTAACTCTTGGGAGTTTCTTCATATCATCGAGAGTGGTGTGAATCGGAACGACCATGCCGTCTCCATTTGCCAGACCAGCAACGATATGCCCGTAAACTTGCCTCTGGCTTAGCTCGACAACCCATGATCCCGAGTCTCCTTGTTGGAGGGCTGTGACATTGATTGTTAGCATGCACCAGAACAAGGATCGATAGCACTTACCAAACCCCTGGCTAGGCGACAGAGTCAAGGTGTTCACAAAATCGATGCTGGGACTAATCAGCATTAATGCGCTGCGCGTTTTCAAGGCCGCTGGCTTGTAACCATTCGCTGACATCAGTATAACTTCTATTCTGTCAAATTGAGTATCGGGGGGCACCTCAACAATATCAAGTAGTTCTTTGGAGGCTTTCTCTTTTCCGAAAGTGATCTTCGACTTGTCGATCCGATTTGGCAGGCGTAGATCAGGAGGTACACGCACAAGAGTATAGTCTAGGTTGACAATATCTTCGCAGTACTCTGACTCATACAAATCCCTTGAGAGAATTCTTTGGGCCGTGCTAAGATTAAAGGGTGGGGGCGTTGAGATGCTGAGGCTGTCGAGTTCTGATCCGGAGGGGTCTGGCTCTGATATCGGAGAATCATCTTCTGTATCGGAACCTGTGTTGCTTTGCGATGCTTCATCGCGTCCAGGCAGGAGCTGTGTTTGTAAATGCCCGGCAGTCATACCATAAACTATTCCATCTACTAGCACATTGCCCCCAATGGTCGCCCAAGTTGATGAAGCACCCAGCGTGGCGGCAATTGGAAGTCCACAAGCGGTGGCGAAAACTTCATTCTCGAGAGGAGCGGTCCAAAAGGACAGATCGCCATCGAGAGGGACGGACTGGATTGGCCTCGTATCGACCCCGTTGTTCAGAAGTCTCGGTGGCTTCATTACGAAGTGTAGGGGAAAGTCCGTATTAGATGACTTCATAGTTTCCTGGATGTGACTTTGTTTGAAGAAGCCGTTGATCTTCTTTGCCAGCTTCTTTTCGCTATAGAAAACACTCATTGGTACAACCTCCTCCTCCGACCTTCCTACCATGTACACCTCCCACATAACAGCATACTGGAAAGATTCGAGTTTTATGTGCGCTGCTAGCCCGGACTTGAAGAGATTCTGCAATTCCTCAAACCGTCGACGAGCATCATCAGGTACAGGTAACTCCTTGAATACCTCAAGAGGTTGCCTCTGATGGAACCTCTCAACGCCATTGGTCTTGATCTTCTGTAGTAGCTGTGGGAAACTCCTAGGGCTGTTGATTCCGGAGGATTGAGTATTTTGAGTTGACGTTGCAGGCGAACGGGGTATCTCTGCTTCTTCGAGAGCTGGACAACCATTCGAAAGAGCAGCAGTCTGACTAGAGGCGGAGAAGCTCTGGTTTCCATACGATGCTGGCCCATTCAAGTTGGAGAGGCTTGGTTTCGGTGCGGCTGATATAGCCGGAACGTGTATTGATTTCAGCCGCTTTGCTAATCTGGTAATAGCTTGGGAAGGCGCTCCAGTGGGTTGATTGATAGCCTCCTCATTATCAAAGGCCATCACTCTGCAAGATACCTGTACTCGCCATAAATGGTGGAAATAATTGTGTGGACGTCCGAAGTTGGTGGGAATGTCTATATAGCGTGGAGCTCAATTGAAGCTGACAGGCACTGCCCCTTTTAAATGCAACCCCATGTCGGTCTGCACGTGACAATAGCACTACGGCATGGTGATTGCTTTTTCCTTTTGAAGCTGCGTGGTATGATGTTCAATGCAAAGCACACTACACATGTGACCGAGATGCGCTCTCATTGCGTATTCATATACAGGTAGAGCCTTCTCTCACAATCGTGGAATCGCCACATTAATTACATTCGCATAATGGAAGTAGAAAAAAGAAACATTATCAAGCTAGGGGGAAAATTCTGGGGGTGGAATCTCTGTGTTCGTTGCCGTGCTGACCAAGAATGTCAAAGTCCGAGGTGTCCTGGCCAACGGCATCGCAGGATACAGAGATACTATCAGTTCTGTGAAGCTATACGTGAGCTAATCTCAATTGAATTCGGTACCTTAGGGAAGCCTCGGGAGCAAGTTTGTTTGTTCTTCGCACCAAGTGGTCTTAAAACATATCCTAAGGCTTACGAAACCCTGGCAAATTTGCCATGAAAAATGTTCGCTAACTACTCGATTGTCAGTGCGCCCTGATCCGCTAGATGAGTCACTCAGTGCCAGATTTATAGACGAGAACGATCCTCATCTACAGGTGATGCTCAATATAAAATCCAATCCCGACTTGAGCCGTCAAGACTTAAGAGCCATCGTATGGGGAACCAACAGCAATGTCTCGCTCCCGGTAATGTTGGCAACCATAGATCGTGCAGTTAGAACTATGTTGATGATCGATTGCGCACCTTCATACCAACTCACTGGGCGTCTCGAGGAGGGCCAATTGAGGCTTCCTTGGGGCGATGGTCTCCCATTGTCTAAGTTTCTCGAAGAGGTCTTCCCAAAGAATCAGCACCGCGTGTTAAGCACCACGAACAACCCTCGATTCACGAAGTTCAAAAGCGAGCTAAGGGCCGATAGACTTAAGAAAAGGCTAGGTGTCACTTTCCGAGGCACAAGCGACTTGCGGAATCATCTCCGACTGAGCTACACGTCACATGGGATAATCCTGAACATCTACCATCACGTGGGATTCCTCAAGGAGCAGTTGATTTTGACGAAGACGACACCATGTGGCGCAAGCTTTGCACAATCAATCAAAGTGTATGAATACTGCTAATTAAACACTCTGAAGTATCCTTTCTAATTGCTCACAAAACAATAGCTGCGGGGCGCTCCCCAGACAACTGATGTTGGAAACAATTGATTCTCTGCAGGGTATCCTCTTCCCCGTGGCGAGTAAAAAGGCAAGGAAGTTACTAGATAGACTAGTGGCAGCCGAACAGTGGGATCCTGAGATAAGAATATACGAGTTCGGCACGATACGGAACCGCGAAGAGGACAATATCCCCTATTTCTACCTTGCCGACCGTCTTTCCGAACTGCACAATGGATTGGAACACCCTCCACCACGGGGCTGGCTCGAGAGGCAGATAGAGCGACGCACGGCAGATAGATATATGATGATGGCGACTTTGGCAGGCGTGGCATTTGCCGTATTACTCGGTATATTCTCACTGATCATCAGCTCTTATCAGACCTGGATTTCATACCAGGCGTGGCAGCATCCCGTTAGTGGGAGCGGGCCATGAACTAGGATTTGGTGGTATGAAAAGCCGCTGGATCATAGTTATATTTATTTAAGCAGCTTCATTTACGACTTAGCTCATACCGGTAGGATGGCAGAAGTTGCAATCCAAAGTCAGCCAAGCCCAAATCACCGAAACCACCCACCAACACAACCTGTCACACAGATCAGCTCAAAAACACTTCGACCATGTCCCACGATTCAGTATGGGTAAGTCGCCCTCATAACTACGCAAAGGGCTTGCGCCAGTGGTATGATCCCGAAACTACTTCTGCTAAGACTAGATGTTCCCAGTCTCATCTACAGTCATCGCGCAGGCCTTGTTCAAATGTACGGCTTGAATCTTTGCCAGCAATGCTTTCGTGACGAAGCGGGGTGTATGGGATTTGTCAAGATTAGTTCAGTTTGCCTCTAACCTGTGGTAGTGTCTGAGATGTATAGCACCAAATGATTGCCTGTCGCTCATTATGTCACTGTTCCTGCTGCCCTCTGTCTTTCGAAGGAACGCGTGAAATAGCAATAGAGTTAAAGAGTCTACTAGAAAAGGTTATGTCAGGGGCAAACAAGGAGCGGTTATAAGGCTGGGCTACTGTACCGAGACTATGAGCCAATTACTAGCTAACATTAAGTTTATTAACTTATCTAAGAATCCTGGTCTACGACTTATTAGTTTCTGAGTAGTTCAATCCAAAACTGGTATTATTTGTTACGGGCGTGTAAGGAAGCCGAACTACGGCTTTTGCGCGGGCGTTGTGGAAAATGCTACCATATTAGTAAGTATACTTGCCAAAATACAACAGGGTTGCGCCTCCTACCGGAGCATCTCATCCCCGCATAAGACCGACTTCTAGCTATGAACTTTTCTCGACGGCAGTATCCTAGCGGATCTAATACATCTGCTGTAGAAAGATTTGACTTCATTATTTTCGCCCCTTAAGCCTGTCGCCGCTCTTCCGGCCCGCCTCGAGAGTACTTTATCCAATGTCTATCTCGAAGAAAACAGTCCTCATTACGGGATGCAGTGATGGTGGTCTAGGAGCCGCTATGGCTAAAGTTCTCCGCAAGAAGAACTACCATGTTTTCGCAACCTTGCGAAACACTTCCAAGGCGGGAGCATTGAGAGACCTTAGTGACGTTGACATTCTAGAGCTTGATGTCTCATCGATCGATTCGATCGCTCAGTGTGCCGAAGAAATTAAGCGTCGCACCAGTAAACTCGACATTCTTATCAATAATGCTGGTAGCGACTTTCTCATACCGATTCTTGACGCCGATATTGAAAAAGCTAAGTTCTTCGATGTGAACTTCTGGAGTGTTCCGGCTGTCACACAAGCATTCGCAGATCTTATAATTAAGGCTCGGGGTGTCATCGTCAATTGCAGCTCTGTCCTATGGAATATCCCTACTCCCTGGGCAGGTATGTATTCTTCTGCACTCATCTTTATACTCCCCCTTACGGGTTATGAGAGGATTCTTCCATCCAGTCTACTATGGCTCACTTATAATGACTTAAACCCCCTCTAGGTCTATACACCACGGCCAAAGCAGCAATCAAGCAAATATCAGAAACCATGCGCATTGAGATGGAACCGCTTAGTGTACGAGTGGTGACTGCAATAATTGGTGGAGTACAGACGAATTTCTTCCGCAACGCCCTCAACGAGCCATTTCAGTTGCCTGAAAACTCTTACTACAAACCCATCGAGAAGCTTCTTGAGCATGAGCGCGCAGGCAAACATGCGCTTCAAGGAGAAAATGTCGACGTCACGGCCCGGAATCTTGTTGACGATGTGCTTAGTGGAGCGAATGGGTGTATCTGGCGGGGTGCGAAATCGACTGACGCAAAGTGGCTCACCTGGCTGCTCCCTACATGGGCCTTGGAATGGATTGTGACTCGGTCGAGAGGTCTAGAAGAACTAAGGCAACAGTACTTGAACAAGTAGATCACAGTTGTAGTTAATTTTTATATTCGGACCAGCCTAGGCGTTCCCAACATTAGCCGCAGACAGCAGTTGAGACTCGCTCAGTAAAATATCGACTACGCCGACGCCAGAATATAATTATTTGATGATGCGTTTCTGCTCTCCACAGGCAAATGCAAGCATGCGCGAATGATGTCTCTGGGATTGGCTTCTAGACGATCATCCCGCGGAGCTAAGGAACATTTTCATGTGGATGTATTAAAACACCAAAAAGAGGGCCCTTGCAGTAGAAGCACTTTCGAAAGCTTTACCTTGTATCTTTCGTCGATGCTCTCGCGCAATCGGTCGGCGACAGTCTTACACCCTGGGTATTGAAGCCATTGGTCAGCGCTCAATCCTTCAAACAGGCAGGCCGTCCCTACACTTCCTGAAACCTTCAGAATCATATTTCACATGTTCATTTATGGGAAATCTCGTCATCGCAAGAAAATTAGTCAACTGAATAAAGTAATGCGATAATGTCTGTTGAGCAACGTGATAACCCCCTTACCTGTAGCAAATAGGCACACAGAGTAGCTTTTTTTACTCCGTTTCAAACACGATAAGATCTTTCACATGTACTTACAGTCAAATGTATAGCCCGTGTTCCACGGGAGGGAACATACTTGTCGTAAGTAACGCCTCTTTTGCCCAGACAAGATAGCGTCTAGCAGTAGACATGTGTATACGAGGGGAAGCGTGTGCAAAAAACATTTGGCGTTCTGCAGCCTTTCCCTAACCATGCCCTCTGCTTCTGGCTTTCCGGTTCCTTTAAAAACTCTATGTATTCCTCGTGGGGATCTCGCGTCCAGTCATGATCAGGCGTGTCGCTGGCGCAGGCGCGCTCGGGATTAATATCGTATTCGCCTTCTTTGGAATATGTCAAAGTCCGTCTAACAGCTGTCTGCACAGAGTATCAGCAGTTGCTACACCGTTAACTTCTCAAATTCCAGCAGAACGGCAGAGGGGGCGAAGATAGCCGTCAACCATTCCTACGATGTGAATTGGGTGCACTACCCCCGTGATGGGTTTACATTTAGAACAATAAGACTTTTATGACCAATGAGAAGACTATATTCCCAAATAGCCGAGCACCTCTATGCCTTCAATGCGTCACCTTAAGTGCCACCTATCTTGGGAAGTCAAATAATGAAGTATTACTCATACAGATATCCTTTCTAACTTTGGTAAAGGGAAGGAGTTTAACATAATGTGAGAAATTGAACAAGAAAAGAAGAGGGAAAAGAGTAAAGATTCATATTTCATTCCATCTGGTCATCGGAAATAAAACAAAAAGGCTCGTTTGAGAGTTCCAAGGTCATTGGCGTTACCAGGAAT
Source organism: Xylaria sp. FL0064 (assembly GCA_022593225.1). NCBI lineage: Eukaryota > Fungi > Ascomycota > Sordariomycetes > Xylariales > Xylariaceae > Xylaria > Xylaria sp. FL0064. Next base: position 619,301 of record JAJKLE010000007.1, on the reverse strand, counting down.
CGAACCTGGGTCTATTCGGAGCTCGTAGTGAATGAACCACAACGAATTATAATAACCACTATACTATAACACCCGGTTATCGAGGGTTTGGCTCGGTACACCCTACTATAGCGCGATACTCCACGCGTGGATCCTAAGTCCTAATGCTAAAGGACTGCCTATCTGCGCCAGTCAGCCTCTTCGTTTGCTTCTTGAACGAGGCGATTGTCAAGGGTATCCCCTCCTGCTTCAGTATCACTCGGCAGGGCGACATCGTAGAAAGTCACGAGGTCTGAGGCGAACACTCTGGCTCCCCGACGGAGTAGTGAGCTCCTAGACATTACTTGCCATTTTCTCAGGACAGTATGAAGAACAGACGCAGCAGCGCGATACACTCTGACAGCACTGTTCAGAACTTGACTATGGTGTCGGAAATATCTTCAGCCAGGGCGGTGTCCACGGAGTTCGGGTGTGAGAGCATCATATGATAGTGCTGCCGGAAATACGCCGCTGCGTACTGGAGGAACGGCGTCGCGCTACGCACCTCCCCGATCCCTGGCAGCGTGGCGCCGTCGTTGAGGAACGGATCATGAAAACTCAAAAATTTGATATAGGTGAGAGCGATACTACCGTCCATGCCCGCGAACATGCGCGTGTCCTTTTCGGCCTCAAAGTACTCCTGAGTTGTGAAGTGGACGAATCTCACGATGTTGCTCAGTTGAAATTCATACTTTGTCGCATCATAAATATACTTACAGTCCCGTAGCTCTTCCGCTGATGACCCTAACAATCTCGCCCTCTAAATCTTATTTCCGCTTGACATTCTCAGCCAGCTTTCTGGACTTGATTATCCGCGCTCTGATACAGGTATACGTATCGAACCTCGGCTGTGATAACCCTCACCACACGCACATCAGTGAATCTTTTCCAGATCGCTCCCCAATACCCGCGATGTAATGAGAGCGTTAGCCCAAGGGTATAGCCGGGCAACGCCGTCCAGAAGCGTTTCTCGCTGTGCCTCGTCGCACTCGCGTCAATGACCACGAACACGTACTGGGACTTCCCACCGTGAACTCCATCTCGACGACCCGTTGAATTGTGCCGCCAACAGCTTCACCCGACGGACGGGCGTACAGGTCGTTCTCGAGCTGGCCGGTTTCAGTCTCGGAGAGCCTGCGCTGGAGCAACAAACTCCGTCCACAGATCCACTAGCACCACCGTGGTCTCCTGGTTACGCCGCCGGAAATCGCAGTACACGTACCTCCTTCACAAAGTCTTGAAGGTAGTCGACGACAATCGCGGCGATGAACATCTTGCCAGAGCCCAGATCCCAGGGCATCCAAGACACCAGAGCGTGGCGCCAGACACGCAGAGCCATTCCGGGGGAAGTTGCGAGTCGATGAACTAGGGGCCTATCCCCAGCTGTCTCTGGCTAAGAATCCCGTTCTGCTTGTCTCAAAAGCTGACGGGCGCGAACTAGTGTACCATGATATGCATCATCATCTCCCGAATCTGTCGTTGTTCGTTTTGCACCGTCATCGACAGCGTCTTCTGAACTGTCTTGATCACGTCCGGCAAGACAGAAGTGCTTATAAGGTCTCGCCGAGTAATGTTATACTTATACATATATGGGTATTAAGACTTATTTATGGACTGCTAACTACGTAGTGTGGGTAGGTGACTTAAGTATTTTCTTCCTTCACTCTGGCCATTTGAGAAGACCCTTCTTCCTGCCTCATCTTGCCAGCACACATGTGGTTATAAATGTTGTTGGGGGTTGGAAGATGGAAATATAAAGATGAATAAAGAACCCCATCATACACAACAAATCTTCTCATTCACTCATTTCTATCGAGTAACATGCCGCTCGCCACTATTGATTAATTTACTGCTCCTCCACGTCTTCAATCTCCCATGATTACATCCCAAGAAGCTGTCCATTGACAATCAACCATCGAGTATGGAGGGGGACGAGTTCGATAGCATGAATGATATCTCTGCCACTAAGCCGTTGACATGATAACCAGCTCACCAAAGGCCTAAGTGGCTCGTTGCTCGCAATTGGTGACTTGTCGTGTTCCATAGGAGCTATGTATGGGAAGCCGATGAAGGTGGTGGTATGTTTACGTTGCCCCAGAACAACAATACATATTAGGCACTCTGGGGAGATGTTGTAAACCCCAAATCACCTATCTCGCCGCTGTTGAAGGTTGACTTGAGCAATGTAGCACTCCCTGTCGCCCTCTGCGTGCCCGACTTCTCTAAGCCAGATACCGCACTATCGACCTCACCAAAGGTGATTCCCAAACCGCCTTTCCTATCATCGTCGCCCTGAGTGCCTTCTTCTATCTTCTCGTCGAGGTTCATCAGTGCAGGCGGCCGGTGACGCATCTGTCTTGCTTTGGCGAGAGAGATCGTCTTTTGTTGGTATGTAGATGTCATGGGTTGGCTTTCATCACGATCAATGGTCGCCTTCATTAGCGCCGCCATCCAAGCGCGCCCTTGCTGTATGTTGGGAACCGCAAAGTAGTGTACTGTTGGCTTGGTGAAGTTGACAGCCTTGGAGAGGCCTGCTCGGGGTGGCATTAGCTTGAATATGAACATCGAATCGGTCCCTTTCTCGATGGCCGCACCTGCGGCTGCGTCACTCTCAGCAAGAGTGTGAAGATTGCTGTCCGCAGGCGTCACAGGAGTGTTGCTAGCACCTGTCAATGTAGCATGTAGACCAGTCAAACGTTCATTATCAGCCGGTAGCACTCGGTGGAAGGAAATATCGATTAGCCCTTTCTCCTCGGTATCATCTTCTGAGTAGTAATAAGAGAGTCTCCTTCCCCTGAGAACGAAAAGGCGTGGTTTCCAAGTCGTCATAAGATGCGAGTTCTTCTTTTTCATCCATCCACTATAATCTGCATCTTTCATTGCATCCCGGGGGCCAATCTTCTGCAAGCCGCGTAGATATGCGCTCGTCTCCTTCTTCGTCTTCTTTCCGCTTTTCCGGCTGCTAGCCGTTGTAGTTGAATATGGACTTCTTCCAGCGTCAGGTGACTCTAAATCAAAGCTGGGGCCAGCTGAGGGTGTACTGGAGCCGGTCCTGGCTGGAGATTGCAACGGTGAATCTTTGATGGAGTCAATCGGCGAACCGAATTTTGAGCGGTCCGTGCCGGTAACGGCATCAGATATGGCTCGCAGTCCACCAAGCCCAGCGATCCTACCACTAGTATTCGATAACCAGTCACCCTGACCACCCTGGCGTGCACCCAGCGTAGTAGGGGAGGCAGGCATGTCATCAAGCTTCGTCACCGTAGGGGATGGACCATCTTTAGCTGGTGGCGCTGGTCGATATGAATCCGTAGTCGTGGCGGAAGTATTTCGACGGTGGTCGCTACCTGTACCGTAATACAACTGTGCAGCCGAAGGAGGGGTCGTGTCTCGAGTAGAACCTACGCTTCCAAAACGTGAACGCCTAGATAGTGCGGTTGCACTTCTGACTCGTTGCTGTTCCGCATAGCTTGATTGAACAGCATGGGTAGCGAGGCTGTCGCGCTTTTTAAGCACGTTGCGGCGGCGCCCATCTAGTTCTGTCCCAGAGAAGTAGCCACGGTCAAGATCGGCCGTAGGGTCCTGCGAGTTATCAGGGTCGGATGCGTTGACAATATCCTGAAAACCCGTCGAGGACAATGGACGAGGCGGGTGTTGGGCGGGCGCGGCCCCCATTGTCCAATTTCGATCGAAAGACGGCTGTTTTTTGTGGGATGCTTCGGTCTGGGGGAAAGTCCCAGAGCTGGCGAGTTTCGGAGTTCCAGCAGCGGATGTAGGAGGATTTACGGTGATTCGGAAGTCTGTAGAAGAATGTCTTCGTGAATGATGGAGATCCCGCACGGAAGCTGCTGATGGCCTCTTTTGATGAGACGGCCTAGTGGGACTATCCATAAGACCCTTTGGAGAGATGGGGCCACTCAGTGATATGGCTTCTACCCGGGGAGTTTGGGAGAGACGTTTGGTATGAATTGAAGTCGGGCGGTCCTCAATGGGCGAAAGCCTCTGGGTGTTTGTTAGAGTGCTAGTTCGGCTCCTCCTCCTACCCGTTGCCCTGGAATCTTCCGACCCCGCATCGCTGCCATATGTCTGTCGTCGCACGGCAAGACCATGCCCATTTACCTCATCCTGCAGAGCTTTTATTTTCTGCCATGTCTTCAAGCGCCTCCCCACGGAACCAAGATCAAAGGCCTTTAAGAAAAGCGACGATTGGTCCATGCCCAAAAGCACTTCACCTGCAATCTCTTGATCCCGAAACACCTCGCAGTGTTTCTTTTCGACTCCCATCGTGAACAAATACTCGGCTACGTCGTCGGCGGTCCACGCTTCGACTTCTGTGCGGCTATGCGGAGCGTCCTCCTCCTCATCTGTCTCCTCGCCCTGAATGTACGAAAGACGATCTTGCATCTGAGAGCTGTACTCACTACCAGAGTCCGTCGCATGGTGCGTGTTGCCATTCTGCGGAGAAGAGTGCAGATCGGTTATGTGCTCGTTGATGACGGTTAAGGTCTCGTGAAGAACCTGGCTGTCCTGACTCGCAGACGGACTGAAGTGCGTCGGGGTGTCGTGCCCAGAGCGATAAGTGGGTGGTGTACTCGTTGCTTGTGCTGTCGGCGCAGAGACAGACCTATTCTCTTGCTTCGTGGCGCTCAAAGGAAGCGTAACTGGGCTATGGTCGCCAGGCAGGGAAGGGGTCAGATTAGGATTCGGTGTCTGCTGCGGCGCGGGGACAGGGGCGGGGGCCGGCGTGGGAGCCGGAGCAGAGGTTGGCGGCTGAGATGGTTCTGTGAGCGTGCCGTTGGAGGGGAGAGCATGAGCAGGGCTCGCCGCGGGTTTCGGCGTGACGACGGGCGCAGGGACGCCTTTCGGGGCTGCCCTTGTGTAGACTGGCGGAGAACATTTAGTCGACACAGAAGAACAAATGAGCGGGAGGACGCACCCTCGGGGAACAGGCCAGTATTCCCATTGACCATGTGGCGACCCAAAAACCAACCATCGCCAAACTCATCGTCTCGCTCGATTAATTCGACTCGGTCGCCCTTCGCCAAACTCAATTCATCAGAGCTCCTGGCCTGGAAGTCGTCTGCAATGACGGCGAAATTTGATTAGCGGCAACTCGCATGATGGAGGGGGACGCGGAGGCAGCGAGACAGGTCAAGACTCACGGATGACGACCAGGATATCGCCCACTTCAGGACGCCCTTCGACAGGCTGCCTCGATGCCATGCTGGGCTTCGGACGACGCCGAGGCCGGGTTGGGAGGAGTTTCGGCGCGGCGGGATGATGGAGAGAGCAGACGATGGACCATGGACGCTGAGGACGTGAAGTGATTTGGGAGAGCCGCCGGCGGAGGAGAGTGGGAGCTAGCCGCCTCGGACGGGTGGGCTAAGGCCTAAGGGGATGGTCTCAACAGGAGTGGGCCGCTACGGGGAAAGGGACTTCTCTACTGGTGTGTCTGGTGTAACTGCGCGGTTACTGGATTGGGATTGGGGGGATCGGGGGGATCGGGGGGGACTTGGGGGTTGGACGTTATCCGACCTAGGCACGGCAGACAGGGCAGACAGACATGCAGTCAATGAATGGCTCATGAATCGCGGGCGTGGCGAACCGTAACAGGCAGTGTAGTTGGTCAATTTTCTGTAGATATTGGACGACAGAAGTTGGATAGATTCTTCGACTACGGAATAAATAGATAAACAATGCACGATGATGCTATGCAGTAATTGTACAGGAGGGATATAATGAATGACGAAAAAAATAGGGACAGTGGACAGGAACGGAAATAGGAACAGGACGATGGAAGATGAAGATGGTCAGGAACAGGAACAGGAACAAGAACAAGAACAAGGAGATGCAGATGCAGACGCTGATGCCGAATCCTGATGAGGTAGGTTAAGTAGGTTAGACAAGTAGATAGATAAAAGATAGGTATAGGTCTGTGTGCTGGCCGTGTCGATCGGGATTATCAATGCAATACAATGTATGCACCTATACGTAGGTGATTATACTGGGAAGTCGGCGTCGGCAGCGGTCGATGGTCAAGTACTAACCTCGTAAATTGAGTGCAGTATCGTAGGTGTTCTCATCTTCTCATTTTCTTGAATCGTCGCCGGCCCCCCTCGCCACCTCACCACGACGGCTCTTTCAATGACAGTGGGCGCGAACAGAGAACAAGGGACAAGATGGGTCGGGAAGAGAAGCACAGAAGTACGGAATGCCAGAGAAGAAAGCTGGATTTGCTCGAACAGTCCCTCGTCATCGCTCACTCGAATCGCTATGACTGCTAGGACCGCTGGGACCAGCGTCGGGGGCCGTGTCGCGCCGGGTCAAGGGTCTTTCAATATCCCACTCCCTCCTGGTCGTCGGAAGGCCCCCTTTTTATTTTTTTGGGCGCACCCTAAATAAACTCTACTGACGAACCCGGTGGCAGCAGCGTGCGAGTGGCCAAGATTAGTCCGAGCGACGACTCAGATGAGCCGCCAACAAATATTGACACGCGCGTGAGAAGAATATGAAACCGAAAATTACTGGAAAGGCGATGCACTTCTCAACAAATGATGACTTTCCATTCTGATACTGATGCGACAGGGAGCTGGAAGCCAGCCATATATTTTTAAAATTATCGTAGCTGTTTGGGTGTGTTGGAGAGGCAGAAAAATCATGAATTGCTGCTGCTGGCCCCCGTGACTACCTACAGACCTCGTCGCAATGGGGGATATTGCTACTAGGTACTACTCCCTGCTTGGGCGCCTGTCTGGAGCTTACCTACCTACATAGGTAGGTATGTATGTACCTAGGTACTATGTATGGAGAGATAGATATATGGAGCGGCAACTCGCATGTGCGTTAATTATGGGTAATCTAATCGCTATTTTTACCTACCTGGTTATCCGGCCTTCTGTAAATTATAGGTGATGCTGGCTGGCCCAGACGAGTATAGGTACTGAGTAGATCCGGATGCCTACTTCCTACCTCGCAGTTACCTACCCACTTACCTACATATGCTAGAGGTAGGTAGAATTATCACACTTTATGGCACTACTCAATCCAAACAACTACTGATTTGCGTAGTATGACAACGCTTTGACATGACCGGGAAATGCTATTGTCGGAGTTACCTGGTATACAGAAGCTAGGATGCTGATAATATACTTCAACCTTGACAAACCACCAGGTTCACGTCTCCCAGCATTGTGGCACGATGTGCCGAGACAACGGGAACGGCACCGGGCAAAAGACGGCTTGAGGTCAGTTAACTTAGGTAGGAAATTGGCCGAGTAAGATAGGTATGCGTACGGAGGTTTTGGCCAAAATCAAGTGGCATGCTTGAAATAGAGTTACAGTGCGAGTGACTGACAGTCACTAGCAGAATAACCTAATTAGGAAAAACTGTAGCACCTGTAACAGCCCGTTTAGACGGAGTGTCAAGTTATATAAGCCCGCTTACGGCCCGAGATACCGACTGCCCAGCTGCAAAACTGCTGTTAATTATTACTTATTTTGGTTAGACCAACGCCTACACTGTATGAGAGCCTATGTATTGACACGTTATACGAACGTTGAGCATGCCATTTAATTTTGGCCAGAACCTCCGTACAGACTTCGGATTTGTTGTACCCATGTACTGAAGATGAAGAGATCCACCATTGATTGCCTCTTCAATGGGTACTTACCTACCCTACCCTATTCACGGCCGTTCTCAATGGCACTACGCCGAGTCTCTCAATGTGGCACAAGAATATCTAACGACCCACACGCGACCGAGTGTTGAAATCTTTGAATACACAGGTGCTGTTGTTGTCAAATGTGTGAAACCTTAATTGTACCGACATGTGATCGGTACTTCTTGGGAAGGCAGTTGAGTATAAGCAAGGTGAACAGGGTAGGCGTAGATAAGTTAAACTTCTCGAGTGTGGAAGTCACCTACAGAGTTGGCTCCTGCCAGATCGAGAATCGGAAAACCTGTGTGGCAGTGCCTACCTATTTATTTATATAGTAACTATGTTACCTACCTCTAGGTAGGTACTGGCTGAACAAGACAGCAAACCTGCCTTGAATCAGGATGTGCGTTCCCAATGCAGGTACTAAGGTACCTACGAATAATAATAATAGGTAAGGTCAGATAAGTGGTCCTCGCGGTGTGCATTTACATTGAGTAAACAAAAAGATAATGAAACTGATAATGCGGCTTTTGCAGACAGTGACACTGGAGGTAGTCAAGTTCCAAGTTGTTGGTAACAATGCATTCCGGGACGACAGCATGTCCATTCATCCTTGCATTCTCTTCAACTCTTAAAACCACGCACTTATATTTCGACGGGAGCAGACCCGGGAAAAAACGAAGCAAGATCCCATCGAGTCTCCCCCGGGCCTCTTTGCCTTTCCTCTACTTTCACTAATACAATTACACGTGTAGGACTCGCAACCCCAGTCAGGTCAGCTCGCGCGTTGTGGGGTTGTCCAATTGACGAAGACTCCAGGCGAACACCGGTAGCTTAGATCCGGCCGGCCCGGTTTCTTATCCACGCTCCCACGCTCCAGCACCCTGCTCGCGTGGGTGGATGTCTCCGCTGCTGACGAGACGTGTGCACAGGACAGGGTCCAAAAGCGAACGCCGCACGAAACAGAGCTGTAGCCCCTAGATGGCGCCCACTGGAGGCGCTGTCGCTGGGGTGGGCAAGGGAAGAGGGCACGGCCAGGCTTCTGCTGCTGCTTCGTTGACCGCCGCCGCGATCGACGGCCGCCAGATCGCCGCCTCGAACTCGACATTGAATGCCTGGGTCGGCCGTCGACAGCCCTCATGGCTGGCCAATGCGACGCCCGTGCAGCCAAGTCCTCGTCCTGCGCGACCGCCTCCCGTGGCGACTGCTGCTACCGCCGTCGCCGCCGCCGCCGCCGCCGCCGCTGCTCCTGCTCCTGCTCCTGTTCCTGTTGTTCCTCCTCCCGCTGCCGCCCCCCTTGCCGCAGCGCCGGCCACCGAGACGACATCGGCCCAGCCTCAGCCTCAGGCCAAGCCCCAGTCTAAGTCTGACTCTCCGTCTCAGGCTCGACTTCAACTTCATCCTCCGTCGCGGGCCCCACCCAAACCTCGTCGCCAATCTCAACATATCCTGCAGCCTCAATCACAACCACAGAGAGAGTCTTCTCACCAGCCAGCGCCGTCGCCTCCCCCAGCCACGGCAGCAGGCCTACTACATCTCTCGTAAGCCGCCCTCCGGCTGAAAGGTGCTTGTTCTTTGCTGGCACTCTTCCTTTGCATAGTAATCATTCCGTGGCAGCTAACCATCTTCTTTTCGTAGGACCTCGGTGGCCGCTCCCGCTCTGCTATCACCATCCCCAAGCGATGAACTAAGCCCCAGTTTAGCGCTTCTTCCCGACAGCCTCAACGTCCGAGATCCATGCTCAGTCGGCTCCCAGAACGACCCTCCGACTACCACAGCTCACTTTATGCTCGATAGCCATGTGATTTCCAACTCTTTTCCTTCGCCCCAGAGCCGAGACCTTGCCTCTCCAGCGCACGACGGTGGGAGCGTCTCACCCCAGGATACAACCCAGATCCACCTACCTCCGGTGCCTCCTTTAAATCAAGAGATGGCTCTTCATGCCCCGTCCCCCACGATTGCGGGCGTTGGGAACGCCGCTTCTGTCCCGGAGGGCAACTCCCAATCCACGGCGCCTAAGAGGCGGCGAGTAGAGTATGTCCCAAGCCTCGTTTCGTAATAATGCATTGAATACTTGAAGATGTAATCGACTAATCTAGGCTCTGTAGGAGCAATTCCTTAGCTTATCTCCAAGCTCGCAGGGCCCAGATGCAGCTGGATGAATACCTGCAAGGAGTGGGCGGGGAGTCGACTCTGGAAGAGATCATCGAGCGACCACGCTTTGTTCTTCTGATGAAAGCTTGTCGCGAAGGGGATCTCTTCTTTGTTGCACTGCATCAACTGTTTTGTTCGTGGACAGCAAGCCAAGCCTCGGTCCACCGACTATGTGACGAGGAAGTACACGACACATCTCTCGTGGATAATGCTTTTGGAATTATGGGCACGGTTCTTAAGGCCAATTCAAAGCTGAGAGAGCCGGTTCTGAAATGGTTTGCCAACTTTCCTACGCCTTTGCCTACGGCGCGCACATCACAAGTCGACCTGTTTTACGCACGAACAATAAATCAGGTGTTTGATTTTCTGATGTGCGTGTCAAAAAGATGGTCAATTGTCAATCACAGCCACTTGAAACTAGGCTATCCCTTACTGATGAGTGAGCTGATCAACGCTTTCCACCTATACTCACCAATATTACAAGGTATCTTGTTCAGAGCATCCAGAAGGACTGTAGGGGCTGCGGATCATCCTCTAGGCCTACGGCTGGACGAGCTGTTCAGGGCCGACCAGGAGAAACATTGGAACCCCGAGGTTGGAACTTACTCACTTCGACTTGAAGGACCGGCCTATAATGAATATAACAATGGCTTGATTCGACAATACCAGTCGCTCATGGCTCGATCTAAACGCACTTCTCAAGTGCGCTCAAGCCATAGCCCCTCTATCCTTCCCACATCAACAGCTCACTCTTCGGGTACCTCGTCGCCATCTATAGCTAGTGATCATTTACAGGCGGATATGGCACAGGGATTTAGGCCAGCACCGCCAATGATTAATACAGGGAGGATAGTGCCCAGTAACGGGCAAAATGTTCATTCACCCTCACCTACCTACTCCCCGATACCTTCTCGTCAGCCTATGATAATTCCACAAGCGACTTCACCATATACTCCTCAGTTTGTGGTCATGGCACAACAAGCTCTCTCAAATGGTTCCATGACCGGGATGGCAACCTCTCCATATCAATCACCCGCTATGCCTCATCAAGGCCATTATGGAGCTTCTAGTCTCCAAGCACAACAAATCACTCAGCAGCGACACCTCGAGCATCTTCGACAACAGCAAGCCCAGCAGCACCTCCTGCAGCAACAGCATTATCACCAGCAACAGCAGCATTACCAACAACAACAACAACAACAACAACAACAACAACAACAACAACAACAACAACAACAACAACAGCAGCAGCAGCAGCAGCAGCACGGGTGGCAACTTCAACAGTTTCAGCATTTTCAACAACAACAGTCGCCTCCATTTGCACAGCAGATCCAGCAGCTTCAGTCTATTCAAAAGAAGCGATCTCAGCCTGGAGCAGTACCTAGTCAGCGGCCCTCGCCTGTCCAGAAAACTCGCTTAATACCGAACCAAGTACCACCTACTGCACAATTTCCAGCCCAAGCTCAAAACATCAACACCCAACCTATCTCTCCCGCACCTTTTCGTAATTTAGTCCCTGTCCCGGGACTTCCAATTCCGGTGCACGAGTCTAGCGCTCGAGCTGTAAATGCAAACCAATCAAGCAACCTATATCCTCGCACATCGGCTGGGCCACAGCGATCACCAGCCCCCGTAGTTGACCGATTGATTCCAATTCCTGGTGTGAGGATTAATTTACAGGACTATCCTCATTCGCCGTACGACAAGAGATCTATCGATCGCTCTCTTCATCAAGCTCATCTGCGGAGTCCGAAACGTATTCCCAACACGCTTTCCGGGGTCCCCGCTGAGAGGCATTACCAGGCTGTCAAAGACTTTGTTCTTGAGCCAACCTCCATTCCCCCACAGGCATATTTATATGTGTTCACATTTAACGTCACAGACACGATCGTTCATAAACTCACGCTGAATGAGAAGGTAGCGGGTGAGATGCTCCCCGTAAATCGTTATAGTAACGGATCTCTTCGAATTCGCGCACGGTGTTGCAATCGGCCCATGACAGGTACTGACCCTATTCCCGATCATGAGTGGGTAACCTCGGAAACGACCTGGCCTGATCATATTTTCATGAGTCTAAATGATCACGTCATCGACATCAAGCGCAAACATCACCATTCGAAAGACCTGCCCGTCGAACTATCTTCACTCATACGCGTGGGCGTGAATAGTCTCTCCATATCCATCCTCGCGCAAAACACACAACGCAAACAGCAAACTCCATACTTTGCTGTAGAGGTAGTGGAAGTGCTCAGCCACAGTGCTATCCTCCAGATGGTACATAGTAAGGCAAGCAGGCCGGCGAATGAAACTCGCGAGGAGATCCGAAAGCGCTTAGCTGGCTGCGTGTCAGACCTAACCGGAGGCGACGATGATCTCGAGATACCTAATGATGGTATCTCCATCGACCTTGCTGACCCTTTTACTGCTACAATTTTCCAGGTTCCAGTTCGTGGAAAAGCCTGTAAACATTTAGAGTGTTTTGACCTCGAGAACTGGCTAAATACCCGTCTCGGAAAGAAGTCATCATGCGTTTGTGGTGGTGTTGGTGGTGGTGGTGGTTCGAACTGCAAATGTCCAAAGGAGCCATCATTCGTAGATAAGTGGAAGTGTCCATTCTGCGACGGTGACGCGCGTCCGTATAGCCTTTACATCGATCAATTCCTTGTGGAAATTCGTGCTTCTCTAGAGCAGGCCAATCAACTGCGGACCAAATCCGTCACTGTATATGCTAATGGGTCTTGGAAGGCCAACGATCCGGCTATGGACGACGAGAGCGACACGGAGAGTGACGACAACTGCACGCGCACCACCTCTAAAGGGGCTTCTAAGTCCTCCATACCGCAAAATGTTATTGAGCTCGATGATGACTGACGTCTCGGACGTCGCGTATCAGCCGAGGTGGCTTTAGCCATTGCGGCATTCTGAAAGCTCGGCGCACACATGATAAGCCACGTGGGTTTATCAATAATTATAAGTTACAATGGTAACCTTCCACCAACGACGTTATAGAATGAGCGAATATACCCTCCCTTTTATACCCCTGCATGATTGCGATTCTGTGGTTTTATAGCGTGGAGTACGGTGCAAAATGGGTTGAAATTTCAAATAAAGGTCCGATCTAGGTTCCCACAATGGGCGGTTTCGTCCCGGGCCAGTCACAGTAAATAGCTGTATAGGCATGGTTATGGGTTGGGTCACACATGACCTGTGATTAGAATCAGTCTTTGTTGGACACCTACGGATCTGCTTCATGAGGACATGACTCTTAATGACATAAACTGGGAGTCGTGATGATCCCTAGGTAGAGAGGGCGTAAAGGCTTTTATGTATAGGTGGTCTAGGTTGCGCGGATGCTTTTTCGTTCGTCATGTTGAAAATGTGAATCTGATGATGTCCATCCATTACGTTGCAACTTGTGATTTACATTCGATTTGTATAGAGTATACCACATGCAATTATCTCCTCTATCTTAAGGGTTTCAACACTCCTATTTATATGTATTCTCTTCCTCGAAGATATTTGATCAGATGGCTGACTAGCTGCGTAATTTTGTTTGCTCCGTCTAGAGCCTCATTGTTCAGCAATAGTATTTGTGATATGGTAGAGCATTGTTGAACGCATTAGGCGGAAAGGTTGAAGTAGTATACAGATATAATTGCTCGGATGGTGCTTTTTGCGGCATCGGTGGTTTAACGATCCTGGATCCTATCTGGTGTCTTATATCACCTGCTTACTGACCTATCTCCTTATATACTATACTTACGGCGCAGGATATAGTGTTATATATCTACCTAACTCTACTAAACTAATAGTAGGAGTAGATTGACAGATAATAACAGCCATGATCAGGCCTTTTACTCCAGGTACTCACAAATGAACATCTAAACCTCTAGGAAGGAGAGAGGCGCTTATTTGTAGAAGTTTTAGCTAATTATAAGTAACTTCTCTACCCAATGACAATACAGCTAGAAACCCTCTTCTACTGGTTACTAGGTATTCCGTTAGGTTCACTATCTGGCCGGGAACCTCTCGTTATGTTCAAGGAAAATCTGACCGTAGCAAGGGAAAGGGAGAAGATGAAAACAAATAATATAACATAGTAAGATTCTTTCACTTTGCTTTCATGTTATCAATTTACACAATCACAGCATAAGAGGAAACTACAAAATCGAAACATGCAAAAGCGTCGAGATATATATCATTCGTGTATTGATAGGTACCCAGTCACCCGCATACAGATATACATATTGATGTAGTCCCATGACTAAGTAATAAGCGAGTTAGGTATAGATGGTAGCCACAAGGACATGTCACTACCCTTTCACCCATGCTTAATCCGGGTTCTCTTTTCTTGGAGAAAGCATGCTCCCCCCTTGCACCTGTAAGAGATATAAAGATAAACGCCGCCGAGTGTATATACATACATGATCAGTTGAAAAACAAAATAATATATAAAATAATAGCAATGGATCTCGTAGTGATTCTCCAATTCAGTGCAAGTCACTTCTACGATCCTCTGGCACGCTTCGCGTTGGATTCGCCCTTTTCGGGAATCGACTCGTCGTCACTTGCTTCGCCAACGCTGTAGTGATTCCTTTCCATATCAGTCGGCGAATTGACGTGCAGGTCGTCTAATTGATTCTCGTCGAAGTCACCGGCCTCGACGTCTCGGTTCGTCCGTCTGTTACGGAACCCCTCGAGTCCGGTAGCGCTATCGTTCATAACTGGTAGACCACTGTATCCGGCGGTGTGCTTTCTAGAGCGCCACACAATGAATCCCCAGACAGCCGCGCCAATCGCCACAATTGCGAGAACCACCTCGCCTGACTTTTGGTAGGCGGCCCACTTGGCAGCCTTGAGCTCCTCTTCCTTGGCCGCTTGCTCTGTTTCGGTCTGGTTGCCTACGCCACCCACTGTCGTCTCTGGAAGCTTTTCTCCGTCCAATTCACTCTCGGAGGGTTCGCCACCAATACCAGTAATGTTGACCCTAGTAAACCGATCGAGCATCTCACGAGTACGACGCGGGTAATCGAAGGGAACCATATGTGATGAGTTGTTAAAGAGCACGTAGGTGAGATTGCGAGCCTCTTGCCAGAAACCAGCAGCATCTCCTTCAAAGGTCCATGGGCGTCGTGGTGCCCAGTTACCCGGGGAGAGCTCAAACCCCTTCCCACCATTCCATTGGAGGTTGCTAATGAATGCCTCCGTGCCCATATGATTGCAGATGAGATCTTCTGAACCGGAAAACAGTAGAACCTGAATCTCATTGAGAAGGTCAGGTAGTAGGTTGACAGCGGGCTCAGATTTTTGTGCATTGAATGCGTTGCCGACTGCACCGTTGCACTCGGTCCATCCTGTGTTCTTATTCGAATTGATATGCAATGCCGTCACGACCTCGCTCTTGCGTAGATAGGGCGTGACATATTGAAGATCTGGGGGCCAATTCATGCCACAGCTGGGATATGTGTCGGTCAGACGGATATCGTACATGTTGACGCATAGGTTTTCACCATTTTTGCCCTTCTTTTGAGTCGCACGCAGTAAGTCGGAAAGGATTTGCTCGCAGCCTCTGTTGCTGACTTTATTGCTGCTCGTTAAGGCCAAATCGTTACGACAGACACGGAGTTGACCCTCAAGCTTAGTGGCGAGCTCCGAGCCCTTCTCGACGATACCCTTTTCATAGGCGAAGGTGATATATGCTTCGTACTGCTCGTTAGGAGCTATCCACCCGTTGCCAATCATAAGTCCTTTGAGGTTCCATGGTGTTTGAGTTTGGGGCTGCTTATTCCGGTCCAGGATGGCCTTGGCAATGTATGGGATGTGCTGGCCGGCGAAAGACTCTCCAGCAATATAAATCTTGTGAGACGTCACGTTAGCGTCAATTACAACGAATTATCATGATGAAACTGGGGTTCTCACATCGTCACCCTCGTACTCGGGGAATAGACGGTACCATTTCTCGAGGAATGTTATAAACTGCGAAGCCATCTCATCGAGTTCGTGGACGTAGCTGTTGGTATCGACGTAGCTAAAGCCGGTACCGACGGGGTTGTCAACAAAGAGCAGATTTGCGAACTCGTGCCAGCTGCCGTTATTGTACTCGAGGGTATCAGCATCTTTGAGGCGATAGGGCCCAATCTCCATCATGGCGCCGTCTTCGGAACTACACCCCGGTCCTCCATTGAGCCAGATGATGGTGCGCTGTCTGTCGGCGATGTGCTTGTTTTGGAAGTGCCAGAAGAACATGTTTCCGTTGTGTTCGGGGGTGATCTCGATGTGTCTTTTATCCATGTCGTCTGTCGTCAGCATCACGAGAGCGCAGTGATAAATGTTGTGAAATGAGTTTGCTCACCCAGCATGCATCTTGACCAGATCTCCCTCGGGAGCACCAGGCAGGTGGTGGACATAATAGTCGCCGGCGGAGGGCTCAGCTTGGGCGAAAGCCACGGACGACGCCAAAGCACACAGAGCCGCGCTCCAGCGTGATAGGGGAGCCATGGTGGTAGGCGGGCGACTGGCCGTGGTCGTCGCCGGTAGTGTCTCAGTGTTCCCAAGCCTTGATTTTGAATTACCTGTCCATTGATGACGGCGCTATTCCTCTTTTCCAGGCTCCTGCGACAGATGGGGTGGATCGCGAAAAGGGTGAGGGCGAGAAAAAGGTGATGGAAAGAAAAAGTAGAGGTGGTCTCTTTGGAGGTTTGGAGACTCCTACAATACCCGGTCCGCTTCAGGGATCTTGGGGCTATGTTTTGTCGCGGCCAGCGAGGAATGGGGAATGCTTACGTAGCCTCAGGGTCTACCCAGCTAGGCTATTAGTGGGCTTGGTTGGGTCCTATCAGCTGCCGTAGCTGCATCCTGCCGCGTCTAAGGCTATGGGGATACGTAAAACAGCACTAATCAAGCGTCCGCTGCCTACCTATTTTAGGTATAGGCAGTACCTAGGTAGCGTGGCGGCCTGTGGATTTTGGAGGGGTTCATGCGTAAGCCACATCCACCTCGGAATCCGCCTCAGGTACCTATTGCCTACCTAACCTAAGGTTCTCTTCTCAGGCACTGTGGCGATGCCCTCTGCCTGTGCACACACAACCAGAACTTCGAACAAAATATTAACCGTAATGCCTTACTTACGAAAACCCTTGACGCAAGCTACGCTTCGAACGTAGAGTCTCGTCAGTTCGATGGTATTCAAATGAGTAACTCTTCTGGGAACTCGCCTCATTCGTTTCGATACTTTTTTTCTTTCTTTCTTCCTTTCGTCGACAGCAATTGTATTATTGTGATCGTCAGGGTCCTGTTTATATTATGGACGCTGATGGACCTTCCTGGACTATGCTATGATCGCCCTGAACCCGCGACTTGCTCTCGAGTCGACGAGAGCCTAGCAAGAGGCTCTTTTCGCTTGTATATTGCTCGTCACTGTCTTGCCCTGTTTTTATTTCTGTATCCATTCCGTGTTGCCATGCCCCCCGTTCTCCCCGTATGCGTCTATCCAGCACTGTCGAGATGCAAGGTACCTAGGTATGCATGCATGCCCTCCCGGAACCCGTACGAGACTTTCGCTCGGAGCCTTCGAGCATGGCGGCGGCGCTGGTTATTATGGCAAGGCCGCCTCGTCTGTGTTCTTCGTGTGCTGGACAAGTAAGCTCCCTCTGTTCGACCCTTAGTCTATTTCAAGACCTGCCCGCCCGACCCTCATGGCCACCGATATTTCAAGTCTTGACAATATGTGGTCTCTCGACGACCTTTTGTCACGGTCTTCTTCCAATATTGCGTCGCAACTTGGTTCCCCGAGAAAGTACTACCAAACCGGACTATTTCCGCAATTTTCTCAATCAGCCAACGATTATTGAGAGTCACCGCCAAGGCGCTTGCGAAATGTAATTGACCATTCCATTTAGCGCGTTATCGCCTTCCTCGGCTGTGATTAAATTCGCGTCTTGCAGTACCGTAACTGTCTCAGCATGGATTAGTAGGTCACAGCAACTGAAGCCCTCTCGGGAGTAGATACGGCTTCCAAGGCTAAGAGCTGATCGTGGCATACCCCATACTTTCCCCTCATGATGGTGAGGAAATGGGGCAAAGAGAAACCAATAACGGATTGCAAAGCTATCGATAGGGGGGTTTTTTCAAAAAGGAGGGAAGCACTCACCAACGTCTCCCACCCACGTCTGACAATTGTAGTCCAGCTCCGTATTGTTGACCGGCGTGCCCCAGATGGCGTCTCGCACGCGCATGTCCAGTTCTCTTCCCGTCGTCATGAACGTCGCGACGGCTAGCCGTCGATAGAAATTCGGTCTCATCCATGGGAATGGTTGGTTCCATACCTCGTGGGTCCTGAAGTCTGGATATTCTCCTTGCATCTGAATCGTAACATTCGTTCCTTCATCTTCATCGAAGGCTATATACAGTTCTGTGATTCGTGTGCTTTGAAGATCCTGTGGTTGACCCTTGAAGACTTTGAACGTTGACGGTCAGTAACAGCGACTTTAACCGGACAGCCAAGAAGCGCTCGAGAGCAACGGCGAGAGTTTCACAGGACGCGAAAGAAGTGGTATTCAGTAGACCGTCGCTACGGTCAGGAAGATAGACTTCTCTCAATGATGCTTACTCAAGATCCATAACGTTTGCATTTGCCCGGGTTTCGAAGTCGCAGCCGGGTGAGAAACCGGCCGGGACGATTGTTCCGTGCTCAGGCCGCTCGCCACATTGCCATGTTCTTGGGAGCTTGGTGGAGTCTCCGAGCACCCAGCGACCGAGGCAAGCGTGCTGTCCGCGCCGGACGATCCGCTCATTACATCGAAGAAGAGGCCTGTTCCGCCTTTAGGGTGCAACAACAATTTAGTTGTTTCGAGTGACTGCTAATCGAAAGATGAAAGGACATCTCCCCTCCGGTAATCCGGACAGACAAAGATACGGGTAGTGTGAGGCGTTCTGATAAACGCGAAGCTTGGTTATATTAGGTAGGCGGGGAAAAACGCTATCGAATCAAATCCTAGGGGGAATGGGACAAGAGATATAAGATGAAAGACGCATGTTGGGCTTGGCCAAATGTGTCCCCGTTGCGGAGGGAAGACAGTGCTATTTGACACCCCGTTGCGGTCGCCTTTGGTTGCGATAGGCCATTCATCCCTTCTGCATACTTCTACGGTCTACAATCTACCTTACAGGACGTGAACATTCGATGGCCTGATACCCGTTTTTTGTTTTCTCATGGTTACCGTACCAGAGGGACTTTTTCACGTATTGGTTGGTAAACTGGCGGCGTTGGGCTTGTCAAATGTACCTCTTTTCTTCCTGTGTTCTGTTTTCTCGTCTTTTTGGTCGTGCATTGGCCGAAAAGAGGGTTTATCTGGTACATCTGGTACAGCTCCCTACTGTTTGTGGTGCCGTGAATGGGCGTATCTGTTCCGTTTTAGACTAACATTGCATGATTGTCGCATGGGGCTATGCAGCGCGAGACACAAATGGATCGTTCTAGATCTAGTCCACGTTCTCCCCCATCGCATTCTGTGCCTCTTGTATAAAGTGCGGAATGGGGCAATTTGCGGACAGGGCTGGTTACTGTGTGGACACTTGCATGTCTCTGGCCTCTCGTCTGTCCGTCATCTCGTCTGCTGTCTCTCGCTCTCGGTGTATTGCGTGCACGGCATCAGCGAGCAAAGGTACCTCCAAGGACCTCGTTTGGTACCGTATTATGAGTCCGTTAAGTCGTGACAGAGAATGAGGAGGTGGGTACAAACAGAGGTCAGATTCGCGGCAGATATGGCTTGTCCCATGACCTGGTCTCAGCCGGGGTTGCCTCGCCTCTCGCCCACCAAAAAGATCTCGAATCGACCCTGAATATGATATGTCACAGAAAATCTTTGAGAGCAATGAGGGGGGAAAGATAAAAGACGTAATGGTCTTACCGCATTTTTGCCTTCATGCGGCAAAAAAATGGCGGTGTTCTTTTTTTTTCCCGTCGAGGTCCCATAGCTCACATGGCCGTTCGTTTCTGGTGTAGCTGAAAAGAAACGATGGACTACAGCAGCCTAAATGAGGAAAGCGCCTAGGCATCGAGTAACGGGGACTTCAAATGCGAACAATACCTATTGGTATGTACTTCCTACCTTGCCGTGTAGCCTTTTCCTTCTCTTTAATCGCCGAGCAGACTATATATGCCGAATGGCTTGACTTGCAATTACCAACTTACGGGAGTCTTATACCGGAGACTCAGTCCTGAAGTAACAGCAGCAGCAGCTTTTCGGGGTTCAACAAGCACCCAGTCAAATCATTTCACCAGCTTTACGCTGTCGTTGTCAGTGGAGAGGGGAATGTCGTACATTTACTTAGGTAACTCATATTATCATTCGCAATAGCGAAGCCAAGGGGCGCCTGTGCGGTAACGAGAGAGGGGGGCCACAACAATAGGTAGCTCGTATACATTATCTACCTTGTCTAGGGTGTTTAGGTTTAACTTTCTTTTATCATTATGTTGCAATTGATTGACGCAGTACCGCACATATCACCTATTCTACAGCATCTCTGCCACTATCTGCAGTTATATATGTTGGCTTGCTCAATGCATAATACGCGGAGTCGTGTGTGTGCGCATGTGCGTGTTGTGTGTGTTGTGTGTGTCACAGTAGTAAGCCAAGGCCATCAATCTGCAAGCCATAATACGCCTGCCTGCCTGCCTGCCTCTCTCTCTCTCTGGCTGGCTGGCTGGCTGGTGACCTTACACTACACCAAATGTACTGTACAGCTTACACTGGTAACTATATACTCAAGTCGTTATTTTTATTTATCTCTCTTCGGCAAAAGGCTCTCCGAGACCTCCTCACATACCCTTTTGGAAGAAGAGCCCTTCCATTCGGACAGTAGGTACGTGGGCCAAACATACGAGCTTAAGGCAAGGAAGTCAATCCTCCCTACTAGCTACCTGCTAGCTACCTGCTAGCTAGCTAGCCAACTAGGATACTTACACTACACTACACTAGGTAGGGCTCGAAGAATAAACTCCCGTGGCTTTGGGTTTGTCTTAGGGTAGGTTAACATAGGATAGGAGGGGAGGGAGGGGGACTCGTACAGAGAATTAGTATATGCCTATTACTAGAGGTAGGTAGCATATTATCGGTTCTATGAACCGAGAGTAACACCGCTAAGTCTTCCTTTTTCCCCCTTTGGTCGCCGATTTTGCGGCGTACATGTGTGTATATATAGTACATATATGTGCGGTATAGTTGAGGCGCTCCTGTTGTTCTACGTTGACCGCATCGGGCGGGAGGGTGCTCGGTCAAGTCACTGCTCTTTCAGACCGCCGCTTGTCTTTCTGTCTATCTATCTGTATGCCATGTATCTGTATGTCTGACGGTGATCGACATGGCTTTCTTCCACATCTACTATCACCGAGTGCGCGCTAGGCTGCAAGCAAGAGGCTTACTTTATCTTCACTCTCTATTGTTGTCTTACATAGGCTACCTTGACACATTATAAAGATCCATGCCGCGCGTGTTGTCTTAGACACTGGGTAGAGTTGTTGTAGGTAAGTATTCGTCAATGCATGTCTGAATTCCCATAACGTATTCCATATACTGCCGTTATAGCCCCAGTGGCTAATGGGCCAAACAAACTTACCGTATACCCCCCTTGCGCCGGATATCGGGCATAGAATTGGCGACGCGGCGGTCTCGGTGGCGGCAAATGTTAGCTATCCAGGCAGCCAGCCCTACGTCTTAGTGGAGTTTACCTCAGGGACATCGAATTACTCGGATCCTGGTGAATCTTTAGGACAGCAGGTCGGACTGTCTCGTATTGGCATATAGTAGAGATCATTAATAGCCAAGCTGATGTGTGCTATTGTATATCACCGAACTTATACGTGCCTGGCGGTTGGGTAGACGCAAGATAGGCAGTCCAGGATGATTTGACGCATGAATGAATTAAGGTCGTGCGACCGGCCAGATCAGCGTTGGCTTGCTACGAGACATGTTCATCTTTTGGCGACAGGCGGTGGCGTGCGAATGACTGAGATACGTGCAATCATTTGCCCATCTCATAGAGATGATTGCTCACGATACCTAATCGGAATTCACGTTATGTGCAGTCTAACAAGGCACATACTTATGCCTTCTTCCTTCTCTGTCTTCGAGAAACTACTTGCTATTCTAGTTTACAGGCGAGGCACAGATACTTAGTCGAGCCAGTGCGCGTTGATGCGAGTCTGCAGAACGTACATTTTAGACGACCAATGGTACTCGAGGAGTAGAGTCGGACTGGGCGGCGAGTTCCTAAGGAAAGTTAGGCAACATCTATAAGGATACTTCTCGTCCTGAAGGACACACACCTCTAAGGCTGTCGTTCCTACTACGTATAGTACGGACTAGTTCCTGTCAAAGGTTTAGAATGATTCTCGATGAATACGACAGGTCTTCAAGCCGACCTTCTGAAAGAAAGGTTCGGTTGGTCAGAGACAGGGTAGTATCGATGCGGCGACTAGGATGACAGCTTCCAGGGATGATCGGGATGATCGCAGTAAATGTTATCCTGTGGTGGCTCGAGGACGTATCTCCACTTGTCAAGTCAGGCCATGTTTTGTGGGAAGGGGTTACAGATCAACAGAACAAGACGTCCTAATCGCGTACTCCAAATGCTAAACATGGAGAACACCCTGGAGAGCATAGCTTTTGAGAAACAATAGCATATTGTCTCCCCTTTGATAGGTAGGCGGAGCGCCGGGCCGATGAAGCTAGCCCGTGGGAGGTGGCTAGTCGATGCGATCGAGGCTTCTACGCTATTTTACCTATCGTCGTTGTGACTGCGCACGATCATATCCGTGTTCGCTAAAAGCCTTCTTTCGCGAGCATATCGGCTATACCGAGATAGAAAGCGATGGCATTGAAGCTGGATACCTATGAGCGACAGTATATAGGAAGGGGACAACGTTCTACATACCCTGGTTTAATCCCGACAAGGCTCCGTAGCATCCATCTCCACCGGTTCGTCCAGTTAATTAGGTCGAGATGGCTCACGTCGACCAGAGTGCCCTTGTACGAACCCCACTGCGCACTCGCGACGCTAACAAGACCATCGTTTGGCCCTTCAACACGGGATATTACCCCATGGGACTGCCGAAAGAGGCTGAATAGTGGAGGGCGGTTCATCACTTGAAATGTTAAAGATTGTCAGTTGCTTTCTCTTCTACAACTCTCAAGGTACAAAAGTAGCATAGAAGGCAATGCCCCTCCATCGAATAACAAGATATAAGGGAGCGAATCGGGGATTTTGGTGCGTTACTTACTAGCACCATAAGAGAAGTAGCTGACTTGTGGGTCGTCGGGAGTCCGCGGATTGAAGTCGTTATTCATATAAGTTGACGTTAGTTGCTCGAATGCACCTGTTTCCATATTGAAACGCTCGAGAAACTTGTAGATTTCGGGTATACGCTCCTTGCCGATTTCATGGAACAGGAAATCAGCGAAAGAACTGCCGTGGTGAGGAGACGCAACAGTCACGAGGGACCGAACTGCCACGTTGGCTGGGCGAAGGTGAGATATCATGTATCTAGCATCAAGCCCACCCATACTATGCGCGATCTACCAACACTTGGAGGTCAGTAATCAATCCAGTTTGAATGTAATTGGTGAATGTCCGAAAACCGCGGGAAGTTTTCCCAACACGGCTTTGGTCCGAAAGAAATGGGGAGCCAGAGTACACTAAAAGTTGCCAAGCTCGAACGAGAAGACAATGACGGTCCACTTACTATATTGACTTCACGACCGCCGGCGGCATCAGCAATTCCACGAGCGAGCTTCTCAGCACGTTTTTCGATGTTCCCAGACGGCGGCACGGTCGTCGTGATGACGTGAACACCGTTTGCCTTGAGGGCCTCGGTGATCCCCCGCCAGTAGTACACGGGGGGTAGCCATCCAGGTGTGAGGTGAAGCTCGGCGAAGCCCAGCAGTCCATGCGCTAGGACGATTGGAAGCTTAGGCGTCTCTAAGATGTAACGTCAGCTAGACCGAGAAGGGCTGTAGTAAGAGGAAGAAACAAAGGGGAAGCCGAACAATTGGACAAGGCAGGGACAACATGCTTCCAACGTACCGTAGTGATCTTTGATGCGGGCATACTCATCACGTATGGGCTTTCCCAATCTCGGGTCGCTCTCGGCGGTATCACGCGACCTGGCCGTTTGAACATAGCGACTGGAAGCAAACCGCCGGGAAGACACATATAGATACCGACCCGAGGTGCCGTAACAAGAAGCGCGGCAAACAGTATACATAGTAGTGTCCGGTACTACTGTGGGTTTGTGCGTAGAAAGTCCTTTGTCCCTCAAACACCGCACTATATACCGTTTCTTATATGCGTGGAACCTGTGTCTCTGAATACTGATGTTCTCCTGACACTGTCCTGAGGTAACACTTTGTGTCCCATAGTCAGTGAAATGTCACCGTTGAAAATGAGCGACTGGTGAGACGGTTGAACGAATGTGTGTCGCAATTAACGACCAATGCGGAATATTCAACAAGGCATCGCGCAAATAGAAGAACAAGGAACTAGAGATTAAATCGAGGGTGAGAAGGAGTGCTGCAAATTGACTCAATTATTTTGTTTATCAGTCTACCAAATGGTTGACATCACCGTGGAGTTTCTTTCACATGCTGGTGTTGAGAAGCCATCTTAGCACCCCTTTACTTAGGTTAAACACAGTAAGCGAAATTATTCGGTTATCCGGGTACCAGATTTCGGCTAATTTCTTAAATACCTACGTATGTAGGTAGGTACTTATCTAAGTGCCGTCTCCTTGTTTTCTTCCCCAGCCTCTCCCGACTCCATGGATCATGCCCTCGCCTATCCTGATTGCTGCGAGGCATGCATGTTGAGTGTTGTGCTCGCCACCTGATCATATGCAGTGTAAGATGGAGATATCTACTGCTTCCAATCCACCTTCTCTTTCTCTTGTACACGTAGGCCATCCTCGTGGAACACTCAGTTATTATTAACAACTCCTAGGCAACTTACTGCTTAGCTCGTCTAATCGGTATGTATTGTATGCATGTTGGTAGTTTGAGCACCAGCTAAGCCGCCGCTAAGTCGATGCACCGAATCCTGAACCTAGTTTGTTTACTCCGACTGACGCTGCGGATAGAATAGTCTCACGATAAGATAGAGTTAATCTACTGTTTATACGACACCATGGCCATGGGAAACGAGTTAATGGTATTCTGGCTATCCCGATTTCCACGGCGCTCGGTCTCTACGCCGCGGGGAGGTAGATTGGCAAAGTCCTTACAGTCTTAGCTATGCTAGCATCTTACGGATTGAAATACACAGACCGCAAAGCCTGTTGTTCGCGACGGGTAGCTGGAGTTTTACAAAGAGGCCAACTGCCTGAATGGAAACACGTTGGTTTGCTGCCAAGCAAGCTTCTCGCCTCTCAACCACTTATGCGCCAATCTAGCCGCTAGTCTAAACGATCATGTCTTCATATGATAGGCAGGCGTTGGGACTAATAACAAGGCGCTTTAGCTTGAGCCATACTGTCGGGACCGCGCAATCTGCCTAGCTCTTCTCGACAGCTCCATCGGGGACACCATGAGGAGGCTATCGCTGTTTGCCTCTGAACTGCTGCGCAACTACGGGACTTTTTCGTTCACAGCCTTCGCTGGCTGATGTGCTCTTCCTGTCTGGTGTAACCTGCTGTTCTCCCGCAGAAATAGCTCAGCGAAATGGTATGATGGAACAAGCTGTGTCGCGTTAGGCTCAATCATCTTGTCCAACCCAGTGCATCCTATGATTTGTGATGAGCATCTTCGGGCTCCGCTAATTGCTACCCGCTCGAGGCATCGTACACTGCAACACCACCAACAGTCAGTACCACCACATCGTGCTAGCCGGGGATGAAGTGGGCTTTCGACTTTTCATCACTAGCCCGTACCACTTTGATCGGGCAGAGACGAACACGATTCACGGTGAGTTGGAATTAGCATGTGCTATTTTGATGCACCTAGCTGAGAGTGTCCCTGTCCTTTCTGGATGTCTATGTATAAACTATCAACATGACTTGCTTTCTACCTTGGCCAAGTCTTCCTCTCTCCTAGTTCAAGCAACGTTCGCAGCTTAATTCACGAGTTCATGAGAGATGACCAGCAGGCAATATGGCTATAGCTAATTCTATTACTTGCTCTTTTACTCACTGTTCGCGAATATTCCTCTTTCAACCGCCCACCCTCACCGGAAATGCCATTCTCCTCACCTTTTTCGCGATCCTCATCCCCATAGCCCTGGTGCTTGGTGCTAAGTATAGGAGCTTAGGCTTCGCTATAGCAATAGCCACCGGCTTATCTCTTGAGGTCGTTGGCTACATTGGGCGGTTGCTATTACACAGCCATAATAACGATCGGATCGACTTCGTCATTTTTCTCGTCGGGACGATCCTTGGTCCAACATGTATCTGCGGTGCCATGTTTTGGACTGTACCTCGCATTGTCGCGGTTTACGGCGAGGAGTATCGTTCTTGGAGACCGTTCTGGTACCTACTCTTCTTCTCCGTTTCAACTATGGTGTCTCTCGCTTTAGAGTTTGCTGGCTCAATTATCGCAACGGTGCAGGACGCGCCTCGTGCAGTATGTATATGTTTACACTCTCTCGCTGTTTTCCTGCTGATTAGCCTCAAGGTTGAGACAGGACTTCAAGTCCTTGTTGCTGGACTGGCCGTTCAGCTCTTTGCGCTTGTCATTTTTGTCCTTCACGGCATTCTCTTCGCAATCACTCTGCGAACAAGGCAGCATGAGTTGGACCCAAAATTCGCCTTCGTTTACACCAGCACCTCATTCAAATTATTCATAGCTGGTATGAGGCGTTACACACCCGCTCCTAGAAGCTAACTAAGTTTTGAAACCGTCAGCATTCACTTTTACGACTTTCTTAATTTCTCTACGAACGGGATACCGGACCGTCCAGGTCGCAGAAGGGTTTCAGAGCTCCGTCGCGCAATCTGAAATGCTTTTCCTTGTTCTTGATGGAGCGGTCATGTTAATGGCGAGTACACTACTTCTTATTTACTTTCCTGCTCGAGTCTTGGGGCAGTCCTGGCTGGACACCCCGGCTGGCAGCCTGCCGCAAGAGCCACTACGATCGATCATCCATCAAGTACCTGCGCAACCCCCGATTGCTAGTCCTGACCCGACCTACACCCGCATGAGCATGAAGTCATCTATGAGTGCTTGCTCACCCAGAAAGGCGAAGCACTCGGTCCCCCCTCTGCAGAGAGAAATGGTCGATCGCGATGATCTCTGGTGAGAGGCTACTTCAATCAGGTTGAGGGCGGGTGACTGGGACAATTGAGCGTAGAGCTGACCGGGACGTTGGAACAAAGGGGGCAGAGAACAATAGCGATATCCGAAGGAGTATGCCTACGCGATGATATATATCCTCTCCGAGCATATGATTTGTCTCTCCCTCCCCGGGTCTCTTGCACCAGTCACACAGTTTCTATTCACTACTGCTTTTCTTTTGCTGGTAGACAGATATCGACGACAAGATGGCTATGTAGTTACGACCTGTAACCTTCTATCTTTTTTTTTTTTCCTTTTTCCCCTTCGCGCATGGATTCAATGGGTGAGAATTAAGATCTGATAAACTAGCATCGGGCAAGAGAGTTTGGTTTTTGTCTTGTTTGTACCTTAAATAGAGGCTTGGCGGGGTAGACGACCTCATGATAGAACGATTAGACGAGATATGATACGACGCCCGAAACTAGAATATCATGTTAAATATTAAAATACTCATCGGTTGTGTTACCTGGACGAGACCTAATAGTAAGGCGAAAAAAATCTAAATCTAGCGAGACATTTTGTACCACACCCGACTCCGCCCTACTCCCACCGAATGCTTCACAGGATACAGCTCTATCGACTTTGTTGTGCAGCATGTAGGTGCATATCTGTTTCACACTGCGATACCATTGCCATCGTATTTCCATGTTTCGCATAGGAACGCGCGCGAAGCCAGAGGCTAGGTCATAATTCATATACGCCTAGTAATGTACGTTGTCCAACGCCGCGTATAGTCTGAGATTGTGGTATTATAAAGAGGTATCGTAAAGCAGAATCTGGCGCCGAATCCCTTGATAATACCTTTGTATCAAAAAGCATAATGAGAGAGTTGGAGCACAGCCTTACGTAGAACAAAGGATATAGAACAATAATCCTGTTCTGGAAAAGACTTCTTTGTGTGAAATTATGGTGGTCTTGTAACTTATCACTCATCATATCTTCTGCTCATAAGCATATATAATCACGGAACGGGTGCTCATTCTGGCATACCTAATAAGATTGAATTTTGTGTTCGGACAGAATTTGCTTACGCCGAATACAAATAACGCGAATAGAACTCAGCAAACCATCTAGTGCATATTGAATTCACCTTATAACGCAGTAAAATGTCGGTTCCGCCCAGTACTGTTAGTCCTAGTGAGTCCCTCAACTCTGGTGGAATTCCCGACTCCAGTACTCTCGATTCCAAGCCCACCGAAAATTCCCCCCATCTTGATCCATCTGGACCTCCGCCCATTCCTCAAGATGACTTTTTTGCTAGGCCCCCGTCGAATTTTGACGCCGAGCAAGCCAAAGGAGACTTTGTAAAAGGTCATGGTCAAGGTCTCTTGAACCCCGCCGATGCAGTGGACGAGTCCGTTGAAGACGAAATCGAAAGAAAAATCACTGAGCTAGCGAAAGCAAAAGGCAGACCCGTGACAGACGAACAGAAAGAGAGAGTTGCTAACAAAATTCGCTCCCTCCGAGAGGGAGCATGGCTTGAAAGCCTGAAATTTCAACTCGTAGGCAAAGATGTCGTGCCTATAGAGTATTTTAATCGACTGGTCGCTCAGCATGAAGGAACAATTCTGAAGGTGGCTCAAATAAACAATCTTGCAGAGCTCAAAGTGGCTAGACAATATGCTCAGGGTATTACTCTCAAGAGGCAATTAAAGGCTGCCTGTCAAACTATTTCCGAGCGTGACGATGAGGTCCAGTTACTTCGGCAGCATGAGGCGGATAGTCGGACGACGGAACAAGGCCTTAAAGACCAGATCATACAACTCAGGACAGAAAACGAAGATCTTGATAACGCCATGAATAAGCCCAAAGCTCTCGGACAATTTAATGACCCAACGAATGAAATTCTTCGACAGCGCGTAGGTGAGCTAGAGGCAGAGTTGGAAATTAGCAAGAGCAGCGCAAGGCTTCTCGAGATCGAGAATATATATCTCAAGCGCGCATCACAGACAGACCATAGCGATCCGAACAGCCTTCAAAAGCAGATAGAAGCCTTGCAGGCTGGGATATCGAGTCGCGACGGGACCATTAAGACCCTCCAGTCCCAGCTACGCGATAGCCCGCTACCTGAACAGGATCGTATTATAACTGAGGAGCCGCCAACTGAACTTCTAGCCCGTTGCGCTGAGCTCAGAGCCGCTAGAGACGAGTACAAAAGTTTGTGGGCTGGCAAAGTGGTTGCGAACGATGTCACCCTGGTCCAATTCTGGGAGGCTGTTGAAGCTACGACTCGGGAGATCAACCAACTCTATCAAGGCATAGCTAGACTGGGCCATGTTCTTGGCCTTTCTACTCAGGTCCTCGACACCCCCTCTGTACTCGAAAAGATCATCGCGCACGTCGTGTTGCCAGGGAGCGATGAGAATCTAACCCCTCAACTGTCTGTTCTACATCTACGGAACGCGAACGCAATCGCGCAAATTCAGATCGAGGCGTTGAAGTGTGAGCTTGACAAAGCTCAATTGGGTAAATCCGATGACGAGATTCGCGCTCAGCTTAGGATCGTCGACGAGGATGAGCTCGAGAAACGCGTCATCGCCCGAGCCCAGACTTACCGTGAAAACCGCCAAGCTGTCATAAGTCATATCTTTGATGCTCAGGCTAAGTTCTTGGCTCTCGCCGATAGGAGCGCTGATAAAGCTGCTATTGAAGCGCTCGTGGATCAGTTCCTGCAGCCTACTACACTTCCAGTGATTGGATCAGGAGAAGATGGCCCCTGGTGATAAGGGGTTCTACATTCCAGCTCACTTATCGAGATGCAATGGACTATGTAACAGAGTTTATCGCCCCCCCCTCACCCTCCCTTGGGCCACTAGTGGCCTGTACTGCAATATATGCGCTACTACCACTACGAAAACAAGTGCCGCGAAGTGTGCAGTAGAAGATGATAAAGACGATGCGATCAGGTCAGGGTTCCCCAGATTCTTGCTGGCAATCTAGATAGTTTAGATGAAATATTGAGATAAATTGACTGCATGCAACCTCGGCTGGGATCGTGATTCATGTAATGTAACTGATTTTTCAGATCATCTCGCCTTATATCTCGCCTATATAAATTAGCCTTCGGGTGAAGATCAGTCGTGCCGTAGAACTGCGTCTGTTCCCCCACGTCTCGGGTCTCGTACCGCCAAGAAGGTGGTAGCCAAGGATTGAACTACCGAGACCCAAGCCACTGGCTCCGGGACGAAAGCATAAACTATGAACATGGTTCTTAAGATATAGCTAAGCAGTAAGCTGGGCATTAATGCTACTGAAAATCCAGAGACGATTACCGCGCAGACGTCGTAAGGGGTGACGTTGTAGGCACCGTTTTTCGTACACTTCACTCCTTCGAGCACTACTAAAGGAATAATGACTGGGTTAACCTTCTAGAAGTATTAAACTTACTTATATCAAACGATCAATACTCTATTGCATCAATTGCTAGATAGCTAGCGCAAGCTCTCAATCAAACGCCAACGCTACAGCCCCCTCAGGAAGCTTAAAGCGGGCTCCTGGCATAGTCAACAAAACCTTTGATGAAGTAATGTTTCAGAATCATTGCGATTAATCAATGATGAAGTCATAAAACGAGGGAGGGATAAGTCAAGTACACAAGCTGATCGAGCTGTCAAACACGGGCTCTCCTTAATGGTCGGATTCTTCCATTGAAAAGAAAAAAACACAAAGTGCCCTGGCAGTTTCCGTGGGAGGTTATTACAGTACGCGCACTATTCCTTGGTCTTATCTCCTACAAGAATAAAACAGTCCTAGACTAACGACGTCCCGAATCTGACGGCATCATCCCTTGTACGCGGCAACCGCGTCATCACTTAAACTTGGCGAGCAAGCCACAACTAGAGATCGTCGGTCGTCTGAAACTACGTCCTAGTCCACGAAGAATTTAAACAGCTGTCGATGCTTAATTCGCTTAAGCCTGGAGCTTGCATATTATTTATATGAGAAAAGGAGAGAGTTATTAAGGTGTAGGCAACACAAACTATCTGAGCTACCCGATCGGCAAGGGGGTAGGTAAATGTCACATCGATGAGTTTTCAGCTATGCTGCTGTCGCAAGGGAAAACTTGCTCGTTGAATATCAGGTAGGCTGTCATATCATAATGACTTACATATAGTGCATATGGCTGCCAGTCTCGAGTTGGGGTCAAGCCCTTAGATAAGCTTTCC
This sequence comes from Xylaria sp. FL0064, assembly GCA_022593225.1. Lineage (NCBI taxonomy): Eukaryota > Fungi > Ascomycota > Sordariomycetes > Xylariales > Xylariaceae > Xylaria > Xylaria sp. FL0064. The sequence goes on along the minus strand of JAJKLE010000007.1, from coordinate 587,987 downwards.
GCATCGACCCCTGGCTGCATGCCGTGGAACCAACGGTCCCAAAAGCAAAAGTCCGGGCAATGCCGTGCTCACGCACGTCTCTACTATGTATGCACAGAAATCTAGATTGATTGCTGTCAAGTTGCCGCTTGCGGCCCACCTCTTCGTCACTAAGCAAGGAACCCATATCTTGATAGATAGAGACCGAGTCTTGGACTTCAAAATACGTAGTTTTAGGACTGTTAGAGTGACGTCCGCGCCACGTGTCATGGTAAGCTTCTATACTAAACAAAGCCACAGCTCCAATACTACTCTACTTTTCCGCCATTCGGCCTACTCAGCACGTCATTACGCCTGCTTCATAGGGATATCGAGAATCTTTCGTTTGAGCGCAGACTGCAGGAGAACAGGGTATATGGACAAAACATGGCTAAAGCCACCACCTTGTCTATCGCGGAACGGATTAATGACAGCTTAGACAGTTCCCCACTGACAACTTCATATCATCGAGCAGTCAAGCCTGGTTCGGACTTGCGACTTGTCTTACCATCTTGGCGACTGGCGCTCGTCCTATTCGCTCTTATCTTGCCTTAATAATGCATTCATAAGCTAACAGCTAACATGAATACATCCAGGATCATGTAGCTTCCCGGATGCTACCGACCGGACTTGTGGAGTTTCGCTTACCGTACCAAAAATCACAATCGCGGGTTTTTACGGTCTTGTAATCTCAACCGGGATGAACACGTCCGCCGGCTTGGCAGAAATGGCCGTTCCTCTTCACTCTGGGTTACTACCTAGCTTTAAAGGTTATCTTCTGGATCCACCTAACCCCGTGTCAATGCCTTAAAGCGGAAAATAAAGGGAGACCAATACAGATCACGCGACGACCGTAGACAGTCTAACGCGGATAAATCGCTCGATATTTTAGCCATTTTACCGCTACCATTTTATCGTCACTATTGCTGAGGGTATTTTATCGCACTTTAAAACATGTGGCACTCCGGCCAAGGAAATCTCCTCTCACCCCCACACGTTTCCTGAAGTTGGTTGGTCATCAGTGGTCCGGAAGAGCGCCAGAAACTTGTACCTGCGGCTTGCTCACGGACCTGTGTAACCAACTTCCAGAAATCTATGGCCCATTACTGGTTTCGGCGGACGGGCGTCCTACGCCACAGGCCAGGATTAGACCTCCCACAAAGTGCCTCCGTGGTAAATGTCTCCTTCCGGTGACGAATACATAGGTCCGCTATCCAATGCATCTATTGGATCTTCAGGACACGGCTGGAAGCCAAACAAATACAACTTAACACATAATATTAATTATGTTAGTCTGACAGGCGGAAGGGTATTATTCAACTTGTGTTCATAGCATTGCGTGGACTACGGATTTAGGAACATTCACTATCCGTCGTAATTCGTAGTTGAGACAGCCATACTGTCAAACTGTAGCTATGTAGGTAGGGGCCGTTTAAGATTGTTTAGGAAGTGACTTCTTGCATGAGTGCTCTGTATTACTTGCGTTATCTCTGCCTGTAATCAAAGCGGCTGTTGCAACCGTCTTCGCCTTGTGGGGGAGGTGCCAAAAACTCTATTCCATGAAATCATGTTACATGGCTTCTGGGATGGGGAATTCATATAATCGTGGCGTTCCAAGACCTGCAAAGTCCAAGGAACCAACGGCTTCAGTCTCTACTCACGGTCGTACGAGACTGTTTAGGGCTCGCTCGCGATAGGGCCTCCAGTCCGCGCCAGCCTTTCATAAGCTGTGATAACTAATTCGAGAACTTGAGCTGGAGTAGCAGACGACCTTGACGTCTAACCATAATCCGGCGTGACCCCAGATGTTCCTCCGGCTCTAGCGGAAGTTGTCGCCCCCCGTTCCGGAGCCTCTCGAACCAGTATTATGTATCCATGTCTACCCCAGCTTTGATAGATCGACAGCCTATATACGTAGCCAGTCGCCCTCGCCAGAGGATCAGCTTTGTATGGACATACTGCAGAGCCGTACCCTCTTTGTCGATACCCTTAGATCGATCGAACCTATCTGCATATCAAAGCAATGGAGTCATCATCATTTTCACTATTCCCACGCACCAGTACCTCTGAAAGCTCCAGCTTGAACGAGGCATGGATGGCAGCACGGCTAGCAGTCAATGTAGAGATATTGTCATACTATGCCATATCTCTGACGGCTCTTATCGCCATATTCATCGTTGGCCACTGGGCCCGTCACCTAGCATGGAGTGTGTCTCAGTTCATAATTCTCTATCCAATTGTGGCATTGACAAGGTCAGTCGATGTACACCATTAATCTATCATTACGCTAACTATTCATCTAGGGCCACCCGAAGAGTCCTCCTTAGACAGATCTTTGGTTTCACATCCATTGGGCATGCCACACTCGTGCTCGTCTTTGTAGGCTTGAACGCCCTCTTCAGCTTCTACCGTATCGACTTCAGCAAAGCTTCAAACCTCGCTGCACGATTCGGATGGTAAGTCATTGCGACGTGTAAATATTTAGCATTCTATTAATATACACCGCAGGATGGCTACAGGAAACTTGGCGTTTGTAGGTTAGTACTATAATCAGTGTATTTCAAAAGTCTGCTCCTAGAGTTCATATATTACGCGACAATACTTGATACTAACTCCCAACGCGTAGTCTTTCTAGCACTAAAGAACACGCCTCTCGCAATCTTAACCGTCTATTCATATGAGCGGCTCAATTGCCTTCACCAGATAGCTGGTTATACTACTCTTTTGTATACGATTCTACGTAGGTCATTTCGATACGTATCATCCTGCGTCTCCGTTCTTCACTTTTTTCGATGATACCTGCTCATTCGAGACCATTCTCCTACTGTATCCCGACCCAACAGTCAAGCGCTTGGAACATAATCACTGATGCTAAAACTGTCCAGATGGGTCATTATACACTTACTATTTCATGACTACCGGGAAGACATATATTCTTCATGAGGATGTCGTCACGGCCGGCATCGTCTTGGGATTCGCTATGTTCTTTACGGTTTTTGCTGGCCTGACTCTGCAACGAGCCAAGTACGAACTATTCTACATTATTCACTTGGCTTTGTTCGTGGTTATTGTTGTCACGCTAGGCTTGCACCGACCCAGTCTCGAGAGCGAGAAGACCTTAGTCGCCACTATTGTGATCGCTTCACTCTGGGTCTCTGATCGGCTAATTCGAGTTGCCCGCTTGGCTTACAATAGCATCAATAATCAAGCTACGGTCTTCCCACTACCAAATGACGGTACTCGCGTCGTAATCAAGAAGCCAATAACACGTGCGAGGCCTGGAAGTAAGTTGACCAACGTTATCCTGAGCATCATCACTTGGCGTTTAAGCTTCGGAGAAAGCAAGAATTGGAGGACCTCCTGACATCTATATAAGCTGCAACCAATACTAACCGATATGTCCTTTAGAGCATTGCTATGTCTGGTTACCGCATATTCGCTCATTTGAGACTCACCCTTTCACAATAGTAGCCAATGAGCCAATGGAGCTCATAATCAACGCGCATAGCGGATTCACGAGAGATCTGCACCACTATGCTAGTCAGAATCCAGGTAGTAGTCTAAAAGTGTCGGTTGAGGGGCCATATGGAACGTCGCCGGATCCGATGGAGTATGACAAAGTCGTACTGGTGGCAGGCGGATCAGGCGCCACCTTCACTATTGGCTTAGCCGCGGATATGATAAGGAGGTTGAGCTCAGATTCGGAAAAACAGATCGAATTCATATGGGTATCGCGGAGCCATGGTGAGTTTTCGCCCGATCTCGCTTGTTGAGAGGAAACTGCTGACGGCTATGACCAGACAGTATAGAATGGTTCACACAACATCTACAAGACCTACTTACGCATGAATGCGCGCCCAAGATTGGCCTAAGGATTCATTTGACGAGAGTCAAGACCATCACGAAGATAGCGAAGGTGGCACGCATCCCCCGGTTATCTTCTCAGATATTCGCCGTCATAGAGTCGAAACCGGATTCCAGTTCGGAGAAAGGCTTCAATTCATCGAGGCTAAGCACAGAGGCATCCTCTGTAGCTGTTCGGGACGAAGACCCAGAGAAACACGATACCATATCCATTGTTGAGTCTATAGCGGCGATTCCTTCAATCACTGGCGGTTTGAATATTCCCATCAGATATGGCCGACCAGACATCGAGACTTTGGTCCGGGAGGCAATAGTATCTGTCTCCAAGAACCAAAGGGTGTTGGTTGCAGCATGTGGTCCAACAGGTTTAGTCAATACAGTGCGAAACACAACGGCTAGGTGTATTAGTGTTGACGGGCCGTCTGTTGAACTTCACTGTGAGCAGTTCGGTTGGTGATGACGGTCATGATACGTTACGATGCGGAGTCTGGCTTATTGAGTGTTTAAAAGTTTCTAGCGCGATTGGTGTTTTGGATGCGCTATCTAGAGGGATATAGAACTAGAGATTCGGATCTCGGGTTGGAGTTATGACAGGCGTGATGGGAGAGTATTCTTGTGGTGTTTCAAATAGAAGCTATAGCTAGCACATGAAAAGTAAAAAAAATCAATGCTGTTATGGCCGTTATGATGGAATGTGATGATTTTGTGATATTAGTATAGGGTTTTTCAGCATTCCAATGTCTGGTCGTACTCGGGGTCTTTTGAAATGTGTTGCGGACGTGGATGCTTATCTCTAGTAATAAACTGCTGTGTTTGATGGATAATTGACCCCCCTCGTAAGCGCTAGACCGGAATATAAGTCTTATGATGTTATAATGTGGTGAATCAAATGCTATCAGATAGGAACTCAAGATCTCTTGCAGTATAGAGGTCGTAAGTATATGGTGATCATACTATCAAATTGGCTTCTTGGACATCCTGAACAGCCTACTTAAATCCTGTTATTGTGCAACTCAGCCCCACTTGAACTCGTAGATAATACCATTCTTCCGTCGTTCATAACACTTCATTTCTACTGCCCACGGCATAATGTTCCTCTCCTCAAGGATGCATCCACCCCGCTAGAGATGGCTCCTTTAACAATAGGTTCCTTGGACTCGGCTTCTCCCGCAACGCAATGGCTGATAACCCCCTTTTTAATGTACACATACATGTTAAAGGGGTAGAACTAGTAGTGGCATGTCTCACTGCTGGTACACATTAATGGACATGGTACACTTCAGGGGCTAGAGAAAAATACACTGCCTATATCAGTTTCTTCAATTGATGTGTGACACTAGGTTACGATAGACCTTAATAACATAGCCCTTATGTGCTGGTCTTTCTAAGCGAGCGAGTCTAGAACTTTGAGTGGGTTGCTAGGTGTCGGTAAGTACCGAACCATACCGTCCATGCATATATGATCGACTGCGTATACCTGGATACTAGGGAAAGTTAATGTATAAGACAGGCTGAGCACGTGAAAGTTGAAACGGCCTTGCTCTTTTATGTTTGCGGGCCACCCTATGGTTGACGTAAAGCTGTATGTTGTTGTGCTTGACGTGAGATTGATGAGGAGGTTTCTGGGAAATGAGGAATGCAATACAGCGTTTGACGGACCACAATCCCATCGGCGAGCGACATTAGAGAACAATCCTTATAAGTAATGGCTACACTTCGGGATGGGAGCTTCCGCATGCTAAACTCTTGCTAAGTTTATTCTGACGTAGCCGCTTGAGACTCTCATGCTGCGCAACGAGATTGTCCGTAGCTGTGACTTTTAGTCCTACGCTGCTTATCTACGCAAATATGTCAGTTTTACAAACGTGACAATGAGAAATATCATGGTAAAAGCTGCTGCCATATCATACAGGGCTGATAGCTCTCTGTCTAAAGTGCTGGCAATTCGCGTTGGATGGTCTGGGTTGCTGGGTGGTAAATTTTATCACGATACAGTTGCATACAGCTTTCTGTCTCATCTTTTCTCAAAGAAATGAAAATATCATTTACCGTGCGAATGTGTGAGAAAGTTACTCGTCTACATATTCTGATGTTCTCGCTTCACGTGTTGCTTCAACTTCACGGAGTAACACTGCCATATATCTCAGAGAAGTCGACTTATTCCTCCGCCTTTAATACTAAAGCTTCTTCAATCTTCGAAGTAGATATAACCATTTCTTCTTGTTAACCTGAAGCGTGTTGTCCCCTTATGATATGGCATAAGTGGAGGCAGAGTTACGTACAACCCTCTCATTTAATATGAATCCTTGACCTAGGTGTAGTTATGATGCGTAATTCTCTATGGCATGGGCAGTAGAATTACGTTCGAAACAACTGTTTTCGTCTTGGTCAGACGTATGTACTATGGGTCCTCTGCTGGGAAAAGAACAGGGGGCGTCTGAAGACCACATGGCTTGAGGATCCTCCTCGTGTCTACATCTACGGCCCTATTCTTTTTCGTGAGCGGGCCGTGGTGCCGATGAGCGTTTGACTGTGGGTTTCTCTAGTGTTGGTGGATCCGGCTACTGGGAGTGTGCTACATAAGGTATCAAATCCCGTTAACACCCTCGCTTTATTTGGAATAGTGAAGTATAAGAGATGAAGAAGGAAGATAATGTGGAGGATGAAGTTTCAAATGTTTCATACTTTCTTGTTGCCATATAGTAATAGCAGGATTGAGATGCGTGAAAAGCTTAGGCTTTCACAACGTAGCTCTAGCATTACCTATACCAGATTAGATCGATGGTAACAGGGGTGCTGATTCTAAGGGGCTAGGACCAGGCCGCTGGATGCGCTTGTGCGGCCCGTCGTGAAGACAGACCTGTCTCATGAGGAAGATGTACATGGGTCGCTTAGGCGTTCCATCTACCTACGTAACCTTAGGTACATATCGGCTAACCATACATGCATCTTGAAAACTAACTGTGACAGGTATACAGATCTACTGCAAACGAAGCACTTTAAACTGAAATTTCGAGCACAAAGCTAATAGCAACCTAGGAACCCTGACAACACCGTATCACTTTCTGCTTCTATTTGGTAGAGCGTCTACTATCGGCTTGAGTGCTTTATTGGTTTAGACTGGATGGGCCTTTGCTGCAGAGCATGGGCACTTTAGAACCTGCCTGCTTGTACAGTTGTCAGGCGGATCTTGACAGGGCTAATCTGGAAGGGCTTACTGGTATAGCGTGGAAGCGGTTTCCTTGCATCGGACATCAATTTTGGTCTCCCTAAAGTTTATACAGGTAGCTTGAGAGAAGTATGGCATGATCGGTGCATCTTTGAGCTATGTCTAATTCGAGGCCTTGAGGATATTGCTTGAGGATATTGCCATATAAGTTATCTACGAGCACATATAATCGTGTGATAGACTCAAGTTATGTACCCTTGATACTTATCCTAAACATAATCACCAGTTTTGCCTCTCATGAATTACCCCTTTGATGCCAATGATGTCCCTAAAATGCACGTGAGAAGTGGGCAAGAACCGGCCCATGCGCCCAACCAATATGACTATGCCTGCTGCTTTCTAATATACAGTCCTCTCAGAGTTCTTCATAATACCTTACTTGAAAGGCTAGGCCTTAATGTTAAACCACTACTAACGCCGGTATTCGTCAGCCTTGGGAGCTAGTGAGAAAGAAATCCAATTCATTCCCTGGCCCCATCACGTTTTCGTTTTCTGCAAGCTGCTCCAGGAGACTTAGAAAAGGATCTTTCTCATCTGCGGTGCCGGTGGCAGTACTACCAGCTTGGCTCTTGGCGCCGGGAGTAGCTGCTTCTATGGGGCCCTCTCCGTTGTCGTCATCGACCTGCCAAGGTGCAGGGGAGGGAAATGTGTTCGTGGGTACTGTGCCAAACATTGGGTCATAGCTTCCAAGACTTATTCCGTTGTTGCCATTCTCTATGACTTGTGTCGAGCCTGTATAATTACGTGGACTGGAGATAGAATTGCCCGGGAAATTGGGCATTTGTTGGGGTTTTTGTGTTGAGAACGTTGGTGTAGAGGGGACTATATTTGCCGATTGGTCTGCCATCGGATCCTGTGCTTGGCTCACTGTTTGGCCTTCTGGGTGTGGGTGCCCTGAAGGGGTGATGCGTATCATAGGTGAATTTTGAGACCCGTTCGCAATCGAGAAACGACGAGATGAGACGCTGGGTACAGGTGGTCCGATAGACATTGGGCTATTTAAGCACGCACCCAATGATGCAAGATTACCGGGCTCAGGCCGATTAAGAGTCGGCGTTACCGAAAACTTCCTTTTAAGATTCGGCCGTTCGGGTTCACAGTTATCTCGGGGCGCATGCAAGTCGTTGCCTGTATATGTGTCCGTTGTGAAGTCGACGACCACTTCCATCAGACTTAGATTAGCTCCATCAAAATTGTACGACTCGCCTCCCGGACCCGTGATATTTGCGTAGCGACTGAAGAAGTCCTCAAGATTAAACGCAGGCGAGTAGCGCATTGAGTTGGTGGCCAGTCGCTTAACGAGTTCCGTATGTGCGTTATAGACATTCTGTAATACCTCTCGTTGGTGTTGCACACTCATCCACGCATACCGAAGCTCGCTCAATTGTTGCATTTCGCGCGAAAGAAAATCTGCAGATGCGGCAAAAGTTCCCATGTCACCTCCTCTTGCTCCCATCCTATTGTACTGCGTTCCATGGATGTGAACCGTGCCGGCAGTGCAGAGGCAGTATCCTACAAAAGCCGGCCATTCAGTGGTTCCCGTTTGCTTGCCCAGTTCTACTAGTTCGGTGATAGCGTTGGCATGCAAGAAGCACATATTTGTAGCTTCAATTTGCCATGATTGGTGCTGACCTGTCACAGCCAGCTCAGCGAGGTCGATGGGCAGAAATGGTCGATAGATCAGGCAATAAATCAAGTGGTAAACGAGCTTACTAAGCACCAAAACAGTGCATTCTGGATGCCCGAAAAGAGTGTCTAAACTTGAGAAGACCTCTTCCGTACCGGACGCCCAAATGTCGAGGTCTTGTCGTATCTTGGAAAGCTTTGAAAGTGTGTGCCACGGGAAATGCGAGTCGCCCTTGACTCCGCCAGCAGCGAGGTAACGGTTCGTTACACCTAGGACACGGCTAATATCAATGAGCATGGCGCTGCCCCCCTGGAATTTCCTGCCACCCCCCTGTAAAGAGTGAAGGTTCGAACCGCTCTGGAAGAATTCGCCCTCAACCGGTAGGCCGCCGGGTGTTGGAAACCAACATGGTAATCGTAGAAATATTGTTTTGTCGCCAATAAGACATGGACGTTTCGAACCGCAAGCTGTGAATCTGTCCAGCAGGTAGCATGACCAGAACAACCGCCTCCTCATTTCGCGTTCTAGTGGTGCGATGGGTGCATTCGGATCTGCTTCGCGGTGCAACTCGAGGGCCATAGTCATACCTATCGCGTTTGCTACACAACAAATTAGCTTAATTAACACGCAAACACTAGACTGATACTCCGACGGCAATATGACGTACTTAGAAGCATGTAGGCTTTTTTCCCCTTTCCTGCTGCAACATAGGCTATTACAAGAAGAAGGAGTGCTTGTAAGGTGTCAATGGTTGGCTCATCAATATCAATCTCTTTTCTAGACGTAGAAGCAAAATCCTCGCTTAACCGCACAGCGGATTGGTATCCAGTAGGATGCGGCGTATACCTAGGATTGCTCAGTAATAAGTCCGGAAGTAATAAACCAGAGACATACCTAGCAGCAACTGCGTATATAGCATGAACTAGGTAGGGAGGTAGTTGGTTGAGCCGCAGCCGTTGTCGAATAGATGTCTCATCTAGTATATGGTAAGGTTTTGCGTGGAAACGTGAAAAGTATGTATCCAGGAGGGCATCCGATGGGATAGCAGGAGGCGACTCGTTAGTCATCGCAGGAGAGTATAGAGCTGCGTCTGACCCAGAGTCAGATGTTCGCGACGTGTCGATAGCTGCACGTTTCGGCCTTGGTTCAGAAGTTGCTGGAGGAGCCGGCGGTCCTGAATCCGGAATAGGTGCTTCTGTGTTATTATCCGACGTCTCTGTCTTCGTGCATGGCGGTTCTTCCGTCGTTGGTGAGCTGCCTAGCGTTTTCTTTTGGTCTTTGAGTTGTGCTTCTAGGCCGTCTACCCGCTTCAGCAAGGCTTCAAGCACGTCTGTTTTAGGTCCTCGTTTTTTGGGGACGGCATCTGCAAGCACAGAGCGCAACTATCAGCGGATGAGGATACGCATGCAGAGAAATCTTCAGCAATACTTACCGTATATACACGGGCATTGGAAGACTTGGCATGCTTCACAAGACGGACGTAACCGATTGCATTTGATCTACGCACCGACAGTCAATTGTTAGCATAGCTACCAGACCTGGCGATAGACACCAAGAATTCCTCAAGATATGGAAGCCTAGAACCAACCTTGCGCTTTCGACAGGATTTGCAGTTCATGGACTCTCGCGGTTCATTGCTCATCCGGCGTGTTGGTAATCGTTCAATGCCCACCTGAGGACGCGACATGATGAGTGAATGGGTGCCGTCCGAGTGGGCTAAGCTCATGTTCACTGATCTGTTATCGAGTCGTGAGTCGCGTGCACAAAAGAGTGAGTTAATGTCTGGCGAAGCTTCGAGACTCTTGACAGTACGAGGTGACTGTATTATCCCGCGAAGCTCGTGTAGTTTCTGAGTCGGCTCCGTCAACGGCTCCAGGGTATTCGCTTCGTCGCCAGGCTTCTTCTGCTCATACTCAATGCTAGTTGCCCGTGAGGTTGGTGTAAATTCGTCGGTCTCGGCCAATCGCCGCATCACAGAACTTGCAGATCACGAAGTCGACTTAAGTGCAGCTAAAACTCGTACAAGTGTCTGGCGGAAGCGATTCACATAATAAAGGTCAACTAACCGACCCCATGCAAGTCGACCTTGTGCCATAAATTATGTGGTCCCTCGACAGACGCCTAGCACACTACAACTCCATTAACATCCTAAGATCGCGCTTACGTTCTGGGGTGCACCATGTTCGCACGCTAAGCTAACCTCCTATCCATGGGCAGCGCCTTGACTACACTCTTCTGGGTTCACGGCCAACCTCCATTGCGAGGTCAGCGCGGGGCCGCAGCGGGGAAGCACTGTTGCAGGGGACGGAGATGCACTGGATTAACGTGTTGGAGAAAGCGTTGTTCAAGTACTGTAAATGGATACTAACATGCCTTCGAGCAGGGATCCTATATTAGCCAGAAAAAGTCCTGAAAGGATAGAACAAATAAAGTAAAATAAATAAAACTAGAAATTATAACTCGAACTAGAGCAAAATACTATACTTCTCAAATTCTAATACAGAAGGTGTTTTACAGTCGAGGCTTCAAGAAAAAGGACAATATGCGTGGGATCATCGGCGTGGAACTGGCGTAAGCGACACCGAACTATACGTATTAAGGTAGGCCAAGATACCGGCAGTGGGAAGTATACTCGACATCACGTCTATGCTACTGTGTGAAAGGCGTTTAAAATGCCGACCTTACTACGTAAGCTGGACTATGCTTCTAGGCTTGCTAGGGTTCTCACGCAAGACTGCGGCAGTGGCTTTCCGATGTAGTTACAATAGGTGAATACACGGTGCAACCCATGTAAGGCGATGTTCTCTTTGTGGTGTGTAGTATAGAGGAAATCCCTTGTTTGAACAGAATTCCAATCACATGCGCCCAACGGAACAAACCGCTGCTTGCTATTCGGGGGTAGTAGGAAGACTGCATACTTGTAGAAAGAGAACGATTAGAAGCAACAGGAGGGATGGAAAGAAACTCTCTACATACTAACCCCTTTGGTCAAAATATAGCTGCGTCATCCCATTGTCCATACAATGCATTCAGTTGTAGGATTCTAACATAACAGTCTCGGAGCTCCAACACTACCTATGGCTATTTAATTCGAATGATCTTGCGCCTACAAGAGCTGGTGACTATCCGTCGTCGGTAAATCGGTGTTATGTTCAACTAGGTACGTGGTATTTGAAACCCCGACACTACACTACTTCCGTATATACGGCAGAACGTAAGGTCTAGTTTATCTGCTTGATTTTGAACGACCTCTGCAGCAAGAATATTCTTATTATCAATAAGATTTGCATTATACTACGTATCTATGGCTGAAGTTGTCCGATTTGAAATTTGCAGCTCTCACTATCGTTTCTGGTAGAGCCTCCAGGTCTCGGGGATAATGACTTGCTTGGCGTGGATTCACCCTTCCGCAAAAGCTGATATCCGCGTATATATTCAGTAAATGGAAGTACCCAAAATGGAGCTGTCGACAGCAACAGATCATATGAGAAAAACCATTCACTGCTGCGAATAGTAAGCCTGTTCCCTACTGGACGTCGAATGGTGTTTCATACCCAGGTAAAGAATGAATGCAGACGAATGTCTATACTCGGTGTGCCAATGTGCTGGGGCAGCAGGGATCTAATTGGTGCGCTAATGTCAGGCCAGGGGTGAAGCCCCTATAGTAACATTTCGCTCCTATATTAGAAAGCAGTTTAGAAAGGTGTCAACCTGTTCTTGTGAAGACCTCACTGGGCCAGGGTAGGGAGACTTGCCCATAATAGGCCAGACGGCGGGTCGATGCCGTCTCAATTCGCGGAGTTCAGAAGGGATTGCCGATGCAAATACGCGGAAGTCAATGCCTGCTGTGAGTCTATGATTAAGCCTGTCGCGCGCAAAGTTTTCTATTTACGAAAGGAAGCAGTGTTCGAGGTACACCAGTCTATACCGGGTATTGTGGCTATCATGGTTCATGGTTAGAAGTAACCTACGCCACCTAAGCTGTGGGCACTTCTCGCCTCGCTTACGCCATATCCAGATGAGAGACAATTACGGGCAGTGTACGGCAAGCTGCAGCATACATAAATCTGCCGCACCCTTAATATTATCAGATATGCTGACTGCGTTACCGAGTACCTAGATGTCATACCATTGTGGGTTCCCGGGTCCTTGGACACCCCGAGGGTTCGGTTTCGTCTATATAAATTGTCTAACAACCGTTAAGCTTGGCTATGTGCTCGCCTAGACCACCTACATGAGCAGATAAGTACCGTGCCTCCATCGACGCCAGCTCTGTTTGTCGTGATAATGGACTGAATGTTCTGGAACAAACTTAAAGGCATAGTGCTCTCTTTCATGACGTACGGCTAGGGATCATCCTCGTCAAGATGCTTCCTACGTCCCCTATTCAATCCAGTTACGGCCGTTTGAGGATATAGATTAATCCCTGAATTGTCTAGATTGGATCGCAATAGCAGCATGTTCTCGTGCGCCGCGTGATGTAGCAGTACCGGTGACTCCATCGCCAAGAACCCAAATTGTGAATAGCGAGACCTGCTAGTGTGACACTATCGTACAGCCATTATGGAGGCTAGATACCCTAAGTATGATATCTCAACGTCTCGATTAATATATTATTTTGTTTTTATTACCTTCTTTTCCCCAGTTTTCTCAGTAGTACTCACGATAAGCTACATGAGGAAGCCCTTAAAAGCTACAAACTAGAAAGATATGTTTTCGCATGATACCAACGGGAATACTACGTGGACGCGCTCAACCATGCCGGTTCGAATAGACTGTGGCCCGATAGCGTATTGTAGCGCCCTGCGAGTCATGAGTCGTTATCATGGCACACAAATAACCAATAGAGTGCAGCAGTCTGCATGATTGTATGTACCTACTCATTATGGTAAGCAGTAAGTACACCAGGACTACTGCAATAGCTTTTGCTGTGCAATGCGCTGCATGTTCTGCAAAGCGCGCACCAAAGAGGGGCAATCCGCTGAATTGGAGCGCCTAACGCAAAGACCGTATTGTGAGCGGAGGTGACCAGACTTCAACGGCTTTCTTCTCCGTGGAACCGAGAAATTCGACGTAGTATTGCTGTGGCACCCGTGCAGAGGCAGATGCCCACTGATACTACCACTACCGTCTGGGGTGCATCAATAGCCAGCCCCCAAAGGCTGATCAAATACTCTAGGCGACAGTCCCTGTCGTTCATTTACCTCGGCATCGCTTGCAGACAAACTCTACTTCACTCTTCTACAAGTGAGACCAGAGGGTATAGTCGCCTCAGATCACGATAAACTCTGATATAGCTGACGAGAAAAGGGCTTGGACGAGCAACTCACCTATGAGACGGCCACTGGCTAGCTAATAGCTATCGAGTATAAAATGGACTTATAATTGAACGGAGCGCATTCCTTCATCATCTCGTGTTTAGTACCTAGATCCTCGAGGAGATCGATTGGCAACTGTACAATTTCTGTATAAACAAAAGCGAGTGAGCCCTCATGGTAAAAAGGTACTCTTTCTGTTTTACACTCTTCATTTGATGGATGCCCCTTTAGCCCGTGAGTAGTCGAGCTTGGTTTAGGGTTGAGGTTTTCGATCGAGATGGTGACTTCATATTCAATAAATGGAATCAGAAGCGTATATTTTCAGCGAGATTGGCCACGCAGAAAGGAGTAGTTTCTTATTGAACAACTGAAGTAAACATCGACAGCCTCCAATAAGTAAAATATGGGAGTCCCGAGGCACCCTAATAAAGTCCCTAGATGCAAGATGAATCTTTTGTATCTGGTCTACTCCTTACATCATGCATCATGCAGTTTGCGGACGGCAGTTTTCTCGGGGGGGAACTAGGTTAGAGCCAGAAAACATGTTATGATCCCCCAATTGTAGGGCTCGTATGTATGTGAGATGTCCTCTTTTCATACGAATCACGGTCAACTCATATATTGTGTACCGAAATTGCCTAGGGGTCGTCCTTGGATTACCCGGAACCATATATCGCTGGATGACGTCTATTGCGTCACCCTCCTCAGATCGGGTACCGAATACTGTCTCCCACTAATACGACTCCTTCAGAAATAAATCATTCCTCCAAGTTTCCTAGAACAACCACTGCCGTGAAGTAATGCCCTAACTATATAGGAATGCAGAAAAGCCATGCCGTCAAAATAATTTGAGAGGACAAAGCCAATAATACATGGGCATTCCATCCCGTTGTGGTTGTCCTTGAATCACCATTTCCCCTTTCTGTCGCTTTATAGTCGATACACCTTCTGAACTAGGCCTAGTCATCATTTAAGATACCAGTTGCTGTCTTTAACCGAATTATCTAAAGTGTCTGGTGTGCTTAGACTAACACTATACATCGGCGGTACACCAGCGGCAGGAATGGGTGGGGGATGGGGGGAAGAAGTTCGGGTTTGTGCCATAAAGGTTATTGTTTGTGAAAGGCAATTGCGCGATAGCCCCTATTGAGTATACTAGTTGCGTTTGTCATCAGCGCCGAGAATGGTATATCACCGCGACAGAGGCACAGTCGAGAATGCTAACCGCAGTCATGTTAATTTTCCAGCCGCATGCCTTCTATATCCCCTATGCAATTTGCATCTTAATGGGCTGCCTAGTAGCAAAGGCAGTCGTCGTTCCGAGATTCGTGATGTCCTAGAGGCGTATCAAAGATCTACACTTAATATCAACACCAGTTATTCAAGTGCATGCCGAGATAAACGTATTTGTGAGTTCGACGCGTAAATCTCAGAACATTCCCTTCCCGCTGGTCAAACGCACGAAGCTATATGGCACATTTTGCCCGACCAGCAGCCTAACGGTTTCTGCTGTAGTAAACGCCGTCGTATCCGCTACTCCGTACGCAGCGAAACCGCACTGCTCAGCAACGACTCCTGGGTCGCCCTTCCTCGGGCCGTCCGCGAGATCTAGGAAGATCTTGCGGATCTGCGATGAAGATCCTCTTGCGCCTCCAAATAAACGTACCAGCATCCCCACGAGACTAGATTTCTCCGGCCCAAGAGCGGATACGAGAACGAAGGGAGCAGCATCATCCCCCATTGCTCTCGCCTTCTGCAGGCTCTCGAGGCTGTTGAATGGCTCGACTTCAAAGCTGCGAGCTAGAGCAAGGGGAGTTTTGAAGCCAACCGTATATACTTTCCCCACGCGAAGAGCTTTCAACGCATACATAGCTGAAGCAGCGTCTTCAGCACTGGAAGCTAAGACAACTGCTGTGCGTCCAAAATAAGCCGATGGTGCGAGATCCCGGGTGAGCGTACTGAGAATACCACGCCAACTAGCATTATCAAACATAAGGGAGGATGAAGGAGGGAACCCGTAGGTGTTATTGGGCGTCGGGCTAAATGACCACTCGCCCCGGCGGTGGGGACTGGAAGGAATCGACGATGGCGCAGATCCTGGAGAAGACGTCGGACCAGATTGGACCACAATGGTGTCCACCATCCCTATCATATGAACTGCTTCGGTGAGAGTCGGCCCTGTCCCATTATTAAGCTTTGAGAAAAATGTACTGCGATGCATCAGACTTGAGAATGAAACAGGAGGATTCAGATATGCTCCTCCAAAGGTTCTCTGATTGCACCAGGCCTCAATACTTAGGGGTCCCTTTGTTTGCCTCTCGACAACCGCAAAATGGTGCGGTAAGCCTAACTCGTTGAAACACTTCTCGTAAAAAGGGGCGTGAGGAAGCTGATACCGAGATGGTGACGTAATAATGCCGTAGATATTGCTCTTCGGGAGTTGGCCAAGAGATGCTAGAGCTGCGTTAATCTCAGCAGCGCTCATCTGGCCGGGCGCGGCGATTATCGGAAGCAGAGGGTGAGTGATGGGTGTGAACACTTTATTAAATGTCCTCGATATTTGACCTGTCTCGCCCATGTTGAGGCCAGAAAACGGGGGCGCCATCGGGTACTCGGCTCGTATTTTGGACCGAAAGTACTCCAATTCAAAGTTTTCGTTAGGATCGTTTATAATAGCGATCATCTTGACAATGTGCGCATACTTGCACGATTCGACGAAGACGGACTGCGCATAGGCTGACGGCCATTTGAAGTTACCGGTAAAATCGTGAAAAGCCGACATGATGTGGCTATTACCCCGATTTTCGTAGAGCTTTCGTCGTATATCTTCTGGAAGCCACACCTCGACGTCTATGTACTCGACACCCCATTGGATCGCACGGTAGAGGTATTCATAAAACAAGTTGGGATTGTCCATTGGGAAACGGCCGTTCTCTCGTGTACAGCGTGTGGTGTAAATGATAGGCAGTTCGGTCCTCTGCCGTAGGAGCATTATCTGCTCGCCTACGTAACTTAAACTCGGTATCTGGGCGAACGTACCATCTCCGAGCGGCTCCTTAAGCAAGTCCACACGCAGCTCCACAGCATCGCATCCAACCGTAAGTACCTCGATGTTTGGCAAAGCAGCTCGGACATCGGGGAATGTCGTCGATATGAAAAATGTCCGAGGTTTCGCCATGAGCGTATCGTGATGGTTGATCTGTCCAAGAGTGAATGAAATGAAACGAGCGAGGTCCCGGCGAAAGAATTGGGCATCGGAATACAAGAACTCGTAGTCACACTGGGCAGAGAGATACGTATCAGGAGGCATTCCGAGATCGATGTTGTGAGCATGGATGGCGACCATGGCATTTCGATCCCGCGTAGCCACGCTGTTCCTTGCGTTTTCAGCTGAAACACCGAGCACCAGCTCTTGCTCTGCCGATATAACGCCTTGGAAACTGTCGGCCAGCTGAAATGGCTTTCCAAGCACATCCGCGAAGATAGATACTATCTTCTCTTGACCAGGGCCGTATACAATCACGGCGGGCCGAGTATCGCCTATCCGTAACCTACTATTCGTCTTAATACTGCCCGCAGTAGGTGTTGAGGCCTTTGAATCAAGATCCATCGCAACTTCCGGCGTGACACTTCCATTTGGACTAGGCCGATGAACCGGCATCGGGACCTGGGTCAACATCTTGCCCGCGTTGACAATACCTAGTATTGATGACTCTAAAGGAATTCGCGGCTTGGAGCGTCCTGGCGCCAGTAGATTCCTAGTCCCGGGCTCTCACTCGGGTTTTGGTAATACGAGAGAGTCAAGCAGGGCTTGAACTGAAGAACAAGAAGAGATCAAGCGCTGATGGTTGCATGGCAACTGCTGCCATCCATTCCGCGTGTCTCTAGTGTAACCTTAGCTGAAATCGTAGTGGTTAGCGGCGACACACCTAGGTAGACTGATGCAAGGCAAAGGGTATGAGATGGTGGTACGCAGGAATTCTGTGTCGAGTAGGGGCGGTGGCAATGGTGTTAGACGGACTAATCTATGCGATATGCCAGGCTCCGTTCAGCTGAGGCTCAAGTTTAATAGGACAGTTGAGGCGTGGCAGAGACTGAGGGCCGAACCAATTAGTAAGGTCACAAAGATAGGTTGCGTATGAATGAATGTCCAACAAGTGATTGAGCCGGAAACTAACCTGGACAGAATGGAAGCGGTACAAGGTTTCCTATCATTCGTCTTAGGTGAATCATGGCATGAATGAGCGACAATAATTCTTCCAGCCACTAAATTGCAGGATTTTGGTGCTTAGCCTGCTACAGGAATCCCGCGCGCAGGGTCTATTATACTTTATAAGGGGGTACATGATATAATGTATGTTATTGCCTTACGCTACCTGCACTACACTAGTATAAACTGCCTATCAGCCGGTTCATTGAAATGACCCAACCTTACATGGTTCATCCCCCCTACCCAGCTACTGTATGCCTGGCCAATATGTTTTTTCCCCGATTGGTATACTCAATCTTGGCATCTACAATATCCGACTACTATTTCTACTACAGTCTATCCATAGCGGGCTTTGACACCATAGATAACGGGTTTAGAAGAACACTTTTTAGGCATGCTATCAACCCTTTCGAGACCCCCATCGGTCTAGGCAGATAGTGTACAGTAGTTTGTGGAGAGGTGGGCCGCGAGAAGCGAGATCGAGTTTAGCGGGGGGGTATTATGGGATTCATTGATGGATGTATCTGTGAGTGGCTTATAGACTTGGCAGTTAAATCTTATGAAATGAATGAACCATTTTGGAGAAATCTCACAATCACCGTAGCAGCTAGGATACCGAAACATCGTCAAAAGCTACATGAAACAGAATCCGTTATCTCGGTGGAGTTTACCAAGCCTCGAATAGTTGGACTTCAGAAGCACTGAGATACATGTGAAGCATGTGAAGCTCCCAGAAGTCTACCCATCCCACCCGAATAGAAAACAACGAAGCATTGACGACAGTGGGCACTTATCAGTCCCATCTTTGTAGTGCTTATTTATTCGTAACGCTATATTAGTAGGGGAGGTGATACGACCCAGAAAAGTGTCACCCCCAAACCCCAGAACTTGAAGGCTTTGACGGGTCGTGCAGATCTGTTGTTATTTTCGAGGTTACGCTGCACGATGCAGTTAATCAGAACCCGCACATCTGGATTTCATTTTCGAGATTATACTCACACACATCCGTGAGCCCGGAGTAATCGGGACGATATGTTGAAGACGGGTTACTTGTATCGTAAATTGGATGTACGTGTACATACTTATTTAGCGCTGAAACATACCCGAACATTGGAGATACGTGTGGAGAAAGTATCCCCAAGAAGTCGGGGAAGACGGGGGCCTGAGATCAACCGGGTTGGCCCCATTCATGGAGAAATTATTGTACATTTTTCCATCAATCATACGGAGCCTTCTCTGTACCGCAGTTGCTGGGTTAGTGGTGCTGACCACATCAACGTTTTAGCCTACGGAGAATTTCGCGGCCAGTTCCGACCTTGTACAACAAGTGTAAGTAAACAATGGTGATCGCATCAACATACCTAAGACCGCAGCAACGCCTATTCGCCCGCCTCGCCATAACTCTCAAAAGAGGTCAACAGTGGCAAGTCGGCCTGTAGCAAGACGGCTTGTTTTAGAAGATAGAGTAAGAAAAGGTTGGAAAGGACGAAGGAAACAAAAGTAAAAGCCAAGAGAAAACTGGATAAAGAGACTCGCTTTCAGCTGCCTTACATATTGTATAACCTCTAAGTTTGCGGCCAGTTCCCATCTCCGTTTGTTGGTGTCGCTTTTACAAACTGCCCGTAGTGAGCACAACCCCTTCCGTCAGGCGCTGTTTCACACGGGGTCTGTACGATCGTTTCTACGCACTGAATTCTACAGATTGTAAGTCTCAATGTAATCAGCCTTTGACCCTCGGGTCGATCAAAGAATTAGAAGCGGCATCTGCAACCACAGAAAGCTAATAGTCCGGAAGGCTTCAAAACGGGCGACGGACCTTGAGACCATAGAACAGTATCATACGCGTGGGAATATCTCCCAAGCCCTTACCTAAGCCCTTGTTGTCAATTTATAACACGTGCCGTGACACGTATACAAGCACCATGCTCGACATCATCTGCGCGTACAGTGTGTAGTGTAAGTTAATGGTATATCACGGAACATGATTTCACCGGCATACCGTCGTAATACCAAAAAAAGAACGTAATTAAGCCGGGGGCTTAACCTAGCCCGCGTCTATCATAGTATCATGACACATCTGACTTCTACCCACGACAATTATATTCGGCTTAAAGGCTTCTTACTTCGTATTGTTAGCAAAACTCTTTATGAAAGAAGATAAACGAGCCACATGTTAAGATACTAGGCAGGGGTGAAACGAGAGACGAAGTGGTGTGAGTATGAAGTGAGAGCGGCTATCCCCCTGCAGCAATTTACTACGCGTTATCTTCCCCCCACGACTATTCGAAGCAACTATAATACGTTAATCCTAAATGAATATAAGTTGATTGTTCAACTATAATATCTACGATGTGACACATGCCTTAGTCTGAAGAGAACAACCATTACACTGGCCAAATATAGAAGAATGTTGCCGAGAAGCGGGGGAACTGCTAAGTAACTCATTAAACAAATAACAAGAATAATACAGCTCGTTGAGGGAAGTCGGAGGAATACCGTAATGGTCGAGTTCCTCTGCTAGCAATGGAATCTCGGAAAGGAGATGGACAAAGCGGCTAGGCTGCACTAAAGGACTTCGCTCAAAAACGATAAACTTACTAATGCATCCTCAAGAAACTATATAAGCCAGAAATACTTAGTACGTGTCATGATACCCTTTTTAAAGTGAAATATATGTATCATATGCTCAGGAATTGATATAGAGGGATTCATGCTCCTCAGACGAAAACAATGTTTACATCCATTTTGGGGGGAATTGCCACCGTACGTAACTTATGGCGGCTGTAGGCGAGGCCAAAGCCCCGGCTTGACTGCGCACTACTCTTGTCCATACTAGTGTATAGTGCCGCAGATATCGAACCGAGCTCCATGGGCAGTGCCCAGCATGGAACCCAAGCCTTCAAGAGGCAGGCCGCACCGGCACTTCATGTGGCTTTCAAGCCTTGAATTTTCACAATTAATGTTGGCGAATCTCGTGGTCTCGACAACAACGCCAGTAAAGATAGCACACATAAGTTATGAAGATGTGCTGTTCCCCGCCTCTCTTTTGACCTTCTTTTTGAGATAATTCCGCCTTATATCCCTTTCGGATTAGCTACATCTGGCTGACTAGATACATGTATGTGGCTTGCCCACACCACTTCAATACATTCATTGATAGGAACATAAAGGCAAACGCGTCCTTAAAAATCCACTCGTCTGGTACGAGCGGCCTGCCAGAGTGATATGAAGCCCCAGTCCAAGATCCCGCACAGGCCACAGGCCGTGCTATTAGATCTCACCAGTATAGTCAGGATCTTCCCCCTTGTGCAATAGCAATAGTCAATAGTGAAGATAGCAGAGGTAAGAACTATGGCGCAGCAAGCAGCATTAGCTGAGAACTAAGAAGGAAAAACACATAGTAAGGCAGGACATTGCAAGGACACAATTACATGTACAGTGTTATCGTCTAATATCTTTACTTAGCAATCAGAAGCTATCCCCTAGTACAGGAATAGGAAGCCCATGCTGGGTGTATTATCTCTAATGTAAGATTGCTGTTGAATATTGATTCTATGTGGTCATCTGTCCGGCTAGTTCGTGGCAATATCAACATCGCTGCATGACGTTCGCTGCCCACTTCTAAAACTGCAACAGTCAGTAGCTGTGTACACCGACCGTGAGGCCCTTTTTTATTTTAATTTTTTTTCTTGTGAAGCTCCAAGTGAGCAAAAGTCAGAGAATGGGAAATAATAAGACTGCTGATGTGAAATACTCACTTAGCTTTGAATATATCATAGGGTATTGAGCTGACTCCTATTCTATATCACACCAAGCTTGCGCGACCTCACGATTACCATGTTAACTGCTAGGGACACTGAGACGTACCGGTAGATATAGCCTAGTGCAATGATCTCTATTGAATTTCTGTATATTCTCTATATTAATGCTTGGCCCTTCTCCCCAAAGTATCGGGAGAGATTCAGAAATCTACGATACTGAGTTCTTTCCTCATCAAAGCACCACGTACTAGCAATCTACTTGTGAGCCAACCATCTTGACTCTAGGTACAAATCCCTTGACTAGTATTTAACTTCTGGAGTGTCTTCCATGTATTATTTCATGAAGACGCGGTGAGCGATATAAGCGATGTCTTACAGGAAGACATGTCTCAGCGGTGGGCGGCAAACCATATAGGATACATCACCTCAAACCTCCGCCGTTTGTTGATTTCTAAAAGCAACTGAAGAGAAAGCCTGAATGCAGTCGTTGTTGTGTAGCCGGGTATAAGTGGTCCGACAGAGGCCGAGACCGTACATGCTGTACGATAGAGGTGACATGTCGTACGTTACCCCACCGAAAACTCCGGATACACGCTTAAGCGGCGTACGATTTTCTGTATTCCTAATCTGTAGGGGGTTTAAATTCTGTCCCGATGCTGTCCAGACCTGCTGCGATCTTCTGGCTATGGTATGCAGATTGGTCACAGAAATGATTAGGTTGGTAACTTAAAGCAACCAGTTCCTCCTGTTACCTAGCCGCGTAGCGTACTTGAGTACGTACAAGCTAACGGTTGTTGCAGGTGGTAAGTTGATTGGTTGATAATGCTCCGATAACAACCTGGAAATGATAAGTAGCGTGGGCGGGGCTGTGCTAGGAAGTGAGACTTGCCATACCTTACCTAGGTAGCTGCTATAAGACCAGCCAGGCAGCTAAATTAGCTACATAGCTTTTAATTGCCAGGTCATCACCGTCCAGCACTCAACAGCTATCTTCATGAGGTCTATCCTTACATAGGTGCCCGGTGTTCTGGTTTTTCATGCGCGGGATTCGACCAACCACACTTCACACAAAGAATAAAAAGTCAAAAATCTCGGTGTGGTGTCAAGCTCACCTCGTCTCTGCAACAGTGTTACCCCGAATCGAAGAGATCACCAACAGGCATTACTCGAAACGTCTCCCAACCCATGAATAGCATCCACATCGACTGGGCAGCTGATACACATACATACTAGTCCATCCAGGTCCAACCAACCAACCAACCAACCACAGCTACTGCCGCCAGCCAATCAAGCCACCACGTCAAAACAACCAATACAACCAACCTTACGACAATACAGAAAAGCTCGCACCAAAACCCTCTTGCTACGGGTATGCGGGGTTGGGTTATATATCTGGGGCCCTTACAAACCGACATAACAATAGCTTCATCTTCTTTTATTTGGCTTCTCCATTGCTGGTCGAGAAGAGGGCGTCTAGGCGGCAAACCGGGAGCATGACTCGCCAGATAGTATATTTCGTCGCCCTCGGCGTCTTTGCATGCAGTACGTCATTCCCATCTTCACCTGCATCGTGTGCCATGTTACGACACCTTTGACCCCCAAACATCACCACACCCGATATCGTGGCTATTCCTGCCATGATAATATTAGGCTCGATATCATTCTGCTGTTGTCGCCACTCCCCAAAAACCATGCGGCGATGCTGGAGCTGGGGCATGTAGAGAAAGAAGACAGTAGCATGCGCTGCGTCCGAGCACCTCTTACAAACGATACCACCATCTACAACCATACGAACGTAATGCAGAACACCAAGCTAACCACCACCCTTCCTTTCTCTCCACAGCGACGGCCTTGACTCTTACCTCGCTTCTGACCACGCACTGGGTCACCTACAGCGTGACGGCCTCGACGGGGTCGACCTTCTCGAAACGCCTGGGCCTCCACGAGAGCTGCTCCTCCGTCGCCGACCCGTCGTGCCGGCCCTACCCGAGCGACGAAGACTGCCGCGAGGACAAGACCTTCTGCTCGCTGTGGCGCACCAGCGGCTTCCTGCTCTCCTTCGCCACCATCGTCGAGCTCGCCACCCTCGTCAGCTTCCTCGTCGTCCTCGCCGGCGGCAAGTTCAAGCGCGAGGGCGGCTGGAAGCTCATCGGTAGCTTCCTGCTCGCTGATGCCGTCGTCGAGTTTGCGAGCATGGGCATTGTGGTGAGTGGTTCTGGTTCTATATACGAGAGAAGAAAAAGCAAAGAAAAAAGGAAGGAAAAGGAGAAACCTTGGACACCTTGGTTCAATTAGTAAATGGGAATTCCAATTGGCTGACAATGGATTCGATGATATAGGCCTGGCTCTTCGATCACGACTCGCAGTTCGTGGTCCCGGGTTGGACCCTCGACTACTCTTTCTACCTATGCACCGTTAGCGCGGGTGTATCCGTCCTGCTAGCCGCGATGCTTGCAGCTTCTGCATACGTATTGCCCCCGGAAGACGATTACGAATATCTCGAGGATCCTCTTGATTCTTAGGCAAGAGTTTACCGGTTTTGGGATTTTATGTTTATCAAAGGCATGTATGACACTCGGCTCTGGGACTCTCGACACATCCCATTTTAATGGATTAAAGTTGTACGCGATGGAATATTCTATTAGGAAAACGCCTCATCCGCTTGGACCATCATATGATTAGGTAGTCGGTGTCTGGCGCGTCGGTCGGGATTGGTATTACATGATTCTGTTTGGTTGGCAGATATATTTCACACCGGAACATGCATTATGAGCCTATTAACTTTGGGGGTTAGGTACGGCATGGCGGTTTAGGAAATATATATCTATACGAAATGAGAGCTTGGCACTATCAACTACTTTAAGGAGCCCTGCATCCCGTCATGAAACTTCAAGAATGTGTGAAAAAGACTTCAATTATATTTTTGGGTATCTTATCCTGATGTACCAAGTCTAGAAAGAACCAGCAATTTGTACAACTAAAACTAACCTAATCCTCATCGTCCTCGGAATCAGACCCGGATTCCGAAGATGAGGACGACGAACTACTCGACGAGGTCTCCTCGTTTACTCGACCATTACTGGGCGTGCCGTCATCTGGATCGGAATCGGAATCTGAGTCGGAACTGCTACTGCTCCCGCCGCTGCTACTCCCGCCCGAGCTGGACTCCGCCTCCGACTCGCTCTCGGATTCGGACTCGGAGCTCGTGTCGTCTTCGACGGCCGCCGTCCGCAGCTTCCGCTTCCGCTTCGTCCTCTGCCCCGGGCCGTCGTTGAGTTTCAGGCGCTTGTTATTATTATCATCATCAGCATCAGCATCATCCTCATCATCATCATTATCGCTGTGACCACCCTTCTCCGTAGAAGTACTTGATTCCCCACTTGTAGCTGTGCCCGTTGTTGTTGTGGTGGTGGTGGTTGCTGTGGCGGCTTCCGAAGCGTCCGTCTCGGAGAGCTCGTCGAGCACCATCTCGGCGCGCATGCGCTTGACGACGCGGCGCTGCATCTCCATGTCCGTCGTGCGCAGGACGTACTCGACCTCGTCGAAGCGGCGCTTGTTCTTCTTCTCTCTCCTTTCCTCGTGGGGGGTCCGCGCTTGGTTCAGGAACATCCTGATGACTTCCTCGTATTCCCGCTGTTTCCGCTCCGCCATCTCCCTACCGGCGGAAGTAGTGGCAGAGGAGGCAGCGGAAGGGAAGCCGGAAGCCCCTTGCTCCATGTCCGCCGCCTTGATGCCGTTGGCCAGCTCCCGCAGACGCACGCGCACGCCGCCCTGCAGGCCCCGGATGTACTCGTAGAAGACGTCGATGTCGGCCGCCGGGATCGTCGTCTCGTCGGCCCCTGCGAACACCTGCTCCAGCAGCTTCGTCTGGTGGTTCTTGTTGAACTTCCAGCTGTCTCGCGCCGTGTGCCAGGTCCGCAGGTAGGCGAGCGCTGGCTCTAGGTTGACGGGCGCTGCTGCTGGTGACTTTTTGGTTGCTGGCTTTGCCGGAGCAGCAGCATTGACAGCGCCCTTGGGAGGCTTGGATTTCTTTGCTGCTGCCGGGGCTTTCTGTTGCTGCTGTTGCGCCCCGCCTGCTGTATCCGCGGCGAAGGAGACAGCTTTGGGTTTCTTGGACTGTGGTGGTGTTTGGTGGTGAGGGTGAGAGGAGGTCTGATTCTCCTGCCAATTAATGTTGTTGCTGCTGCTGCTGTTATCCTGCCTGGCCCTTTTCGCAGAATGGTCTAATGCAGGGGCAGCGGCGCCAGAAGAGGCCCTTCTCTTCGCATTAGGGGTGGAGGAAGAACCGCCAAGGTGTGGTGCCCGACTGTTGGGCATTGACGAAGAGCCGGGCGTGGGATGGTGGTGGGTAGCGTCATGGCTTTGTGCCTCAGATGCAGGTTTGAGCTTGAGACCCAATCGCTTCCAGGCCGGAAGTCGCTGCGTTGGCGCATCCCCAGTGGAGTGGAATGAGGACGACATGGCCCGAGATTGGACAGAAGCCTTGCAAGGTGGGATGAACGCTCAGATTATGCGTGTATGAGTGAGTCAGTACGTCACTGAGATGGAGGGTGGGCGGTGATCGATCTACTACGCCGAGGTATGCGGCAAATATCTCCAGGTAGATATAGATATTTTGGCTGAGAGAAGACTCTTTCTTGACTTCGAACACTGCGACTCCAGCATCTGCATGAGATGGGAGAATATCACACCTCACGTCGAGCTTGGGCTCTGCTGCATGAGAGAACTACTACTAGTCTCGTTTAGCGCCAATGCAGGGCCTATCTTGCACACGCAATCAGGTGCAATATATTCAAAGACTCCGGTACTAGTCAATAAACCCTCTGTGAGAAATTCAAGATCCGCTGAAGATCTGTGTTAATTCGGTATGGTATCGTGAGTGCGTGTAAGGTGCTACTTATTTTTTTTTCTTCAACGCTTTAAGATAGTGGAGATCTCAGTAGCTCTGAGCACCTAACCTGGCCCCGGTTTTCAGCTGCGTCGCGATAATGGAATATGCTTCATTATTCTCAGCATGTATGCATAAAATAGAAGCTATCCATATAACCAGTAGATACTAAGGTACAGAGTACCTAGGTACTTCTGGTCGGCGTGGCCCGAGCTCGAGCTCTCAAGGCAGCTCGACCGCGTAACAGCTTCCCTGTGCATTACATTGGCATCCGGGCAGGCAAGGCTCTAGTACAAGATCAACTCTCTCAGCTCTGTCGTCAACACCAACCTTGTTTGTCTCTTTTACACCAACCTACCTTACTACGCAGCGAAAATTTTCATATTCCTTCGTCCGCCTCGACTCTCCTGTCCCCTATTCCTCTCTCGCCAGCTGAACCGAAGTCCCACCGACTTGAACTTTCGTCATCATGTCGGGCGGTATGTATTGACCGAGACCGATGAGTTTTATTATTAGCACGAACGCAGTGCTGATGATGTCTGTTTGTTTGGATAGGAAGCGCTGGATATGACCGGCACATCACTATCTTCTCAGAGCAGGGCAGGCTCTACCAAGTCGGTATGTTCAGCGATGCAACGGCAACCCCCACATCAGCTCCCCACGCGACAGCTTGAGACGCGAGGAAGACGAACCGTGGTAAAGGGACTTTCGTGACTGACAGGAGGCTATCGAATAGAATATGCGTTCAAGGCCATCACCGCTGCCAACATTATGTCGATAGGTGTCCGTGGTAAGGATTGTGCGGTAGTACTGTCCCAGAAAAAGGTCCCTGTAAGTGCCTTCAGCCTCTGCCCCAGCTGCGAAGGCCATCCAATACGTGAGGCTGAAGCTGACTACGCGACCCCAGGATAAACTGATCGACCCTTCCTCCGTATCCCACATCTTCCAAATCTCGCCGTCGGTTGGCTGCGTCATGACCGGGTCGATTGCGGATGCCCGTGCGTACGCGCAGCGAGCCCAGGGTGAGGCGGCTGAGTTCCGCTACAAGTATGGATATGAGATGCCATGCGACGTCTTGGCCAAGAGATTGGCGAACATCAGCCAGGTGTACACGCAAAGGGTATAGTTGCATATACAGGGCATGTCATGAGCCTCCATACTAACGTTACGGCAGGCATATATGCGCCCTTACGGCGTTGCGACCACGCTGATATCACTCGACTCCGAGTTTGGACCTCAGCTCTTCAAGTGTGATCCGGCGGGTTATTACATTGGTTACAAGGGCACGGCAGCCGGGCCCAAGCAACAAGAGGCTCTTAATCACCTAGAGAAGAAGCTCAAGAACAAGGATTATGCCGAAGGCAGCTGGGAAGATGTTGTGGAACTGGCGATCACTACCCTCAGCACAGTTCTCAGCATGGACTTCAAGAAGGGGGAGATTGAAATTGGAATAGTTGGCGGACCCCGCGCAGACGGCCAGGAAGGTACTGATCCTTCCTTCCGAACTCTCACCGAGGACGAGATAGACGACAGGCTGCAGGCCATTGCGGAGAAGGACTAGTGGATAGTTCTAAAACGCCATAAGGCTGAACTTCTGTTCATGTAGCTGATTCGCCTGCACGAAGCGTTCGGGGTCGGTTTGCCACCCGTCTTAGCCCCATCAAGAGATAGGAGCGGGGGGGTGTTCTGATATATATCCCCCTTGTCCTTCGCGTGCAATAGTACCATGGCGCCCAATGAGGCGTTAAGCAAGGAAACCCCCATTTTCGACGTGACTACAGCAATATTCCGTCATCACAACCTCAATAGACTTTTCTCGTCACAGCTCAACTACGAGTGTGGTCAGATTGCTATTCCATATTCTCATCAGTGTTGAAAAGGCTAGATGATGATAATGATGATGATGAGCTGAACTTATTTACGCTCTGCTGGGGTTCTCTTGGTTGTGATGAGATGTGTATGTAGCAGTCTGTCTCATTCGATAGTCCAATGGGTAAATTCACGGGTGGTGGTTATATTTTACCCCAAAAATAAACGCATGTGTCACTTTTGCCCAAATCTTACAGCCCAGTTAAGGGTGCCGGCCTACACGAATCTCAGCCGCCAAGCTGTCCCGCGACAGCGGGACCGCAGCCCTCCGAGAAAACAAGGGTGCTGGCATACATACCTACACTACTTAGTTGCCTTTACCTACCTAAGCATTGGGAGAGACATGCGCGCGGCATATGGCATTGGCGTGGCAGGGACAGGGATTCGTAGTGTGCGCAGGTAGTATCGTGGATTGATTATGTGTGAATGATCATTGTTATTCAATACTACCACCTCATATATGTAGGTACTTAGATCTGAACCACACTGCATCATACATACAATACTGATGCGGCTACTATACTTTAAACGGTACTCTATTATTCATCATCACCGCTAGTATGGTTGCTATTACTGGCATAAGCGGTGACGACGATGATGATGATGGTGAACCATGATTACATTGGGCATGAACTGGCAGAGTCTGACTTGTAAAGCTAATAGATCCTATTGGCTATATTTGTAGATTATCTTTTTTCTTTTTCGCTATGTTTTCTTGTAAGTGGATTTGGCAATGTCTCTATACTATAGTCATTTATAGGCTTAATAATACTCCTAGGTAGGAAGAAAAAGAAGAACAAGTTATTAAGCTGAGTGGATGCTTAGAATAGATATGTCACAAACTTAATTGTGTACTTCAACGTTGTCCACCACTACTATATCATCTCTATTAGAAGTTCGGATTGGTTCCACCGTGAGTAATTCTTAGGTTAGGTACATCTCATATCTCCAAAATCTCCATCTACATGCAGATCAGCGCGCGATGACTAGCAGCTAGCTTGGGTGCCCGGGTCCAACCATAAGCCGCCTAGGCGGTAAACCCAGCAGCGGTGGCCGCAGCGCCGGCGCCAGGCGACCATGCCGCAATGGGTACAATACAATACCCGTTCAGCTGTTTCCTTTCAGTGGGCTCCCGTGGCTTGGGCAGACCTGAGCGCAACAGCGCCCTCCCATTGGGCCGCCCTCTCCCACGCGACGTCGCGATATCCGTCCCGTACCCCATCTGAACCCTCTGCCACCCCTCTGACTCTCTGAGCCTCCGTTTGCTTTGTTCCATGACACCTGACAACTACCCTCTATCGGGATTAACGTCGTCGATAGTGGCGCGCTGAATACCGTGCGACCTGTGCCCGGCTGCCCGCCCGAAAAGGCGTCCAAAGGTCCCCAGCTGCTTCTCACGAGGCTCTTCTGCTCTCTACTACTATTATACACTCTTTCTCACTAAGGTAGCTAAGAAAACTAGCTAACTAATGCGTGTGTCTGCTGCTCGCTGGCCCACTAGCCCGTCGTCTCTGCGTAGACACACTCCCCCTACCCCCTACAGGGTGCTTACATTGTATTGTATTGTATTACACATGGCTCTTAGCTTTGTAATTCACCCATCTATGACATACTACCTAGGTGTGTATGATATTATCATATTACCTATACCATGTATATCGTGTGGAGCGCTGGAGGGTCCTCCCACACCCCCTCCCCTCCCTTCCTGCTAGACGCGTTCGTCGAGGGGCCTTGCAGATGAGGCGTCGAATGCCACGAGATTGGCCCTGGCTAGCGAGCTGTTTCCCATGCACACCAGGGCCCTAGCTTCCTCGCGGAGTAACAAGCGAGGATCTACGTCCAGCTCTGTTAGGATATCCCAGGTTTGAGCTCGAAGGTGATCGTAGGGATAGATATGTTGTTGCAGACTCCGATTCGGTGTCGGCTTGCGATGTATTGTGGTCTCAGGGGGCTGGATCCGCTTGTGGTCTAAACGTCCCTAGTGAACCTATGGAACACCATGACCAAAATTACCAGTCAGGGAGTTCGTCAACAATCGGATATGTCTTAGCTCATGTATAAGCTTAAACCGGTAGCTAGAGCGGGCTTGTAAGAGCCTCCGGGAAACATCTTCAAAACTACAAAAACTTGCGTGATCTCTTCGTTGAAAGTTGAACTCGATCCAGCATGGCAAGCGTCTTCTTCAACATAGTCTCCAGAGCTACCTGAGAACCCGCCGCAGCCTTACTACTCTTTGCTTTCCTCCTTGGCGATCTCTCTTGCACGATTCTTCTTAATACCTATCGCGTAGCTATCTTAATATTCATCTTCAACTTCAACCCCTGGCATACACCGGCAACTTTCCTCTTCAACTAATTCCTTTGCAATTTCGAAGCTCAAGAAAAACCAATAACTACACGAAAATGGACGGCCGTGAGTGCGAAAGACAAACCATAGGCGCCTAAACACCGGGATTCACCACATCCTCGGGGGTCATCGGCCAGACTGTATTTATTCTAACCATATGCCCCCGTTTAGTAAACGATTACCGGACAGCACGGGTTGCCGAAGTCCTCTCCGACTTTCGAACTCTTCAATACTACATCGCGGCCGCGCCGACGGAACCACTACACACGGAAGACTATTACACGGAGGGTTGGGCAGCACTACGACAATGTGCCCTGGACGGCCAGCATATCCTCAACTGCGCGGCGGATGTCACCGTACCACAAGCACGGGGCGGTGTCGAGGAGCAGACAAGGGCGGAACTTAAGCAGTACGTCTACGCGATCCCAGGAAACATGAGGAGGATACAGGCAACAATAACATGATACTGACGGGGTGGTTGTTCAGGGTTTTATTAGACGCCATTGCTCGAAGACACGAAGCACAAAAGATATACCTTCGTCAGGCTGCGGCACAGAGATGGGTTGAATACCGGGAGCAGGTACTTCAGGGACAACGACCGAGTTCCTCTAACCGACGACAACTAAGGGCTTGTGACGACCAACTTCGAAATGTATGATGAACCCCCTATCCTCCTTGAACACATCCGCTTCCGAGACGGACCTTCAAACACCTCCGAAGAATAACTCGCGCTGGATCTTAGCTGACACTCGCCCAGGAACTCGCACAAATCACCGACGAATCTATCTACCAAGAGCTTCAAGCTTCGGATATAGCCATGGGCCGCTGGACGGCCGAAGATCCAAGTTTACGGGCAGTGCAACGCTGGGTTCGAGCACGGCCACAGACAGTATAATACTCGACACGATGAGAAACACGCTCACGATTATGCCGAGAAGAAAATATATTGCCTACTACGATTTAGATGACTTCAGGGGAAAATAAAAAAGCGAACGACCCTCTTTCCTCTCTCCCACCTCAGAGAGGAATAATCATCGAGACAGGCGGTTTGATACAGCGAGTTTTTTCCCGGAATTTGATAGCGATTGAGCGAACTGGGACTATGGGCTGGACTTGGGAAAAGGGGCAGGTTCCCCTTGGGCAAAAATTTCACGGGTTTGGAAGAGGAAAAAAAAGGTTGACTTCGGGACGGACTTGCGCCGGCTGCTCCTGGTAAGCTACAGTCTTGACGACTCTGGCTCAAGCAAGCAAGCAATGCGTGAGCACACCAGATACTATCCAAGGAGGTTGAAGCCCCCCTTTCGGGATCGGGAGGCCGCCCTGGACTTTTGTACAAAATGACACTTATTTACATGTACATATCAACATAGCAGATGTATATACAACTAGTACTATACGATCTAGGAACAACGCATTAGGTGCATGATCTACTTGCTATGCAGTAGGTATGGCGAAACTAACTTAGCTGCCGTATCTCGCAATGAACGACAGTACCCAACGGGCTGGATTTCATAATCAATCAACCAGCCAACCAACCAATGCCCTTCTCTGCCTCCCGCAACGGACTATATTTCCTAGACTAGTTGCCCTTACATTAGCTTATCAGTTTAGTGCAACGAACAGCGATCCCAGTTAAGCTGAGAGGCGAGGAAAAAAGTGACTAATCAACCCACTTACGGGGTGCGACCTCCACGATGTGGCTTGATGTGAAGCAGCCGGCTCTCGATGTCATAAAGCCACCATGACACAACGGTTGGCCCTCAAGGCTGCCGAGGGCTTCTTCCTCTAGCTCGTCCCGCCATGGCGGATGGGGCGGAACTTGACGGTGGAAACAAAGGGTTGAACCCATGAAGCTAAACCTCTTCAAAGCAATGGTATAGGTCGAAGTAGGTACTTAGTTTAGGTGAGTAGTAGGAATTCACCGAAACATCTTCTTCAGCTTGTTCCTTGCTTGGATACGTGTGCATCGCGGAAACCTTTTCCGGATTAGACGATATGGTGTAGTTTAGTTTCGTCGGCAATCTATCTCTCCTTCGCTCCCGAATTGATAATACGGAGATTGCGCGGAGATGGCTGATAACTAAGGCATACTAAACTACTTGCCTACTTAGATGGACAGAAACTAGGTAGATCTTGGTATCGGTTGACCCGGTCTAGTAGAAGTCCCACTAAGGTTGTTAACGCTAGTAACCGGGGGCTTGGGTTCCGAGCTCTTGGTCTGAGTTGCGCTAGCTAGTGTTGTTTTTAGTATACTTGTAGTGTTGTTCATGTTTTTGTTGAGACGAAGATTGAATATCAGAAAAAGAACCGCCGATAATAAAAAAGGTAACCAATCCCAATCCATATCAATACCCGCGCGCGGCTACCCGCAAACGCTAATTTAGCTTAGTTAGTTGTGGGCTAGCTAGCTGGGCGGTTTATACTTGCACAGCCAGCCCGGCCAAGCCCGCTAGGTTCGCCAAGAAGCATCTATGGGGCTGCCTATTACGGAGTTGAGGACCCCTCTAAAGAGCCGAAAAAGATGAAGTCACCGAGCAAAAAAAGTCCAACGGCTCCCTCAGTTGGCTTTCTGCTTACGGAATACAGATTTTACAGCTGTGAACATCACTTGTCGTAGCGGTACCCACGTGAGATCTGAGTTGCAATAACTCACTTAACTTACCTTCTTACTAACTCACGCGACAGCAACGTTTCCTCTGTGCTTAATAATAGCACCGAGTGGCGAATTGTGACAGAAGTGCATCTGAAACTTCACGTTAACTACACGCCTAACCTAGTACAAGCATTATTCCACGATCTTTCCGCGCTGACGCCTGAACCTCATTGTTGCTAATAGAGTTTAGCTTGCTTGTTGGTTGCTTTTTTGCTGTCCCTGGTAGTTAACAACGTTAACTTTGAACTATATACCAGTTGCCACTGCATTTGTATAAGAGCGAAGATAATAATGGATATGCTAATACCCATGGATGGATGGATAAATAAAATAAATACACAAAGGTGCATCGTTACAACTGCAAGCCCCTGACGATTTGGCGAATTGAAGAAGATAATTCGGTTGAGGACTTCTACATCATCTACCTTCAATTAGATACATACGCAGTAGCAGATAGGGTAGTGGAGAAACTAATTCCTGACCCTAAGTTAGGTAGATCGTTAAAATCGGGCTGTGGGAGGGCTATAAACGCCTAGCGGAACAGCTCCGTACCACGGGCGTCATTAATCCTAGTTTTATGCAATAATGCTGCATGTCTGGACGTCATGGCCCAACCTATAGAAAATATTTTCCGTCAGGTGAATTACTCTATTGTTCAAGCATCACCCTAGAGGCTCTTTGTCAGACATCTACACATACATACATACCTGGTGGCTCTCCGCTTAAGATAATCGTACCTGCATATAAGTGAGGCCTCCATTAACAATCAAAGGTTCGGCCACCAAGCCGGTCAGTCGGTAAGTCCGAATGAACAACGCATATCATCTATCGTCGCCGACTCATCACTTTACCGATGTAGTACAGCCTTGGTTGGCCATATTCAAGCGCCACCTTGGCTCACCGATCGTCTCTCCCTCCGAGCTGTGTCCTGATATGCTGTTGACCAGTGAGACTTGTCCAGGGAGAAATGGCAGCGACATCGGTTTGCAAGATCTGCGAGGATCCTCTCGTGGTCGAGGTCGAGGATGAGGACGGTGAGGACACCGGCCCGCTGAAAACTGTCCCAGATGATTTGGAACTCTCCTGCGGCTGCCATTTTCATTGGCAGTGTCTCCTGGATCAATCTTCGGACGTGGCTATCTCATTGAAGTGCCCGTCCTGCCAATCGCCTCTGGCCGAGAACAGTGCTGGGCCGTCCGTCATGAACTCGTTCCTGCAATCGACATCAGGTGTGTCCATATTGACAAGGTATACAAACGAAGGGGGTGTCCAAGAGGGACTGGACATACTCCCAGCCATAACGGAAGAGGCGTACCTGGAGGCCAATCCCCAAGCCAGACCGGCACGCGCCTTTCATGTAATGTGCAGTGAAGGCGACGTTGACGGTATTGTGGACCTGCTTCGAGATATCGAACAGGGTGATGGAGGAGGAGAGGAAGGAGAACCTGTGCTCCCTCTAGCGGAGCTCATTCGTTACCAGGATCCTCTCGCCAACATGAAGAGCGGCCTTCACCTTGCCATCGAGCAAGGAAGGGAGGAGGTCGCCTGGCTGCTTCTCTGGCTCGCCTCTCCTCTGCGCACAGATGCTTTTCCTGCTCCTCTCCGGGAGATTGCACAGGCAATGGGACTACAGCGGCCTGTCACACCGCCATCCGACGACATTCGTGCCCTCAAAGATGACCAGGGCCGTGCAGCTGAGACCATCGCGGCAGAACGGGAGGGGCCTTGGGTCACTCTGTTGCAGTCCAATGTACTTCACCCCGGCTCATCGTAACCGTGGCACAACAAGCAGCGAACACCCCCTTCTCCTCTTCCTCCTTCGCGCTGTTTCTCTCTCATTATAGTGTAATTCCTGCTCTCCACCCCGGGGAAACAAGAAGAGGCTTGAGCGCTATTATTAGCAAGCCCACCTATCACCAGACGTAGAAGACATCAAATCGACATGCGAGATTTTAGTTTCATGAAACCCGCTACCGCTACCTTTCCCGTCATCGACTCGGTATGAAGCCAAGACGCTGCTGCAGGTTGCCAATCGCGTCGTCTTCTCTTTCCTCTGTTGACCAAACCCTGGGCAACAAAATGCCTCCATCAGACACACGACGAGCCCCCATGTACGGAAATCCGGTACCTAATTGGTACCGTTTCACCAGTGTGTTCGTCCAAACTTCTGATTCCTTGATGGACTATTGAGACATGATTTAGATGCAATGCAACCTCATAAATCTGGTACAGTAATTCCTGGGACTTGCACTTACACTACTGGTACCCAAATAACCCCTGGATCTCTCCGCATTTGACGTATTGTCTCTATCTACCCCTGGCTATTTTAGTACGCTCCAGAGCCTATTTAGGTGTGTGACCTGCCTGCCCCTCTTCACGATATGCAGTGGTCGGATTGCGCCAGCCTATCAATTCCCCTCTTTTCACCTCCTTCTATTAGCTATCGACTACCTGATACATCGATGAAGATTTGATAAAACATTGGCCGTGAGTATCATTCCTAGCCATGTATTACCATTGAATCCCCGTACAAGGTAGACCGGACGATCTTTCTTTGTCAATTAAACCCCTGTCTCGAGGAGGAGGAGATGGGATGAACTCTCTCTCCAGTATCCACATATTCCCTGTCTGCCACATGGAGGCACAGCGCACATGGAGATTTCTCCCAACGTCTAGTCTGCTCCTCCCAATTGCCAATTATAAACCAACCCTGTGCTGGTCAATACGTTCTGCGGGCGATCCTATAGTAATCAATGAAAAAATCCGAAAAGAGAGGGAAAAAAAAAAAAAAAAAAAAAAAAAAAAAAAAAAAAAACCAAAGAGCGCGGCCAAGTCCGAATTATGGCGACGTGATACCCCTTCCATGACATGCAGTATGTAGTGTATGACTGCGCGAACGATCGTACAGACGAAACCCCATGCAGCGGTCCCCCTCACGTTCATGCACGCCTTACTCACATGTAGGTAAGTAAGTATGTATAGCTAAGGAGGGAGGGGGGGAAGCAGCACAGAATTGGGAAATCCGTTCTGTGTTGGTATCGCTGCTTTTGTCCGGTCCCCAACCCTTTCGATTCCTGGTTGGGTTGGGCTGCGCATCTGCAGGTCGCTCTAAAGGTCCGAGATGTCGCGTTGATGGTATGTAGGCAAGTAGGGATGTATGTAGGTAGGGAAATGAGGAAGTAATGGACTTGCGTCGCGGAGTGCATGCTTGGTTACTTGCTTGCCACGACACAGACACACACACGAGACGACATGGCACGACATAACCAACGCATCCGGGCAACTCTACGTTTCTTGTAGTATGTAGGTAGGAATATGTTCACTTCATCGATGTATTCGCACCCGGCTCGGCTGCTACATATCACACCGACAACACTTCCTTGACCCGTTGCAGAGGTCGATGTGGGAACCAGTGTATTTACCCGGATTAAGCGGGCAGTGCAGCAGAACCGCAGGGCTGGCTGTCGGGGTGTGTAGTGTTGGGGCTCTCGCCCTCTCTCTCATATCCTCTCTTGAGAGAGAGTTACAAAGTGAATGACGGAATAAAGCATGTGATTTTTATCTCCATCATATTGCAGTTTATATGAAGAAGGGGCTCGAACGGGCGTTTCACTATACCTATCCTGGCGGTTTGCCTGCTCCCGTGACGCGATGCCGATGTGATGGGGGTGGATCATGCCGAGAAGACAGGGCCGAGTAACTACCTAACTAACCATGTATATACGCACATAGACAGACAGACTCCTGCATGAGCGGTCCAGGTTTGCTCGGACTTGACGAGATGGTGATCTCGCATA
Source organism: Xylaria sp. FL0064 (assembly GCA_022593225.1). Lineage (NCBI taxonomy): Eukaryota > Fungi > Ascomycota > Sordariomycetes > Xylariales > Xylariaceae > Xylaria > Xylaria sp. FL0064. The sequence goes on along the minus strand of JAJKLE010000007.1, from coordinate 550,407 downwards.
CTCACTAACGGGTTCGAGCAGGTCGAGGGACGAATATAGTGTATCGTACAGTACAGTACAGTATACTTACTACATGGGGACTGCGACGCAGTAGTGTAGAGATATCACGACCTCTCCTCACCGTCGCCAATGTGGGTTTTGTGTTGTCTCTTTTCATCCCGTCCGTCCACCTTCTGCGCCCCATGTCAACGTCCGTGCCCCCAAACCTCTTCCTCCCTCTCTGCATATTTGCGCCCCGGGTCGTATGGGGGAAACAGAGCTAGAGAGGAAAATCTGGGGTTCTCTGCCGCTATCATGCAAGCACTTCCGCACGAATGATACGCTCTCCCGTCCGCTGCTGCTGCTTGCTTGCTTGCCTCTTCCCTGCTACCATCATCATGCAAGCACTTTAGCTACGAACAGACAAGACGAAGCCGGGCCTAATTAGTTTCGCGCGAGGAATTGGCGAATGAGGATGGCCCCAGGGCCATAGCCGTCTGGTTCTGGTCCCAGGCCGCGCGCCGCGCCTTAAGCCACCCCTTGTCCTTCGATCCCCGTGATCTCCTTTTCCCCGTCTGTGCTCTGCGTGCCGTCCCTGGGCATAGTGTCGTTTGCGTGCCGTGGAGTCTGGGGAAAAGAGAAGTTTCCGCGTCTGCTCTGGCTTGCCTCTGGGTGTGGCGACGGGACGGGATGGGACGGTTCGGACGAGATTCGGACAAGACTGGTCTTTCATTAACTGCCACCATTTCTGCTATGATGGTGGACTATCGTATTATGCGTCTGTTTCTCTCCGCTGTGGGTGGGTAGGTTGGGATTGGGAATTCTTCCGATGTTGATGGTCCCTTAGCTGTTACCTACCTACCTAGCGCTATGCACGTTGGAAATGTCCGAGAACAAAACATCTCGACCGGTTGGACGAGAAGTCTGGGTTATGTCTGCTCCCCAGAACCAGCCGGCTCAATGGCGCGGCTCACATGTCTTGTGACACGGCTGTATCCGTCACAGGTGTGCATAGCTGCGTATCTAGTTGGCTTGATCAGCACGCGATACCGAAGAATGGCGATATGTTGTAACCTAGGGGATAGTTCAATGGTAGATGGGCGAGACGCAAAGTCGTTACGCGCGGCATAGGAAACGTTGCCGTAGCTTTGACTGGTGGCACTTGGCAGGTTGGGGCAGAAAGAAAGGGCTGCGATCATACCTTGCTAGCTCTTGCTTACTAGCTCTAGTCATCAGTATGGTAACACCGTGAATGAAGATATTGAAGACAGGTGCTTGGCGTGTCTATTTGCTTAGGATTTGACAGTCTACGACAGTCTGCTACGTTCGGCTCCTCCAATGGAGGTTGCGATGAGGGGAAACGTAAAGTCCTACGAGTTGCTGCACGAAGGCATTCCTTTGCGAAGTGTGCAGTACAGTAGATTCCTCAGTGGCGTTTCGAACATCCTACCTACTTGCCACTCTGCTTACGTTTATCGTCGATAAGGCGTGTGTTAGATGGAGATAAGCACAGCCCAGCTCGGCCCGTCTGAAACGCGGCTTGAGACGGAGGGGACGGGATAGATGGTGGGGATGGGAGTTGCAGACGAGGGAATGTAGAAGAAGAGGAAGTCGAAACGAAACGAGCATGGTGCGGAGCGAAAACATGTTTTGCCTCTTGACACCGGTTCGTTTTCCGATCGCTCAATCCTCATTCCTCCATTCTTCCTCGTTTTTCTACATCTTTATTCCTTTGTTCCTTCTTCAGGGTAAAAAAAGATCAGATGAAGGAGTCTCTGCCGGAAGGAAGTGGAGTGGGAGGTGGGTAATTAGTACCGTAGAGGTAAGGGGGGCGGCAGAGACGGCCGGGTATGTATCCAGGTATGCATTCACGTGGTGGTGGGATAAGCACCTTACAGTTAGTGTCAGATCAGATCAGATAGATAGATGTCTCAATTGGGCGGATGGGTAGATACACCATCGTAGACCGTGTGTGGTTCCTAGGATACAAAGGAACAACCCTCTCGAGCCGTACATGAAGTTCCAGACCTAGAAAGGTGAGCGGGCGGGGAACAAGCTTGCTTGCATGCCTTCGAAGGCAGTCAGCGTCAGCGAAGGGGGGCCGAGCTTCCCGCACCGAAAGCGGGAAGGAAGGGAGACAGGTGTCTTCGTAGAGGTACAGCAGACTCACTCATTTACCTAGATAGGATGAAGCGTCAGACCTTTCGGAAACTTTTCTCGAGGCAGAGGATTCCCAGACAGAGATCTTGGAGATGCAAACACTGTAGGTAGGTAGTGTGAATACTTTAGACAGCCACCTAGATTAGATCCGGGAAGGATGCCCCAGAAAGAATCCCTGTCGCTAATCAGTACTCAGGTAGCTGTCTGTCTGTTGGTCGTTTGAAATCTCCCTCATCTGGTGTGGCTTGTTCTTCCTTTGGCGTATGCGCGCATACTAACAAGCACACGGCAGATAAATTGGCTCGCAGATGGGATACGAGATTTGGGCGCTTTGGTGTTTTGGCGCGACGAAAATGATGAGACAACAGTCAGGCCGATCCTGGGAAGACAGGAAGAGAACCAAAAAAATTCAGTTGGTAATTATCTAGGTAGAGTGTTAGTGAGCCTTGATTGTGTCAGGTTAGGTCAAGATGATATTGCGAATACGAGAATAATGTTTTAAGCTGAATTGATTTTTTGTAGATTGTAATGTAATGTGTTATCGATTATCATCAATTCTTACTTTTCCAAGCACGACGTAGGTGGCGGCGGCTGGGGGCTGCTTGCTTAGGCCAAGGTCAGGGTTCTCATTGGTTGTGTTTCTGCAATCCTTCGGAAACTTTAGGCACCCCGTGACTCGTATGAGACGATTATAGAAACAAGAGCTGAAAGCTCGCGATGTAACACTGTGAACGTAACTCACTGATCGCTGAGACTCTCAACAAGCGTCACAATGCCTAGGGATGAATTCGAGCCGAGGATGTTCGATCTGTGATTTAGGCCAATTACGAGACAGTTCATATGCTAAAGTAACATTTACAGTGATATGCAAAGTCGAACCGGCGAGTTTTCGAGCAGGCAGTAGGTAAACTCTTCATTTGGTATTGAGATTGTTCATCTCTCGGAGGCAATCTGCCTCCAGTTGTCTAGTGCGACAGGTACTCTAACCTCCTTCCCTTTTTCTGTGTGAGATGCGCACGGCCCCAACTTTTTTCAAGTCGCATCCCTTCAAGCGAGAGGCTGCTAATTAGGCCCTCATAAATACAAGGTCCGAAGAGAAGGAAAAATGATACGTAGATAGATACAAAGGGGGGAGATAATGGCCCTTGTCGAATGATAATGATTCAGGTCCGGCCGTTACAAACATGGGACATGAACGGCACCTAGCGCACTGGGTATCTTGGCTGCCGTTCAGTCACTGGAATACGTCCTCCGTTGAAAAGACGGGAACATAGAGGGGAAAACATTAACGCCGAGAGATGATACAGGATAGAGGATAGTAGGAAAAAAAATCGAAAATAGTAAAAAATCAAATAGATTTAAATGACACGGACGAAAAAAGAATAATGGCTAATAAAAGCATCGTAGTGAGGGCATCTGAGAGAAGGTATTTGGTTGAGAAAAGATGAAAATAGGAAATTAAATGAAATAATGATGTGTGAATGCTTTCCATGCAAGTATGCAAGTGAATGTATGCTGGTCGGCCGTAAGTCATGAATGAGACGAATGATCGTAAGAATGCAATAAGGCCGTGTATCATATATATTGGTTACTGTACAATGAGTTGCAGCCGTTTCTTTTGAGTGTGATTTATGCATTGACTGTGGTCTGCTGAGGTTGAAAGACAGCGGACGTGAGGAACACATCGCCGCCTCGAGTCGGCGAGTTCTTCGTTGAAGGCGAGGGCGCAGCAGGCGACAGCGGTGGGGGCCTGGTCGAGGCCATCGAGACACCCGCCGAGCCGTTGCGACCCAAGACATCATGACTGTGGGCGTGATGCAACGCTCTCTTCTGGCGGTGAGCTGACAGCTTTGACAGGGGCTCGGGGCTGTTGGTACCACCGTTCAGCTTGGTGAACTCGTTCTCCACGTCCTCGAGGAGAGCGTAGACGTCGCTGTCAGCGTAGATGCGGATGCTTTCCATCCGCTCGAGAGCCGTCTGTGTGCTGCTGCTCAGACGGCTTCGGTGTGACTTGCCATCCTCGTTTTCCTCTTCGATGATGGCCGATGGCACCCGTGCGACAACCCGCTGAGGGGACGGCGAAGGTGACGGCGAAGAGCAATCGAGGAACGTGGTGCCTTTGGTGGGGCTACGAGGTGGTGTCGCGACATCGGTGGCGGCACTGGGTTGCGCTCGCATGCCCATGGCCTGTTGGAGCGTTTCACTGCTACCGCCAAGGCCCGTGGTGGCGGACATTGCGGCGGCGGCGGCTACGTGCTCGAGCAGCTTCTGTCGGACGCGCGTGCGTCGGTTCTCAGCATGCTCGAGTTTGGTGACCCAGTCGTCGATGGAGGCGTCGAGCTCTGCTAGCGTCTCTTCCTGCTTCAGCATGGACTCATAGCTAAATTTGGCCATGCGGGGCGATCGGAGGTACTGGCAGACTCGTGATTGAAGGTTGCGGCGACCAGCTCGAAGAGACGTGTATGTGTGACGAAGATACTCTGTTCTTTCGTCGAGCTGGCGGAGTTCCTATCAAGTGTCAATGCATGAGACTCGGTGTATTGCGAGAGACGACTTTGCTTACCTTGGAGAGGTTGTCTACGTCCTCCTTTCTCAACACCTCGAACCTCGCGGCTTGGCCAAGAGCCTGGTTTCGCAGGTGCGTGGTTTCTGCCTGGTCCAGCTTCGTTATGGCGTCCTTGGGTCTGTATCCTTGGGGTAATGTCTCGAAAGCTCTCCTTTCCGCGCTCAGGCTCCTTTTCGACTCTGTCCGTCTGTGTTTGATGCCAATGGGGGTGCCGTCGATCCGCTTCCTAGGGCGACCACGTTCCATGATGCTCCCAGAGTCTGACTGTCCCCTCTTGTGAGCCATTGCAGAAGCACAGCGTACTTCGGGATCGGGCTTAGGAACCGAAGGAATATCTGTAGCACTCTGTGGAACTGCAGTTGCTACAGCTGAGTGCGGCTTCTCCCATGGAGATGGAGAGCGACGTGAATCTGGGGGAGCTGAGATCGGAGTTGGAATGGTCGAATTTGTGTAAGCTGTAGCAGACCTTGGCGTCGACGTAGAGCCTGTAGCAGAAATAGGCGTGAAGGGCGTGAAAGGAGCCCGTGCCTTTGGCGACTCGTCCGGACGTGGAGGCCGCACAGGCTGGTCCTGTTGATTACTCCCTGATCTGAGCCGGCTCAGTGAGAGTTTTCGAGCAAGCGCAGGAAAGTGTCCAGTTTGGTTGGGAATTGTGAGCGGTGCAAGGTCCTTTGGGGAAAGAGGTTGCCTAGAAGGCATTTTTGCCGGGTTCGGTGTCGTCGAGCTGCCATTATTACATCTTGTCTCCGAAGTCTCATGCACATCCCTAGACTCTGCACGTAAATTAAGCCGTAGGGTATTGACAGGAGTACTGATGGAACGTTCATGGAGAGCTGGTCGTCCCGGAATTGTAGCTATATCTCGTTAACGACGGTTATAGCCAAAGACAGAGAACTCAACTTACGGGAGTCCATTGATACCTCCTGTACCGTCGTCATAGGTCCCAGTTCGGGCACGCTAACCTTTCTCCTCCGGGTCAGGTTGTGCTCCTTGATCCTCAACAGAAGTCCATTTGATAGTCCTGGCTTGTCTGACTTGTCCGACTTATCTGGGCTCTGGCCCATTGCAATAGCGTGTGCTTGATCCAGATCAAGAGGCTTTGCTGCCGTAACCGGCGGCAGCTGCTTTTCTTTAGGAAACAGTTGATACTTGTGCTTCTCCTGAGTATGGTTATGCATCCTCCAGGCGAGCGGCTTCTTCTCATCCGCAGAGTGAATGGACACCAACTGCATAGAACAATTCATGAGTCAGGCTGGCTCTCAAGAGAGTCTTGGAGCATGGTGGTGATGGGAGCTAGCTTACCGAATCCGTGGAAGCTTTGGCGGAAAAGGTATTTGCTATATAGCTCCGGAGGCTGTGGGTGTCTCCATCGCTGTCTATCATGCAAGCTGCTATATGGGCCATCTCCACAGACGACCCTAGGTACAGGCAGATCAGAGACCGCGAGAAGAAATGAAACGGGTCAACGCTGAGGAAACCTGGAAGAGCCGTTCGCAACAGGAAATGATAGGTTGGCAAATATGGTGATGATTAAGTTTATAATATATAGATATAATCATATAGGGACGCTAGTCAGAAAAACGGGCGTGTGTCCAACATAGCCGGAGATGAGCTCGCGCAAGGTTTCTGCTCACACTTTGAGACGAGACGGCAAGGGCGTGCAAACGCTTTTGGGGGGGGAGGATATAAAGATGGACATATAGCAGCAGGAAACAGAGGTCAATGACGGTTGGAGGTTGCAGAGGATGCCTGCACTTAATGCAGGTGATATACGCCGTGCATATGTAGAGTATGTCATTGGCAAGGTGTGAAGAGACCTGTGCTCTCTCGTTTTCTTTTGGGGTGAAACGAGACGGCGAATGGAGGGATCCGGTATCGAGTACTCAAGCTAGTATAGCACATTGACCTGTAAGTCCCCGTACCGTAAACTTGTCTCCCTCGATAACGACCATCGTCAACCCCCTTGGCGTCCTGTCTTGTCTATTCTGGGCACCCATGCCGTTCGAACCTTGTGGTGCTCCTCTGGTAGCGTCCTGTAAGACATCTCGTGCAGCGGCGCCGCTCTGCCCTAGTGTCTTAACACTAGTGTAAGTCTCACCGTGCACCAGAATACCCCAGGAACAGTGTAGCTAGTTGTAGGTACATTAACCTTAGACACTAGACGCTATCGGGGTTGCTTACCACAACGGTTTAGATCCAACAGACAATCTGAAGGGGTTCCAGATCCGTGCTGCAAGGATAAGGGTTACTGAAACGACTTACCGTTGTAACTAGGTAGACTTACAGACTACCTAGTCAGGGTACAGTTGCTTTGACCCCCCAACTGCCAAGACTGCCTCCGACGAGGTCCCTTGCCAGTACCTTGCAACCGAGCACAGTACCTCCAGTACCTCGAGCAGACTCGAGCTCTGCCCCATGTCACAGCGCCAGCAGTGCACTGTCAGCGTGACAGAAATTGTTCTCTCACGGCGCGGGCAGGAGTGGGTTCGACGAGACTCCTACCCACTGTTTCCTACTTCTTATGTACCTGAGCACCTTTTCATTACAATAATGGCCTTTATTATCTCTACCACTGTCATTTCACTTCGGCAAACAGAGAGTTACTCGGATAGGCACGTACGTGGAGCGCGGAACAATGTGTTAACGAAGATATAATTTAATGGTATAACTACTTAGTTAGCTGGAGGTTTTGGGAGGGGGGGCTCTCTCATTGGACCCGCTTCTGCAGTGGGAACCGAGAAAACGGGAGTTTTGATACGCTGTGGATTGGTAAATGTTTCTCATGAAAACCCTTTCGTAGTTGCGAGTTTTTTTTGCAATCACTGATTGGGCTGTTTCCGGGTAATATTTGAAACAGTTGCCCGACTACGTTTTGATCGTTGGATGAAGTCGGGATAGTAAGTGGCGTAATGGGATAATGAATCGTATTGTTCGGGATCTGATATTAATGTGAGCCTCCCACCACGCATGAAGTTATCTTCTCTGTAGCGAGAGGATGAAATGGTGACTGGTGTGCCTTCTGAAAGCTATGGTATCCCCAATATGGAAGGGCTCTACATATGAAGATTCGTGGTAGCTGATCAGGTCGCCATCATAATCGCTATCACCGTAGTATCAGTCTGCAGGTGAATAGGAACATCGATGAAATGTGTGGTACCTTAGAAGAGCAGCGCTCCCAAAAAGTGATAATAATGATAGTATAGTGCAGATATATATGACGGTATATGTAAGCCTGGGTATTTGATATAGCTATCATGCGATTGTTGAGAAACAAAGCGAAGAGGGAAACAATTACTAATAATTGACGACACAAAATCGATGGAACTGCTTCCTGGTATGCTGCTATACCTAGGCGGGGTGGAGGAGAGCGAAGTGTTATGTGAAACTAGAGTCAAACGGGAGTGTTTTAGACATACTATATGGTCTTTGATCCTTATCAGCAAATCCTCATCCAGATAACGATCAAGAGTACTATGCAGGCCATCTCATCTCATCATGATTTGCCAACTGCCGTTGCATATGGAGGAATATGTTCATCCTTCACCAGCGGCATCCCGCGCGTGGCCGGCGTCGACGTGGCTTGCATGAAACTTCTCAAGTTCCTATAAATGTTTATGATCGCCATACTTAGGAGTACTCTGCATCAGCCACAACCTGGTGCGGCCGCGAGGTAGATTCTTCGGACTTCGAATTTGTGATCGACGACAAGTTATTCTATCTACGTACTATTCGAACAGCCAAATTCGAGGGATCAGGGTTTTTGATGTGCTTCCTCCCACTCGTAACAGAGTCTGCAAGTAGTCGCACTAGACTAACCTAATGTCGTAGGAAGATTGGCAGTACATACACCGGAGAATTTTCCTCGTGGGTTGAGTTTCAGGGAATTAATACCCATAGTACAAGCGACCGTAGCTGATTGGCTGATGCCTACTCGTGCATGAATCATCCCGAGTATTCAATGGTACTGCTAAATAGAGTGGCGAAGGAAATGTTAGAAGTGGACATAACGAGAGTAATATCATGATCTCAACATGAATGAAGGGAATATGAAGGCCGATTTGGTGCTAGCTGACCTTGCAGTAGCCAAGATGAGGCGCCGATCTTTCAAGGCATTTAATATGCAAATAAGCATCTGTTATGCCACTTTCACGCCGGCAACGCACGGGGGCATGTTCCGGTGATGAATTAGGTCAGTCGCAAGCGTGGATGCTATGTTCACCGAGCTCGGAAGCCGGCCGCGGCTAACGGCTGTATCAGTAACCCTCTCATATTTGGTGTTTTGTGGCAACAGTGAGCTTGCATTCAGTGGGTAGCTATGACATACCATTGCCACTCCAACAAAAGTTGTCAGGAGTTCTCTTTAGAAGCGCAGACCCTTTATTCATATTATAGGCACAGCAACTCGTATTCAAAACTCATGCTGCCTATATCTCTTATCAGAGTATACTCGTATCCACGTTCTGCCCTATTTAGTATGAAGCAACGACTAGGCCGTACACTAAAATGATTACCTCGCTTAGGACTATTGGCTAGTCTAGAATTTGTCTAGAAGCGTCAGTTCGGGCTAAAAACTATGCTACCTAGATTAAGTTACAAAGGAGAACCGCCCACTATAGTAGACACCTCGCTTAATGTAGTCAGAGTGGTCAGGGTAGTGTACTGTGAAGTAGTGTAGATAGGTGGCTGGGTAGGCTTGCCCAATATCACTTTGCGTTATGCTGTCATTCCTTCCAGAGCGAGATAAGTGCTGACCGTAATTGAAGGCCAACGTCTTGGCGTTGCTCCTGGCCTTAACCTCCTTACCATGGCCATGCCGGGCAGTAGTGTCGCTATTGTGTGCGGCTTTCTAACATATGAGAGCATATTCCTTCGCACTCACCTCACATCTATCTAGGTAAGTGGTGCCAATGATCAAGATATATGAGAGGTCATTGTGTATAACGATAGCTTCTTATACAATCATAGCGTCAGCGGAATGTCCCAGTTCCACCGTAGAAGCTTTGTTATAGACGGGGTTTACCCAGTCCGGCCAGCTACCCCTGCGGACAACCCGGATCAACCAGGGCTTGCCAGGCACAGTTCTTGTAAGGAGCCTATCGGGGTCTAACCGTCGCTTATCCTCTTACGGAACTTTCCATCTCAGGAACCAGTCAGCGTTGAGTCCTGTCTCGTCTGGATCTTACTTAGCAAAGGGAAGTATAGACTAATTTGCCCATGCGGGTGACGTTCAATGCTAAGCAAGATTCTAAAATCGACTTCTACGCATCAAATTCTGGCTTTGTTATGACAGTGCTCTATTGAACCTGTGCGAGAACACCAGTATTTACATACCACGTATGTGGTGTTTTGACCCAGCTGCAAATAAGTACTGGGTCGGTCCTGGGAGGTATGGATCTAGACATGAAACTACGTGCTGGACTCTGTTTCAGCCCCGGCCGAGTTGCCCCGGCCGGAGGGGCGAGTGAGCGTCGTGGAAACCGTCTCCTGCGGGGCTCCATGCGGTGTTTAAATTTATCTCCCGGCGACCTGCAACTTGCTGGGCCTCACTATACGTACATTGGGGGGGGGTTTCCCTGGGTAACACAAGAATCGGTGGCAGCGCGCGAGTGGCCCTGGAAAAAACAGGAAGCTTACGGCGATGAGAGCTTGGGGGATTACAGTTGGAGATTCTCACCAATGCCGTTACGTCTCCGGACGGACGTGGCGTAACGACGCCGTACAGCATCACCAACTACCAACCAGATGGCTGGTCGTAGATGGCCTCTCACCAGTGAGCGCGCGCAACATATCTATCGTAAACACTTACCCTGTTTGAGAGTGACTTTAGGCACTGCATCCGTCTTGTTCTTTTGCTTCATGAACGGCACGGCACGGCACGTAAGACACGGCGCTGCTTCGGGCGCATGTCGTGTAATACTCACTCAGTAAGCGACAGCATTGTCGAAGATATATTCTTTCAGCGTCTCATGAAGCCCAGTGAGCCACTAACAAACCTGGTTATCCGACCAAGGGGGATTTGAGCACGTGGGCTCTAGGGAGTCTTACATCTTTATTTTGATCTTCACTAACACTTCCAGAAAACTCACGAGCCTTACTGGGGCTTCCTTCCGCAAATGCCTGTACAGAAAAATGTTGGGAATTGAGTTCGCCCTATACACTATCTATTTACCTATCGAGATTTTCTAGATCTTATCTAGCGGTAAAGCCGTTCGATGGTGGCGTAGTGACAGACGCACAGACAACCTAGCCTAGCACATTGTTACCTACTCCATGTTACTTACTGCATATATCCCCCGCTCACCAACTTTGCAAGGCAAAAGGTCCTCGACAGGAGTCAGGGGGCCTTGCCCAGATACATAGTCCACCAAGGGGGGATTTGGTCCTGAATTAACTCTTAGGCCGCTGTTACCTACACTGTACTGCAAGGCGAGATTACGGTATTGGTTCGGTTAGCAAATACCCATGAGAAATCCATTCCCTGTTCGTCACAGGGCCTGTGACGAACAGGGGATCTCTGGGCAATGATAATCCCAAATAGGGACCACTTTACTGCAACCATGTCTTCTCTGACTGCTGTTACTTGTGCCAAAGGCACCGCTCCCCGGGCTCGGGTTCGATTTGGCCTCGAGTCCGCATCACGCCGACATCGCGGGACATCGCGGAGATCGTCATGGAGATAGGGCCTGGGACGAAGTATACCGGGTTATGGTGATGTTGCACTTCCAAGGCCAGAGCCGCAGAGACGGTTCTAAACCCCCAGCTCTTATATCCCTCACCAGCATACACAGGCATGTAAATCAGCTATACAGCTCGCTGCTATGTATATTCCACGGAGTTGCGCACTCAGAGCGGTAACACTCTCCTATTCCCAGCATGGAGTAGACCCGCTATTCCCCGCTGACGGGCATCTGCTCCAAGGTGATATCACAATGCATGTCGATGCTTTCTGCTGTGCTAGTATGCTAGGTTAACATCTATCTATCTATATATCTGCGCTTCGTGGATGATAATGTGACTGGAGCATACTCAGTATGCATTCGACCCTGGGCTGTTGGTGATGGAAAGACCCGAGCAGCTGGCTGACCCCAAGATTGTTGGTGATAGAAAGACCCAAGCAGCGCGTTTGCCCCTGTGTCGATGAAGTAAATATGTAGTCGCCACCGTGACATTCTACCCCCATCGTCTGTATCGTCGCCATATTGTTGGTCGAGAAAACCTTCCCCTTGTCTGCCCTTTTCATTGTACAACACCCCGCGTCTGTGTAGTCTGATATTTTCATCGCATTGGAGCATCGAAGCAAGTTATAGCGATGGCAAACATCATGTAAACGTCCCACAGTTGTTGCTACGGCGGTTCATCACAGTCGGTGCATGTCAGCTGGCCCTGACACGAACGCGGGGCCCGAGGTAGCCTTGCCACCGTTTACCTGCTTTCATACACATGTGACTTACTTCACTATGAGATCCAACTGTTTAGATGATAGGCGCTCAATTGATCTCGATGATGGGGTTAGAAGGGGATCCACTTCAATTCATGGCTTTAAATGCATCCAATGTCGGATGGGGCTGTTATTGCGCCTCATTAGGACGAGAATTGTTCCATGAGTGATGGAGGGCTGAATGTGCCTCGAGCATCTCCTCACATTAATAATGGGAACGAAACATTCAAATTACTCAGTCACTTCAAGTGAAGTCCGGACTGACAAGTATGTCTACATTCAATTTGGTCATAGACCCAGGAGGCTTTCGAATCTCGGCGTAGGATCTTCCATTAGCACTTCATATTCCCTACGTCCACCTCTGTCCTTATCGCGTGCCCCTTGAATAATATGTTTGTATCATGTAAAACTAGGGTAAGTGCATGAAGTGTTACCCCTTTTCACAGCAATGACTCATTTCTCCATCGCCATCTTGCTGTATGTGCAATTTCTCACAAGACCATCTCTCCCAAAGGAAAACTCATATACTTCACTGCTCAAGTCGTCTTAGAGGGAGTAGTGCAGTGCTGTTCATACAGGTGATTTCATATTCGCCAGAACAACCCTATACCCATCAGGGTCCTCAAACGTGGCGCCGCACCGGTCCCAATACGGATTAAAGCTCTTGACAGGTTCGAAGCCCGCGCTTCTCATGCGCGCCACGGCGCCTTGGTACAGCGGCTCGTCGGGCATGTAGAAGACGAGCAGGTTGTCTTGCGTCGGCGCACGGCCTGCTTTATGAGAGGCGTGTTGTGTGAACTCGAGGTGATAGCCCGATGCGGACGAGGATAATAGCACCCCGTCGAAGCCCTCGTGCCCGCCAAAGGTGAGTTTCACTTCGAAGCCGAGCCCGTCGACGTAGAAGGGGAGGAGAGATGGGATCGAGTCCGTGGGCCTCGCGACGCGGAGATGGGCTTGCGCTGTGGCGAGGGGGTTGCTCGACTCGTTGGACATTGGGATTCTTTCTTAGCTCACTTTCTCGCTCTTTGGCTTTGTGTACAGGGAACGGGCTGCCAAGGCGTATTCTGAATGTTTTCTTAACCAATTTGCTGGTCGGATCCTCTATCCCCCTTGGGTTCGCACTTGCCGTCAGCTCTTATTTATCACAGCTTGTTTCATACTTAACCGACTGCCCGATCTCGCAGTTTCCGTCGGCCAGTGTCAGCCGGCGAAGACTCATATAACAAGCGTCAAGGTTGATGGTGAGGCAGTTTATGGAAGCGGTTGGCATCGGAGCTGAAGTTTTAGTGCGAACCTGCCGAGGTCGGCAGCTGACAAATTCGTCTCACGAGCTTCATCTGATATATGTATCTAGCATTGAAACAAGAAACATCAATTTTGAATATCATTGAAATTCCTTGGAGGAATAATAAGTTCAACTAGTACCCGCTGGTGACGGTATCCCACGTATACTCACGCCTCCATATACCAGCTTCTATCTGCTCCTACTTCTCCGACATCACCTATAACTGGGTTGGGAAGCACGATGACGTTGTTGATTCTTTGTGTAAATTGATCTTGAAGCAATACAATTGAGTCGCGTGCTACGAAGACGATGTTTCACGCCTGGGTTCACTGAGGCATTTGAGTCCATCCGGTAACAGTAGAAAAGGTAAATGATCGACACGGGATTGAAACACGATCGCATCTCAATCAACATGCAGTCCCTGTAGATTTTTCTATACCCTATCGAATCCTTCGACCTCTGAAGAAGACCGGTGCTACTTCTAGGGATACTTCATGGCCACCAGCAGGCCGTCGCACTATCGTAGTGCACCAAGTGTCAATGCCCTGGAACGGCCGTCCATTGTTGATAGCCCCCACGGGGTTTAGTCTTTGACTATTCTCATAATAGAAGGATATGTGAATCGAAAGCTGCCAGCGGACACCAGGCTCATGGCCACTAGCTCACGAAGTGACCTAGGTGACAAGAGAACTAACTAGCTAATTCTCCGGTCTTTTGAGCTGAAAAGCATAAACGATGGGCTCGGAAGTCGCTTCTTCTTTGGACTTAGTAATCAAACGTTTATAGCGTAGCCGATCCCATAGTAGTTTGTGTTCGAATATTGCCAGAAGGGAAGAGGCAATCTGCAAGATAATACATATCCCAGTCTCGAGGGGTGCATTGTGTTGAGATGCTGGCAGGTCCTTGAATGGGGTGTGCTACTTGCGGTGACCGTCAAGTCCCTGGAAGAGAATCTTTCTAAGTAAAGACTCGCTCACAAGTAAAGCACATACTCTCGTGGGAACCTAATCTCGCAGATGATACTTAGCATTTATGCTTATCACAACTGAAGTAGGTAATAAGAGGAGACTTACCGGGTACGGATTCCTATTGCGGTCTTAGCTTTTGATTCAGCTGGTTTACACAGTTGCGACTGGCAAACGGACTCTTCTTGCCCGAACCCTAACATGCGACAGTAGGATGCGTTTGATCCGGGGAGTCATCCCGTCACCACGATACCGGTATCCGATCCACCACATGGCAGCTGGCTACTGCATCATGGAAACACCTAGAAGGATTGGCATACATGCGCATTGTGTCACTAGGAGCTGTATGTAGTATCGTAGCTGTAGGGTGAGGCTACTTTAGTAAGAAAGGGGCTCGACAAACATGGGGTCGAAACAAGCCAGCAACAAGGCTGCCACATGCTGAGAGGCCTGTGACTCCGTTTCGGTCAATTTTCCAGGCTAGTGTAGCCTAGGTATCGGCCCAATTCCAGGCTAACTTGTGCGATAATCGACGGCGAGTTGGCTACACAGTTGGCGGCTGTGATGGCTTCATTACGGCGACGCTTAAAAGGCACACTGAAGAGTTATTCGCCTACGATTGACGAATTAGGTCAACCAGCCTCCCGTATCCGAGTAGTGCGCTTCAGGTATCCAGTTTAGATGATCTTCTAAAATACCCGAGCAGTAGTCCAGAGATCTGCGCTTTGAAATTCAATTGGGGGCGGATATTGTTGTATATCCATATTGTAGAATAGAGGAATTTACCGTGAGGGGGTTATTCTCGTACACTGTCTACCTCGCTTGGCCACGCAGCTGGCGTCAGCTGGTCCTCAGCTACGGCACTCTTTAACAGCATCTGAACACTGCTAGGCACTACCATAATAACTGACAAGTGACGGCTTGCGACGGGAAATATGGGAACTTACACAAGCGAGTGCTAGCTTGATTCGGCAGGCAACAGACACCACATGAGGCAAAAGACAGATACCAACTGCGCACGACTGTTGTGACATATCGCGTGCACTGTTTTCGATGCGGGGCAGCGGGAGCATGACCACGAGCAGTTCACTGTTCTTCAGAAGCCTTCAGATCACCATTCGCAGTGCATCATTTGCTTCATTACCACCAGCAGCGTCGGCATCTGTACGAGGATTTGGTTCCCGTCGTCATAGCTATATTCACAGTCGCACTTATAGCCAGACCAAGATGACCCCACGCGACCCCAACACCCTGGCCAACTATGGCGAGTGGCTCACAAAACACACCACCGTCAACTTCAAGGTAGACTTCGAGAAGCAGCGTCTTGAGGGGTCTGTTCTGCTTGAGTTGGAGTCATTGACGGATAAGAAGAGTCAAGAAGTCATTCTAGGTTTGTATTTTCTCGGGATTGTTCGCTTTTCATGGTGTGGTTCTGGGCAGGTCTGGGACTAGCGAGAAACAGGAAAACATCTAGCCTTTCGACCAACCTACCACTCACTCTTACGTCCTCATACATGTCAATTCTCTCCTACAAGTGGCAACGGAAAATGCTGACACTTGATTTCCTAAAGACACAAATTACCTGTCCATCTTGTCAGTCAAATCCAACTCCACAGATTTGAAATGGACTCTCAAAGACCGGGTTGCGCCCTACGGGTCGCCGCTTCACGTCTCTGTGCCCGGAGGTGCGTCGCAAGGTGACACCCTGAAGCTAGACATTGCGCTTCAGACCACCGAGGATTGCGTGGGGCTTCAATGGATGACGCCGGCGCAGACCGGCAACAAGAAGCATCCTTATGTCTATTCACAGTGCCAGGCCATCCTAGCTCGCTCTATATTCCCATGCCAAGACACTCCCGATGTCAAGTCTACCTTCACCTTTAACATCACCTCGCCGCTGCCCGTGGTTGCGAGCGGTGTTCCTGTGCCATCAGATGCCCAGGGTGACGGGGATAAGCTCTTTCGCTTTGAACAGAAGGTCCCTATTCCCTCGTACCTCTTCGCCCTTGCTTCGGGGGATCTCAAGATGGCCCCTATTGGTAAGCGCTCCGTCGTAGCAACTGGGCCAGAGGCACTACAGGAGGCCAAGTGGGAACTGGAAAACGATATGGATAAATTCCTTGATGTCGCAGAGAAGCTCGTCTTTGAATACCAGTGGGGCCAGTACAATGTCCTCGTGTTACCGCCCAGCTTCGCCTACGGTGGCATGGAGAACCCGATCTTCACTTTCGCGACTCCCACCATAATCAGCGGCGATCGTCAAAATGTCGATGTCATTGCCCACGAACTCAGTCACTCCTGGAGTGGCAACTTAGTTGGATGCGCATCTTGGGAACATTTCTGGCTCAATGAAGGGTAAGCCCCTCTCTGTATCTTGAATAAGTTCCAAATTCGCTAATTGAGTTGTAACAGTTGGACCACGTATCTCGAGCGCCGAATCGGCGCTGCCATCCAGTATGTATTCTTAGCACTTTGTTTTCCTTCTTGGCAGTGTTTGAACTTCATGACTCCTGCATACGCCTAGAGTTGTTTGAAACTGCCACCTAAATAACAATCTTTAACTGTTCCTTTCGGACAGCGGCGCGCCACAATTCGACTTTAGTGCCATCATTGGCTGGAAATCTCTTGGTAAGCAGCATCGTGGGTGTTGTGTGTGAATACGAAGCTTACAAAACCTAGAGGATTCTGTGGCGCTGGTTGGCGCAGACCATGAGTTCACCAAACTCATCATTAATCACAAGGGCGTCGATCCCGAGGATGCGTTCAGCTCGATCCCCTACGAAAAGGGCTTCCATTTTCTCTACTACCTTGATAGGCTAGTTGGCCGAGAGCATTTTGACAAGTTTATCCCACACTACTTCAAGACTTGGGCTCGGAAGTCCTTGGACTCTTTTGAGTTCAAACAAACGTTCCTGGATTTCTTTGAGAACTATGGGAACGATGAGATCAAGGAGAAGATTGCCAAGATCACGTGGGAAGAGCGGTTCTACGCACCCGGCTTGCCACCCAAACCAGAGTTTGACACCACTTACGTCGATAACTGTCTAGCGCTTGCAGAGAAGTGGAAGCAATCAGTAAGTATTTGGCCATCTTCTTGCGTAGAGGCTATACTCTGTTTTGCGATAGAACTGACGAGGGTTTAGGACTATCAATCCAGCCCCAAGGACACAGAATCATTCACCGCGAACCAAATCCTCGTTTTCCTGCAGGCTGTTCAGAACTTCTCATCGCCTCTGAACGCTGAGCGATCTCACCTCCTGGGCACCACTTATAATATCAGCTCGTCAAAGAATGTCGAACTGAAGTCAGCATACTACCTCATCGCCCTCAACGCAGGAGACAGGTCAGAGTTGCCGGGCGTAGTTGACCTGCTGGCCTCCGTCGGCCGGATGAAGTTCGTCAGACCACTCTACAGAAAGCTCAATGGGCTCGACAGGGATCTGGCTGTGAAGACTTTTGAAAAGAACAAAGATTTCTACCCGTCGACGACAAAGGGTCAGCTGGCCAAGGATCTAGGACTCAAATAAATAGACTTAAATAAGAGTCTTGAAAGTCACGACGGAAAAAAATACATATGCTAATATGAGACTTCGACATTTTGCGAGGTATGATCGAAAAGTAATCTCGACTATTTCTTGTTCAGTAAAACGTGCTTCGTCAAATATTCTTAGCACACTCCGCAGGGCGGGAGGTATTTCATTTCGAGATACTCACCTAATAAACCTGGCTCGAGCGTCGCTGTGCCTATGGCTACAGAAGCACCCGCGACTGGACTAGGCACGTCCTACACACTACTACACTTTGTGGATCAACCTTCGACAATGGTAAGACTCAAGTACGTGAGCTGTCCTAAAACCTCTTGTGACTGAGTATGTGCCAAGTCGGTGGAGATGTAAACAAATGCACTGCACTGACCTCGATAGTCGTGCCAATCACCTTAGTACGTGGGGTATTTCTGACTATTGAAGGGGCTACCCTGCGACAGCCAACCATTTACAGCCGGCGGAAGTACTGAGCCACCTGGCAGTAAGTGAAGATCTGGCTGGCTGCAGTGCTCTCCACATGTAGTCATACTTACCTACATATGCACCTGCTTATCTTGTATCTACTGTGTTTACTTAGCCAGGTAGGCCGTAAGTTTGCACCTATGGGCAGCCCAGGTACCGGAGTCTAGCGGGCAGGTGCTGAAAATTACTATTCCCAAGTCGCGATCGCGTCTGTACAAAGGTCGCAAGCGAAATTCCCCAACACCGCCTCGTTGCCCCATTGCCGAGTCAACAGTCAACCAGGAATACAACACCACCACATTCTCGACGACGACGACGACCTGACGAATAATAATCCTAATACTCGCATCGTCCGACTTTTGCTCAAGCTTGACTGGTGCAGGCTCACTGTTGTGCCACACACCGCATACAAACTATAGTGGCTGCCTTGGTCCTGTGTTCCTTGTCGACCGCTCTCGGACCGCCCCTTGTCCTGTCTTGTCTTGTCTTGCCTTGCGTTGTCGTGTGTGTGTCTGTTGGCGACACATCCCCGACAGACATCAACACAACTTCTCGACGTTTCCACCACCGCAAAAATCGACCGACCCCTTTTCAAGACGCCGTGGCTAGGCAGGGTGAGGATGACAAGGGGCGAGCGCTTCTAATGCGCTAGTAGTTGGTTTGATTTCTTGGGTGGACTAACTTTGGAATCGCGACCGGCGTCGCCTTTTCTGTCACGAGGC
This sequence comes from Xylaria sp. FL0064, assembly GCA_022593225.1. Lineage (NCBI taxonomy): Eukaryota > Fungi > Ascomycota > Sordariomycetes > Xylariales > Xylariaceae > Xylaria > Xylaria sp. FL0064. Next base: position 531,285 of record JAJKLE010000007.1, on the reverse strand, counting down.
TACTGACCCTTTGTACGGTGTAGGGCGAACCCGCCCCTGTTCCTCTCGACACCACGCCGACTTGCGAAATCCCCTTCGCGTGTTATCTTGTTTCGACTATCTAGCCTGTCACATGCTGTGATAACCAACTACCTCCGATCAGACTGCTGTAGCACTTGTACGAGAGGCGGCTGTCCTCCATTTTGCCCATGATGGCTCCCGCAGGTGGTGGAAATATCAAGGTGGTGGTGAGATGTCGTCCGTTCAATAGTCGAGGTATGTTCACCGATTATCTCGACCCCTTTTACATGTCGTTGGATTCGCAAAGCGCCGGCGTGTGCCGTAGGTGTGTCCACTAATGACGACAATAGAAATCGATCGGGGGTCGAAATGTATCGTAGAAATGAAGGATAATCAGACCATTCTCACTCCTCCACACGACGGAGCGCACAGCGGCAAGGGACCTAAGGATCTGGCTCCTAAATCTTTCGCTTTCGATCGATCATATTGGTCCTTCAACAAAAGTGATCCAAATTATGCCGGCCAAGAAAACCTTCACAATGACCTTGGAAAGCCTCTCCTGGATAATGCGTTTCAGGGTTATAACAACTGTATTTTTGCATATGGTCAGACAGGTTCCGGAAAATCGTATTCGATGATGGGTTATGGCAAGGAACACGGTATCATCCCAAAGATTTGCCAAGATATGTTTGAGAGGATCTCTGGGCTGCAACAGGACAAGAACACGCGATGTACTGTTGAGGTTTCCTATCTCGAAATTTACAACGAAAGAGTTCGAGATCTCCTGAATCCGTCAACGAAGGGCAATTTGAAGGTTCGAGAGCATCCCTCCACGGGACCCTATGTCGAGGACTTAGCCAAACTTGTGGTCGGCAGTTTCCAGGAGATTGAGAACTTGATGGACGAAGGTAACAAGGCAAGAACCGTTGCCGCAACCAACATGAACGAAACTTCAAGCCGAAGTCACGCTGTCTTTACTCTGATCCTGACGCAGAAGACTTTTGATACGGACACTAAGATGGAATTGGAGAAACAAGCAAAAATTAGTCTGGTCGATCTGGCAGGTTCGGAAAGAGCAACATCAACAGGTGCTACAGGGGCTCGACTCAAAGAAGGTGCCGAAATCAACAGGTCGCTCTCAACCCTCGGTCGTGTGATAGCAGCGCTGGCCGATCTCTCGACAGGGAAGAAGAAAAAGGGCGCCGGAGGAACTGTCCCATATCGAGACAGTGTATTAACGTGGCTCCTTAAGGATTCCTTGGGTGGCAACAGTATGACGGCCATGATTGCGGCTATTAGTCCCGCTGATATCAATTATGACGAGACTCTGAGCACTCTGCGCTATGCGGACTCTGCCAAGCGAATCAAGAATCACGCTGTCATCAACGAGGATGCTAATGCTCGCATGATAAGAGAGTTGAAGGAAGAACTTGCTCTATTGCGAAGCAAACTTGGAGGTGGAGCCGTGGGAGGCGCCGGAGGTGTCGGTGGTACTCCCGTCCCGCCTGAGGAAGTGTATGCTGAAGGCACGCCGTTAGAAAAGCAGATAGTCAGCATCACCCAATCCGACGGAACGGTCAAGAAGGTTTCCAAAGCGGAGATAGCGGAGCAACTCAGTCAGAGTGAGAAGCTGTTGACCGATCTTAATCAGACTTGGGAAGAAAAACTACTGAAAACCGAAGAAATCCACAAGGAACGTGAAGCGGCGTTAGAGGAGCTTGGAATCAGTATCGAGAAAGGGTTCGTCGGATTGCATACGCCAAAGAAAATGCCACATTTGGTCAATTTGTCGGATGATCCTCTGCTAGCGGAATGCTTGGTTTACAATCTCAAGCCGGGGAAGACTACAGTTGGAAACGTGGATTCTAATGCCGAACATCAAGCGAACATACGCCTCAACGGAACTCGGATTCTCCACGATCACTGTACCTTTGATAATGCTATGGATGGTACTGTCACGATAACACCGGGTGAGGGCGCATCGATCATGGTCAACGGCAGGCGGATCTCCGAGACGACGCGGCTACATTCTGGATACCGAGTAATCCTCGGAGACTTCCACATATTCAGATTCAATCATCCTATGGAAGCTAAGGCGGAACGGGATGAGAACAGACAAAGCTTACTTCGCCAAACAGTAACAGCAAACCAACTGCAGAGCGTATCTCCCCGTCCGGGGCATGACCGGTCTTTGAGTAAAGCTGGGTCAGAATTCGGTGATAGTCGCCCTGATTCCCCTGCCCCTACTCGAGATGGACGAGACTCTGATTGGTCACTTGCAAGGCGGGAGGCCGCTGGTGCTATTCTTGGCACAGACAAGAACCTCCAAAGTCTAACAGACGAAGAGTTAAATGCTCTCTTTGAAGATGTGCAGCGTGCCAGAGCTGAGCGAGTTAATGAGCGTGAGGGCGATGATGACGCGGAATCGAACTTGTCATATGCTGTTCGTGAAAAGTACATGTCAACGGGGACAATCGACAACTTCTCACTTGATACGGCGCTTACGATGCCCTCCACTCCTAAAACTGGCGAAGCAGATGAGCGACTCAAAGAGATTCGAGAAACCATGCAATCTCAGCTAGAGAAACAAAAAGAGGAGTATCAAGATCAGCTCAAAAGTGCCGAGGCCGCGAATGTGGAGGTCGAAGAAATCAAGAAAGAGAAGGAGCGCATGGAAGAGACCCTGGTTCAAATCAAAGCTGATATGGAAAAACAGCTGGCAGTCCAAAAGAAAGAATTTGAGGCCAAGATAGAGAAGCTGGATCCGCTCAAACGGCCAAAAGCCAAACCCAAACTTTCGGAAGAAGAGATTCAGCTTGCAAAAAAGACTGTCAGCCTTTGGAAGGGTCGTCACTATGTGCAGATGGCCGAGGCTATCCTTCAGCATGCGGCAACCCTGAAAGAAGCCCAAATCATGAGTCAAGAGCTAGAGGAAAACGTCGTTTTCCAGTTCACAGTGGTGGATCAAGGTCACGCGCTTTGCTCCTCTTATGATATGGTTCTCAATGATGTGTCAAATGAGGATGATATCGCGCTGGAACAGGCCCAGAAACCTTGTGTTGGGGTCCGTGTGGTCGATTATAAAAACATGGTAGTCCATCTATGGAGCGTGGATAAGCTTCATGATCGTGTGCGGCAAATGCGTCAAATGCATCAATACCTCGACCAGCCGGAGTACTCCCAACATTTCAAACTTGATAATCCGTTTGTTGAGGCTTGCATGCCTGAGTACTCCCTCGTTGGCGAAGTTGATGTTCCCTTGAAAGCTGTCTTTGACAGTCGCGTACAGGACTTCACATTAGATATTTTATCACCCTACACTTCACATGCTATTGGCATTATCAAAGTTTCACTAGAGCCTTCTAGTGCGCGTGCACCCTCAAGCACTTTGAAGTATAACGTGGTCATGCATGACATGGTTGGTTTCGCGGAGCGAGAAGGAACTGACGTACATGCTCAGCTGTTCATCCCAGGCGTATCGGAAAATGGCGCGACAACGACGCAAATGATCAAAGACTTCGACGAAGAGCCGATACGGTTTGATAGCGTTCATAGTATGAGCGTGCCGCTCTTTGGGCCTCGAGACATAAACCTCAGGATCGCCATCTTCGCAAAGGTCACCGCTATGCATCTCGATAAGTTACTCAGCTGGGACGAAATGCGTGATACCACGCCTGGGTGGGAAAATAAACCTCAAGGTGCACGAATCAATGAGTCCCAGTTCTATACTGCCGAGAAGCATGATTTATTAGCTCGAATCCAGATTCTCGAAATGGACGAGGAGGGCGCGTATACACCAGTGGAGGTCACACAGACAAGCGAATTAGATGTCGGGACCTTCCAGTTACATCAAGGCCTACAAAGACGCATAGCCATTAATCTATCGCATAGTTCCGGCGATGCTTTGCCATGGGAAGACGTCAGCTCAATCAGAGTCGGTCAAGTGCAGCTTGTAGATCAGTCGGGCAAAGTTCCCGATCTGGCGTCACCTACTCCGGAAATCGCTCTCAGGCTTAGTGGCAAGCCAAGTTTCCGTCAAAATGCGAACGGGACACGAAGTGCTACGATATCGGGACACTGGGATTCCAGCTTGCACAATTCCCTCCTTTTGGATCGAGTTACCGCGGACAAATACAAGGTTCAGATGACGCTTTCGTGGGACATCACTTCAGATAATCTCGCAGAGCCAATGAAATTCTCCACCAACCTGTACTGTCAGATTCTCGGGAGGACATACGTACGCCAAGCTTCGATGCTCTCTGCTCTGTGGCAACACGTCCGAATTGTCCATTCCTCAACAGCGATCTTCTCATTAGGCTTAAAGCCAGCTCCAATCAAGCATGCTGGTGACTTGTGGAGAATGAATAGTCAGCATGACTACGTGAAGGGTGAAGAAAATCTCAGCAACTGGAGCCCGAGGGGTGTATCCCTAATAGCAGATTACATCGCGGCGAGAAAAAAGAAACGGCGCATTGCCGAGATTGGAGCCGCACAGCTTTGGCTCAAGAAAATTGGGCTCCCAGAACCCAAGAACAAGCCGACTGAAGCTGATGATCATTCTGAAGAAGACCTCTCCCCAGTCAAGGCTCACGACGAGGACGACGATTCTATCAACGCCCTGCTAAATGATACGCCAGAAACTTCACGACCCTCGACACCCAACAAGTCTAACGAGGATGACTCTCTTGACTTACCCGAAGAGATGGACCTAGAGGAATCAGAAATAGCCGAAAATGCGGAGAGGACAAAGGACGCGGAACCTACAGAGAATGTAGAGGGCGCCGAAAATGCCGAGAACGCCGATAATGTAGAAGTTGCGAAGCCCGAGGAGGCCGCTGAGGAGAAGCCCCAATCCGAATACAACGAAGAGGAAACTGCAATTTTAAACAAATGTATCGACTTATGGAAGCGTTACCCCGATCCCGTCTTCAATATCTTGAGTCCAACCAACATCCTACCTCCCACAAATGGCATTGCTCCAGAGTCAACTACTCCACCAAGGCTAATTGCCACGGTCATCCGAATACCAAAGAATCCGTCTGTTCTCAAAGGCGGCTACCTCCTAGTGCCGAGTAGCGACTCAACAAAATGGGTGAAGCGATTTGTCGAACTCCGACGACCATATATGCACATCCACAATGCTACAAATGGAGACGAAATTGCCATTGTTAGCCTTCGTAATTCGAGGGTTGATAGCCAGCCAGAGATATTAGCTCTCTTCGGTGGACATGACGACGGAGACGACGATGTGTCGGTGGCCAACAGCAATGGTAGCTTCCAGCCAAGCCATCGGCAAACAGCGTCGGGGCGAGCCATCTCCTCCATCTGGGCTGGCAATCAAACCTCGTCAGGCCCTGGTATCGGAGGGCTGAGTGAGCGCCTGCAAGCCGGTGTATTCGCTGTCTACGGGACTGATAACACTTGGCTCTTTGCGGCTCGCAATGAACGAGACAAGCTCGATTGGATTCTTCGCATTGACCAGAGTTATTATTCGGGTAGTGTCAGTGCCAGCGGTAGTGGAGCTGTCAGTCCACAACCCAGACACCATACCCTTGACGACGATTGTTGAAAAAACAAATGACATAACACTCATTCTGACGAAGTTCTCCAATCCACCCACGATTTGGCTAGCAAGCCTAGCTCTCCACCTTTTGGATGCAATGAGGCCATGAAAGTAATATATCGTACAAAAATTCATGCAGCATATATATATTGGCCTGGGGGAATCTGACAAACCTATAGGCGTTCTTGTGCCTGCTATTATTCTTTTCTTTTGTTATAAGCATCCATCCCGGCCTGTATATATAACCGAAACCCGAGACCTGTTTTTTTCGTTCTCGTGTCACTTAGATTATACCCCTAGACACTCTTCATGAGGCTGTCTGAACAAAATAGAGCGGACTGACATATTGAGTTTTTGAATATGATATGGCTGTGTGCCAGGTGTTTACTTACTTTTCGGTCGGTGAGGTGAGAGGTGAGGAGTGAGAAAGAACGTGATTGATGTGAGATGAGTGGGTGAAGGTAGATTGACGAGTTTTGTCATTCATTATCGAACTAGTGTTATGTTGTCTGCTTAGGTTTTGAGGCGTGGAGGGCTCGGTGGGATTGAACTTGCGGTGCGGTGAGGGGCGCGAGGAAGCATCACTGCTGTGAAGTATTGATCAAAGGACAATCTAGTTAATAGTGAATGAATGTTGAGGCCTATAGTTAAGGGAAATAAAAATATTTGTTAATAATAGGAGTCGAATGAGTTGTTACAATAGGCCGTATGATGCCTTCATTCAAGTTGTGTCTGAGAAGCTTATAAACTCGTCTCTTTATCTAGTCCTGATCTAGGATTCGGATCGACAATCACCTTCAATACGTTCACAACTAAATTCTATCTCTCTAGAGCTAGTTAATTGCTATGCCACCTAAGGTCCTGTACTTTTGAATATTTATTGACGAGTTCCTTCACTGCCGGTCATCCCTCAGGGCGAGCCTCTCCTTTACACTTCCTTATTTGTAGTTCCGAAGTGACACACACACCTTCCTCATCAATTACATTATCGCCCCTTGTCATATACGTTGTACCCCCAGAATTGGAACAGTAGAGGCTATCTGCATGTCTACCTACCTAATAGAAGTCGCCATCGCGATCGGCAGTCTAGTGAGGAACATGAAGGGTTTACCCCGTACCTAAGTACTCAATTTACCCGCTAGAAATCTTGGCTTCGTACACTGGTTCCATGTGCCGAATCCCATCACGATAGTAGTTCGACCTTATACCCGGCTGGGCATCCATGCGATAACTCCTTGGGGCACCGTTGAGCGGGTCTACGAGCTCCGAAAGAGAAGCGTATTACTCGATGTGAATATAATAATTTTCATGATCAAATCAGTACCTACTGCTTAAGAAGACTTCAAAAGAGGCGAGGGTTTAATTTCAGAGAGCGCCAACTTCGGATTAAATCCAAGATGGAACAATCAATATCCGGGTGGGCATTGATATAACTAACCTATGTTCGTGCCCTCTCAGAGATGGAACTTGACTAGGTTCTCGTAGCGGCGCATCTTAGAGATTAAACAAGATAAAGCTAAACACAATGAAAGGCGTGATCGAGGGGGCAATAGCGCTCGTACTGTTAGCATCCGGTGCTGCGGTTGCCGCACCAGCAGCAGAAGCCGCTCAAGCGACTGAATATGACTATATCGTGGTGGGCAGCGGTCCCGGCGGCGGCCCTCTGGCCGTGAACTTAGCCACAGCAGGATACTCAGTCTTCCTGATCGAAGCCGGCGACGCCAGCACGGCGACTGGTTTCGGCCAGTATCCGCCTGTTTTGACGTGGGACTTCTTCGTCAATCACTATCCCGAAGGAGACGCCAGGAATAACAAGTACAGCCATTTGACCTGGAAGACGCCCGAGGGCCGTTACTGGGTTGGGCAGACGGGTGCTCCGGCAGGCTCCACGCTTTTGGGCGTGTATTATCCCCGAGGTAAGATAGCACACATCACCACTATCGAAATCCTTGACTCTTGCAAAGACTGCGAGTTGGATGTATCACTGACGAGTGAGTGGAAAGGCGCGACACTTGGTGGCAGCAGTATGATCAATGCCATGTGCACTTGGCTTCCTAGCGACAGCGACTGGAATTATGTATATGAATTGACTGGAGACGAGACTTGGAAGTAAGTTTCACCTAGCGACCATCATGACCGATAGAGAGACTAGTTAGTGTGTATATGCTTGGTTAATTAACTAACCCCTGAACATCACAGGGCCGAGAACATGCGCAGCATCTTCACCAGAATCGAGCACAACAACTACATGCCGAAAGGCACAGCAGGCCATGGCTTCGACGGCTTCTTCCAGACGCTCATGGGAGCCAAGGTTCAAGCACAGCGCGGCCCGCTGAGCGGTAACAAGGTCATGGCGGCCTACGCCTCGGACCTCAACCTGACCATGTCGATGTCTGATCTCCTGCAGCGCGATCCAAACGTTCTCGACGCAGCCCGCGACACGACTTCTAGTATCTATGGCCTGGTGCAGCATCAGTACACTAACGGCGGTCGGTACAGCTCGCGCGACTACATCCAGGCGGCACAGAAAAACACCTCGATCCCACTCACTGTCTCGCTGAACTCCCTCGCAACCCGTGTCCTCTTTGACACCAGCGCTGCCTCTAAATGCGGCTCTTCCTCCAAATCTGCTGCTGTTCCCCGCGCCACGGGAGTAGAGTACCTCGAGGGGAAATCGCTGTACGCCGCCGACAGCCGCCGTGCGGCCGGCGCAACGGGGGTCAAGAAGACCGTCACGGCTAGACGGGAAGTCATCGTCTCGGGCGGCGCCTTCAACTCGCCCCAGCTGCTCATGTTGTCGGGTGTCGGGCCCGTGGAGCACCTGCGGCAGTTCAATATCTCGGTGGTAGCGGATTTGCCTGGCGTAGGGCAGAACCTGATGGATAACCAAGAGATGCCCATCGTGGGCTCCGGCAGCGCGGGCACGGGCGACGCGGGAGTGGCGATGATCCGTACTTCGCACCCGGCGCACGGGAACGATCGAGATATGTTCCTCATGGGCGGACAGGGGTAAGTCCACCTTCACCTTTCACAGGTTACCGGTAGCTAGGGTGGTTAGCTATCAGCTATTTCAAGGCTTGCTTACGCCTTCACACAGATTCCTCTTCCGCGGCTTCTGGCCCGACAACCAGACCGCCCGACTCCCCGCGGACCCGCCGCAGCCGTACGGCGTGAGCATGGTCAAGGGTTCCTCGGTGAACAACAAGGGCTGGGTGAAGCTGCGGTCGGCGGACCCGCAGGACACCCCCGAGATCAACTTCAACCACTACGCCGCGGGCGCCGAGTACGACCTGGCGGCGATGAAGGACGTCATCGCGTGGGTGCGCCGCATCTATACGCGCATCGGTATCACGCCCGTCGAGCCGCCGTGCACGGGGACGGTCGACGCCAATGGATCGTGCGGGCAGGACGACGAAGATTGGTTGCATAAGCAGACTTTTGGACATCATCCTACTAGCACGAATCGGATCGGCGCGGACAATGATACTATGGCTGTGCTGGATAGCAAGTTTCGCGTTAGGGGTGTTGCAGGACTGAGGGTTGTTGATGCTAGTGCTTTTGCGAGGATCCCCGGTGTGTTCCCTGTTGTGTCGACGTTCTTGATCAGCCAGAAGGCGTCCGATGAGATGATTGCTGAGGCGAGGGCTGGGACGAAGACGATTGCGCAATGCTGAATATGTGCGCGAAGGAAGGGGGTTCTGACGAAGTAGATTGTTTTAATGAATGTTCTTGATTCTTCCTTAGTGCACAGAAGTGGCAAACAAATGACTTGACGTGACTCTCTTGTTGAGCGTTTGATATTGCGCACCAAAGCTGTGCCCTTCTTCAGATTATCCCTCGCAGGAACTGGTGCTCTCGGAGAGATCTGTAGACCGATCGGATTCTGTATCGGCAGGCTCCATGTCTCGAGGGTCAACATCTGCGCCATGTCTGGTAAAATAATCCGTGATTTCACAGCAATAACCCCGCCCCATCGGATTTCCAAATTCCTCTCGGCAATACCGCTGCCATGAGGTCCATGGTGTTGCATCCATGCCATCTTCATCCTTGAATCGCTCATTTGGCTGGCACCCTTCGAGGAGAAGGACCCGAACCATCTCGCTACTGTGCGGTACAGTGCGGAATTACCGGAGGAATGGACGTTCGGTAGCATGATATAGCAAAGGGTATCCGCTGTGAGAGTCACGCAATCCTTTGAGAAGATGTTTGGCACAGTCGACCATGCCTATCTCGACAGCTAGAACCAATGAGGAGATATACGGTTCCTCGGTCTTTCGAGTAGGTCGAGACCCGACCTTAAGGATCTCTTCGAGTTTCGATAGAACGACGAGACCTCCGTCTTTCGATGACGTATAAGCGTGCCTTGCGTAGCGGATCGCGTCCATTATGTAATAATAAGCAGTTGGATCAATCATGCGGCTCAATTCTTGGAAACTCAACCTCTTACCCCTTCGTTGTAGGCTTACCTGAGCCATATACAAAGACATGACTGCTAAAACCGGATTCATATCGAACGCGACGTCCTCGATGCGCAGACACTCCATTTTCCAAGTCTCTGGCGTATCCAAAAACTCAAACACTGTTCTATGCATGAACTCGAGAGTAGGACCGAACAACGTATCGTGTTGAATTTCGTCTGTTGCTCCACATTGGCAAGTACGCAATGTGTAGCAAGCAAGCATCACTACGGAGGCAGGGTCTGATTTCCAGAAGCCCACTGCAGCGACTACGAAGCCGCCCTTCTGTCGATGCGTATATTGATTTCCGTTCTATTAGCGATGGAATTCGTAGCACTTCGCAATCCTTTAATTCCCGACCGGAATCACAAATCACGGCCCACGGCAGACTATAGATCAGACTTCCGAATTCATGGCGATTATTATGCCTCTGGTAACAGATTTTTAGCATCTTCGCCGCTTGACCATAGTATCGCCGTTCGACTCGGTTCAACATATGCGTAAAGAGGTCTTCCAGCTCCGGTGGCAACTCATCAACTCGTTTTCTTAGTTCTTGAATGCTATCACACGCAGCAAGCCCGTTGACGAGCGATCGACATGCCAAAATAACCCATAAAAAGACGCCGGATGCCTTTGCGGCTAATTCTTCCATTATTAAAAACATTGCCCCGATAGAGGTGGAGACGGCGAGTTTCTCCATGTATGGATGAGAGCCAAGTGTAGACTGGATATAGTGAGCGATGCCACAACGGGTGAGGTCCTAAAGCTGGAGGCTGGGAAGCTCCGAAAATGCGAGTATGCATGGAGGGATAGGTCTGCTTGAAACCACGACCTTTATCCTAGGGTTCTGAGCAAGCCTTCGGATGTAGCTAGTCCCATGATGGTAGTCTCCATTGAGTTCGTCAAGTCGATCTATGAAAAAGCAGAACGATCTATTCAGGCCATCGTGAGAGGATAGTTTATCGAAAGCGATACTAAGCTCAGTGTCCGTGGGAGGAGGACATGCTTCGCCTTGAAGCTTTGTGTCTCGCCACATAGTTGGCAGTAGTTCGGGTACCAGATGATGTTGAACATCCAAAACCTGATGCAAGATAGCCCGTAAGAAGCCCCTCAAGGATTTCTGGTCTGGCGTACCGAAGTTCCAGAAGAAGAAAGACCCAATGCATAGTGGGCTCGTGCCTGCCCACTTCGATAGAAGCTTGGCTGTCCTATGGTGATGAGACAAGTACTTCATCAACGTGGATTTGCCGCTACCTGCTTTTCCAGAGATCCAGTATACTTGATTATCTGACTCTAACCAGGAAGTCAAGCTATCCCATTTAATATCAGCGTCTCGAGTGCTTTTGTTTTCCGGGCTCTCGAGAGCCCAACGCAATGTGTCGTGACGTGCTGCTTCAACGGCGTTCCTTCTTCCATGCAGGCTACGAAATCATATTTTGCCTAGGATAATTTGCGTACACAGATCATTCAGTTTTTCTGCAGCCGCATCTGCCATGTATTGCTCGCCGCTATCAGAGGTTTCATCGTAGATCAAAGCCAGAGACTTCACATCATTCAATCGTGATACGTCTTCCTTCGCCATGAACTCGTTAGTGCTGTCTTGTTTGATCTGCCTCGGGGACAAGCTGGTAAAGAGGATACGAAATCTGAGAGCTCCTGCGCAAGCCTTTCAAACTTCTCCTTGTCCACGACGATCCACCGCAATCTGCTCGATGCCGAAACTGCTTTCCCCTCCTCTGCGGTATTGCTCTTCAACTTTTCGAAGTCCCGGCTAAACCTTTCCATACGACTCGAAGTCATGCTGTCGATACAGGAATTGAAGAGAGTGCGGGGGGTAGATGACGGGCTGACTGCGCGTAATCCGTACCGCTGCTCTAAGTGTGTACTTTCACTCAAGAGCTGCTGAATGGCAGCTAGGATGCAAGATCCCGTTGATTGAGTATCAGGATCGTCCAGTCGCTTGTCATAATCGTCTGGATTATGAAGACGCACACGATCGGCCTATTGCAGAAGAAGCGCTCTTTGAATCTTGAGCTCGTTTCTAGGATTTGATGGTCACGGCCAAAAGGCTTGTTAGATGATAAAAAGGAGATAAGGCCAGCACAACTCTTGAGGGTGCCGACGAGGCCGACTACACCAAGCGCTAAACCGACAGCCTCAGCCATAGCAGTGAATAATCGGTACCTAGAAGTTCGGTTGTCTAGAAGACCGCGTTGGAGAAGGAATAATGGCAATGTTGCTTCTCTGCCACTATTTTGCAGTGAAAAGGGATATTGAACTTCGGGTTACAGGTTCAAGCAGCTCGCCCAGTATGCCATGGGGTCAGTGTAGATGCATGTGCCTGGCATTGTGAGGGCTTATAGTAGTAGCCCCCCTGGGATGAGCCGTCCCCTCCATTATCGTCACGGAACCTACCTTAGCAGCAAGCTTGTCATGGCCTCAACGCTCATTTCCCTTGTAGCTTCGATAGAGCAAAAATCAAAGCTTTCCATCTTTGCCTTTGGGTCAATCACCGAAACGTTAATGGTGGATTCATTCTATCTCTGCGAAGATCGACGAGTCTTGATGCTGTGAACATGTAGGCATCGTGTAGCCACTCAGTGCCTTGGTAGGTGATTAGTTTGAACCCTCCTTCAATGATGCGATTGTTACGTACCTACAGTGCAGGTACATATGTGAATAGATCCCCTGGCTGTAAGCCAACATGCCTACCGACTAGGAAAGCCATAAAAGGAGAGGGATATGGCAGGAAACTGCGAAGAACATGCCGTTCACCACCCTCACCTTCCAAGTTCAACCGGTCCACTCAGGGAATAGACACGACGGGAAGGTGGGCAGGCAGACGGGCAGACGAGTAGACGGGTAGCAGACAGGTAGGCAGACAACCTTGGAAGGCAATATCAAGACTGGCGCCTAAGATCTAGGTAGAGTGCCGTGCTACAAGGTATCCATCTCAAGTACACTCAGTACATACCTAGGTAGTTAAGTCCGGCACTACAGGACGAATTGCCTACTTTTAGTCAGTTGTTCTACATTTTCATCACCTAGTAACATGCTTCAGTAGAACTGATAATGAAATGCTACAAGACGTTTAATATCCCATGGATGAGATGCTGCGCTGCAGGATTATATAGGGTCATGGTGTAGTGAAGTCAGTGTTATACGGGGCACCGCAAGTAGCACTCGATTATCTGCACGGACATCGATATCAATTCACATGATCTGAATCTTTCAATTTCTTTGGCAGTTAATTATCGCACTTACAGTAGACCCATCTCTTGGCGAGAATGAGCCATCTGTCAAGCAGCTGCACATCAGGCTCTCTCAGCTAAGCGTCGGAAACAAAGGTCGCATTCGGGCTGTGGGGCAAGGTTACCGGCAGCTTTTGAAACGGCGCCAAGACTTATTGCTCTCAACCTGGAAAGACACTAGAATTCCTACTGTATACAAGATACCTAGAGTGTATCTGTAATAGACCTCGTCCTAGTCTTCCTCTTCGACTTTTTCTAAGATTATAGGAACGGCATATACTACAGAACATCCTACTTAAGATAGAGATCTATGACTGGAATTCCAACTTGTTTTGTTTTTTCGTCGAGATTCTGAGATTCCAAGACTTCATGTCGAATGGCAGCACAGAGGTATCCATCGAGAAAATTGCGACAATGCCCAGAGTGCAAATAAATGGGCCCTTTCTGTATCGAGCAAGGACTCTTCCTCCTTCCCCTCTCTTATCTCCTTTGCTCTCTTCTCCGTTGTCGCAAAGACGAATCAGGTATCTGCGGGCTCACATATATATATCCTGTCTAGTGCATACTACCATATTAATACAGAACAAGAGCGAGAAACGAGAGCGAGAAGCGAGAAGCGAGAGAACAGAGGCGAGTGACCAAAGCGGGTGATGCTCCTGCAGCCCTTTTGAGCGAGTGCCAGCTACTAATATACACATCATAGATATGGTGTTAAGTGTTCTATTCATTCGATGTTCTGAGAGGAATCCGGAAGATGACCCGGGCTACTGGAACCGGCTTTACACATCTTCGCATGAATGATCCTCTGCGCCACCCGCAGCCTCTCTCTCATTCACTCCCCTATATAAACATACGAGGTCCTACCAGCGTGCCTAGCTTGCGACACTGCCGGGGGTTTGCTGATGTTTGCGAGTAACCTGGTACTGACTCATGGTGGTAGCATACATACCCGCGCCGCGCATATAGAAGGAGGCATTATAGGTGCCGAGGGTGCTACTTGCGGACTTGTAGCAGTATAGACGCTACTGTCGTACAGTACCGAGACATCAGGGATGGTGAGTCGACCATTCGCTGCGTCTTTGCAGCTCGATGTGTTCAGCCTTTCCAATCGCATTCCAACTGTATATCCTGCTAAAGCCGGAAATGATTTCGTGGGCTTTCGATCGACGACGCCATCGTGCATCAGAGACAGCCATATATATGCCTTGTAGTCTATGTACCACATGTGCCACATGCTTGCAATAACACGAACGAGCGATAATTATTACATCGTCATGCACCTGGCCTGGGTTTGTCACCTTTGTCACCCGGCACATCGAACGATGTACGACTTAGACCAATGAAAAGCAAGCGCGTTTCATGATCTCCATTAGAGCGTTGCATGAAGGACGTTTAGGGCACCCCTGTCTCACCCCCGGCCTATATGATGCGGCTAAGCAGGGCTATCCCGGCAGGGCTGCACTGCAAGTCTTCCCATCCTGTCCTCTATCAGTACATACTGCGACACTAAATAAACGAGGGCCCTAGAGTAGATACCCTTGATTATTAGTGTACTGCATGTATTAAGTATGGAGCGGACTGGGAACGTGTACGTCGGGCACCCGTCTCATGTCGTGCTGCCATACAAGACCCGGCGAGGCCCCGGGGCGTCTAACGAGAATCACTCCCAACGGGGATCTTCCTTTTCCTTCACTTCTTGTTTGTTTGCGGTGCAACCTATCGTTCGTTTTCGCCCTTTTTCTTCTTACGCTCGCTAGAAGCCTGGCTTCACTTCGAATTTCATGTCTTTAGTAATACCCCGATTTATATAAGTAAAATAGTAGCCTAAGTGAAAAGATGGAAGAATTGGACCAGGTTATAATACCGCCCAGAAATAATGGGAAGAGCTCATACAGATATACGTACGATGACGAAGGGGGAGTACGAACTGTTGAACGGATGTCAAGGTAACTTGAGCCTCATCGGGTAATGTCTCTAGGATGGTGATCTAACCCTTCAATAGTATTCAAGAACTTACTGAGTACACAAACTCAAGGTCTGGCCTCGCATCGAGAAGCACCAAATCGACATTGATGTGGCCTTTTCATCACCGCAACACCTCAGAGACCCCCTCGACAACGAGATCTAGTCGACTGGGGAGGTTTCGCTCCGGCACTTGGAATTCTCGAAGCATTCTTCGCTCACTTGATGATACGGCGAGCATTGATCAAAGCCTCGTCCCCGATTATGTGATCAACTTTATGAGGGGAGAGACGCCCGAAAGTTTAGCCAGAAAAAAGGAAGCGAGGCAATGGGGTGAGCGCCGCGTCACTATCACACCTCGTCGAAACACTTTCTCCTCTCATCTCGTGGAGTTGAGCAATCACTTCACCTTAAGCGGGGGTGGCGGGACGGGTAACGGCAGCGAACGAAGTGATTTACGGAGGCATTTTACAGGATGGAGAGGCGGCGTCGTATACAACACAGTCCTGGCATTTTTAATCTTAGTCGTCGGCATAATCAGCTTGATATTAGTTGTCACGAGGACGAAAGAATTCTCGGGACAATTAGCGATATTCTCCGGGAACTGCTCGACAGCGAGGCGGATCAACATAGGGATACATGTCGTTATCAACGTGTTTACCGTCGTTCTTCTCGCGGGAGCCAATTACGTTTTCCAGGTCCTCACCAGTCCAACGAGACGCGAGATAACTCAAGCCCACGATCGAAAACAATGGCTCGACATAGGAGTGTGCTCGCTACGGAATTTCTTCCACGTATCGGGATTTCGGGCAGCATTGGCAGCCGTGGCTCTGCTTGTCGCCATCGCACTCCAAGTAATGTAAGCCAAAGATTTGCTTTGCCATCAAAACAGCCTTGGAACCTCTCAAGCTAACCACTGGCAGTTATAATGCAATAATCTTTCTCACCCAAAATTCACAAAACGAGTGTGCCGTCAGTGTCAATGGCGGAATGCTCGCCATCGTCGCACTCTTAAATATCGTACTCGTCATCAGCATGGCCGTCATCCTAGCTCGATCGACTTTTGACCCCCTTGCCACCCTCGGTGACGCCATCCGCTCATTCCTCCGCGTGCCAGACGCAACGACGGTCGAGGCGTCTCTCTTAACCAAGACCGACCTGCAGCAAGGCCGCTGGGGAGCCGACGCGACTAAACAGTATACGCCCTGGAGCCACTACTGGCTGGAAGCCCCCTCGCTAACCCGCTGGATCCTCACAATCCTCTCGTGGCTCGCAGTAGCCGGCCCAACAGCGGCCGCCATTGCGCTGATGGCGCGCGCATCCAGCGGAGGCATCAGCACGCCCTTCGGAATCCCAACGCCGGAAACGATGTTCGCGTTCCCAAGCCCTCTACAAACCACCCAGGTGGCAATCATCGCCGCCCTACCGCAGCTCCTCCTCGGCATCCTCTACCTAGCCACCAACGCGCTACTAACGACGTACTTCCTCTCGCACGAGCTCTCCCTCTTCGCCCTAGGCCCGCGCTCCCTGCGCGTCTCGTCCAACCCGGCCGGCACCCAGACCGCAAGCCTGTACCTGTCCCTCCCGCGTCCCGTATCCTGGTTCCTGCTCGCCACCTTCGCGGCGCTCGGCTTCGTCCTCAGCCAGGCCGTCTTCCCCCTTATCGTCGTACCATCCTCCACCACCAACACCACAACGACAGCAGCCCCGGGCATAGCATTCAGCACGCAAGCCCTCCTAATCCTAATCGTGCTCCTCGCCGTCGTCCTCTTCGCCGTGCTCGCCCTCGGCCTGCGCCGCACGCCCACCGCGCCCGGCGCCGCCGCCGGGAACCCGCTCGTGCTCACGGGCGGCGTCAGCAGCGCCCTCGTCAGCGCGCGCTGCCACGCCCCGCGCAGCAGAGGGTCAGGCCAGGGCGAGTTCTGGCTCGGCCCCGTCATGTGGGGCGTCGTGGAAGAGGCTGCGGGACTGCGGCCCGGGCGGTGCGCGTTCACGGATATGGCGGTTGGGCCATTGGATCCTGGGAGGGATTATGCTTGATTGTGTCCTTCCCCCCCTCTATCCTATTTCCCTTCCTCTCTGTGCGTGTGTGTGCATGTGTGTATGGTATGTGTGTTTATTTGGTTTCGGCGCTTCGGACTACAGGATAGGCACGATTGAGCTTAATCGGGGGAAAAAGAAATGGTCTTCGGCGCGGAAAGTTATTATATTATTTATTGTTATTGGATATTATTTGCTGGACATCCTTATGCACATCCTCCTCACCATCGTCCTCACTTTACTCCTTACTATACTCTTCCTCATCATACTCCTCTTTACCGCCATCATCATCATCATCATTATCTTTGTCATTATTATCATTATCATAAGGAGGGCTGGATAAGTACTTTGTATACCCTACTGCTGCTGCTGCTGTTATTGTTTGTTGTTTGTTGTTTCTTTAGCGCTAGGAATCCCTCAGAGGTAGTTGTTAAGTCTTGATGACTTATGATTTACAGTAGTACTGACTTACGTATACTATGTACTTTATGTACCTAGGTTATGTTATGTTAGGTTTGGTTTGGTAGATTAGCTGTGCGTCTCGCTTGCGAATATACCACTTGATCAATTATTCATTCATGCGTGATGTTCAGTGCTTTGCTCTCTTCTTTTGAAACTCAGTCAAGTTTTCATATCAAGAGTGAGGAGCCCGTAAAGGCAAGTTGGCATATTACCTAACCAAGCAAGAAGCAAGCAAACATCTCCACTAACCCCGAGCGTTAGCCTCACCTGAATCGCACGTTTCAGTCAAAGATACCAAAGTCGCATGCATCTATCAGGTTTCCCTCCAGTGGTCACGAATACTCGTATTTTGTTTCCTATATACACACGAGAGCACAAATGTCAAAAGACCTGGTAATGTTTCAGAAAGCTCTCTGTCGGAGCAAATTGTAAAGTAGTATATGCATGTAATATAATCACATGTGGACCTATATATCCAAATAGGCCCCCCAGTCAACGCCGCGCTCAACTCGATCATGCATGTATGCTGCGTAGCCTTAGTTCAGTCCTGGTTGCTTTGGGAATAGGATAAATAGAAGTACCGGGGGCTGTTCGCGACTGGTGAAGCTTCAATTGGTGTGTATTCTTTAGCATGGTAGTAGCTGTGCAATTGTTTGGCACATATGCTTTTGTGTTCGACTTGTTCGCAAAGCCCACTTCGCACGGGCAATCCTGAAAGTGCAGTGCTCCACTGCTGCAAGCGAAGCGCCTAGCCGTAATGTACCTCGTTAATCAGCAACAGCCTCCTCATCGGCAATTGCGCTCTCTTGCGCTAGATCAGACTTCACTCCGTTTGGCTCAACCTTGATGTTAGCCCGAGCTTTCTCCTGGCTCTCAAGGAAGACATCCCAATACTGAGGATCCTTGTCCCGTAATAATTTCCATATATTGTCTTTGTCTTCTTCAAATGCTTTCACGATACCTTTCTCTTCAACCCGTTTCCGAATATCTTCGTAGTCTTCCATGAGATCTTCCATGAGACTAGTGACTAGTTGCACGTGATGTGGGTTATTGCTGATTTCCTCGTCGCTGTTCAGAATGTTAAAGTGCTTTTGCGACATGAAGCTACGACGGAATTTGTGGCCGACACGAAGTGCACGACCTTCTTCCTCCGAGATTGCTTTAGACGTATGCGAGATAATTGAATTGGAACGTGAGCGAACGGGAGGGCGCAGTGCGGTTTCGACATCTTCAGTATCCGAAAGAGCGGTCTCGACCTCAGCAGGTTCTGGAGTAGTACGCGATTCTGGAACTGTTGAACTAATTTCGGATATAACCTCGTTGGGATCATCCGACTGTCGCGTGTCAGGAAACTCATCTTCAAAGCGATTGATTATACCCTCTATCGTCTGATCAAGGAAAACCAGGCGATCTGAAACGTAATTAGTTGTATGACCCAATTTGATGGAATGTATGGATTGGACTTACGATAGTTGTTTAAATCCTCTTTAGCCGATGCCTTTGCGCTAGCTAATGCGGGTTGTAAGCGCGCACGGATTTTTCGCGCTGTCGTGAGTAGATGTTTAGACATATCCTTAGCCTTTCCAGGAGGTAGTTGTGGTCGAGTTGTCGCAACGCCATCCTCAAGCTCTCGTGCGAATTCGCCAGATTGCCGTCCTGATGTATCGTTACCCCGATTCTTCAAGACGCAGGCAAGAGCCTTGGCAACTCCAGTACCACCAATGACATAGTCCTCGTCCGGTGCCAACTCAGAGTCATCATCTTCAGCTACGACAGGATAATCTTCTTCGTGGCCGACGATGTGGCGAAGAACATCAGGATATTTCTCAAGTTTCGGAGCCGAGTCATCGGCGGAGGAATCTCGGATATCGGGTACTCCTTGTAGATTCCGCATAGTGTACACTACGACTCGGTTTGCCAGCGCTTTGAGGAGCTCCCCGGATTCTGAACTTGGATCATCAATGTCGATCTTAACAAGTGATTTGGATACGCGAACGGCGGCCAGTAATGAGGCATACAGCGCGCATGCTTCTTCTTGCATATCCTCTGTTCTGGCATCTGCAAGACGGACCAAATCTGGATTTTCCAGAAGATTAATATGGGCGAGAGACTTGACCTCGGGTAGAATTTCAGCTAGAGCAATCACTTTTTCTGAAGATAAGGAAACATCAGCGAGATGCAGCCTCCTGAGATGATCCAAGTTAGGTAGATATCTAAGAACAACGAGTTAGTGATCATTCGCGCTAGCGTCCAACCAGACTTACCGGCGAAGGATGGAGATAGCACTAGGCTCCGATTCGAAGAGAGCGTGATTATGTGAGAGATCAAAGAATTTGAAGTTAGTGAGCTTCGATAACCTTGGGAAAAGCTTGCATAAAGACGCAGGATGCAAATTGCAATTGGCGAGACTGAGTGCCCAGAGTGCATCGTTGCTGTCAAGAGCACTGGCTATTGTCTCAATATGATCTCTGAGATCATTCCCACCAAGGTCGAGACCCTCGCACTGGGAGCTGCGTATGTATCTTGCTACGTGCTCCACTCCGGCAGCGTCGAGGTTATTATGCGACAATCCCAGCCTAGACACTCCTGATTTCAACACCCCATCAATAACACATTTGAGCTGGCTCGAAGATATTCCTGTAGCGCCTAGGTTGAGTAGCTCGAGTTCTGGACCGGCCAGACGATCTGCTAGACATTTCGATAGGAGCGATGCAACATCGAGGGGCGCAGATGCAGGTGCAATGTGCCCATGATGCCCGAGATGGTGATGAGGCGATTTGGCTGGCTCAGGTGCTGCAGGAAATTGTATGCTTGAAAGGTCTAAACACTTGATGGAACGACACATGTGAATAAATAAGCAAATATGCTTCCAGCCGTCTACACCAATCTTATTGTTTTTCAGGACCAATCGCTCAACGACACCACCTTGGGGCGACGAATCTGTCGGTTTCGTTGCCGATTTACGGTGCCTAGCGTTCGGCTTTCTAGCTGCGAGAAGGCCGGCTAGAACGACACGCACGCCCTCATCCGTCAAATCGCAATTTTCCAGGTAGACTTCTTTAATTGGAACCACGGCGAGAAAATCCCCCAATGTGATCAGATCTTGTAAAGATAAGTAGTAACCGGTGAGATCCAGTTTCTCGATGATCCCATCATTGCAGCCTTCTGTTGTCTTCGGAAGTTGGGCCGTAACCTTCGTAAGTATATCGGCTTCTCGTAGCTGGCAACATCTTCGGTATATCCTTGCGGGGCTTGTGGTAGGTATTTCCAGAGATCGTGATGAGCGAGCCGACGGAGATTTGTCCTCATTTGAAAAATCGCTGTCAAGATGGATCTCCATAGGAATAGCTCCTTTCTCAAGAGCTTCCCTTCGCTTTTGCTCCTTCTTGGCTTTCCGCTCAGCCTCACTTTTCTTTTTCTTTTCTCTTTTCCGCGAAATTTCCTTCTCAGGTTTTGGCTCCTTCGTTTCGGGGGGCGATTCTTCCCGCTTGCCGTTGGCGATCCCAGTCCCCTCCTTTCCGAGCTCATTTGGTAGTGGTTCACCTGTAGCCTTAACAACCCCAGCATTCTCTTTTTGTTCCTCAATAGCCTTAGGCTCTTTAAGAGCCAGTCCCTCGCTCTTTTCTGTCGCCTTTAGTTTCTCAGTCTTTTCAGCGCCTGTCTTAGACGGCGTCTCCTCATCGGCGTATTTGGGCATCGGGGCAATCTCGATATCGACACAGAACGCAACCCGACGCAGCTTAGCCTGGTTCAGTTCATTCAAGCGACATCTTTCCCGATTCTTGTCGACATTCAAAACCCTCCGCTCAACGAGGCCATGGCTTGCTCTTGCGCCGGGGCCGATATTGGTATTGGAAGATGATAGGCGACGCAATACACCGAGGAGCCCTGGCTGACCGCCTCTCGGTGGCGCAGGGATGTAAGGGGCATCGCCGCTTTGCCGCGCTGCATGAGGGAGAACCGCGTTTTTGTTTGGCGTAATCTTGGGCAGAGGTGTCACATCATCGACGTTCGCATCGGCCTTCGGTGGCGTGTTCGGCGCCTGACCCTGAGCATTCGCTGGCGACCCGGAGAATTTAGACGAGATGTTCGAAAACCAAGAGCTCCTCCTCTGTGGTGGCGTGCCATTTGGACCTGGGGATGATTCGTTTGACAAGCTCCTTGCTCTTCCTCCTCGTTGGGGGATGGGCTTAGCAGCCGTGGTTGATTGTGTAGAATTCGAATTCGGCGATGGTGTTGTAGCAGCTGGAGAAAGTGAAGGAGCATGAGACGACGTCTTTCCATTGGTTTTACTCGGCGTGACAGACTCTGGAGGCTGAGGCGAAGCGGATGCGCTGTGGTCTAATTGAGACGAAGTAGTCGCATGGTGCCCGTTTCTTTGGAGGATATCTATAGAGAGAAAAAGCCACTTAGCGCGCGCCATCTCTACCATCTGTATGTGTGCAGTAGAGATTCGTGCTCGATGAGCAGGCGGCGTATGGAGCAAAGAATAATAATGCACATACCTTTGCCGTGAGTCATCCAGCTCACGTCCAATACCTGCTCCATCTTGGTTTCACCAGACCCGAATCCTATGCAGAGGTTGGCTGTTCGGGCAAAGGCAACAGGTCTCGTTGGATGGGTGGTTAGGTTTACCTAAGACCACCCAGCAGCAGCCACAACCTAATTTGGCCCTGACCCGGGCAGACCGGGGTAGTTCGACTACTCAATAGCTGGCAGGCGCCGATAGAACCCGAAAGGACAGCAAAAGGTCGATAATATGCAGGGTTTCGGGATAAGGTGCGTAGGAGCCGACCCAGGGACCAAAGAACCGAAGACCGGGGATGGGGACTGGCGACTTGAATGCAAATGTCGTGGCGGCTGCGACAAGAGATAATGGGGATAGTAGGCGCAAGGGGGGAAATTACAGACTTCCAAGAGTTACTTTGTCAAGAGGCAAGCCAGCAGCCCATGAATTGGGACAACATGTTCGCCGAGGGCTTTTGAGGGTTATCGAAGGTGGATGAAAGAGGTAATCTCCAAAGCTCACGATGACGTTCGTCCGAAGTGAAGCAGGTGGGTTGTGGTTGACAGAGCCCCGGTATTATAATGGAAATTGATATAATCGTCGGCACTGTGCCCACTAAGTCATACTACCGCTAAAGATACAGGGCCTAGAGTCTTTTGCACAGTAGCATGCTGCAGTAGTGGGCTGATGCAGCGCTGGCGTAGCGCCAGCGACGGTGGCTAGACTGCCCGTAATTCATTCTTTCCCGGATAGGTAGCGCATGCTAGTTCGTTGGAACGACCCTTGGATGTCAGCCAAGGATGGACGCAATGAGCGGCATTAAAACAGGCGGGGTGCAGATTAGTAAGTCTGGTTCACGTTGAACATCTACTTCTCCCTACTTTAATACCTCAACCAAGATGTAGTTAGAATCCTAGTTTTCTATGATGAGTCTCGAAGTGCAATATAGGGACCTATTCTGATGTTGTCATGATGCAAATCCAAGATAGGTAAGTAAGTACCTGCTGCAACTAATTAGCATTTTAAAGGAACACAGTGCAGCGATGCAAGGAATCTCTACCGCGTGACTACCCACTTACAGACATGTCGGGTACTGTAACCCGTCTTTCTATCGCTTAGGGTTTCACAGCGCTCAGCCCAAATCACCTGTTCAGGGCACCTATGCACGTATGTAGTGTATGTAGGTTTGTAGACCCTAGAATTTAATCTATCTGGAGTAATGCCGCAGGACCAAATAAGCGCGCTGCTCTTTGGCTGGCTAGATTCTCCCCACTAATGCTAGCTTGAGGGGCCGATACGTATAGTACAAAGAGGGGTCCATCACGCTGATTTTACCTGTAAGCTCCTAGGGCTAGATAGGTAGGACCTTTAAAATTAGTCCCTTTGTCTGGTGCAATAAGAGATGTATGTAGCACTAACATAGGTATATACTGTCCAGTACTCTCCTTCTTCTCATACGTCCGGTATGTCTCACACCTCACACCCTAGACTACTTGCTGACAACTCCTCGGCTTTCCAGAACATGCCAACTGCAAGTTGATCATGGCTTGCCACCGATATATCGTAGGTAGTATCCAGGTAGTACTAGTAGGTAAGTACCTAGGTATGCAAGGTATTTTATCTATGCGAAGCAATACTATAGCATGAGTGCTTTCAACTGTTGTACTAGTCTGACCGCACCATACCTGCCGAATTTGTTCTCCGCCTTTCTCTACCCAACGGTCCGTTACACTAACAGTACTACACGCAGTAGGTCACACAAGGTCTTAATTCTACTGTTGTCGCATATAAAGCACGGGTTAATAAATGCAGACTGGTTTGCACTGGCAGTACAGAGTAGATGGCATCGCTTTTTTCTGAAATTACAACTAGAGACAAATCCCTTGCATGTTTAAAGCCGTCGCCACTCCCGAGCCATGTCTCGGGCAAAGGCGGGAACCCCGAACCCCGGAAGGATTAATAATTCTCTAACGTCGAGTTCTTTCTATTGCCGATGACCTGAGTATTAGTCCAGGCTTGAGGTTTCTATCCCCTTTCTATTGTCTCAAATAGCGAAAACCCTATCCAGTGCGGCCAGTCCCGCTTGCGTTCTGCCATAGAAATAGATAGATAGATACGGTAGATGGGATAGAACCGCTGTTCAATGGCAAGCATCCTGTTCTCCGCATTCACAGCCCAACAGCATTCGCTCCCCGAGAATGTCATCGACAAGGATAAATCACGTGGAAGGGTTGATGTTCCCAGTTAGACACGGGTAGATAGCTCGATCGACGGACCAATTATATTACAGAGTATCGGTTCGAATTTCGTTCGCGCTGGACCTGACCTTGGTAACCACCATCTTTAAGTCTTGTCACATGCACGTGCAACCACTCTCGCGCAGAAGGTTATTGGGACGACTTTTTCTCATGCCCGAGCCCTTTTCCAGCCCTAACATCCCGGCTCTCTAACCCGACGCATACAGGCCAGCGAGCAGCGCTGCATATTGGCACTAAGAGGCTGGTTGAACATATGTCACCCCTATTCTCGCCTGAATCATCTCATGTGTTCGTAGTCTCCATCAGCCAACATAGAGCAGTGTACTATGATCAACGTCAGCGGGCGACTAATACGCAATCGCCAAATGCATGAAACTCACGCTTGACGAGTAGAAAACACAATTCTTTCGCAATCTCCTTGCTCTTACCAGCCTCTTCTAGTGCCATGCCATATCTGCACTGAAATCTCTTTCGTTGGTATTTCAGAAGCGAGTAGGCATGACAGTGCCATATGGTGGGTATGAGCCATAGTAAGGAGGCGCTTGCACCGTAGGGGCCATCGCAAACGGCTGTATCGGCGCAGACGGTTGCATCATTGTATGAGGCTGCGGTGTCATCGGAGGCTGCATCGCCGCAAAAGGCTGCACTGCTGTCGATGGCTGGAACATCGTTTGGGGCTGTTGTATCATTGAAGAAGGCTGTATCATAGCAGAAGGCTGTATCATGGCGGGCTGCTGTACCATCGCAGAGGACGGCATCATAGTAGAAGCCGTTTGAAGCATAGGTAGGAAGTGTGACGACGCAGCCATAGGCTGATAACTCGGCAGAGGTTGGTAGGTTGTTGCTAACTGATAGCTCGGTACAGGATAGCAGTCTGGCGTTGAAATTCCAAGCGAGCTGAGATATCGGGACGGGATCGCGAGGTCTATTGGTGGCTGCCAGTCTTTATTGCGGTAGTATGTTCGTCTTCTGTCCTTCGTGCAACACATCCTGAAGAATGGAGAGGTTGGCGCGATAACAAGCAAGACTTGAAGCCAGTCTGGGTAAATCTCAGTCGAGATGAGCTTCAGCGTCTTCTGAACATGCTTATATTCAAGAAGAGACGCAGAGACAACCAATACCCGTTACGAGGTGACGGGATAGCCAAATTGAGCCTATCAGTCGGGTACAAGTCAGTCGTGTTCAAGGCAGTGACGCTAAAAGCAATTAATGAAGGATATGCAAAGTGGAAAATGTGTTTGGTGGACAATAACAAGCTACACACATTTTTTCACGCTAGGCAATAGTACGTGTTTGCCTTGAGGTTCGTCCCATTCAACAGGCGCCACATGAACCACGTGGGAGCTGATGTTATACTCTCATAGTCACTCTCATAGTCCTAGTGGAGGCAGATGATCTATGTCCCAGCATTGAGCGGTGCTTTATTGTGACTGAGGTATACCAGTTGCCTACTCACCGAGTTCAAGGCATATGAAGACATGGCAGTATGACATAAGACATGCTTTAAATGAGCCAAGAGCAGTCTGTATGCATGTACTTAGGTCATGATCATAAACTATTAAGTTTCTGTCTATTTGCTTCATGCTTGAGGCTTCCTCTTACCAATACTTAAGGTAGATGAGAGAACAGACGTCATCTCTCATTAAAGAGAATGAGAATCAGAGAGAATTCATGTTGTATCAGGAAAAGATGTATCAGCTTGTTACACAATGGTACACATTCGCCACTATTGTGTTCTTGCACAGCTAGTATCCTAACACTTAACGCGCCCAGTTTGCATTGTACCAGTGAATAGTATAGACTTCAATAGCTGAGGCTGGGTTTGCTAAGTGACCACTGCTCCCATTGTTCAGGTCATACAGGCACTTCGTCACCAGTCGACGCAAACACATGATGAGTTGTATTTATATGCACCTCGAGGGCGGAGTTCTCTCAAACCTTCACTCCCTTCTCATCTCCCTCGGGGTCTTTCGTGAACACAGACGACAACTTACCTACTGCTCAGCACTTGTGTGTCGACTAAACCATCACCTTGATTACTCGTGTTTCTAATTTCGCTCAAGGACTTTGTCGTCGAGCTCGACAGCCGGCAAGCTATCTTCGACATAAAGTCACATGGTCACGTTGAAGTAGAGCAACGCCGACGTGACTCGTCAGACCTTTCTCTGAGATAGACCGTATCTACTTAGACAAGTGCTCTAGACCATCAGCAATCATGGCGGACCGAATTGTAAAGCCGGATTTGCCGCACACGCTGTCAACGACAGAGCAGTAAGTCTACATCTCCCCATCACTTACTTCTTCCCTGATGCCACTGTCCGAATTCTCGAATATGTTTCTCTTCACTACATACGTGAGACCGGCGCAGTTGTCTTAGATACCACAGCTTGTAAGGAGGTGTTGGAAAACTAACAACCCATCCACCCTAGGCGCATCTTCGATAACTTCTATGTCCTGGGCAAGATGTTTGCAGAGAATAGCGTAAAGCTAGAGACGCTGGAGAAAGCCGTCGCCCGCGTAGAGGAGAAACTCGATTTATTGCAAGGCAGCCCAAGCACAGTCGAATCCGACGCAGCCCGATCCCCAGAAGCAGGCCTCCTCTTCCCAACCACCCCCTGTTGGACTTACTTCGACGCCCGAGCCATCGTCGCCACGGCGGCGATACGAGATCCGGCCGACGGAGCCCCATCCACCTCGCACGCTGATCCCGGATGATTTCTCGTCATTTGCTACGACTCCCCTGAAGCGCAAACTCGACCTTCGCGATCTGCTTCCCGGTGGACTGTCCGGTCCTCTGGGGATTCCTCTCGGCACGCCAGAGTACTCATGGTCCGGTACTTTCGAGCAATTTCATAAGGACACGGCGAACACGAGTCAGAACATGGAGGACCATCGAAAGAAAGTCGCGGACAAGGTTAAGGAACTAGCGGACAAGTATAAGAAGGATATGAAGGACATGTATAAGGAGATAGCGGACTCTACGCCCGGCAGCTCCGCGGCAGCGAACAGTGGGTAAGTAATACATAATTGTATCCCCCAATCAAACCGTTCATCATCAACTACTTCTTTCACGACCATCTAACGTATATCTCCCAGAACTCCGCCACTGTTTCCGCGCCCGCTTCCTCGACCGACTGCCCTGGCATCCCCGAGGACTCTGTTCCCAACTTACCGCTCCATGGCAGGGCCGAGCTCACTAAGAACAGAGTCATCGCCGCTCAAGACGAACCTGATGAGACCCGCGGGAGTCTCCAAGCGCGGATCAAAGGGCAAGAACCCAGTACGCCCATCCGTTGAAATTGAGGACGTCGAGGACGACGAGGACAGGATGCGACTACTAGAAAAGATTGGATTGCCGATTGACTCGATTTCCCTAGATATGGGGACTTTCCCATAGATACGCGTTGGTTGGTCCAAATGACTGTGCCTTATACAAACAAGCAGGTAGTATCACAACATGGCACGGTACCGAGCTTCGTCATCTAAGTTGGTGTAATCTTCTCTTATGAGAAGGTGGGATAAAGGGACAGATACGGGTGGCGAATATACGTAGAGGCGCATTTGATGCTTTGCGATGTATTTGAATTTTCTCATTTGAGATGGCTTGGGAGATAAACATGAGCGCCTGTGCGTTAGTTAGAATGATGCTTATGCCTGGTGCTAAAGACGCATGAGCATAGTGAGTGAGGCTTTACCGCCGGGCGAAAATACTTCCTCATCGCACTCGCTAAACATAGTTCGTCATGGTAGATAGTAATACTGCGATACATTACAAATATACGACGTTCATCGTAATCATTGCTGCATTACTCAGTCTACGAAGCGAGAGCTGGGGCTGCAAGCTGTGGCTACAATCCCGGGAAGTTCTCCGATTTCTACGACGGACCGACCATTCCGAAGAGGGGAAAAAAAGTTGGAAGATGATCACGTGAGAAATCGATATATTGACAGAGCCTTAACTTCATCAATTCATTAAGTAACCTGCCGAGAATGCCATTCCTATGAACTCCCCCATGCCGAAAGACAACCGTAAAGTGCAACAAAGACATTCCTTTTATTTTTTTCATACCTTGCCCGTGACTTATGCGTCGCGGAGCTCAGCAATCTTGGCCTTGACTCTGGCCTCCTTCTCAGCCTTAGTAGACTTAGGTGTCAGGTACTTCTTGCTCTCAGCCTTCCATTCCTCCTTGGACTTCTTGGGGCCTTCGCCCTCAGGCTTCTTGAAGGGGTCCTCGCGAATGGCAGCGTGGGCCTCAGTGTACATGTCCTCGAGGCCATCTGCCTCAATATCGTCCTCAAGGTATTGACCAAACTGGCTCTTGTATCGCTCCTCATCATCGTCGGCTAGAGTTTCCATGTACTCGGCAACGTGACCACCGTAGATGTACTTCTTGAGGGTCTCAGCGTCAAGCTCCTCAGACTCCATATCGTAACCGGGGAAACGGTTCTCGGAGTGAGGAATGAAGATACCACCGTCGGAAGCACCCTTCATAGCACCGAAAACACGGGCACCGGTGGAAGTGCGGGCAAGACCGACGTCGAGGAAAGCCTTGAAAGGGCGGCGCTCCTCGCCGTCCTCCTCGGCAGCTTCAGTGAGAGTGTACTCTCCATCAGGCTCCTCGACACCAGTGAAGGTCTCGTCTAGGCCGAGCTTCTTGAGAACACGACGGGCGACCAGCAGACCAGTAGCGTAAGCGGCAGCCCAGTTGGTAAGACCGTGGGTGATGCCGTAGGCCTTGAGCTCGTGGGAGTAGGCAGAGGCGAAGACCTTGTCACCGGAGATCTCAGAGGTGACGATTTGCATGATGATGTCGCGGTTGGTGAAGCGGACGACCAGACGGTACTTGGGAGCATTGTACTTGTTCTTGGCCTGGGTGATCAAGCGCTTGCGGGCATAGTAGTCCGTCTTTCCCTCTCTTCTGCGCTTGTACTTGGTCTGGAAGCGACTGTTGCCGAGGACAGGGGGTTAGTCGATCAGTAGCGACGGAAACCAAGCAGAGGGGCAATCGGAGAGACACTCACCTGTAGTACGCGCTGTTCTTGACCAGCTTGTGGAAGGCCTGTCACGATTTTCCCGAGTCAGCAATTTGCGCTTCAGATAATCCTCCATATCCGAAGCATCTTGCATGGACTCTTTCAATCCCGTAGGGAGTAGGCAATTGGAGCGGCCGTTTCTGGCATCGCAATTGACGCGGTTATCGGTTTCAACTCACCATCTTGACTGTTTGGCTGATTGGCGACGGTATCAGCTCGTTGAATGGGTTGGTGGTGGTGATGTTTGACCAAGGTGGGCGTCCCAGATCGCACTCAAGAAAAAGATAGTGGGCTGGAAATTTTGTGGGCGAAAATTCGCTTGAGATATTGGATTTCTAATTGGTTGAAGGGCTTAGAGTGGTGGGCCACGATGAAGGACAAAAGGTGGGCGACGACAAGGACCGCTTACCTAGGTACTTGTGCACAGACCACCCAATCCTTAGGTATCATTGCTCCAAAGAGATACTAATTATCTTATGTAATCAATTACCTGTCCGTACCCATCGGACGTCTAACCTAATTAGGCAATGTGGAAACTCTAGGCATAATTTACCAATTGGGGATCTGCCAAAGCCGAGGCTCCTTCTACAGTAGTTGATTGATGGCATCAATTTACATGACCGGACACACCTCTCCTCTGAAGTTGAACACTCTGCTTGACGATTTCAGCGTGAGACTTTTAACACTCTTTCAATGATCGTTCGCTTGAAATATAAACTAAATTAAGGTATCTGGCCAATCGTTTTCACATCAATCTGCCTAGAGTATTGCCATCATGGCAGGTCAAAAACCCCCAAAGGTGCTTTTATTCGACATTGGCGGTGTCTGTGTGAGTAGAAGACAAACAGTCCATTCCTATTGCTCAGATCTCGTCGTTTCTTATATCTTATATCCACTGAAGCTCAATGGCACTTACTGGCCTACCCTGCTATGTTCAATCATGGCTGACGAAAGCTAACTTCGTCACAAGGTCGTATCACCCTTTCAGTCAATCTTAGACTATGAACTAAGTCTCGGGATCCCGCCAGGTTGGATCAATTATTCTATCTCTAAGACAGCGCCAAATGGGTTTTGGCACAGACTCGAGCGTGGTGAAATTCCCATGGATGATGCCTTTTTTGCTGGTTTCACCGAGGACTTGCACAACGCCGAGAGGTGGGCTGCCTTTTATAAGATACAGGCAGCCAAAGATCCGAGCATACCACAAGAAGTTCCACCTGTCCCTAAGATGAATGGGCGTTGGATCTTCAACGATATGATGACCGTTTCCACGAACCCCGACCCCTGGATGTATCCGGCTCTGCAGCGGTTGAAGGCGAGTGGTCGATTCATTCTTGCCGCTATGAGCAACACCGTTGTTTTTCCGAAGGGGCACCCGCTATATCGTGAGGATTTTTACGCGGACCCGATTAAGAGTGTATTTGACGTCTTTGTAGTAAGTAATTGTCCAGCTATGTCTTTGTCGTTCTAGTCATATCTGGAATATAAGGCGTCGGCCTGCGTCTGAAAAGCTTTCAGGGGTCCCTGAGGCTTTGCTTATAATTGTGATAACTGACTCCAAATACTATAGTCATCAGCCCATGTCGGTTTGCGAAAGCCAGATGCGCGCATGTACGAATACACTTTGCGACAAGTGGATGATTTCGCGCGGGCCAATGCTTCCTCGGAGAGAGGCAAGTCGCTAGGCTGGGGAGATGGAGTGAAGCCTGCTGAAGTGGTGTTCCTGGATGACATTGGAGAGAACCTCAAAGGCGGCCGCAAAATAGGATTTCGGACCATTAAAGTCTCGCTTGGTAAGGCTTTCGAGGCCGTGGACGAGCTCGAGTTCATCACTGGCCTCCAATTAGCTGGAGACCACCCTAGGATACCGGTCACCCCAAAGATGAACAAGCCAACGGCGAAAATATAACACGCTCAACTATGCACGAAATCTTTATCGTTTCTCTTTTCATTTTGTACTGTTGGATTATCGCAGTGGAATAAGAAGCCCTGGTCTCCTGGCTCTACTGACTTGATATGACTGAATTATGAGGATGTACCCTCTGTACACTGCCGATATAGTTAAGGCGAACCCTTTTAAAGTTAAGATATGACATGATGGATTGCCATTTTTGGAATACGGTAAGTACTAATGTCCAATTCGAAGGTCGCTTATCATAGAGCAATGTCGAGTTTCACCATTCTTTTTCTTATGCGGGGCTAGCAACTCCTAATCTCAAACATTAGACATGTCTATACAGCTTCCAGAACACTTATTAGCATATATTTTCTAATTTATAAACATAGGAATTTGCGACTTAGTGCGCTATCATATAAAATCTTGATATAAAATCTTAGAGATAATAGTTTCTCCAACCTACGTGGATGAAGTAAACGCGGCCTGCTCAAGTCTCCGTTGTCGGATGCATCGCACCAGGTTCGGCCGCGCGGCCGCTCGGCCAAAAAGATGGAAGCCCCGAAATATGTCACGATTTAAACGGCCCTGAAGACGGAGCGGGACTAGGGATCAAAAGGCTTATTGACGAGGTATTCTCAATCCTACAGGTGGATATTCGAAACCCCTCCTCCCCGGACAGAACAGAAGTTCTCTCATGGATGGCTAATTAACAAACTCATAGACTAAGCGAGAAACTTTAGAACTATCAAAGGGGGATACCCTTGCTAAGGTATATTGTTATCGAGTTTATGTGGTCATGTTTACTCAAAGAGTCAATGGTCCCTATTTAGCAGTACTATATTCGAGATAGTAACGACGACCCCACAGCAAACCTAACATCAACAGATAAAGCTTTGGCGACCTAATACGCTCACAACGGCTGAAGCCTCTGGTGCGATTCACAACCTCAGAAGGGCAGGTGATTGCTATTTACTGTTTTCGCTTAAAAGATTTGCAAGGACCAGGCATTCGGGATTCCAAGAACAACTCGAGGGGTTGTACCAAGAATCGTCACGGTTGTATCAGTCGGTTATTCGTGGTATGCTGATTCTTGCACCGCTTCATCGTCATTGAACGAATTGAGTATGCTTGTGTCTAATCCATAAGATAATAGTCGAGACTAATGGTTCAGGGTATTATATCACAATACTTCAATTCTCGCGGTTTCGCACAAAACTCGAGAGTTTACTGCCAAGATCTTCTCCCCTCGCATCAGTGCGGCATTTGCCTAAGCACTGACCATCGCAGTGTTGCAAGCGGAAGCGCGATCCACTCTCCTCATCAGTGTTCCAAGGAAGCCAGAGGTATGTATGGTAAAGTGAGGAAACGTTTCTCTCGTTCTAGAAGAACACCCTACTCCATCAATCAGGCACTATGCTATCCCTTGATTGGTCCTTGGCAACTTGATGAAAAATGATGTGTGAAGACGCAAGAAATCGGCGTGAGTCATTGGTTAAAGAGGACAAGCATAGCAAATATCAGCGTTATCTTCAGACTGTGACCGCCATTTCTTTCCCTGACATGGGCACTTCTGGCTCAGATAAGACTGATTATGCCAGGCAGCAAGAGGGGTTGAATCCAATTTGCAGAGTGTGAGCTCGCAAAAAGCTGACTCGGCTTCGTAGCAGCAATTACCAAGGAGTTACAATGGCCGTCATGTCTTGGCGGAAGCGGCACGGCACATTAGATCTAGATGGTT
This sequence comes from Xylaria sp. FL0064, assembly GCA_022593225.1. Lineage (NCBI taxonomy): Eukaryota > Fungi > Ascomycota > Sordariomycetes > Xylariales > Xylariaceae > Xylaria > Xylaria sp. FL0064. The sequence goes on along the minus strand of JAJKLE010000007.1, from coordinate 498,116 downwards.
TTTTTTCTATCTCTCGAGTATACCCCCACCTTTATGAACGAAGACAAGACAGTACTAGGAGGCCAGACTAATGCTTCCTACTTGTCTTGAAAGTATTGAGAGTGCTCAGCGAATAGTAGTTGAGGTGGTCAGACGACATGCTCGGTTAAGTACTTGAAGCCACTAGTGGACTTTGCGACGACCCAAGAGTAACGGGACCGATGTTACGTCTGGGGTCCGGCCCCAAGCTCGGCGATATTGTCAGCGCGTGGCAACATCAATACAAGGCTTTGGCGAGAATTTGGTAAGCGAGGAGATCACGAGTTGGTCGGAACGTTGGGCGCCGAGGGGCCGAGAGACCGCATTTGATAGAATCAAAAGAGTGCAAGCAACGGGAGACCTCTGCTAGAACTCAAACACGTGAGCCTTGTCCCCCGAAAACCAATGACCTACGCTCATTGATGTCAGCTACGTTTTCTAGGGCGAAACCGAGCAAGAAACCCCTTTCGTTGTTCGTTGTTGGTGGTCATACAGCTGAGTTGGAGCAGGCTTAGGTTATACGGCGTCGCTAATCAGCCAGCATCCTTTTGTCCAACAGTACCCCTGGGGGCCACCTCGGAAATGCCACTCTACGAATCCCATGCCTTGCCATCACAATGGGTAGTGTCGGTCTTCGAATAAGCGCAGCCGTCCCGTTCTGGATCATTTAGGAGCTCCTGAAGCTGCTATGCAGTTGAACATGCACCTAAGATGATGTTGTGATACCCTGGCTCATGCGCTTGCCGAGCCGCTGGCTATGGTGGCGCTTACCCATGGGGGAGCTGGACGTCGTAGAGGAACGTACCCTGATGCGTCCCAATCAGCTTTTCTTTGTCTCGGACGAAGAGGACGCCACCTACGAAAGTGGCTGACTGAACTTCTACGATAAACAGGTTCTGCGCTATCTGCTTAGGCACATCTATAGTATCTATGGTTGTTCTTCATACTCAGATAGTATCTACAGGCATCGGGGTTGCGGCCATTAGCAAACTCCGGATTGGCTGCTCGACTGTAGCGAACTTTTTCACGTCTCCAAGCTGACCATGACCTCAGGAGCTGCACTAGTGGATGCAAACGGGGGAAGGGGGCAGAAGAGCGGGTTAGCGCTCAGTTGTTGGGGTTCTACACTAGGGGCTGGGCGTCTCTAGATCAGATGTATAGATGACGAGGCCTTCCAGGGTCGCGGTGCATTCCGTTGTGGGACCTCAACTATACTACTCAGTACATATACCAGGCGCCGTTGCACATCTATACATCTATAAGGACAATATTAGCTGCGGCCAAAGTGGACGAGATGGTGCTGGAGCGAAGATACGAAGTAGACATGGCCCTTGGAAGACCTGGCCGGCCAGCATCCTGGCCTCATCCAGGCTTGATCCTGGCTTCATCCCCACAAATGCGATATTGTGGCCTGAGGCTAATGCTGGTTCGCATTCAACTTCCTGTACCTAACCTCTAGGTTTGTCGGTTTCTCGCAAGACTCCAGATATTTCCCGACTAGTCGCCGCGGTCGCCAGTTAGGATCGTCGGAATTAAGGATTGCTATATCAGGACTGGGCCATCAGAGATTCCCCATTACGGGAACGCTATAATAAGAGTAAAGTCGTGTTAACCAGGTAGCTGGTTCTTGGCATTATCACACCCCTGACCTGGAATTAAACGTTTCCGAGACTGACCAACCTTCCGCGTGACATCTTTCTCAGCAGGCCGAGGATGACCATTTGGTGATTAATCTTTGGCAGAACGAGAGCAACGGGTGTCTTTTCTTAGGACTTCCTGTGCGACTCGTGCCGGGTCCCATGCGATCCGACCCTACGGTAGGTCGTGTTAGCAAATTAGAGTCACATCAGCCCTTAGGCCAAGAACATCGTGGTCTGGGATCACGTCGCATCGAGGACGTATTATTGCCCGCGCCGTTTTGACGAGAATACGGCCCACCATCCGGCATTGCGCTTCACACTACTGTAGACTAGACAGGGCCCCTAAGCGTCCCGTGCTCCATCGCAAAGGATCCCAATGCATAGGAGAGTAGTGCTATCTATCTCCACGTGCGGCACGACCGGCTTCGTCACCTGTGGGACAGAAGCGCGGGCAGATACAGTAATTGGCTTGCGTGTCCCTCTCCAATGGAGCCGCAGCTCACAGCTCCTTTGTAATTCAGTGAATAACAGGACCAAGATATTGCATCGAACTACGTGAAGAGTACGTGTGCAATGCCCTCGTTTATTAGACGACCTCCGTACTTATGACCCGCAGCAGCAGTTGCACTAAGTACCTGCCGCCCGTGGCTTAAGCCACGGGTAACAGCTACAGATTAAGACACCTGGGGATAGCGCTGGTATGTTTCCTCATGAAAAGAAGCTGAGGCGCTAAACGAGGGAGATTGGTCGTTCTATGAATAGCTCGCCCTGAGATTCTGAAGCTGAAAGTACCTGCAACTAGGAAACAAAGAGGCTTTGTGCTAGTCGTGGCTCACGGACAGTTTATCGCCAAGACTGGGTCACCGTACACACGAGCGCTTTGGTAGATTAAGGGACGTGCTTAGACGTAAAGAAGCCACATTCAAGACAAGGCGTGCAACAAACAGCCACTGTATGATACTCTTGCAACCTACCAACAGGCTCAACCCTTGTGTTCCATCCATCCCCTTACCGAACTTATTTTATAACCCGATTGGGTCGTTAAACCGTTATATAGCAGCTTGATGTATAATAAGTCACAGTCAACCCAATTCAACGCCACCTACGTAACCAGACTGTGCCAGATCTATTCTCCAATTACTTAGCCATGACAAACTGAAGTAAGTTGATGTGAGAGTGGTTATAAGGTTATGTGGTTACCATCCAAACGGCTTGTTCGGGTTGGTTTGGACCGAATGAACCCGGGTTCACAGCAGAATATCGAACAGTGAGGGTGGGTTGACTAAGGCGCCAACAATCCTTATGATAGACCATTGCATACACAATTGGGTAACAATAATACCCTGGTCTTCTCTTCATCCAAACCTTCCCTGCTTACTCCTTGTCTATACTGTTGTTAGCCCCGTCATACAGAAAAAGATATTCAGGGGACCTTTTCCTTACACTACACAAAACTTTCAGGTCGACCCGCCTAGCCCGTTTCTCTCGCATACTGCATGCATGCAGGTACACATACATATGGTGACGAGCGGAGATTAGTAGTATTTCACACATCCCTTGGTCTGTATACCGCTGGGCTGATGATATGATTATCATCGGATCAGACTTTGTTGTTTCCTCAACGCTGCATACTGTAGACATGAGGAACGATGGCCTGGCTAGTCAGCTAACACCTTCCGGGTCTGTTAGACAGTTCTCGATTTCGAACTTACAGATTGGTAAGCCCCTTTGTCGATGTTTGTGGTGTCGATATGCTTAGAAGACATGTCGTTGGGCTGGATAATATGATTATTCATACCCATAAGTCCACATAGAATGGCCTAGCTGAGAGACAAGGAAGATGTTCTTCGGGGAGGCAAGGTCCCACCGCAAGGGCTAGTCCTTTTCCCACGGGGCATCTGACCCATTGAGGCCATCGAACTCGAGCTCGGTTCCTCCAAATGTGGGCACTGATACGGCACCTTCGCTGTTAGGAGATGCTGACGACGACGAACTGCAGCTCGAACTTCTTGCACAGTCTACCTTAGCGAACGGCGGAGGTCTATTAGAGGAACCTGTTCGGCAGGCTGATCACGGCCTGTTGACCTTTTCCGTGTTAGACCTATGCCGGACCCCTGATTATTGAATCGATAGATCGAGAAACTGTGTGCATGCACATCCTCCATGTTCTCAGGAGTATCGACCTTCGATTTTGACCATACTTCTACCCGGCACACACGAGAAGTGCAGGCTGAGATATCGTTGTACGTCGGTGGGCGAGGCTATGGGATGGGACGTTGCATCACATACGGATACTCTCTCGGCCGGCCCTCGTTCTCGGGTGGAACTGCGAGAAAATCACTTGCTCTTCGTCGATCGTCAGGTGTATAAATATGATCATGGCCCTTCATCATCATCATGATAACCAAGCAGGACCACAGCAGCGCCCAGCAGCTGATTTGGATAGTCTTTCTCTTCACCACTGTCACTCTCTCCCGTTGGTAACCCATCTAGACACTCCTTCATTATGCACTTCATTCAGTTTTTGTCTGGCCTCACGGCCATAGCTTCTCCCGCCCTCGTTGCCGCCGCACCCTACACGGCATCTTCCGACCTTGTTTCCAGGCAATCTGATGCCTGCGTCTTCGATTCTGCCACCGCCCCTAACTGCTGGGGCAACTACTCGCTCAGCACCAACTGGTATGAGGAGGCTCCTGACACAGGCGTCATCAGGGAGTACTGGTTTGAGCTCGTGAACAAGACACTTGCCCCGGATGGCGTTGAGCGTATGACTCTGTCTGTAAACGGATCGATACCCGGTCCCACGATCGAGGCTGACTGGGGGGACACCGTTGGTATATATCTCCGCCCATTCCGACATGCTGGTCGAAATATAACACTAACGATAATGCAGTGGTTCATGTGACGAACAGTTTGCAGAACAACGGCACCAGTATCCACTGGCATGGTATCCGCCAAAAGGGCAGCACTGACCAAGATGGTGTGGCATCGATTACCCAATGCCCCGTAGCTCCAGGTGATAGCATGACCTACACATGGAAAGCGACCCAGGTAAGCCATTCCGTAGCCTTGCCGCCCTGATAACTGCCGTACTGATGATCAACTAGTACGGAACCACTTGGTATCACAGTCATTTCTCACTACAAGCTTGGTAAGAAGAAGACACATCCACTATTCGACAGCTCAAACTGACGATCTCAAAGGAATGGAGTATTTGGCGGTATAATCATCCGGGGACCTGCTTCTGCTCCGTACGACGAAGATAAAGGCGTCATCGTTCTTAGCGACTGGTTCCACCAGACTACCGATGAGTTATACGATATCGCCTCGACTGCTCTGCCACCTACAGCCCAAAACGGTCTCATCAACGGCCTGAATGTGTACGGTGATGGCGGATCACGCTTCCAGACTGGTTTCGAGACTGGCAAGTCATACCGTCTGCGCCTAGTGAACACGGCCATTGACACCATGTTCCGATTTGGTATCGACAACCACACGTTGACCGTCATTTCAACCGACTTGGTGCCCATTGTTCCCTATCAGACGGATACGATCAACATCGCCATTGGCCAACGATACGACGTCGTCGTCACTGCCGACCAGGATCCGGGCAGCTACTGGATGCGCGCCGTCCCCCAACTCACTTGCAGCGCTAACGAGATGACGCTCAACATCAAGGGCATTGTGACTTACGATAACCTTACTGTCACGGAGCCCATAGATGTTGAGGCAACTCCAGATGACAACTGTGATGATGAGCTAGCTGAGAACCTTGTCCCTTTTGTCTCCCTGGATGTGGGGGCAGCCACAACTGAACAGATCATGGAGCTTGGCTTGGCTGTTGTCGGCGGCTTCTTCAAGTGGACCCTGAACTCCAACACATTCCTCTCGGATTGGGGCGAGCCGAGTAAGTCACACCAGGTATACAGGTGCTGTCGTATTCCTAGCACTAACCGTCTTTCCTTTCTAGCTCTCCAGAAAGTCCTGACTCCCGACTCCATCTTCACGGATTCCGAGAACATCATTACCCTGAACGAGACGAACACATGGACGTACCTCGTTGTTGAGTCGCAACTAGGCTTGGTGAGTGCCCTATAACCCCTTTCTCTCTCGCCACGTGGACGGCAGATACCGTACAGAGGCTAACGATGCGCAGGAACACCCATTCCACTTGCACGGCCACGACTTCTTCATCCTAGGCCAGGAAGCCGCGGCGACGTTCTCAGAAGACTCACCGCTAAACCTCAACAACCCGCCACGTCGTGATGTGGCCATGCTCCCCGCCACTGGGTATCTGGCCATCGCCTTCCAGAACGACAACCCAGGCGTCTGGCTTGCACACTGCCACGTGAGTTTTCATTCGTCTCGTTTTACTCTCCCGAGCTTTCCAAAGCTAATGATTCTGTGACATTCAGATTGGCTGGCACACATCGCAGGGTTTCGCACTACAGCTCGTTGAACGCAGCTCTGAAATCGAGGCCATCACAAACTTGGACAGCATCGATGACACCTGCACCGCCTGGAACGACTACCAGGACGCGGCCGGCGTCGAGCAGGACGATTCTGGTGTCTAGTCGCGATCATCAACTAGCTTGGAGAAGCTTATGGTCGTCGGGTTTTATAATTGTCTCTCTCTCTCTCTCTCTTGATATGACCGAAGAAAAAGAACCAAAATTGTTGAGCTGGCCAGTCAGCGCTGGAGTCCTCGGTTTACTTCGCTCCCACTCTTTCGCTCGTCAATGGTTTTGCTCCTCCACTCATTTACGAAGTCTTCCGAATCATGATCTTTTCGAAACTGGCCTGGTCCTCTCGCTCATCTTTCTCGCGCAGAGACACACGATAACGCTCATTGATACCCTCACTCATCTCCAGTTGCCGTTGAAACCAGGCACGAGTCTTTCAGAGAAAAGACAACGCACTCATTCGAACCAAGCCACACTCTTTCGAATTTTCCCTCTCTTGTACCATATGTAAGCGTCCATTCGGATTGCCATTCCTTAATAGCTAGTCATTACTTCGAACAGTCGAACATCGGCCTGTCAGCAGCGTGCAGGGGTCTGTAAATGTAGGATCCAGGGAAGGGTTGTAAGGGTCGGCACATGATAGGAGGAGGATTTGGGTGGTATTTATGATTTCGAAGCACAAAAATGACGTGCGAAGCGCAAACAGCTAAAAGAAAAGCTAGTGATATATATATCTCCACCGTTCCTCGATTCCCCCCATACTTATAACGCCACACTAACAAAAGTCTTTTTGATTAAGATCAAAGTATTTGTGTTTCTCTGCAGTTTCTAGACCGCTCGCTATGCTCGCCATGACCTGACCATCTGATGAGACCCTCTCTCGCTTACCAGGTATACACCTAGTAAGAGCTCTTTTACTGAATCCGGCAATTTCGTCTTTCCTCCGGCATCTCGGTACACAGCCCCAGTTCCCGAGTGGGAGGTGGTTCGCTTCCCGGGACCTCGTGCTAAACCGGTTTCAGAGGTGCCAAGCCTTTTTTTCTATGCGTTTGAATTAAAGTAATCTTGTGGTTAGAGTTATCGGCTGCAACCTTTCACGCGACCTGTGTTGCGATGTAGCCATTCAACCGCCAACTTGCATGATAGCTTACCTAAACTAGCGGAGGCCTCCAAAAAGCAATACGCGATTTCGAGAAAATAATTACTGAAGCTGGGTAAGTTTATACTGTGTCTATGCCATCAGATGTAGTTATTGTTAATTGTTTGATAGCTCTGCTATACGCAGGTCAAGACGCGTCGCATACGCGCATTTTGATGTGCTGGTACATTTAAGTAAGCGAAGTCAGCATCCGGTACTTGGTCGGACAATTCAAACTAGATAGACAATATAACTTCACAATACCTGTATTGATGGATGAAACATCGAAAAGCGGTCGCCTATCTATATAGACTATAAAATATTCTGGTTATATTATATCGCCATGATGACTGTCAAAGTCCCGAGCGCCAGAGGAATTTCGTCCCGTAACTTTTGCCAACGGGCCGAATTGTCTACTGTAATCCAATCGCGGGTTCTAATGTCGACTTAATTGGTCGGCATTCGCTCCTCAGGAACGCCACTTCGAGAAGCTGAGTTCCCCGCATCTCGGCACATCTTGGCGTAGCCTAAACTCACTCACCAGTAACAGACTAAGGTCAGACTAGAGCAGTTCAGAGCTTTAACGGATGATATTGTGAGGGGATAGCTTTGGGGTTGAGTGGGGGCTATATGGGGGTTTGGTGGAGGACCACGGAAAGCGTCCTCATATTTAACCTAGTCTCAACCCCTATCTTCCCTAGCGGTATGACCATTTGATGGATAGGTTCGACTCCTGGACGTGCTAAACTATGTGCGGGTAGTGACTAATGTCGTACGATCACAATAGTATTAGTTGCCTCTATCTAGTTAAACGTCCCCGGAGTCTAAGGAGAGACTGAGTGGGGGAGTGTTCACGTAGAATTTTAAGTACGTCACGAGAATCTGGGGTCTAACTCGAGTGATAATTATCCAGATTCTGGCTAGCTCGCGCTGATCCTTGAGTATCAGCTTGCTGTCGCACTACGAAGTGTATAGCAAGTGACCAACGGAAGATGGTCCAGTTCGGTTAGAGCTTTCCAGTGAACCCGGCGAGGCGGTCTAGCTGCAGTGAACCAAGTTGGGGTAACGGCGAATAATAAAAGTATGGCCATGTCCCTCTGGACAACTCCGCTGATACTTGCTGATTTCGCGGTAATATTCGTGCGAGCTCTTACTCCTGACCAGAAGCCTTTCTTACATACTTATCTGGCGCCCTGCCTGCACTCAGTGCATTGTAAGATAGGAAGCTTCAGACTTTCCGGCGCCATCTTGTAACTCAGCCATGGATAAAACTAGCGCTGTAAGTGCGCCAAACGAAGAAATGCCTGCCGCTACAAGCCACATCTCGGATGCCGGGCGCCCATCCTCATCACACGATGACGCCAAGTCCTCCAAATCCGCCCAGGTCGATACCGGCGGGAATGTCGCCGATTTGCAACAGGCCGTGGCGAGAGGGTTGCAGCCTCCGGAGATTATTATGCGGTTGACGCCCGAGGAGCGCATTGCGCTTGAAAAGCACCTCGTGAGAAAGATCGATTGGCGGCTTCTTCCTATGATCATCATTATGTGTAAGTGGCGATGCTTTCACAGTGCTTGATAGCTCTGAAAAGGCGTGCGCTTGGAGAAAATGCCTGGCGACCAGTCGAGCTTTAATTTAGCTTCGCAAACCCGAAACAATGTCGCTAATTGAATATTCTTGGAGACAGATATCTTAAACTACATTGATCGGTCAGTGCACACGCAAATCCGTGAAGTGAGGGAGAGCGCCATCTAATGTGATGCAGAAATAACATTGCCGCTGCGAAACTATCTGGTCTGCCTGAAGATCTTAACCTGAAAGGAAACCAGTTCCAAGTAAGCTCATGGTTTACCCAACAAGGCTATTCAGCATTTTATTAATACATCGGGATAGACGGCCGTCAGTATCCTCTTCGTTGGGTAAGGTTACCAATAAATTTCGAGGAAACGCTACATTGGTAGCTAACTTGATGGGATGTAGCTACTTGTTGGTACAAGTGCCCTCAAATTTGTTTTTGAACAAAATTGGGTTGCCTGGAATATACCTGCCAACCTGCGTAAGTTGAATCCTAGGATGGCGGCAATAATCATTCTATGCTAGACGCTCAAAGACTAACATGATGTTTGTTATAGATGGCGATATGGGGTGTCATCTCAGCGTCCACCGCAGCAGTGACAGTGGGTAGACGCTGGTGACCCGTGAAAGGAGAACAATGAGTACTAACTTGGCGCCAGAATTTCAGCGGGTTGCTCGCGGTGCGATTCTTCCTCGGTTTTGTCGAGGCAGTCTACTTTGTCAGTACTACCACATCAGGAACTCAACGCTGATACTGACTTGCAATGATGATAGCCTGGATGCCTTTACTACCTTAGTTGCTGGTACACAAGAAAAGAACTCGGGCTACGCACTGCTCTCTTATACTCGGGTGCGCTGTGAGTAATTCCCGAAATCATCCTTTTCTGGCCCTGGTGGCAATTATTGACCCAAGTGCTGGTAGTATTTCCGGTGCCTTCTCAGGTTTGATAGCAGCAGGCGTGAACGCGAACTTGGACGGCGCAAGAGGCTATGGTGCCTGGCAATGGCTCTTCATCATCGAGGGTGTTATCACGATAGGCGTAGCAATAATAGCGGTTCCGATCCTGCCGAATTTCCCACGGACAACCAAATGGCTTACGGAGGAAGAGAAGGCTCTTGCGATCTGGAGACTGGAAGAAGACGTTGGCGAAGATGACTGGGCTGAAGGAGAGCAGTCTATGTGGCATGGCGCTAAGCTGGCGTTCACCGATGTAAAAACATACGTCTTGGTAAGATTCTTCTGAAACGTCCGTTTTCCGGTGTGACCATACTGATGAAAACTCGCTGACAGCTATTTTTACTTGTCGGTATTGTATCATGTGGAGGTGTAACGAATTTCTTACCGGCAGTGGTCAAGACTCTGGGATACAACTCCGTCCACACTCTGCTACTAACGAGTCCACCCTACGTTCTCTGTGTCATTACTTCATCCTTGAACGCGTGGCACGCAGATCGAACTGGGGAGAGGTTTTGGCATATCACGCTCTCACTATGCGTTGCCCTCGCAGGCTTCATTATTGCTGCAGCCACGACGTCGGTCGGTCCTCGATACTTTGCTATCCTCATCATGGTAAGTCAGCTAAATTCAATCAACTATCTATCAATACGCGGAAATAATGCTGACACTAAGGCGCATAGGTGCCTGGAATATACGGCGCCTTCGTAGTCTCGCTCGCCTGGATCAGCAACACAATGCCTCGACCCCCAGCCAAGCGTGCCGCCGCTCTATCCTTCATCAACGCTGTGTCAAATGCCACCAGCATCTACGCAAGCTATCTGTAAGTCCCACCCTGGTACACTACACGAGATTAAGTCATCCTGGACATCGTGCTGACAAAGGCAAACAGATACCAAGATTGGATGGCTCCTCGATATGTCATCGCATTCAGCGTAAACAGTGGCACTGCAGTGCTTGGGATTGTGTCTGCGTTGATTCTACGGATCATTCTTGTAAGGTTGAATAAGAGGCTTGATCGGGGTGTTCATGTCGAGGGCGCTATCAACGCTTTGCCCGGACATGCTGCTGAGCATGGGTTCAGGTTTAAGGTGTAAGACTTCTGGAGTGAGATATTGGTTACTAGTCAGACATAAATGCGCAGTAGTAGCGCTATCCTCTACACAAGTAGAATTATAGAAGTCACTGCTCTGCAAGCATTAATATCATCGCAGTCATTTTGAAGTGGTATCTTGCTTAAAACAATTAGTATATACTTATCCACCGGAGATACAGCTGCAAGTTTTAAAGTAGGACAGATGTTTTGACTTAAAGCAATGCTGGCAACTCATGCCCCGACTCTCAAACATAGCGTTACGTTAGATCTGGATTGTATCGTGAAGTTTTATGAAGTGCCTCTCATCAACTGGAGATTGAGCTCTAGCATGCTCAACGCGGAATCCCCTTGAACAAGTAGGTATATTTGCTCACGACCTATACCCATCCAGCCTGGAAATGTTGAACATCCTTCTCCCACTGGCAAACGGCGCTAGGCAGATATCCAAGTTACCCTCTCAAGTCTAACTTGACTCAATCTGCCTTGGAATATCCATCGAGATGTCTGTGTCTGACCATAGCTTATCTCACTACGTTCCTTCCTTAACTGCCTTAAAGTAGACTCTTTCCTTACTTTGCGTATCAAGGCCCTATCTTGGTTTCATCTAACCGGTCTACTGTAAACCTCAAACCCATTCCCCAATACCCATTCCTCTCATCTCTGCACCTTCGTCATCACAACCAACCCCCATTGCCTCTATCACCTCACGATATCTTCCTTCTTCGCATCCACCAGCTTCATCAACTTAACAGAGACATATCCGCCTTCTTTCATCCCTCGTTTACATCTTATTCTCATTCATTTCCCAAGCTGCGTCAAGGACCAACCGTGTCAACCTCTACCAGTGCACTCAACTTACTCACAGGTTCCATAATCCGCATCTACATCAGCATCGACTTTTGTCGATACCTATAGACCAACCCCTCTTCGATTTTGCCAGCCCTACTCCCATTGATCTTTCGACCTCGCCCAGCCAGACCTTATCCGACTCTCACTCATATAGACAAACATTCTTCTGAGAAGGAAACGCAGCACAGCACTGACCCTTCAACCCCAATGCCGTCTCACTTTATTTGAGCTAGGCCTCTGCACGTGCTCCGTGATCATTTAGCATACCACGACGGCTTTGATATGTGAAGCCCAAGAGTATTAGCATTCCCTACTCTATACTCATGGTGGTCCCCTGACTTCCACTTGGATCCTTCCTCAATTGCTACCTACATACCTCCATGTAGGAACTCACTCTGCTCACATTTGATTGTTACCAAAGCCGCTCTTATTCCTCCCCGCTACATCTTATTGCATCCTCATCCTTATTGAACACGCCCCAGCATCATCCCGCTCCCTTATTTCCATATCGACGCAACTATTTCTGAATGTGCACCCTGCAACAGACATTGTCAATTCATCCGGGTACACGGGCTCATGTCTAGTGTTGCTGCCGCGCTTCTACTACAGAAGCTGCTACAGCTTAGATATTCACCCACCTGCCCACCAGCATTTACCACTTCCATATCACAAGGAAACCAATTTTGTTTCTCCCTCATCTCCTTTCTCGTATCCGCTCAATTTTACCCTATTCTCAGGCTATTTCCTTTCGCCGATTTATTTAGTCTGCAATACCTCAAAGCACGATTGATCTTCTTGAACCCCTCAACCGACTTATTAGTATAGACCATTATTCTTCGGTACCGGCTGGAAGCATGGCTGAAGAACAGCATCAGCGGGCTGCGGCCGCCAAAATTTCTCCCTCTTGGGCTCAAAGGGTACAAACTGAACTGTTTGCTAAATCCTACGGACATGGGACAAGATTCGGTAATCGCCAGAGCAAGACCGATAAAAAGGGAAGATGGGATCCCTACAGCAGGTTCACCAGAAAAGAACGTGAGTACTATGGGATTTGCGATTGACATCGACTAATTATCTCGCGTACCTAGAATTGACGAAGTTTTTTTCTGGGCATAGCTATCGCCGCCATAGCCTTATCGACCGCGAGCGTTTTGCGAAGTTCTGCATCCGGAAGGTACTGGATGACCATCCCGACGATAATTTTGAGAAGACGGGTGAGGTTATGAAGGACAAGTGGGTTGTCTATCCATCGGGTGGGCCCGAGGCAATGGAAAACTTGAAGACTGCGATCATGGCTGACGGGTAGCAAGACGTCGACGCCGAGGTACCGTAACATAGAGGTATACACATTTATCTTACCGACGCTAACAGCGTTTCTAGCTTCCTAATGATGTCGCCGCCCGCTCTTCCAAGTCAGAGGAGAGCGAGTATACACAAAAGATGAGTGCGGCTGCTCAGTCGATTATCGCCGCCAGCCCCAATAGTCTCGGGCCCCCAATCGACCCTTGTGCAAATTATCTGAAGATGACCCCATGTGGCCACTATGGCCGCAACAACTCCACCCTGTGGAAATCGCCTTTCATCCCAAATTTGGACAATGAGGGCGGCCGTCGAGGTCTGTTGGACCATCAAATCACAGCACTAGTGTGGCTGCTCTCCAGAATGTTTGGAGAGCTCCCTACGCTGAGGTACAAGAATCGTAAGGATTTACCTGGAGCCCCTTACACCAACATGGAGACTGTGTCCGACTTCGAGAATCGCGGGCGTCTGAAAGGTCCCAAATACTTCGGCGGGATTCTAGCCGACTCTATGGGTCTAGGAAAAACACTCATCACAGTTGCCTTGCTAAACTTGCTGATGAACCAAGAACTCAATGTTATACGACAGAAAGACGGAACCATCGAACACCGCCCTGCTCTTCTTGTGGCTCCTAATGCTACTGTAGCAAACCAGTGGGTAGGGGACCTTACAGAAGTCAATGACAGTTCTAGCCTACACAGGATTATAGTTTCAGGCCCAGGTCTAGAAGATTCCGAGCCTCGGGACGGAGTTGTTCAGCTAGATCGAGAAAATATCAAGCAATGGCCGCTTTATCTCGACTATGTGTGGGACGAGAGCAATCCTCTAGCATCAAAAGTAATCCTTATCGTGACAATGGAAAGTTGGGCTGCGAGAACTTGCCACTACAACGGAGAAGAAGGTTGGAGCTCAATCTTCACTAAGGAGAAACGACAATTCTCACTGGTCATTGTCGATGAAGCCCATAAAGTGAAAAATCACAAAACCAGAAACTGGCGATCGGTTTATCTGCTTGAACGCCAGTTCACCCTTCTCATCACCGCCACACCCTGTCTGAACACTCTCGCAGACCTGTTCGGACTTGCAAGGCTGTTATGGACTGTACCCGAGAGGTATTTGCAGCAAGAAGAGCCCGAAGTTTGGAAAGATATTGAAAAAAATTTCAAAGAACTGGACGACCTTGATTATCTCGATGACCACGATACCTGGCATGATTTTCAACTAGTGGCAGGACGGCCAGCTTTACTAGCTAGGATCCTCTTCAGGAATAAAGCGTGGAAATTTCAGGATATCGATCTGACACGCAGGTACCTCAAGCATTTCGAAAGACTGGCCATGTTGAAGAGGTCTCCAAGTTCTCACATCTACGCTGACTGGGGTATGACTAAACCTAAATCCCTGGAAGGACTATTTCCAGACGTGGAGAACTACACCATCGATATTAGTCCTAGCGAAGCATATGAGCAGGAATACCAGAGAGTGCATATAGATCTCCTCATCCGCTATCTCAAAGGCCTGAACGGCTGGGGTGAGGTCGTTTCTAAGAAGGGGAAAAAGGTCAAAAAGGAGGAAGACAACGCGAAGGTACCTATCATGAATTCCATCAGACTCCTTCAAATTGCCTCTTCTTCATTGGATGTGTACGATTTGAACACAATCCTTTCGGAAAATGGACGTTCGACACTGGCAGCCGACGTTGCCGAGATGCGCGAGAAAGGCGTGAATTTTCTTCGTCTAGCACAGTTCTTAATCTTACCCACCGAAGAGAGACCAGAGACTCACATGGATTGGATGCGAATTGCCACCCGGAACTCCCCCATCCTTCGCTATATTCTTCACTATATCAACAAGAACATCTTGGTTAGACAGGAGAGCGGTCAGATCCAGAAACTGCTTATTATTGAACATAACCCGATGCTGGCTTTCTACTACGAAACTTTCTTGCAGTTCTTGGGTTTCGAGTGCCGTTGCATGCATGCACAGTTGTCTCCAGACGAACGTCAGTCACTTATCGACAGTTTTAACAATAATGATAAAGACTCATGCCAAATTTTGATACAGATGTATTCCGTGGGTTTCGCCGGCACAAACTTGCACAAGAGCTGCTCGCAGGTCTTGGTTGCGGCTCAGTCACATAGTCTTCAAGTGCAATGGCAGGCTATTCATCGGGTTATTCGAGTAAGCACCGCCCCTATCACCCCATCCAAAAGTAGTAATACTATATATCCAACATCAGACTCATACTAACACAGTTATAGGTTAGACAGAATTCAGATGTCACCGTTCACAGAGTAAAGCTCAAGAATTCATACCATACGTTCCGAGAGAGCCGCCAGATTGAGAAGATTCTTCCTGAGCTTGGTGCAAGAGCACATGGAAATACCAAGAAAGTATTGGTGGAACTCTTGAATCTCTTTCAGGGCGAGATTCGTGACGCTTGGAATTCTCCCGAGGGGCAAAAACTCATGAAAGAGAGAAATCTCATAGACAATGACAAGTCACAGAAGGAGGCCGAGTCACAAGGTCTCAAAAGAATCAAGGAAGAACCCGACGACTCACCTTTTCCCAAGAGAAGCAAGCTCGACACAAATTTCATGGCTAATGTCAAAGGAAAGAAGGTCATGAGAAGTGTTTATTCGGATACCCCCCTTGCCTCAACTGAGTCCGCTGGTTCGAAGGAGACGGGGCAAGAGGCGCTTATGCAAAGATGGGGCGACGGCAGTGGTGGATGGAATCACTATAACGGGCAGTTCCTGGAGGTGCGGACGCGCGACGCCTACTACCGTGAATTCATCGGACTACAACCGGTGTAAAAGAGCTACTTCAATCACGCGAAGAACAGCCTGCGCCGACTTCTCTCGTACGGCAATCAGGACGGGTCGCTGATGACGGACGAGTGGAACGAGGACGATCTTGAGTTTCCGGCGGTGCTGGAGCGCGCCCTTGAACTCATGCTGCGCGTACGTCTGGGCGCAAAGGACATCACCATGCTGCCCTTCCCGCTGATCGACTTCTCACGGACGTCGCCGCGACTTCGCAAGCAGCTGCAGCGACTCCTTGCTGAGATGAAGCATACGGATCAGGACCTCAACAACGCATCCGCGAGCTCTGCTGGCAGGGAGTCGAGGGAGGCGATGCGAGGTGTCGATCTGAGGATGCCTCTTGCGGAGATTGATCGAGAACTCGAGGAGCAAGCTCGGTCTGGCGACGATTCTGGCGGCGCGGCGGTGGCGAAGAAGGAGCTGGAAAAGCCGATTGAGAGGAACCCTGAGGAGCTTTTTCGCGATGAAGAAGAAGAAGATGATGATATCGAGTTACCCGAGTAGGCGAGCTGGCGAAAAGTTGGAGAAGGCGAATATCGCGGAGATTTTGCGGTTCAACATGATCTGAGTTTTCAATGCGAATGGTTAGGTATGCTGGAAAAAGATAAGGAGGATTGGCGATACGTAGAGATATTGACGATGATCTTGATCATGAACTCGATTTGCTGAAACTTAGCTCTTGAAGCAGACGCACAGGAAACACAGAACTACAGGGAACTAAAGAGGTTATTTGCACAATAAAGAAGAAAGCTTAGCTTAATT
The DNA here is from genome assembly GCA_022593225.1 of Xylaria sp. FL0064. Lineage (NCBI taxonomy): Eukaryota > Fungi > Ascomycota > Sordariomycetes > Xylariales > Xylariaceae > Xylaria > Xylaria sp. FL0064. Next base: position 481,501 of record JAJKLE010000007.1, on the reverse strand, counting down.
ACATGCTCTTATGGACAGATTAAGATGAACAGAAACGTAGAGGTACTCATTCATGAAACGTTGAACTTCTATAATTTGTCTACTCTTATCATACTCATACCCGCATTCGTGCCCATAGCGCATACGCCACCGTATACCGTATCCCTCGTCTTTAAATCACATTCTTGAGCTCCTGGCCAGCCAAGAACCTCCGCAGATTATACGCAATAAGCGCCTCGGCATCCTGCGGCCGCCCGCCCGCAGCGTGGGGACTGATAATGGTATTTTTAGTGCTATACAGCCTCGACTCAGCAGGCAAAGGCTCCTTAACAAAAACATCAAGCGCCGCACCCCCGATCTCCCCTTTATCCAGCGCATCGGCCAACGCATCTTCGTCGATCGAGGTCCCGCGCCCGACGTTGACGACCCAGGCGTGCTTGGGCAGCAGCTTCAGCCGCTCGGCGTTGAGCGCGTTCTTCGTGGCCTCGGAACCCGGCAGGATCATGACGAGGGCGTCGGTCTGCGGGAGTAAGTCCGGCAGCTTGTCCTCGGCGTAGATCTCTGTGCCCTCGCGGACGCCCGCGGACCGCGCGACGCCGCGCACCGTTGCGCCCAGCAGCTTCAGGTGCGGCGCTAGTGTTTTTGCGATGTTGCCGTACCCCCAGATCAGCACGCGCGCGTCACGCAGCGTCGTGAAGCGGTCTTTAGGTCTATCGGGCTGCGGGCCGCCGAGGTGTGCTGCCCACTTGCGCTGCACCTGGTAGTCGCGCATCTCGTCGAAGCGGCGGGCGGCGGTTAAGAGTAAGCCTAGTGTGTGCTCGGCCACGGTGCGGTCGTGCAGGCCCGAGCCTGTGGTTACCGTTACTGAGGATGGGAAGCCCGCTGATAGCACGTCGTTGGGCCCCGCGGCGAGGGACTGGATCCAGCGTAGGTTCTTCATGCGCTGGGCTGCGTCGCGGAGATTTTCGGGGCTGTTGGTCCATGTTATGAGAATCTCGGCGTCGATCAGGTCTTCTGGGATGGTGCTTTTTACGTCGTAGGGGTGCAGCGATGCGCTGAAGCCCTCGAGGCTGGCGACGTCGAGCTTGAGCGAGGTTGGGTAGAGGAGCTTCATTATGCCGGTGCTGTGATCTTGAAAGTGATAGGCAGGTTTCCAGAATATCAGCAGCGTGTCGTTAAGACAGACCGACAGATCGTCTGACTTTTAGTTTCTTCAAGGGATCTAGATAATCGTCGGCGGAGCTCCCTCCGCTAGCGTGGTGATGTCTCGGTGGTGGTGAGGGGTGTAGATCTCAAGATGTTGGGGGTCTAGCGCGGGGCATTAAGTATGGCGATTTAGGTGGTAACGCGGGGGAGCCCTCGAGCTACGGCTCGTGACCTCATTGTCCCGAGCTGTGGGGTTGTAGAATGGCCCCTATATCGGCATTGTGTGCTTAGGTAGGAGGGACCTATCGAATAGGTAGACTGAAATAGTAGATTTCGGCGGTACGAGCCTAAATACTTGACCTAAGGTTAGTGGTGGTGTATAACACTAAAGTACAGACTACTACACGGGAGCCCCCACGGAAAGTGCTATTAGAGGAAAGGATAGTAAGAATAGAGAGGGCTACAAAAATACGTGACGATTATAGCTTACCAGTGAAAGCATCATGAACCGACTGAACGTGAAGATCAGCGATGCCGCTCCCCACGTTATATCCTGCGCCGGCTAACTGCTGAATCTAAAGCAAGCACCCGTGTAAGATCTCGCAATTACACGGCGTGATTCCCGCAATGGGCGCACGTACAATCTTAACAGTCAATAAGCGTCTAACACGAACAACCATAGACACACAAGAGCGACCACGCGACGGTGAAGCCAAGATATTGAGAGCGGGGGGATGACCTGGGCGGTTTAATTGGCGTGCCTTCTTCGGCATCCCCTAACTGTCTCGAAAAGGGGAGTGTTCCCGCGAGACTTGGAAAAAGTCATCGATCTGAGTCCGCTTGAGGCTGCCCTTCCTAGTAGCACAAGCAAGAGGTGCAACATCCGCCGACGAATCACGTTTCTCGTCCACCGGTGTCTCCTCAATGCTCTCCATAGGTTGCGGCCGCACGCCGACAGGCGTCTCTGAGATTTGCTCGGCCAAGGAGACAGGAATGTCAAGAGGTGCGAATTCGCAGACGCCTTGTGACTCCGTTGTCTCTCCTAGATCGGTAAACGGACCAACGACGGCGTCGGGGCCAGTGTAGAGTGCCTGTTTGTTGAAGCCAAAGTCGAAATCTTCCGTGTCTCCGTGCTTGGGCGAGCGGAACAGCCGGCTTAGACCCGCGGCTGCACTAAAAGGGAGCCGCCTTCTGAACACGGCCTTGCCGGGGGACTTATACCGGCGAAGCCTGGCTACTGCTGGGCCGGGCTCCCGGCGACTACGGGTGTGGGATTTCAGGATTCGGGGCTCACTGATATCGGTGGATGCTTCGCAGCTTGATGTGCGGGTTTGAAGAGGATTCACGGATTGCTGTTCTGGCTCGATGGTCTGCTTGCTCGTTACCTTGAGAGAGAGCTGCGAGGGCGATTCGCTACGAGTTTCGAAGTCAATGGCCCCTGGACTCTTCTTACGCATTGGCCCTGGGAAAGAAGATCCCTTGCTGACATCACTGTCTGAATCTGCTCCGGACAGGATAAACGAAGAATCGAAAGAGGTTTGGCGAGTTGACTGCCTCACGTCATCAAAGACGGAAGAGACGTCCGTATCCGACCCTGATGAGCTATCTTCAGTTACTGCATGCGCTGGTCTTCCGTAGCCCAGTAGATCGTATATATCGTTCTCCATCTCCAACGAAGTAGGTGTCGTCACGGCCACGCCAACTTGGCATTCGTCAATGTCTAGAATCCGTTCCGAAATGTCGGACAGGTTTGGTGCTAGATAGCTACCCTTGTCGAACCGATCAAGCTTAGGGATTTTGTACGGTTGTTTTAGTTTGCTCTTATTATCATGGGCATGCGTATGCGACTCGTGCACTCCGATAGGCAGTTTTGCGGTAGGAGATGTGTCCATCAACTCAAAGATTGCGTTGTTGGGCATTTCATAGCAAATAGGAGCCGGGGCCGCATTTTGTGCGTTTTCGGAGAGATGATCGGGCGCACCCTCGATGAAACTAAATTGGCGTCGCAGTTGCTGCTTGCGCTCCTGGTTGTCCTCGCTCTCTGTTGCTGGCTCTGTCGGATGACTGTTGGCTTGTCTGGCAACCCACTCCATAGTCCGCGAGCCACTCTCCAAGTCAGGGCTCTTTTGTACTGCTGAGCTCCCTTTTGTTAAAGAATTTTGCTTCGACTTTATCGGGATTTGTACGCTTGAAGCGGATGCATTACGGTCGGAGCCAGACTCCTGGGGGCTTATTTGCACCATGCGTGACACCTTCACTATCTTCTTCAATTTGAACGAAGACTCCTGGGCGCCGGTGTTTAAGGGGTACAAGTCTGTCAGACGAGGCCTGAATAAGGCTCGTAGGTTTGACCAGGACCGCTTCTTCTCTTTCGGCTGGTCTACGAAATCTGGATCCGCCTTCTCAGATAGCTCATCATCCGCGTCCATGGAAGGATACGTTGAAATCGGAGAAGCGATGTTTTCTATCGCCTGCTCACGCAGCTCAAGAGAGCTGAGATTTTTAGCTATCGGAAGTTCGTGGATCTTGCGAACTACGGACAGGGATCTCGATACTTTGGGGCAGTCTTGGAGCCCCATGACTGCGACGAGAAGCTCTTCGCAATCGACCAGGAAATCTACCATCTTAGGTACAGGTTCGAAGAGATTCAAACCGGGTACTTCGGCCTCAATCGCGTCGGCTAGGAGATTATCTCCCGACTCTTGATATGATGTGGCCAGAACTCTCATCGCATCGTTTGCTACTAGAACTGTACAATTTGGAGTTTTTTGAAGGGCCGCCCACAGTCGTTTGCTGTTCTCCCGTGCTCCCTCAAAGTCTAACTCATGCAATTGTAACAGTGCCAGAGCATAAAGAAGCTGATAAGCGACAGTGTCTCTCTCGGTGCCAGAGTCGACGAGGGCGAGGATTAAGCCCTGCGCTTCTTGAATGTTTCCCTGAAGAAGAGTACACAGAGCAAGCTGTGTCTGCAGACGCAGCTCGTGCTGTAGGTCATTCGACCCAGACGAGCTGTACCACTTCAGAGCTTCTTTGAGAAGGCCTTCTGCCTTTTCGAGATCCAGCTGCTGAAGAGCCCGTTGAGCGATCTTGCTAAAACCACTGGTGAAGATCGTACTGAACGTGTGGTTGGAGTCAGTTTCGCGTGTCTCGACGACTGCGTCAGAGTCTCTCAGTGGACTAGAGGGTGTAGTAACTTCATCTTCCTCCACACTGGACATGCTGGACACGCTGGACACAGAGCTAATAGAGCGCGCGACCTGTTGATTTTGAGAGAGATATGTCTCAATCTGCATTCTCTTCATAGACGGCAGCCGAGGCGAAATCCCGGACCTCGCATCATCGTCCCCGAAATCAGTAGGGGGTGGCTGCGTGCTACCAGCTACCGTGCTCGCGGTGACGCTAGCGCTTGTGTGGAAATCGTGCGCCGCCCGGATCAACCCCTTCAAGTGATGAACTAGACGAATGTCCTGTTCGTTGAGAAATAAGGTCGAGTAAGAGACGGTAGCAGCCTGGGAAGATTTCTTCAGAGCTTCTTTCAGCTCTTTCAGATCTCTCAGGATAGTATCGTGAGATTCATTACTTCGAAGCGAAAGCGACCTTTCTCACTTGTTAACATTCACTTACTTATTTCAACTGGAATTAAAGTCAGACGAAAATGAAACAACTGTCTGGGCTTACACATTAATGACTTGTAATAGTGTCTGGAGGGATAGGTTCGACATGGAGATCTTCTCTCGAAACGAGGCAATGTCGCCCGCGCGAGACCGCAATTCAGCGGCCACCCTGGCGCGGCGAAAGAGAGTGTTGGAGCGGGAGGGCCGCTTGGGCTCTTTGAAGACGGAGCCCAGCTCGTCTATTGTCTGCTGGCAGTCTGAGAGCGCGATCTTGCTCTCTTTCCAGAGAGCCGGGTCGATGTGGCTCAGGGCATAGGCATTTCCTCGACAGTCCTCCAGGGCCTTGTCAATGGACCTCAGGTACCCGTTGAGAGAGCTCACTTCTCTGACTAAGGACTGAAGCCCGCGGTCGGCATTGCGGATCGCTTGCAGGACGTTGTAGATGTTACTTGCGGCTCCCAGCAGCGTGATCACTGAGGTTGTTATGGAGAGGGGATCCATTGCATCCGGGACTCGTGGTGGCTGCTTGAATGAAGTCCTTATACCAATGCCAGGATCTACCCCAATGCCTTTGGATACCCGGTGAATGAGGTTTCAGCACTTACAAGTGTGTCAATTCAATCTGTGTAACTTGACAACAAATGCAAAACTGAGCTTATTTCCTCGCGATCGTGAGTTCAGGTAACAATAACAACAACCATACTAGTACTGCTACTACTGACTGTATTTTGCTCGAGCGAATGAGGAGACACTCAAACCAACATACAATAACATCCGATCTAGGTGTGAGTAAGGCACAGTACGGTCTGATCATTCAGCCTACGAATCCGCCGCCCCTCAATTGAGAGTTGTGAATCACGAGAGCGAGTCTCCTCCAAGCTAGTAACCTACATACCTAGCGTAGTGGCCTGTACGTACCATTCTGGCCGAGCCCGCAGCAAGCAGGTCGGTAAGTGGGAAGGGATTAGCATCCTGCTGCTGCCGGTAAGCAAGTAGTGTGGTGTGTGTATGATCGTTCAAGTTCTGGGATAATTGCATAGGTGGAGTATATAAATTGAGACGAACTGCTGCTTGGATAAAAGTCCAGGTGACGGCAATTATGTCTTGTCTCCCGTCCTTTGGAGCGAGATTATACTCGAAATTGAAGATATTCTTGCACTTTTATCGTTGTTGTTCGGTTAAGACTGCTTGCTATTGGTGTAGCTGGTCACCAGTTACATACCCTAACCTACAGAAGCACTTGTTATGACAGGGGCGAGTTCCAATCAAAATGTCGGTATGTAGGATGGGACAGGGTCGCAGATGTTCTTGCTAGAATTGTGGGACGTCTTTGGGAGGCAGCCATGCCGATGCCCCGCTAACAGTGCCGCTGCACGCATATCCAGAGTGGCGGAGCTGCCCGCTTACACCGTTCAAACCCCTTCCCCCCCTGCAACGTGCGCTGGTTGGTTTAAGCTGAAGTCTCTCGAGCCAGTAGAGTGGCAGTGCCTTCTGAGCGTCGCGGAACGCCAGTTGATTGATTCGATCGTCGTTGCATGGGTGAACACATTCCGAAGTAGAGCTTGTGCAATATCATCGTCAACCGTATTCCCGCGTATTAGTCCCCGTGTTTGTGCACTTTGAACTATTAGTACTAGGTAGTAGGTAGCAAGTGGTAGCTATGGCAGGCGTCCGTGCTGGCTACCAGGTACACATATCAACCGACATATACCCACGATCCATCTGACTCCTCGTCTTTCGGTCCCGAAGCTCCTCCTTGTAGGTTTTTCTTCCGTACACTCTGCCTACTAGGCTGCGCTGCTGCTTAAACGGTATGCCGCGGAAGTCAGATTGGTAGTGAGGTGCTCCCATCCTTTATGTTCATCCGTGTTGACGTTTTTGCTGCACGCGAAAACTGAAGAGAGGATACGGCAGATATTTGGGTCCCTTTATCTGCCGTTCTAAGGCGTAACGAAGTATTCTTGGCCCGTGGTTATTGCTAGACATGTTCAATGGTATTTGATAGGCAGACTATCGTATATGCCAAAGAATATTGTAACTCTTACAAGTAGGCTGTTGTAGTTTTTGATTATATAGCCATCCTCGAGAAGCGTGTATGTATGTTCTGTAAACGAAGCTGAAGCCATCGTGACGTGATATGCTACGTGTCAGTGCGACAGCTCCTATCCCTCAATCATTTGACTGCCTTGGACAAACTTGCCACGAATATCGAGTATCAATATTAACATGCCGAAGCAGATGTCAACTACTAAGGTTGGGGAATTCTCAAGCAAAGAAAATGGAGATATAGATTTCAAGCATCTAACATGGTAGGTGTTAGTAAGGCGCTGATTACTGGTTTGGGTGTAATGGGTGTCTTATCGATAATAGTCGGTTTATTCATCCGAGAATATTCCGCAAAGAGTGGAACCAAGTGCACTCGCCTACCCCTCCTCAGCCAATGGGAAGACTTAGTGTTTTGCACACACAGTTTCCCCAAGTCATTTTTCCCTGCCCACCAACATCACCAACATACTACCATCCCCAACTCAACGCGCCGATATCAACCCCCGTCGTCAACACAATGGCAAAGCGCACAACCAGTTCGTCTCCTCGTTTCTTTCGAATGTCTCGATTCCGGTTCTTGGGCTAATAACGGCGTTACAGAGGTCGGCATTGTCGGCAAGTACGGCACCCGTTACGGTGCTTCTCTGCGTAAGCAGACCAAGCGCTTCGAAATCACCCAGCACGCCCGCTACGGATGGTACGCTTCCTGGAATATATGATCCACGAATACCCCGCCCGTATATGCTAACTGCCTGAAGCCCCTTCTGCGGAAAGACCTCAGTTCGCCGCGATGCCGTCGGTATCTGGACCTGCCGGGGTTGTAAGAAGACTATTGCTGTAAGTCTGCCTCTACTTCTTGATATCAATATACGGGACAATGGATGCTAAACGATTCTTTCGCACACAGGGCGGAGCCTACACCATGACGTACGTATCAGCTAGACGAAATTGCGGAGGCGGACATTTCTAACTTGATAAATAGATCTCCTGCTGCTACAGCCGCCCGATCGACCCTGCGACGATTGAGAGAAATCACTGATGTCTAAGCGATGATAAAAATGGCAACTGGGGAAATGGCGTTGGTCGGTCATGATTTAGATGTCGTCTTATCAGCTAGGTAGAAAATTTTACCTTGCGACACACTTTTCTCTTACGCCTTTCCAACTCATCTGCTTCGTCTCGCTCTGCTTCACGACGTGCCGAAAACAATGACTCTTGCCGGAGAGCTTGAGTAACCTGGAAGACGATGAAGGTTCTCTTCCGAATGAGCAACAGCACCACTTAGGGTGGGATTCGACGACCCTTTTTGTGAATCTCACCCCTGAGGACAGAAATGGCTTAGGCCAGGCCAATTTCAATACTCAATCATGAGTAACATCGGTATTTTGCTAGTTGTGAGCCTAGAAGTTGAGCTACCTAACAAGAATCTGGTCATGCCTGAATTTCTGATTTAGTCTCTTCCACTGAGATTGATGCTGTGGAATGTGATAACGTAGGCTATCACCCTATGCTAGATTGAAGTTTCTCAGCTCAGGACTTCCATATCGAGGTACCGTGACCGGCTTCGGGTATACTAATTGAAGGATATCAAGCGATGAAATCCATGAGTTCTGCCATACCATGGACCTGTGAGGACCTAGTTGGGGAAACAAGTCGTAACCCAAGGGAACTTTTGTACTCGGACCAAGTCAAAGGTGTACTTTTGCCCTCCGTTTTCGTATTGCATATCTGACACGAAATACCCACCAGTAGTAGAGATGATGGGCCGGAGTCCGAGTCCTTACAACGTAGTAGCTTGACGGTAAGTGGCGTGGGAATGTTCATCGAGATATAAAGTCATATAAGCTGGCGGCATAGCACGTTCCAATTGTTAAGTCACAGTTTAAACACGCTAGAATAATAGTATCGCTCGTCTCAGCAAGTGTGCTCGGTCTATGCAAGGAACTCCAGATCTGGTGATAATTGTGAACAGCATGGTGGTCTATACGAAAAAGGGGCTACGGGGTGAGCACAGTTGTCGATTTTTGTGTGGCAGAGCACCCGTCTTATCTAGTTAATTCCCCAGCGACGTATTGGAGGCCCCCCGATTCGCTTAGGTACATAGTATATTATAAGGACAAGGGCCATGTAATGTAGTGTATGTACATAAATCTCAACGAACAGGTAACCGTGGCAGAAATCGTGGGATTTGTTCCTGTCATCAGCCCTCACAGCCACACTGGTCTCCAGTACAACGTGCGTCATAGCCGACCTGGACCTGGGGTTTTTTTTGTCAAGAGAGCCAAATATTCTTAATAAAGCACATATTATGCATAGCCAAGCAGCTCGGCCTTCTCTACAGATTATTCTCCTTTTCCTCTTAAAAGTTGGGGAAAGACCACTAACTACTAGTACCACTACCGACATTAGCATTCTTATATACTCAGACTTTTGGAATTGTTGTTTTCATAGAACCTTAGATGGGCAGAGATACGGGTAGGACGGCTCGCGGGCGTTTCGCACAGCCTCAAACAACAAACACCCCAGTCAAAGGGCACGCTACCAGCTTGCAACTGTCTGCATGGATACATCCACATCCATGTACCATGACTGCTTGGCCTCTGGCCAGCCCAGTCATGACGTTCCTCTGATCCAGGTCTCTATCCAGGTCCTACCATCGGTTTCCTAAAGGCAGTTTAGTCACCTGTAAGTCCAGCATTATCTTGGACCTTGTAAGTGCCAATTGCGGTAGAAATAAAGCCCTGGTATGTATTTGTTTTCTGTTTTCGAAACGCCTGTATGGCAGACAGCTACCTATCTCAAGGTACCTGTTTCTAAGTCTATGCTACCTGAGCCATACTTACCCGTCATTACCCCCGGGCGCGTTGTTGCCGCCGTCAATATCTCTGCTGAAGTAACCCCACGTAGCCCACTGCTATAGAAGGTATAGGTAGGTACTTACTTACTTAGGTAGCTAAGGTATCATGGTGACCAAATATTGCATTACCAACACCTCCCCTAGGTACAGACTGTTAGCACACTTCAGCGCCCTTGATGTCAAAGCCATGGCCCAGACTCCGCGCTAACCTCAAACCTCGCAACTACCTAAACTAATCTCTTAGCCTTTGGCCACTGCCTACCGCCTAGATACCGCCTACTAGGTACCACCCCAGCACCTCTCCACTGACTGCTGCTACTGCATTACCTACGACGGCCGGACCTGGTATTACTTCTCTTGACCGTATAGGTAGTCTCAAGAAGCTTTTGTGCCTGGTGCTGAAACTAGACACTCCTACTTTCTTCCCTTTTTTGTTTTGTTTCTCTCTCCTGCCGGCCACCACCCACTTCGCTGTAGTGGACATGTTTGTCTGAGTATTGAGTCAATAAAATCCACCTATTCTTAGCTCTTAGATCTTAGATCCCCTCGTTGTTGTTATTATTACTTGAGTGACCCCTCTCTTACGCACGCTCGCTTGCTCGCTCGCTCGTCCTTCGGCCCGCAGTCAACGAGAGGTGGGAGAGCCCGAGGATCTCCCTACAACGCCTCATCGCATGCCATCACCACGGCCATGGCGACGAACCGTTCCGACGCAGGGTCATCAGCGTGAGTCCCGGATGCACTCTGAGCTCATCTTCTCCGTCTCGTGCCACATCAGCCTCCCGTGAAAGTCGCGCTGCTAACCAGGGCCCCGTACTTATTGTTGCAGTCAACCCAACCTACGAGTCACCAGTATGTTTCCAACCTCTGCGACCAGCAGCCCGGAGAGTTTGGGCATGACTTGAGCATCGTACTGATACTTCACTTTAGTAATCGCCGCCGATGGCCTGTATAAGCGAGATGTCTTCCGTACGCGACCCTGTCCCCCTCCTCCCCATGAGCGTCCCGCCGTCACATAGTTTCTAATCGTCCGCAGGGCTCCCCGATCCTTTCGCTGTAGCCACCCTCAATGGCGAACAGACCAAGACCACCCAGGTCTGTAAGCGGACCTTGAACCCTTACTGGAACGAGAGTTTTGACTTGTATGTGTCCCACTACGCTCTTCCTTGTCGCCTACCCTTGTGCTCACGTTGAGATATAGTCGGGCCACCGAGGACGGCATCTTGGCTGTGCAGGTCTTCGACCAGAAAAAGTTCAAGAAGAAGGATCAGGGTTTCCTCGGCGTTATAAACGTTCGAATTGGCGATGTCATTGAGTTAGCCGACGGCGCTGATGGTAACGTCTCGATTCTTTCAGCTTCGCCGTACCAACCCTCCTTGCAACTAACAGACGTTCTCGATTATAGACCAAATGCTCACGCGAGACCTTAAGAGATCAAGCGATAATCTCGTCGTGCAGGGAAAGCTCATCATTAATCTGTCTACGAACCTTTCTACCCCGACCCGCCCTCAACAACCGCAATCCACTAACTCGAGTCGTCCGTCGCTGGCACCTCAAGCCTCTAACGTCAGTGCTGATCGCGCCTCAGATCGACCTACCTCAGCCACCTCGGGACTTAATGGTACAGCTTCCGGGATGCAGACAAGTCTACCTATTCGAACTAATGGCGTGAATGGCGCAGGACCTGCCAATGGCGTCTCTCCCGCTCAGGGTCGACCTACCAGCCAGATGAGCCCTTTCGAAGATTCTCAGGGGCGTTTACCCGCTGGGTGGGAGCGTCGTGAAGACAATATGGGCAGGACATACTATGTCGACCATAATTCCCGTACGACGAGTTGGACCCGTCCAGGTGCTTCTGGAGATACCCGAGGAGAGCGAGAGGCGGCCACACAGGTAGAGCGCCAGCGACACCAGAACCGAACGCTTCCAGAAGATCGTACTGGTGCCAATTCTCCCACGCTCCAGCATCAACAACAACAGGCAAATGCTCAGCAAAATGCACAGAATAGTACTATGATGCACACCGGTGCTACGAGTCCAGGCACCGGTGAGCTTCCCCCAGGCTGGGAGCAGCGGTGGACACCTGAAGGCCGCCCTTACTTTGTCGACCACAACACTCGCACGACCACGTGGGTGGATCCTCGACGTCAGCAATACATCAGGATGTATGGTGGACAAAATAACGCAAGTGGTACTATTCAGCAGCAGCCCGTTTCCCAGCTCGGACCACTTCCCAGTGGATGGGAGATGCGCCTCACCAACACCGCTCGCGTGTACTTCGTGGATCATAACACCAAGACGACAACATGGGACGATCCACGACTACCGTCATCTCTAGACCAGAATGTTCCTCAATACAAGCGAGATTTCCGGAGAAAGTTGATATATTTCCGATCCCAACCCGCTATGCGTATCCTCTCGGGCCAGTGTCATATCAAGGTTCGAAGATCACATATCTTTGAGGACTCCTTTGCCGAAATTTCGCGACAATCCGCCACGGATCTCAAGAAGCGTCTGATGATAAAATTTGACGGGGAAGACGGTCTAGATTATGGTGGTTTGTCAAGAGAGTTCTTCTTCTTGCTATCACATGAGATGTTCAATCCGTTTTACTGTCTCTTCGAGTATTCGGCCCATGACAACTACACTCTACAGATCAACCCACACTCTGGTATCAATCCAGAGCATCTCAATTATTTCAAATTTATTGGTCGCGTGGTTGGGCTCGCCATCTTTCATCGCCGCTTTTTAGATGCCTTCTTCATTGGGGCGCTCTACAAGATGGTGCTTGGCAAAGCTGTCCAACTTGCCGATATGGAGGGTGTAGATGCGGACTTCCATCGAAGTCTGCAGTGGATGTTGGACAATGATATTTCTGGAGGCATCTTGGAACAGACTTTCTCTACAGAAGACGAGCGTTTTGGTGTCATGACGGTCGAGGACCTCATTCCTAACGGGCGCAATATCGAGGTGACAAACGAAAACAAGAAGGAGTATGTTGATCTAATGGTCAAGTGGCGCATCGAGAAGCGTATTGCCGAACAATTCCAGGCCTTCAAGGACGGCTTCCAAGAGTTAATTCCTCATGATCTAATCAACGTCTTTGATGAGCGTGAGTTGGAACTCCTGATTGGAGGTATTGCGGAGATCGATGTGGACGACTGGAAGAAGCACACGGATTACCGCGGTTACACAGAGAATGACGAAGTAATCCAGTTCTTCTGGCAAACCATAAGGAGCTGGGACGGAGAACAGAAGAGCAGACTGCTGCAATTTGCGACCGGAACGTCACGAATCCCCGTCAACGGTTTCAAGGATCTCCAAGGTAGCGATGGGCCCAGAAGGTTTACCATTGAAAAGGCTGGCGACGTTGGGAACTTGCCCAAGGCTCACACTTGGTACGTTTCCAGTCTCAAACTGTTGTGTTGCTCATGTATTTGACAAGTCCAACTAACCTATTCATAGTTTCAACCGCCTTGACCTTCCCCCTTACAAGTCGTTGGAAGCCTTACAGCAAAAGTTGACCATAGCAGTTGAGGAGACTATGGGCTTCGGCCAGGAGTAGAAGTCTGTGTTTGATGTTTGATGTCTCGCCCTGTTACAGCTGGATAAAGGCTGCTCAGATATCATCTCTGTGCCTGTATATAGGTGAATGATCTGCTCTCCTGGCTGTCCTCTTCATTCAGTAGAGTGGTACTGTCTACATTGCTTGCGCATCTGGTTTCTCCTATCCTCAGCATCTGTTATTCTCGGCTAGAGAAAGGAGCCTATAACTGGCTCGGCAGGATCACCTCCATGTGCTGTCCAGATTCGATACGACTTACTCATTTGATTTCTTACCCGCCCTGGAATTCGGTTTTTACATATAGGATACGTCGAATGGCGTGATGGGTTACTTGGGCGTATAACGGACAGAGACTTAATTTGAGGGTTGCTATAATCTTGAAGGGCTCAATTTGTATTGTGCGAGTCTTCATGGTGAACCCGAACGAATGAATGGATAATGCGTTGTCTGTCAAAGGTTTATTTTTCTGAGCTTGTCTACGGCTTCTTTTTCTTTATCGTCTTTGCCTGTGCCAAGTAAGCCTAGTATTTGTAGTAGATTCCAGTAGCCTACGTGAGTCTCTGGTATTGTTCCCTGCACAGTGAAAACAACGTATTCAGAGGCCGTCTACGTCTCAACGCTTGTAGCAAGGCCTCCAATGGCGCCCAGTACGTAGTTCGCAAGTAAGTTAGACCTGGTTCACGCATCTCGGTTGAGAGGTCAGCTGTACTTAGAAGACAAAACTTGAAAAACAACCCTTGACCTATTCATGTCATGCCCTTGAAGGTAATGCGTAGAACCAGTAAGTATTGGTCGAGACCAACCAGTCCTTGAGTAACTTAAGTTGTCGAACTCTTTCTTGAACAGGTGTCTCCGAGCGAACTCTTTGTAATAGCATTGTGTTTTAATGCGTCGGATTTCCAATTTCACTATGAATGTGGGACATAAACATATCGATGAGCACAGGTTTGCATGGATGTATACCAGAGGACGAGAGGTCGAGCTGTGATGAAAGCTCGGTTTACTTAAGCGTAGGCGCCTCTCAACAACTTTCTATAAACCTGAAGCCTGGTCCCAGGCGGGAAAGTAACACAGACATAGCTCCTATTTCTCTCTGCTTGCTGTTACTTTATGATACGTAGTTCGCATTATAAACATACCCGAGATACGACACAAGTCCTCCGATAATACTTGATATAAAGCACACTTGTTTCTAAGGCAGGAAATTGTTTGAGACGTGGAGTTGAGACATAAAATCGCGCTTATCACGCCTATGCCAGACATCTTGAAGAATTGTTATCGTTATTATTATTATCATCATCATCATCAGCTTTATCATGACCAACTCACACTTAACCTGCTACCAACCAACCAACCTCACCAAAACACTTCACTTCACTCGACTATTAACTCCTTAACTGAGGTAATGAACAGTAAAAATGGTTCAATGTTGGTGCTGTCTATAAGAGCAACTACATTTTCTTCTACGGCAAGTGCTAGAGCTGCGATCACCAGTTCCGTGCCTATTGCGGTGCAGCCCGCGAGCGCGAGCGGCGGAATGCGATTGATGTTACTAATTCGCCAGCGACGATTTACTCGGCTTCACGGGGTTCCTCTTCGTCTTCGTCTCTGAAGTAGTTCCCTTGATAAATGTACCCCTGATAAATAAATCTTCAGGTGGGGTGCTAAGAGAGGCTCCTCTAGAGTACTAACCTAGGAGGCTAGCTAGGTAGCACTTTTCTCTGCTCTAGGTTTGTCTTTAATGAGTTTACCTTTCAATTGTTGCTATTAATAAATGATCTTTATACCCCCGTCTTATTTCTCTCTGGTCCTTGATCATACATCCTTATTATACCTAGCCTGATAGGTTAATGAAGAAAAACAAAATCTCTTGATATCTCTTGACATATTCTGATCCTAATTATTTCAACAGTGACTGTGACACGGGTAACACTTGTTGTAATATAAGCAAGCCAGGCCTTTATTCTTACTACGCGATTATATCAAGAGAAGTGCATCGTGAATCCAAGCTTGATGACCTAATATAGCCAACATACATTAACTCTTGGCCCAGATAGACTATTACCTAGTAGCTTTTTAGCATATAATACAAACATAGCCGCTACCTAAACTATACACCCTTGCGTCGGGAGCTTCTCTAAGAATAGTTACTCATCTTTATCGCCGTCACTGGGACAAATACTCAACTTACATTTAGTCTATAACTATGAATTATCACCATCTTGACAGTACAAAGATAACATGTATGTGAGCCTAGTCACGAACCAAATACAGCGAGCCCCCGACTCTTCGAGCAACAACAAGGACACATATATACCCCTCGCTATCCTCAACTTAGCAAAGCCTGATCATTAAAAACTATCACTCTCACAATATTAACCCAGGTACAAAGAACAAAGCACACACATATATGTACGTATATAGGCAGCAAAGGACTGGATCACAACAAGCTCGATCGATGTCTTTCGTGCTGCGATAAAGTAGAATACGTACAAAACGGCATATAAACCCCTATACTACTCTGTAAACGAAGACATTCAGCCATCACTCACTTATTTATTGTTTCTAGGTACTTAGATAACCTAAAAGATGCTCAGTTTGCCTAGGGCAATGCGTCACTGGTCTGATATAGGTACGCCTATTCCTTTCGTGTAGGCATACAGCATCGAGAAAGAGTAAAGTAATGCAACGAGTGTGGACAATAATGACTGGACACGTTTATCGCCAACAACGCATATCAACTACAAATAGCGAAGGAACCAGTCACCAAGAGCCATAATGATAAAAGGTCTACGATTGTTTTTGTTGCCAAATAGGCATTTATTAGACTTTGAAACAATGCTTTGTGCTATACATCAAATACCGGCTAATCATGCTGCCACTGTTTCTGTCGACGAGTCCCGGCTCTTTTCTATTGTTTACAAGGCAGTCTTTGCCAAGGCGAGCAAGATTCATCAACCTGGCCCCCGCTACTGCCATGCTACACCGCGATTGATGGAGTAGACGCATTCAAACCATGACCCACCCCTGCCTTGCCGCAAATCATAGAAACGAAGATAATCAGTCCCCTTTAGAGCTCCACGGAATGTAGTATACGGGGTTGGGTAATACAATATGTATGATAAAAGATAATAGTCCCAAGAACAAGCCCTAGTCCAATAGAGGGTCACCAAAATTGATGATGGATTAGCGCTCTCGTACAAACTATGTCGTAAATTCATTTGCGATCTCAACTTCCACAACCAGAACTGGATAGCAATGTGGATTAATGAATCCTCTTGATGTCGATGTGCCCCTGCTTTGTGTTTTCATCTTCTTTAACCGCACCAACAAAATTGACTTTCTTGGTATCACCTTTGCTCAGCCTCATCCTGGTACTATCTCCAGGAACAGTGGATCCATGGTGCCGTAGTGTTCGAGCGCCGGCATGATCATCTTCCATATCAATGTCATCCACATCCGAGATTGATTCAGCACCGATACTATCGTCCATTTCTGAAGCGGAGTCGGAATCGGCGGAGTCATCGTATTCACCATCGTCACTAACGAGCGACGGGGCGTTGTTGCTAACTGCAGTATGAGGACTCAACTCGGTTACATCCAGCATATCTTCATCCATGCCCATTTCTGACCTAGGTCCGACTGCGGAGCGCGGAGTTGGAGTAGGAACAGGAGTGACATAAGGCGCAGAATGTACCTGGGCACCTTTACTACTTGACGGGCGGGGAAGAGTAGTAGAAACAGGAGCCATAACGGCCCTCGTAGGAACACGCATGCCTGTTGTCGCCTGCGAGGAGATTGGACAACTTGCCGCACCAATACTAGGAGTTGTTGACGTCTCCCGGTCCTCTGACTCGTCATCAGTGGGTGACGATAACTGGTCAAGATCTATCTTTGTCTTAGCATCCTCGATGATCGCACCCAGGTTGCCGGTGAAACCTCTGCTTTTCAGTAACCGTGAGAGATGGGGCGAATTACTGGAAGGAGAAAACCCTGTCGTTGATTGGTTCGTAGCACTAGTTCTTGTCGGTCGATCTGGAGCGGTAGGAGGGGATGAAACGCCAGGCAACTTCCCCTGGCGATATAACTCTAAAGATTGCTGAATACGACGAACGACAGAAAAGCAAGCCTCCGAGTCGGTCATGCCGTTAGCGCGTGTAAATGGATGAACAAGGCCAGAAGGAGGGGCACTAGGCGCGGCAGGCTTCTCCTCTACAACGGCCGCTTTGGTGGGAACCTCGGCGACCTCTATAGGATGCCCGCAGTGTACGGCCGCTTCTTCGTGGCTCTTGAAATCCCTCTTGTGTGCTATACGGCAATGGTTAATGAAACCCTGGGTGCTTGAAAAATTCTCGCGGTGACAATCAATGCAAACCAGTTTCACAGTCTGGCCGTCGGAACGCTTGAGAACACAAGGGCCACTCTTGTCTTTCGGAGGAGGATATCCGCTGGAGAGAGCTTGGAGCTTCTGTCCCGCAGTACCCCTAGCAGGTCTGCTCTTTCCTTGCGATGCATTGAGATCAGACATACTATTTCTCGTCGATCTACCTTCTATCGCCGATCTCACTCGCCACGATTCATTATGTGTTGGCATCTTGGGTTGAATGCCGTCAAACTTGGGATCTGGTATAAGCCACTTGGCGTAGTGTCGCGCATAAGGGCCATCGGTGACACCAAAAGGCGGCGCCCACTGAGGCAACTTATCACCAGGTCTAGGTTGCAACGAGGCGCCTTTCCCGTCAGCAATGTTCAACATTTGCTCGGGCGTGGGAATGTTGACCGGATACGGGATCAGATGACACCTGCGCAACTGCTCTAATGCGACCTGGCACTTGGCTAGTTCTTGGTTGATGAGACGCAGTTCATTGTGTTTTAAGAGTATCTCGAGACTGAACTGCTCCTCAATAACTCCCTTCGCTTTCTCTACATCGACTGAACCCGACGCGGTGGTAGCGGAGGCCGCATGCTCAGTCGTCGGGTCTAGTGTCACCTTCTTCCGTGGAGGACTCGCATTTTCAGTGGAGACACCTTCATCACTCGTCCTCGGCCGCTTTACGGCAGAAACAGCAGCGGGTAGCGACGCTATCGCAGCGTTGCTCTGCCTCCGCCGCTTCAGAGGGCGTGGCGGCGATGAGTGTATGCAAGTGTCTGTTGCTATCCAAGGCTGCACTGGCTTGGCGAAATCGAGCATAGGCCGATCAACTTGTAGAGACTTATCACTTCCCCTGTGATCCGAATTCCAGAATCGGAACATGAGCATACCCAACCAAGACACGGAGGGAAGGCCAAGTGGGTAGCTTTATGTGGGAGATAAGACGACAAAGCGCAAGGCCCAGGTGTAGTCTGCCGTGCTGGTTGGCGGTGGGAGGTGGAAGGTATTAGTACACGTTGATAGGGGAAGGAGCTAGAGCCTGAAAGTGGTCGGAGCACAGCAGGGGGAAGGACTGCACCGCGCCAGTGTGCTGCCTAGAAAAGCGACAGGGGGCAAGTTTTGGAGGATGCAACTGCTGAAAGGGGATGGGGGTGTGGCAGAGGCGTGTCAGATGTGTGACGCCGAATGCCAAGGCTGACGTAACGTGTGGGCCTGAGGTATGGGTCCGGCGTGACTGGGGTGCTGACTGGGGGCGTCTGGTAGATTCTCGTCGTGCAGGTGGCCAGACGCTGTAATCCGCGCTGTACTCTGTGCTGTGCTAGTAATGCAGCGCACTTGAGGGACCAAGCTCGCATGCGATCGGAGGATCCGGGTCGTGCCAAAAGCTGAGGCAACAGCCTGCCTAAGATATTCCTATGGCTAGCAGGCACTTCCAATTCTGGACACAATGCACCTGCACCCAATAGCGAGTGCGCGCGGCCCTTTGGTAGTGCGCTGCGGCGTAGTGAGTTTGGGTTGGCGATTGACGAACACCGCAGTGGTGGATCGGCTTGCTGAAAGAGAGGAAATAGGGGGCAAATCGGAGAGAAAGAGGATTCCCCTAGGTGGTGATGTGGCCACCGCCAATTTGTCAAAGCCAAGCGAAACTCTGTCTGAGTCAGGTCCAATGCCAGGCCAAGGACAAGGACAGGCGCACCGGCGAAATGAAAGCGTACTGGGTGCACGGGTGCATCAACAGATAAGCAGTGAGCGAGCGCAGTAAGTGTACACACTCCGCAAGACAGAGAGAATCTCGAGTAAGCTTGCAGCGAGAGAGAGGAAGACGGAGCAGGCAGAGGCCGTGAGGCTTTGGTGGCGACGACGATAACAACGACAACGACGCACAGGAAGATCGCTCAGCGCCCAAAATGTAGATTAAATAAGAATAGATATGTATGCGACAAGAATGAAGTATTAAGTAAAAGTACAAGAATTCGTATCCGTTTGGTGGTCGCCGGAGTGGGCGTGTTGATTGAGTGCGTGATTGAGGGACTGATTGATTGATTGATTGATTCTGTGAGGATGGGGGATGAGGATGAAAGATTGCGACCGGCGACAAGACGATGGAGGTAGGGCGGTTCCACGACGGGAGAATCAACAAGGCGATCAATCACACTCTATTCAACGGAGACGGCAAAGACAGAATATACCGTAGTCTGTATTAAAACAATGGTAGTGTGTGTATTTTTTTGGGGTTCCTTTTTCTGGTAGCTCAGAGGCCGCACTTTGCGACCGAGAGAGAGAGGCCGTTTGTAAACGCGCGTGCGCGCAAAGGAAAGGCTACTTCGAGAGATAAGAGGGAACGACAAGGAAGAAGGGAAACAGATTGGTCGTCGCAAAGGACTGCGAAAGAGCAAGAGCTATGATAATACAAGCGGTGCGACAATGTACGTGGTATTATTAGTAGTAGTAGTGCAGGGTAGTCAAGTATTGGGATGGATGGCGAAGGGATCAAAGGAAAAAGGCAAAGAGGCAAGTGAATTGCATTTGTTTCGCCTGCTCTGCTGCCTCCTGCGCGACTTGTTGCGACCGCAAAGAATGGTGGTCGGTATTGTACAGCGAGGTCGTGGTAGGGATGGGATGGGGGAGACGAGAGACAGGAGATGATGGGCGACTTGGGCAGCCTGGTGACACGAGCTGCCTCGGGGAGAGTAGGAAAGGGGCTGGACTGCTAAAAATCCACTAGTGTGGTTAATGCATTTACCAACACTATGCGTACGCTACAATTTACGTAGTGTTTATAAGTCCAGCCATACCTACCTCAGTGGTAGCTGGAGACTTAACTGGACTTGGTGTGGGTGGGCGACTTGTTATTTCATATCATCTAGAGCGTGCGAGATGATGTGTTTTTTAATTGAGCTTTCATCTCAAGATACATGCACGCCACTGTAAATACGTGAGGACGGGAATGCGCACCCCAGGTCTAACCTGAATGGGGCATTCTGGATGCTGTGAGAAGTGCACCCAGCAAGGGGCGTAGCAGGAAAAACCACCCGATGTGGGCCATAATTCCATCCAGGTTTGGGAAATGCTTTCTCGAAGCAATTTACCCATGTAATATAGTACACCCCCACAAGTGACTACATACATACATAAACTTAGGTAGTCCCAAGTTCCAACATAAAGCTGGAATATCAATGCGCCATGCTGAATCATACCTTAAACACGCTTTCTCGAGGTAAAGAAAAAAGAATTTAGATGATAATAAACGAGGAATAAGAGAAAAAGAAAAGATAGTAAAAGGAAGGAAGGCTCTCCTCGAAGTATACCTGATATCTACAAGTATATATCCGACGCAATAGGCAGCCTTGTAGTGTTAGATATATTGCCTACCTATGTAGTCGGGCGGAGGATTTTGAGAGACGTCCTGAGGACTGGCTTACTGGTACGGACCCCATACCTACAGTACACTCCAGATAAGGATCAGGATACGAATCTGAATCTGAATGCGCCAGCATCATTAGTGCGCGCCACGCAAAACGGCAAAGACGAGTGAGCTAGCACATTGTCTTTGCCTAATAGACTCAAATCCATCCTTCGAGACGAGACATATGATTGCTGTGAGACCGATATGTACTCCTCATACATGCCTCGCAGCGTACGGGCATGCATAAACGGTACCGGTAGTTGTGTTGGTGTCTTACAGTAGTAAGTAGGGGTAGGTGTAAGCAGACGAGACAAGCCGCTCGTGTCGCACATTGATGGTGGTCTAGACTACATACCTGTCTAGTCTACTAGTAGGTACCTACATAAGTAACTTATCTACCTAACCCGGTAGGCTGGCATGGAATTCTTGGGCTGTTGACCATGTAACAAAGACGTTGCAGAGAAAAAGGCGCTACCACCCCCTCGGTGATAGCCTCGCCCACCCGGAAGTACCCTGAGATTCAAGTTGTTATAACCTGATTTTATCACTCCGTAGACAATAACTCATTGTATCGACAATGTTCCTGCCTGATAGGTTTTAGTTTTATATAGTATATAGTAAACGTAAGAGACATTGATCATCATTTTCTAGAGCCTTATGTCAAAGTCTATTGGTTCGTATATAAAGTTCCCCCTTTCTCCAACGGCGCTTGGTGTAGATGTTCTCTAGGGTCGAAGCAGAACTTCCGTCGGTGCCTATCGACACGCGCAACTCCAGTCGACCCAAGCTGCTGCAATGCCTGATGTACGGTCAGTGAGATATTGAAGGCCAACCGTAAGCCCAGTCAACAGCCTCGGAAGGGCACAACAGCGATAAGCTCGGCGATATTTGGCTCGCAATCAATATGTCTTGAAGGGTACTACTGGGCTTGTGTCTTGGTTTATGGACGCATAGTCCTTTTAAGTTTCTGAGTTAAAGGTTTAAAGTATTCTCGGGATCAATATTGCCGTCTTTATCTCTGTCGAACGTACCAGACGAGGTAACTGTCCTCCTGGTTATATTTAGTAAGCTTTCTGCAACCTGTAAACGTGCGCTAGAATATGTAAAGTACCATGATTGTAATTCTTCATCGTCAGTCGGGGTTGGCTAAGAAAGTTGGCAGGCTTGGCGACAAGCCCGAGAAACTGGTGGCTTCAGCTGCGGGCTTGTAGCCTGCACGATGTGCATGAAGAGACAGGGATCAAGGTCCTTGGCATTGCTAATAAAGCAAGGTTTTAGCCCCCAGTCTACCCAAACGGAAAGCGGCTTCCGTGTACTCCCGTCAGCACGAGCCATCGACTAACTAAATAGAATTCGTCATGTTGTACTCCGTACTAACTTTGGTATCTTAGACCACGATCGAGTGTACCTAAAACGCGTCTTACCGACACTTCGGTACGGTGTAGGTAGTACACATAGGTGTATATCCGTTCGACGTATATCTGTATCCTACCTAGGTACTTAATTACGTTGGTGCGTCGCAGCTTTGAAATAAACCCTCAAAGTATCAGGCGCTAGGGGTGGGGGGGGAGGTAAAGCAGTACCTAGGTAATGTGACGATATGCGAGATCGCATTGTTGCCGATCCCACTGGCTAAATAAAAGTATACACGGGAGGTACGTCGTCTTGATGCGACAAGTCCTGGAAGGAGCGACAATACTTTATGTGACTATTTGGATCGCTTAATTGTATTTTATTCTGTTGAATTACTTATTCCAACAGTCGAGACATCCTTAAAGGAACAAGTATAAACTTCGGCAACTGTGGGACAACATTTGCATGTACTTTTCATACGCACCTATAGCATTATCGATAAGAGCTACTTACACTTCTGCACACAACTTTTGGTTCATACATGAATATTTCACTTCCCCTTCAACCCCTCGATAATAACGACAAATGGACTCGCTATGACGCCTCGCCTCTACTAATACATCACTCGACAATCAGACACCAAATTTGGCCGATCTGATGGGATATATCCACTCTTGACAGAACCATGACCACCGACGTGCAGCGACCAGGAGTCTCGTCGGGGGGCGAGCAGTCTGGGGCATCGAAACGCAAACGCGCCGACACAAGCAGCAGCACGGAACACATAACAACCACGAAGAGCAAGCGCCAGCGCCTCGAAAAACTAGTGCGCCCCTGCTCTCCCTTCGACGCGAAAATACTGAGCGCCGTTGATGCCCGCTATGAAGTAGAGCTGCAATCCGTCATCTCGTCTTCGAAAATCCGGCAAAGGGTCACAACCATGTTACGGCATCTCGCCCCGCCAACAGAACCTTCCCCCATCGAACAGAAGCCCAATACAGGCAGACAGAAAAAAAGGATCTCGCTCCTAAGAGCAAAGGCCCCTGAAATAGGGAAGCTAATTTCTATTGCCGAAATCGTGAAGCGCGAGATCGAAAAGGAGCGACCCGCAAGCGACGGCACAGTAGGCCAAACGGGCCAGGAGAGTAAAACAGGTCGTTGGTTCCAGTACATTGCTCTCGGCGAAGAGTTTGAACAGAAAGAGCGAGCCGAGGGCAACACGGTCATCCAAGAGACAATACTTGGTGACGCAGACACTGACACGCGAGGCAATGAACGAGACAACGATGACGATGACAGATTCGAGGTCATGAAGACGCCGTTCGAGAGGGCTGTTCAGGACCAACCACTGGTGAGAGCGGTTCCGGTCATGACTTTGTTTCTCTCGAGATCACCTGTCGAGGAACTGAAGAAGCAATATGGCGAGCAGACCAATGACCATCCAACATAGGGTCAAGGAATAATGTTCTATTTGGAGCGCCGAAATACGTTCTACGATGATACAACAGAAATTATGGCAACGCCGAGATACCCTTTGCACATCGATGTGAAACGATGTCAAAATACAACTCACTCGTGGGATGACGACAATTCGTTTAATACTAATGTTTACTACGATTCCATCAAGTCTGTAAAGCAGTCTTTTGACAATTTAGACTCTAAGAGTCCATGCAAACCGAACGCCATGATGCCCGGTAACTTCAATAGGCATCATAGCTTTGCACCACGCAATTTGGCTTTGCGTACAAATCTAGTTGCCTTTTCCCCGTGTTACTAACCAACGTTGTTACGGTTTGGTTAATTGCGACCACTATCCTCGTCCATGAACAATTTCTGCTTCGAGGTTCTTCCAACAGCTCTCCACCTGAGTTTGTTCTTCCAGCGCACAAAAGCGTCGTCGATAGTTGTCGGGTATTGAGTGTGGATGATAATAGTGCCAGCTTCTATCCTCGGCGTGGCCCGTTCTCTCCTACTCTTCACTCCTAGTGTTTCTTGCCGCCTTCAGCGCCAGCATAGGTTATGCGCAGAACGAAATTCACCACGACGGCCAGTAATAAGATAATTGCCAGGACGGTTGGGCCGAAACGATCGTCGAAACCGGCCTGGCCCTTGACCCTTATTGATTTGGCGCGCCAGTGGTATGTGAAGAGAGCATATATCATGGTGAGCATGGCAACTCCGGTGAAAAGGAAGGCCGAGATGAAGGCGGGCCGGTCGCCAAAGTTAAGCATGCCAATGGCCAGGGCGCCCAGTATGACGGTGAAGTTGAGCCATGACAGGAACGTGCGTTCGTTGGCGAAGAAGACCTTGGGCTCAACTCGCGTGGGCAGGGCAATTCGTTTGCCTATATGTCAAGATAGATGGATTAGTCAGTCAATTCAAACCTCACTGCATGTCGTCTAAGAGGCGAGGGTTTCGCGGGCGAATTGGGGCAAAAGGACAATTGAGTGGTTGTTTACCGGGTGCTGTTTGGAGAAGTGGTTGGCTCGACATGCTAAATGCCTGGTACGAAATCAGATGCACGTAACGAAATCTCGGCCCTGTCGAGAACTGTGAGCAAATGGTAACAGTCGGTTACTGTTTCCTCCCAGAAATAAACTCAAGCTTCAGCAGGACAGGCCAATCCAATTGAGGTGAGAATGAAAATTTTGGTTTCTGGGAGACAGCTAAGATCAATGACGATAGCTCCCTAGCGGCAGAAAACATGCTGAGAGCTTAGAGCAATTGAAATGCCAAGCTCAAGAGCGGAGTACGGTCGTTGTCTCACGTGTATTATCCTGCGAACGTGAGTGGTTGAGCAGTCTACTTATTATGGGTCCTTCTTTCGCAATTGCGTCTTTGAACCCCCGCGCGCCTGGATTAGCGATAAGATAGAGAGAGAAGTGCTTCAAGTTCAATGCTTTGATGTTGTATACAGTGTGACAAGACAGAGATACAGTATAATACATACCCCTGCACAGTAGTACCAATATTGGGGCTCGCTTGGTGGCTCTTGCAGCGGGGCTCACTACGACATGGTGACTAAGAACAATGGGCAGAAAACCACGCGAGCGATATTAAGCATCGCTAAACCCCGATATACAGGGGAGAAGGCTGAACTTAATCTCAGCACAAGGCTGCTCTCCTGGACAACTCACCAAGTCCGTTCTCTCTCTTTCAGCATCACATAGCATTATTCGACAGCGACCTACGAGTTCGAATCACCGATTCGAATACCAACGACAGCAGCAATATCCCTACGAAATTTTTAGAGCTCTCCTCTCATCCCAGACGAAACGCGCTTTGTTGTGTCGTGTCGCCTACGAGGTCCAATTCAAATCCCTCGGGCCCGTTCCCCCTCACCCCGTTGTCTCCCTACCATACGCAACAATAAGAGACGCTGCCCACAATGGCGTCCACAACCAACACGGTACGGATAAACCTCACTCGAAATGCGATCTTCTTTGAAAACGGGCTGACAATAACGACTCTCTAGCCCATCAACCCTACCCGACTTAGGCAAATCGCCATGGACGTATGTTTGTCGCCCTGCGCACCCCAGCATCACCCTTGAACCATCCCGCCGTCGCATTTGCGCCAGACAGCTAAGAGGAAACCACAACAATATAGGCTTGCCAGCTGGCCGTCGGAAGCGCTGAATACTATGAGCACTCCAAGGTCGAGGGTTGGAACTCCACCATCATCGTACGTTTTGCTCCCGTCGACACTCTCCTTTATTTCCAGCCACTATCTCGAAAAGAAATAACGCTATCATATCTGTACCACTTACTAACCTCAATTCCCTCTTGCGCTGACACAGAACTCCATCCTCCGCGCTGTCATCTCCGAGTCCACGCCCGCAGGCTCGCAAGCGCCCACCTTCAAGTACGTCGTCAACAGCACTATCGTGCAGCACCTGGTGCCCACGTCGGCGCTCAACAAGCCCAAGGGCGGCAGCGACTCCAGGGGCGACGAGCCGCACATCAGCGCGAGCAGCGACGCCGCCCCCTCCTCGGCGACGGCCACGGACGGGAAGCCGCACGTGGGCCGACGCGGCATGCACTCGGCGACCCAGGCCTTCTGGAACGAGAAGACGGACGGCATGTGGAGCTTCAAGTACGACGGCGGCGAGGGCAAGGGCATGGACGTCGTCATCAGCGTCATCTGGATCGGCATATAAATAATATCGCCAAAGTCCCTGTACGCTGTTTTTGTTTTATTCTGCCTTGAACCCCGCCTCGACGATCTCACATCCTACTTACCTATTCGCTCTTGGTCACGCAACGTATGACGGAACCAAGTGATTGATTCCCCTCCCTCCTCTCCCGTAATCCGTTCTCGCATGTATATGTATCACTAGTACATGACGAAAGAAAAGACAGGAAAAAGAAAGAACGAAGTGAAGGAAGAAGAAAAAAGGGCAGACAAGAAAATGCAAGGCTCACGCCCTAGAATGTGTCAAAGATCTAAACCAACCAATCAGCCAGGTTGGATAGACAGACCTTGTGGGGGATCATCAAACTTTGTATGTTTGTTTGGGTTTACGAAGCTTGCTTTGCAACTACTTACTACCACTGATACCATCACTACCATCCCTACTACTATAACTACTAGTGTTATTACTCTACTCTCTTCGTGTACAGAGAGGGGAATACGGTAACAAGGAGGAGTTAAAAGAGGAGGTAGGGGGAAGGCGAAGAAAAATAATTGATACCTTGATCGCTTTATCTATATATCCAGTTGTCTGTTTACTTGCACCTTTTCGTTCCTGGTCTGTTTACTCATTTGATTAAAGTATTTCGTGTACATTACGTTATATATTGAACTTTGTAAGCAGTTCTCTAAACCATCACCTGCGATCTTTTTGCCTGTAGTCTTCTTACCGTTCCCTTAATAGAGGTCATGCCCTGCCTCGAGGACAAACCTGGACGGGCGTAAACTATACTACAGGATAATTAACTGTGAAGTAGTTACACCGAACAATAATAATAGCAGCCATAAATAATAATACAAAATCAGCACGCAGCACGAAGCCCTCTCACCGAAGAAATCATTTCCCTACAGAATAACGCCGACTCTTGTCATGTAAGATAATTGGAGAGAAAACCCCGTTATGCCCTCTTTTACTTTTAATGAATCGTTTTTATGTATCCCATACACGCGCAAGACCCGAACCTCGTAACCGCAGCCAAGACAGATAAATCTCTGAAAAGAGACGACGAAGCCGCCTACACCTTTCTTTCCGTGCGTATAATGGATTCCCTATTTCATGAATTGAATACGTTCGTGTCCCACTTCCTTCCTTCCTCTGTCTTTCCCAATTTCAGACCCAGCTGTTTCCTTTCTTCCTCCTCTTTAGAGCGAGTTCCCCCGGTATCCATGGCGATTGTGAGAGTGTTTGTGATTTAGCCTTCCGCCCATTAATTTCCCATCTCCCACTGTGTTTTCTAAATCATCTCCATCTTCGTCGACATGCAGGTGTAACAGTGGTCTGTGAAGCTAGCTAGCAGACGCGACTGGACGCCCGCGCTCATTTGACCCACTATCACCTTCTTCTGAGTCGTCGTCACTGACAGGCCTACTGTCACGTAAATTACGGCGACTCTTGGTCATCTAAAGAATATTAGCATAAGTAACTTCAAAATTTCCCGATATCTTGCTTCACACCCCCTGGTGTTGGAGTAAGTGGAGAACATACCCATGATCTTACACCACCGATGAGACCGAGAGTGTAGCCGGTCATGAAATCGTTAGGCGCAGGGGCTCTATCACTGGGGCCAGGTGTTGTCGGGGATTTGGCGGCGGCAGCCATGGCAGCCTCACGTAGATTTACTTCGCCGTTTGAGTTGCTCGGGGTTGTAGGGAAGATGAAACGGCCGCCCGGGGCAGGGCTCTGGGGGCGACTAGCGGGCCAGTATTGGCGAAGCTCACGACTCAACTCCTGACCGGTTGTCGTCCAATTGGATCGGATATTATCACGAATCTCCTGGACGTGGCGCTTCAAGTCGAGTTCGTTCTTCTTGAGCCAGCTGACATTGAGTTCTTGGCGAGAGGTGCCTCGCTTGAGTTGCCGTGCAATGTATTTCTCGTAGTCGCGCACGATTCTACAAAACCTGTTAATATACGATCTAGGGGCAGCAGAAAATTTTGTTCTTAGCAAGACCGGGGAAGAAACTATGTGACTTACTTGGTGATGATACCCGTCGTGCTGACACCCTCGGTTCGCTGTGTGACTAAGAATTTGCCCTCTTTCTTGATCGGGGCATAGATGTCATCTCCCTCATCCGCTCCGTAAGGTATATCGTCATGGGCGACGTAATCAATCTGGTGTTCCTCAAGAAATTCCGGGGTGACGATCCAGGGGCAGTTCTCGATGACCTCGTCTACCCATTTACAATGCCGCACGGTCTCGGCGCGCTCCTGTCCGGATAATACAGTAAGACCCTTTCGTTTATGTGTTTCCTCGTCACCAGTCACTCCCACCAGCAAGTATACATTGTCAAAGGCTTTCTTGGCCTGCTCCAATTGGCGCATGTGTCTAGTTACGGTAAATGGTAAGCACGACTCATAACTCAGTGCTGCCCGGAGGAAGGGTCAAGTGAATGATGGATGGTAGGGAGGGCAACGTACCCGAGATGGAACAAGTCAAAGACTCCATCGGCATAAACCCTGATGGTGCGGCCTGTGGGAGGAGGGTTCGTCTTGTAGCCGACGGGGTGTACTAGACGGCCCGTAGGAGGTGGTAACATGGTAGCGGCCTGCTGCTTCTGGGCGTCATCTTGGAAGGCTGGGTCCCTGAGGAGAGAGGGCTTCTTGCCCTTGCGGGTGACGCGGTCGGCGATGTCGACGCTCGCCTCGGTGGTGTCGCTAGGCTCGCCAGGGTCGGCGATGTGGTCGGCAGCAGCATGGCCGTGTTCAAGGACCGAGGCAGCCGACGCACGCTCGGAATTGGCGCGCTGGCGCTTGGGCGGGTTGGAGCCGGACGTGGCATCCGACTTGCGGTGCGTGAGCCTGCCGGTCTCGGGAGCCGTGGTGTCGCCCTCCTCGCCCGAGGCATCCCGTGACGAGGGCTGGAGCAGCGGGTTCTCATCCATCATGGCCGAATTAGCGGTCGTCGAGCGTTTCCGCTTGCCTGCGTGGGATGAGCTGGAGGGGGATGACATCCTGAGTTCCGGGAGCCCAACAACGTCAAAACCTAAAGTACCTACTAGGTAGGCTGGGTAAACGCTGGGCAGATACCGGGTAGATGCTGGATGGGTACACAGGCAGGTACACGCTGCCGGGCGATCAATCGGCCAGTCAGGAGCAGGCAGAATACCGGTTTTGGTGTCTGTGGCAGGAATGCTGGCTTCAGAGAACACGTCACGTCGCGTCGCAGGTGGTTTCTGGGCGACTCGACAGCTGCTGGGCAGGAGAAGTGGACGTGCAAAGTGAACCCGGGAAAGAAAAGAGCTAGCAGCAGGTAGCACTGGTAGCAGGTAGCAGGTGTTCGTTGGGATGCCCACTTTCCCGCTACGTTGGATCTGATATCTACCCAGTAGCTCTTTACCTAAGCCTTTCTAGTGGGACAATCAGCTATCGGATGGTCGGGGAAAGTTGGGGACGGTGGGTGCAAGTGCGTGTTCTGTTGCAGAAGGCCAGAGGTTATTATTGTAGTAGCGTTGGTGCGGCGGCTTCCTGCTGTCCTTGGAGTTGTGAACTTAGATAATCTTTCTTAAAATGGCGAGATAAGAAGTGGCTTGATTAGGTACCTATTAACCTTCTAGGTATATATGGCACGATCGCAGCCAAGTCTGTCTGTCAGCATGAATTGCATGAATCGCATCAATCGCATCAATCGCGTTTCTCAACACCGATGTAAGGTAGATGATGGGTGATGCATGGGCAATTGTGCATAATAATAGTATTTAAGAAAATAGAAAGGTTTTCAGAATTACCTGGATACAAGTTCCGGCTTAAATGACGTTTAAGCACGTGTTGGAAGGCACGTTAACGAATTAGATCTCGACATGGCTTGCACATGGACAGAATAGGAAAAGTCTCTAGTACATGAGACTCATGTCGGATCTACTATTACCTGGGTGTATAGAGTACATCCATACCTGGGATACACGGCATTGTAGAAACAGGAAAAGCAGATCTAGCACTGATATATCAGGAAGGAAAGCAAGTCCGTTCTCCGTAATACTTGGAAAGAAAAAAAAAATCGGTGTGAGGTCTCTTTCAATTGTGTTCCGGGGTAGTTTTGAAGTGAATATAATCATGAAATGTGTTCAGATGGAAAGGGGTAAATTGAGTGATAAGCTATTGTGGCTAGTGGTAGTGCCGAGTCTCTCGCTCCACTGCACCGGTACAACTACTAGGCCACAGAATGAGGGCTATAAGAAGGTACAATTCAAGTTCAACGTGCTGATTAGGTCGGTCGGTACTATAGTACGCAACCACGATGCGTTTGATAGCTCTAAGGGATAATCGACACCGATGCGCATATCAAAATGTTATTGAATGCCTGCGTCTTCGGCAACTTCATAATTATACCTACGGCTATGGCGCATAGTCTAAATACAGCAGCTTAGGTATTTAGGGCCATGCTTCAGAATGCGCATGACGAGGACAAGGGGCAAAACGTACGGCCAATGATGATGCATGCGGCTTATTAAAAATAGCCTGTCTGGTTCGACGCAGTGCGTGTCATCATATCATGCACTCCAAAATTTCCAATGCAAGAAACCTGGTCTCTAAGTATCGACAAGATTTCAAGTTATCTCTTTTCAAACATTGTCTCTAAAAGTGCTCTACTCTAGTGTAAGTCTATAAAAACCACCCTCGCTTTGAGATGGCTCTATAAATGCCATCTGGGTAGGGGTTCGGTAGCGAAACTTCCCAAAAGAAACACAAAGAGCCGCTAATGCAGGTGCCGTGCCCTACCGTGCCATGAACAATAATCTAAATCTAACGCTTTCATGCCCTCTATCCATCGCTGATGCCAAAGTCTAACCCTTTCCTTTTCCTGAAACTTTGAAAAGGTCACTTATACGCTTCGCTCGTCCATGATGCTTCGTGATGATGAGCACAATGCCATGCAAAACCAACAACATATTGATCATGCCCGAATAACCAGGCAGAGGATATAAGATGTGATTCTCCAGCCCGCATGAGAGAGGGAGAGACAGACAGATGATGCCCCCCGCCAGTCCCTGTCTCTTGTCTCTTTTCAAACAAGGCGAACAGCCCTCTGATTCCGCGTGTGGCGCCCGCACCGATTAGGATGTCTCGGCGAGCTACGATAGCAAAACCCCTTCGCATCCCTCGCAGCCTCGGGCCCAAACTTCTCCGTAACAACACAATACTCCAGCTCCCGCCCCGCGGTATTCTGCATCCACTCCTTGATATGCTTATGCAGCTCGCACCGCGCCGTCCTGCACTTGCGGCAGTACACCTGGCCCCGCGGCGAGAGCATCGCGAGCGAGTTCTGCCCGCCCGCCACCACGCCCCCGCGGCTATGGTTGCTGTGCGGCGGGTAGAGGAACGGCCCCGAGGCGTGCCGCCACACCCACTCCATGTCGTTGGGCCCGGAGCGCCGCGCCGCGAGAGATACTTTGCCGTGCAGCGCCCAGTGCACCGCGTAGAAGTGCCGGCTCGTCAGCGCCAGGCATACGCTGTCGATGGGGTCCAGGAACTCGAAGAGCGCGTAGTGCAGCTCCGCCGGCAGGTGCGACAGCTGCAGCGTCGTGCCCGGCCGGTGCGTGAACGGCACCGGCTCGTAGTCCATCACCGAGTACGACCTCGGCGGTGTCGGCTGGAATTGTGACTGGCGGTGTAGAAGCGGTAATGGTAGTGGTAATAGTGGTAATAGTGGTTGTGGCGGGAAATACGAGTCTCGGTCTGCTGCTTGCGACTCCCGCGGGCTCGCGGAGGGTGTTCCGGCTCGCGATACGGGGGCCGTCGGGACCAGGTAGTTGGACGTGGTGAAGGCTCGCCGGGGCGGTACGTGTAATTCGCCATTCCCATTTTTAGAACCCCACTCTTTTGCTGCTTCCTCTTTCTTCTTCAGCTGCTCTTCGACGGAGCCCAAGGTTGTAGTTATCAGCCGGCTCGACACCTCCATCATGTCCGCCTCCATTGTGTCAGACGGATATTGTCTCTGGGACGAGATTCGGAGGACTTCCACCATGGCGAAAAGATCGACTTTCTCCCCTTTTTTTATCCGGACAAAATTTAGAGGGAAATTGGTTCCGTAGGATACGAATTGTGCGCCGATACGGCCGCGTGGAGTAATTATAATTCGAGGTCGCTACGGGGTTGCTAGTTAGACCCACGATAGCGACAGCACGACGAGCTTTATTACTGTATGAACTAGCGGTAAGATCGTGAGGGTCGGCGGCGGTATGGATAGTGTCGTGTGAATGCGGGAGCAAAATCACTCAATATTGTTATTATACCGCGGCACGGCGCAAGCAGCTTCGTTGGCGGTCTCTAGTTCTTGCCGCCGAGAATTCTGGAAATAGAGGAACATATAGACTACTACTTGCTACGACCATACGATCTTTATAAAGTCCGCTCTCGCGGAGAGCGACTTAGGAGACACGACGCTAGTCGGGTCACGAATAACTGTTCGTGGTGGGTATGGTCCACTTCTTCTTGCCCTCCGATATATTTTTTTCTTACACTAGATATAGGAAACTGCACTATCGTGACATCTGGAGCGAGGTGGAGTGGGCGCGGCCATATGCTCCTTTTTCGCGAGCGCGACCGCCTACACTAGAGAACCACCAGTCTTTACTAACATCTCCGCCGATCTAGGGGTCCTACATTACACTACGTGTTTAAGACCCTCTCCATGCTGGATGAGCATAAAGGAGGCCCAATGGCCCGCAGAGAGCAAGCTCTCCATCTCTTTCGAAAAGAAGGATTCGCCTGTGTTTTTTACCGCTTCGGGCATGGTTCACGATGCCCCAGAAAAAGGCCCGGTTTGATTTTTGAAATCGCCCGGCCTTAAGGGTCCCTTTAGAGCGCGTTAACGGACAGTGTGCAGACATTTATGGGATGGGCCGATGACGTTCGTTTGCTTTCTTCTGTATCGTCACCTACAGTAAGTAGGGGTAACTACTTATCGTAGGAGTCGGAGTCACACACAGACAGCTGCTTGTTCGCGTTCCCATACTGGGTAGACACTGTGTCTCTGAGCCGGAAAATCACGGAATGAGATTTACGGAGCTACGGAATCACACCTTTCCCCATAAACTATTACCTGTCTGTTAGAAACTCAAGAGGTATACTCAATCCCGTAACCTAGCCATTTCCTTGCCACCCGCTTGAGGCGGCCGAGTCAGCCACCGTGACCGGGCAATTGTGACTAGGTAAGCCAAAACCCCCCACGGGAATATCTAGGCAGGACCTAGGCTTATCCTCCGCGCCCACTTTATTAAAGCCTATCTGCCTGGGTGCTATCGACGTGGCTGCAGATCATGTTCAGACAGCAGACAGACTCTTTACAAAGAATAGAGCACTTATACACTTGCCTCGTGGCGACGTGCAATTGTACCAATTTACAGCCGAGGTGTTGTTATATGAGGCTGATTAGCCTGACCATGGGTAAAGGGCTGTCATGCTGCAGCCGCAAAAATACAGCATGTCATGTGAGATCCCGAGCAAGGGTCCGTCTGTACCTACATGCGTCTAAAAAGGGTATCCAGTGTAGCTTCTCGTATAGGCAGGCCGACGGGCAATATTTGTACTGACATTGCATTACGCCGAAGACGCCGGTTACTGCTTATAACTGAATCTTTCTATGTGCATACAATCCTCAATTTACCTATTAGTCTCGATCTTATATCCCAATATTCATATCATGAAGTACCCGCTCGTGTATGTAGGGCTGGTACACTGTCGCAAGGGCTTGGTGCGGCTAGACCCCGTCAAACAGGGACGCGTGGAGAAAGATCGGTAACCGGCAATAAACCGGTACTCCTAACGAAGCCTCCCGCCCTACTGCCGGCACAGGCTCGGTCGACTCTCCATCTGCCATGAACGTTAAGATATCGGAAATACCTATGAACTCTTTATGCTTCTAAAATCTCTATACCTATGAAATCTCTAAACCTGTGAGATCTCTATACCTAATTTGATCATACAGAGTGTTAAACAACTATATAAGTTTCCCTCGTCGATTGGCAGATTGGTCTCCTATATGCCATAGAGCTATCTTGACCTTTAATAACTAAACCTAGTCTTATTCGATAATAGTAATGGCGAATGACTAGAGGTTAAAATTGCTAATGGCTATGACTATAGCTATATTTGAAAATTGTCTCTCTAATAACGTGTTCTAAACACTCACAACTTATTAAATTGTCCTCCAATGCACGAACACTCTTCGAAGGCGGATATGTAAGTGTCCATGGTCTACTCAGCATCCTACTATAATGGGTACATCTTATGTGTTGCTGTTTCTGTCGACACGATGCCAAAATGTCCTCAGAACCAGCCAGGAACGCCTAAAACCGCCAATCGGCTACTGCCAGAACCGGCCAGCTACAATACAGGCTACGATCGACATTAATACGTGAGTGAGCTTGTATTTGATAATAGCTAATCCTTGACCATGGCACGTCTAGTGAAACTCAACATCTCTCCATAGCCTCAGGGAGGCGGTAACCTGTATATCTTAATCATGTATTTTTATGTCCTAGGCTTTATTCTGAGCCGGAATATATACATATATATGCTTTTACCTATTGTACCAGTCCAGTTGCCCATATCCCTCTATCTACACGACTCTCTCAGAGCAATTTTCACAACCAAGCTCTGAAAAAAGCCTTCAACTCACTCGCTACGACCATCAGGGGTCTCCCCATCCTCCTGATCGCGAACCTTCTTGTCTCCAGGACCCCTCCACCCCGTAGCAGCCTGCAGCACAAGCACAACCACAGTCAACACGACAGCAGCCTGGAACAAGACGCGAAGCGCCCCGCTATACCCGGCCACAGCCACCATTCTCTCATCCTCAGATAAGTCACCATGATATACAAGCAAGGGACTCCCAATCAATTTCCTCACGAGTTCCTCGCGCTCCTTACTAAGCCCATCCGTACCATCCAGATCCTTAAGCCCGGCCTCTAAAGCCCCCCGCAGCGTCCTAGCAAAGATACCCCCGCCGATGGCGCTGCCAAAACTCCCCGCGAAGCCGCGGAAGGTGCCGAGCAGGCTCGTGGCGACGTAGTGCGTCTCGGGCAGCGTCAGGTGCAGGAGGTGAGACATGGTGTAGTTCAGGGCGCCGCCCGTGAAGAGGCCATTGATGAAAACGATGGCTACGTACAGGCCGAACGGCGTGTCCCTAGTAGACGAAACGGAGAGTGCGAGGAGGCTGATGCCGAAGAGCGCGAAGCAGAGGATACTGGCGCCCCAGAAGCTGCCTGAGCGGCGGATGTGGAGTGCCTAGAGCGTGTGAGCGAGATTAATATTGCTTTTCGGTTTTGGATAGCTCGTGTCACTGGAGGAAGAGGCGGGGGGTGGCAAAAAAAGCTCAAGAAAAGGGAAAGAGAGGTTTGAACTTACGCCGACCAGTAACCCGCCCAGACCGAATCCGAGGTTGGTAGGGATGAGAATGCTGCCGCTGGCGGCCGGGTTGAAGCCGAATACGGCGAGCGCCGTCATGGGGGTATAGAATAGCACCGTCCAGCGAGCGGCCACTGCAACGCCAAGAGTCAGGAATGTCTTCTTATACAAAGGGAATGAATGAAGATCAAGGGCTAAAGCTATTCAGGACGGTAGTGGATTTCCGCCCTGTGACCACCAATTCACAGCGAGAAAAGCAGTTGGACTTACTGAAACCGAGCTGAGAAACACATGATAATAAGGCCCCGCGGTTCTGGAGGACCGTGAGAGGAACAATGGGGTCGACCGCGACGTATCTCTCAATCAGAATGAAGATGATGAGTGCACCGAGAGACGAGCCGAGCGGGATGGGCTCGATGTTGTTCGATAGTCCGAAGAGGAAGAGAACAACGGTAGCGGACTGGAGTTTGCGTAAGTTCAAGTCGCATAGATGAATAGAGAATGAGCTACGGGGGCTCGCATACCAAGAAGATGGCGCCGAGGTAGTCAAGTTGCTTAAGCTTGGTACGTATTGACACGTCTTTATCCTTCGAATGGCCCGGCGAGCTTAGGGTGGTGGGGATGCTGAAGAAGATCAGGAAGCCGGCGATCAGACTTGCGGGAGCCTGGGCCCAGAATAGTGGTCTCTATTGAATTGTAAGTAAGTAAAGAGCTGAACCAGACGATTCGTTCTCGCTCTGCCGTTTTGAGAAAGACGATACTTACCCAGCCGATTTTCCCAATCAAGCCACCGAATACAACAGCACCCAGCGAGACACCCGTGGTAAAGCCGGCGTTTCTGTTCAATACCAAGTTAGCAGGATCCAACACGCCAACACGCAGCACGAGAGACCTTTCTTGTACGACACGGCTATCGAACAGCTCAATCACCGACAACTTCATAATCCTTGGCGTCTTATAAAAAAAAGAAGAAAAAAAGTCCAAGAAAAGACAAAAAAGGGATGAGTACTCACGTAATCCCAATAAACAACCCCCTATTCCTCTTCGTAGTAAGCTCCAGAACAAGGATAAAAGCAAGCACCATAGTCCCACCGCCTCCCAGCCCAGTAATGACGCGTCCGGTGATGAACACAGCGAAGGACCGCGCCTGGGACGTGACCAGACACCCCGTGGCGAACAGCGCGGACGAGACCAGCACCATGCTCCGCGGGGAGAAGATAGTCGCCAGCTTGCCCGTCAGCGGCGACATGGACGACAGTGCGACAAGGAACGAGGTCGTAAACCACATGGCGTTCTCGTAGGCGTCGAGATCCGCTGCTATGGTGGACTGCGCCATTGTGATGCCGCTCATGTTCATCGCTGGTGTTTCGATTGAGTTAGCACGAATTGTATTCATTTACTGCGTCCCAGTATCGTGAAAACGGGTGAACCCCGTAGTCAACTTAACACAGGACCATATTTGATGAGTGAGACATGACATTGACAGTAGTGTGAGGGCTCGACATGAA
This sequence comes from Xylaria sp. FL0064, assembly GCA_022593225.1. Taxonomy (NCBI): domain Eukaryota; kingdom Fungi; phylum Ascomycota; class Sordariomycetes; order Xylariales; family Xylariaceae; genus Xylaria; species Xylaria sp. FL0064. The sequence continues at coordinate 444,119 of JAJKLE010000007.1, read as the reverse complement.
AGACCGCGCGCAATACCTTGTAAGAAAATAAGAATATAAACACTCAGGATGATAGCCACGGCCCGTTTCCTAGTGACCGTCTGATTCGCAATATCCAGATCCTCCTCATCTCCGGGTCCATCGATCCCAGCCGACGACCAGGAGGAACTCTGCGAACCCGAGCTGCCGCGCCGCTGCTCGGTCCGTAGCAGCGGGGTATCTTCGGCTGCGGCCGTGGTAGACGTCATATCGTCTCTTATGGGCGACGCATCGTCGTCGTTGTGCGTCTGTTTTATCGATACCATGATTTCTATGAAATGTATGTATAGTGTATACAGTACTCGTGTATTGTTACAGCAATGATAAGATAGATAGATACGAATACACAGTCTCAGAGGACCTGTCACGGCATGGATGTAACACTTATGACGAATAATGAGATATTGAAAAATAAACTGAAAAATGTGAGGATCTTAAAATAAAAGTAAGAGACTAATACGGAAAATAAGAATCATCAGATATGAATGAAATAAAGTGAACGACATCACCATCAATTGGTGAAGGAATAGATCAATTAGTGATTGGTAAGCTGTCAGAATAGCTTGGAGTAACTCCACTTTAACCGTTATCACTATATGTACTAACATCCCATGGGGCTGGAACCTTTCCGGACCTTCCGGTTTCTCATTAGATAAGTTGCTAAACTAGGGTCAGGTACCTTGAGCACTTCATTGGCTGACTCAAATATCTAAGATCTATGTCCGAGAGCTGTATTAATCTATATTTATTACGAATTCCAGTAGTAGGTCGCCTCTTAGGAGAAAAGTACATATACAAGAGAATTTCTTCATGAAACGCAAAGAGCTCATTCTCTTTGAGGGTTGACTGGAATCTGTGGGGGAAGCAATGTAAAATTAATTGAGCAGCTGCCACTACTCGGGTATCAAAACTATACGCTATGCAATGGTCCTCTTGAATATATCATTCCAAAGATATTCTCACTCTCATTCTTTGAGAGCGAAAGGATGAGTTTCCCGCCAGGCACCAACGATACCGTTAGGCCTTCAAAACCCCACGCGATTGCGCCTGGAAGCCGTCTGCATGTACACCGGCTTCTTACCAAAACTACAATCGAGCTTTGGGCAATCGAGCAACAGGTTGTTAATATCGCTCAGCTAATCGGTGCTTGTGTGCAGGTCGATCTATCAGATCATTTAAGCCGTTCCGATTCAAAGGACTCTTCATGTCCCGGTCAATATTTGACCGTCCAACCATGTCAATGTTGATGTGGAAGGCCACGGCTCCGGGATTCGATGCAGAAACCTTCTGCTTGTATTGCAGGTTTCTGGTGACAGCAAGTGCGAGAAGCACGGACGTGATTTGGAAATGGGCTCGTCTTTCGAAGGCGTAAAACCTATCTTGAACTGATTACCGGTAATCATGGCTTGACGTGATAGGATCCCCCTTGAGCCTCATCTTGACTTGCTGCTATTTTGGGTTGGCGAGGTTCGATGAAAGACTGCTCGGAGCTTTTTCATCTTCTCTTAAACCGACTACCTTTCTCCCGACCTAACGAACCCTTCTCGAACTCTAAGGTTGGATCAGTCAGTCCGTTCACTGACGCCCGCCTCCTAGCTGCGATGATTGCGTCTAAATCCATTTCATGATTTGCGCGATCTTGGATTTTTTGCTGCTGCTCGGGACCAACTCGAGCATCAACTAGGGCCCTGGCGTCATGCTTGAGATCGAGGAATAAAGCGAAGAAACCCGTGATTACGAGGAGAGCAGGGACTAGTACGAAGGCGGTCTGATAGCTGGCACCTCTCTGATGAATCCCATATACTGCGCAGCAATGAATCAGCATACTGTGATGTAGTAGAAGAAGTATAGATGCGAATATTCGACACGAGCATTATAGGAAAGGTAAAGAGTTATGAAGAATATAAGCTTACCGACAAATGGCCAGAATGCTGGGCCTGATGCTCCCATGGTGATAAATGCAGCTGCCCGTTTGGTGCGTTTGCCTTGACCTCGCAGCCCTAAGGTATATATTAAAGGCCACATTGGCCCTTCAAAAAAGAAGAATAGAATGACCGGGATTGCAAGTAGATTTGGGTTACTAGGGCGAATAGCCGAGACCAATACACCGGAAATAATACTGAACCCAGTACAAAGATTCAGAATAGTCCGTGGCTGGGGGACTTTCGAATGAGTCGGTGATAAGTAGGCAAGGTAGGCTGCGAGGAAACGGGACACAGCAAAGGCAGTGTGAGCAATGAGCCCATAGTCAGATATACTTAGAGCTAAACCGTCGGTACCTGGAGATGTACTGTCCCTGATCATGTTGGTTGGATTTGTTGACGCCGATGAGTTCACATTGGGCTGAAGGATGTCCTTAAAGAAGATGCTCATTGTTTCTTGGCCAGCAACATAAGTCCATTGGGCCAAGACTGCCAAAGCCAGGCTCCATGTTCGTAATTGATAACCAAAAAGGCTACGCTTTTTCGGATCAACAGGTATATATCGCGTCGAGTTCTCCATTTCTGCGTCCGTAACTTCCGGCAGAGGCATGTAATAAAAAAAGAGCGCTAGCCCAACACAGAGAAGTGTGATAGCCAAAAATGTCCACTGGACATCAACAAGAGTTGATGCCCCTATAAACTCCCTAGTGCTCAATTGAACGAAGAATACCCTTTGAGCAAGGAGCCCACTGATGACGGTGGATACGGCTTGAAGGCCCTGTGACAATAAGAGTCTCATCTCGGCATAATCCATAGGGCCACAGAGAATTATAAAGGGGTTTGCCGCAGCTAGAAAGAGATTCAAGAGTTAGTGATACCCATCTCCAGCCAAAGTTCTACTAGGGCCTATTGTACGTATACTGGAATAGGAAATCGAGAATGCATACTTTCGAGAACAGCGAGTCCAAACCCCACGACAAAGTTGGAAATCAGGAACCCAGGGAATGAGGTGAGCACGGCGCTCGGCCAGAATATAATGGTCCCAATTCCGTATATGCACAGCCCGAGCACTGCAGATATGTTAACATAAATCCCGGTTAGGATGCCAGACTCCGAACACGAGCTTGGTGAGAAAAGACCTAGGTAAACCAGGAGCCTACTTACTGAAGGTAGCTTTAAAGCCACCTGTGCTGTCATCGAAACTACTATTCCTGCGTGACTTTTCTCGTCTTTGATGCTCATCGTGTCGTAAAATCCATTCGCCAACGAGAAGAGGCCCAAAAAAGTACCCAGCCCCAAAATAAATGCTTGTAAGGCCTAACGTCTCCGGGACAGTCATATGGGAGATTTCAGCCACGACGTTCGACAAAGTGTTAAGAAGACCATATGAGAAACCCCACAAGAGAAAAAGGATCGAGACTATCGTGCAATATTTGAACGAGTCCCTGACTGATGTTCGGACCATGCTTTTAGGCTTCCGCATATTGACAAAGCCAAAATATACTCCCGATGCGTCCAGACTACCTGTCGTCGCTGTGTTTGGCACATAAGGATGGTTTCGATCCAACACCATGTCCGGAGTGGTGAGGAACTCCACTCCTGAGATTTGCGCATCGATGTCACTTTCAGGTTCATGCGTTCGACTCGAGGTAGAATGTCCGTCCCGAGCAACATTTTCTGCGGCGGCTGTGGGCTCGTGTTGATAGGATTGTACGGTTGGCGTTACATCGGCGGTCTCAGAGGCTCGGCGGGTACTGCCGTCCGGGTCAATGAGCATAGCAGGGAGGATGCGAATAATTAGAGGTTTCAGGGTTGGGATGCAGGCGCATGCAATCCCAATGTTTACCTCCACTGCAGACCACAAAAGAGCTAAGGAAGCGTTCCAGGCGAATTCAGGCGAGATTCCAAATGATGCGTCTACGTTGTTGTCACTGGAAAGTGTCGAAGAGGTGGCATCGCTAATAGCTTTCTGAAGATAATAAATGCGAACCACATCCACAATGGTGACGAATATGCCTAAAGTAAACGTCGCGATCAAGATAATCTTTTGCCTCGGGGGCAACCTCATGCCCGTCAGAACTGGTAGAGGCAGCGCAAGGATCGCGAGATCAGTGACGATGTTGACAGGTGCGGAGCAAATGAACTCCGTCAGTAGAGGAATACACTGTCCCGGGGTATCGGTTACATTGAAAGCAGCTTCCACAGGGCGGCATTGGAAAATGTTCAATAGGGTCAAAACGGTGCCAGCTAAATTCACGATTATGAGTACGGCCCAAGAAGCTAGCCTAAGTACCTTTTGCGTGTTCTTTGACAATCGGAGGTAGAAGATAAGCACTGATGTTTTGAAGCCCATGAGGGCCGGGTTCTACACGATGTCAGGCCCAAATATACACAGAAAGGGTTTAGAGTGGTACGCACATATAGAACAGTGAATGCATATTCAGAGCGCCTCAGAGGTTGCCAATCCTCAGCCGCGATATCGGCGTCATGTCGACCAAGTCCTTTGGTGGCACCGTAGTCGATGGCAAAGCTAAGGCCGAAGGCGAGAAGCCAGGCAATGACAATAAAGTAATCGTCCCAGCTCACCTGTCGGACGATGAATCTGCGGCAGGCTAGTCTGGCGGCAACGAAAACGGTCGCTAGGACGAGAGTGCCCGTGGTAACGGCGAACACGACGGGGCCACGATCTGGGTAGTCGTGAGCCGACTCACTATCTAACAATAGGGAGTTCATAATCGAGAACGACCCTCGCGGTCGAACAATATCGTCAGTTCATGCCGGGATCCAAGATGCCGTATATATTAGATCGAAGGTGACCAGAGACGTAGTATAGGAGCCAAGGGCTCACAAGGAGCAAAAACAAGAATCGTCGTTATGCTACGAGTAGGAAAAGGTTTGTAGGAAGAGACATGTTTGTTGAAGACGATCAAGCCAACCAGGTTGCACACAGGCTGGTCTCGGGTCAGGAATCGACGCGGCCAGTCATACACAAAGCACAGACACAGGGCCGCCAGGGATTTCGTCAGGTCCAGTCAGACTTGGAAGCGAGAAGATCTGGTTAGCCGAGATTGTTAGATTTAGCGCGGCGACTAGGGTGGGCCTCGTCTTTTCGATGACTTGGGATCAAATCGTTCTATAGGGGGATTCCTGCCTTCTGGCCCACTGGAAATACCTAGTCAGGTATTGTATCGTCGATTGGGAGAGAGAAGAGTTTGGGCAGGCCGGTGGACAGACTACAAGTGGTAGTAGAGTCGGCTAGTAAGATTGCCCCGGACTTTTTCCCAGAAGGATTGAGGAGAACGAGGAGGAGAAAGACGAAACAAGCGAAGCGTGTGCCTGACAAAGAGTGGCTGCGCTATTTCTTACAAAGCTGGCGACGGCGTATGTAGGTAAGTTTGAATCCGTCCTACTGCTTAGACCTAACAGGCCGGGGGGGATTGCAGGGCGGTCAGGATGCCAGGGTGCTGGGATTGTCAGTCAGGATGTCGGGATCACTTGGTAGGATGCCAGGGTATACGAACCGAAGGTTGTGTATGTAGGTATTTTTTACTAGATACCTACTGTGGTGTGATGTAGTATAGAATAGTGTGCTGTATAGGGAGTAGGTATCCTGTGATGCTCCTGATGCATATGCAGAAAAGGATCGTGACCGTTGGATAGGTTAAGACAAGAAGTGGCTGAGTAGGTATTGGTTTTTAATTAGGTCAACCACGTATTGAGGTAGGCACTGTAGGTATGGAACGTTGTGAGCGAATGTGTTACCTAGGTATATGGTGTTGTTGTTATTGCTGCCAGTCGTTATATACCGGGGTGTGCTATAATATACCTACACCGATGAAGAACCTTTTTGACGAGGCTTGTGGGGATGGCTACGTATTGAAAACAAATCAACAACTTGTTTTTCCGGGGTTCACTGCCCGACCAGCTGGGTGCGGTCAAAACCTAGTGGCATGTACACCTGGTGCACAGGCGCGTATACTGGCAGATGTAAGTGGTGCGGCAGGCAGGCATAGGTACTTTAGTTTACCTACTCCATACCGAGAAGCAAAGAAAAGCTGGGCAGGCAACTTAAACCCAACAGGGGATAAGAGAGGGGGCTTGGATGCTCTAAAACTCAGTAGTGTTGGTAATTATAATTATAGGTTAGTGTAGTGGTGCAGTACTGTGGGTAGGATGTTGGGCATGATGTATATACCGTACCTAGTATATATCTCCAGGGGCAGGTGTAGGAGCATTGAGAAGTTCAAAAGTTCAATGCTGCTATGCAATGACGGAACTATGCGGCTGATGTCAGCAGCAGGTTACATACAGTACAGTGCTGTACACCCGCCTAAACCTATGGCGGATCCAGCGGTTCCTTCTGCTTTGTGTTGAAAGTCTTAGTTTGCAAGTTCAAGTCGATTGAAACTCTTGTTCGTGTCTGCATTCATAACACTGCGCACTAGTTGTCTTTAGCGCAGACCACATTGGTGAAGGAAGTCGTCATCCGACGTAAGTTTGACTGTGACTTGAGCGAAACATGATATTATTAGGGGTACTATATGTGATACGCCGCAGTGTCAGTACTATTAATCAATACCTACGCCCAATGAGTATCGCTCGCCCATGCAAAAAATTCTGTCTGTTGCCAAGATGCCAAGTGAGCCATTGATGCATGCGGTGTGGTGCGGGTAGCTTGGACACAATGGTGATTTAAAGAACCTCGACTAAAAAAAGTTAAAAGAAAAAATTAGGTAAAAGGAAAAGGGAGCGAGAAACAGGCGACATGGGCCGCCGCATCTCGGTCCAGGACTCGGCGGAAGACTCGGCGCATCGCATCGTCAACGTGGGTTGACTGGTACATACAATCAGGGTATCCCGCACTTCCAGATTGTATGTCGCCATTTGGGAGTTTGGTCGGGACTCGAAGGGTCTCGACTGGATTCGGATGGGAAAGCGAGGACGGGCAGTGACGTCGCAAATACAACAGTTCGAATCGCCTGGCTAGGGTACAACCCAGCCAAGAGCCCCTAGCTCGTGGGCTAGTGTAGGCCCACCCCACTGATCCATCGCCGGTAGCCGGAATCCCAGCTGGCTTTCCCCGGATTTCCAGGGTAAGGATGCATCCAAGTCTGATCCAGGTTAGCCGGCAACGGCGTACCGTACAGATACTGTGAGTCAGTTCTGTAGCGCTGAAGATTTTACCCGCAGTTCGTCGGGCATCCAATCTTTTGCCAAGGTTGCTATTTAGGTAGCCTCCTCTACTGGTGCGATCCCTTCTGGACTATGAAGCACGAAATAAATGGCTAATAGCATCTAAACATGTTTTCTTTTAGTATATCTGGCAAAAGATACTCCGTATTTGAAACAAAGCACTCTAGTGCATTGTAGGTGGGTGGTGGAGGAAAAGTCGACGAAAAGACGCATGGACAAAGTTCCAAGCCAAGTCACCTGAGGTGTGCTAATACGTCCATTAGGTACTGTAGCGTCTCGAGATTTTACACTATTTAACTGTCCACAGGCGCTCCTGGCCCACTGATCTACATTCAGCCCAAGCATCACCGTCCACTTCTCCAGATAAACTTAGTCAGTCGTTAACAATGCGCTCTTGAATTCATTGTTCATCATCACGATACCCACCAGTTAATCTTACCACGAAATAGGATACACCTATGCCACATACCGGCTGTCGTGTCCTTCACTTGGCACATGCATGGCAGCGGCATTCTTTTCTATACGTATTCAACACAACATGGGGTAGTCGGCCCTTGTATACATTATACATAAAAAGCCTGACCAATTAAAATCTCGTCTTCGGTCTCCGACGATGGAAGACACGGGAACGCTATCGTTGACGAGGCTGTCGGCACGGTTGCCAGTAATCAGCGAGTGACAGTATATAAAGTGAACTGTCGGTGTAGAAAACCAAGTCACCATCCTCCTACCTCTACTATGGCTCGTTTTCACTGGCAAGCAGCTCGTGTTGAATCAAAGGTCGATCACGTGCAACGATCTGTTTGGCCAGCTCTTTACTCCAACTTCCAAAAATCTCTTGACTGACTCAGCCAGCTTGCCTGCTGTTTTCCGCATCTCCGTAAAGCGAGCCATTCAATGCCGCAACTGTACGCGTGACTTATATACATATATTACCCAACCAATACAGCGGCGAGTCATCACTGCATAACATGGCTCTGAGAAGATGGCCGCAGGCCGACAGCCCACAGGTTTTTTGTGTCAAAATGTTCGCAAAGACCTACCATATTTTGCTACTGCATGTGCCTTTGTGCCAGCCACTGCGGCGTTCCACAAGCACGGCTTTTCCATGGTCGCTCGGAAAATGCGGTATTCACGCCTCGGCATGCCTTGAAGCAATATGCCGGCCGGTGAGAGTCTTGTCAAGTCCCCACCTTGCAAAACCTCGTTTTGATATTTTTGTCGCAAGGCTCAAGTCAACTTCAAATGCCACAGTTGTAGCCCATCGAGCCTGTGATGCTAAATGACATATGCTTTTATCTGGATTGGGATGGTCCTCTTGATGCTGTGTTGGATATTTGTTGGGCAGCCACCCCGAGCGGTCACACTTCAAGTAGTATAGACTTGTCTGTGAAGTAGGCTGAGACGTGGATACGTGTAGGAAAATGATTTAGATGCAACGCCGATCGCATACTGAAGAATAGGAAAGTTGAGCGATAAACTTCCGCCATGGAGCGGGGGAGGGTACAGCCACGGTGGGTAGTCGAAAATCGACGAGTGTGGTCAACTAGAGTTTCTTAGATCCAGTAAGGGTAGTGTAAAAATCAGACCTCTTTGGTAATACTTTAGTAGAACTTCATATAAGTCCAATATTGAACGCACCATCTCTACAACTTCCTACTTGTGACCTTAGGGACGGAGGCTCAGGTCTTGATGCCCATTAACTGCCTAAGTACAAAGCTTATTGGAAAAAGAGGTCCTATGATTGGGCGGGGTTGACTTTCGAAGACGTCCAGACTGGGCAGGCGGGTCTATGTGGAGACGGATATCGGAAAATCTAGTCCCGATAGCTTCCTGGGCCACTCAGAGCGCAGCATTTCCTGCTTAGCGAGGCGGCGAAAAGCACCTGCAGTCAGTCAACGTCAATTGAGCGAAAGGGAAAGAGCTCGGCTCGCGCGAGGCGAAAGTTGAGAGTAATTGAATTAACTCAAGGATCGGAGCTGCTCGAGCGTCCCCGTTTCGCTCTACAACAACCAGCAACTCTCCACTCCATCCTACGAGACCGTCATCTGCTGTACTCCTACCCATCTCTTTAATTTAAGTCGAGCGTGTCTACGAGAGCCGGAGAAAAGATGCTGGCGTATTCGCGAAGGGTAGCCACGCTGGCTATGAGAGGTTTGTGATAAACCACCCCCCTCTATCGCCCCCCTTGCCACCGCATATGACCGATGCGTTGAGGCTGACGCTGACTTGTTCCCGCATCTGTACAGCGAACCCGACCTCGCGCATCGTCCCTCTCCAGTCCGTCGCCTCGATCTCGACGACCTCGAAGAAAGATGCCACATCAGTGACGCCTCATACCCCCGGCAGGGGCATCGCCCGCCAGCGCAAGGAGGTGCCGCTCGCGAGCGAGGAACCCAAGAAGGGCGTAATGCAATACGCCCTGACCACCCTCGACCAAGTCGCCAATTGGGCCCGTCAGTCGTCGCTGTGGCCCATGACCTTCGGCCTCGCCTGCTGCGCCGTCGAAATGATGCATCTGTCCACGCCGCGGTACGATCAGGATCGCCTGGGAATTATTTTCCGTGCCTCGCCGCGTCAGTCCGACGTCATGATCGTCGCCGGCACGCTCACGAACAAGATGGCGCCCGCGCTGCGCCAGGTCTACGATCAGATGCCCGACCCCCGATGGGTCGTCAGCATGGGGAGCTGCGCCAACGGAGGCGGCTACTATCACTACAGCTACAGTGTCGTCCGAGGCTGCGACCGCATTGTCCCCGTCGATGTCTACGTTCCGGGCTGCCCACCTACGAGCGAAGCTCTGATGTACGGTATCTTCCAACTACAGCGCAAGATGAGGCAAACTAGGATCACGCGAATGTGGTATAGGAAGTAGAGGGAGAGGAGGAGACACGAGCCGATACACGATAGACAACCGTTTCATTTGTCGAGGACCAATTGTACATATTTACGGTGTTCGAGTGTTTGCAACCGGCCTAGAAGCACAAATTTGACATTTTTAACTTCAGTCTCGCTGTTGCCTGCAACCCGATAGCATGCAGGGAGACGTTAGTCTCTTTTCGCGATGTCTGACGTGTGGCCGCCAGGGACAACCATCCCTGTACACGACGCTGTCTGCAAAGACTGTTCCTCATCGAAAATAACGAAGTCGCTCGCATGAAGGTGTTGTCTCTGAATCCCACTTTGTTAGGTAAGCGCATTTGAAAGGTTGTACTTAATAATTCCCATGCCCAATCATAGACCCCGACAAGGAGCCCTCGGGCCCCGTCCACTTTACAATACCCCGTCGACGAAGTCCCCAGAATCGTCGGGCTTGGCTCTTGGACATCGGGAAACTAGCATGATTGATCATCTGCCATAGTTCGTAATCTGGTAGCAAACTGGCCAACCCACAAACCAAGACTTCTAATTTCGTCATTTCCCATTGAAACTAAGTCATTTCTTATCCAAACATCTCACAAGAAACAGAGAACCTTAGACCAAGACGAACCTTGACGGGAACGAGACGTTCAAGGTCTAGATGGCGGCTTTCGGAGCCTTGGATGATTGAAATGGGTCTTCCTCATGGGTATCCATACAACTAAGGTTAAATACCATATCCTCATCATGCGCGGTCGTTGATGTAGAAACAAGGCCGAAAGGCTCTACGGAGTAATCTGAAAATGAATGACTGAGGGCTCTGGGAGCCGATCGATTATTGCAGGGGACGGAGCAGAACGTCTTACAGAAGTCGTACAAGATATCACGAGTGGAGAGGTCACACTAAAGTTTCCACGTAGGACTGGAGAGGAAAGGAAAAGACCGAGCGAGGAACGAGGCTGAGGAGAATGAGCTTGCTCCTTCTAAACTGAAATATATACGGGTAGACTAAACTAGTGTCATCTAGGACAGACTCACAAATTCATAAGCAATGGTTCTCCAATAACATCAAAACAGCGGTATTGACCGTTAAGAGACTTTAGTAATGTTAGACTACAATACTGTTGTTTTGTCACCAAGTATCAGGCTACTTTAGCTCTAGCTTGCGCTACTCTCGGAGTGACATTCTTTGTGGCTAGGCTTGAAAACCGTTGCATTCAGTGATACAGATGAACCAGAAATGAAACCTTCACGTTAAATTAGCCAGTTGATCGAATCTTCCTCTTATATATCGACCGTTAGCTACTTCATAGTTATCACGGTTATATGTAGATGAATTCGTCCAGGAGAGGATGACGACTTTGAACTGAATCGTTATATTCCATTGCGTGGTCTTTCTTCTTTTTGGATGGGAAAGTATGAGCTGCGTAGCGAAGAGCTTCATCACAAGTATCTAAGTGACATGCTACACCCCTGTGCTAGGAATAGATCTAGGTTCTGCTATCGGTCGATTCTGGGCCTCACATTCCTTGGGTATTTACCTGGTTATAGGAAACGATCAGAATTCACTGTACTACCATGGCCGGCTAAGGTGTTTACTGAAGACCATTTTGATATCCTGATGATGAACTGAGAAGACGAGTTCACCAAGAGTAAGAAAAAGCCTTTCCATGCTCCCAATTCAGAGTCTAACGAGAGAAGAGCCTTTACTTACCGCTACCAAGGAGGAGATGATTTCTATATAGGCGCGGCCTTCGACATGTAGCAGTTGGTATCACATTCGGTCTTAGATGGGACACTCTCAAGGTATTGTACGGGAGCCGGCATGAGCACTGTCATACTTGTTGTACAGACTCTAGCATCCGTGCGGAACTGCAATGGACCTTTGTAATCGTATCATACGAGAACAGACTGCATAAGTCTCGGCTAACTGCTTAATGAGGCGTCAGTGTCAGATGGCTAGGTATACACTAGGACGTTACCAAACTATCAGACATGAAGCTATTCGGAGATACCGAAGCAAGACCAAAAAGGCGAAAATTGAAAGAAGGGCTATACATATAGATACTGATCTCTGGAAGGCAAAAAAAGAGTGTCTTCTAAATAGTGAATGAGACTTTGCAGCTATAGTATACTATTCTCACATTGTGCCTATCTCTCGTAGTTCAACATTCAGCCCTTGTGATACAAGGTGAATAGATAGACCTTCTAACATCAAGGAATAACTTCGAGGGACCCAATAGAGTGGTCGATTAATTCCTAACCCTCTCCATCCATTTTACCTTTTAGATCAGTTATCTTATCCCTTTTTCTGAATCAAATATACTTTGTTGATTATAAATCGCACTGTTAGTTCTGATCTTATATGTATAGAGAAAAGAAGTTGAAGTTTCGGTTCTCTCTTCTCTTCATCTAGAACAGCCAGCGGAGTTTCTAATAATTGAGGTTCAAAAAAGCCGCAAATACGTCATCTACGACTCTTTTGCCGTGTACGTTGCAACGCTCACGTAAATTGGTGCTAATTTGCGATCCTTAATCTCCATTATTGGAGCAACCTGCGAGGGGCGCAAGTTTGGAGAACCGACTGCATATTACAATGTCATCATCGCAAGGCTCAAGATGAATTTGACAAATAAACCACCCTGCCTCACTCACACTTCATAATATCAAACCCCTCCTCAAGGCCTACTAAGCGTGACACCCTATACCTCTTACGTCTCCCGATATCGTCTTTTCAGGATCCGATTATGGATCTTGAACTACAATCTCCCCAGCAAAACTTTAATAAGTTGTACGGATACACGATGCAGGAGGAAACAACTCTTATCCTTCATTACCATGATGCTATTTTTAAAAATGCTACGGTATTAAACGATAGAAAGAGACCCTTGTTTCTCATTGAGGGATCCCCGTCATGATGCTGGCGCCGCAAGGTCTTCAACGCCGCTGGGGAGCTCCTCTTCCAGTTCCGTCACGAGAGTTTCGAAACGAAGAATCGATGGAAAATCGAAGACTCAAATGATCGCAAACTTTGCTCTCTTGCTTACGAGAAGATCACTTCTGACAACTCAAGTCTCAACGCCACTGTGCACACACTCGCGGGTGAAGATGCACTTGTGCTCATGCTGCCTCAGGGGAAAGGGTGTGCATGGACTAATATTATTGTCGGAGGCATTATAATTGCTAAGATACGCAATTTTATTGATAATGCGAGAACGATGGAATTTGAGTATTATAATAATGACCAAAGCACATGGGAAATCCATGTCGCTGCTGGGGTCGATCTTAGTATTGTATGTTGCCCTTACTCACTGAGTAACTCGTCGCTAACAGAGTATATAGATTGTTTTTTTAGCATTAAGTCGAGCTGAAATGGCACACGTTTGGAAACAGTGAGAGTGTGATGCTGAACGAGCGTCAAATCTTAGATCCGATGAACAAGTGGCAAATGGCGGGTAGTAGACGGCGGACGGTAAATACTGCACCGTTCGTTTCTTGATATCTTTTCTCTGCGCCTTGTTGTTTCTATTCAATTTTATAGCTGAGAATACTGTAGAGCTGATAAAACTTGTAGACCTATAACACTACCAGAATCCCCTGTTTCCAGAAGTATATGCTTTCTTGATCCGAGGTACGGAACTATACTACATGAACCTCTTCTATGAGAGGGGTTCATGCTGGGCAACGCCCCCTCTTACTGATCCGTCTCCCTTCATTCTCTCGGTCTTCTGAGGAAAAGCGCTCGCGCATTCCACCGCAATTCGGCACGTTATTCATTGGTCTAAAGGGGCAAAGATCTTGACACTGTGGCACGCAGTGCCTCAGCCAGCCTATCTCACACTTCGCCCGATAATTAACCAGATGAGATAGCAGCTAACACAAGAATTCGCCTCACTCTCTCTCATATTTAGTAGTTCACAGTAAAAACTCCCCCCATACGCTAGCTAGGCACTGTAGTCTGGCGACTGTCGCGATCCTTACTATTATTCTTCACCTGGTCTGTTTCTGCCAAAAGCATGCCGGCGAACTAATTAATCAACAGGGTTGTCCACCGTCAAGCCGTTCCCCGACAAAGCTCACCAGCTGCTGGCAAAGTTTAGGGTGTCGTAGCAGCCCCGCCAGAACCCGGGCGCGCCGACCTCCAACTACCTTCCTAGATTGCAGGGGGGTAAGGTCAAAGACAGGACCTAGATCATTCATCACCTCTTCGATCACTGAGCGTGCTGTGTCTTTCCACAAAGAGAGAGGAAATGTTCGCTCATACTCTTGTGGCTTCAGGCAATTAGTACTGACCAAAAGTAGAGACTTGGCGTGCGATTTATTAGCTTTACTATTTACTAAACAAGGGTTGCTTAAGCCTCCAGTCCTGGAGGCTTCTGCAGTATACCAATTATCCTGGTACGGCAGCATCTTCTGTCCCATTGCAGCGCTGGGGTAGTTCTGCAGTCGGGCTCTAAGCAAAGCAACCACGACACGGTTGGCGATAATGATACAACCAAGACGAAGATAATGCCTAGAGCCAGTAAAGAATCACTTAGAAGTTCGTCACCACGAGTTTAACATAATGAAAAGTCTATGAACCTAGCCCACCGTTGCGACATCGGACTTTCTGGAATATATACCGCCCATGTGGCATGCTATCATGCATTTGAACCAGTGTTTCAGTTCCCAGATGGTTCCCAAGTAGGCGTGCAAATATTGTCTCCTACGTATTACGAAGGGTACCTTGGCTGCATATTTGAAATTATGTACGTAAAGGTAAATTCGAATGATCCGGGTCTAACAAGAATATAAGAGATCATTCGAAGGAGGCTTGGAGGATGTCTTTAATGATACGTTAGTGGCAGATGCTGTGCGACAAGCCCACAGGGGCAGCAGGGCAATATCAAAGACGAGAAGTTCGGTAGCTTAAATTGCTGGAGTCTTTGTTTGGCGTGACGCTCTATGAAAGTCAACTTCCTTCCCCACCCCCTCCCGAGCGCCTAGAAACGAACGTACCCCCACGGGACTCAGCTATGAGTAGCATACAAGAGAGTCGGACCAAGGCCGGAAAGGGCGAGCACCGGTTTTCTGTGCGCGCGGGCGTCGATTGGTCCAAGTACGCGACTGTCCAGTTCATCTATCCAGCGTCTTTCTTCAAGCGCATATACAAATACCACGGCTCAAAGCCCCAAGCCACTTGGTCTAGAGCTCACGACGTCGGTGCAGGGGCCGCCATAGTCTCCGCCCCCTAGCCGCTAAGTCCGATAGCTTGGTCGTCTCGGATCCCATGACGGCTACACTACACTCGCTCGAAAGACCCGAGTCGAAGATTTAAACGTTCCGGAGTCGAAGCTGATGTTCCTGCAAGAGACTGCAGAGGTTAGCACCGTCGAGTCCAGAGACCCTAGATGTAGTTGATGAGCAAGGTTGTATATATACTGAACTAAGCACAAAGATATATTAGATATATCCAGCCGGGTGAAACCTGCAGCAAAGCATATTATCATTGAGCATAGTTGATGTTTAATTCTATTTAAAATTTTAATAAAAAGGGTGCAACAGACATCGAGTTTACAACCACAGTATATATGTCTGCAGGCCCGATATAAAGAAAAACAGCAAAAATTTTGCTGCAACGGCGAATCGAACGCCGGTCTCAAGCTTGGAAGGCTAGAATGATAACCACTACACTATTGCAGCCAGGTCGCATTGCGACAATGTATCGGTGACACCTATTTTGCGTGCTAGGTATATATCGCGTAACTTCATTCGTGGCTCTTGTACATGCCGCAGCATAGCTACCACTTCAATAATAACTACCTATGTAGGTAGCCGTAGATCGAATATCCTGCAGGGCTGCATTGGTCAAGACTATAAGCAGACCTACATCTGTTCGCATAAAGCTATACTGGCAGGATCCCAACGGCTAATATGCAGCGCTCTAAGAGCATTCAAGGGGGTATAAATGAATGCATACGCTATTGACTAGACAACGGAACTCCCCTGCAATGCGAGTCTCGCATGTTTAAATCATGTCATGAAGCCTTTCATGCATGAGGACGTCCTGCCACATACTGGGTCGTGGTAGCGGCATACCTTTTGTGTTCCTGCATCAAGTAGGTAACGAATGTATGGGAGTTTAGGAAAGGGGTTTCGTCGATACATGACTATATCACTTTAATTGTACCTAGGTATTACCAGTATGTGGGCGCCACAATGGAAGGTATATAAGCGCTTGATTGACACTTGAACTGCGCGAGAGTAAGTCGGTAGGTAGCTCTGAAAAAATATACGTGAACTAGTTACTGTGTCTTGTCACGTACATGGTACAATCCCTTAGCCTATGCTTTCAACAAAGGAAATATACCCCTATCCAGTCGATAATTGGCGAGGTGTAAAAGTCGCTACCAGCTTGTTTTGCTATATAGATCATCATGCCAGACCGAAAAGTAGCATCCAACTCAATAAGTCTAATTGAATTCAGTTTGAAAATGTACCAGTACCATTGATTCGGTAGAGCCAATCCTAATGGTGTTTGAAACATTTCATAGACAATCCCGCATCACAGCCGCTTGAAGAAAAAGCTACAGTCATGCTTGTTTCCCACCGCATCCATCGCATATTCCGGGCAGATCCCCCACTCGGTCCATCCCTCCTTCAGATAGAACAGTCTAGCGGGCATGGCGGTCGCCGTGTCGAGAAGAAGCAGCTCGACCCCCAGCTCCTCGCGCGCAACCCGCTCGGCCTCCTCCATCATCCTCCGCCCAAGCCCGCTCCGCCTGAAATCTGGGTGTACAAGAAGCTTCCTAATCTCGCCTTTGTATGCATGCGTCTGCTTGAGCGCGCGGGATATGACCACCGTCGCTATAACGAAGTCGTCTCCTACTGTTGCTACCAGAAGCGTATTCTCTGGTCTAGGCCCCGAGATAGTGGACTGTAGATCTAGCCAGTGCTTGGTAGCAACGTCGTCTGATAAGGGGGCTAGAAAGCCGATAGAAGAGCCAGCCGGATCATCATTGACGCAGCGCTGTAAGAGGTGCTGTAGCGACGGCAAATATTTCGTCAGCACGGACGGGCCTTGAACGCGGGAGGTGGCCGGTGGGTTGCCCCCAAAACTTAGATCTCCCATCTCAAAATAAGGAGTCGAGTATTGAGATATGTATGAGAGTCGACAAGTTCACAGTTTGGATGAGTCACTTTTGCTGTGGATCATGTTTAGATATGCTATAGGAGTAACATGAGATGGCGCTTACTAAATGGATTTTGTATAAGTCAGCTCCACTTTGGTCTTGGTCTGCTCCCCCAGTGGTATGAGTTGAAGATATTTTGAGATGTAATCGTATAATGTGATTATAAGTCTAAACCCCAGATTAACCGCAGTCTCGTGAAGAAAAGGTGCACACACCTAGTTGGCTATATGGAGTATATATAACGAGTTGCATGCACTTATTGCATTTTCAATCACAGACGAAGAGTAGTTAAGCCGAGCAATTTGGGGTTAGAGGTTGGATGCTGCGCTCATGTTTGAGCATTGACTATTCTCATAAAAAGCCGCCATATCGTATTATTTCTTCAAACGCCGTTGGCCCCTCTACTGAATAAGACCTCCATCATATCCAGATCCGACGGAAGACTTAAACTATCTCCTTTTCAGCTACCTTCTCCTCAGACACGGGGGTATCGTGTCGAATTTCATTTTCAACAGCCTTAGCTGTCTTGAGAGCGCGATCGTCGTCCTCGAACACTGCATTTGATATCAGCAATCAGTTCATATTGAATTACCGCTTAACTTACAGAATGCCAGTTCTTCTAGGGTGCGGCCAGATGTCTCAGGCCATAAGAAGTAAATGAATATGCCCTCAATGAGAATCCAGACCGAGTATACGATAAGGAACTTCCAGCCGATACCAGTGACGGGATCGAGACCGACTGGATTCACGTTCGTGCCAAAAAACTGGTATAACGTCAGTAATGGGGTTGAGAGTTCCTTATAGGTTCCTCGACTTACTTGAGCAGCTTTCCCGAAGAACTGGAAGACCGTGATACCGCGCGCTCTCATGGCGTATGGGAAGAGTTCAACCAAATAGGCTGTTGAAGGCAGTTAGCATTCGCACCGCCGTCATACCATGTGATATCTCGCTTACTATATGTTAAGGCGTTAAAGCCGATGTTGTACCCGGGTTGATAGAAGTATATCCAGAACAAGACCAATTTCCCAGCGGCACTGTTATGTTTCTCAATAGCCACGGCCGCAGAAGCGGTCCAGCCAACATATGCTGTAAGGATCCAACCGATGGCGAATAGATACATAGTTCGACGTTTGAATCGCATCACGACTAGCGCCGTTGTGACAGCACACACGAGACCCCAGACCTGGTTGCCGATGTTGTATTTCGCCTGGAAGGAGGGGTCCGTGTAGCCAATGAGTTTGAGGACGTCGCCCAAGTAGTACGAGATTACAACGTTTCCGGATAACTGCGTCATGATACCGACCAGGGATCCGATGAGAAGGCGACGCCGGTTGCCAGCAGTGTTTATCAAGTCGAGCCAAGATCGCTTCGAATGCTCCATTTCGATAGCTATTGTCGTCTTGATCTCTGCCATTTCGGCCTTGGCAAACTCGGAGTTCTCATCTCCCTCCGCATGGTACTGGACAAGTATCTTGAACGCTTCTTCGTGCCTGTCCTTACTAACGAGGTACCTGGGGCTTTCTGGGATAAAGCTAGAGCAGGGGGAATTAGCATTTGAAGTAGAGCTTGGTTGAAGGAGATTACCCACAAGATGAAGACAACTTGTAACAGGGATGGAGACAGTTGTAAGAGCGAAGGAACCCTGTTCGATATGAGTATGATATAAGCGAGCTGACGAACGGTGATATGACCTTACCTCCAGGACCTAGATTCAAGACAGGTTAGCTTGTGGATGTCAGCTCAGGACAGTTAAACTTCACCTACCAATCCGAGGGGATCAACTGGGTTCCGTATGTTACAGCGGAAGCAACGATGGCACCAACAAAGTAAGCAGCATTAAACAGCGATGTCAAGACGGCACGCTCTTTCGGATACGCGAGCTCTCCAATAAGACTAGAGCCAGCGACGATAGCATAGGGCAGCCCAAATCCGATGATCAGCCGAGCAACGATGTACATAGGTGCTCGGGGTGAAGTTAGTAAGACCCAGACTTATCCAGACTCTATCCGCTGGAACTACTCACCATTCTTTGCGAAGCCTTGAATAAGGGATCCGATGATCATAATCACACTCCCAGTCATGACGCACCATCTTCGGCCAAAGTTGTCGTTAACCAATGGGATGAGAGGCAGTCCAATGACAGCGCCTAACGGAAGCGCAGACGCCAGGATACCCTTATAGCCCCCTGTGGGATGGCCGAAATCTTGCCATGCAAAAGTCAGTCTTCTAAGCAGTTCCTCAGCCTTAGGGGTGGCTTACAAGCATCCCAGGCGGGTACAAGCTGGACGGCATTGATGATTTGCGAGTCGAATCCCGAGGTCATCTCAATTCCCATGAGACAGGGGAACAGCATGAAGTAGAGGTAGCGGAGATTTCGCTTGCGATACCAGGGGACCGGGTCATCCACCGCCATGCGGTGGACGCGGTTGTCCATCTCAACAGTGACGCCAACCATCTTGTCAGAGCCCTGGCGTCGTCAATGATTTCGAGTAGCTGCTTCTAGGAACAGTGCTGAACGAGCTAGTCCAGCAACTCCGAGGCAACAGCCATGGGCCCCTCCCTGCTCATATACATATTGACAGGACTTGCCCGCATACCGGGAGTAATTCGGACGCTCTCGTCGGGTAATCAGACAGAAGGATCGAATGTTTGACTTGAACAAATCAAGTAGCTCTTTCCGGGTCCCGCTTAAGTATGTGATTCAATTTAGCCGGAACGCCTGATCCGTGCCGCTTTCGAAAGCTGGGGATAAAGTAGTATTGGGCTCTGCAACGACAGAAGTATACTCGCTTGTATAACAGCCTCTTCTACTATAGATGCTCTATTTCTATTGGAGGGACAACTGCGGGGAGGGGAAAGCTCTTGGCCACCGGGTCAATGTAACTTTCTGTACAAACAGATAGACGCGCCGAATAGAGATATTAAACATTTAATACAGAATGCCTGATTAATATACTGAATTAGTGTAACAGCCCTACTGGTTCAGCTCCCTTTAACCGCTTTGTTCTTCTAGGTATCAGCTTTCTGTTCTGTATAAGGGCCTCAACCCTCCCTGAGACTATGGAGTCGATGCCGGAACATATCTGTTAACTCCCAAACTTGTTGCACAAGTAGCGGTCTGCTCGGCTAATGTAATGTCCGTAAGGAACAGTTCAAAGCAGTGAGTAAGCAACACGGGCGAATTAGCAGCGAGGGGGGACAAGTTGGCAGCTGGTATGATCTTGGCGATAGGCATGCTGACATGGGAGATACTTCTTACGGGATGTTCACGGCCTTGGCACGTGGAGGTTTAGTATAAACCCATGCCCAAAAAGAACGCGGAGCCGAGCTGTCGGTAAAGGCATGTTTCTGATTGATGCTAGTGCAGCTACAGTAACTAGGTACTTCTGTGCGTATATGAACTTGCTTCAAATATGCGCCACTCCTGTTGCATCTCTGCTGTGATTTGGAAAACATTGGCAGTTCAGGTACCAGGAATATCTTACGAGCTGCTCGTCGGCAACGTGCCGGTCTTTCAATTGCCAAGACCGAGCCCTGGATGGCATTGAAAAGCCGAAGGCAGCGGGTTTCGTATACGACTATCCCCTCCACACGCTACGAAGACCTGTTCCAAGGGTTAATGCCTATACTGCCGCCGGCAACCTCGCCGAAATGCTCGCGCTCCTCAGACCGGTAATCGTGCGTGAACACGATATACTGAGTCTGAAAGGTGGGGTCGACCCTCGCCAGCTTAGGTGGGGGTTACGGGTGATCATGAATAGGGGTCACGATGAGTTTGTGAAGGGGAACCACTCACTCGAAATTCCCTCAGCGCGAAATTCTCCGATCTATGGTTAGAGACTTTCCCTCTCATGTTCAGCTTCGCCTGACCCAGTTGCCGTTCAAGAAATCCTTCTCATGAACCAGCTCCGACTTCCGTCTACGATAGTGTGAATTTTATAAGGAGATGTGACCAGAAGAGATGTAATTCATGGGACGACTTTTCATGTCCTGTTTAGAATATGAAAGATGCCCCCTTTTTCCTTTATTTTCTAGGCAGTACCACACTCTATTTGCAGGGATGAGAGAGACGACATTGTTTCCGGTCCTATTAGTTAATCCATAGTCGAGTGACGTTGGATTTCGTATCTAAATAACCTCCAATTCTGGAGGCTTCTACACAGCTAAACTTTCATACAAAAAGCAGAAAAGTAATCATATCCTACGCCCAGAAACTCCTCAAGAAAATCATCTCCTTTCGTCCCGCATTAGAACGAAGGAAGAAACTCTGTAGGGTCGACAGGCAGTCAGTCACATATACTTAACGGTGCTTAAATTTTCTCAGAAACGTAAGCATTACATTTATGCAGTGAATGGAAGTTAAGAGGAAGGCTGCTATTCGAAACCTTATAATACGACTTCTCCGGAATTTACCTATGGGAGTACACAGAAATAGCTTACCTCGTGCTGATTTCTGAAGCCTCAGTAACAGCTGCTCTGCCATACGGTTTCAAGTCCCTATGACAGAAACAACATATCAATTGCCACATCGTAATTCCGAATAGGTAAAGGCGTAATAAGATGAGGTACGATGCTTTCAGTTCTACGACAATGGTGAAGGGTTAATGCTACTATTATATTTATGATGCTGTACTATAGTGATGATTAACTATCCCCCTTGAAAACGCCATTTCCGTTTTGTCACCCAGCCGATACCTGCCCGCCCCGGGAAACAGACCTATTGCTCGGGGTCAACATCGGGGCTGAATTTGAGACCAACGGTGCACCCATCGTGTCTGTCACCGCTCGTCTCTTCGTATTGGCTCTCATGTCCTCTAGCTGGATACCGCGATCTACGGTGACCCCAGACAGGTCCGCCTGTCGTCTGCCGCGTGCAGCTTCCCACGAGGCTCCCAGATCTGACACCACCATTGAACTCCTTTTACGCCAGCTTCGAGGTATAAACGTCTCATACATTATTTGCCGAAAGTCTCGAGTGAGGCCGAAAACGATCCAGATGGCCAGACCGGGCGTGACGCCGTAAATGTAGCCAATGATGTTTGACCTGGCTCGCTCGGGACCTAAGTCTGGCGCATCCGCCTTTGCGTCTCTCGCTATGTCATCACGTTGAGGTAAGTGTGTCGCAATATTCGCTACGATGAATGCTCTAGACACGTGTTAGTTGTTGGTCCAAGATACTTGTGTAGCGTAGCATGAGGGGCACCCTTACGAAATGAGTATCACCGCAATCGAAAGTCGAACCACTACCCAACTGTCATCAAAGATTGCTCCTTGGGTTGCGTATACCGGAGAGATAGTAGGTTGTGCTTTGGAGCTAGAGGCGCTACTCTTATTACTGCTGGTGTTGCTATTGCTATTGCTATTGCTGTAGTTACTTCTGTTTATAAGTCGTGACCAGATGCTGCGATCATCATCTGTTTGGATGCGTTTCCAAGCCAGTTTGGCCTGTATATACTGGTGAATGATGATAGAAAGCAACACAATGCTAATAAAACAGCTCAAGACAGCTGGACCAGATTAGTATATGTAAAGTCGTATTGGAGAAGGGGTATGTGAAGGGGGGGAGGGGGAAGAGTCAAGCATTCATTAGGCTCACATTGCATGTTTGCTACTATCATGTACGCAGTAAAACTACTTTGCACGGCCGCCGTTTGGAGTAGACCGATTGTAATTGCTGCCAGAACGATCGGTAGGACTCTACCGACTACAGCGTAGATACGCTCTGCATCCCGTCTCGTCGCCCAGAAGTTGTAAGTCTTCGTTATGACTCGTATGCAGCTAATAACCATATTAGAGACATAACCGCGGTCAGCGAGGTTGATCTGACTTACTAGGCTAAAAGATAACTCGATTCCACGATATAACAAAATAAGCCTATGCGTTAAGACCGAATTAGCGAAGCTACAAGGCCAGCGGCGGTCGTTTAGAGGTGGACATTCTTGACATACGTATAATTGCCAGAACCCGCATAAAGCCAAAGTTGCCATTGTTGAAAATAACGTCGGCGTTCTTGTAATTCGCTTTTATATAGTACAGTTGCGCCCAAAGGAGATCAGTCCATAAACTAAAGGAATGGGTCAGCAGCTTCAACACTTCTATTAGGGTCTCGAGAACCTACGTGTAGTTGTAAATCTGTTGAATAATGCTGCTGATAGTACACAAGAGGGCAAAGTACCCTACCAGGGTGATATCTATAACACCCCAAACATTTGTCAGCCGGAGACATTCACAGTCAAGAGCAGGAATAAAGGGTCATTGGAGTACACACAGCCTAGCCTTTCGTTGCTTATCCAATAAAGCCACAGCAGAAGAATATTGGTGATCAAGCATATGAAGGTGAAGATCAGTACCCCTACAGCGTCTCCAAGCGTGCCCTCGGGCAGCTGAGACATTGCGTGGGGTTCTCAGGCGCGACGGAATGGTCTAATAGCGAACGGAGATAACATATAATACGCATGTGTGCTTAGCGAGGCCGCAGCATGATGGGAAGCCATATGCAAGCTAATTGCAGTGAGGAAAGGAAGCTTTGCTCAAAGCACCTCGCGACGACCGCAAACATGAAAGAGCTCTCCCAACTAGGCCCGGCATTTGTTGGTCCCTTACATACTTGCTACGTTGCACCCGGCAAGACATGCCAAGATCCCCGGACATGGTATGCTTTGACCGTTGGCAAATGGACGTGCAGAAGACGCGCATTGTGTCTCTGCTGGGAAGCGAGCCATCCCGATGTCGTGAAACAATTCATTGTACAGTATAAAACAGCTGGACAAGACAACTGGACGACTGATGGTAAATGGTGTAAGTCCGTGGGTCAATTTGCGCATATCATTGGCCAAGCCGTTGTGCAGTGTAAGTCATCCTGAGCACCAACCAGAATACGTGGGGGGTACCATACAACTCGCCATTAGCAATCAACTGCATGAGTGGTCGGCCGAAGACCTGCCAGAGTGATTGTACGCCCCTGCAAGTTAATAGCCACATCACATTTGAGACACGACGCGGGGTTCGTAACATTGATACCTGTTAGTCGGGAAGGACAAGGGTGGTTTACTTCTTAGACATAGGAAAGACAAAAAGTCTTCTCATTACCGGATCGTGTTCGGGGGTATTATATTACCGTACGAAATGAAAAGAGAAAGGTGACAACAAAGGTGTATCCCCGCTGTACGTAGTAAGGACAGTCGAGCCGGGATATACGGACCGCCCAGCCAACTATATCCGAAAGCTCTTTTGGGGATCAGCCGGCATACTGTAACCCACCGTATCTTTAAATAAATAGTTCGCTTGAACCTTTTCTTTTTATAATAACGCCACGCGTATGCCTGCGCTCACTGATTGTCGCTAATCCCCATTGAGGGAGCGAGATGCGAGAAATTGCAAAGTGGTACTAGTAGACTTGATAACCGCGTGCGACGAGGCTATGTACAAATTCAGTTGTTAGTCGCTATACAAACTTACGTTCTCGTCGCTCCGTCTCGACGATGAAAAGATCCAGATTGATGTGTGCTGGATTCCCGTCCATTGTGGATGCTTACCGGTAGGTTGGGACCAATTATATACTGAGCAGGATGCGCTAATGCTAACTTGCAGTAGGGTTCCCGGTGGCTAGCATTAGTCGTATCCCAACTAGAGGTCAAATCAAACCATTTCATCAGCAGAACACGATGCTTGCTTCAATCGCTCAGTCTTCGTTACCCTGGCTCTGGGTCATCATCGACCCTGGTATCTGACTATTTCATACCAACCCCCATACTATTTCACGGCCTTGAAATTCGCATGTCTTTGCCCCTAGACATTATGACTTTCAGCCTACGCTTGTTTCTACTAGAATTCTCATGTTCATGTACAGATGTACGCCTTTATAAAAAATAAAAACGCGCTTGTAGCCGTAAGTTCGTGATAACTGCCTTAAGAGAGGCTACGTACTTTCCGTATGTGTGTCTTGTGTGTCCTCAACAACAGGAGTCCGTGGTGTATTAGCTCCCCACAAGAAAACCACCAGGGCAGCCGAGGCAGACCAAAGGCCGAAATTCCACGTCAGCGTCCCCCATCCAGCTGAATCAACAACATAACCAGCCCATATAGGACCAATGATGCCGCCCAACGCAAACGACATGTTGAACAGCCCGTATGCCAGCCCGTAGACGCCCCTTTCTCCGAATATGCCGGGATTCTCGGCCTCTTTGGCCTCTATAACATAACTTATCTCGGCCATCAGGGGCGTCATGGAAGTTGGGAGTGTGAAGCCAGCAAGAGCGAGTAAGAATGCTAGCAGTATCTTGTGCTGGATGGTGTTCTCCGTGACAAACCGCAGCGAAATCAAGATTGGAATGGTCGCGACGAAACCGGCAAATGACGGCCATTTAGCGCCGTACTTGTCTGACACCCAACCGACCAAAGGCGCAATAAACCCTGGGATGAAGAGAGCTAGAAAGAGGACTGCGACGGCCGTGGAGTTCCATCCAAATAGCCCCCGCACGAAAAGCGCCAGAACAGTATCGAAGCCTAAACTTTTCCCATGTGAGCGGGTAACCACAAGAGCGGAGGAGTGCTGGTCGCTTACAGAATACCCGATTCGACCAGAATGCCATAAAGTGCAGCAAGGAGTCTCGGGGATTTCAAGAGTGCAATCATCGGACCAGTTCTGTGCTTTGATCGATTTGTTTTTGAGGTGTTGCCATTATCATCACACTGATCAGCTTGAACAACTGACGTTGCCGCCTCAGCTTCTGTGTTGGTTATACCAGTAGAAGTCCTGACAGGTTCGGTACTCGAGGGGTTTGTTGAGGTAGTCTTTTCCACGTCGGTCTGAGAATTGCTGGCTTCGGGTTCTTTGATCCACTGCCCAGCAACCTTCTTCTCAATCATAAGTAAGCGCAGCAAAATGTCCAACCCCACGAAGCCGAAAGCAACGTAGTACACGGCTAGGTACCCGGCATTATTGTAGACGACGCCGCCAATTATAGGAGCAAGGAGAAGAGCAATGCTCATTGAAATGTTGACATATCCCATTGCCACTCCTACCGAGCTTCCCATTGTGTCCACAAGTAGCGCACAACCTACACTCCATACGACGGCAGCACTCAGTCCTTGCAGCACTCTGCCTAGGATGAAGAGTCCCACAGAGTTGCCAAAGGCCAGCAGAAAGGTCAAGCCGGCGAGGGCCACTAGCCCTAGGAGTAACGGCCACCTTCTCGAAGATGTATGATCTGCATAGATTCCAGCAATGGGGCTGCCCACGAACAAAGCTGCGCTATAAACTGCCAGAAGTATGGCCACCCAAGACTGAACCTCATCCTCGGGAATCCCAACTTGAGCCGACAATGCGAAGGGGAGTACCGGCGCAATCAACCCATAGAAGAAGATATCAGTGAAGATAGCCAGGTTCACTAGAACGAGAGTGAGTAATTGTTGAGCTCTATAGGACAATGCACAGTAGACTACACCAACTGCGTGCTGCTCATACGGCAGACTCACCGGTTGTTACTATCAGGGAGGTCGAAGAGCGGAAGGAGAGGAGACGAGGCGGCTTGCTACATGTGTCCGTCCTCGTTCCCGAGAGGAACTGCTGGATATACTGCAATCGTGCCATGGCTAGATCAAAGATTGACGCTGCGGTGAGTTATCACCGTGATTGCAGGAGGTGAAAGGATTTTACTCGACAGTGAAGACTACATCTGCATACTTGACGATCCGAAATCCGAATAGTATGTAATAGTGGGTAAAGGGGCCCGCGGCCACCGGCAATCGTCACCAGCCAAGACGTCTCGTGCATTTCTAGCCTATCACGAGGTTTGGCTAGGCCTCACGACAAAGAAATATATCATGACGCATCGGATCCCTTTCACCGAGCACCGAAGTCCACCTTGCTAGACTTCGGTTTCTCTTGTATTTTGGTTTTCTTACCTCTAAAAGATTGATAATTGTTGTGACTTAGTATCCAGTTGATTCTCCAAAAGGGATTATAATATCTACTACTGTAAAATGGCACCTACTAACGGGCAGAGTTAGTGATACAAGTAGTACATGCTGACACCTGGCATCACCTTGAACAACTGTTGCCATCTCTTTCCCTTCTTACGGCCCCTCTATGATCTCCACTAAAATTTTGGTAGATCCGGCAATAGTAAGACCTTCTTTTACCTCCGTCTATCAGCTATCTCGCATAACATTTTACTGTCTGTTGTTTGCCCGACCGTTTAATCTGCACCGAGTCGCATTCTCAACGCAAAAAATGCCGGAAGGCTCGACGTCCTCCAAGGACTTCTCTACCTTACCAGTATCAATCCCCCCCCCACCATCCTATCCCGTCCACGCGACGCATTATATATATCTGCGACGAAATGCCCCGAAAATAGCTACGCCGGATGACTCGCGAAGCCTCTATCTGTCCAACGTCCCCTGCGATAGCACCGAGGCACACTTCCGTGCTTTGTTCGCCAGTCTGGTCGGGGCCGGTCGCTTCGAGAGCATTACCTTCGAAAAGGACAAGAAGAGTGCCGAAGTCTCCCACGAACCAGCACAGGCCGAGAGGTTGGCCAAGCATCATAAAAAGAGAAAACGGGAAGATGAGGAGCTCCAACACAGAAAAGAAGAGGCTGCTGCAGAGCTTCCCGATACGTGGGCACGCGAATTGCACCGCAGCGGGAGCTCCGCAATCGCTTTGCTTGCAGACGAGAAAAGTGTTGACGTTGTTCTGAAGGCCGTCAAGAAGCTCACGAAGACGAAGAAATACCCTGTCTGGGGAGAAGGGCTTAAGGAAGGTGTTCCGGTGCTAGGATCTCAGTGGTTAAAGACACACAACAAGCTCTCTTACCCAGGGAATGACGTCGTGCAGGCTATGGTCGATGCCTACTTCACCGTCTTCAACAGGAAGGAGGAAGAAGCGCATCAACTGGCCAAGAGACTGCGCAATGAGCCAGATGAGGACGGCTTCGTCATGGTAACTCGCGGTGGCCGCAGCGCTCCGGCCAGACGGGACGAGGCAGAGGAGGCCAAGCAGAAGATGCTCGACAGGCAACAGAAGAAGAAGGACGAGACACAGAATTTCTACCGCTTCCAGCTGCGCGAGAAACGAAAGGCCGAGCAGATGGAGCTTCTGAAGAAGTTCGACGAGGACAAGAAAAAGGTTCAGGCTATGAAAGAGAAGCGTGGAAAATTCCGACCCGAAGTGTAATCACCTACTTCCAAACGATGGAAGGAGCCTTACATCTACTTGCTAGTCCGCTAGGTTTTAATTATAGCAAAAGAAGTGGGATAAATAAGACCAGTGAAGAACTATGCCACGGGTCTCCATACGGTAAGCATATTCATGATCACCTAGTCTTCCTACATGATGACGCACGCGGGGCCAGCAAATGTTCTTGATCCTGGAATTCCAGTGTTTCAACAGCACGTGCCGAAAAACACCGCGTACTCAAACAATCTTCTCAAATTCCTCTGACGCGAATTTTCTTCTCCAAATCATTACACTTTTCATACAGTCTGTTTGCTAAAAAAACAACTTTTTAAGGGGCCAGAGTGGGCGAGACAGCCATATCAGAGATTGGCGATATAGTGCTTTCGCACCTTCGACTCTGAGGATCATCTAGCGGGCTTGTTACCGATCCTCCATCCAGTTCGATAGGTGCTTGCTTCTCGCACTGCGTATTACTTCTTTGGCGGTCCTGAAGCTCAGTTATCTGACTAGTTGTCGGTGAAATCATCTGGGCCCTCCACGCACCCCCTAACTCACTCCTTCGAGAACCTGTCAACGCTGCGTCCTGTTCACACGGCTTATTCTGCCGCTGACGACGACGACGTCTATAGACGCAGATCAAGGCTAAGGGAAGAAAGACCAAGGCGAGAGATGCGATAACAATGCCGATAATTGCTCCTAGACTCAGTGGTCTTTCTGTAGACTCGTTTTGTTTAGAGGAAGGTGTGGTACTCTCGAAGGGCGTCGGTGTTGCTATATTTGTCGAATATGCTGCTGCCCATCCATACTGCGCTATGGAAGATTTCTGTCTCATGACGTCGGAAGGGAAAAGTGGTAGATCGGATGTTTGCCAGACCGCCATTATCGGAGGATGCCATGCAGGCACCTGAGAGACCGGGATGAATATATCCTGCGTAGATACGTTGGGGGCTATCAGCACCGTCGTTTTCGTCGAGACTATAGAGTAACATGAATGAAAATCCCAGACGAAGCCACTGTCAACAAGCCACAAGTTCGTTAGTGACTATCAATTTCATACAAAGTGTCTTGCAATATCAGCGAAGATGCGTGCCTTTGACAACATATGTCCGTGTATGTCACACTAGCAGGATCCTCAGGAGTGGACGAAACCGCCGCGATATTCATGTTGGACGGACAAGCTCCGGGGCTGTAGTAGTTGTCGTAAGCCTCCGGATCTGGCTGACACGAGCGATACAGTCTGTCGCTTGTATCGCTGAAGATGCCCCATTCCGTGTAGAAATCGTCGGCTGTCCGCAATACGTAGTAGCGACCGGCACATGAAGGCGGTGGCGTGAAGATTGCCGTCAGGGCGTGTGTTACTGTTTGCGATGATAGTTGCTGGACTGGCGGACCTATTTCTGACGTCGCTGTCACGAGCATTGACGGGGTCGTAGGAGTAGGAGATGGTACAGTGTCGTCGGTGTTTGTCGCGATTGTTGAACTGTCTGAGGTTTCATTGGGTGGTGAGAAGGCGGTTAGTGTTATTACGATTTCTGTCTCCATCTCCGTCTCTGTTTCTGTATCAGTTTCTGTGGTCCGCTGCTCGGAAGCTCTCATTGTGGCGGCTATCTCGTGGTATCACGTTTGTAGAGTCTTTTACTTATGTAATAGGTATTGAAAGAGGCGATTCGTAAAAGTTGAGCGTTAAGAACGAGAAAGGATAGATTATGTGGACGCACATGAATATAAACGAGAATAGACTCTGTACACATTGACGCAGTAAATCTTCCCTCCTCATAAGCCCGAGCGGCCTGCTGTGTGAATCGGCGTACAAAGTGGTTGTTCGTGTGCCGTCATTTGCATGTATTCCCCGACGTGAGACACTCATTCAGGACGACGTGCGTTCAAATCCATAAATCCTCGATAATGAGGAGCACGGTTAAAAATCTAGACGCCGGCAGCATCGTCGTTATGTCTCTCGACTTCCGCACTTATATGTAGCTTAGACCATGGTATTGTGATACTTGATAATTGGGCTCATGAAGCCAGGAAGACACAGGGGCAATCTTCATCGTGGAACATGGTGTTGCAACCGTACTACCACACTCTGAACGGATGATAGATCCTCATTCCTCTTTCCTGCAAGCGCCTTTGTCCTCCGTTACCATAGTTGTCTCGTCACCGATCTCGTAGCACAAAGTAACCCAACCCAAGCTTCTTGACAGCGGCGGGATGATATATCAGTAATATAGGTGTCCCTCGAACTTGTCATTGGGTAGGATAAGATAGGTATGGGCTGCGCATTTTAATAGAGTAGGTCTGTGGAAGCTTGTGTCTTGGGCATCTTGAACGACTAGAAATATAGCTCGATCCTGATGTAAGATATGTATATGGCCCTAGGGTCGGTGTAACTTGGCTACGACATGGAAGACTTCTGCATAGTAGAGACAACTAAAAGCAGATTCATTTCTTCAATTTGACTCTGCATGCATTGCTGCCGACGTCGATGTACCTAATTGGGTTGAGTTAACATTGTCCCTGTATTCTTATGTCGGCATGGTAGTTGCATGACGCATTTATACAGCCTTGTGTATGGCGGTTTAGAGAGTCAAGGATGGCCAGCAGCCGACATGTCAGCGCGTCGCAAACCCAATTCACTACTATTTCACCTCCAATACGTCGAGAAGCGGGCCGGCGCTGTTCCGAGGTCTCGGCTATGCTTTAAGCTTGTGAAGAGAGTTGAAAAGCTGCTGATTTAGGATTACTTGGATGCCAGCCTGCCGACCTACGCTAAAGTTTCACAAAGAATACCAAGGTATTGTTTCAAACGCCCCAGAAGGAATTTGCGGCTGGAATTAAACAGCCGTACACCAAGCACTTACGTAGTACAGTCTTTAGGAGGTACCCGCTTACCCACCATGCAATACCACTAAGTGCCCACGACCAACCGCGCTCCGCGGTCCACGCGTATCTTACATGCGAACTCTTGCTCAGACCACTTGGCTGCTAGAGTAGGTATGATCTATCGTAAGGGATGAATACAGGGCTGGGAGGAATGTATTGCCTTCTTCTTTTACATCAAAACTATCGTGTATACGCTGAATCTATAGGTATATATTATTGGTTTGTGGTGACTCTCGATGTAGGCTGTTGTAAAATCTTTCATACGCGTACCGCTGCGGTTCTGACGCGATGATGCGTACATTTTGGCTTCAGTGGACGCTTAGGCCTGAGGATCGTACTAGATTTCATCGTGTATAGATCGTGAATCGCGTAGATTCCAAGGCATCCGTTTCGACAATCTAATTAGCGCAAATTCGTCAGATGAGAAGGAAAGAACCGAGCCGTCTGCTGTGGGTATCTAGCGAGATAATATACACAGACCTAGAGGGGATGTACTAGCTGTAATGGACAGATAGGTCCGGAATGGTCTGTGTACATAAATGGTTGTGATTCCTGAAGACGATCCCGAGGCAAAATATCGATCGAAAAAGTATTTTGCCATGTCTACACCATGCGCTAGAACATGGCTAGACTTTTCTAAGTGAAGCAGAGCGATTGGATAATGCCAACACACTGTACTTAGTACTGTCGTAGCTAGGTACCTCAACGTAGGTAATACCTCCGACCGATGGGCAGCTACTGGTAAATCCCTCTGCCTCTAGTCATTTCATGTCGATATGAATAAGTGAGGACTCGCATGACTTACAGCTACCTGTGTATGTTCTGTTATACATATGTATGTTGTGCCACCACCCCTCCCTTATTCGGGCGCTGTATTGTAAGCTGTGACCTGTAAGAATTAGTGTACTGGTTATAATCTGTTCATGTGGAAAATGTGAAATGAAATGTAAGTGGATTACGAGCCGGGGCACGAGTCCGAGTTCCAAGTCTAGACCACCGATCCGGCTTCAGCCAGACTCCTACCATGGCTTAGTTTCTTATGCCAAGAACATGACCTACTCATTGAGACCCACCGAAGCCAAGTTGTGTACCTAACGCAGGACGCACCCCAAGAAAAGAGCGCGGTTTCTGACACCGAATGGCCTATGAATGAATTCATTGTAGAAAGCATATCATCCATCTTGCCAAACTATGATTTGGGATTATAGAAACCGTGGTGCGTTTATTCTCACACCGCTTGTATCATATAAATAGAACTTGACTTTTAAGCATATTCAGCTAGGACCCAAGTATCAAACTGTAGGTTAGCTTTGGACACGCAGACTTCCAGTTCCGCGCCGGCCTTATAGCAAATACGCATAATCATTGGCAATCTCCTTGTGTGGTTTATGAGTAGAAGAATCTGTTTAGGTTAGGCGCTCTCTACTGAGTATTACCTAGGCTTTAGGGTAGGCAGGCATACCAAGTAGGTATTCGCTTCACGGCCCCTGGTTAGCCAACCAATCGCATTAGCTTACAATGTACTACACTAGATTGTGAGCAGAAATTTCTGATTATTTATACCTACTAGTAGGTATTGTATCCTGTCAGAGGAGAGATATCAAACAAGGCATTTTCTATACCCTCGGAAACATGGATAAATCCGAAAGTAGAGCAGGAGAAAGCGAAGAGAGAGAACTTACTAGTATAGTTAGCTACTTGAAACAACCCGTCTCTAATGTAGTAGTGTAGTATGTGGTATGTGTAGTACTTACCGACTTACACATACCTATACACGCGGAACTTTAATACCCCTGACAACCTTGGAACTGACAGCCTGCACGCCACATATTACTTTAGGTAGGTCCTTACTTGCCTACTGCAACACGCCTTCCATGGCTTCTACTGCGTTATCCTGCGTCTCGATCGTCCGCCCAGGTCGTATTTTGTGCTCAAACCGGCGAATCCCTTGGTCTGCCGTCTCACCCCCAAAATTACCCGCCTAACCTAGCAGTAACCTAGCAGTAACCTAGTCAGTGGTTCCCCAGTGCCAGTAGTCGGGATAACTAATCTGTAAACAGTAACCCTCTAGCATGCGCTATCTGCTTTACAGATGCGAAGAACTTAAGCTCCGTCGATCTTCTCCGTCTCGCTTCCAGCTGGCGATTTGACGGTGTCCTCTCATCATCGCCACCGTCGCTCTCGACACGCACACGACTGTCAGGATTCGCTCAGTCTGTCCTTTCTTGTCCCTTTCACTCACTTGCTGGATACTATTCCTCGAACCAGCGCGGGCTTGTATCAATCGGATCGGGGACACAAGGTACTTCCCACTCACCACCGACAGCCGCTTGCCCCCAGTTCATCCAATCGTTAGACAGCCGAGAAGACGATCGATCTACGAACGACAATCAATACTGCATACAGTAACACAGCATAATTATATCAACTTAATCCATTGCAAGGAGAGGAGCAAATAGAAGAACGCGGGGAATCAAAGGGCGCGCCAGCATAGCCTCGCATTCTCTCCGCGACCGCCTGGGAGCCCGCTCACATTCACCAATACAGCTCAGCTTCGTTCAGGATTGGGGTCTCTACGTGTTCCTCCTCTCGTGGCGTCGAGTCGCACCCATCAGCGACCGCTGGGTTGGAATCATGCATATGCCGACGCCGCTTGCTCGCCCCCTTCCCTAGTTGTAGGCCGGGAAACATGAGGATCGCCATTCGAGAGCAGTTGGCTGCTCTAGTGCTGTTGGCTGTACTGATCGCTCTCACCATCGTGGCCGTTCCTACCTATGTCTACGTCCACAGATTTGTAGTCAATGTCGAAAACGATGGTCTTGCGTTGACCGCCTCGCTTAAAGCCGCCCAAATCGCCTCCCAGATCGAACTTATTTCGACGTCGTGCCTGGGCATTGTCACAAGGTTACTAGTTCAAGCTAGCTTTATTCAATTCTATAGGGGCAACTACACCGCGCAGAATTGGTCCAACGCTATACAGGATCTTCAAACCGCCCTTAACTCTGGCGGCAGATTGAATCTTCTACAGGCCAAGCTATTCTCGCGAAATGAAACCGGTGATCCCAACGGCCTGGTCGGCGTCACTGCTGACAATATCTCCGATATCTTACTGCCGTATGCGGCCCCCGATGGCTCTGAAGTTTACTTGGGGAACACGACATACGGCTACCCACCGACGCTATATCCTAATATCACGTACTACCCTAGCACAGATCCCGACCCTCTTGAGCCCAATGACACCGTCGTGGTAGCTCGGCCCTTTCCCGACATACGGATTGACACGGGCGCTAATGGCCTTGTGCTCGGCCCTCTCGTCATTAACCAGTCGTATGCTCTGCTTTCCTTAACATTGCCCGTTCGATGGACCCTGAGACCGGATGTCATACTTGGATACATGACAGTGGTTGCGGAAGCAACCACGATTATCGATATCACGACCTCCCTGGAAGGACTGGGCGATACCGGAACCGCTTTGCTCATTGGACCTGCTACTGGTTGGAATCGTTTCAGCAAATATAATTTGCCTGCAAATTCGACCGATCCAGCAGCAGCGAACTTCTCGAGCGTCGACGTACAATTCGTGCTACCACCCCCAGTTAGGGACAATCAATCGAGCAGACATTCCGAACACGACTTAGCGTCTCAGCATTACAACGAGCCATTTAAGGTCACGGATTATAATGCGGTGTATAAGGCTTTTACGAAGCGCAACCTTGCGGTCAACAATGCCAGTAGCATTCTTTCCACAACGAACGAACAGGGAGTGGCTGTGGCTGTTGGCTACGCGCGTCCTCCGACCGCATTGGTTAATTGGACTCTCATAGTCGAGCAAGCTAGGTCGGAGGCTTTTATCCCCATTAACACGCTGCAGCATATTCTGTTGGGCACTGTCTTTGGGACCGCTGGAGTGGTGTTGCTATTCATCTTTCCTTGTGCCCATTTCAGTGTCAAACCGATCCGGCGCTTGAAAGATGCTACCGAAAAATCGATTGCACCCCCAGGTTATCATGAGGAATACGAAGACGACGCGGGCTATGACGAGGACCACGCCACATCAGGTCGAAGTAGCAGCAAAATGTCGCATGGTATGTTGATGCAGCTTAAGAAATGGTACAGGAGAAGCTTTAAGCCGAGGTCCCCGCCGTCAGAGCATCCCAGCGAGGCTCGTCGCCATGTATTCAAGATCCCCGGCAAGGTCGCAAATCGCAAACACTTCATTACGGATGAACTGACTGAACTAACAACAACTTTCAATGAGATGAGCGACGAACTTTTGAGACAGTATACCTCAATGGAGGACAAGGTCGCTCAAAGAACACGAGAGCTCGAGGAGAGCAAAAAGGCTGCAGAAGCTGCAAATGAGAGCAAGACTTTGTTCATCGCCAATATTTCACATGAACTGAAAACTCCTTTGAATGGAATTTTAGGCATGGCCTCTGTGTGTATGGAAGAAGACGATCTGGGACGCATCAAGCAATCACTCAAAGTGCTTTATAAGTCGGGCGATTTGTTGTTTCACCTATTAGAAGATCTCCTGAACTTCTCAAAGAACCAGATCGGTCACCAGCTTAGCCTTGACGAGAAAGAGTTTCGGTTGGGTGATATTCGATCACAAATTCTCACCATTTTCGATAAGCAGGCGCGCGAAGGTCACATTACTTTCGCCGTGGATTTTTTCGGTGCTGATATCGTCGACCCGGACCAAAACCCTGAGCGCAGTAGTTTCGAGGAGAAACTTCCAGTCTTGGGCCCTAAAGGGACTGGTCGAATGCAGGATATGCATCTCTGGGGTGACCAGCATAGAATATTACAAGTGTTAATCAATCTTGTTAGCAACAGCTTGAAATTCACACCCGCTCAGGGGAGGGTGTCTGTGCGTATAAGATGTATAGGGGAAGCCGAGTCGAGCGACGAGAGTAGAACCTCTTCCTTCTCAAGAAATACATCGAGCTACCACGGAAGGCTTCAACACCGAGGTGGATCTGTATCCAACAACTCAACAATATCGAGAGACACTCCCCAGCCTGGCACAGCCTTATCGATCAATCCCTTGGACCCAAAGATTGCACCGCATTTATATACCGCCGAAAGGTCCCAAACCCCACCTCCGATGAACGCTAAGCCGTTCGTGTTTGAATTCGAAGTGGAGGATACTGGACCGGGCATTCCGGAACATATGAGGACCCGAGTATTCGAACCGTTTGTTCAGGGAGACCTGGGCTTGAGTAAGAAATTCGGCGGAACTGGCTTGGGCTTGAGTATCTGTCAACAGCTGGCCAATTTGATGGGTGGTTCTATAACAATGTCTAGTACACTTGGGGTCGGCACTGTCTTCACGATGCGCATTCCACTCAAGTACACCAAGGAGAGGTAAGTCTACCCATAAGCGAAACTGCAAAACTTGTAATAACTGACAGCTGAATCAGATCTTCAAGCACTGCCTCGAGTAGTATCAAATCGCGACCCACCAGTGTCACCTCGGCTGAAGGCGAGATAAGGAGGAGTTCTCTACCGCAAACATCTGCGGAAGTTAAAGCCAGCGTTCTCGATCAGCAGCCTC
This sequence comes from Xylaria sp. FL0064, assembly GCA_022593225.1. Taxonomy (NCBI): domain Eukaryota; kingdom Fungi; phylum Ascomycota; class Sordariomycetes; order Xylariales; family Xylariaceae; genus Xylaria; species Xylaria sp. FL0064. Next base: position 407,333 of record JAJKLE010000007.1, on the reverse strand, counting down.
GACTTGTTGGACTCAGTCAACCTTTTTTCGCCGCGAATCCGAAAGCTGGAAACAAGCCAACGCTCGACGACCAAATCAAAGCTGCGGAAAAGGCGCGCGCTGACAGAGGTGAAGGAAAGTTACGTGTCTTAGTCGCGGAGGACAACCCTACCAATATCGAAGTCGTCAGTCGTATGCTTAAGTTGGAAGACGTCTACGACGTTACTATTGCCAAAGACGGACAGGAAGCCTACGATCTGGTCAAAGCGAATATGGAGAAAAATACGGATTTCGACCTCATCTTCATGGATATCCAAATGCCCAACGTTGATGGATTACAAAGTACCCGCCTAATACGAGAAGCTGGCTATTCTGCCCCTATTGTTGCATTGACGGCATTTTCCGATGAAAGCAATGTCAAAAACTGTATAGAATCTGGCATGAATGAGTTTCTCAGCAAGCCCATCCGTCGGCCGGCTCTCAAGCGGGTTCTTAAGAAGTTCGCGACTATCCCAGAAGAGCCGGAAACCACAACGTCAAAGAGGACCACACCCGAAAAGGGCAGCCCTGTCGTCAAGAGCCAACCCCTCAATGGACGCATTTCTCCCGACCGTGTTGATCCGATGGAGCTTGCTCCTCCGAACGGACCGATTACTGCAGCAGCACACTAACTTCACGACGCGCATTTATATGGTCCTGAATGCAGAGTCGACCATCTTGCCGATTAGCAGCATTCCGCGATATCCAACGGCATAATTCACCATTCTGTTCATATGCTCTTCTCGCACCCCAAGTCTTCGATAATAGGTTGTAATTCTATATTGCGGGTACAACCAGCACTTTAATCGGACGGCGTTCCTGAGTTCTTGATGATTACCGCATTTTATTTTGTTTAGTCATTCTCCATCTTTTGAAGTTTAGGCATAGGCGATACTGCTGGGAACACACGAAGGGTTAGGCAACATACGTATAAGGCGTGAGGAATCCATAAGCTGGTTTGCATGGCGTTTAGGCTGCTCAAAACAAGAGGGTTCTGTCGTTTTGCTTCCCTACCGTTTTATAGTATATACTTTGAAACATCTTGGCTTGCGGGATTATCATTTGCTTGTCCAAGCTGTCGAGACAGGGGCCACAAATGCGTCAAAGAGTAAGCTCCGCGCATAAAAGTCCCATGATAGGGGATGAGGGTGTGATGTGGGTGTTGTTGAACTGGGCTTCAGATTGATTTTACGCAAAGGACACAACGAGCGAGTCGGTTGGCACACCTCAGGACATGATATTTGGTTGGGGTTCTCAAAATTCCAAAACTCTACTCTCGAGTTCTGGCCAACATGGCATGCCGCCGACTCATATAATCAATCACAAAGCTGCACCATACTAAGCAATAACACTTTGATTGCCTACTCCGTGCCTCTTGTCAAAAAACGTGTAGACACTTATTTCGATCATGTGAATGCCCACTCACCTTAGCCTCGTCGGAAAAGACGTGGTTCGTCGGGTAAGACCAGCGGACCCGGCAAAGCATCCACGCGGGGGCAATTCCCCCCTTCGGATCCGTCCTTCGGCATAGTTAAAGTGCTTGTAGCTTTGGATAGATTCCCGAGTCTAAAAGATCGATGGTTTTTATCTAGCCTTATTCTCTATATCAGTACAATTCCTACGCGATATCAGTGTGTTTGTGAAGTTTCTTCCCATACCTTTGTGTAAGGTTTTGATAGCATCAGACTCGCATTTACCCTCGGAGGGAAACATTCAACAAACGCAACTATTCCACAACTTCACAATTGCAGCCCTCATCAAGCCAAGGCTGTCTGTCCGCCTAGCATAAATAAACAGCGTGATCCGCCTGCAATACCATCATCTCCTCAAAAGCAGATATCAACCCCAAGAACGCATTCCATCGCCCTTTTCCCTCCGTCTTTTCTCCCTTTCGCAGTCACATACACACCTACAACCCCCTCAAAATGCGCATCCCATACGTCCCTAACCCACCCCCCACCTCAACCCCGGAAGAATCAGAAATCGTCTCGCGCATCACAGCCCGCCGCGCGCCGCGGCCCCTGCAACCGCTCGATCTGACCCTACTGCACTCCCCGCCCGTCGCAGACGGCTGGAACAGCTTCCTCGGCGCCGTGCGCACGCGCACCCTTCTTTCCCCCGCACTGCGCGAGCTAGCAATCTGTCGCGTCGCGGTGTGTAATTCGGCATGGTACGAATGGGGACATCACGCGCCGCTGGCGGTCGCCGCGGGGCTCGGGGCGAAGGCGCTAGAAGTTGTGAAGATGGCGGATTTGGATGCGGTTGGGAGTGAAGAGAAGAGACTTGCTGAGGGGGATGGATTAGGGGATAAGGAGTGGGCTGTGCTTAGGTATACGGATGAGATGACGCGGTCGGTGCGGGTGAGCGATAGCACTTTTGCGGCGTTGAGGGCTGTTTGTGATGAGAGGGAGGTTGTGGAGGTTACTGCTGTTGTAGGTTTTCTTTCTTTCTTTCTTTCTTTTTCTTTTCTCTTTTTCTTCTTCGGTTGAAGAATTCAACTACTTACTCCTTTTTCTTCCTTCCTTCTGGTATGGTGAGTGGATGGATGTGGTTGCCGGGAGAGGAAGGAGACTGGCACGATTTCCTTCCATCCCATAAGGGGTATATCAACCAACTACTATTTATCTATCTAACTTGCCTCAGGTCGCCGCCTATAACTGCGTAAGCAGATTCCTCGTCGCATTAGACGGTACGTTTTGCCCCTTTCATTCTGGCCAGCTGGAACATACAAGCAATGCGCACGAGGAGGCTAACAGCAGCGTGACAGTGGGCGAGAGAAATGGCACTGGACCGGATGATACACACTGAGTCGCTTGCCTTTCTTTGATTGGGAGATGATCTAAGCTTTGCATGCGACGAAACCTGAACGTAGTGCTTCTATACATACATCATCGCACATGACTCCCACGATACTGGTAAAAGACATACATCCTTGAGCCCTCACCGGGAGTTTCATCGGTACGAGTATAAGAGCCGGGCAGAGACTCCGTAGAAACATGCAAATTCAAGGCGGGCCATTCCTCACATGGAATTTGCCTCGGGATTATATGGAGGAAACTCTTTATATTTGCGAATGAGGGAAAGTCACACCCCATTTCCGATAAATCCACCTTGCAACATCACATCGTCGAATTTTTCAGGAGAGTTCTTATGTCTTGATGAACTCCGTACTTTTCTTCCTCTAGTTTGTACCTACGCAATTCGTATGTTACGATATGATATACACATAGTTCCCATGAATGTTTGGAGCTGATAAAATGCAAATCCTACTCTCCTCTCGTAAGTGAGTACCTGCTCCGGTGTTCAGGCCATAAACTCGAGAAGAATCGTGTTAGGATTGGGAAGAGGCAGTCTTTCTGAGACAGTTCCGCACTCCTTCTAGACGTCTTACCTATCTTGGTACCCAATTGCTTAACAATCAGGCATACCCACTGGGGTGGATCAAGGATGTTACGATCGAGCGACTCTACGAGATGAAAGGAGCTGCGAAAGGGAAAACGGCCGAATCGCAACAACGAACAAAGCAAGGTGGAAACAGAACCCACGCCGAGACAGCTTAGGAGTAGAGCGATTCGCTCGCTCCTTTGTACACAAACCTCTACAGTAGTAGCAGGTACTGCCTCGTCGACATCTTGACGAGTGACACTGGACAGACAACAATTGTCCTTTTGAGCATTTCGAAATAATTCAAATTCAGACCACGCAAATGCACTTTCAAACCCTAGCTAGTTGGGGAAATTGTGATAGGGAAACGCCTTCCTTCTCATAAAGGAAACCCATATGCATACGTATAGCTCCCCGTAGATGTAAAATAGGTTCCAGAAGCCGTAAATAATTAAACAGCTGTAGATAGCAAGAATCGTTAGTTATCCCTGTTAGGGCAGGATATTGTCTTGATAATAGAAAAACAATAACATTGAAGAAAATAATTCGCCTTACGTATAAAAATGGGTATAATGGATAACCAGCAACCGCATCCAGCACGGGCAAGCTCAGGTTCACATCTCCATACGAGCGGCAATATCCTCACTAACGCCCCTTACTGAATGAAGCGCCTCTTCCTCACTATCGACTTCTTCTTCGTCTTCAGTAGACGACTCATTTGAAAAGGGATCAATGTCATCATCATCATCCGGATTCCAAATGTCAAGACCCGGTTCATCATCGTCGTCGTATTCATCTTCATCAGCGATGATGCGATCGGCAAGGTGCTCCCCAAGCCAGAATTTCGCGCGCTTGTTTGAACCAAAACTGCCGGCTAAAGGAGCAGCATGACGTTTTGTGCTGCAGTTGCTCCCTCGTCTGTGTGGCAGTAATGTAGGAGAGTTCATCACAACTGGTAAACCCCTGACGTACAAGTAGGCAACCCGCCTCATCTTCTTATTGAAAAAGAAGTAGTGCAGGCGCCATATCGCAGCCTCGTCACCATCAAAAGGATCATCCGGGGGTTGATAAGAGAAGACGGTGCAGTCTTTCAGCGTCATCTCTTTATCCAGCATATTCCACATGTGCGGACCCCAAGCAGGGCTGTTCACGTTCACAGGTAAGGCGCCTGCTACCGTCGCAGCCGAGGGGGAGTTACTATAATCACGATACATGGAGGCCATATTCGGCGAGAGAAGCGACGTCCCCTGCGGACGAACACTGCTTAATAGGCTGTCGAATGTCGCCATGACATGACGTAAACTTTTCTCGCGACGGAAATCCGACGGACGTAGGACATGCGAAAAGTCATAGTCCGGATGGCTAGCGTTCAGCGTCGCAATAAGGTAGGCAAACGTCCGTCGGCTCGAAATCTCACTGAGCGGGCCGAAAGGACTGGAACGCGACAAGTTCAGCGATCCGGCCATTTCCTTTCGCTGCGGAGGAGACAAAGAAGCGCCGAACTTGAGAAGCGCAGCATGCTGCGATTCAAGAGAACATTCAATCGACTTGTAAAGCTTCTTGTCGGAACCGGCGGCTTTCGTAGTATACAAATCGCACCCACCAGTTACCTTACAATCGGGCGTGTTGAAATTCAGCGCCGACGTAATGATATCGAAGTCGCGAAGGGGTAAGAACTGGGCGTCACGTACATTAGCATACCGCGCACAATGGCGCTTATAGATTAGCAGGATCTACAAAGAGAGACAAACCTTCATCGTGAAGAGTGTCAGGAATAGCTACACAATTGCTCGGGAAGAATGGCGAAGTCATTACCAATGCGCTGCGAGAGTGGAGCGGTCGGATGACGTCGCGTGTTTAGGAATAGGCGGTCAAAGTGCGACTGGCAGGCACTGAGATATTAGTACATATGCGACGAGAGATGCGGAGGATGGAGTCTGATTGATGGTATAAACAGTCGTCGCAGAGAAGATTATATGCCTGGTAGTTGTAGATTGGAAGTTTGGCACAGTCGTCCAGGGTGAGACCGGGCGCAAGAACAGGCTTACATGAGCGGGATTGGGATGGACGGATAGGAGGTTGCAGGAATGCTGCGTGGACGCTTCGATTGATCAGGTGCTGCTGCTGGTTGGCTGGTTGGCTGTTTGATAGTAGGTACACTACCTAAAGCCCCGAAGGATGGGGCGGCGCCTGCGCGGGCTCACACCTACCCACACTCTCCTTGCTGCCTCCTGCCTCCTGCCTGCCAACGTGGACGACGGTTGCGCTAGAGGCCCGCCGGTTGCGGACTGGCTTCCAACTTACCTACCTGCCGCGTCCCTCCACCGCACGATAACCTCCTCTCCACCTCCCTACAGTACGTAGTATGCAACCCCCAGGTACTGAAATACCCTTGGAAATGACGATGGCTAATTGGATGGACGCTCTTCCCGAACTCACGAATCAAATAACGTTAATACACCACGAGTAACAGCAGACTCCTGCCGCAATAACCTCACCCTTCAACATTGGTGTAATGGTGATGCAAGTTAAAACTCGATTGCTTTTAGATCCTCGCTACCGTCTCTTTTCTTTGTCCCAGAAAGTCATGTGAATGAATGATTTGGTGCCCGTCGCGAACTATGACTTCGCGGGCCACTTTGTTTGGCCGGTTGGTCTGTCGGCCGGTCGATTGGTCGCTCCATCAGCTTGTGATGTTTCTTCAGCCAGCGTTCGCGCTGTGAGTATCTCTTATTATGCGATCCCTGCTCATACCGGTCTGTTCCATATGGTTGTCGTATGTTCGGATGGCTGCTTTATCGAGGGAGCTGTGACTGCTGCACCCCAACTCGTCCCGTTTTGGTGCACTAAGCGATCAAATGAAACCGGCATTTTTAAGGTTCTGCTCGATTTCGTCCATATTCTGTGAATGATTCTAAATGAGTATACTTGCAAATGCATAAAATCGATATTGTCCCGTCCTCCCATACGCCGTGCAATCAATCAATCAATCAACCAATCGATGAGCACCCATAGTTGCTTGCAGTAAGTACATAGGTGTTCGTTACATGATGCGTGTCACCTCATCATCGACCTGCCGGAAACAAAACGCGCGTCAGTGGTCCGAAGACATTCCAGGGACGCACGGAGGGACGATTGATGTAGACACTACCTAAGAATGAAAAAAGACAAATCTGCTTACCTCTAAATCTTCCAATGAGTCCTGTTGCCCTATGCACCGTAGAACATTCTTTTTGCTGCTCTCCTGCAGCTCGCCGGCCAGCAATATCTCGTCAAGTATATAATATGCCTTTGTAAAGGAGAATATGATGTCGAGTTCGCACACGTTGCCATAGTATTTGTCCATCTGTTCGACATATCGGTGGATGATTTCGAGGGTAATCAATTCGTTATCGTCGGACGAGCAACCCGCTATGAAAAAGAGGGAGGCATAGCGGCGGTAGACAATCTTGGTATCTAGTTCGATAGTCAGGGAACGGTCTTGACAGTATCGTTGAAGCGAAAAGCGAACCTTTGTACTCAAGAAAATTGCACATTCGAGTTCGCCTAGCGAGGACGAGCTGGGAGACGTCCTTGACGATCTTCGCCTTGTCCTTGGGAGACAGAGTGGTGAACCATTTTGCTAGACGCTGAAAATGATAGAATAGTTAGCTTAAGGATTGACCTTCTCGTCAAATGGGCAACGAGGAATGGGAATATCATACCACTTTGCCCTGCCGGGATAACAGGATTAAGTAGCTGTTACTGATTTAGTCAAAGATGGTCGGAAGATGATGAATCGTCAGAGGCGTACTTGATAGCCATGATGATGCGTTTACATCCCCGGGGGTGCGCAGAGCTCTGGATAGTGTATAGAGGTTTGCGAGGACAGTAGTAGTCGGGGTCGTAGCGGGCAAGGAGGCGAGAGGGTGATGTGATGGACTCGTCTGGTTGCAGGAGCAATTTCTGGATTGACACAAGGGTTGGCCACGAGAGCCTAGTCTGCCAGCTGCAGAGCTTTAAAACGAGTAGGTGCTCCCTGTTAGTATCGGCCCGAAACGGTCTGGCTTCACAACCTCTTGATTCCCCCACCAACCTGCGCAATGTTCAGTAAAACCGTCGGACATTTCATAAGTCAACTGTTGAAGAAAACAATTGTTTTAGCGATCATTGGCGATTATTGATATAATAGAACCCTAAAAATCCGCAAGCAACCAAGAGCCTAGAGTCCAAAATCAGAGAAGCGTTGGAAGACGCTGTATGTATGTTACACTAACATTGAGTGGATGGTCGTGTCGACTATTAAGCAGATACTTACTTGTGGTAAAAGCTGCTGGTCATGTTTAGCTATATTGACGAGGTATATATATAACTGCGCTAAAGAATCCTTAACTCAACGTTGTTAGACTTAGTCTACTAGCAACGTTTGAATTCGCCCGTTGGAGATATTCGAATTCTTTGATAGATAGTCTCCAGTCCCTTGCTTGTACCTGCCTACATAGAGTAGCTATCTGCTTTAAAAACGGTATTCCGTCACTGCTCCACTCACCAGGGCGCTTTCCTCCCCTGTAGGTATCGTACCGTACGATACCTATTCGACCGGGTGCATTGGCATCTGCATCTTGCAGCTCGCTGCTGCGTTACAAAACACATGACCAATCACGTAGGCGGGCCCATTCCTTCGCCCGGAGAAAGATAACGTCAGATGAACTCTTGATACCACCATGTGTCTATGTGGTTCGCTGAGCGCCTTCCTATATATTTAGGTAAATCTCACATGCCAGATAGAATTAGGTATATCAGAGGCACATGTTTTTTTTTCGTTTGATGATAACATTTCACCAAGTCATAGCGTGCTTGGGCGGGGCTAGTTGTATATATATCTACATACCTAGTAGCAACGGCGCGCACCGCGCAGTATTATACTATTTTATTATATTCGGTTGACGGACAGACAGATAGACGGACAGAGAGAAGCCCAGTCAAGTCAAGTCAAGTCAAGTAGTTCCGTGGGGGGCCCAGAAGTGTTTCGAACATCTCCATTATTCCCCCGTCTCTCCGTCCCTCCGTCCTCCACTCAACTTTCCCACCGCCCAGAAACTGATGTTGCAATCTCGGTTGATTATTAAATACGCTTACAAAGTACCCGCATCGACAGCATATTACCAATCTTCAAGAGCGGAAGAAGCGCCGGAGCCTACAATACATACAACCGGGCATTTCATTGTTGTGCAGGGTCTTGGTGCAACGCTAAGAGTAGTACTCCGTATACCTAGATCGCTTTTCGCTACCCTGAGCTTTTTTGCCTTGGCTTTTCCCCCCAGAAACCAAAGAAAACGCCGCTTCTGATAACCCCACCTTCGTAGCAGGAAGCCGACTCGGGGAGATATTATAAATGAAAGTTATTCCTTTTTTTTTCTTTGCTTCCCACTCAGCCAATTCGCCGTTGATCCAGTATTTACACACCTATCGACTCAATACTGTATTGCTATTTCTATGATCGTATACCATCGTGCTTACTAAAGCCGCATCCTTTCGTCCTACCTACAGTACTACAGTCGCACATCAGCCATGACGCGGATAGTATTATCCACCGGCAACATTATTACAGGGGGCCCCTCCATCATCAGAAAACCCGGCACGACAAGATCGAACCTCGAACTCATAAATTCGCTGAGGAGTAACTTCCAAGCCGCACAACAAGACTACGCCCATAGTCCCGCCAGCAGTAATAGCGACAAAACGCCTGAAAATGGACACCCAGTCAATGGGACCAGTCGGCCGCCAATAGACGCTTGGACAGCGACAGAAGACAACGTCCTGTACGTGCCGCGCATCGACTGGGCGGGCGCCGGTATCCAAGAAGACCGCGCGCAATACGAAATCACACTCAAGCTCTTCTTCCTCCCGACGGCGCCGGCGGCTCAGCGCGCAGAGTACATCTCCGAGGCAATGCGACTAGTGACGAAGGAGCTGCGGGTAGACAGCGTGGATCTCCTGATCGCTTCGTTCCCGGGGCTATCGTTCGAAGGGGACTGCGAGTGGGAGGCGGACAAGATCAACGCGACAATGGGCAACGACGAGGAGGAGGTGGCGACGTGGGCGGCGCTGGAGGCGCTGCACGCGCAGGGCAAGGTCGGACGACTAGGCATCGCCGAGTTCGGCACCGAGAAGCTGCAGCGCTTCGTCGGCCAGGTTAAGGTGCGGCCTGCCGTCGACCAGATCAACATCAAGGACTGCTGCAGCGTGCCGCCGCCCCTCGTCAAGCTCGCCAAGAGCGAGGGCATCGAGCTGCTCACCCACGGCGACTGTACCGACATACTACCCAGCGGCACGCTGCGGGAACTGCTGGGACACGGCCCGCAGGGCGCCGGCGTCCTCGCTGATGATGAAAAGGCGCAGAATGGCCTCAAGGGCGACCTCATCCCTCAATGGGTAGCTAAGTATACCGCTTTCGTCAGCTATAGAGGCGTCATCGAGAACAAGGGCTATTTTGCGGGAGCCGAGTTGGTAAAGCCGTAAAAAGCCAACTACTACTACTATTACTACATTTTTGCATACCCAGATAATCTGTACAGGCACATGCTGGATTATGTGCGCGTAATTCTTTTTTGTTTAATGATCATCACGGCGTCGAGCAGGTTGCATAGAATACATGGAGCAGAACAAGTCAGCCCCTTACGTTACTTGCCATAGGAGAGTCATGGTAACGATAGCGTGGATTCGCATAACAGTATCGCATCACGATTGATTCATTGGCTTCACATTGCGCACTTCTGATACGTATTCAACCTATCATGCTCCTCTTGCGGCCGCGCATGCGGACGTTTTCTAGCTTTTTGAGCACTACGGGAGCCTGTTTGAACGCTTCTCTGTACGCGCTCTCCAGCATAGCTGTGAACAGCTTCTCTGCGCGAGGGTGTGTACTAGCGAAAGCTCTCTCCAGCACGTAGAGATCCACCGCGCGATCTTCTTCGGATGTACTCTGGCTGGCGAGTCCAAAATCGATAATGACAATCTCGCCGTCCAGTAGCCCGTCACCTTCTGCGCTGTGTCCGTTCGCAGGTTCCTTGCCCCTTTCCCACGGCCGCAGCATCATATTGCTCGTCGTCAGATCACCGTGTACAATGCCGGCCTTGTGCATAAGTCCCACGGCTGCACCTATGCGCCGCAGCAACGCGACTAGATCCGCGTCCGCCTCGCCAGTGCCTTCGACGATCGCATCGCCCAACCTGCCCGCGGCGCGCTCGGCATCACGCCGTCGCCGCAACCACTCGTTGATGGCGGCGCGCACAGGGGCCCCAGTGACCCATTCCATCATGAGCCATCCCGCGCTCTCGTCGACGGCGTAAACGGCGGGGACGAGCAGGCCTTCACGGCGGCATTTAGCGAGGTTGCGGGCTTCGGAGAGGATGCGGTGGCGCGTGAGGCGCGCGTCGAGGATGGGATGTCGCCATGGCTTCGGCGGACGGTATTTCACGGCGCAAGGGACAGAGGGCAAGAGGTATGTTGATTTGTATAGGCGGCCTTCGGCACCTTGAGTGATGAGCTCTGGTGGGGTGGAGGAGGGGTATTCCAGTATCGCGGGGAGGGGAAATTGGTGGATGGCACTGTCGGCTGCCATGGTGGTTTTTTAAAAAGACGTCCGTGCCGTACTCTATGTTATGTGATCAAGTTATAGCATTGTTATTCCCTCTCTCTTGTATCGGAAGCGTGGCAGAATTTCAAGGCTGTAGATTGGTGACTCGTTGCGGCTTTTCGCAAAAGACAACGTTGGTCTGCCCCGCCATTTTCTCTTGCTCAGGTACCAGTGTTGTGCAGTAGACACCTGGTGCTGACCCAGTAGGTACCTATGCCTAAGAGAAGGCACGCTACTGCACTGTCCGGCTGTAGGTACAGCAGGGAAGGCTCCATTTGCTCCAGCACAACATCGCCCGACAAAACACATGGATGCTTTCAGCTTCGGTACACTACAGTTTCGAGCCAAGCAGGATAATGCATGAACATTGACTGCATGGTAATCTCTTATACATGCCAGTGTACACGTATAAAGTCCGGGCTGCTATGTAGGATCGAAGTACACGTAGGACTTTGTCGCATGATGCAGAGTACCTAGTGTAATTATAAACTTTCTTTGCTCGTCGTTACCTACTTTTTCATTGATACATTTATACCCGTCTCGCTCCCCCTAATCCTTGGACTTGTCCGAGGACGCTCAACCTCAACATTTCCAAAACACACCGCTCCCAAGATTACTCTCTTCTAGAACATCCTAGCGGTCCGAGCATCGCACGATACCGTAACCGTGCTACATTCGATAGCAGGTGACCCGCTACCAGAGTAAGCGTGTTGTCCTCCCAGGGGCCATGCGTATCCGTATGCATCCTGTATCCCCTTGCTCCATCCGACTGCGTTAGAGGGAGTCTAACAGCAGCGCGTCAATCAATCATGGGTCAATCATGGCAGCGATGCTCTCGCATTCCGTTACCTGCAGCAGCAGCAGCAGCGGCAGCGCGCAGCTGGAGTATCGAATCTTGTTTGCGCTGACATTGCGTGATTGGCAAACAAGTATTAAATGACAAAGTTTGCCGAGCGAGCGTCGTACTACGACAAACTGTTCCTCTAGGGTAACCGGCTGGCTGGGGACCACTCAGAGAGAGGGGAGAAGGATTTAGGGCTAAGAAAATGTAATTGTCCAAGAAGAGAAGAGTGTCATTTTCGCCATTTTGCCCCTCTCGCTCTGAGCCCAACCAACCAGCCACCCCCGACGACCCGGGCCCCGAATTGCCCACTGGCCACTCTCTCGCGCACACCCGCGCACATCTGCACTGAAAAGGGGAGTGCTGAACGTCATATTGGCTGCTTGGTCGCCTTGTGTCTCTCAAAAAACCCCCCGTGTTCTCCCGTTGGCGAACCTCTTTCTCCATCTGCAAACCACCAGGCGCTAGCGACAGATTGCTCTCTATGGTCCTCTACCGTCTACGGCTCAAGTTCGCATTATGGCGGAACCCTCCTCTTCGCTGCTGTGGACCATAGTCCTACTTGTCAGCGCTCTCTCGCTGGCACTCGGAGTCATCGCGCTGATCGGTACCACCTACACCCTCGCATACATTGCCGCTCCTCGCGAGGTCACCACCTTCATCGACGCCGTCGACTGTTCCATAGAAGAAAACGAGAACTACGATTGCGACGTCGCCAAAGTACCGCGGCTAGAGGATAAGGTGCGCCTTGGCCGACTTCTGCGCGAGATTCAGAAGCAGGGCGATGACTTGCGGGAGGATCTAAACCGACTAGTGGTGGAAGATGGCGGGACAACGTTGCGCACAAGCGCTCGTATCTTCTGGGCGGGCCACAGGAAACAACTGGAAGAGCGGGTACGCCGGCTGGATATGTTACGCATGCGATTCCTGGTGCTATTCATGGGGGTAATAACAACCGCGGCCGCCAACGAACGAGCAAAGAATCCCGCGAGAACAGCACCCAGGCATCCCGAGAAGGCTGTCCCACCAACCACACCGTCGCCGCCGCCACCACCACCACCGGGGCCTGCACCTCGGCCAGAACAATTAGAACCTCGACCAGGCATAGTCAAGGCATACACAGAGGGCAGCCGACCGAAACCACTGAGACGGATCTCGACCCAGAATATGCAGGGTGGTCATAGCGAAAAGACGGTGCATACACATAGAAGCGGCTGGTTTGGCGTCATCGCGGAATTGCAGCGATCCCCCATATTGCGACAACGACATGCTTCCATCGAGGCGGCCATGCGATCACCTCCACCCTTGTCCCCGATTGGAAGTCCGCTAGCGGCACTAAGACCCATGAAAGAGACACCAATATCAGAACCGCTCCAGCTGTAACGAACACACGCACTCACTCACACGATTTCCACGCGGTAATAATAGCACGGAGTGGCTGCGTCTCTGACAAAAACTTGCAGGCGTATACAGGCACTCTTCGTGGACCCCATGCCGCCGGAAAACGAACGATTTATGGCCTCACGATGAAACGAAATCATAACAACGACTTGTAAGACTCTTATTCTCTACACGATAATGAGTACCGGCTGTCGATGATCTACGGGACGGCAGACGATATGACATAACATGGCCTGGCTAGATGATCAAAAAGCATTCCAACACTTTTTTCTGTCTGAAGCACTATACAGGCCATTTAAAAAGTTTTCTTAGGTCTCTTCTTCATTTCATTATATGATACCCCCCCTTTTATTATAATTTTACGACACTACACTTGGCTTCATTTTGGCCCCTCTGGCATAACATCGACTCACCATCGATTATCATTCGTTTCGTTGTCTAAAGCTTGGTAGTGCTTTCTCCATTAATTACAGCCTACCTACTCACCTGCCTTTCGCATTTCACTTTGCTTTAGATATAGTACCCCTTTGGCTTTTTATTGTTATCTATTGATTTGGGTTTAGAGAGGTAGTGTGTTCCCACATATGGGCCGTGTGAACGGGCCTTGATGAAGAGTCGGAGGATAGGGATTGGTTGGTATACGGTACGTCTGGGGCTGACGGATAGCATGGAGCGGATGACTTGGGATTCATGGACGGATAGCATGGGATGGATGGATGTATTTAGGGTAATGCAATGCATATACTATTTCCCCCGAATACCCGTGTCTTTGTGAGCTCGCTGGATATGCCCTACAGATCCAAGTGAAAAAAAGTCTATGCATGGTTCATTGGCGAGTCATCTTTTGGTATCCTTACTGTTTCTTCTTGGCCCGAACGATGAAGTACAAGCGGCCTGGCTCGCGCGGTATGGGGTATGGTCCTGATCCCCCGGACTGCCGTGGAATTCTCTTCGGTGCATATGATTTGACTTACTATTATTGAAAGTCGTCTTCATGCTTCATGTCTTGCGTTGAATCAACAGCCAAAACGCTTAAAGGCCGAGACATGGTATGTTTCCTCTGGCGAAGGCTGAGACTGGGCGCGAGATAGCTTGTGTCTTCTTCTCACCGCTATTCGAGCGACTTTGCATTGAGAATCTCCCTTGGTATTGGGATGGACAAAGTAGATAGAATACACGGGAATCGAGAGAATCTACATTTTGATTCATAATATCTCGGTTGAATATTTAAGGACGCTCTTGGGCTCGATGGATGTGGTTCAATTCGATGATGGGGGCTTGAAAGAGAAGACGTCTCTCCTTGGTTTATTGTGGGAGGGATAGAAAGGTGTTGACTACGTATGAGACTTGCATGGCCAGTCTAGCCACTGATGTTTTCTTGACCTGTTGTTGGCTTGATGAGGCAGGAACGCTGAGTCGCTGAGTCTGGCTCAACGGAAGGGCCGGAACCTGGATGTGGGTTTGGTTGAAATTTACTACTCACTCCCGAGTGGCTCTTACATATAATAATAGCTGTATAGAAAATATGTTCATTTGCTCTGGGACAGGCGGAGTCAACTCGGCTATCAATTGATTGCCTCCGTATGTATTGTAGGGCCTTCCAGAGCAGAGGCATATACCAGTGAAAGACATTTGCTGTCAATACATCGTTTATGAGAATAGAAATCTATAGTGACGATAAGTTTCTAAAAGCTAACTCCAGCTGCGTAAAATTTCGCACAGAAATAGGAAATTGAACCTCATTGTTAGCACGGCTATTCCCATGATTCTTCTTTAAGGGGGGAGTACGAAAAAGGTACCGAACTTATACACCAAATAAAATACAGTTGGTCGAACAAATGGAACGAGTACATGTTCATGTGGAACTGTCCCATGCGTAGGGACGCAGTAACACAAGCTATTTCACCACCTCTCTTTCTTAGGAGGAACATATTAGCTAGGTTAGATATGCTCGACCGCCTCTGGGTACTATAATGCCCTACCTGTTACAATCAAGGTTACCGAGATAAGATAAAGCAGGCGCACATATCACTGACCCTGGCCATGCCCATTGGCATCAACGCAGGCTGGGCGCACTGTCGGTTCTTCAATGACATCGTGGGAGATAGGTAAAATGGGAACTGACGCTTCTGAATGTGGGATAGAGCCACTCCCGAGGATATATGGCCAATAGATCTTTACGATTATAGACGCATACACCTTTTTCTCATATCCGCAGCCTATTGATAGTTGCGCCTCCTTTTTTCAAACGGAACTCATCTCTAGTACAAGTATGACAGGGACTAGGATTTTCGGTGCAACGATGAATCAAAATTCGAATATCGGCAAGAGAAGCCCAATTGAGAGAATCTTTACCCACGGGCAATTTTATAAGATAATGAGGTAGGCATTTGACGTCGTAGATAACATAGAAGAACTAGCACGGAACCCGCGATAGGAATATGCTACCCCTTGCTCCTTCCAAATATTTGAGCAGGCCGTAATAACGTGAGCTAGAAGCATCACACCTGGCACACCTGATATCAATATCAATTTAGATACAATGTATATGCATCAATATACTGCTTAAGTCCTGGTTTACGTCTTTCATCCTCGATGAAAGAAACCTCGGAAGCCGCTTATGTCACAATCCACTTTGTTACGCGAAATGAGTTAAAGTACGACCGCGTCACGCGCTTTAATGGGGCACGTCTGCTAGTAGAGAGAGCTTCCCCACTTTAAAGAGCTCACCTAACAGGCACCCAGGGACTAGCCCACCTAAGCTAGGTACCTCTGTACCTTCTCCCTACACCCTTCAAGAGGCCTTTACCTGGATCCAACCGCGTCACCTCAGAAATTTGGGGCGGCGACGGTTTTGATTTGGCTCTCATTCTTTCATTCTTCCTTCAACAACCACATCCATCGTCCATCATCGCACCGCCCACCGTCCACCGATCACGACCTGCCATCTTCCGCGCCGCGTCTCTATCAAGATGGCAGAGATCAAGATCGACTCCAAGCTCTTCCACGAGCGCGTTTCACAGTTCGTGAGCGCCTGGAAGAACGATAAGCGCACCTCCGACAATGGTGTCTTCGCCGGCGTCTCCTCGATCGTCATTATGATGGGCAAGGTGGAGGAGAATCCCGAGTTCCACAAGAACAATGCCATGCATGTACGTCTCTTTCTGCGCCCGCAACGCTCGTCGCAATCGTGCGAAGATACACTAACCCCTGCTTTAGTTCTGGTTGCTAGGCTACGAGTTTCCGACAACCTTGATGCTGTTCACTACCGAAAAGCTATACGTCGTCACGACCGCCAAGAAAGGTAACACTTGAGCTGCCCGGACATTGCATCCCCCAGATTGCTAACTTGACTGCAGCTAAGCACTTGGAGCCCTTGACGAAGGGGAAGTTCCCGGTTGAAGTTCTTGTCAGAGGCAAGGACGCTGCCGCGAATGAGAAGCAGTTTGCCACCATTGCAGAAACCATCAAATCTGCGGGCGTGAGTCTTTTAATCCTCTATTTTCCCATTTGCTTCACCTACTAACCTGACGGTGATGCAGAAAAAGGTGGGTGTGCTCACCAAGGACACATCCAAAGGTCCGTTCGTCGATGAGTGGAAAAAGGTATTCAGCGACAAGTTCCCCGATGCCGAGGAAGTCGACATTTCTGCTGCTCTTTCTACTGCAGCTTTCTCCGTCAAGGACGAAACCGAACTGCGCGCCATGCGGACCGCTTCGAAGGCCTGCGTCGCCCTCATGAACCCATACTTCTTAGACCAGATGTCCGATATTCTAGATCAGGAGAAGAAAGTCAAGCATAGCGCGCTGGCGCAGATGGTCGATTCTAAACTCGACGATGATAAGTGGTGGAAGACTGTTGAACTTCCGGGAAAGCAGAAATTGCCCTCAGACTTCGACCCATCGTCGCTGGATTGGTATCTCGGCCCGGCCGTACAGAGTGGAGGCAAGTACGACCTGAAGCTACACGCGGAACCAACCAATGATAATCTTCACGCTGGCGTAATCATTGCTGGAATGGGCCTCCGATACAAATCCTACAGCTCTGTCATTGCCCGAACCTTCCTGGTCGATCCCAACAAAACTCAAGAGAGTGTCTACAAAACCCTGCATACTGCACATAACCTAGCTCTTAAAGAAATCCGAGATGGGGTTGTTGCCAAAGATGTTTACAACAAGGTCCTTGGCTACATCAAGTCTAAAAAGCCCGACCTTGAGAAACATTTTGTGAAGAACGTGGGATGGGGCATCGGCATTGAGAGCAAGGATACAAGTTTAATCTTGAACGGCAAGAATGGACGTTCTTTAAAGGATGGGATGACCCTCTGCATCACAACTGGCTTCACTGATGTCGAGAACCCTTCGCCGCAAGATAAACTCAGTAAAACTTATTCACTAGTTATCACCGATACTATCCGAGTAACCACCAGTGAACCAGTCGTCTTCACTGGTGATGCTCCATCTGAACTGGACGCCACATCATTTTTCTTCAAAGATGATGAGGAAATCCAGCCCACACCAAAAAAGGAGAAGAAGGACGCGCGCGTTGGCGCTGTTGCTACTAAAAACATCACCAATACTCGTCTACGATCCGAACGCACAACCCAGGTCGATGAGGATCAAGAGAAGAGGCGTAGGGAGCACCAAAAAGAACTTGCGGCTAAGAAGCAGAAGGAAGGTTTGGCCAGGTTTGCCGAATCGACAAGTGGCCAAAATGGCACCGAGGTCAAGAAATTTAAGAAGTTTGAGTCGTATAAAAGGGATAACCAGCTCCCCCTCCGAGTCAAAAATCTTGAAATTGTGGTAGATCAGAAGAACCACACAGTCGTACTTCCCGTTATGGGAAGACCTGTTCCTTTTCACATCCACACTATCAAGAATGCTAGCAAGAATGATGAAGGGGAATGGTCTTATTTGCGAATCAACTTTTTATCGCCGGGTCAGGGTGTTGGCCGAAAAGATGATCAACCTTTCGAGGATGCATCAGCGCATTTTGTCCGGAGTTTGACTTTTCGTTCCCTCGATGGTGATCGATACGAGGAGATCGCAACACAGATTTCCAACATGAAGAAAGAAGCCACGAAGAAGGAACAGGAGAAGAAGGATATGGAAGATGTCGTGGAGCAGGATAAGCTCATCGAAATCAGAAGTGAGTTGATTTTAGGTACCAAGTGAATACACAATGCTAATGATTTCACAGATCGACGGCCTCCTGTCATGGACAATCTGTACATTCGTCCCGCCATGGAAGGCAAGCGTGTCCCAGGCAAAGTCGAAATCCATCAAAACGGTATTCGATACCAGTCTCCACTTAATACGCAGCAAAGAGTCGATGTATTGTTCTCCAATATCCGCCATCTCTTCTTCCAGCCCTGTGCGCATGAGCTTATTGTGGTCATTCATATACATCTGAAAGATCCTATCATCATTGGCAACAAGAAAAAGACCAAGGATGTTCAGTTTTATAGAGAAGCTACAGATATCCAATTTGACGAAACCGGAAACCGTAAGCGGAAGTACCGGTATGGCGACGAAGACGAGTTTGAGGCTGAGCAGGAAGAACGGCGACGTAGAGCAGAGTTGGACCGCATGTTCAAGCTTTTTGCTGATAAGATCGCCGATGCTGGCAAAAACGAGGGCGTCGAAGTCGACATGCCTCTTCGCGAGCTTGGGTTCAACGGTGTTCCTTTCCGCAGCAATGTTTACATCCAGCCTACAACGGATTGTCTCATTCAAGTTACGGAGCCTCCATTCATGGTCATCACACTCGAAGATATTGAGATTGCCCATTTAGAGCGTGTCCAGTTTGGGCTCAAGAATTTCGATCTCGTCTTTGTCTTCAAAGACTTCACTCGCACGCCATTCCATGTCAACACGATACCAGTCGAGTCTTTAGAAGATGTCAAAGAGTGGCTGGATTCCTCAGACATTGCATTCACTGAAGGACCCCTGAACCTCAACTGGCCTACCATCATGAAGACGGTAACAGCTGATACTCACCAGTTCTTTGCCGATGGTGGCTGGTCATTCCTCCAGAACGAGAGTGATGATGAGGACGACGAAGAAGAGGAAGAAGAGTCCAACTTTGAAGTATCAGAGTCTGAATTGGAGGCGGCAAGCGAGTCTAGCGAGGACGACTCAGACTTTGATAGCAACGCGTCTGAAGAGGCCAGCGAAGAGGGCTCTGAGGAAGAGGATGACGGCGAAGATTGGGACGAGTTGGAGAAGAAGGCCAAGCGGAAAGATCGTGAGAGTGGCTTGGAGGAAGAAGATAGCCGCAGTAACAAGAAGAGAAGACGCTAGAGGTTGGGTAGTAGCAGAGCGGTATGTGACGATAGTTTGGCGGGAAAAAGGTTTTTTTCGTTTACTTAGGTACTTACGGATATTCACATGGACATGAGAAAGAACTTCACGGGCAGCTTGCGCTGTCTTTCTGTTTTAATATAATTCGAAGAGGATGGGAACCTCTTCTCAAGGCGGCTAGTTTTCCTTTACGCAATCTATACATGAGTTCATCGCGTGGATGGAGATTGATTCTCATTTGCGGATATTACGCGCTTCGCAGTGCACCTACTGCGTAGGTTAGACGGCTATGTCAAAACGCAGATAGACAACATAATTTGCCCTTTGGAGCATGTGGCACTTATGAATTACGATGCTGAGATAATTTAACGCATAAAGACCGTGAAACGCTTTTGTGAGGGACTATCTCTGCTTTGGCACAGGTTCGTCTGGATATAACATCAGATGCGAGATCTTCTCATATACAATGTCATCACTAGACTAGAGAAAATGAAATCGATGCAAGCTAGCTTATAGGGAATATTTTATTTTATATAAATTTTAATATTGGTTTTATTTAGCTAAAACGACAACATGCGACGTTATAGTTTGATGGACGAAGATTCGCTTGGTATCATAACGCTCAAAGGGTAGGTAGCTATGAAAAAGCCTGGTTGGGGTATAGATAGATAGGGTACATGATGTACAAAAAGCGCAAAAATGCGCAAAAATGCGCATTTTTCATTCTTCTTTTCGGCCTGTGTCATGACAGAAAAAATTTGAAAAGATGAATAAACAAAAACCAATCATACGCCGTATCCGATCAATTCCTGGGATATAAACAGATGGATAGATCTTCGTCGTTTCGTTCACTCCTGGATTAGTCATTAAGTAGGAGTAAGTAGGGTTCGCTCGTTTTTGAGGGGAAGAAGCACGACCAAGGGCTGAAGAATCAGGTATGCAGGCAGTCTGCTATCCTTCACGATCAACTGGAAAGCAGTTCGCCTCGCGCTTAGAACCATCGGCGACGGGTCGGAGATGTCGTAGTGACTTTAGAGTCACGGTATCGGGTCTCACGTCGGCGGTGGAGGCGGGCGCTGCAGCAGGTGAAGAGTAAGATGATGGCGGCGAAGAGGCACAGAATCGCAGCAACGAGAGTCGTCCATGAGGCAGCGCCGTAAGAGGCATTGACGTTGGCACTAGAGTCGTTGACGGCAGACTTGACGATGGAGAAGGACACGAAGTCGGTGATGAGCACGACGGCTATGACAAGGAAGGTGATAAAAGCACCAAGAGCCGCTAGGAAGCTGCCCACGAAGCCGGCTCCGAGCGCCAGGGCGAAGGAGATGAAGGCGAGGCCAGTTCCGATAGGGTGCAGGATCATCACTTTCGTGAGGGCCCGGGACGTGTCGTGGGCGTAGTCCGAGAACGACGTGTCGGATACAGTTTGCTCCACTACGGCTACGGGATCATATCCGACGTGGGACTGGCTGCAAGATTTGGAACCAGAGCTAGATTGTTGTCAGCTTTTTGTTGCGTATTGAAGTGGTTATGCGGAAGAACCTCTCCCGACTGAAAAAGACTTACCTTGTGAAATCCTTAATGCAGTAGCCGAACGTGCCAAAGGTGATGGAAGGAAACCGATCATCGTCATCGTTGAATAAAGTGGACCGTGCATTGTTGCCCAGCTCAATCTTTAGTAGTGAGATATCCGATACTACGGGAGCCGAGATATCGGTGATGATGAGCAATATAGTGGCGGCAAACAGAAAGAAAGTGCCGATGTGGTGGAAGAAGCCTGTCCGAGCCATGTTGACGAATTAATATCGAGCGATGGCAGCGCGTATATCTTATTTATTAAGTAGATTAGATTGGTAGCGAAGGGCGAGAGTACACTGCCGAAGGCCAACAGGGAAAGACTGTGCTTGCTTAGCAACTGATGAGCGTCGACGAGATGCGAGATGGATGAGAGAATGCAAGAGGACAAAATCTATTGGGGGAGCGAGAGATGGTTGTATTATAAGTACATATAGGTGATGTATTACGATCAATGGTGACACTTTACGTAGCCCACGTTCAATTACGGTTGGGCATCTGTCAAGGAACCTTGAAGACACGGCCAGGTCGATCAGGCAACGTCATGCTCATCGAGACGCCTGCTCGCTGATTGGGAGCCGGTTTGCTCACGATGTGACCTTGGAAATGGCCGGCCCATTGACGTGACAACAGCTGTGTGGGTATCGCATGATGGGAATAATTGTACCGTCTCACGCCCATGCTCTGCCCGTGTTCACCTTTCATCCAGCTGTGACGTCGTGGCTCTGCTTTGAAGCTGAGCTGCTTCATTGGATGATGCAAATGATGTGGAGACGCCTTGGCAGGATTTGTGTGTTTTCTTGTTTTCTAATCCTGGTCTAGGCCCCCTGCACGCTGGCTTCTGCTGTGCTGCTAAGCCGACAGAACGACGTCATCTTCGGCATAAGACCTCTACTAAGTAAAAGTACGCTGCCTTTGTGTGGAACACAGACAAAGAATATCCGTGTGAATTCCACTATCCCTAAGAAAACATTTTGTAATAACCCATGTAGGCCTAGACATACTGTAACCTTCGGTTTTCTCGTGAAGCTGCGAGAAGCTGTAGATAGCTCTATCCGCTTGCCGACTTCCGGATCCACTGATTCGCTGACTGTCCACTGCTGTTTATTAAATGCAAAGCGCTGGAGAGCGCTGCATACTGCTGTACAGACATGCAGCTTGCAACTACTACAGCTGCGAATAGGACACATTTTGATCCTGGACAGATGCAATCGAGCTTACTATTGAGGCTTTGCACTCGATGTGGACAGAGCCTCGTCGGCACAAATGCCGGTCGGATTGAGGCCGCCTATCCGCGAAAACCCTCAATCAGTATATGATAGCATTTTAGTCAGCTCAGTTGACGTAAACACCGGGCGCAGCTGGACACCTCTGGTAATCCGTTCAGTAAACTTCGCTTATTAACAGCAGTATCGATAGTTATCTCTTCGTAAGTCGATAATAATTGCACCGACAAGCAACGAGTCCTTGCTGAGCGTATTTCCGATGCATAACAGGCGTTGTCTTAAAGAATCATTTGCAGAGATAATTGTTTTGCAGCTCGGCCATCAATCCCCGAGCAGTGTCATAAATGTAGCGTTGTTCAATAGTGCCTTTGGCTCTGATTTCTTAGGACCAGCTAGATTCCAAGTTGATTAACTAGCTTTGACCATAGCTGCTGTACTTTGTGTCGATTCCTGGTTGTACGTTTGCGGATTTGGTTCTGCACTGCTCAGCGAATTGTACGAGACTGTTCATGACCGGGGGCATCTCCTGTTGCGCTTCTCGGCGTCGTATCCGCTCCAGTGCAAAGGCTGCGCGCGCAGAATTGCGCTTCTTCCCCAGGAGCATAGAAGCGGCCCCTTCGGGCCCATCTTCGGCGAAACTGTCCGAGTCGCGGGCCAGTGGATTGCCAGTTTCCCAGTCTCGTAGGGCTGGTGCCATTGCGCCCGAGGGTATGATGCGCCTTAAAGCAGCCGACACGAAGGTTTCTGGCGTTTTGCTACTGTCTGGCCATTTGCCGTGAAGGGGATTCTTCCTAGCCTCCTCTCTATGGTTGTAGTGGGAGTTTGTGGGGAAGATATGTAGGGTGAAGGTTTTATGAAATAGGCCTAGATTGGTAGAGGCTGGCGTCGGCTTGACAGTCGCGCCCCCGGGCAGCGGGTTGACAGGAGTGGCGATGGGGCCACTCACATCTTCCTCAAATCCTCTGAAGGCGTCGTCGCTCTCATGGTCTTGAGTCACGATGATTCGCTTGAGCGGGGAGCTGTTTAGAAGGTCTGTGGCTACGTCGGGTCTCGTGGTGATGGCTATGAAAGAAGAGCTATCCTGTTT
This sequence comes from Xylaria sp. FL0064, assembly GCA_022593225.1. Classification (NCBI taxonomy): domain Eukaryota; kingdom Fungi; phylum Ascomycota; class Sordariomycetes; order Xylariales; family Xylariaceae; genus Xylaria; species Xylaria sp. FL0064. Next base: position 383,881 of record JAJKLE010000007.1, on the reverse strand, counting down.
GCACGATCAAGTTAGCATAAGGAGATACGAACTCCACACTTCACATGTAATGTTCTGCACGAGTTCTTCAACATACCTGGAGCTTCTTAAACATCTCAATCGACTGTTGCGATGACTTCTGTAGCGCAGCAAGCACAGCGCGCCGCTCGTAGAAAGTTCTCGGCGCGGGGTCACATTTGATGAACAACGATCGCGAACTGAGAGTAAACGGCTTCAATTGAGCCAGCGCTGAGCCCGACGTCGACATGTCGTCACGTCCAATCTGGGTCGCTTGTCCCAGGAGAATTAATGAATGTGTTTTAGTCTTTCATTCTTACGACTCCTTATCGTATCTTCCGCGCAGCAAGCATCTCGGCGCCGATAAGCGTAGGTGCAGACTGATAACGAATGCGGGTGGGTTTATTGCCTCACAGCTGGCATCTAGCTTTCTCAGCTGCAACATCTGGTGTTCTTGGGATTGATATCAGCCAAGCATAATACCTTCATTGTAACTGCCTACCTACCTGTAGGTAGTATAAAAAAGTCAGTTTTACTTGGTATGAGTCTTACTCTGCCTTTTCTCTCTCGCGAGTATAGAATCTATAGACCCAGTACCTTAGAAATGCACGCGACAAACCACCCACATGACATGATGTCCTTACCTGGCAGCGTAGATATACACATACATCCAATTTCGTCGATTTCAGCTTTGCTATTTCCTATCCTGGATTCGATCTTATAACATAAGCCTCTCCTTACTCCGAGCCGCCATCTATCTCATCATCTGTTTTCACATTTCAAGATAGGCTGCCAATCACACTGTTGCATCCCTACCCCTAGTTCTGCCGTATGTAGGTTGTGTCAGCTGCGGGTGACGTCCGCAAAGGCCATTGAGCTATTGAAAGCCACCAACACCTGGTTGGGTAGATCAAACGTCCGACTAGCAGGATCGTCGCTGCGTATCATGTCTGTATTATGGCAACCCAGTTATGCACACCATCTAATTCATCGGAAAATTCTGGGCCTATCAGCAGGAGCTGGAATGTGCAGTCTAATAACGTGGATTATAGCGCCTTTCGTCTCTTCCTGTCCCGTTTAGATGGATACTTTTGCCGACTTGAGAATTTGGGGCTGATACACTCCGAAGTCGGTAGTAATCGTGAGCTGCGAGGCTATCACAAATGCGCCAACATGTTCTCACTAACTGACGCATTCGAGACTAAATAGGCACAACATAATGCCCTTGCATATAAGACAGTTCGACCCTGGAGCTAACCCAGATATTCATCGTTCATCATCAAGAAGAGTATCGGCTATAATGTAGGTCGATCAGACTGGTGTCTCGCAACGTCATTGTTTTTCTTATGTACCTATAAGTCGGCGGTAGATTTGTCTCTCCCTGGACGGACCGAAAAGGACAACAGATTCATATGACAAACTGAATCATGATGAGTCAGATTCGTTCCTTCCGAGGCCATAACTCTCTGGTTGCGTCACTTTCCTGTGTCATTTGTGCGATATACCACTCACCGACTTTGCGCCTTCGTCCTTCAGCTTGGAGTACTTTGACCCATAAGCATCGCGAAACAACGATTATTTCTTGGTGTGGAAGCGGCTGGGACGAGATAAACCTGTGCAACTGGCGATTGACACCGATTGCTAGATAGGAAACAAGGTATCCCCAGTAATTTCACTTCTACTTAACAACTGAAGAATATCTAAATAGCGGCCGGCCCTGCATAATAGTTACGTTGCTCAGCCGCACGGCTTAGATTTCACACTATTGAACAAGCGCTGCGTGGCCTCCCTAAGTACCCTAGGTTAGTCTGGTCCTCACGTGTAGGTTACACGTGTTGTTCTGTCTGCCATGACTAATATTTTCAGCCTCAAACGGAGAAAATAGGAACGAGTAATCTTCACACTGTCGGCTCGATTGTTCATGGTCGAGGTAGGTATAATCGATGGGATGGATGCGCCATGTTCATCACGCACATTCCACGAATGGTATGTTGGGATATGAGACAGATAGGAGGTAGGGCTGGCTATACGAAAGGGTCTGATACCTGTTTCTCGACCTCAGGTAGCAAGTCCTGAATCTGTGGCTGCTCCCAGGTGCCCTCTTGGGCAGTTAGTTAGTCGGTCGAACCGCTATAACCTGTCTGCTCTGTTCGATCGCAGGTATGGTATCGCGATTGGGCTGCGGAACCACACCGCTACTGGGTTGTCTTATATCGTATCACACCGATTCACAGACACTCCCATACACTCGCTGTCCGAGCCTTCCTCCTGTTTTGCTGGGGCCGTCGTGGTGTTACACCGTCTGGGGAGCCGGAGCGGCTCATCGAACGATTTAAAAATGGCAATTTTGGCAGAGAGCCAATAGAAATTCGAACGTGATGCCCCTCGCCTCCTAGCATGCATGAACTATTCACCAATGTCGCACAGCATGGGCGGACTTATACTGAACCCACAAGTTTCCAGCGGCGGACAACAGCCAACAGGAGCGGACCATCCACCCACACCAGGTCAGAATGGCGCATTAAGCGGTAACTACTGTGCATTTACGTCGGTACTGCTTCCTCGGAATAGGTGCAATAGGTGTCCCGGGCCAATATGGTGGGCGCGTAATTGCCGACGAGGACACCTTCCTCCGGCTACTTGTAAGTTTGCTCGCGACCCGGATTGGTGGTTCCTGTACGTACCTATCCCACCTATTCCCGAGAGACGGGGACAAACGCTCCACAGGTGCGACCCAGTTACCATGTTCTCGGGCTCTTTGGGGCCAAGCGGACTAATTTCGGTCGGTCGTGCTAGATCAGGCGCTGGTCGAACGCGACCGACCAGCGAAGAGTTCGTATCCAACCATTCGGCGCAGTCATCTGATGCTGTTCGTCGGGTTTTTGAAACAGGTCGACGGGCCAATACAGAACGAGTACGCCCGTGGGCAACACCAGACGCACTCCACAATGAAGGCTAGACTTTTGGGACAGCCCTACACATAGGGATGAGTAATCTTGCAAGTCTTATTCTATGCGCAGGTGTGTTGGAGGGGTCGTAGATGACCTATCATTAATCGAACTTTGCCAATCCTGTTCGATGAAAGAAAGTATTGATAGGCATCCCCTTTCATCTGCAGGCACTCCCTCGGTCATCGAAGCGCATTTTTATTTTTGGTGCGATAATTCTTGAACTTGAAACCTGCACAGTGCAAGTAGTCTCGGTGTTCGCGACTATTGGCTCCTCTAGTCGCGTGCTGGTTTTACACGTGGTATACACCACACACTCCGCTAGAGTTGCGACGCATTCCCGATTCCCACGGAGGAACGTGAGCTAACCGAGAAACATCGTCTTCCCCGTGGAAGAACAGCAATCGAATTCCTTTTTGTCAATTTGACAGTTTCCATTTCCATTTCAGGACATGTCCTCTACAAGTAAAGCTAGGGTCCGACGCAGGGGAAGGGAGATAGAACGATCCTTGGATCGGAATCCTGGTTGTACAAGCAAATTAATAAACAGAAAGAGACGAAGGGGTAAATACAAATGAAAATTAATTTACTGCTGTTCTATCTTAGCAACCAAATAGTTAGCTCGTTGCGTTCCTTTGAACGACGCTAGAAAAAGGACATCTCGAAGAGCCACGCAAACTAATGAGCTGTCTGATGGAGCATCGTGGACCAATTGCTGAATACGCTTTGGAGCCACTAGGTCGTTCACACGACAAGAGCTTCATTACACTAAAGATTACTGTAGATATGGATAATTAGCCATCTCGGTTCGTCGCGGTGCATTGGCCAGACCCGAGTCAAAGATGGTTGTCGGCCCCGTTGATCGATCAAAGAGGAGCAATCCATATCTCAGCATCCATGGCCCATATCCTGCGGAGAGAGCTTTTCTTGGAGCTGGACCCGAGGATTCGGGCCATGACAAATACTTTCCTGCAGCTTTGTTAGCGCCCTAGCGTAGCGTCCTGTGGTCTAATCTAGTGCTGTGCGCTAGTGTACCTCGAATTACTAGGGAACTTTCACTGTGAGATAAGTATACCTTTCGGTTCCGGCCGATATTCTGGCCTACTATGGAATGTTCTTGATAATTACCAGATGCCGGATAGTGCATCACAACAGGTAATTGCTGTATGTTTTACTTGTCCATGGATAGACCCTTGGGAACTTTCCACGTGTACAATGATTAGGCAAGCAGATAAATAGAGAATGAGCCAAGGAGCTTCAAGCTTCGCAGATATATACTCCATCTGCCACGTTGAAACTCGATGGGAAACCGGGGTTTCAGTACATGAGCCATGCAGCAAACCTACATTCCCGTCCACTCTGCCGGTGCACGTAGGGGCAAATTCATGGAAATTGTATTACAGGAATTTATTTGGCCAGATATAAAAATCATCAGCGGAAACTTGGCGTCCCACGAGACACGTAGTATACATTGCAGATCCCTGCGAAGATCGGGGTGACCAAGCCACCAGTCGTGGGCTTGTCCTATCAAATAATCCAGGTCCCAAGTCTGACTCTGATTGCAGTTGCAGCCACACGCAGATAGTATGGTAGTAGGGTATTATAAAGAGAGGGATAGATGGTGGGATAATATTGCGGCATACCGACAGGTTCCTGCTTAGGTGATACACCAGTTTGCACACCATGCCTTGAAGATCCCAATAATAGCTCCGGAGCAGCACAACTCGAAACCACTGCCAATAAATAAAGCAAGTGTTGCGCTGGCCAAATCGGGGCCATTAATTCTCTAGGTTCACCACGTCGCACCACCGACGCACCAATGCCATGTGAAGATTATGCCAGAGGAGTGGTTTATACAGATTAATCTTACAAGACATTTATGCCGTGAAATTTCGGCACATTCCCTCTCCATCGGAAGTGTCTGGACCTTCAGCTAACAGTCGCACGATCTCAAGATCATGGTATGTAAGATACCTAGCGCCGTACTACTGTTATACAAGGACCTACTTTACCTTGCCTGCCGAAGTCCTACGAACTAAGCGCTGATATGTATTACGTAGTATACAACCTCACTCTCATATAAGCTGCCAGGACTCCAGACACGACTATCTGTGCTGACTCTACGTAGTGTAGCTGCTATACGTAATAGGTAGTAGATAGTAGTTTACAAGATGCGCAAATTCTTACCGTCAGTTTCCACACCCTAGGACTGCTACCTACCCCGAATTAGGCAGGCATATTTTGAAAGGTATAAACACATACACAGTATTCAATGAGTACTGTATTGTAGTGCAGCGCTGGTATTACTGATAATGCGCCCTGCTGCAGTGCGTACGTATCATGCCGCACCTACAGATGCCCTTGCACATGATCAAATCAGCGGCGGGCTGTTCCCACCTTTTGCGGCCCACTTCGCGGTACGAGATACCATCCTTCTGGAACGGGGTCCTCCTGTCAGCTGGGATTGGAACTTCTGTGCTCAGTGGTACCTCGTGGTGGGGCGGGTCCCGAGCTGCGTGCTGGCTGTGGGATCGAATTTGTTGCAAGCAAAAATAATTAGCCCATCTTCATCTCTCAAGGGTATACACGTACTGACACTGCCAAAGTATACAATAAGGATGTGTTGTAGAATTATCCAGCCCACACTACAGTACACCCACACCAGGTCTTACCAGTAAGTCCTACCCACCCAGCTATGCCCACCTAGCGCTGGGAGCTGGTTAGGTAGGTACCACCGGATAACCATGTTCGGTACGGTAGGTACGATGACAGGCTGTAGGTAGGTGTGCTGTACCTAGTGTATGTATTTCGCCTTCTGACTGCCTCACGCCTCACTGCCACATACCACACAGCTGCACCCTAATAACACAAGGTAGGTACATGACTGCGCCATAGGTGTTACACATGACCATCATCATTCGTTATTGGGAAGATCTTCATGGCAAAAACAAAGAGGTGCATACACGATCTCACATGCTGAGAGTAATAACGAAAAAATACCGCTGGCCTAACCACCCACTTGTAACGGTTTGCAGTAGCTCGTTGCTCTAGGGGGAACATGGTTAGCAGTTCGCCATGATGGCACGAGATACCTACATTAAGAGGTACTGTAGACTGTCTTCACTACCTGCCTTGGTGTGTCTCCACACCTGTCTATGGCGATTGTAGGTACACTGGGTACTGTGTCCGACTCATAAAGTCTCGTGGGGCCTACTATAAGGTCCCACAGGGCTTTCTTTGTCCAGGGTTCTATCCAGGGCTCTCTCGGCCCTCTCTCCCTCAGCAAACAAGAAGAGTCGAAGTTCCAAACAGGCGTGCGTCGGCCTAGTGCGTCTGCATTAGCGTGCAAGCTAAACGGGTAGCGCGTTGCCTAGGATAGCAGGTTTAGTGGGCAAATCCACGCCGGGCCAAGCCAGGCCAAGCGACCAAATCGCCAAGCCTCGCTGCTGTTCTTGGATGACACCTCCTACTAAATAGTACTAAATACCAGCAGGGCCCCGGCCAGAGACAAGCTCCCCTTCTGGCCATACTCGTCAATTCCTCCTCGAGCCTCAGAACACACCATTTTCACTGCCTACCGAGTAAAATGTACAAAACCCCCCCATAGCTCTCTCACCTATGGTCCGCATAACACCCCGCCGGACGCCGCCACCGATTCTGGGCACAGAAGAGAGTGCTCGAGGGGTTCTCCCTGCGCGAGACCAACTCGAGCATGGCGTCTACCGACGAGCCTCCGCTCTGCTACCGTCTTCACGATGCGCCGGTGCAGCGGCCGCGCGAGTCCCGCCACAATCCGCCCATGACACCACCCGAACTTGACCACGACAATGTTTTCTTCCACGGCATAGAAGAGGTGGCTAAGGATCTCGACCAGCTCGTTCACAGACTGAACCGGAGACCCATTCTCCAAGATTCGCTACGGTGGCACTTCCTCGACGGCGAGCTGAGGAACGGAGAGGAAAGGGAAAAGGAAAGAGGACGGGAAAGAATAGAGGGAGAGGAACATGATCATGATGAGACGAGGTTTCGACGTGAACGTGGAGGACCACACGGGCCAACCGGACCTTGCACGCACATGTCGGTGCCGTTGCAACCCTCGGAACCCACTCCCGCACTGGATCCCATCCCGGAGCTTTCGATGCCATGCGATCCGTGCCCTTCCACAATACCACCACTCTGTGATACTCTGCAGCCACCCGGCCCCATCCATTTCGACACTATGGTCACCGACGCTCCATCGGATGACAAATCTCTACCTAGGGCAAACGACCACAAGCGCCCACGCCGCTCTACAGAAGTGCGCCTCCACAAGAGCGCTTCAAGCCTTCGCATGTTGGATCTCGTGACGGGCATGATCGAGAACGGCGTTCAGTGCAATGTGCAAAACTCCACGCCACCTTCCCCGGCCAAGACGGCGTCGGCCTCATCGGCGATTGCCGCATCTACGGATTGTATCGAGACAAAGGATGCAATCGACTCTCATTTATTACCGGGTCGCATGGAACTCGAAATTGACATGGGCTTCAGCGAATTGGACGAGGACACCTTGCTCAATGACAATCTCGCTTTGCGCCATGCGAGCACCCCAGCAGGAATTAGGAAATTCGGCTTCTTACGGTATCGCTCCTCGTCTGAGGCAGCCCAATCATGCAAGAACATGAAAAAGAGCGTACCTCGCATGCGACGGAGACGCAGAACAAATACGAGTTCTACATCTGAACCCCCCGCACCCCAGCTGCCTACAACTACGGCTTAATACGACTATTCTTGTATATACTTTTCCTTTGTCAACTCATGTTCAATATACCCAGGGCAAGACGGGAGGCGTTACGGAACGGGCATGCTACAGCTGAGGTTTACAGCATCACAGCCGGCGAGCTGGGGCACCGGCAATTGGAGCTCGGATAGACCATGCATACGGCGTTGGCAGCATTGGGCACGGCGATCCACTAGAGGATCTTTGTATTTTTTTTGCCTGGCGAGGGCCATGATGAGACGACCAGTTGTGACAGCCATGAGATGATGAGGATAAGATACCCAAGAGATGCAAGGCTGTCATTCGATGAGATACGCCCCAATCTCCTATTTTGAAAGAGGACGATACAATTACCTGACGGGTCAGTTGGCTCATCTACACATTACCAACATTGCTGCTCGAGCTACTGGTGAGCTACATCGCCAGCCAGCGCCATCTAAGTGATGCAACGAAGCTAGCTCGATGCATCTTTCAATCAAAACACCATTTACAAAGCGAGGCATGTTTTTCATTCTCCATTGTTTGCGGAAACAGTGTTACTAGGACATTCATACTTTGTCATGTTAAGACACCATGGGCACCATGGTCGTGATGTGAGAACAAAGACGCATAGATGGGCAAGAACCTACCATTAACCTCAGATGTCGATCAAGGATCTGGTTTACGGTGATATGCATGATGAGAGAAATTCAACGTTACTCAAGGCTAACAGGATATAGAGAATATACCACGTTCAAACCTTCTTCGAATATCTTGCGCCTCCCACCATGTTATCATACTATAAACTACCTCACGTAGCGCTTTTTCTTTCTATGACTAGACTCGAGATGATAATATGTTTCGGCTCGTATGAGCGACCATGTATTTTTTTGGTGTAAAATGCTCGTCCCCCAGCTGACGCCTCTGCATTCCAGGTTCCTTTGTTTCACTTTCCACCCCACACACCACATAGGTTTGTGCTGCGGTCCAAGGCTCTGGTCTACAATATGATGACTGGTCAACAACGAGCTAACCAGCGTTCTTTGAACATCTCTCTTCTCTTTGTCTCCTTGCCCGAGGGTAACTTGACATGCAGTACGAAGTCCCGTTTAGATGGTCACACCCCTGCGAGGTAATATGACGGCTGAGGGAGACGTACTCGATACCCTCTCCTTTATAAGACCTAGGGGAGGAATGGGTTCTCGCGGAAAGCTCAGATTCACTTGAAGCCCTAATTCACATTCCTCTGGATAATTACCTATTCCTCGTCCCGTTGCTACAGGCATATGTCATGACTTATGTTTAATACCCTTCAGCCCTAGGGAGGCTTATGTTCATATCTCGTCGTTGCTGTGCCAAAATTTCTCATATTCTGTTGACTTACATGAAGGTAGATACAAGCACGACCTTCTACCTTCTCAATCTCCTCCTTGAACAGCTACCTCGTCATACGTCGTTGCTCCAGAGGGGAGGTCCTCTTCTATACACTTGCCATTCTATACCTCTATAGCTGTGCTTGCTTTTTCTCCTTCGTCAACAAGATGACCTTCACGGCACTATATTTTCCTCGGGACAATGATCAGAGCCAGCTCTCTATGTGGCCGGACAATGGCGACCAGACAATCACAGGCGACAATTTCAGTGATTTCGTCTCCTTTGACCCTGAAGATGCGGCGACATTCGGCGGCGAGGATCCGCCCAGCCCCTCTAAACTCCTTGAGGATCTTCAGAACGACTTCAGCAATGCCACTTCGTATCATTTGGGTTTACCTACCAATGATTTCCATCCCGAGACGCCCGCAACTGCCACGAGCGAACCCATAACAGTCGCACCAGTTGCTGCCTCGGCAGACCAAGCTGATTCCGATTCAGCTCCAACTTTAGCTAGAGACCCTATTCTCGGCACCGGCTCGATATCAGACTCAGAGCTACTGCGCCTGGAAGGCATATCCATCAAGTCGTCGCCGCACCGAGGGAATGTGACGGCACCTTCAAGCCCCATGAGCCCACGCAAGAAGCCTGGTTTCTTTTCCACCCTCCGGCGGAGAGCACATCGTCCCAAACCGGCTGCGCCAGAACAGTTTCAGTCCGTTGATACGGCGAACACGGATAACTTTTTAGGCGAACCGAACTTCTTCGACCTGAATTACAATGAATTTACGGACCAGAACATAACCATAAAGCAAGAGCCCATAGAACGTCATGGTCTACCATCGCCACCGTTGACAGGTCGAATCCCCAATATGCGCCAACGTAACCCATCAGGTTTCGTCAGCGGGCACCTCGACGATCCGTTCTACGATAATCCGTTGGATATGCAGGCCACCATCAAGCAGGAGGACATCAGCACACCTATGAACACACCACTAGCCAACGGCGAGACGTTCTCTCACAATCCAGCAATGACCCCGTTGAACACGAACGTAGACGCATTCCGGCGTCCACAAAAGGGGGATCGGAGCACGAGCTCCTCGGCTAAGTGGCCGACAGAGGGCTACCTGACCGATGCCAGGTACACCGAGGACCCAAACATGTGGTCTTCGACCCCGCCGTCCGCGATATACGTAGCCGACAGCGGAAACGGCAACATCCCGAACCCAGGGTGGTGGGACGGCTCGCCAACAGCCGAGATGCTACATACCTCGCCCACGCACAACGGAGGACACGCCCTGTCCATGCATAACCAGCCACACACCGAGATGCAATTCGAGATGCAATTCGAGTACAACAATAACAACGCCGAGCTCTCGGGGCTCATGATACACATGCCGCAACCGCGCGGACCACAGGCAAGCGTGCTGAACTCGAATCTCAACGAACACGTCCTCGCCGCTCCTCCTCCTCACCACAACATCCAAAGCACGTCCCGCGCGCGCCACGTGTCGGGATACCATGGTAATGGTAATGGTAACGGCGGGAGTAAAGGATACGGTGGGCATACAGACAGCAAGCGGCCGCGACCACGCGCGCCATCTTCGGGCGCAAGACATCACCACCACCATCACCACGGCGCGCAGACGTCGCCGCGGAAGCTGCGCAATAGCCATAGCATGGGGTATCTGCGTGAAGAATCGCAGTCGCCTTCGCCGATGGCGCGACAACACAGACATCATGCCCCTCCACATCCACATCCACATGCTGCTCATCCGCAACACTCAATACACGGCGGTCCACCGCCTCCGCTTCCGCATCCTTCTCACCAGAGCCACCAGGAGCGCCGACAGCACCGCGGCGCGTCGCTGACGATGCGCAAGCAGCGCTCCTTCACGCGGCGGGCCTCGTCGTCTTCGTACGCGGCTTCGCCTAACTGCGGCCCCCACACCGGCACAAGCTCACACGCAGGAAATGGTAATGGAAATGGAAGCGGAAGTGGCATTGGTGGAGGTGGCGGAGGCGGCCGTGGTGTATGCGTGGATTTCGTCAATTTCACGCCGAGCGACAGCAATCTGTTGATGACGGGGGTCGCGCCCAGCGGCTCGAGCAAGACGAAGGCGAGGCGCGAGAAAGAGGCGCAGGAGCGTGAAAAAGAGGCTCAGGAGAAGCTTTTGAAGGCTGTTAAGGCTGTTGGTGGGGATGTGAGGAAACTAATTGGGGAGTTTATTTGAGGTCTTGCCTTCCCCTTCCTGGTGCGTGTGTGCTAGATACTATCTGGCTTGACTTGGCTCTGGTACCCTACACCTACCCTAGGCTATCCTGGGCTCGGGTTGCCCAGACTTGAGCTGCTGCGCCCACGTGCCGCGTGGGTGGATGTCTTGTCGTCCCGTGCCCATCGTGAGATAAGAAAGTGCGTTGAGGCGCGTGGCTTGAGGAGAAGAGGTCGATCGGTGGAGGTAGACTGCGAAAGGACAGAGACTGTGCGATTTACCTGCCTACCTAAGTACACTACGTATCCGTCCCCCCAACGAGAGCGAGAGGCAAAGTCCTTGGTTTTGTCGCAGGTTCATGCCAACTTTGTCCTACCGTTCGAAAAGGAGATGAGAGGAGTAAGAAAGGAAGGAAGGAAGGAAGGAAAAGCAGAAGTTGAAAATCGGGTGGTTGACAAGAGACAATAATAAACCAGGTGCTGGTTGTATCTTCGGGTCGCACTTCTATTTTCGTTTTCGTTTTTCTTTTTTTTACCCCCGCCACCTCCTCTTCGCCGCCATCTACAGACGCCCAATCGTTTCAAATCTTTATCCATTTTCCCGCGTTCATTCCCACAGCGTGTTCTGCTTTATGTATCTTCTCCCGTTTTCCCTTTGTGGTAGAGAGCTCATCAGTCAATCAAGTAATACTCTTCTTGTAACAAAAGTTTCGCAGTATAATTAGAAATATCTTTTTCTGGGTTCAGCGCTTGTCTTTCTTACTCCACGGGGTACTAGGGTAGGACTATTGGCGTTGGGAGAAGGAAGAAAACGAAGAAGAACAGGGAGGGGGTTGAGGTTGGACAAGGAGGATCGGGTTGCTTCTGTATGTGTTACGTGACGCGACGTGGGATATGCATATCTACAGCAGCGATGGTAGCTGTTTTCCTTTGATAGGTGGGTGGCAGGGAAACGCAGAGATGATATAGGAAAAGAAGATATCAGGTTAATCATATTATACCTAGCTATTACAGATCTGTAACACCATCTGTCTAGCTAGTTCCTAATACTAGTGGGCCGCCGCGCCGGCTTTCTTTTGTTATCTGGGTTTTCTTCTTTCTCATTTTGAAGTTCACTTACTCAGACTATATGTTTTACACTTACCATGATTCTATATACCTACTCACTGTTCTTACTTTCAGGGATCAAGGCACTTCAGCGTCATTAAACCACTGACACAGGTAGGAGACGGAGAGCCCACTGGGTACATATAAATATTACGGCAAAATTAACCATCGTCGAATCCTCTACACTATTAAGTACCCAGTTCACGAAGTGAAAGCCCTCGGCTCTTAAAATCCGGCAACTCTGTTCTGTACCCAGCCACTCACTTCTCATACCCCTCAGGACGCCCCGTGTACCACGTCACATACGTCTCCGTATGCGTGGCCTTGGCCGTACCATTACTCGCGAACGTGGGCGTGACCCGCGTCGTGCCGTCGGCAACGACGAGGTCCCCCAGGATCCGCCGGAAGAACTCCAGCGCCGCCTTGGGCTGGTAGTACGGGATCTCGTGGCCCGACTCGTAGATGCGCGTGAAGCTGAAGTTGCCGTACTGTCGGCTCTCGCCGTATTCTTCCCCATCCACGACGAAGGGCGCGTAGCCCGTCGCCGCGAACTCGGCGCTGTGCGTGTAGTTTAGCGCGAGCGAGACGGCTTGGCCGCCGAACCAGTTGCAGATGTAGTCCTGGCGTGCGTTAGTGTGGGGTTAAATGTTCTTTTGCTTGAGGCGACACGTGCGAACGGGAGTTAGAAGCCGGGGGAGATAAAAGGCTGACTTACTGCGTCGCCGTAGATCATCGCGACTCGGACTCCGTATCCCACTACAGCCTCCAGATCTTCCAGTAGCTCGGGGTAGACCCAGTCTCCGGTGAAGTCGAAACCTGTGTAGATCTGTTCGCTCGATGTAGAGGTGTAGTTGATGTCGACTCCGATGGCATTCTGAATCTTTGCTGTGTTGAGGTAATCGACCCAGGGCTCTGGAGGGATATCGGCATTACTCTTGGCTCTTTACTCGGAGAATTAGTAAAGTAACTGGTTAATATTTCACAAGAAGAGTTTGAAGGACACTTTATACACTCGAAAGACGTATTTGACTCGCCAGACGAGTGCTGCAACAGATATATTGTAGTGACGCAGGGAAAATTTTGAATACCTACCTGATATCGTATGGGTTTCGCCCACTGTAAGAGCTAAAACCGTCACGTTCAGTATGTTTCTCTTACATACAAAGAATGAATAAACTCACTAGTAAGGCCCCTCAACCATGTTCCTACAAATACTCACAGCCTGTGAGCAAGCAGCCAAGCCATCCGGAGTCGAGCGGTCTCCCTCAATACAATAATCGATGGCGTCTTTACACCCATCAGGAATCTCCCAGGCCATCTTCATGAAGTTGTAGATGGTATCATTGACCGCCTTAATGCCATAGGTGTTGTTCGCGGCAAATTCGGGGTAATACGGCGTCTGAATCTTAGCAGAGATAATGCCGTTGATTATGCCTAGCGTGTGCATATTAAGCTCGACGCCCTTGGCTGACCCGTTCTTGATGAGCTCGTTCTGGTCATAGAAGTATTTGTAGAAGGCTGGCCCGTAGTGTCCGCCGTACGACTCTGTCCAGAGGTTGAAGCTTCGCGACTTGACTTTGCTGTCTAGACGCGGTAGGTCTTCGAGCAGCGCTTGTAGAACCTCCCAGGTGCCAACGGCGGCCAGCTGGGTGGTGTCGAACCTGTATGGATCGACGTCGCTATAGCGGCCGTCGGGGTGAGAGGAGTTGACGGGGAACCCGGTGTGCTTATCCACGACACCCACCACTTTGGTCTCATATGAGAAGCCGACACCAATTGGCTGGGAGAGAAATAACATATTGCTGACTTCGTTCCAGGCGTACGGATTCACGATTGACGTGCTCTCATTAGCTGCCACGCTACACGGGCCAAGTTCTGTGAAACGACGAGTAAGATGCCCATATTTTGACGACGAGAGTCCTAGGGCGTCGATAATAGCATACCTTCGAACAGCCCAATTAACGAATCTGACCCAGGGCCACCGTTAAGCCAGAGGGTAATCGGCGACTCATTAGGGTTGTTTCTCGATTCGAAAAACCAGAAGAACATGTGAGTGTTCGCGTCAAGGTCTACATAGCCTGAGTAAGAGTTGACCCCAGGCGTAGTCTCACAGACACCGCTCTTGCCCGGTTCCTTGTACCGGACCGTGACGCCTCTCGGAGACTTGATGGTCTTGACATCGGTGGGCTCAGCAGGGACTTGCCTCTTGAGAAGCTCCTCAATGTGCGGCGGGAGGGAGCTCGCAGACGTCAAGACAGCACCCAGCAGTAGAGCTGCTGACGTGAGAAGCTGCATCGCGACGGATGTATTGTGTGTGTATCGAGAAGGACACTTGAACACAAACGAGACACACCAACACTCGAGAACGGGGTGAGCAACAAGAGTCTCACACTCGCACGAGCAAATTACCGTTGGCGGTGAGCCCGCGGGCGTCCTACCAGGGCTTTATAGCTACAGTATTACTTACATGTTCGTATCCCGCTGTGCCCAACTCCACATCCATACAACCTCACACACATACATTTATCTGATTGATTGCTGTGAGCTCATGCCGACCCAAGCCTTCCATGTCGCTTCTCTGGCCTGCCCGATACGGCCAAGGGCCTACAGATCACCCTCTTATCATTATCGATGACGTGCAGTCGCCTCCGCAATGAGCGGCATTGGTGATGATCGGGGTTGGCCCGGGATTAGAGTCGCGGTGTAAGAGCTGCGGGTCTCATGGAGAGTGTGCGTGGTCGGCCAATCGGGAATAGGGGCCGAATCTGGACGATCACGTATCTAAGACCATCTGGATGACAGTAGCTTTGACAATTGGGATTAAATGGGTACACTGAGACATACGCTTGGAACAATAACGAGCTTCTCGCTATACATACTCACAGCGAATAAACTCAGCTCGAGTGTGGTTCATTGAGTTGCGTACGGTTATTATTGCGAGGATTCTATCTTTCGCTTTCAACGTACGGATAGCCTATCTCCATCTGCAAGGGTGAAGCCGATGCTATCTCACCCACCAGGGTTCCTAAAATCGCCCGATTCAGTAGCTGCTATCGGTTACGAATGGAAACCCCCCAACTTATGAGCCCGCCTTCATGCAGTACCGATGAGGAGATTCCTACACTAAGAAATGCTTATACCTACCCCATACCGGCATACCAAAGTCTATAGGCTGTGTCCAATATAGTTACACCTATCACGCCTTGTGAGAAACATTCTCGACCCTTGTCAAGCAATGGTGATGCGACTACTCAGTCATAGAGCGCAGAGCTGTGCTAGGAATTGTATGTTCTCCGGGTCAAGTCCTACCGAAGAATCAGACATGCTTTCTGCAAGGTTAGTCATCATTTTGCAGAATGCGATCCCGCCTCGTCATGAGAATAATATGACTCATTCATTGATTTCCCTTGGCACTGTGGTATGGAAGACAAGTTCACAGCCTATCCAGGAGAGTGACGTCTTGAGGCTTCTGGTGTGATGCTTGTGGTCGAGTTGGAAGCACCTTTTTCGTGTACTTGAACTGTATCTGTATCATAGCTCAATTACATACACGGCTGGCAAGAATCCGCCTGAATGAAATAAGTAGCTATTAAGCTCTCACTGCTTCCTCGGATGGGGTATATATGTGACTGACTGAAGCTCGGAGACCAATTGTGCGGCATGAGACGCATATGAGAGGCTAGGTTGTTAGTTTATACAACAGCAGCAGGAATGAGTATATACATAAAACTCCCAACTTCACTCACAAGTCTCTTCCCCTTTCTTACCTATCCCCTTCTATATCTCCTCAAAACACACGTTAAACCACCCACCCACCCTTCTCCTCACTCCCTCTTACCCCCCTCATCCTGCGCCCTCCTCTCCTCCTTCATAGCAGCATTAACAATCCAATCACAAACCCCCGCAGGCACAAGCCCCAAGAACACCTGCAGCGCCGCATGCGGCCAATACGGCACGACGCTCGGCCGTCCGCATCCCGTGCGGTCGAGTATCGCGCGCGCGATGGTCCGCGCGTCGGGCCGCAGCAGCGACGCCGGCGCCGTTGTGTGCGAGACGCCCGTCACGGCGCCGATGCGATGCGACACGATCTCGACTCCCCCGTCGCGCCCTCCCCACCCGTCCAGCTGCGCCTCGCGCGCGAGGGCCCTGTGCAGAGTGTGCGTCGCCGCTTTCCCCGCTGAGTAGAACGCGACGAGCGGGAAGCCGTCGTCTGTCACGGAGCCGATGTTGATTATGAGGGCGGGTCTGGGGCGCTTCTTCTTTCCTCCTGTACCTCCTCCACCTTCTGGTCCTACTCCTACTCCTACATCATCTCCATCACGGGGATTCCCCGCAGGAGGAGAGTTCTTCCGATATTGCCCCTTCAGCACCGGCAGCAACGCCGCCGTAAGCATCGTCGGGAACGCAGCGTTCAGATGCAGCGAGTCGAGGATAGCGTCCCCGCCATAGCTCTCCAGCGCGCCGAAGGCAGGCGTAGGCCCCGAGCCGGCGCAGTTGATCAGCACCGTGAGATGTAGCGCTGCGAGCTCGTCCCTGAGGCGCGCGAAGTCATCCACGGCCTCGGGCCGATGGCACTGCAACGCGTCCGCCACGAACACCCGGACCTCGACGCCCGGGTGGCGGGTCAGCAGCTCGGCCCGCACCGTCGCGAGCTTGGTGGGGTTGCGCCCGTGGAGCATGATGTTGAAGCCGTGGCCCGCGAGCTCGAAGGCGAGGCTCTTCCCGATGCCGCTCGTGGAGCCCGTGACGAGCGCCCAGGCGCGCTGGCCTGTGGCTTCGTCGACGTAGAGGTAGCGGTGCAGGCCGGACGGGCGCAGGTACAGCCATGTAGCGTCGAGGAGCTTGTACGAGGCGTAGAGCGCGAGGCTTGCGCCTAGGGCCGAGGTGAACGTGTTGTTAGGGGCATCCATTGCGTTGTTCGCCATTTAGCTAGCCAACCTGAATATGATGGATATCCGAGTTTCTCGAGAGCATCGCCGAATGGGTTGAGTAAGTATGTTAGAGCAGCGACCTTATGCAATCCTCTGTCGGGCCAGATCTCGTCAATTATCATCAGCTCGATTCTGTATCCATCCTCCGATATGCCATGTAACTCATGTGTCGTGCGGATAATAACAATAAGGGAAAGAGATGGTGAGCATCATCATCAGACGGGGTCCTTTTTCTATCTATCTCACAAACGCTTTTTTCTCTTTTGGCCACCTCCATAACGCCATCGCCTCGAGGTTCAACACACTAAGGCAACGTTACTAGGTTAGTCACCAAATAGTCTTCAATTTGCGAAGGGCAGAGAGCACAGCAGATTAGCACCCCGTCACACTCACAGATGAGAGAGGAAATGGAAGTATACTGATGTCAGTCGTGTCGGTCGTGGCCACAAGCGGCTACACTAGCTCTCGGCACGAAAGCTTGCCGGCGCGCGCCAAGCCCTTTTTTGCACCTCGCCCTTGTTTCTTTTTTTACTCTCTCTCCCGGTTTCTTTCTGCCGCTGTCTAGTTCCGGAAGGAATGAAACAGGCTCTCACACTTTCGACTAACCCCAGCTTCAGTTTTCTTACATTTGAACGAGACAGGCGTCTGCTCTAGCTGAACCCCAGCTTTCACGTCGGTAAAAGCCAGTAGTCAACTTTACCCTGAGGGGATACAGTCTCATCTTTGGGGTTAGAGCAGATCGCCCAATTTAGTTATAGTGGTAGGTTCCAAATGGGATTAGTGAGAAGAGATCCGCGATAACCTCCATTTACCTAACCTGCTGTACAGTCAATCCCCTGTCTGCGTGCGCGTAGGTACGCCAGCGCGGGGTAGACGGATAGAAGCTTCCTCTTAAAAGGCCTGTGTAGATAGGGACTAAAGCAATTCAAGGCACTGGCATCTAGCAGATTTTGGGCCCGACCGGTGTGATAGCAGTTGCGCTAGATTTGCACACGACTATACTAATAACACTAAAATACCAAGTTCTGTAATCTCGGGAGACTTCTTATCCGTACGCAGGTGCTCGGCCAAACTGACCGAGAGGATTGGTTCCCTGGACGCTTGTTTGTGCCACCGAGATTTACTACATGATGATGCTAGTACAACCCAATGAGGGGAGATCTGGAGCATTCGTGACTGTGAGCCGAAAGAGGGGGTATCATTGCGCTCCCTCCTGTACATTGGTTCCGTAAGCCAGCTCTCGTCACACAACTCACACAAATGAAAACAAAGAGTCCAGGACGCCAGTCATCAATCTGACAAAACAAAAGGAAGAATGCTATAATCGTCAGTCGTAAGGGTTCATGGCAAATCGTAAAGTTTTTAATCTCCTTTTTTTAAAATTCCTCATAGTCAACCAGTTCATCCCCGACTAAATAAAATTGGTACGTCCATACTTCTGTGATCTGTTATCGTAGAAGCAGCGGTATTGTAGGTTTGTCCATTGCTCTTCCCAAACAGGCCCTCTCGGAAGCGGGCGCTGTTCAGGAATGGCGCACCAAAAGTTTCCTTCTTGGGGCTTAATCTGCCGCCATTGCCAGCGCCATAGTTGTTGGCACTGAATTCCTTGCCGAGGCGTGTCAGTACAAGCTCCTTCGCACGCCGTAGCGCGCTTGTTTGCATCTCCGCATCCTCGGCGAAAAGTCGATGCTTCTCCTCAGCTTGGAGATCGCGCTGGACGGCCGTGATCTCGGAGCATAGCTCAGCCGTGGGGTCATATACCTTGGGCTGCAGTAACGTCGGCATATTTGGCGACGTGTCAAGTATGGGTGATGAAATTTTCATTTGAGGTGTGGAAGGAGTCCGAGGCCGCATGTAGTCATCGCCCGAGTCTGGATCATCGCTCGGCGAGTGCGTGAGGTCTGGCTCCGATCCACTTCTGGAGTGTGAGAGAGGCGTGACCTCACCAAAGAGCCGACGCGAATCAGTGGAGTACACACTGTCCACTTCGCCAAATAGGCCGCCATAGGAAGGCTGGGGAGGAGTGGTTAACTGAGGAGGTTCACGGGGACGGCTGGGTGATTTAGTTGAATGTGATTTGTTTGAATGCTGCCGTTTGAGTGCGGGATGGATTAGTGCCGGAGGTTCCTCCACACATTCCTTAGACCGTTTCAGCCACGGGAAATGAAGACGGCGCACCTCGTGCGGCTCTTCAAGGGAACCATGGGATGCCTTTCGATGGTGTCCTCGGTGATGACGATGATGCCTTTCCTCACCCTTTTCATCACGACGCTCGTGATGGGGCTTGCGCTTGCGCCGCCGCTTGGTGACTGTTCGCTTCTTAATCTTGTTAGCGGCCGATAGGCTTGCCTGGCGCGCGGCCTCCACATCAGAGGCAAGCTCGGCCTCAAATTCTTCAGGGTGCTCTTCGTAGTCAACGTAGTCAGCCTCATCTTCTGCTGCTCCCTCGAAACCAATATTATACAATTGTCGTGTGACAGCCTCGACAGCCGCTGACGGCTCCGGCTCATATACATCTTCTGGTCTGTTAGACCGTAAACAGGTGATCTCAGTAACAGTAGCCATTGAATGACGGGTCCAATAGCCACTATGCGAATTGCTAGTCATTAATGGTGCGAGGGCTTCATCCCAGTTCCCCTCGCCGATCAGTACAGAGTTCTCAAAGTCGAATTCGCGCACGCAATGCTGATGGGCCGTGACTATATCGGCCACTTGCGCCGCATTCAATGTCGCATTCCGCACTGCTAGGTAACGCAACTTACGGAAAACTACTGGTTTTCTCGGCGGTGCTGGCGGCAAAGGCGACATGGGCGAGGTAACCTCGCGGAAAAGTTTCAGTGAGTTGCGGGGCGGCGCGAAGAGAGGATCGGCTGCAAGTGCAATTGGGCAGGGGCCTTTGCGGCCGTGCCAGGTGAAAGACAGCTTTTCTAGGCTCGTAGAGTAATTGTACAAAAAATCTTGAATAATCTTCAGATTGTCTAGACCTGGGGACGGGCCATAAAAGTCCCACGAGTCTACGTTGATGTGCATCTTCCGGATCTGCTTCCATCGTCGACCTGCGGATGGCGTGCAGCCGAAGCCTTGTACGGGGCGTAAATAAAGGAACGCAGAGGGGTGCACAGATAAAGAAAGCTTATTGAGCTTCTTCATGGGTGCCCGCTCGAGGGCTACGCGAAGACTAATGAGGGCATAGTCTACAATGTCTCGTCGATAGCGTTCTTGGGGATCTTGGCCCGGTGTTTTAATGGTGAGATGTCTGATATTGACCAGGTGTTTCATCGCATTGATAAAAGAAGGCACATTTGATGCCGCATGAAATAGGGGCGGATATTGCGAGGTCAAGATCTCACCCAGGCCCTCGTTGGCAAACTTAGGCCTCTCTAACACGGATCCCATCGAAGTGTGGGGCGTGTATAGGAAACTGATCTCACGACCACTCTCGGGGTGAATGAGGGGCGGTAAGAAGGTAGCATTTGAGTGTGGAAAATAAAAAGTTAAATGCTCGATATAATGACCTATCCTTGAAAGGGCCTGAACTTTGGTTTGTCGGGTGAAACTGCTGGCTGTAAAGGTCAAGTGGGTTCGTAGGAATAGTCGCTTAGTGACCAGGTTGCAGCATGCCGAATTGGCCAGCCGCACATTGCCAATGTCTTCATTTGATAGTGCTTCGAATAGAGTCTCGCGGACTCGGCAGTTCTGCCAGAGGCAATAGAATAAATGCGGTCCCGTTGCCATAGCTGTCGCATGTCGTTGTGGTATATGAATATGGGGGGCGTGATGTATGAGATTTCTGAGACAGGGATATGCGATTATCGCAGCGGCAGCGGCAACTGAGGCAGCGTTGCAGATCAAGATTGATTCTGTCGGTAGCGGGAGATGCACGGCGGGCACAAAGAGGACCGTACAGAAAGGGGATATAAATAAATAAACAAACGGAATAAAAGAGCTAGGGTGCAGGGAGGCGGGCGCTTAGGTTGAAGCTATTCGCAGTTCATGCCATGCTCCTGCTGATGCCAGTGCCCTGTGATGCATTCGAGCCCGGGGCCTGTAGCGGTGGATAGGTAGGCGATGGGGAGACGGGACAGACGTGTCAGGGCAATGGGATGACTGATTGTTCGAGTGAATCACCGACTAGACGGACGATGAGCTGTCAACCCCGGATTGACTCAACGTTCAAGGCCTGATATTGCGAAAGAAAGAGAAAACGGTCGCTGCCCGACGGGGCCTGCCCACGGCCGAGGGCCATGTTATACCCATTCAGAGTCGACAATCACACAACCCACAAACCACGCCCGCGGCCAGCCAGCCCCCTCTCCCTCGCGCGCAGAGCTCTAGCACTCGCCATTTCTCGCGCATTGTCGCTGGCCCTCAGAAAAGTCGCACAAGTCTAAAATGGTTGGCGAATGAGTCATTCTCGTGACTGGCCACAGCACCACCTGCAAGTCCCCATGCAAGTGGATAGGACGAAGAAGCGCAGAGAAGCGCAAGTTGGCAAACGCGACGGGTAGAAAGCGACCGTGATATGCGCGATGAGTGGCCAGGCCAGGGCCGCTTGCAGGGCTGGGCATGCAGTCGGGTTGCGCCCCGTCTCACTGCGGCCGACCTGGCAGCCAGTCAGGACCGCTCAATCGCGGCCGGGAGAGACGAGGGAGACGAGCGGATGGAGCCAGGGATTGGAGAAGGGATGGGAAAATGGGGGATTTGCAGCGCAGCACTGGACCGAAGGCCAGGAAAGGGCAGAAAAGGCTCTGCGTAAGTGGAGCGCCAATGGGGTAGCGGGCGGGGCATGCTTACCGGGGTGCTGACCGGGGCACCGAGGCCCCGCTAGCGGCCTGGCCAATGGCAGCTGCAGCGCCGGGAGATCAGTGGCTGGCATCCACTGGGAGATGTGCCGACCGCTGCAGCTCCCGCACGCGACATTGACACGAAACACGCGCGACATTGCCGCCAGATCCCAGTTCTTCCTGTGCTCCATATAAGACTGCCACGTTCCCCCAGTCCACGCTCTGGGCTCGGACACTAAGCGCTGTCCCTGTGCCTTAGCAGACGACGGATAGGTGGGAACTGCGCCCGTCAACTCGCGACTCCAAGCGCACAGCGCACGACTTACAGAGCATTCGTGCCCCCCAAACGGCGCCCGACAAGCTCGCTACGGCGCCCTCCTCTCCCTAGGTGCCCCCCCCCCCCAAAAGCTGGAGCAGACATTCAACATAAAAGAGGCAACTGAACACCTGAGCGCGACTCTACCTACGCTAGAATGGATGAAGGGACGCTCGACGTTAGGGAGGGACGCAAGTCATGGGACGAACTCATCACTAGTTGCGCCAACGAAGCCAGCACCATTCCAGGAACCAAACCAGTTGTAGTCAGCGAACGGGTGCATTCGCCTAGTGGTCCACACACCTGGGCAGGCATATCGCGTGGGATCTTGCCGGCCGATCGAATTCTACCAACTTCGCCATGAGCCCAACGTCCTGTCGGTTCTTTCGGTCCCCTCTTCTCCCCTCCCTCGCTTACCTATTATTACCCTCCCTCACCCAGGATCCGATCATCGTTCCTGCTAGCTTCTGATCTAGCTCTAGCGTGTCTCTCGCCGGACCCATTGCCAAAAGTGAAGCGGCTGACATCGAGTTAGTCTTGTTCTATGCCTTGTCGCTATTCTATCACATTCTGCTGTGACGGTTGTGTGCTACTAGTTCCCCCCTGTCCACCCACTAGATTATCAGCAAACACGTCAAAAGAAAGAGGGTGGTTTCCGTCGAGGGTGGGTGATGCCAGCTGCGTCGACCGTGTTGAGCTGTCGCCTGTATCCCTTGACGGCTGCTTTAGACTGTATTCACCACTCATCCCTTGGTTACACGTTTCCTCAACTCTAGGTGTTTTCATATTAAACGAAGCTGGTAAGTCCGTAAGGATGTGTTGTTCCTGCTGGTCCTGGTGGCAATCCATCGTGTCGCTGAATCTATGAATGTTGGAAACATTTCTCGCGTGCCACATTCACCATACTACCATGAATGGTCTCTATTACTGGTTTGGGAAGAGATTGCGATATACGCCTCAGGTAGATTAATGGCCTATTAAGCCAGGAGCACCAATATGAGTTTGACTTCAGGCGAGATTGGAGCGACTCCTCGCGTTCACTCAACAGATTTGTCTGTAAGCAAACTTGTCCAAAGTTGTACAACACTAGATGTCCAATGCGCGCGCTGTGAGGAGAAGAGTCGAACGTGTTCTGCAAGATCATATTGCACAGCAGCAAGTCCGTACTCTCCGGGCAGCATGTCTCACTCGTGTGGTGGCCAACCAGGCCAACGTCCAGCCCACCACATTTGCGCCCTCGCATCTAATGTCTTGGCAGAAGCAACGTCTCCACGTAAGAGAACCGCGAACGCCCGGGGGGGAAACGTATAGTAGTGCGCTTTTCGCGACACCCTCCCACCGCGAGTCCATCGCAACCGTGTCTGTCTACGTGAAGTCCAAATTGTTTGCTAACCGAGACATTCGCTACGGGATCGCCATCTGAGTCCCTCAGTCGCTTCGCCAGCTGGCAAGACTCAATTAACTTCGTCGCAAACACAGACTATCTTGCGACAAATGACGCCAGTGGTAGCTGTGATTCGGCTTGGCGACATTGTGATTGCCGACGCCGGTTGAGGATGTATTGTGACGGCCATCTTCTGAGCCTGCAGGATCCAAAGCCGGATAATCCCGCATGTGCTGGTTCGACAATATGCAGCGATCGCGGGACAGTTATCCCCGTCTCGGGGACAAGGACCCTTCAGACTGCTGAATTTCGCCCTGCCTAAAAATGATACGTGATATATAAGAGAAAGGGAGAAAGGGAGGGGCAATTTTCAGAATCTCGTCTTTGCCTTGATATAAGTAACTAAGTCAGTGCTCTGCAGCAGGCAGTGTAGGCGGCGCCGGTAGCAGAATGAATGCTCGCTCTCGTGTTCCGTGTTCCACGGCCATGTCTTGGTTTGTTCTTTCCGCTTTGTGGCTGGCAAATTCAAGTCCCACGCGGCCAGAGGCTTCCTTCCTTCTGTACGTGTACCTACACGTGTCATCACGTGCCGGGCATTGTGCAATTGTGGCCCATGCTGAGCATCCCCAAGTAAGCAGGTAAGCAGGCAAGCACTTGCGACTGGGCAGTAGCGAAGGATGACTTTCTACGTATGCGCATCTACTCCGGCTGCATGCTCGGACGCCAATGCCCTCTCTGTGGGCGACCCGGCTTGGACCGGTTCGACTTGCCAATTTCGCTAGAGTCGAGTTAGGTACCTACCTAGGTACATATAGTTATACCTGCCAAATATACATACTAGTAAGTGCATTGACGGCCGTCCAATTAACCTTAAACGATGAGTGCTCATGCAGAGCCGGGGAATCAGCAGGGATCTTAAGTTAATGCATATAGAGTATGTTCTAGAATACTACCACAGCAAGAACGCACATTGAAACTTGTTTCATGGTTGGGTCTCTTGTGCATCTGGGATCTGGGACGTTTTGGAGACCTAAGTATTCGTGGGGAACGTGTGCTGTCACTGGTGTTATCTTATTGGTGGCTCGATTCACACCTGTGTTCTTACATTATTTTCCTGAACAGCGAGGGATGAATGAATTACACATAACATGATCGAGTAATTAATTACAAAGAAGCAAAGCCAGAAGGCACAGAAGACTCACACTTAACTGACCATCTTCTAATTGACCCTACCAAAATACTGTGGTGGGAGTCCAGATCTCTCCCAAATGTCTTACCCTAGCAGCTCCATGCTCAATGTATTGGATTCTGTGTTAGGCATATTGTAGTATGGAAACAGTTTGACTTGATTTTAAGAGGGCAATGGACTCCAACTTCGCCAGGGCCGCAATATGACGTGTGCACTCCAGGGCAAAGACTTGGGTACCTATGTGTATGGATTTGATCACGGGTCCATGCATGATTGAAAATGCCACCAATCATCGGATAAGCCTACGTTTAATGCTGTTGGATAGTCTAGTGAGATTGTTGAGCATACGAAGTTGTTGGGGGAAATATCCTGCACCTGTGTACGTTATCTACAAAATGACGGGACAATTACTCCCAATGCAAGTAGATTTGTCTCCTAAGCGTTAAACCCCTTAGAAACTCGGTTATACTGCGCGCGAAATCAAGTATTAAGCTGTCATCTAATCCGAAGAGATACCTCACGAAGTGTTAGAGTTTAGGGCAAGAAGAGCGAGTGTACACTGATCAGAGTGTTTGGCAATAATATAGACAGTATACCTTCTAAAAGGAATCAGCAGTAATAATGCCTGTAACACATGAGGTCGTAGAAAGAATTGCACCAAGTCTTAGTTAAGGTGTTCCCATGGCGCCATGAAATCTGTTCATGATGACTACTTCTTTTTTCTTCAGAACTGGTTCGAAACTAGAAGGGCCTCAATTTACACTTGACTACGACTCTTATATATTAGTCCTGATTTTAAGAAAGGTTCTACTAACCCCTTACATGGCTTTGATTCTTAGACTCCCTCTGTTACTATAACTAGCCCCCTCAACTGTTCCTTACCACTAAGCAATCACCGTCCCTCCCCATACACCTAGTCCGAGTGGAAAATCACATTGTGCTACTACCCACTTTCCCAGAATATGTCTTGACCCCGGGCAATTTAGCCACTATTCGACATCAATCAGAGTAGAGATACATTGATGTGCTAGATGATTCCTTCCCTAATACCAGTCCCAGTAAACGGCGGCCCATACTATGGACTTCGCCTCGATAGGCCTCAGATGTGACGGTTTACTAGAACAATCGCGTAGAAGGGTATAGATGTGGACGCCAATATCACTATTATCGGTCACGACGTACACCTCATTTAGGCGAAGAGATACGAGAGCGAATTAAAATACATGGAGGGACACACGTACTATTTTCACCTTAGCATTAGAGATGAACCAGTAGCGCGTTGCTTCCACCCATCCCCCCTTTCCTCAAGGCACTGGAGGTGCTCAGGCTCTCCTTACTTCGCTATGACATCTGAAGGCATTATCTCTCACAGAAGAATAGGCATAAAATGAAGTAATGTTGGGAAAGCTTGACAAGGACCATCCGGCATAATTTAGTATTTTACATATGGCAGTCTAGCTCCCCTCCAAATTTATTGGAAAGTATTCAAAAACAATGAATTTGAGCCCCTATCTTTTACTATGACCAGATACATCAAGGACTATTCTGTGTACCAGTATAGTCAGAGTTCGCCAATGCAGTTAAGAACCTCCTTTTGCGCAATAAAAATAGTTAATACAGCAATCATCAATGATAGATAGTATAGTCATCTATATATAAAGCCCGTTCGGACTGGACCGTAGTGGCTTATAAGTAGCTAGTGAGACTAGGTAAAAGAAGGGTATGACTGTGGCGCGCGTTGTGGCGATAACACTGAAAAGATATGATCGGATTTAGTCTAGCGAGACGGATCAATCATCAATCTTCTTGGTTTTCGCTGCAATACGCAGATAATGAGCTGACCACCCACAGACATACCAAAAGTCGACATGTCTCAATTTATGAACGCGATCTGCCCCTTAACTTTAGAATACTGTAAGCGTTGCTTCTGGTTTCCATCCGAAATGTTGGCGCAAGTATCAATGTCCCGTTGAACAGCTGGGTCGAGCCAAGAGGTGATGGGATTGCGGGGGTTACCGGGGCTCGATTCCTCGTGAGATAAGCTCGCATGTCTCACATGGGGCCTGGGAGTATTGGCAAGTGTAGGCGACCAATGCTTCGGGTATTCCTTTCCTTTGCGCCTCTTCACGCTCGTCTATGAAAAACCCAGTAGCCATGAGATACCTCGTGATAGCGCTCCTCGCGATCTGCTTGCATGTATCCGCAGCTCAAGGAAAGGAACGGATATGCCCCTTGAAAGGCCCACAGTTTCCAGCGCCGACGAGCCTGGGCTCGGAGGCCCTATTCCAGGATGCGACGAGTGCAATTGAGCGGTCAATCCGGGCGAATCTCACGGAAGCGCCGTACAATGAGACGACGTTCTCAATCGGCATGTTCAGCGCGACGGATGATGAGCTGCTCTATGAATTCCACCACACGGATCCTACCGTCGCGACCAGTGACGTCGGTGCGAATGAGGTCGACGCAGACTCGATATACCGGATCGCCAGCATCACCAAGATTCTGACCGTCTATCAGTGGTTGATCGCGGATGGGGACCGGAAATTCAATAGTCCCATCTCTGACTTCATCCCGCAGCTACTGAAGTACGAACAGCATCAGAATGACTATCCGGCACCTAATTGGGATGAGATTACAGTCAACGATCTAGCGATGTTCCTTGCTGGAATCGGGAGAGATTGTGAGATGCCCTTGCGGCACATGGGCGCGTTGCAGTTCTGCTGACTTTCTTTGAGATGCTCTGAATGACGTGGCGATTCCAGGCTACATCACTTCATTGCTCCCTGCTATGGCAGCCGCCGTGTTACCAAATAACCCAGCAAATGGCATTGAGGTGCCTAAGAGCGATGATCCTGTCTGCGGTTACTTCACTGCTAACGTCAGTTACGTGCCATGCTCACGCGAAGGTAAATCAATTCCTGCTCATGCAGAAAAGAGCTTCCACTGACAGTTTATAGTGTACATTAAAAAGATCGCGAACTTAGCTTCGAGCTTCGTACCCAGTTATACGCCTTCATACAGCAACGCTAATTTTGCCATACTGGGCATCGCGCTGGAAAACATGCTGGGGGCCTCAATTCAAGACATTTTTGATAAAAGTGTAGTCAAGCCCCTCGGTCTTACTTCTACGACCATAGGGAACCCTCTGAAAATCTCAAATGACTCTGTTATTCCCGGCGGTGGCCTGACATCTAGTGGCTGGGACAACGCTCTCGGTCCTCTGAACGCCGCCGCTGGCGGTTTCTCAACTACGAATGACCTGGCAGCCATTGGCAGGTCGATCCTGAACAGCACCCTAATGGCACAAGCGATAACGCGCCGCTGGTTCTCGACGACCACTTTCGTGGATACCATCGATCAAGCAGTCGGCCGAGGCTGGGAGATCTTCCGCGTGCGCATCAACGGGCACAGCATAGACCTGTTCACGAAGAGCGGTAATTGGGGCGTCTATAATTCTGTTATATTCCTGCTACCGGCGTACGACTTTGGGTTTAGCATCCTCTCCGCATCAAGCACGGCGGGAGGCGCGCTTGTCGGGGACTTGCCCAACATGATCGTCAACACGCTCCTACCGGCCCTAGAGACTATCACCAAACAGCAGGCGGCCGCGAAGTTTGCGGGCCGATACACTTCCGACAAGACAAATACCTCGATCACAATTACCACAGACGGCTCTCTTGGCCTTCGGGCCACCGAGTATATTGTCAATGACGTCGACCTTCTGGGGAGCGTGTTCGCGCTGTTCGGGGCTGACGTCGAGTTCCGGCTCATGCCGAATCAGCTCTACGATAGTGGCACCCGAGTGGGCTTTTCTGCCGTCTATCAACCGCCCACGGCGGTTCCACCGAAAGACGAGTTCTACTGGCCCTGCGAGAGCTGGCTCGATGTTGATGATTTCACGTACGCTAGTGTGCCGCTTGGTTTGATGGCGTTCGACGTCAATGATGATGAAAATGCCACTTCCGTGCGACTGTTAGCGCTGAGGGAGACTTTACTTAGGCAATAGAATGTGCATGGCATTTGGGTGTATATATACCTTGTTGCGTTGAGTGTTAATCATTGCTATTTGAAGTAGTACAAACCTACTCACTTCATAGTGTATATCATGCAAATCAATTCGCATTTCGTACTTTCCCATAAAACGTGAGGCATATAACTATCAAGAAGTACGATCGCTCTCCTAGACAAGTAGGCGACTGACTGGATAGCCTACTTTGAAGTAGTTTCCGGGATCTACTCACTCGGCAGTGCAACACCAGGTGTGAAAACTGGCAGAGGATCATCTCACAAGCAGTGATCAGGCTGATGGTCCCGGGTATCTTACGCAGCCCAATGCAATAGATGCCTCCTTCCCTTGGCAATGTAATCTCGTCAACTGTGATTCATATCTCGTCATCGTCCGGCTCCGTCATTTCAGCGCTACAATATGATGAGGACATGTCGCGCCCTGCCGAAAACTGTGGGAGGGAGAGCCCAACAGCAGCTAGATACCCTATGGACGGTCCATAGCATTTGCATTTACACCATTTAAGGTTTCGAGAGGGGCGCCTTCCATACATGCTCGACTTTTTCTCACAGAAGCATCGATGCCGCCGTGGCATTGGCGTCGCATAGCTTCGACACAATTAAGTTCCCGGTGTCTTCCATGGCGAGGTGGGAAGAAGGGACGGCGCAGCAGACCGTGGGATGAAGCTACTACTTGGTACCGTCGCTGTCGTGGTTCATGACCTTTGTAGACTGATTTTGGGAAGGCATCATCGGCGTCTCGCCCCCCAGGGCTTCGAGAGCGCCAAGTCAGTAGTTCAACCTCGAGCGCGAGGGCCGATCACCTATGCCACAGTCAAATGCAATCCAGGTATCTCAAAGTATTGGAATATAACGAAAACGACACTATAAACGACCAGATCAGTGAAAGAGTTCTCCTTGCACAAATTGCCTATATAGACTCTGAATCACTCACTTTCCAGTCTGTTCAGCCACAATCAGCATGCCTAACAACAAGCTCCGATTATACGTCGCCATGTACCCTAGCGGTATTGATAACGACGAGGCACGCAAGTAAGCTATATGCTCCTTGGATTTTGACGTGTTCTGATTTTCTCAGGTACCACTGGGCCTTCTTGGTCGGACCGAAGGCGGAGAACGAAGAATTTGTACCAGGCCTACGTTACCACATCAGCGAGACCGATTCGGGATAGAAATTTGAAGAGGAAGGATTACCGGATGTCCGAGCCACACGCTCTCTTTTGGTACGGATACTCATTGCTAAAGTTAAAGATCTGGAGCGTCTGGCTACCCTCTTCTGGCGGGTTCCAATTGCCGGAGATCACCCAGACTGGACATGCCGCGCTTGGATGGCTAGCGCCCTGGCTCTGATAGCAGAAGGCGGACGTATTGTCGGCACCGCTGAGCTGAATTGGGAAAAGATAGAGGCGTGTGGAAGACAATACGTAAGAGACAAAATCGAGAGAGGTCGTTATACAGATGATATGGATATGCTGGGACCGAAGCCAACCTGGGATATACTTCAAAACAAGGAAACCGTGCCTTAGAAGTCAACAATGGGGAAGAGTCAAAGAATCATCGTCGTCTGCCTCTGATATTACAGCGCCCTGAATTACAAGCATCCCGTTACTTAGCAGACATATAGCGAATATTAGCGAGTAGTACGAAGATCGTCTGAAGACACGCGTCTATTAAGCATCGTTTCATAAGATAAAGATTCGTCCCATCAAATTCCAGGCGTTTCTTCTACTTCGAACTCTTTGGGGCGTCGTTGATCGAGGGTTTAACATGCAAGCCCTACTATTCCGTCCTCGAAACATTGCTGAATAGACAGACGCGTACATCTGAATACAGCATCCGCGACCTCCCAATCAATGACTCCAACTACGTTACCGCCATGGAGAGGAACATTGGGGTCTAAATAGCCGTGATTGAAAACTAGCGTAGATTAAGGAGCATCCTGTTCTGTCAGCATCTCCACGAGGTTATGTCAATTCTGATCATTCCCCCAATCTTTGAGGTTTCCCAGTTACAAGGTCACTTCTAACCTGAAAGTGAACTTCCTGGTTCGTCCTAGCCGGTCCAAAATTTCGGTTTCCGGGAGTTACACTCGAGTCGTACGATTAATATTCAACACAGCTTTCCACGCCCGTGTCCGGGGGAGGCGTCAAGAGTTTAACTCTTGAATTGAGGTTCTTAACTGCATGAAGACACTTCGAACGATACTTTGGAAAGCTTTGCCAGGTTTCCGGCAGTGGTAATCGTTGCTTCTCTCCATAACCATTACACGACGAGCGATTTACGTACCTGTATGAGTAGCGAGTTATCCAGCTGATCGCACCAGCTGCCTCCGCCACAGTGTAGTGAGCCTCACAATATCGTCGGCCCTGCCTATACTACCTAGGTAAGCAAACTCATTGACAATAGTAGATGTTTATGATAGTCTATTGTTCGCTTGGAAAGCTTTATTAATATCTTTATTTATTCACAAAATGCTCGCTTCTTCAGTGAAGCGGTAACACGTAGGACTTTATGACATTAGAGGATCAATGAGTGCCCCAGGGATAGCTTCGAGATAAAGATCAAAAGCGGAGAGATACTCTGGGTCGATTACGATATGCCGTAATTGATAGCGACTAACTCTATGCTGAAAATGTAGGTTACCCATGGTACTCATAGTAATGAAGTTGCCGGCGATGTTTGCATGTCATAAAATGCTGCCAATTGAAGGTATCAAACTACTTATACGTAGTCCAGTGTGCTATTCAAACTCGTGGCCATGTGACCGATCAACACGATTGAATCGTAGACTTAGATGCTTATCGTATCTCTACTGTCTCTGTTAGAAAACGAAGACACTTAGAAGCCTGGCGGTACCGCGTGACAAGCTTCTAATTAATTTTATCTACACATTTTGGCCGTCACGTTATTATGAGCTCATTCTTCAGTCAATTATACAGCCTCAACCACCAAGGTACTCAACATTATACATTCTAAGTGATCGAGACATGAATGAGCAGTGATCTATATCGCCCGTAACTAACCTCTATATCACCCATTTATTGCGCGAGCATGATCTTGAGGATTGGAGAACGTTCTCGATTGCGGAGAAATATGTGGCTCTATATGACAACATATCGTCCCACCACATATGCTTAATACGTAGTCTGAAGTCTGTCCTTGATCATCCTAAACGCCTGAGCCAAAAGTGTAACTTAGTTGCATAACTTAGTTGCGGCAGGACATACTTAGGAAGGATACTCCTAACTGTGGAGCTAATACAGTATACTCGTACTGTTGGGTGAGATGAACGTTACTTTACAGAGACATCGCGGTCTGTAAATCAGATGATAGAGTTTGCCCTAGAAGGTGGCTAAAGGCTTCTAGAACAACTTCCAGAATAATAGGAGCAAGAGTATTCGAAACATACCAAAACCAATAAGATTTGAACTTTTCCTCCACTACCTTTCCTCTTACCTGCACCTATAGACGATGCCCGACTCTCATGGGCTAGATCTCGTGGTGGAGATGGGGCGATAGAATAAGGTTTGCTCTAGAAGGTCGTTCTTCTTTCTAGAATCAGGGATCACGGGGCACAATTGCCAATGGAGAGGTGTCTGGAGCGAATGAGATATTAAGGTTAGCCCTAGAACTGTTTGAAACAGTCCGGGCCACGTGGGATCATATTGTACGGCTGGTGGGTTTTGATACCAGGATACTGACTAAGAGGTCGGCGATCGGAAGCCAACTCAAGAGCTGAAACAAGAAGAGCGGGTGTAGAATATTCAGCATATTGGAATACACGGGACGTTTAAGATTGTATAGAGCATCCTCTCATTGGAACAGCTGAGATCATGATCTCAGAATCAGGCTGAGCCGAGAGCCGAGAGCTTGGAGGCTTGACGCTTCTTGCGAGTATAACGAAAGAGGCAAAGCCATTGCTACCGGATGTGGACTGTCAGGAGTATTGAGCTCGATTTTTCAGGGTCGGGTTGCCAGAAGTGGTAATTGTACCCTGGTTGAGGTGACTCGCGCGTTCAACTACGGTGGTGCGTAATTAAGAGTTGCCAAGGCATACACACGTGCTATGTAGGGATGAGCAGGTCCGAAACTCAGTATCTTTTTAGAACGATAATATCCGCTTTTCAGAAACGTGTCAATTACCTGGGGAAGGGGGGCTGAGTTTGTTGCATCCATAAGAGCAACTTTAATGTTAGCACTCTATTGGGCGAACACGGTGGCCAGAGGATGTTATCGCGCCAGTGTTGCATGATAGGCGTATATTCTCCTGAGGTCGATGCTCTTGAATAAGTCATGCAGAAGCCCGTTGCTAGAATGATTTGGACGTGAAGCTACGCCACCGGTATTGAGGCCAAGAAACAACGTCGCCGAGGGCGAGAACTTACTTGTGATCCAAAGAGTTAGGTCTGAATCATTCGCTGGCGAGGAATCTGGGGAAGCTCTATACTTAGCTATGCGGAAACATGGCGTCGGTCATGATGAACAACATCTAGCACATTGTCGGCACAACCAACCGAGAGGAATGGCGCGTCATTGGTGACTATCCATATGGTGTATCAATCATAAACCCAGCCTCCTGTTCAGCCCAACGACACGGATCTCAGCCATTTCAGGTTGGAGCCATGGAAACTCCTCTAAATGTGGCGGTACAAGCCGTGAACAGTGAACCGTCATCGTGATATTATCCATCCGGAGTAAGTTCCTGTTCATGCCGACATAGCCGTAGATCTTCTCTTCGTTTATCACTATTGTGTTAACGCGGATTAAGAAAGATCACGACCTTCGATTCAGTAGGTCGTCTCGATGCTTGCGTAGGATCCCGTTAAAATCACAATGGCCAAGTTCTAGCACAACGTATTATAGTTTGTTTGGCCTACAGTTTGGCCTCAGGTTTCCCGTATCAAGGAACCATGGAAAGACAATAGCACGAGCGATCGAATAGAGCTCCGGTAGACGAACAGATTTCTCGGAAATTTCACGGCCCACAAAGAGAGCTCCATTTCATTAGACCGTCATCTGCTTCACATCATAATAGAGGCGGTCCGTTTCTTTCAGCTTAGCTAACCTACGAGCTATTTTCGTAGCTCCATGAAGCGTTGACCAATGATGCGGACAGGACGCACTATTTGAATCCCTCCGGCAGCGGACTATCACTGCCCTCCTTAATTATATAGGGCTAGTGAGCTTGTAGCTTTGTTGTTGTACTAGTCGATAGCAGTCAATAGCAGATAACCATATGTAGGCCTGCATGACCGCAGCAGAATGAAGTAAAGTGTTTCAAATTAGATATGCGAGATGCCAAGTTCCCCGGGTAGTGGAGCGTTGATCCCGGTGAGCTACCCCTCTCACGGGTTGCGCTGCATCTACACTACAGAAGTGACTGGCAAAAGAATGTTGTATTAGGTTAAGTCTAGGCTACCTAGTGGGGGTGGAAGGGTATAGCATTGTAACTACTACTACTGATACACAATGAAGCAATGTCACCTAGTGTAGGGTTTAGACCCTGGTCTGCAACCTGTAACTCACATGGTAACCACAAACGGACAGGCTAGAGTCACAGGGTTTATATCCTTATGTCCATGACGGTTAGTGCGAAACTGTAACGGTGTAATTATATAAAAACGCAAGAATGCGAATTTAAGGCTGATGATAATTATCCTCTCAAAATCACTACGTGAAGAATCGTTACACAACTCGCACTATTTCAGGGGTGCCAACTGGCAAAGATTACACCAAGTCCATGTAGTTTAGAGCTCAT
This sequence comes from Xylaria sp. FL0064, assembly GCA_022593225.1. Classification (NCBI taxonomy): domain Eukaryota; kingdom Fungi; phylum Ascomycota; class Sordariomycetes; order Xylariales; family Xylariaceae; genus Xylaria; species Xylaria sp. FL0064. Next base: position 349,123 of record JAJKLE010000007.1, on the reverse strand, counting down.
ATAACGTCAGGATCGACAATCAAGCCACGATCTTATAATCGACGGTACTGTACGCTAACCTAGTTAAACTCCAATGGGATTAACGCCATTCAAGCCCGGCAGAGAATCACTTTTGAGGCAAGACAATGTGTTAAGATGGGCAGGAGCGGCTATCGGTGGAAGACATCCAGGCATAACCTGCTCACCGAGAACACGTCGTGCGGCGGTGCATGGAAGTATTTGTCTCGAGGCTAATAAGAAATGGGTCTAGGAAAGAATCGTATCGTCTCCTGCAATGAAAATGATAGCAATAATAAACACCAAAACACACCGTCAGGAATAAACGAGGCGAACCAGTAGAGTAATCCTGGCTGCTCATCCTCGACGCTAGACAAGGGAGAGCTGTTGTCTTGGGATCGACTACTGCGCGAGGTGCATGATAAGGGGTAATAATCGCTGAAGACTACTGCTGAATGCAGCGAGATGCATACCGTTGACAAAAAAGCCCACGCTGGTTTTCTCTCTCTCTTGCTGTGCCGGTCACCAGTAATTACACACAGCCTACTCCTGATGGCACCTCGTCACATGCGAGAGGTAACTCAGTTTTATTACCAGCCAAAATTTTACCTTCCATCGCCACGTGCATGTGGACGAGGATGGAGGGTTTCTTACGGATAAGTTCATTCACGAAGTGTAGCGGTATTCCAATATTTGACGTAAGGAGGTGGTCACGGTGTATGACCGCGTCGAACGTGATGTTTCACTGCGTCATCTCGAGTTCGGAGTAGTGAGGGAGAAGGAGGGCGCCATGGTTGGCGGAGGGTCATCCATCGCAAACAACGTCGCATTGGCGATGGACACATTACGTATTTGAGATTCGCGAGATATCGAATTGCCTTAATCGTCACATCCGTTGACGGGGAGCCATTTGTCCTTTGATGGCGAAACGAAAAATCCTCTTTTTGGCGGCAAGATAGACGCGCAAGACTCTGCTGTACTATGTAAGCGCAGAAAACTCCGTGTGTCTTACGTAACCCTGGGGCTCTCGGTCCTATCTGCGTTCAGCTGGTGCTAATAGACAGCTGGGAGCACTCTCTCCTCTTACAGTTATGCCGTTCCGCACCAAAAGTTCCGCCTACACAAAATCAAAAACGGCTGATCGAGTATAAATCTCAGCAGCAGGGTTAGCTGGAGACGTAGGTCCGCTTGTTTACCGTATCTGATCTCACTACATGATAGCTATCCTATCTCATTCCCATAAAGTGCCGAATTTTGGTTGAATCTGGTTCTCTATGTTGAACACGATGAAGCTAGTGATACTGGTATGTTGTGTTCCGTAAAAGGACTCTGGGCACATGCAAAGAAACGCCACCAGACCCAGTATGTCCTGCATGTTCGTCCCAGTTTGTGTATTGTCCGTCTCACCTCACAACGTGATATTTGGTAATACTGTAGCAAAGCTCCATCCCACCCCTTCTACTTCCCCTGCATGCTGCAGGTAATATAGCACCGGCATACTTAGTCTAGTGATCTTAGTGGATAGAGAGCACGGTGGGTGTGCCTCGGCCGTTGTACCGCATCTAGGTCACTATTATAGCGCCTGTGTGTGCACTACGCCGTCATCCTAGAGCAGCCTGATGCATTTGGGTGTGGGGTGGTGTTGAGACCTATCAAGTCTCTCCTGTAGGATGACGGAGCCGGAGTGGTTGAGGGCCACCCGAAATCTCTTCGTCTATCTATCTCATGCAGGATGAACTCTTTCCCCGTGTTAGACTAGCCGGGAATTGCCCGGGTCCTCTGGCCCGGGCTTGGCCTTCTCAAATCAGTGCTTGAAAACAGCAATGTCCCCTTTCTCCAAGTTTTGATGCCTATACTAATAGATGTACGATTTGGCAGCGATAAAATTCATGATAATCCAAGTACTGGGCTCAAGCTTCACTGTCCACTAGGGACCCCAAAAAAGCGCATTGTTCCGGTCTCACCTTAGTATTGGCCGTTAGTTAACCACCTAGTGTATTACATTGTACTACTACTCCGAATGCCGAGCAAGAAGATTCTAATAGCTTAGCGTACACTATTGTTTGAATTTTCGATCACACATCGGTTGTTTATAGAGCATTACAGTTTTTTTAGTCGGCGATGTCTTCGGTCCTAGAAAAAAATGGAAAGCTGGCGATTGGCTGGAGGCCTGTAGAATCCCCTAGGTTCATAAACTTGGCCGGTCTGAAGGAACTGTTAGTGGCTTGGTAGAAGGCAATGAGATGGGAGTTGTGATGTTTAACGTTTAATTCATCGCATGAGCAGGCAACTATACGTCTTGGCTAATTGGAGGGCTGCTTACCCCAGGTTTGTATTCATTCTCGAGGTCGTCAGATAGTTGATTCAGGTAATATGGACATGACTCAACACCCCTTAAGTAGTTGAAGCATCGAATAACGTGAGTGAAGATTCATTGTGACAAGGTCGATATAGGAGGTCGCACGCGGTATGCATGATCAAAATCTTTTTTCGCATTTCCCATACATCTATCTACACAAGACGCCCATATCCATGCACATGGCCCCTTCCGATGAGTATGTAAATGAAGGGGAAGGATAAAACGCCAAGTCCATCCGTGGTATAATGCCGCTGGGGCTAATATCTACAATTCTTCGCCCGGTCTCCGTGAATAAATGGTATTTTCCCCAGAACGCCGCCACCATGACCTAGAAGCGTCGGTTATCTATACTGACCAGCCATGTCCCAAAAACCCCTAAGTTCTGGATAACGCCGTGTGAAGTTTTCGTGCATACCCCAGTTTCGTAAATCCCATACATGTTCCAAAAACTCGTCAGTGGCGTAAATTGAACCAGTGGAAAAATCGACCGTGAACGCCTCCGTGATAGCAACCGGCCAACTTTTGACCCGCAAACTTGATAAGTAAAAGTGGCGAAACTCCAGTGTGTTGTATATACTCTGTCTCTCGATAATCGCGCTGCGAAGATGAGGCCATAGAATGAAATCCATCCACTGGGGATGAGGTATTTGTTGTTGTTTGGGTTGAGGTGGAAAGATGTCCCTTAATCCAATGTACGTCTCTCGTGTCGGCTGCACTAACCAATCGATCATGGCCCTGAATAACAGAAAGCTCCCGACACGTTCCAAAAGGGACTCAAGTTTATGGATATCGAATATTGTCGATACAATGCCGACAAATGGATAATCAGGAGCCGTTTGTACCTGTGGGCTCTGCAGACCAAGGGAACCTAGTAGATGCCCATGGGCCTGGAGAAGTGGTCTCACATTCGGACGACGCGGGCCCAATAAAAGCTCGCGATGTGACAGCCCTCCGGAATGATCCGTCAAGCGCCGACAATCAGCGATGTAGCCACAGATCAGCACGTCCTCTTGGCAACAAGCATCCGAAGTAAGTACGGGGGTTTCCCAATAGGATGGGCCCGGCTGCGGTGCCAAACTGTTGCCGGGAACGCCTAGTAGTACACCGGGTACACGTTCCAGGGCGCCTGATGGTAGGATGGGGAAATTGGGACGATGCCGATCTGCGGTGGGCAGCCAAACTCTAGAAGTAGCTGATTAGAATTCAGCCCTGTAGGTATGACAAAATTATCTGTGAGGAAAACCTACCTGACTTGACATCGTCGAAACCCACGTCACCATTGGTGATGCATGACGCAGCCGGTGAGTGTATCGGTGGCATGTTTGACCGCTCAAGAATGGCAGACGAGGTGTTAGGAGGAGCGAAATAAGTGTTGCCATAATCTTCCGGTGCTGCCGGGGAAGAAGGGCTGGAAACTGTTGACGGCAAAGAGCACGGGACAGAAGCTGGCCAGATGCTCGTGGTGTCGGGAACGCTGCTGTAAGGAGGCAAATCCGACACTATAGGATATTCTGGTGTAGAATGCCCGTATGAGGATGGCTGAGAACTCGAGCTAGTGTATGCTACACAACCATTAGTTTTGATGTCATTCAATGTGCAGGTCTCGAACATATTTTTGGAGGGCCTTACAACTTGGATATGGTGCATTGTGACCCGCACTGCGAATTCCTAGGCTTTCGCGTAGTCGCCTGACTTCGTCTTCGAGTGCCCTATTTCTTCCTAGTAAATCCTGGACCGTCTGGTCTCGACTCTGCTGGCTCCGAAGCTCATCAATTTCCCTCTCCAGGTTTTCAATATGCTCCTTGGTGCGCGCACGAATGGCTCTTTGAGCCTCTCGGTCATTGGCGCGTTTCCGAGCAAGCTGCGAAGGTGTAAGAGTAGATACACTCCTAGTACCTGAATTGCACTGTCAATAACATATTTCCTACAAATAAAGGACTCCATGGTATCTTACCCTTACGTTTGCCGCCTTTGGCCTTGTCCGTAGTGTGCTTGTGCATGTTGACTGGTGAGTCCGAATTTGATATGGCCGGAGATGTGTTTCTAGACGACGATGAGGGGAGAGTGTGTTGGTTGAGGTGGTCCATGTCGACAAGGTAGAAACGTTGTGTGTTCCCTAGCAGCAAGTTTGAGTGTCTGTTGGCGACAGTTGTTCGTATGCCCAGAGGGAGAGGTTCAATGGTAGGTCCAAGTCGATCAGTAATGAATGATCCAAAACTGCCAGGGTCCCATTGGCGTCATGGGCCATATATAACAGAGACTGGATGGGGCAAAGGGCGGCGGAGCGACCCACCACGACACAACCCTCTGGCAGTTCACAGCTCTACCCACATTACTGCTGGTGAGAGCAGACTAACGGGGCCCCTGTTTGGTATCGACGATGAGGGTAGAATCAGAACCAAGCCAACCCCTGCTGCCCTGTTGTTTTGATGCCTTAGTCTAGACCCTCCCTGACACCGCGTCCACTACGCTACACTGGGCTTCCCTACATCGTCCGGCCTCCGGGTTGCGTAGGCAGGACTCAGGACCCGTAAGAGGCCGCCCCGGAGCCTATGACCAGCTCCAGCTCAGCTTGCTGATTAACCAGTCCGTAACCAATCGATGACACTTCAGCTACTGCATATAGTCTATGGCCGAACGTGGAAGAATCTGTCCGTAATGCAGGACGAATCGGCAAGATCTCCGAGAAGGCGGTTCGTCCATTGCAGTGAGGGCAGGCATCTGCCTGCATGACATCTGCAAGACATACGGGTAGTCCTCCGTATCAAAAAGCCCACTCTCACATTCGTCCTCGAGGTAATGGATGGTAGAACGGGCAAGGATGGCCGAATAAATAGACTTTGCGCTATGATTGCGCTACAGGTGGAGGTACGTAAGTATAATTAGTAGATGGATGGTACTATGTACAGTAGTAGTAGGCACATGGTAGCCCATAAATCCGTTCGTCCGCCAAGTAATGTCGCGTGAACCAGTAGTGAATTGGTCTCGGAGCGTCGAGACAACGTAACCTATACAGTATGGCATACACCACATTTGTGTAACTAAGTTTGAGTTGCAGACCATGTGCGAAGTTGCAGACAAACTTGTGTGGGACTAATTGTTCCGTTGTCCTCAGAAAGCTGTCAGCGTGTCACAAGTGGCCTGGATATGGAGCATCCAACCTGAGTTCTAGGTCTTTAGGTCTCCAATGTTCAGGCCAAGACCCCAATGATGGTTACAACAAGTGCGAACTACCTAGTTAGCTGCTAGACACGGGTAGTAGGTGGTTAACGTGGATCAAGACATCTTCCGAAATCCACTGCTAGGTAGATTAACGGTAAGATTTTGGTCTCCTTTACTAGAGACCTATAGGTAGCCGGGAGCTCCAGGGCATCCGCGGCTGTATTTCATCATTGCTCTGCACGAGCCCGTAATAAGACTAAACACATAGAGAAACGACAGGAAGGGACAACTGGGTAGGGTCATCTTCTAATGGTTATACTTCTATATAGTCATATAGGCATAACCATTTAATCCTGAAAGTGAGATGACTGTGATGCAATCTTAGTAGCGGAGATGGTTGGTTGGGTCGATCAAGAATGCACATGAGCTCTTACACCGAGTTAACATACCACTCACCGAATACGATCGTCGAGTTTCATGTTTCTTGAGCACACATGACGACGCTTTTCGCGCCGTCGCGGTGGATCTTGAGTTAACTTACAACTACGAATCAACGTGGCAAGTGGTGAACTTCTAGAAGAATTCTTAGGTGTGCCCACAACTTTTAGGAGATGGTGCGGTAAAAAATATGGAACAATGTCGTCTCCCAGGCGCTAGTCCTGCAACCAACAAACTTTGTTGTGCCTGCCGAAGTCTTAGGGCTTAAAGTGATAAGAACGAAGAAAATAGAAAAAAGTCGAGGGGAAAAAAAAAAAAAAGAAAGAAATCCTACCCGAACAAGTATCATAAGGGCCGAATACAGGGCTTGGAGAATAACTCAATATGACAATAATATTCTATGAGCCCAAAGACCCTTGACTATCCAAGAGAGTCCTGGCCTTTTGGAGGGTCAACTAGTCTTTATAACAGCATTGCTGCGGCCGCAGACCTCCATTTAGGAAGGTTTAGCCGAGTATCCCACAGTCTAAATAGCTTCATTTATCGACTATCCGAAATATCTATCATTCGGCTTCATGCCTATGATATAAAAAAATACAAACACGAAGACCTGATGCAGTTCGCGGGGCCTTGTATAAGGTGACCTCCCGTCTGCACGGTAGGTTCCCGTGCAACAAGCATACCTGAATAAGCATTACTTGGGGTTACTGGAGCTAGGGAGGCATGTATCTCGTAGCTGATTGGACGAACCAGAGAGTTGTGGTGCACAAATTCAGAGCTTGTGCTGACTCCGAGAACCGGGGAATAAGACCCACGAAACGAGGCTGCGGTTTCAAGACATGGTCAATTGAATCCAATTATTTAAGTACAGTTACGCGGCACAAATGAGGCCAATATATTTGATCGTGTTTAAATTTTGATCGGTCAGGTGTGGCTATGTAGCAAGTTCAGGATTCTCGTCCTTCACGGCGTCGACTAGCTCGTCCATATTCCCAACTTCAGTCGGACCAACATAACCAGAGGGCGGTAGGGCCCAGTCGGGAAGAGGACTAACATACTTCCAGCTACCTCCAGCATCCTCGTAGCGCAGACTATGCAACCATAGAGATAGTTCTTGTGCTCCAGGGTCCGTATATAGAGGGGTATCGCAGATCTTGCACAATTCTCCAGACATCTTCTCCGCCTTTTTCTTGTAATACTGATCTACCATTTCGTCGTGGTAAGCCACAGCATCGGCCACGTCATCCTTTCCCATCCGATTCAGTCTAGATACTATGTCTTCATCTGTATTCTCAAGAGCGTCGGGGTCATTGCACCCCAGATTAACACCCCAGACCTTTTGGTTTGCATAAATTGGATCATTTTGGATCGGATGCCCCAGGTGCTGCAAATGGACCCGAAGTTGGTGAGTCCTACCGGTCACAGGGAGACACCGAACAATCGAATATCCCTCCTTGCGTATCCACGGTCTTGACTTCACTTCAGCGGACTCATCAGATGCCTCCTGGGAGGATGGCCGCACTCGCAGCTCGCGTGGGGGGTAGTAAGCTAGCTTCTTGAAAACTGTCCTAGCAGATTTCCCCTCTGCTCGTACCCTATTCAGGCCAAGTTTAGGTGATATTTGTAGGATAGGTTGATTGCAGACGACTTCTCCATCAGGAAAGTTGCCAATGACTCTGGCAATGTACTCTTTGCGGACAGATCGCTTTTTGATCTGCTCCCCAAGCCGCTCTGCCGACTTGGGGTGTTTCGCAATGAACATGATGCCACTGGTCAATCTGTCTAACCTATTGCAAGGATAGGCCATCCAGTCCGAGCCACGCTCAGCCTTCATGATTTCTATAATCGAGTTGAAGTTGTAACGGCCGGCAGGGTGGACGGGTATTCCCGACGGCTTGTTGATTACAATCATATCATCATCCTCGTGCAGAATACCTATGGGCTCCGCCGATATAGGTGGTTCATGGCGATGGATGGTGTGAGACACTAGGTGACCGTTCTTGAGCACGTAGCTAGGAGTCACGATCCTCCCATTTACACATACGGCGCCCGACTCGATGGCCTGCTTGTAGTACGAGACAGGGCGGTCTCTGAACTCGCTCTCGAAGACATCCAGTATCTCACGGCCCCTCCATCGCTCTTTGCACCAGGTATTGTACGTATAGTTGTAGGGCGCAACGCGTCGCAAGCCGTTCTCGAGGTAGTAGGGCGCAGGCCAACCTGGGTCGGGCTGCTTCTGTTCTCGCTGCTGCCCGTACTGTTGTTGTAATTCTGCCGAGGCTGAACCTGTTATCGCAGACGTATCGACATCAACAGTCGTGGCGTCTTCCACGGACAGCGACTCGAACTCGGGCACGACGGCGATTCGACCCATAATAGACCGCGCGAGCGGGCTTCTTGTCCGACAGGCGAGGTTGAAGACTCAATTTAGAAGCGCCACTTTGAGTGGGAAAGAAATCGACATGAGGTATGTACTCATGTACCAATTTCTGAGTCGTAGGATACCTTTGGTAGCGTCTCAATTACCGGGCATGCTGTATTACCACTAAGCAGCCTTGAGGGGCCGACCGTAGAAAAAATTTGGCGGCTGAGCATGGCAGAATCCGACTCCTGGCCGACAGTGGATCCAGTACTGATTACCCCTGTCCAGCGCGGTCGCACTGATCTGCCCCATCGGCAATAGCCTGAACCTCGGCTCCAGTCGCCTATCTAGCTTCATCCATCGTCTCAGATGTATTTACACTCAATAAGCAGAAATAGAGCATCTCATTCCATCTTTCTCCCCGTACATCGAATTGATTACCTCTATGAGCTATATATGAAATCTTCTCCCGTGGGATAACATGGTATCATCAAAGCACTTGCAAAGTAGAACGCGACAGGACTACCCCTTCATGCTGGAATATAGGACGCGATGGTATGTATCGTGGACTCCATGAGGCTATAGACGCAAGAGTATAAACACTAGGGGCCGTGTGCCGAGATCATTCGTTACTTGACTCGCTGACCTCCCACACATACAGGAGCGATAATGACATGTATGATCATATGAACAATTCTGTCTATAACTTCCTGTATGTAAACATCTCCTCCACCATCGGATAACACACTCAAAGACGCTCTCCTAACCATCTGCGGCTCCATCGTGTGCCTGCCGGTAGCTTCGACTCTGTCATCAACTCGTATCTGATGGATCGCTGTGGACTGCATCCACCTACCTCGGCACAGCACCCGCTGATGGCCCAAACCCACTGCGACTACTTTTCCGCCATCAGCTATCCTAAAGTGGCCGAGCTGTGCTTACGAGTCAACAAGCTAGGCAAATCTAGCGTCGTCTACGAAGTGGCACTGTTCGAGAAGCATGTGGAGCAAGTCAAGGCTGTGGGCGAATTTGTTCACGTGTTCGTCGACCGCGCCACTCAGCGCCCGAATGCCAACGGCATGAATGACCAGCTACGGCGTGGCCTGGAGAAACTGCTCGTGACCGTAGCTCCAAGCAAGTTATAGCCACTGGGCTCAAGAGAGCCTCCTCAACAAATGTGTAGCTAGCCCAGTCTCATCTGTGAGCCGTGGGAGTACATGTACTACTGGTGCTCGAGCTTTTGTCTCGCGCCGTCTTGGTCTCCGCTCGTCAACATCTTCTCCAGCAGTTCTAGATCCCCGAGTGCAAGCTCCGGCGTCTGCTGGGGATTAGGCTGTCCATTGAGAATCGCCTCTGCCCAAGCCTGAACTTCCTCTTTGACTCCAGTGCTTTTCTCGAAAGTCTTCTCCTCTGTTTTGGCATCCGCCCCGAGACCACGAACCGTAATGACCTTGTCGGCGCCTGCCTTGACATAACCATCTTCACAAGCGAAATGGAAGTCGAATGCTTCCATCGTCGTCCCCACAGAATGAATGTACGAGCCCAGGACACCGGTTTCAGTTTGTAATATAGCGTTGATGGTGTCCTTAGGAGGCAGGTGGCTCTCCACCAACGATGTCACTACAGGATCAGGGGTCAGTTATCACCTTAAGCTCTGAGTGTTTCAGAAGCGTCGAAAACAACTACAGCGCGGGATAGAGCTTTTGCGCTCTAAATATGACCGAAATAAGAAGAAGAAGATGATGCTTATGGTCACTCACATGCTATCACACTTGCCACAGGATTCTCTTTGCCTAGCAACGTTCTGACAGCGGCAGTATAGTGAACACCTCCGTCGAGAAGGAAGCCACCTTGGTATTCTGGCTTGGTGCGCCAGGGGGTCTTGTAGTATCTGTTATCCATCTGCATCATCATATTCAGTCGTACAACGAAGCCTGTCAGCCGGCCTAACTTCTTAATTTCATCGGCGGCGTAGGCGAAGCCTTTCATAAAGCGAAAATTTTCGGCGATAGCTAGGGTAGCTCTAGTCTCTTTCGAGACCATTTTATAATACTCAATCAGTTTGATGGCCGTGTCGAGATCCTTAGCAATGGGTTTCTCGGCCAAGACATGTTTGCCAGCAGCTAAAGCTTTCTCGATGAAGCCTGGTTGGTCAACGATGGGAAGGGCCACCACAACTCCGGCAATGTCTTCACGCTTCAAGAGATCCTCGTACGACTTGTCCTGGCCAGACTCAGTCGAATAGACTTCGGCGGTCTTGCCTGCTTCGGCAAGAGAATCGGCGATTCCTTGGGCTGATTTCAACGAACGCGACCAAACAGCCTTAACAGAAACCAGGGGGCAAGCAAGTGCAGCAGGCTAGATTTACATCATTCAGTGGAGGTTTTCGACCGACAACCAGACAAACTCAACATTCTAAACATTAAATGACGACAGACTCCTGTTTGGATCCTGTGACTCATTTGATGTCTCTGAAAGGGAGAATACAGGATTGGAATATACTCACTAGATGCTGTTCTCTCACAAAAATGCCCCCACCAACAAGCGCGATACCCAAAGGTGCCGCCATTGGAGTCGTTATGTTGTCGCAGGCTGTATAAGTAGTTGGGTTTTTGCTGGCTTTCTTGAGATTTGAGAGTTCAGATAAAGATGGTATGCTGTGGCACTGGCAATGGAGAGATACGAATAGTTGATGGATCTTTATAGCTAACGGAAGTATGACGAATCGTTCCAACAAAGGTGGTAACGCTCGCCGGACCACTGTAGATGAGGAGGAGGCGGCGCCAACCCGTCCACTGCGGAGTCGCCCAATTGGGCAATTTTAGCAGTCCAATCACCCGACTGGACGATTTCCTACACGTCTAGTTAAGGTAGCGCGAGTCTTGGAAAGCCGACCATATGATCTACGCTGTCTCCACCCGGAACGGCTGGCCTCCCGCCGTCTCAATGCGATTTTCCTAATGCGCATCCCACCCGCCAACTCCATCAAAGTCGAATCCGAGCCGGCCATGCACTCGAGGAACTAACTTAGGCATATGCACGGGTGATAGCGCAGATTATGCATGTGTTACCCACGGCACAAAGGCCGCGGCATGATTCTTGACAATAGATGATGTATTCAAGTTTCTCTTGTATATGGGTGAATTATACGAAACCAACCGCATATCGAAAGCAAGTCACAGTTATCAATCAACTTTCCTCCCCCCAAACCTTGGTGAGGAAATTCTCAATGGGAGTAAATGGGTACTCGGGAAAGAGCTGGTTCATCTCATCCGACGAATCCCACGCACCTTTGGAACTGCTCAGGAGGGTCCCGATACACACTGCCTTGAGAAGAGCTTGCGCTTGATCATCGGGGACTGCCTGGTGAACCGCTTCCAAGCTCCATGATGCCTTCAGCTCTCCAGCCTCAAGATCCTCAGCTTTAACTTTTTCAAGAGCGAAAGGGCGTCCTTTACGTCCCGTCAGCACATCGCTTTAGTCTAAGGATTCTTTTCTGTAGTGCGGCAACTTAGACTATACGTACCTCGTACTCTATTACCGATTTCAAGAATCTGCGAGATTGAGACCCTATTGCCACGGATACCTCCCGTAGTCGGCCATATGCCATGATAGCTGACGGCTCGAGCGATGACGGCAGCCGTGTCGGCGACAGTCGTAAGCGTCATCATGGCATCTTCGCGGCCATCCACGACGAGCGCGCGCCTGTTCTTAAAATCAAAGACGGTTTGCAACGGATCTACGTATTTGGATGTCTTATGGGGGAACGCTAGGTAATCCAAGAACAAGCCGGGTTGAAATAGGGTATATTCGATGACCTATTCAGAAAAGGGGATCAGCTATTGCCACTCAAATACAACATGTTTTATTTTTCCAGCGAGAATCAGGTCTTACGGCTTTTCTCTCATTCACTTCTTTCAGATACTCTCTCACTTTCTGCTTTCCCTCCCACCAAGCCATGTTATCTAGCCCTTGGCTGTGATTAAGGTCAGTTACCCCTGAAACGCACATGAAGAGATGGGTCGACGGTATACCTTCCGTACTCGCTCGGCGCAAAGCGCTTCACACCAGCACTGATCGCCGCATCGATCAGATTCTTCTGCGCCTTCTGCTCTGGGTCCGAAAGTAGCTGGACGAAAGACAAGACGGTATGGATTCCTTGGAGCGCCTCGATTAGGGTCTCCTTGTCGTTATAATCGACGGCTCGCCATTTCGCACCGGGTGCGATGGTAGCAGTCGGCGCTGCCTATGCTTGCATCATCAGCATCAGATCCTCGTGAAGACAGGCAGTAGAAGCTGCGCTTACACCCCTGCTGAATATCGTTATGTCATGCTTCCCCGTCGCGACCAGAGCATCGACGACCTCTCGCGCAACCTCTACAGGCGACGTTAGTGGCAGTCCCATGGGAGTGATACAGATTTAACTCACGTCCGGAGCCACCGGCTACTGCGACTTTAACCATTGGGTGATGCAGCTTTGCCGAGATAATTTAGTCCTTGAGACAACAGTCGTCGAATTTTGGAAAAAGGCGTGTAAGTCAGTCAAACATCAGAGTTGTACGACTCTGGAGAGCTTTTTATACATTCCGCCTTCTTTCACTCCTCATGCCGAGTGTTCGACCGCCGCGCGTAGGAAGTCTGACCCTAGCGGTCAAGTAGCATCTCCGCCGCCTCGGAAACTCAGAGTGATCGATGCTACCGTAGTAGTCACTCAAGGCCAATGAAAGGTAATGCATTTTATACTGTCTCATCACATGTTTCGTCAATGCGCAGCACGCCGACGGTGAAGTGTTCTCAATTGCACTAAAACCGACGATGCCCAATATTAACTGCTCACATAGAATCTCTGATGGATCCTTCAGCATCGGCCACCAGGTAGACCTCAATTGGAACTGCATGTCCCCTCATCGTACGAAATCGTATGAACCACGTGTTGCCATGCCGCGCTGCTGTCTAGTACGCGGCATGGTGCCCCTGCAGCGGGCCTCGCTGATACCTAGAGGCTAGAATCACCCGGCCTATACCCTTGCACGATCTTTCGAGAGTTAGAGGTCAGTGTCACATTTTACTAAATCTAATTACTCTATTCCGACTTCATATATCTAGCGGTATAGAATAGAGGCCGACTCTGTCACTTATTACCGTCCTGGATTTATTGGACGCCCATACGGTAATGAGAATCTCTCCTTCCCTTCAACATCTGTATACGTATCTCACAGCAGGATGTGGAGATGAAGCTAGTTCCCGTTTCGGGTAGTATTCCGAATCCGACCATCATGGGCAGCTCCTCAAGTCTAAATATTGCTGCCTGCACAACACGTAATGTGAGTGAGGTGTTCATAACTGCCATTAGAGCATATAAGAAAAGCCGCTTGGCTGCCGACTTCATTTGAGCTGTGGAACAGCAGGTCGACTCTTTGTCACCCAGAAAGGAGTACTGAACGCTGTTAAATCAATTTCGCTTATGTCTACCACACAAACTTTTCACATTAGAGGTCTCGACGAGGGGCTCGGGGACGGCCAATTCCTCATCGATTCGTTCAACGCCACACTCCCGCACCTCGCATCCATCGGGAGCGGTGGACAATGGGGATCGAAGGAATTTTCAGAAAGAGCAAACGCGGAAGACCGGATGAAGCTCGTCAAGCAAGCGGCGCGGTACCAAGCGACGGGAGAAGGTGATCCGATATTGGTCTTCGTCCTCGAAGCCGAGATCCCGTCTTCGGCCATCGATGAGCTGCCTCATGCCGTGAAAGTCCGAACTGACGAGACCGGGAAGAAGCTCTTACCCGTCGGCTCCGTGATGCTGTCGCAGGGACTGTACCCTCATTATATGGGCCTTTTCTTCCACCAGGACCCGATCAAGAAAGAGCTAGACGGGACGCGGGAGTACGTCTACTGCGAGGCCCTCATCACGGACTTTCGGACGGGGCCTTGGCGTAAAGGTGCCGGGGCTGCGCTCCTGGAGCATGCGAGGCGGTTCTGCAAAGAGAAGGGGAAGCCCATACTGTATGTGGATTGCTACGCTGGGAATGATGGGAAACTTATCAGGTGAGTTGTGTGCGTGATCAGATGTGATCTGGTCTGGTTGCTAAGTTTGGATAGGTATTATGAGAACCAGGGATTCACTCTCGTGGATCACTTCGAGGCTCCCGATGAGTCCAAGTGGCCTGGAGCGTTTCTGCGCGCGGATATCCCACTATAATAGGAAGTCTTTCAAGCTTGACGACATGGGCTTAATCTAAAGTATAGAGCTTGACCTATAAGATATATTGCATTTTTCTAATCGATAGTCCCCAATACACAAGGAACTTTCGTGGTGAGGGGGGTCTTGACCGTTTCCAAATCAATTCAAGTCAACCGTGCCGTCTTTATATAAGCCACCGGCCCAATGCATACTATAGTCTCGTGAATATTCGAGTGCCGAGACCCAACGAGCTCGGATCATTCCAAGGCTGATCAATCATAGGACATTCTCCGGAAATTCTCGGTCCGGTGCTACTATATCGATATGGGAGTCGCCCTCTCGGGCCCGTCCAAACCACTTGCCAATATTATGGGTAGGATCATACGATATCCAAAGCCAAGAATTACTTACACCCCATAGACGACTGGATCGAGAAGCCGCCGTGGATTGTATTACAGTCGTCTTACCTCTGTGTCACGCTCTTTGATTAGGCAGATAGGCTAGGCCCACCGTACTTAACTACTCTTGTTCTGGGTCAGCATTCATCGGCAGCATCGGGAACGTCAACGTATGCTAGAATGGGAAAGGCGGTGATGTGTGCTCCTGTCTGAATACTACCTAAGTAACCCGACTTGACGGTGCCACCACGTTGAACTTGTGGAGTATACCCACTTGGGCTCTTCCCAGACATGCATTGGGATTATTCATCAGATAATAGATATCAGCATAGCAGGGAAAATTCCAATATGCCAGTCAACGCCAAGTGATTAGCATCACCGAATACCTGAATATCCGCTGAGGGGTTTCCCTCACTCCAATCGGCTCAACGATGAAATTCGGACTATCTACTGGTACTGCACATTGTGGATCAGAGTCGACATTGGAGTGACTGAATGAGATTGAGGAATTGGCGCTTGACAAGTACACGACACATGTTGAGATCTACCACAACCAAATATCGTCGTTGTCCTTCTGGAGGCTGCCCCTCTTTTGGTGATCCTTCTTCCAGAGCCAAATATCATCATTATCCTTCTGGAGTTGACCCCTTTTCTCGAGGTCGGACTTCTTCCAAAGCCAGATGTCATCGTTGTCTTTCTCGAGCTTACCCTTCTTCCACAGCCAGACTTCATCATTGTCCTTCTCATGTTCAGCTTTCTTCCACAACCAAATGTCATCATTATCCTTTTCTAGTTGCCCCTTCTTCCACAGCCAGATATCATCGTTGTCCTTCTCAAGCTCTCCCTTTTTCTGAAGGTCGGCCTTCTTCCAGAGCCAGATGTCATCATTATCCTTCTCTAGCTGGCCTTTCTTCCACAGCCAGATATCGTCATTGTCTTTTTGTAGGTCTGCACGCTCTGAAATCACAATTAGTGCTGAGTAGCTAGAAGTAGATGCCTGGAGGTTGACATACTGTCTTCCCCAACTGGGAGGGCGGAAGCACAGGCGAATAGCAGAGGGGCCACGATGGCAAGTTGTTTGAGCTGCATGTTGACAATGGACCGAATTCTATATTGCTCCAAGTGGTAAGAGTTCCGGAGCTTGGAGTTTGGAAGGTAAGAGTGAGTACGTGAACGAACTTCAACGAAGCAGCCTAATTGGGTCCTTAATGCCTTTTAAGCATACCTTCCTCTCGTCCCCGCCTTTAGGCATGCGAGAAGTGGTCAGGACGTGGGTTCTCCGAGGCACGTGCGAGTGTAGTCTGATCTTCACATTAGTCTGAGAAGCAATCGTCGATGAATCAATAGATTAAGATATTCCCCGCACTCTATATCCAATACGATGAAGTAGAAGCATTGTCATCGTGTGACAGAATCCTATCTGTGGATAACCATTACACGAGTACGTATTGCTTTAGGAAGGTCAAGTGTTTAGTGCTGACCTAAACAATTGAGGCTTACCTTTGCCAACACTCGACCGACCTCAGAGCGATTCCATCAGACGCATTTCATGCACACTATGACATAGATGTCTTATCTCAGTGCCACTTCCCCCTCAATTCATGCTCGGCTAACGTCGTCCCGACTTTTTCTTATTACGCAGCAAAGCCCGAGCACACTCTGTCGTTCAACTCAATTTCATCTACAGTCATCCAATCTTGTTCTCTATGGTTTGTGACTTTCAGAATGGGTGTGGAATCAAAGCCGGCGTACTCGCCCATTCCGGATGACCAGTCTGCGACTGAGTCTGATGACCTTTTATATGAAGGCTTTAAGTCATCGCATCACAAGAGGCCTCGCTGGTCGCGATGGGTTATCTTAGGGGGCGTTTTAGCATTTGTGGCATACTCCGCAGTCCTCGTTACAGTTCCTTATATGTGGTTCCAAAAGGAACGCCTTCACGGCGCCAATGTCATCGACAGTAAGTGTCTGCGTATAATTATCCCTAATTTCAGTGTGCGCTGCTAACCCACTTCCAGCCCCTATAAGAAAACACATCAAATATGAGCCCACATACTTTGGCCACACAGAAACGTCCAAGGACTATAACCTCGTCGGCCAGCCAAGTGATGAGCTCGATATGAATTGGAGCTCCATTATGCAATACTTTTATGCTGAAGTCCCCAAGGAGTACATCCAGTCCCTTGACCGAGAGAGGGACAGCATTCGGCTACCTAATGGGAATTACTTGGCCAATTATGCTTTCATTCACCAGTTACACTGCCTGGTGAGTACATCATACTGCTTCTTAAGTCCCCAATATCTAACATGACTCACAGAAACGTCTCCATCAATCTTATTTTCCGGACTACTACTGGCCAGACATGACTGAGGAAGAAAAAGAGTTGCAACTAGAGCACAGCTGTAACTATCCCCCTTTACAAGCGCCTTGATTCATATATACTAACAACAATCAAGTACACTGCTTACAGATGCTCGTGGAAGTCATCACATGCAAGGCTGACGAGACACCCCTGACAATGATTTGGTTTGATGAGAGTATCCTGCCGGGCGGTAACAGGACGATTGCCCATGAGTGCAAGAACTGGGATACACTGATTGATGGGATGGAACAGGTCAAGATTGACCCCTTCGAGCCTGGACTCTTAGTCCATCCGAAATACGGGCCCGTCGTACCCGATGGTAGAAACACTACGCTGGATAACAGGATAGGATATGTCAAGCATGCTACACCTTTAGACCGGACAAAGTGGCCTTGAAGAGAACATAAGTACCTAGATAGCTTAGCCCAAATTTTCGGGGGTTTATCGCTTCGGTGTATACTAGTATCGATTGATTGATAAGGTCGTCTCGACGCTATATGATCATTTTAAAGAGAACATAATTAAACCGGCACAGCGGCATTAACTTTTTATAACGCCTACTTGTGACGAGGTTTTCGACATTTGTATCGCAATCACGCTCCTTGATAGTGGCTAACGTTATCGTTTTACAATATATCCTGAACCCTCGATGGGAAATGGGTAAGTTGTGATGAAGATAATTCTAGCCGATACTAAATAGAGCACTTTTGCAGTTTGCTCCTTTCGACTCATACATTATCTCTGAAGTTTATATGCTCGCTAATTCGGCATGATGCTGCAGTAAGTCAACACGGCATCTGCATCATACTGGTCAACCTTATCTGACCGTATAATAACAGGTGCCAAACTGTGCACGAGATGGCTTTGTTTCAGGAGACTGGCACAGCTTACATTTTCCGGTGCAACTGTATAATAAAACGATCGGGGAAGCTTTAGATAGAAGATAATGTGATATAATATAACTATGAAAGTGATCGCGATTATTCTATGCTTCTGTAGTTCTATATCCCGACTCCGCGTGGGCTGACCTCCTACCACAAGGGCTGAATACAGGGCTTGGAGGATGACACAATGTGAGAATAATATTCTATGAGCGCATAATAACCCTTAGCCATCTAAAGGACCCTTAGTCCCGTGGAGGGCTAACTAGTCTCTCTATATAGGATTCCTACGGGCCTAAATCTCCTTTATAAGAAGGTTTAGCCGCGTCTCAGTCTCTGTATAGCTTTATTTATCTACTATCCGAGACATTGTGCAATTCGACTTCATGTCTATGATATAATGAATATGAATAAGAAAGGTCATGTGGTTCGCGGCACCTCGCATAGGTGACCTCCCGTCAGAGCGTAGCTTCCGTACAACACCTAACTCCTTACTGACTGGGCTAATCCCTTTTAACCTACTCACACCATTGACTCTATTCAATACACCAATATTTGATTATCTATGATAACTCCATCTTGATGTTTTCAGTGACTGTGGCTCGTCTAGTCGGATTATCAGGGACCAGAGTGGGAAGCCGTAAGGAAATTTCAGTATACGTGTGCTTGATACTATTTTGTAACAGCCTAAGTTATCTTTGAAACTATTAGGGAATACTCGAAATCGCTGTTAATTGAACTTTCACTGTGAAGGGATGCGTAGATTTGGCTCAATCCTCAGACAGGTGCCAGGATGTCCAGTTCACTTCGCTAGCGGTGACCTAACCCCGGTCCAGAGACCACATATCCTGACATAATGCAGTAATCTTTTCCCTCCGCTTGAACTATTCTGGATAACTCATACGGCTTCTCACACATAAAGGTGTTGTTTCTATATTCAGACTAATCAGACCAATTATTTAAATCTATTTCTGTGAGTATTGCTTTTTGAAAGCTAACTAACCAGTTTGCGACCTTTCTGTCGTTACACAATGAAAAGTTATGGTGCTACTGGGGCACACGCTTGCTCTAACCACTTGGCAAATCTCGTTGAAGGTACGTCAATCGTCCTCCAAAAGATGTCAGATGCCCAAATGACAATAGGAAAATATAGCACGGTCGAGACCACAAAGCTCCAAGTGTAAGGCCAGAAGCCTTCATTGCCAATGTAACCCCAGAATCCTTGAATTAACCACTTCCCTATTGTACGATTTCCAAGACCATGAACAAGGTATAGAGAGAAACTAATTTGACCGAGATATGTCGCCGGTCGAGTCAGAAAGATAGCTTGCACTGTTGGCATGAATACCACAGCACCAACACTCAGAATCGCGCCGATGGCCAGCCAAAAGCGACGGCGGTATGCGGTATATGGCCAAATCTTCTGGGACCACATGTAACCCGGAGTAGAGGTTGCGCCATCGCGTGGGTATCCGCATAAGTAAAGTCCTAGGACTAACGCGAGAATAAGGAAAGCGTTGACTGTTTTCGTCTTTGATAGATTTGCTCTTGATGCCCACACTTCAATCTCGGCTAATACCATGCCCGCTATGAATAGAGCGATATCCCAACGTTTGTGAGCGAAGGAGTGGACCAGAATGAAAGATTCAACAATCATCCGCACCGATGTTCGTGCTTTTGCTAGGCCAAGTACCAGTAGGAAGACAACCATTGACCCTCGGAATTCAACGGCAATAGACCACAACTGAGGGTTATAAAAGCCGTCATAATTGGCATCCCAACCCCAAGGGTTTGATTCGGCATCTAAATAATCGAGGTAGGCATGGAAACCGTGATGGAACCGCTTTCCATCTACCTTAGAAGGAATAGATACAAGGCCTAGGCAAACACAGATGAAAGCCAGCGTGCTAGAGGCGAAGGATGGAAGGTATAATCGGATTGCCCTCCGAAAGGTGAGTGACGTAAGACCGGAAAAGAGCCCATTGTACTCCAGCTTATACATACGTTGTATGAAACGATGTGTTAGCACGAACCCGGAGACAACGAAGAATACGGCCACCATGGCTGCTCCGGAGAAGATCAACCGAACGAACGGAAGTAGCCAGAGCGACGTGTTGCCCTTATATCCCCAGCCCGAGTTGACGGAAGGATAACAAGTATGGCTCCAATGGAGTATAAAGACGATCAAAGAAGCAACACCACGAATACCGTCCAGGTACTCAGTGCCGCGTTTCTGTTTGGGCGGAGCCACTTCATTTATGGGCGCCGGTTGCTGCGTGTTCCGCGAAAGGAAGCTCGGCTTCATGAATGTCCATATTTGTCTAGGAATTCTTCGCAACGAGAGGGAACGCACGGTGCTCTTCCATCCCCTCGAAGTATGCTGGGCCGCCTTCTCTCGTGAAGCATAAGGAAGCATGGCCTCCTCCTCCTCTTGAACCGTCGAACTCGCCGCGTACATAGCGATGGTAGCTATGTAGATCGTTTGTATGATTCTAGTTCTGAAATAAAGATGGATACTGGGTCTGAGATTGAATCAGCTATGAACATAAATGTAGTAGCGGGAGATGTGTGAAGAAAGGCGGGCAAGCCTTCGAATCTTCTGCTTATTCACTCCTTACAGATTTAGGACAAAACTGGATGGAGTGTATCTTTCTGGCTCTTCATGTCTTCAAATCACGAACACCGCCTGAAACCAAGGCGCTGATACTGAAGCCGCTAATCCAGAGATAATAGGATATTCCGCCAGGGGGGATCATGTCATTTGTTGCATATAGAAAGGTGCCGATGGGCTATAGTAATTTCTCAGCGTCGATCCCTCCTTTGCCAAGCCATCTTAGCGGTTTCAAATGGATTGAAATCAAATTTTTATCAGGATGGACGATTGACATAACGCAACCTGATCTTGACTGGGCTGAAAAGCGTTGATATTACTTTCTCATAATGGACTAGAAAGTGTTGTATCAGGAGCAAAAGAGACCCAGACTTTGCCACACATAGCCTATAGATGAATACTCATACACGTATTAACAAGGTATAATCACAACACTGCCAGGGACTGTCCATATTCTACGGAATTATCGAACATAACCTAGAGCCGCAACAGCGCCAAGCCTGACACTCCCCACGCTACTTCATCTGCCGTTGGAACTAAATATCGGCCCAGCACGCTACCATACATTGTAGATCCACAATATTTTAAACTGCGTTAGGCAAGTTCCATGATATGACTACAGTAGCTTAATATGTCGAGCTGGCTGACAGAAGGGGACCTTATGGCACAAGTAACTATCGTTTATCAGCACGCCTATACATATATATTGTACTTGCCAAGCCTAAGGATAGCTGAGTCATGCCGCGCACACAGCTGACTGAAACTGGCAACGCTTTATCTAATATAATCTTTAACAGTTTGATGAGCTAAATCTAACGCATTCACATGTGTACTCAAATAGGAACTCTATTTTTTTTAATCATTATTCGTCCCCACTTGATCGCCGTATGCAGGGTAGGGACCCCTATCGACTGTTTGATTATCTACGCTATCATTGCTATGTGCAGCTCGTTTTTACTGTTCACGGGAACGATCGACAGCGACGGAATTGGCTCACACAGCGTAGATAATATGTTCCCTTTCGGGTATATGAGCACGCGACATGGGCACGCGACCACTTCGAACGAGTTAAATCGAAAGTACCAGTATATTCTTGGTATGCGTATCACCAATTTATCATCTCTCCGAAGCTCGAGATCGTTCGGAGAGAAGATAGGTGAAGTCAAATTACTGCCACGATAGTAGGACTTACCACCTCCGATGGAGCAACGCACGTTTCACTTTAGGCGTAACAGGAGACTCGCCCTCCTAGCCATCTCGATTCTCTTAGGCTGGCTTGAGCTATGGAAAAATTGGGAGCTTATTAAGCTTGCTGGGAGTCGCAGCCTCTTACTTTCACGGAAAACTTCGTGGCCAAAAGTCCCAGCGCAATGGGCCACAGGTGGCGACTCAGTGATATTGCCGAACTTGGCAGTCCAAGATGAAACGGGAGTAACATCCCAGATGCGAGAGCAATCCAAACCCTTTTATGATGACCTGCCCGATGTCATAAGGATATCCTTCGAAGAAGCAGTGGAAGACGTCGAGCTGGCAGGGTGGGAGGATGAGTGGTTTTCATCCGGGAATTACAACAAGAACCGATTCGGCCTGTTGGTCGAGCCAAAGCTTGACTTTGTGTACAATTGGGTCAACGGCTCAGAGGAAGCCTTCAAACGTAGCATGCACATATACGAGCAGCAGTCGCCTCTTAATGACGCACAGGGCATCTGGATGTCACAGCACAGCATGAACCGCTACCGCGACTGGGACGAGCTGCGATATTCATTGCGCAGCCTAAATGCGCATGCAAAGGGATTTATCAACAAGATCCAGCTTCTTGTTAACTCTGTCGGAGGCAATGTAGCGGCTAGCGATGGTGCAGATATGCTCCCCCAACGACCTATTTGGCTCAACGATAACGACGAAACGAAGGAGATCGTTCAAGTCCTTGGCCAAGAGTCCTTTTTCGGAGAAAAGGAGAAAGAGTGCCTTCCTACATTCAACTCCTTGAGTATAGGTAATCATCTTCAGTTCTTTCCTCTTGATTATTGTAGTTATGTCTTGTCATCTCTCACACTTTAACCCTCCTCTTATTAATACGTTGTATGACTAACTCACAAATTCACATAGAGTCTCAAATATACATGACACCATCGACTACGGATCAGATGGTCGCTCTATCCGACGATATGTTCCTGGGTATGGACCATGCGGCCTCTGATTTCTATTCGCCGCTCTTTGGCCATATTATGGGCTTTAAGTCCGACCATTATAATGCCAAGTCCCTAAGCAAGGGGTCGATGCCGTCATTTGGCGAGAAGCCCTTCGCATACTACACCTCATATCTCCTAAACCACCGGTTCGGGGAACGAAACCGGCAGGTCCAGGCGCACTTCGCGCACTCGGTCTCCCGAGCAGTGATGCGTGAGGCCATGGCGTCGTTCCCACGGCCATCCATGAACGGCGCCTGCCAGCGCTTCCGCGGCGAATCACTCTACCAGATATACCCGTGGTTCGCGGGCTTTCACTATAGCATCGAGAGATTCCGTGAAGTTCTCATCTGGTCTTTCATTGCGTTACGCAGCGACATCGACTCGAACGGTTACCTAGACTTTGAGGAGCGGAGCCAGCTCCTTGCCGCAATCGAGCTTGGGAAGCATCAATTTGGAAAGCGGGATTCTATCATCGCACCGCCTCCAGGTTTGATATACGAGCGGGATAGGATGTACCTAAAGGTAGCTCAACTCCTCCAACAGGCGGGACTGCAGCCGCCCAAGGTCAACGTCAACGTGCTGTGGACCTCGATGGACGGCCCTGCGACCATACGTAAAGTCAAGTGTGATACTTTTAGTGTAGACAAGTGTCTGGGCGAATCGTTCGAGTCCTCACTCTCCGATGAGATGTCTAGAAACCCGGACTTCACAGTGTCCAATGTCTTCGCTCGATTATCTCAAGCGCACCCGTCGTGCGGCGACTGTTTATTAAAGTTCGTGCTGGCGACGGTCCCACGCGGCCTCGAGCCCCTACTACCACACGCCGATACCAAACCAAAAGACCGGGATGTCATTATCAAGGCGCTGAAGAAATACCAGCATAGCATTGTCGACACGGACACGATGAAGTTCTTCATGGTCAAGGATGCGGAACAGGCCAAAGCCGAACTGCTTGAACGAACGATAGAGAGAGGCACGGCGTTCGGACAGTGGTGCTTTAACGACGACGTCATGACTGAGAGTCCCGAGGAAGTGGACAGAGTGCGCAGCATCAGTGAGTAATGATTGGAGTCACGCTACCATTGCCTTCCCCTCCTCCTTTCTTTCCTAATAATAGAAAGGCTTTCACCTGGCTACTCTCATGTTTGAAGGCCCCCCAACGGCTTTGAAGCTCTCACCACTTTTTGAATAGTAATTGCTGACTCGGAACACTGTAGTGAGGCAAGTGTTTGAAATACTTTGGCCGCAGCGCACGGCGTGGGAACGGAACGAGCTGTAAGCGAGTGGGTGAAAACTAAAGCGTACTGTACCTACTTATTTATATATACATTGATACCCCCTGAATATACAGATTGGAATGAAGAGAGACTGGTTCTCAGTTCGATGCCATTACCGTTGCGAACTTATGATTAGAATCCTACTCAGGAGCGTAGTTGGCCTGTTTCCTGTATGAACAATGGGCTTAGTCATGCTAAATAGTCAGATTTTGATCTCATTCTGTGTTGATAGTCTTATTTTACCTCAGTAATTAGCTACACTGGCAGTCAAGCAGCTCAAGTTAGGTACAGGGCAGAGTTTCTCTGCCGCCACTTACCACGCGCTTGGAAGTTAGTGCCCGACCGACGTCATTGGTTAGGCGTCTGAGCTTGAAGCTCAATTCCCAGCATAAATCTACCCCTTACGTAGATCTAATACAAGCCTCCTGAATGTAGATACTTGAGTTCGTATGTTCGACTAATCCTGCTGTTAGTATGTGTCGTGTACCACACGTTATTTGGGCCAAACTGATAAATTTGACAGTTGTCAATTTCGTATAAAGCCGTCCCGTTAGTCAAGCGCTTGGCCCCCTACGTACCAACCCAGAATCGCGTTCCTTACTCCCAGATATATACCTATAGCCTGTGCTAGGGGAACTGCGTAATCAAGTCTCCCCACAGCTCCCATAGAAGCGATCATCTTGGAATCTTTCGAAACAGGATGACCAGAAGATTAACTAGACCTGTTTGGGGAATACGAAGACCGAAATTAGTTATGACTGTCTCCAGACCACCAACCACATCAACGCCTACGGTACTTCATAGTCTGCCTTAAGCACAACCGAGTTAAGTCAGTCCGCCTTTTGAATAGTGACGTGTAGCCCAGAGTCATCCAGCTTTGAGTGCATTACGAAAGCCTCCCTCCCGTCATATGCATCGGACATACTATAGTCTCGAGCAAATTTCCAGTCGTATCGCATAACCAGCATAGATACCAACTCGAAGAGCTCGGCACGAGCAAGGCTGAGTACAATTGTCAGCTTTCTTTTCTTGGTATTTTCTTCTTCGCATCTTCCCTCCCATGGCCCCCATAGGGGAAGCCAGACATAAATGAGACTTGGATGACTTACTTAATACCAGCGCACTGCCTAGACCCTTTACCAAAGAGCACCATATACTTGTCGAGTCGTATTCCCTGATCTGCCGCTTCAATCCAACGTTCAGGCCGGAATGCCCTCGGGTCCGGGAAGATCTTGGGATCCATCAAGACGAAGTAGGGCGTTTCGGACACTGGCACCTATAGTTTGTTAGATATACAATACTATGGCCCTCTTCACTCTGATGGGAAATCGCGAACCCCTGGGGGTATGACCCATTCTCCAAACTGTATCGGTTCTTGCGCTACGCGTGGCAACCGGATTAGAATAGGACTTAATCGAAGCCCCTCTTGAATCACGGCGCCCTATAATATCTGAGGTCAGCGAGTAACATAGGGCACAATTCCGATGTAACACTGACTAGATATGGTAACTTCTGTAGCTCAATGTTGGAGATCATTTCATTGGAATTAGGAATGACCTCCCTCAGCTCCTGTCTCAATTTCACTAAGACGTTCGGATGATACTTGAGGAAAAAACAGATTCTGGAAGTGACCTGTGCTGTACTTTCCGAGCCAGCAATAGTGAATGTTGCGGCCTCATCGACGAAGCGTTCCACTGTTTTTTCATATGCTGGAAGATCGCTGTCTCGGAGTGTGTGGAAGATTGTCGTCCGGTCTTTGGAAGAACTAATATCGTCTTCGTATGCCAGAATTGGTCGGATTTGCTTGCGGGTTACGTCGTGCCATTTCAACACTACAACACAATTGTCAGCCAGATTTAGACTGATTTGCCATTCGCTCGTAGTAATAACCGGCCTCCGCGATTAACATAATGTTGTCGATATTTCGCGGAGAGATTTTCCGCACATCATTGTTACTTACGGAATCCGAAGCCAGGGTCTATTGCATCTATCATGAAACGAGGTAGCTTCTGCATTGGAGCTACCAGCCAAGGCAGGTGTCGAGCCATCGAACCCGTCTCACAGACGCCGAACACGGTGTCTTTCCATTCAAGCTTGAAGTCTGGCTCTTCTAGATACTTGCGGTCGGCCGCAAATCCATAGTCGCAAATGACATCAATAGTTGTAGCCATTAACGCGACGTCCAGTCTTACAACTTCTCCAGTCTCGGTAAAGCGGTCAAGACGCCGGCACAATTTTCCGATTTTCTCGCGAATAATAGGCTCCAGTTCATTAATGGATCGCTGTGAGAAGAATGGGTTCAGAGCCCCGCGTCGACGCCGGTGGTCCTCGGACGATACTGTTGCGAATGTGCTCCGATCAGAGCCAGCCAGCTTCGTCCACCACGGGTACTTCACTTGCTTCCCGCTGTATAATTTGTCGTAGAAGTCAGAATCCGCTACGTGAAGTTCGTACGGGTTAATTCGAACGATAGGTCCTTCCAGATTGCCATTAGTCATGCTATGATAGCGGTAATTACGATGCAATACGACAAGCTCACCATATTTGCGGTGCATCCGCTCGATCTCCCACACCCACTGCCCTTTCTTTATCACGTCCCAGTAAAACTCGTACCATAGGGTAGCGGCGGCGATCTTCGGGCCTGGAAATCTAGCTAAGGGACTGAAGTACAGCCGCCATATCGTCAGTCCGAAAGCGTACAGTCCGAAAGCGTACAGTCCGAAAGCGAGGGCTGCAACTATAGCCGAATGGATAATCTTGATTTCAAAGACCATGCTGGCAACAATAGTCAAAGTAAAAGTCTATGTTAGGCAGAATTTGAGATAATTAGGCAGCTGTTCACATCTTAAAAGAGCAGAATAGTTCACGCCTCTAATCCTGTAGTGCCGCCGTATCTCCTTATAAGAGCGAATATCGCATACCATATAGCTTACTCAGCTGCTGCAGCATACATATATACGTTCACTGCATCACGCCGCTTACCTGCAGCTGGACCGTCTGTTTCATTAGACCTCTTACGAATCCCACATATAATTACAGAACAAGCCCTGATATTAACAGGATAATAGTAGAGTAATGATTATGGTGCTAATTGAGGCCGATCCAAATGTCTCATAATGCTTCTTTACTACTGCACCCATATACGAAGCTATCCTCTTATCATCCAGCTTAACTATGATTATTACTATTGCAAAATCAGACTTGTTACGGTGGTCGTTTTGGGCATGTCATTGAAGGCACCTACGTTCTTTAGAGCAACGGAAGGCATAAATGCATAGAGTCTCGTTGTTCTCGCTGAGACTGTAGATGAGCCCCGCGATAGCGGCTCGCTCGGACCGAGTGTATTGATGTTAGGATCTTGTTCCCGGCAAACGACTTGGCAGCCAGGTGCGGGGTCCGCATCTCAGGCGAGTGAATATCATCACTATCTCCGAGGTGCATGGCAACGGCGTCTCAAGTTAGGACGGCCTTTAATCTGTTCATTTTCTAGTGACTGTTATTGGAACTCCCCTATCGAATTGAACCATACTGGTAGCATCTGAAGTCCGTAATCAACAAATCAAGAGTAATATCCAGTGGAAGAGTGACCCGACGCCAGATGCCGTCGGAATCCCCAAACTTAAATCTCAGCGGTTTGTAAGATCTCCCTAGCTCATCAGACATAACCCTACCCTGCTTCCGGCCCAGCCGGCGATGATGTGATATGAATCATGTCGGGGGCGACAAGCATGATCTTATCGGATCCGAGGTAGCGTTCCCGGTCTCGGACCCCTTGCTTCTGTGCCTGCCACCGAGGGTGTTTATAAGCCTCATATACTGGTTCCGTTTGGGCGGAGTCGGAGGAGCACACAGTCGTGGACGGTCTGAGGGATCCACGTCGGCAGCGGCACATTTTACCAATCACACTTTAACAACACTCGACCGCGAAAATTGCGAAGAGTATCAAGAGGTCTAAGTCCTTGTAATTGTTCAACTTGACGTGATGAAGCTAAACAACATGAGAAGGTCAAATCCTTCTATTTGACGTGCACGATTAATCGGATTTACTGAATCGTTAACCCGGCTTCTAAATGTGACGGCGCTACTCCACGTCGTGCAACTTAGCCTATGTCAGAACCACTATGAAATATAAGGGCTGCTTTCTGCTCAGTCAATGTACGAGAGAATAATAATACATTACATCTAAGAGACTACCGGGCACAATAAACGTGAATCGTCGTTATAGCGAGTGCGTCGAGAAGTGTGCTATAGAGCGTTAAACTGTGGCGCCTACGGGCCTGTAGAACCACCACCTAAGAAAACAGAATGACTGTTAGCTACTTATGAAGGTACCTAGTCTAGCTGTGCAGATCCTGTGAGCCTACGCAGCTGGATAATTGTCTTTGCTCCTATATATCAATTCCTCTTCTGACGACGTTACTGTAGCGTTTATCACGAAAGCATAGCTCGATGCGCCCGAATACTCTGGAAGTTCTTGGGGGTCTTCTCCAGTATGTTGGAGCACCTATCACATTAGATCTGATCGCGGTACTGCCTAGCCGACAGTCTAGTGCTACGTGAAAGATCGATGAATCATTTGGGTCTAGCGTCTCGTTACGAAAATGCTTATTCCACGAAGAACATTACGAGCCACCCTCCAGCTACATTATTAGGAGCGACGCTACGGACTCGCGCACAATAATCAACTCGACCTACCTGCCATGACGTGCGATGAGTTCTCTCGAGCTACTAATGCGTTTAGCGCAGAGAGTACATGGTATCATTTTGAAGTACCTAGATCTTAGAGAGCTAACAATTTCTACGTCCCGGACTGACAAGAGCAGGGGTAAATCCCGCATGTCACTGT
Organism: Xylaria sp. FL0064; assembly: GCA_022593225.1. Lineage (NCBI taxonomy): Eukaryota > Fungi > Ascomycota > Sordariomycetes > Xylariales > Xylariaceae > Xylaria > Xylaria sp. FL0064. The sequence continues at coordinate 320,050 of JAJKLE010000007.1, read as the reverse complement.
GCAGTGTATGAACTTGTCCCGGAAGCCAACGTCGCATTCTATTCCAAGAGCTGGGCAAAGGTCAGTGGACTCAATCTCACATAGCCTCCCACATTGTGCACTACTTCTGTTTTTGGGTTCATATTGGTCAGAGATTTAAGTATAATTGTTTATCTCGACTCAACGCGTAAGGAGTATTGCAGCGCTGAAGAGCGTCTTCGGGCGCAAGCCAAATTGGCTCCCAATGCGTAAGCGGCCTGTAACGAATCCCTATTACATGCGAGTCATCTCGCGCACTAACGCTACCGTCCAATCTCTCTCAACAGTCTACTTCTTTTTGTACTTGGGGGCAATAGGGTGCGTATGCCTTGGAGCCTCGTAGAGACGCCTACAGCGGCACTGTCGCATTTCATCCGGAGAGTTCAAGGGTAAGCAGGGATTTTGCATACATTTCCGCAAACCAACTAGCCGGTATCAAAGTTGTTCAAGAAGGATTTTCGGAGCTTTCTGACCGTACGCAGCTTCAATCATAGAGAGAGAAGTACCCAAAACTATCGGTCCGTAGTGCGCCTTACCCCGCGGACTTCACAAAGAGCTCGGGGGCTCATTGTTATGGGCTTGTGAGTGTAGTACATGTCCGCTAGCATTTCAGGATAGCCCACTTGCATATATCCCCGTGCAATGACTGAACCTCGTTCCCGTTGACTACCTTAATCTCCTGGTTCCAACTAGCTAACCCTCAATTTAGGGGGACATGACCACTCTCTCAGACCGTTGATTCCGGAAGCTACACGATGACCTCTGGAACCGACTGGCCAGGGACAAGCCAGATGGGAGGAAACTTGAGTTAGATGCTGCTGTCATCAGAGTTGTCATCCGCCATTTTCAGATTATGTTAGTTTGACTTTTCCATTCTTCCTCACCTCATTAACCCGTATGCGATCTTGCGCACAAAGGAATTTCGAAGCCATGCCGACGACCAACTTGGAGACTCTTCCTCATATTGTGCTGGAACGTATCTGTGAATACCTAGCCCAGTCTGATCCTAAGAGGCGCAGCATACAAGCCTTCTCGCTGGCCAGCAAGAGGTGTTGCGCTACAGCCGAATTACAACGGTTCTATCAGGTTCGAGTCACCGTACGGGGTCGGCATAGTTTGCGAGACATTTTGCGTCAAGGGAACGAAATTCTTAATGCCGACAACCGCTTTCGCCATGTCCGCAGGCTCACCATCTCGGGCTGGGGTTATGCGTTAGAGGAAGAAAAGAACTACGAGGTAATCGACAAGATAGGCGACGAAGATGAGGATGAAGAAATTCAGGACTATTTTGGCATGCGGGGATGTTGCGGTCACTCGAGAATTCCCAATAAGTACGTGACGGATGGGGTCCCTCTTCCGCAGTATGAAGCTCGACCTGAAGCTTGGGAACCTCTTGCTCATTTCATTAGCAAGCTACCAGGTCTCAAGGACTTGGTGTGGGACTGTGGAAAAGGGCTACCACGACACATACTTTCAGCTGTTCATACTATCGGCTGTCGCCTTCATGTGAAACATTTCAGTCTTTCAAGTCTTATTCAAGATCGTCAGCATCCTCGAGATATTGACCAAAACGATTCCGCACTAGCAACGTCGCCATGTCTATATAGTATCATTGTGCCATTCTATGGCTTTGACGACTATGGCAATGTGAACTACAATCAAGAGGCCGCAATGCGCATGGTGGCCGGAGCAGCACCTAATTTGGCACATGTCTGGATGCGATTGAGCCCACCAGGAGACTCTATTGGGTTAAGGGCTGCCTTGCGCACTACTCGACCAACTTGGCCTGGCTTCTTCAAGGGAAAGAACCTGGGAGATGAAGAGCCCAAGCGAGGTAGCCTCCAAAGTTTGGTAATCAGCGACAGTGGGTTGTCTCCTGAACAGATTGAGAATTGGAGTCAAATCACCGATTTCTCTAAGCTGCGTCACCTCGTCATTCATTGGAACGACGACAGTCGCCGTGTCGTAACATCATTACATGTCCTAAAGAGTTTAGCCAGTCATGGCCATTTCAAGTCTCTACACGCATTAATGTTGGTAATCCCGGTGGGAAGTTCCCCTCAGCTGCCGGAAGCTCTACTTTCACTGCTCGGACGTTTGGATCCCCTCAAGAAGCTGTATCTAAGCGGCTTCATCACCAATAAGACATTCGAAACTGCTCTGTGTCATCAGGGGAGCACTATAAGGGCACTTCGCGTTATGCCACGACAACATAGCGGCTCACGAAAATCTCCATCAGTGTTGTCGGCTGCACAGGCTAAGCATCTGGTGGAACACTGTCCGAATTTGGAACATCTCGAGTTTCCAGTCAACAGAACTCAGGGAGATGCCGAAGAGACCGCAATTTTCGAGAACTAAGCAAACTGCAGCGTTTGGAACATTTAACTCTAGTTTTACATATTACACTAACAATTAATGAAGAGGACAACGAAGACGAACAGGATGACGAGGAGGAGGTATTCGTTTCCTCTAGCGGCGAGAACATGCCAATCGCAGATATCCGCACCTGCTTCATCAATAGCGCTATTGATTCATCCTTGGCAGTTTCGATATTCAACTTAATTTCACTGAATGGTAGATTGAAGTACTTGAAGTTAGAAGTTGCACCAAATTTTGGCCCGGCGGTTGATGACAACGACCTGCACGACATTTTGGCTTGGCTTGGACGTAGTTGGGCCTGCGAATATGACGACGGGGGTAAAAAAGAAGCAAGATTATGGCTCGAGGACGAACTTCAATACTTCGAGAATGAGTTTTATCTGAAGGTGTGGAGTAGTATCTGGCCAGAAAGGACGTTGCGCTGGTGGGAGGATTGGAAGAGTATCCCCCTTTCGGAGGGATAACCCTGGGCCTGTAGTATCCAGCAACTTACAGCTTTTTACCGCTCGCCCACACCTATCTTCAAGCAGAAGTGGGTTCAAAGAGGGTGGGTCTGTGAACTAAAGCCGCAAAGAACTTCGGCACTGGTGTTGATCAAAGGAGCCGCGACCACAATTCAAATGCAATATACCGGTCGAGCCAATGGATAGCAACCCCTGCCGACCGTCCATCAGCGAATAATGCTTTTACAATACACGCAGTATTAGAAGTCTGTATGAGTACCCGGGTAGTGAAGTAGAGTGGGTGAATTAAAGAGACTCAGGGAGCGTAGCCCGGCCACTGAGTGACTAGGCCTGTGTGCAGGGGAATTAAAGATGGAGACTCAAAGGAACGCTGGATCACAGATAAAGCAATGGCATCATGATGATACTTCTGAATTGAATCTCATTTGTTTGGTCGCGGAACTCTCCAGCTCATTGACCATTGAAGTGATATGGATGAGGCTAGTTAAGTGGTTATTAGCTCGGCCACTTGTGGCTGAGTGACCTGTGTACGGGATGCGAAGGGGTAAAACTGTAAGGAAAGACGAAGAAAATTAAAATAAAAGAAGCACAGAATTGCGGAGATTTTAGTTAACTGAATTAATAAGTTGATCATATCTACTAGCTGAGGGTCTCAAGAAGTAATGGTTAAGTCTATCTCTTACAAGCTCGAGTCCCTAACGCGCACGCAACCGCAGGGCTCATTTCACTATTCAGCCTGTGTGAGTATAATGAGTGATTTAACTGAGAAGCGGCTGACAAGAATCTGTACGGTGCGAGCAGAATCTCTCAAGCTGCGAGTTGCGACTCAGACTAGAAAATATCATATGAATGAAGAACTGATCTACGGGCAGCACTTCGGTGATAAAGGAGCGGAACTTCCCTTAACTGCGGCACTATCCGCATCTTCATTATCACATGCCATATTCAACAGTTTAGCATTTATTGTGCTACTGATCTTGATAACCTACATGTTCAGGGGCTTTAGAAACAAAATAAAGGATCTATACCCTAGTCTATTCTTCCATGGACCTAGGACGATGAATCTGATGTCAAGCCGTTGCTAAGCTATAGCTCAGTCTCAAGATCTGAGCGGCTTTTCCGGAGTTGCTTCCCCACACTATAAGGAAAGATCCACGATAAGGTTTAGTGAAAACTGTTCCGGTAGTCTGGGTCGTCTGTCACCTATTCGCGTTTTTCGCTGGCGGCGATGATAACTTTGCACAGGGCAGCAGGGTGGTAAGATTTCGAAACAAAGAATTGCTTATGCGCAGTAATGATTGAAATGCATTCATGTCTCCGCTGGTGCTCCCATCTAGCTAAGGGTAGGAATTATAGAATTCGAGAATTCGGGCAAAGCTGCAGAAACCCGTCTCTATTACTATTTGACACACCTACGTCAGATAGATGCTCATTTTCTATGAGAGATGAGGAAGGAATAGGTGCTAAGATGGGTGAAACTGGGCTAGTACTATGATCTAAACTAGGCACCTTTAACCTGCAGCACTCCCACAAGTCGCCGCGCTAAGTAGTACAGCGCGGCCCTTAATAACCCTGTGTATGGAGTACTGAAGTAAGAATCTAGCGGTGATGATGATGTAAAGAAAAGTGAACATAAGGCCAAGAGAAACATTGTTCATGTTCGTATAATGTAGAAAAGGTTGTGGTACTCAGATTCTGTTCCTTGCTGGTTCCTGGTTTGAATCAACCCTTCTACTTTATGCACACTCATTACCTCTCGGTCCGACCGAAGTCTCTTCGTTTTGTATTTACCATGGTTACCTTCGGTTTATTTGCTCGTGCGAGTATATCAGTTGCTATTGTGAAGCCAATTTGCAGCCATGCCAGACGACAAAGCGATACTGATCCCGTTGGCACGAGCCCTATTGTCAACTTCAAGACCGAGTTCTTTGGAACACAGGTTGCCAGCAACAGCTGTAGTCACCGTGACCTCGGTTTCACCGGGCAGCTGGGTGGCGAGTGGTATGCTGTATATGGCGATACGCTTTGGTGTGATGCTGGCGTCACCGATCCCGATGCCGATCCAGAAGGCTTCCACGGCATCGTGCGAAATTCAATTTCTCGCTTAGGCGACCATGTCTTGTCCGTTGTTGATCTCAACCTGAACAACGATAGCCCTGTTCCGCACCAAAACGAATTCATCACTCCCGATGCCGACTTTGGCGAGACGAGCACTTATCCCTTTGGAGTGAGCAGCATCTGTGAAGTTGATAACACTACAGCGACGGGAGCAATCTTCATTTTGGTTGTATGTTTTCATGTTTTGTTTCCACTGGTCGCGTAGTTCCGCTAACCCGAGCTTTATCAGTCTTCCGAAACTACCACCTTCGGCTCGGGCGTCGCCAAAGTAGAGGCTCAGAACGGCGTGCCCACGATTACACAGCGATTTGGGCAAAATGGCTGGTGGTGGGACGCTGCGACTAGCCCTCGGTACGGTGATGTTACCGCTTACCGCGATGTGAACTCGGAGTATATCTACCTCTTGGGTGGCGCGCCAAATGAAGCTACTGATAGCTCATTCAACAATATCTACCAGGCCCGAGTTCCTGCTGCCGATGCTTTTGACCTGACGAAGTACGAGTATTGGTGGGGTACCGGCGCTGGCTGGAAATCCGATCTGCTTACCCAGTTCGACGATACCACGGCTGTCATGTTCAGCGTGGGACAAGGACAAATGGTTTACAATGATCACTTACAGCAGTATATTTTTGTTCACCTGAGTAGGTATCTCCTTGTTTCAAAGTTAAGAGATGGACTTCCCTGACTAATGTTCTTTTCGCTAGACCCCGGCGGCCCTGACGTCCTCTTTCGAACTGCAACAAGCCCTGAAGGTCCCTGGACTCCAGATGTCAAGGTTTTGACTTCTGATCCCATACTTGGTGGCCTTACTTATGCTGGTGTTGCACACCCATACCTTGATCCAACAGGCCAAACTCTGACAATATCTTTTACCAATCTCAATCATCAGCAGGTCATAAAGGTCACTTTCCAGTGAGAGGGAATAACGCCGTATAAAAGGCTCTGCTACGGTATTATAGAGACTTGACTCTGGAACCAAAAGCGTTCTCGAAAGCACCGTGCTTGTACATTTACTGCCTGTATAATCATTACTCGACTTGAGGCTAGATGCTCTTTTCTTTTCAACCGCTTATATAATTATCACCAACTATAGCCCTTCCGCAAAGCTTACATGTGTGCACCTCGTTTCTGTTGCCGCTCTATCTTTTAGACCTTTCACATTGCCACCGTCCATCTGAGATTGGCTTTCAGAAATAAACTATAGTAACGGGGTAGGGGGCAGATACGTCAGGAGCGCCAGAGGATCAACGACGCAATTGCCATTCCAAGTCATTGAATTAATTAGTGGCGGAGCAAATTCAGCCTAAGTTGAACACACAAATGGCAGCGCGAAAACACCGCAACAAAGTGGGAAAGCAATAGGAAGTTTCCTTGCTTCGCCGCTATTAAGCTCTACAAGCAACGCCTCAAAAATACCCAGCGTAAGCATAATAAGCGAGAAGCGAGCTTCTAGAATCCTATCTATGACGACAATCTATACATAACAGCCATCAATCCTGCTAGAATTGAGAATGTTTGCGACACTCTGTGATCGAGAAAGGATGATACTACGTGTTCGAAATAACAGAAAAAAAAAGTGAAGCGCTCGGACACTAAGTGGCTCCGCTAGCTTACACAGAGAGGGGTTTCTAGGAATGAGTGACTAGATAGCTAGATAGAATAAAAGTGCCACGGAGCATTTTGGGGATTGGATTGAATTAAGTTCATTTTGACGGGCATAATTCTCATTAATAATCGATGGACTACTCTAAAGTTATATGTTCAGACTGTCTTATAACACGACAGTCCTCAATGAAGTCTGCCCGTTGACGGCGTTCTTCTGCTCTGCTTAATTCAGTAGTCACAGGCATCTAGAAAAGCGAGCTCACTTACTTTTTTCTTCTTATCATCCTTCATTTTTACTGCTTCACTCTTCTTCTTCTATCTCTTATACAATAAGGTCTTTTATAATCTGGTATATTTATTTAATTGATGAGAGCCGTTAAGAGTCTTTACCACCCCCGTTCGCTTGCTACCCCCGCCGGAGCGGGCCGGAGCCCCTCATGTTAGTGCACTGCGCGTAATGCCCACTCCCTCTATATAATAAGAAGCGGGGGGATATAAAACGCGAAGCCTTTTAACGTTCACAACACTTAACATTCATCTGTATGCCACTAATAGGGCCCAGTATATTAGGTCGGATACAAATTAATCGAGCTGAATTTCACTATGCCTGTAAATCACCTCGTGTTGTTCCAGTTCAAAGCAGATGCTTCTGCCGAACAAGTTGAAAAGGTTTGTCCTAGACTTCAGCACAACCAGCAAGCTCCCTGCAGAAACTAATACAGCCTGGAGGCATATACGCAGATGCTGTCACTCAAGAACGCCTGTGTTCACCCTACCACACAAAAACCGTACATAAAGTCCTTCACAGGAGGGAAGGATAATTCGCCCGAGGGTCTGCAGGTGAGCGTTGCTACCAGCTCGTGCTACATGCCCATCACTCGTCTAACCATAACAGAATGGAATCCAATATGCCTTTGTTGTCGAATTCAAAAGCACAGAAGACAAAGACTTTTATGTCCACAATGATCCTGCCCACAAAGCCTTTGTCGCGAACGCTTCGCCGATTATAGAGAAAGCGATCGTGGTCGACTACAGTTTCTAAACTTTATATCTAGATACATCTCAACATCCCGCGCTTTCAATGGAAAGCGCGAAAGCTTCTTCATAGATAAATTCGGAACATAAACAGTTTTCATATGGCCATAACCATCTTCACCATATCATTCGATGAGCGAGCGACCTGAGTGATTCATCTGTGTCCACATCTAACCCATCTCATCCAATCATCCTTCCTTTCTCTGAGCTTGCCGCATCATCTTGTTAGGTTCCCCAGCTTACATCCTATGGTCGCTAAGAATTAGAAACTCTGTAGTATTTTCGGATCCGGTACCCTTCAAGATGAGAATGGGAGAGAAGCACTTGAACCAGAAGATCATTCATCTCGAACTGGATTGTTATATAATTCTACTATCCTCCATGATAGAGTTTCAAGGAAAAGAGCCAAAGCTATTTCAGATAATACAACGTAAGTCGCCGATTATATATAAACAACAATCTTAATAAGAAATTCCTTTATAATATCTAAAGGTTAGCCTTAAGTTTGCAAAGCAAATCATACTAGGTATTTCCCATAACTTCTACATAAGCTCAGTTGGCTGTGAACTCTAGCGTCACCCAGCACAATCGATGTTTTCAGTGATGAGGGATCATATGTTGCAGTATCTACCGGGTATTAGTAATTTTCCTCTGAATTGCGCAGGTTACTAAAGCACAGTCAGAGCTAACAAGTTTTGGCCAAGGAGAAAGCTATGACCCCAAGTTATACTGCTCCTAGACCAAGCCCCTGGCTACCATACGGCGAAAAACACCTTACGTCGGTATACAAGCATTGAGGCATATTCTGGACAGCTATAGTACTGCGAACATACCACGGGAAATCCAGTGGGTCTAGCATCCGTTGGTTATTAGACTCGGCATAGGAGGATCCCAGACAAATAACCAAATAACTTCCCTGTTAAACGGATATATGGGAGACCTATTGCACACATCGCATCGGATTTATCCCACAAGTAATTGATTTGGACTAAACTGCCTCAGCTAACAGCCTTAAACCGCCAGCCCATCCATCCAATACGCGAGTGCTCGAGTAACTGTTAACGATATTAATAGTGGGCGAGTCATTTCATGTAACATCTTAGACGCTCCTGATGCGGACGAATACGCCTGGAGCGCCCCATTCCTTCAATATAGAAAAACCCTTGTTCCTCAAGATACCGATTACTACGATGCTAACTTTACGGTAAGTCATGGGATTCTCTTCGTCATCGCGCTTTTCGAGGCTGCAGAAATTCGCGCTCTTGTTCCCGAAACTATTGTTGAAGGTGCCGATGTACCAGAGCACGTCGAGGATCAAACGTTCGTCTTCAGGGAACGTGGGCTTAATGTCGACTACATGGCTTACGCGATGCTATCGATGGTCAACTTTGACCACCAGCAGTTGCTAGATATCGAGACGTCGAAGCGCACTACTCAGTGTACGTTTTCCACTATGTACCAGCATTTTGTCAATAACGATTTAAGCTTGACTCAAGGCGGCCACGTTTACCAACTATTGAATGAGACGCTTCTCGATGACATAGGCCAGCCCTTGACCCCGTCGAAGAGGATGATCAACACAAGAGCAGCAGACTCCCAGGACGTCATATTCCATATCTCAAGGCCCGTAGAGATGCTATACATTTCCGAGCCTGCGGCGTGGATTTCAATAATCATTCTTGAGTATCTTCTAATCACTGTGGCATGTTGGCAATAGCATCGAGAAGATATAATCGCATGCTGCCCGGATCAACGAATACCATAGCCGACACTGCAGCATTGGTAGCTGGGAGTCTGCGGCTTTTGGAGCTATCCAGGTATTGTTCTACAGATGGCATGAAAAGGGATAAGAGCACTCGTGCCAAGTTAGGCTAGTTCACAGGTCCACAAGGAGAAAGAAGGTGGGGGATTGAGCTTGTTGATACAGACGAAGACTTGTGTTAGCTATGCTACTACTGTAAAGGGGCATATATAACCAGATACTGTAATACAAAAGAACTGAGGCTGAGTTTCCTTATTTTCTAATAAGGATTCTCTAGGGTGACGTGTTTGCCTTAGGTTACACTTGGAGACTTGATCAACAGCAAATAAAATTACTATGATCCTAGATTTCAGGACCGACGAGTCTTTGTGGTGAAAGACTTATCCGAGGCGAATTAGGAGGAGTGAAGGTATATGGGTTAAAGCCAGAAGAACACGTGCTGAGCGCCCCGTTCTACGCCATCTGTCGTGATATGTCACGATATGTCGTGCGAGGTATAGGCGAAATGCGACACTAAAAGACACGCCAAGGAGCGGCGAATCGGTGGGGAATTAAAGAAATAAATGCAAAAGAAGAAAACAAGATAAGACGGATGAAGAACTAAGAATGAAAAAGAAAGCCTGTTCTCTATCTCTTGCACAACCCCTCTCTCATTTATGAATAGTTAACCAAAGCAAGGCAATAATCACCCGCTACCCCTAAACGAAAAACACGAAGAGACAAAAAGACAAAAAGAATAAGTCTAGAATCAAACAGACAGCATAGAAGATTTATAATCCGAATCTCCTTTTCGCCAAGGCAGAAAAACAGACACCTTGATGGCCACCCGTCCCAATCCACCCACGTGTAAGTAGGTCAGTAAGTACCTTGATGGCCATTCCCACCCGACCTCCCTCACAACACGCCAATCACACCGTTGATCGGCTATGCCAGTGCGGCCCCTTACCGTATGACAAAAATATCCCCCATAATCACCTATTTACCCCGTTTCGTGCCCATCTCATCTAACCTAAAGAGCCAAGTTGCCGTGCTCGGGACGAAGCGAGGTGAGACGCACCGGCTCATCAACCCACGTGTCTTCCATGCCCATGTGCATACATGTCCCTGGCTAGCTGTCTAATTTTATCTATCTAACCTTACCCTCGCGTCATCTCTATTTTATGGGGTATGCGAGTGACAGGCTTGCTTTCTTATGTAAGGATAGAGCCGCACTTTTGACGACATCTCATGATTGTTGTTTCCCCTGTGATTGTAAGTTGAGCCCCTCTGTTATTTTCTTCAACTTTCTCCTGCATGTCGACATAGTACATTCAATGAATCTTTCTTTTTCCTTCTGGTCGTGCTTGTGTTTCATCAGATTAGATGAAACTAAAGCGGGCTAAGAGACAATATCGAACATCTCTTCGGCTCAGCCCTCTCAGGCCTTCTGAGTCCTGCGACGCCTATTCCTCTTGCACTCCCACAACTCATTTGACTCATTCAACATGTTCGAAGCAGTTGATTAACTTCATGTCCTACTTGGTTCATTCATGAAATATTACTTTATGGGCTATGATAGCTACAATCAAGTCACATGAAGCGTCAGAAACAAGCACAATATTGATGGGGTTGGATGAGTTTTCATTGAACTATCTACCACCACTAACTCGAAACGTAAGAAGTCTATTGCCCCGTCCTGTTTCGTTTATTTTTACTTTTTCATGTTCATCATCACTTCATTCCCTGTCCTAGACCCAGTCGATTGACGAGAGGTTTACTGGCCGGGCATGTGGTCGAAAGCTGGTGAATTATCAGCATGTGTCATTTGTCTAGGAGTGAGTTGATTTATAATACGCACCGTTCTCGAGCTTCTCGGTCATGAAAGGCAGCTTCGACACGCACCAGACCTCGGTGGTGGGCTTGAGCTTCTTCTTGTCCTCGACGGAGAGGGTACCGGCCTTGAGGGCGATGATTGGGGGAGCGGCCTCAGGGTCGTGGTAGAGGGGGGAGCCGCACTCGCCGCAGAAGACACGGTGGACGGGCTTGCCGGAGGAGCCAGTGCCGGCGTAGCTCTTGGTGGGACCAGAGATGGTCAGCTTGTCCTTGGGGACGACAGCGATCAGAGCTATGAGATGAATTCGTTAGTTCGAGGGACGGGCTTATAAAGGATCATTCCCAGAATGGTTGAGGGGAGCTTCGACATACAGTAGGTGGAACCGGTCTGGCGCTGGCAGTCATCGCAGTGGTCGTAGCCGACGTTGAAGGGGTCCGAGTCAACGGTGTACTTGACGGCGCCGCAAAGGCAGTGACCTGACAGAGGCATATTGAATGATATGGAAGAAGAATCTGGTTTAGAAAAGGGGTTTATGAGGTTGTCCGTGAGTGAGAGGGGAGAAAATCAACAGCCAGGAGAGAGGGGTCTCCCCTCACCTTAAATAACTGAGTTCAGGACATGGAGAGAGACAAAAGGATTCATTCACGCATCCCGGCACCCTGACCTAATGCATACTACTGTGCAAAGGTATGTGAGAGGAGTCCTATCAAATCAGTTTCAACAGGGAACTTTCCGACTGCGGCCATAGTCGCGTTTCCCCTCCTCCTCTTGCTCTCTCCATTTCTTCTCAGTAGTATCTAACCTATCCTGGTGTATAGTACCTGTTCCGGTATAAGTGATACGAAGAATAAGAAGAAAAGGGACCGGCCAGTACGACAGAAGGTGTCTGACATGCAGAGCAGATCCATCCCACCCGGCGTCAGCATAGTAACCTCACCAACGTGCGGTGTGCAGTCAGCATGGCGACCCGCGTGTGTGCCAGCCGGGAACGGGAATGGGCGTTTTACTGTATGGTAGCTCTTAGCTCCTCGACTGGGCAGACTAGGCCAAAGTCGAGGAAAGCGGCCGAATCTTCGTCTCTCGCAACGCGGGGGCGCTCATCGAATCTACTCCCATGGTGGGGTAGATCCTCTTGATTGTGATCCATGCTGTTACGTCAGTGTGAGGACAAGGGTTCGACGACAACCTTAGTCTTAGTAGTGTAGAATACTAATAGAAGACTAAGGAGACTACACGTGTACTTTCGTGGCAGGACTAAGCCTAACGTAGTGTATAACATGCTGTACCGTCCTGTCTGAAAGAACAATTATTTGCAATTTCTTGTCTTGCATAGACGGTGGTGTGTGGGTTGAAAGAGAATGTCCACTTTGAAGACGCGTAGTGTAGTGTATAGACGCCGTTTGCCCCTCGGTGCCCCTCTCGTTCCAAATCCTAAGATAAGACGCTGTGAAGCCTTTCGATCGACATGTTGCTAGTGGATGGTACTCAGCGCTTCCGAGGCTGCAGGAACTGAGGCAAGCGCTCGGTATTGTTACGTTATGTTTCTTTGTTTGTTGCAGCCTAGAATAGCATTGCTATTTGTCACCTCTCCATCCAATGGGTTTTCGTAGATTGGGTGAAGTTGCCCCGCGATTGAGATAGATGGTCAAAGCCGTGCAGTTTTGTCGACTCCTCGCAGTCCAGGACTAATTTGGAATTGGGCAATTGTTCGGGAGCTAAAGGATGCTGTGCGTTAGTACCGTATGCGTATAGTTTCGCATGCAAGTCAATCAAAAAGCTCCGCTCCTAGCATAGTGTACTGCAGTAGGGCCACTAGCAGTTGCAGTACGGTAGGGCTCCAAGGAAGGCCTAGCGCATCTCTCAAGCCGCCACAGTCGACAGCCGCAGCCAGGGTACTACAGTTACCTGCAGTTACTAGGGTTGCTTCCCTGCCAGATATCAATTACATTCCTATTCAAGTAGTGAGTGTACTACCAGTAGAACATACATATGTAGTGTCTGCAGCAAGTACCTACCGGCATTCGAGATGACGGTATAAAGTGTCCGAGCAGTATCCGACATCGCGAGCCCCCTTTCTCTCTACCTTTCTCAAGTCCGGTTCTTTAAAGCCGAGACGGGCCCCGCAATACCATCCACAGCCCGGTGAAGACTAATCCACTTTTCCGTGCCACGGTTGCGTGTCCCTCGTTTGGAACCCTCGAGGAATACTGGCCTGTCATTGGCTGCCGAAACAATGTATATGAAACTTTAAAGTCGCGGGATTGGCCCCCGAACAGAAAGAATATCAAATCAAGACGCTCCGTGTGCAGCGCTTATAATGCACTGGGTTCACTTTGTTGGACGACAGAACTCGCCGGCGTTTGAGATACTCAAATAGATGACGCGACAGCCAGCCTCGCCATCGGACTCGGAGTGCGTAGCTCATAGAAGGGAGCTCCGTTTGAAGAAGTAGGACACACGTCTTGATCAACATTGAAGCATCACAGCTCAAAGTTCAAGAAGATAAGGCTCAGCCAGCAACTTGCGTCGAAGCCACGATAGAATTCCCGCGGTATGACAGGATTATAAGTCAGCAGTCGCCAGAGGAGCAGAATACCTAGCCAGGCAATAGCCGTACCACACCACATGGACTGATATGCGATAACGAGCTTCGGCGCAAGATATCTACAGAATTCTGAGATATGTCTTCGTCTTTTGCTAACACTTCCGTTCCCAGACGAGAGTCGAAGTCCCCAGATGTCCCTAGGAGATTGCATCGCATACCGAGCACCGATTCACAGCTGTCGACTAAATCCCTCTCGGCAATCAGTGCGATTTTCCTGGGACATCGGAGTAGCCGCAATCTGGACGGCTCGCCGCCGTCAACAGGTGCTATGGCCTTTTTTGAGCTGAATTGCCACCTAAGCTCGGTTCCGGTTGCCAATGGTACAGTCCTATTGAACCAGCGAGCAGCGACTAGCAGACATAAGGATAATATACAAATCTTGAATAGAACGCGGGTACACAGCACCTTGAAGCTTTAGATTTTCTGAAATGCCCGGCTTTCTTCCAGTTGCTTCTAATCGCATCAGGCTGATTGATCGCATGTAGGGCACAATCGAGCCATATCGCACTCCCAGTGATGCCAAATCTAGCTCATTAGGATATCTAAAGATGAACCTCAAGCCCGCGCTTTGGATCAATTGTACGCGGACCAATGAAAGACAATCTTTGGACCACAATACGCCAAGCTCCCGTTGAGCACGCGTGTTGCAACATGCCTGACGGTCTAACAAAGGGCAGGGAATATAATCGGCCGCCAGTGAGATGCGAATGGAAGCTACCGAATAAGGCAAACCTGTCAGAATTGATGGCTAATTTGGATGGATTGATGCGGGCTAATATGTCAAGGGGTGAGCAGGGACTGCTCAACCCCTGTGAACCCGCCACACTATTTATTAGTACACATCTCAGAGAGACAGCAAGACGCGCTCTCAACACAGACAGAACACACTTCTGAACCTCCAATTGACTGGCTCGCTTATTTCTGACAAAACCACCCCTCTGAGGCCCACCCCCCGAACGGCCCACCTAGAATACATAACGCGTTTTCTAGCCACCTTATTTTTAACTATAAGTTTTTTAATATTAATATATATTTTGTAATTCATATTTTTAAATTTTTCTTTTTAAAATTTTTTAAAATAATTTATTTATAATTAAATATAATTAATTTGTTTATATAATATTATAAATATATAATATTTATAAAAATTATTTTTATTATTATTTTAATAATATTTTTATTAAAAAGAATATTTAAAGCTTAATAGATTTTAATATAAAATAAAATTAATTATTTATTATTAATTAAATAATTTTATAATTATATTAAACATATTTTAAAAATAAATCGGTATAATAATAATAATTTTTAACCGATTAAATAAAAAATATTATAATTAACATTTTATTTATTTATTAAAAAATTAAATTAATTAAAAAATAATAATTTAATAATTAAAAAAGAATTTATATTAAATATATAATTTTTAATAATTATAATAATTATATTTAATTTATTTTTATATTTTTATATTTGTTTATAATTAAATATTAATATTATAAATTATTATTGAATATATATATAAAATAATATTAAATTATTTTTAATAAATTAAAATTTTTTAAAATATATATAATATTTACGGGGCTTTTTGATTTATAAGTAATAATAAAACTAATAACAGGTAGTTTATAAGGGAGGTTTGTTAATATTTTTACTGTTATACCAAGTATTATTAAAAATAATAATTATTTTTAAATATTTATAAAATAAACTTAGGTATATAAAATAAAATTTAATTAATAGCTAAAGATTTTTATAAATAATTAAATATAAAAGGATTATAATTATTATATAAACAAAGAAAATATACTTTATTAAAATATAAGCGGCCTAGGATTAATAAAATTATTAAAGTTAATATTAATTATATTAATTTAACTAAAATTATAACCAAGTTTGTATATAATAAACAGGGTTTTTATAAATATTAATAATAAATAAATTCCTCTTTTTATTTTATTTTATATATATTTTTATAATAATATTTAATTAAATAAGAACAATATTATTAAGTTTATTTTTTAATATAAAGCTATTAAATACTTTTGTTTTTTAAATAATATTTTTTTTATTAATTTATTATTATAACTTTTAAATATTCTTATTATAAATATTATAGCTTATTTTATAAAGTTTCTTTTATTAACTTTATTTAACATATATTTTATATTTAATTTAAATAAATAAACTATAATATATAAAAGCTTTTATTAAAATAATTATAAAGAATAGTTTATTATTACCTTGAGCTAGAAAAAGAGTTTAAAATAATAATAGAAAATAAAAAAAAAGCAAAAATAAAAACTTGTTATTTTTAAGCATAAAAGAAATTATAATATAATAAGATAATCTACGTTATTGCTTATAATATTAATAATATAAATAAGCTGGATAAATTAAAAAAAGAAAAGATTATAAAAAATATAAGCATAAAAAACATAAAAAATAAAACTTTTAAATAATATAGCCTAAGGTTATTTTAAGGTTAAACTAAAATATATTAAATATTGTTTATAAAGTTAACCCTTTATTTTTAGTTTTAAGCGATTAAAATATTAATAATAAAACTAATTTGTTATAATTATAATAGTTTTTAAATATTATCGGCGTATAAATACCTCCTTTATATAATAAAATATTTAATATTATTTTTATTTTAATAGAAATTTAATATTCTTTTAGTTTTATAGATATTTTAATTATTCTGTATTTTAAACTAGGTTTTTATAAATATATTTTTTAATAAAAATAATCTTTTTAATTTTAAAAAAGCCGATTTTTTTAAAATTTAATTTATGATATTTTTAAAATTATATTTTATTTTTAATATAATAAATAAACTTTATTTCTTTTATTATAATATTATAATATTTATTATTAAAAAGATTAAAATTATATTTATAGTTTTATTTATAATAAGTTAACTTTTATAATAATAAAACTTTTTATTAATAATTTTTCTTGTTTTATAATAATAACTAGTTATTTATAAATTATTTTATAAAATAATATACTTATATTTTTATTAATTAATATATTATAAATAATTTATATAATTAATAATAATCTTATTTAATTATTTTATTAATAATTAATATAGTTTTAAAAATATTATTTAAAAGTTTAACTTAATCTTTTTATTTATTTATTTATTTAAAAATAATAGATAATTAGAGATTTAAACTTAATATTTAATTATTTAAAAAAGTTTATTATAATTAAAAATAATCTTTTGTAATAATTTATATTTATTTAAATATTAATAAATAAAAGTATATATAAGTTGTTTAATAATTATATTTTATAAATTAATTAATAATACTTTATATATTATTATATTATATTTTTATAATTAAATCAATTAATAAAAATAATTTAATAATAAAATCTTAAATAATTATATATTATATTTATTTAAATATTTATATTAATTATAATGATTTATAAGGCTTATATTATAAAATTTTAATTTTATTATAAATATTATAATCTTTTATTATAAACTCGATTATCTTTTATAATCTTAAAAAGTTGTATTCTTTTTATAATTATTATCTAGTTTTAATTATTCTTTATTATTTATATAATAAATATTTATAAAGATCTTTAATAAATTTATTTTATAAAGTTTTTAATATATAAATTTCTTATTTATATATTAGTTTATTATTTTTTAATCTTTTGTATTTATATAATTTTGCTAGTTTTTTTAGATTATATATTTATTATAATTATATATTTAAAAGATTTTTCAAAATAATTTAAATTTTTAAGCTTTTATTTTATTTTAATATTTTATTTTAAAACTTTAGATTTTTTTAATATAATATATTTTAAAATTAAATTTTAAAAAAGAAAATTATTTAGTTTTTATATTATTTAATAATTTTTTATATAATTATAAATTTTATTAAGTTTTTATAATTTAAATAAATCTTAATTAATTTTATTTTTTAAATATTATAATAATTAAAACAGTTTTTTATTATAAATAAAATAATATAATATAATATTTTTTATTATCTTTAAATAATAAACTATTAAATACTTTTATAATTATTTTATTTAAAATATTTATTTTAATCTTTTTTTAATAGGTTTAATAATTAAACTATTAAATTAAAAATTCTTTATATTTTTTTAAAAATTAAAAAAGTTTTTTTTATATTTTCTTATTATATATTTTATAAAATATTATATTATATTTTAGAAGTTTTTAATAAATATATAAATATAATTAAAAAATCTTAAAATCTATTTAATATTTATAATTATTATTAAGTCTAGAATTTTTTAATTATATATTATATTAATTTTTAATAATTATATTTTTATTTATTTCAATATAATTATAAACTTTAAAAAATTAATTTTTTATATATATTATATATATTCTTTTAAGTTTAACTATAATTTAGCTTATTAAAATATTTTTAAAACTAGGATTATATATCTTTTATATTTTTCTATTATATCTAAATAAACTAAATTATTATTTAAATAAATAAATATAAATTTATTTGAAAACCTTTATAATAATATTATTATTATTATATATTAAAAGCTAGCTAATATACTTTATAGTTTTTATAATATTATTAAATATTTATATAATTTATATATTATTTATATAATTATTCTTTATTTTATTTCTTTATTATATAAATAATGTAATATTTATTTAATATATTTAATATTATAAACTATTATATTTAATTAATATTCTTTTTATTATTAATAAAATAAATAAATATTTATTTAATATTATAATTTTATTTAATAGTTAATAATTTATTATTATTTATTATATTAAATTTTAATTTTTATTAATTATTTATTTTTTATTTTTTATTTTTAATATTATATTTATTAAATAATTATAAAATAATTATAATTCTTTAATAAATTATTTTACTAGGTTTTTTTAAATATATTTTTATAAAGTTTTTATTTTATTTAGCTTTATATAATAAATTTAATAGAATTTTAGTTAATATTTTTCTTAATTAAAATATAATAGTGTTATAAATTATATTTAAAAAGTTTATTTTTTTTTATTTTTAAAATAATTTATAAAATCTATAATATTCTTTTAATATATATTTAATAATTATTTTTATAATTTTATTAATTATTCTTTTTTATTATTTTAGTTTTTATTTAATTATTTTTATTTTTTATTAAATTATAAAATTGTTAATTATTAATTATAATATTTTTAAAATACTATTATATTTAAAAATATTAATAATATGAAATATAATTTATTTTTAATATTTATATATAAATATGTTAAAAAATATTATTTTTTTAAATACTTGGTTAATATTATAATTAAAAATATTTTTATTAAATTTTATAATCTTTTAAGATTTTAATTTATATATTTAAAGAATACAATCTTGTTTGATTATTTTTAATATTATAATATTCGTTTATATTTCAAAATTTATTAAAGTTTTATATTTTCTTTTTTTTAATTTTTTAATTTAATTTTAAATTGTTTTTTTTTTATATTATATTAAACTTTTTATAAAGCTTTAATAATTCTGGTTATTTATTATTTTTAAAGCGAGAACTCTTTTTATTCTTTAATTCTTTTATATAAGATATTTTAATAAGTATTCGATTGAATATTTCTTTGGTTTTTTAAAATATAGATTTCTCTTATTTAATTTTTTTTAAATAAAAAATGTTTTTTAATTATTATTTTTGGTTATATTATAAAATATATTCTTTTATTCTTTTGTTTTTTTATAAATTATTTATTAAAATAATTATATTTTTAATAATTAATAATATTTTATATATAATTATTATTTATTTTAATAATTTATTTATATAATAACTTTATAGTTTATTATATATAGTTTATATAATTTATTTCAAAAAATAAATATTTTTTTGTTTATTTTATATATATTAATAATATTTATATAATTTTATAATATTTTAAGTATTTAAATATTAAAAAAACTATTATTTTCTTTTATTATTATTTTATTATATTTATACCTTTTAATAATTAATTAAATAATTAATTAATAATACTTTATTATTTCTTTATATTTTCTATAATCTAAGCTATAAAAACATTTTTTTTATTACTTTTAGTTTTTTTAAAATAGTCTTTTCTATTTCTTTTTAATAGTTTTATTTTCTAATATTTTACAAACTATTTTATTCTATTAAATATATTTAAATAATAATTGTTTAAATTATTTATAATCTATATTATAATAATATTAATTATATTTATAGTTTTTTCTTTTAAAGCAAGACTTGCTTTTAAGTTATATTTTAAGCCTGGTTATAGAGACCTTTTTATAATTATTTAAATTTGTTAATAATATTAACTTATTTTTGTTAATAATCTTTTATTCTTAATCAAACTATTTTTTAAAATTATATATTATATAATTTTAATTATTTTTATAATATATATATCTTTTTATAATTTATTTTAATAATTATTTAACTTTTAAATAATATTTATATATATATTTTTAAATCTTTCATAAATTAAACATTTTATTTTATTAAATATAAAACCGCTTATTTAATTTAAAATAATAATTTTATATTTTTATTTTAAAAATATATTATTTTTTAATTAGTTTTTATTTTCTTTATTCTTTTAAACTTTTATTATTTATATTTTAAGTTAAAAAATCTTTTTTTTTAAAACGGTATAATAATTCAAAATATCTCTTCTTTTTATAGTTAAAATATTTAACCTAAAGTATATCCTTAAACTTTTATTTTATATTTTTTAATGAATTATTTTTTTAATTTTAATAATTTCTTTTAAAATATTTAATAAATAGTCGCTGATTAATTATAATTATTATATTAATATATTTATTAATCTTTACTAGTTTATTTATTTTATAGATTTTATTTTTAATTTATATTTTTAATTTTTTATAAAATAAATAGACTAATATAAATTTTAATAATCTTAAAGTTATTATTAATTCTTTAAACTTTATAATATAATTTATTATAAATTTAGTTTATTTTAAATAATATTTTTATTTATGTTTTAAAGTTTTTATAATTAATAAAAATATTTTAAATTTTCTATTTAATTTTATTTAGTATAAAAACCTTTAAAAAGGTTTTTAATATTAATTAAAATTTAAAAAATTATTATTATTTTTTAATATTTTTTTTAATTATTAATTTATATTATTTTAAAGAAAATCTTATTTATATAAAATATATTTTTATATTTGTAAACTTATTATATAGTTTAAAAGATATAAACTTAAAGCTTTTAATCTTTAATAAACTAGTTATAATAATTTATTTTAAAAGTAATAATAATAATAATAACTTATTTTATTTTTGGTTTTTTATTATTATTTAATAATTTAAAAACTAATATATTTAAAGCTTAAATTAATATTAATTTTATTAATTAAAATATTATTAATTAAAATATTATAAATATAATTAGTTTAAATAAAAATATTAGTTTTAATTTTATTTAATTTATTATTTAAATTATTATTATATATTTATATCATAATAATACTTTTAATTAATAATAATTAATTAATTATACTTAATATTTATAATTTATTAAATATTTTTATAATACTTTTTAATAAATTTATTTTATAAATTAATTATTATTTAATTTTTTATATTAATATTTATATTATATTAAGTTTTATTAATTAAATAATTATTAAAATATTATAAACTTTATATATATGTGTTACGAAGAGGGGTGGCCCAAGAGAAGGCCTAGCGCGTGTTGCGCTCTCACACTCGTTCTCCCATTATTAACGCTTATACGGACCCCGCTTACTGCATAAGGGGGTTGGCTGCGACTCCGTCGCTCCGGTCGACATTGATCCCGTCGATCCTGACTGGATCAATATAGTCGACAGCGACTCCATCGATCCCATCTTGGATCGATGCTGTCGACGACGACCTCGTCGATCCTGGGCCGTCTGCGCCCTGACAAAGCGTATTTCCTATGTCTATATAATCTCATGACTCTCCTGTATTTAGTCACTCGTTTAGTTTAGTTCCTCAGCTATCAATCTCATCTCAATTTCTATTGACGACTACTACTCTATTGCGACTAGACTAGTGGTGGGAGTACCAGCAAACCTCCCTTACGGACCACCTGCTGTTAGTCTTATTGTTACCTGCAAATCAAGAACCCCCGCGTACGTCTTATATATCTTTCGATATATAAGAGGTCCGTAACATATTGGTCCTATTAATCTTGTCCTAGATTAATATTATTGATAATAATTTTATTAATCCTGGGTTATTTATACCCTGAAAAAATATATTCCTTATATTTATATAATCTTATAATTCTTTTATATTTAATTATTTCTTTAATCTAGTTTTTTAGCTATTAATTTTATTTTATTTTAAATCTTACTTTAATATTTACCTCAAGAGTAACTATTATACTTAACAGTATTTAGTATAATAATAAAAATATTAATAAACCTCTTTTATAGACCACCTGCTATTAGTCTTATTATTACCTATAAATTAAAAACCCTTGTATATATTTTATAGATTTTTTAATATATAAGAGGTTTATAATATAATCTAGTAATTTATTATATAACCTGCTGTTAATTATAATTCTTTCTCTTTATAGTTAACCTAACACTTTTTTCTTTTTGCGCCTGGTTTGTTAAACTAGCCACCCCTCTTATTAGTTTATAATAAATATTTATAATAACATATTTAAAATTTAATATATTTATTATATATATATTATTTTAAAAGTTTAATAAAAACTTTAATAATTAAATCATTTAAATTATAATATTAAAAAAATTCATTTAAAATTAAATAAATAATTAATTAATTTAATAATAATTTTTAAAATTTAAAATATATTAAAGTTTTTTATAAAATAATTTTTTATAAAATTAGATTAAATTTTAATTAAAATAATATAAAATTAAACTTTAAAAATAATAAATAAATATTAATTAATTATTAAATTATCTTATATAATATGCGAAAATATTGCTAAAATAGTAATAGTTTTTAGGTAGGCCGTTCGGGGGGTGGGCCTTAGAGGGGTGGTTTGCCTTATCTTATACAGTCTATAGCCTCCCTATCAACACCGGAATCGACCAGACGCGGAATGGAGTGGCTCGCCTTCTTAGTCAGTCACGATTGCTTCTCGATTTTAGGGTTATCTCCATGTACAAGGTATGCTGCCTCGTCAGTAATACACCACGCTCTGAACCGCGTTATGGGACAGTTTGCGAAAATTGATAAGCAGCCATTCACCTCACAAGGCTCCCAAGAAGATGGCCCTTATACTTACCTAGGTACCAAGCGTTTCTGTAAACACTCGTCAATCGCAGCTCAGATTCATTAGCGTATATTCATAGGCGGCGTTACGGCTCCTTGTCCGGTCCTCGATGTCGCAGATCAGTATATCTCTACGCCGAATAGCCTTCTTCTAACCCCCTCCGGCTTCATAGCCAGCTTGATACTCGCTTGATATATTCATGCTCTGCTAGAGGCTGTAGCATCTCGCATGATGAGGTACTAGAGTGGAAAACAAGAAGTAGGAGGGTGGTCGTAGCCTGCGTGATACTACGTATATGCGAGTACGGTGACCTTACAACTTTCTAGTTTTTTATTCATTTAGTTCATTCAAGTGCCATTCTGTCTAAACATAGTTACAAGAAAGATTCCTTCTTCGAGATACCAGCCCTTACTTCAGGAGCTCGGTTTGGTGTCTGTCACAATACAGCAATTAAGCATAGAATATCGTAACTGTGAGAAAGGGTCATGTATCTCGCAGCGGAGAACAGAGTTATACCTCATTTTGATTGTCATTGAGCTTGTTGGTTTATCATTCATGTCTAAACATCTAACAAGAATTTGCACAATTTTAGCCATCGGCAGTTTCAGTCCCCTTTCCCACTTTGAAATGATGATAAAGCTTATATGTTAAATTAGAATAGTAAGATATCAACACTATCGAACAGTTACGGTTGTAGTTCTAGATTTTCGATTAGTGATTTGTTTGCCAGATGTTAGGCTGTTTGGTCTCCAGAGTGAAGTTCGGTCACTGATAAGTCACTGGTAGCTGTGAGCACATCATAAGAGCTCAATATTGTTGATTCCTAGACTTCCTCAGATAAGATATTAGGGGAAAACCTGACTATTATATAGAAAGAACTAAGCTTTGACCATGCTGCTAGGTCGCTTCTTAAACACTGTGACCCAGGTCACTGATACTCAGACTACATACATAGCAATGATCGTGTACTTCTACTCTCACTTGCATGTATAGTAGGATGGTGATACTGAGAGTGCTCATATATTGCTGCGTAATGGTTCTGGGAATAGAAGCTGTCGAAAACTAATATACAAAATTATGGAAACTGCTTGCTCCCGGTTTGTAAAAATGTATATGCGGCACTATCTAAGGTCTCTATTTAGCTGGAGGATGAGTTGTCGTTGTTACTATTACGCTCGATGATTCGAAGATCTTATACAGCGTACCTTTTTATCTCTGACTATTACTGTAATGGATCCAAGCGCTCTCATGCTGTATTCAGTATTAACACGACAGTGACATTCACGAGGTCACGCAATTAGCTAGCCGTCGAGATCAACAGTATCATGCGAGTCACCATGATCTAAAAGTAGAAAAAGTTATCAATGCAATCTTGACATAGCGATTTTGTTCTATTTATCTCCCCAGTTCTCGTAAAATCGCAGCCAGTCAACTCATCGTTGCACTTGAGTGGGATGAAAAGCCACTGCACTAGCCTCATTTCTAGTATAAGTAGGTAGGTACTAGGCAGTAGGACTGCCTCAGCACTTAGTGTTATGGCTAGATACTTCCAAGGTTAGGTCTAACTTAAAATGCAGTTCCTTTAGTACGACAATATTCATCTAGTTATAATCTGCAACTTCAAGTACATGAATAATGAATTGGTCTAGCAAAAAATTTATATTTGCCGCCGTAGGACAATTTAGGGAGCAATTTCTTCAGCCCAATGCCACCGCCCCCGATTATACGCTAAGCCACAATTAATGCCCCCGCCGGAGCCGCCGATTGAGTCAGCGGTCGCTGTCAGAGATCCGCTTTCCGCCCACACCTACGCCATCATTCCTTGACATTCTACGACGCAGTTAAAGGCGACACATCTGTCTTTTCGAGAGCGAGCTTGATCCAAAACAACAAATTTCTTTCCCGAACATCAATTCTTTCATCAACAAATCTCACCAGTAACATCTCGGTTTCGCGCAACACAGCGACTTTTTCCAGCGAAATCTCGTCTTTGCGACCCAACTCCGACGTACATTCGATACAGCCTCCCTCTAAAAAACCCCGCCAAATCCACCACCTACCGTCAAGATGTCTGACGACTGGGATTCCGTCACCAAGATTGGAAGCAAGACACGAGGCAGCGGCGCCTCGCAGAGGGAGACGGTCTTGCGAGGAAGTGCAGCCATTAATGCCGCGAAGCGCAGCGGTGGTCCTATCACAACAGAGAAGAAGTTCTCGGTGGGCAACCAGGTAGGTCCATCTCTCGGTCATCATCATTATCACCGCTTCCCCCGCCGCCGCTACACGTGAGCAGCTATCACCTTCGCCATCGTCCTCCGGCCATTTACAGACGAGATGTGACGCGAAGTACAAGATGGGATGGTCTATCTAGATGTAAATATTGGCTACAGCGCCTATCTTCATCTCTTCCTCCGGTCGCTGGCGGTACATGGATCCGCTTTCAGACTTACCGACCAGCCACCATCAACAAACTTCTATCTATTTGCCACCTCGTTCCCCATCCATACACCCAAACACCATCCTAACCCGAATCCCCTCGAGCGCCCGTAAAACAAAAGCTCCACTAACGCTTCCTCCCCTCTCTCATTAGGTCGGCAAGGGACCCGAAGGCCAGCACCTGACAAAGGTCGACCGCAGCGACGACATCATCAAGCCGAACACGGTGGGCAAGGTGGTCGGGGACGCGATCAGCGCCGCGCGGCAGAAGATGGAGCCCAAGATGACGCAGAAGGACCTCGCGACGCGGTGCAACACGACGGCGGGCGTCGTCGCCGACTTCGAGCGCGGCTCCGCGGTCCCCGACCAGAAGGTGCTCTCCGCCATGGAGCGCGTGCTCAACGTCAAGCTGCGCGGCCAGGGCATCGGCGAGCCCAAGTTCAAGCCTAAGGGAAAATAGGGGCGGCAGCAAGGATAGGGATATCTGTCCAGTTGCCGCGGGTATGAAGAAGTATAAAGAGAAAGACGAAGTATAAAAAAGAGCATGGATGAGTGAGTGGTTGAGTGTGCTCACCAACAAGCTCACTTATCATGTATGATAAGTTACGCGGAGAAGGGGGAAAAGCATTACCTATCCCCTATCCTCCCCAAAACAAAACATCACTCTGCATTTGATGACCCTTTGGATTAGACGGGTATAGATAGCCTTGAATGCGAGGCGCACGTGGTATTGCTCTTCCATTATAGAGATCCTTGGTGTTGCGATAGAGCAATGTCTTGCGGTCTAAATTCATAGACGAATAGACGAGATCATCATGACACCTTATTATCGGGGGTTTCTCCTTTCATTTTTGCTGTAATTATTCTCGATTCGACCAATCGATTTGACCAAGGCTTCACAATTGGATTCCCAGAGTCATTCAAATACAATTTTGGCTGGCAATATTTATTCCAGCTACTCTTGTCTTATACATATATACACCATGATCTCTCGACTGTCGATGCAGTTATACACAACGTGTGGTATCCAGCGCAACAGAAACCCAGTAGCCAGAAATTTAAACAAGACCTTTCCCATGCAATACCAGCAAGAACGCAGTCAACGACCCAACAAACACCGCAACACCATGCAGAATATCCATGCAATACTCCCAGAAACACAATGCTGCCCAACCAACATTTCCATAAACTCTTAACTCTGAAAAGCGAAGTAACAAGACACAATACTAGCTTCTCTCTGCCTTCATCTCGACGGTCATAATCCATCAACTTCCATCTCCATTACTCCCTCGCCAATATACTCTGCACCCGCCTCGCAACCTCAGGCTTGCCCAGCTGGCACGAAACCTCAACAACAACATTCTCCCGTCCCGAAAGCGTGACAACGCGTATCCATTCAGGAGCAACCTCGCTAGCAAGCAGCCGAACGCACACGGCGCCTTCTTGCTTCGAGATGCCCATGCGGAACGAATCCTTCAGCTTCTCCAGCAGCACCGCCATGGTAAAGCTGATGCGCCCGCCCATACCCCCTTCGCTCGACGCGCGGCTGAGCATGCCGATGAGCGCTGAGACCTCCTCGACGCGCTGCAGCGCGCCGCGGCGCTCGAGCTGCGCGGGCGAGAGACCTGCGGGCATCGCCGCTTTTTGGAGAGATTTCATGCGGATGCGGTCGAGGAGGCTCATCTTTGTTCCGTCGGCGTTTTTCATGGTTGTATCTGCTGTAGCTAGTTTCGGGGTAGCTTTCTCCTGCTTTTTAATGGCGATGCCTTGCTTGAGATCTTCGAGGCGCTGCTGTCCCTTGAGCATTATAGGTGAGGCTTTCGCTAGAGACTCGCAGAGTGTAACGGGAGCTTTGGGAAGGGTAGGCAGAAATGCCCTTGCATCTGACGACGCGTTCCCATTTTCACTGGTCAGGAATGAAGTCCAGAGAGATGTGATATTTGTGCGGAATAGTGCGTTCAGCTTATCCTCGCTTAATGGCCCGAAATTACGGGACTGGTCGATTTCGATGCAGATCTTGCCTCGCCCATAGTTGGATAGACTGAAGGGGCTGCTATTCGGGGATGATGTAGAGTTGCCGAGAATACCCATGCAAACTCGGATATCTGCGTCCGTAACCTTCTTCTTGCCCCAAGCGCGGGCAACATTGGGGCAAAGAATTCGTAGGTCGGCTGGTACATTCGAGCCATTGTGTGCATAGTGTAGTGTCAACGTCTTCAAGAATGCAGCGTGGAGATCTATAAGATCGAGGACCTCTTGGGGCAGCTCGCCAGGCTTGGTAGGGTTCGTATCCAACTCG
The DNA here is from genome assembly GCA_022593225.1 of Xylaria sp. FL0064. NCBI lineage: Eukaryota > Fungi > Ascomycota > Sordariomycetes > Xylariales > Xylariaceae > Xylaria > Xylaria sp. FL0064. The sequence goes on along the minus strand of JAJKLE010000007.1, from coordinate 292,203 downwards.
ATATCTGAGCCTGCAACTGACGTATCGGCGGTGACTGGGGATGAAGACCGAGATGGCGACGACTCGAGCCGCAACTTCTTGAATAGTACGCCGGTGTCAATGGTGGATGCTTCAGAGTCAGAGACGCTAGGGCTCCGCACTCGCCTTTTTGGCGTAGGTTCGGGGCGGGCCTTCTTGGGAGGGCGGCCGCGACCTCGCTTCACGGGCTGGACTGGAGTTGTCGCTGTGCTCGAGGATGTGACTTTTCTGACTGGATAAGTGATGGGCTCGTTCGTGCTCTCGTCGGCCGACGAGTCGTCTTCGATGGATGCAACGGCCCTGCGTTTCCGCGAGGCGGGCGTGATGGCCTCAAGCTTGACTTCCTTCTTCGGAGTTGTAGGAGCAAGCTCCTTCTTGACAGCGGTATAATCAGCTGTCTTAGAGACGCGGGCGAAACTGCTAATGCTGGATGATATGTTTTGTTGAGAAGTCTTGACCTTGGAAGAGCTGGTGGCTACTCTCCGCTGTTGTCTGGGGGCAGGCATCGTGACTGCTGGAGAACGAGGACGTCTCCTTCGTATTCAAAAGAAACACGTCGCACTGGTTTGGTTTAGAGATGCCTAAGCAAGCAAGACCAATGGATTGTGTCGTAATTGCAGAAGTTACTCTTAGCAATTTAGAACATATAGTTTCAAGACAGAAGTGACGACAGTGATTAATGCGTGTACTTGGGAAGTCAGAGTTTTGGTTGTGGTTATAGAAAACATACAGTACGGGAAAGGGAGACCATGATATTAGAATGGGCTAGCAAGAGAGTAGCTCGAGCTTTGGGTCGCGACAGGGGCGCGTCATAACACGCGACACCCCACTTGCAAGACGCGATTTAGGAAAACTTGGGCGCGTAAAGCACCTGGAGGCGCCAAAATGGCCCATTCAGGCCCCATGAAACAAGAAGCCCGTGTGCCGAGCAGGTGTGGGAGCTTGCATTGTGCCAAGACGCGCTTTTCTACATTTTCACATTTTGTTTCCTCAACGACGAGAAAAATAAATCCACTCTTTGACTCCATTCGATTACATGATAATTCGAGAATTCATCAAAGGACTTTTTTTTTCTTTTATCCTACTTCGCAATTGAGTCACTTAGGCTATCATATGCAGGAGTGTGAGACTTGCTCTAGCAGATAAGGCATCACAAGATGTCTTCATGGCACCTAATTGGCCTTTATCGCTTCCAAGGTTATCTCTAGCCACATGTCATAGCATGCCTCGGCTAAGAGAGCTTGATAGACCGAGGGAGCCAGCTTCTCCAGATATATCATCCTATCAAATAGTGAGCCTACTCAGTGACATCAGCCAACTAGACACCGCCTTTTCTCTATCATATTTCAGCTGGCCTCTTAATTAGATAATCGGTGTCATTTCTATACTAACATTATGCATGACTCTCTTCGCGCCGACATGTGATAGTCCCAGGCACATGCGAGCAAGACAGCTTCATCGTGCTGTCGTCAGCGGAACCCATCACGATAATAGCATACTGCAGTAGCTGACCACATCGAAGTATCGGTGAATAATTATCAATCGATTAACTTTCTGCCCATTGCTAGGCTAGGTGTCCCATTGGCATGTCTCTTTTCCGGCAGACTGTCTATGGGGAACAAATGTGTAGACTAGGCTACACCATCATGAAATACCATGCTATAGCAAATCCATCGCAAGCCGGTTCAATAGTACAAATGACGAGTCCGTTTGACTCGTCGCGAGAAATAACCCGAAGTCCAAGCCTCTAACTCGAACGACGGTCCATGCATTGCCTTCCCTCGGCTTTTGTGTACACCCGAAATGCATCTCTTTCCTTGTGCAGTGCCAATAACTCCTACAACGATGATAAGACAAAGGGAAGAAAAGGTCGCTCGCTAGCAATACAAGTTACATGCAGAATAAGAATCATTATCCCTCGGCCCGAGGTATATGAGCCGGAGTTTCCCTCGCCGCCCCTACTGGGCTCCACGCGTGCGAGGGCGATCAGCGACGCATACCGTGTTGCCAGTGATCAGGATGAAAGCTGACAGGGCTCGGTGGCGGAGGTGCAGGGACGTCCCAGTCACGCTCCTGGATTGAACGGACTGGGGTCGAGGGCTTGTTGGCCTTGGATTCGAGTGTGGCATTCAAGCTAGCGAACAGATCTGACGAGCCCGCAATGCGGGTGCCCTTCCTGGGAGGTGTCACGGGAACGGGCGCGACGAGTTGGCTAGGCATGTTGAAGGCGTGTGTATATGGTCTATGAAGAAGGTTAGGGCCACAACGGCTTGGATGATATCAATGATGTAAAGGCAGACAAACTTACTGAGACTGATGGATGATACTTGAGCTGCAACGAGGGCAAGAGGTCAGGAAAGGAGACCAAGATTATAATATTTTTGAGTTCGATGTCGTACAGTGCCGAAGAGCTTGACAATATAATATGACTCGACTGAAAGGCTTGTTCAGAGTGTGTGGGTGTGTGTGTGCGTACCGAAGGTCGATGTCAAAGATAAGAGGAGAGGAGAGGGGATGATATGGAGGGAAGTGTCAAGGGTTGATGGAAGGAGGTGGTATTAAATATCAAGATTTTGTGCGAGGTTTGACTGCCTACTAGAAGTAGGTACACTGTTAAGACAGACAACGCTTGCGTTGGGTTGCAGCTTTACTCTGATGGAAAGAGCGGTGGATGTGCGTCTGGCTGCGGGTAGGGGTCTATCTAGACAGTACCTGCTTTGATGCGGGCAAGTAGGTACTTGTTTGTAAGTTTTTTAGGTATTATATAAAAGGTAGACGGGTAGATAGGTATTGTGGATAGGCAGCTGTGTACCTAGGAGGGAGGAAGAGGCAATGGGAATGTTTGCGGTTTTAGTTTCTTGATTCCTGGTCTCTGGCTTGTGGTTTGTGCGTGCGCGCGTGTATTATTGAACAATAGGTAGGTCGCTGTGTAAGTCACATTCGGGACCCGGATTCAAACAATGGGCCCCCGCGATTTTGGGATCCCAGATCTGGGTGTAGCTTGGGGTACAGGTACGTGTAACTGCAGGAGCTCTTTGCTGGGCTGGTTTGCTGGGCTGGCTGCTTGCACAACGAAGACCAAGATAGGGCTTGGCTCGGGTTTTGTGAGACGTCGTCTATTAGATGAACTGCGCACTCCACCTCTTTTATCAGATAGACGAGTGTGTTCTCTGGCCAAATCCTGCCCGAAAAAATAAAATAATATTGGGTTCCGAGAGCAAGCGTATGCTAGATAGCGAATTCTTTTTCTGACGAGACTCACTCGCTTAGGCAGGTCAATGATGAATCAGTCGAGGGCAGCTTGGTTCTTGTTGTGCTCGGCAAGATGGTTGGTCGAATGGGTGCAGATATCAATCAGGGCTGGGGGAGATAGAATGAGTTGGCCACAATGGTGAAGAGAGAAAGAAAAAAGTAAATGTCATTCCAGATAGGTAGGGCAGCAGGGAATGTTGGGTACATTTATTTATGAGACCCAAAAGAGATATATGGGAACCAAAAATTTAGATGTCGTGCCAACAAGGTGTTAAGGTCAGACAATACTAAATAAGTGCCTGTAAAGGTATATTATCTCCCTATCCCCTACTAGGTGCCTGGGCTTTATTTATTTCTATCTACCTAACCTAGGTTAGCGAAGTGGTGTCAATGTACTATTACTAGGTAGCGTGCGCGGTATGGCAACCCAGGAGGTATGTAGTTTGTATTTGTATCCGAAAATACGTATGAGGTGACACATGAAGAACAACCGGTGCGATGAAACGACCTAACACTAGATTGGCCACTTCGCCCCCATTTACCCCCATTTGCTGCCCCCATATTTGCCCCAGGTTCCCCCCAGAAACGGAAATGGGCAAAAGAGCGCACTAACACCGCCTGAAGGTATGGAGAAAACCTGGGGCTATTTCTTTTGGCTGTAAATGAACAGAATAGAAATGAATGAATTGGAGCAAGACCAATAGGGCGCAACAAGTAAGAGTAGAGCTGGCACCTACACATTCACGCAAAGTTGTCTTATTCGTGCAATTACCCTCGGACGAGACGGCATCTTCGGTCACACTTTTTACTACCCCATGGGTCATGACAGGTACTTCAAATACGTGTTGGTTAGGTTTAGTACCTAACGTCCAGCCGTCCTTCCCCAGCATAGGTATCGTATGCCTGCATGCCTCCAGGTACTACTAAGCGCTCCAGTATCTGTCACAGACACGTCTCGAAGGAATGAGAATCCTGATAAGCAGGCCACCAATATCTGCACTGCATACATACATACATAGTAAAGGCCCGAGAGGCTTACTGCGTTACGAGTCACACAAGCAAGCAGCGGCCGTACACGCAACCCCCGAGTATCTTCACAAAGTCTGGTTGTGGGATCGAGCCGTGTCGTCCAACGTATATGGCACAATCCTGCCGGTGCTACACGTTGCGAGATTGCTCGATGTCGGCACCGTAGCATGGGCTGCTGGCCCAAAGTCCTCGTATAAGAGGATTGTGTACTGCAAATAGATCGTGCGTGTCTAGATTCGGATACAAGTCATCACGACTATTCTTATCAGTGGGATGTTGGTCACGTCAGCTAGGTTGGAGAGCATATCTGCGCGTAAGGCTCTACTCTATTGGAAGGGAGATGTAAGTAGCTGAGGTGTGCAATTGTGTTGTTGTCCAATGTAATGCTGCACCCCCAAAATCGCAACCCAGCCAGCCCCAGCATACATAGACTAGCAAGATAGGACTCTGCATTCAATCACTCAGGTGCTGTACATAGTATTGCTATGATCGATGTCTAGTCTAACAATCTGCATTGCCTACTTCTCGTAGTGCTAATGAGAAAGCAGGCTATATAGACAGACTATAAGTTCAATTCAGCCAAACAAAAAGTCAGGGCTTGGGCTCATTAAACCAAAGCAGGTTTTTTTTTAGTTCAGTTTTATTTTTATTACCTTTTTCTTCTGTAAAATGAATCAGCTCTTTGATCTAGCTGCCATCGTTGGAAAGGGAGCTGCTACACGGCCAACCATTTCCTCCCGGTGTGACGACACAATACCAAGCCGACATGTCCAGGGAGTGTTGTCTCAGGGCGAGGGTGCCTTTCTAACAAGATACGCCGGTAGGCTTACACGTGTACTGTACTGTACTGTATTGTAATCTGGAATTACAGCTTAGTATAGCATGCACGAGGCGTGGCTGACCTTAGCACTTTAGCCCTTTCGTATATAGGTACCTTACGCATATCAGAAAGCATATAATAGGCACCCATAGACCGGCCATGACAAGTCAACTAATGGATGAATCAATCAAACAGGGCAAGCCGGCCCTGCAGGCAACACGAATCACGTTTTTTCCCCAGACTGCCCAGACACGCCGGTGCTTCTAGTGCTGTTCCAGCGTACAGAGCACTCGGGCTAGCACTAGCACCACTGGTTGACATGAGACGGCATGCCGTACCAATTGCATCTTCGGTACATACCCAGACACGTTCATTCGTCGTTTAGATAGTCATAGATCGTACAGCGGTGAAGATCATGTTTTAGATCGTACTTGTCGTAATGTCTCATGAATTTTGGGGTAACGAGCGCACCTAGGTAACGGCTTTCGTGGCCTACTCAGTACCGTTAAGGAAACTAAGTTAGATATACTACCTGTAGTCATCTTGCACCTAGTGTGTCTAGTGGTATCTCAGTAGAGTACGCAGCAAGTACATTACGTACGTAGGTTGCACCTTACCTCAGCGTGTTACAACTAGTAGTAACGGTAACCGGAAATCAAATTACATAGTACTACCTATTACATGCCGCGGTTTGATGCCATCCCGTGCTTTCCTTGGGACTGTACGTACCTTCTTGTCTCGGAACCTGCTACGTGGCCAGCCTCTACTAGGTACCTACAACGTCAAACTGAGGTTAGTAGATGACGACGGCTTTTTGCTTGTTACGGAGTCCCGGTACTCACCAGCTACCCAATATGTGCCCAGTCGCTCAATCGATGTTTGACTCACTCGGCCACATTCTGACTTGTTTCCCCCATTTCCCCGGGTTACGTAACATAGTACATATTGTATCCACGGCTAAGCGAGGGACATTCTTGTCTCCCCTGGGGGTTAGCGGAACAGAGCAGCGATGTTCCCGACAAACAAAGGAGGTAAGTTACATGCCCTGCCCTGTTACTGCCTGGCTAAACCTTTTACCGGCCTCTGTAAAATGTAAACAGGTGCTGTCCGTATGGATAATGGTAATGCGAAGCGGACGCACATACCGCAACTGCGGTGAACGCAAGCAGACCCTTGGTTCCCTCTCTGTACCTTTTGGGGATGCTGGGGAAGCGATCCGGATAGACGTTCCAAGACGCCCCCCAGACTTGTCAACGATTGAAAAGTCCCGAGCTGCAAGCAGAACTGGAGAAATGTGGAGAGGCTTCAGCACTTTGGAACGCTTCCCCGACACAGGGTACTGCACAGGCTCACCGGGCTGTCCGATCCGCAACAAGGCAAGGCGAACGTGCCGCTCGTTGGTTGGCATGATGTTATGCCTCTGCCTGCTCCCGCATCATCTTACCTGCCTATTTGCTATAATGTATTTGCTATGTGGAATATTAACTTAGATAACTGACAGGACCAGGCAGGTATAACACCTATATTTCCCTCACTATCGTAATCATTCTAGTTTTAGCTTTGCTTTGACATTGCATCAACACAAATCCACCAGAGATCAGCAACAGTGCAATGCGGCCTTCGGTCTGCTTCCCGTCTTGCACTCTGTGACGCGCAGTTCAACCCGACGGTAATGCGTAATTTGGTACGTTTGACGATGTCGGTGGCCGTTACAAAGTCAGACAAAGCTTAGCCCTCCAATGCCTACCACCTACCAGCAGGCGGTGTAGAGCGAGTGGCGCGCGTGTGTTCGATCCTATTCGGTCCATTCATTCGCCGCGGGCGGGTCACAGGCCCTATGTGCTCGGGAAGGATTTGTTCGAAAGAATCTTCTATGCATGATTCCTGACGATTAAGAGTGCCTAAATAAGCAGAGCGGAGATCAGGGTTCAAGGATTGCGCGCGAAACCACGCCTTGTCCTTCCTAACCTAGACAGCTAAACTCGTCGGCAGCAAGCCGGTTCTCTTTTCTAACTTTGGTTCCTCGATCCCATTTCCCTGCGGTCGGCGTAATTATCGTATGCTGCTTGTTCCTCGGGAGAGGACCCTGATCTTGCTTATGGTGCTCAGTTTCAGGCTTACTAAAATATAATATTCCTGCACGAATTGCCTCAGCTCACGCTTCCCGACCTCCGAACCCAATCCGAAGGGGTGCTACACGGTATCTACCGGTATTATCCTGACAGAAAACGAATGGGCATGTCACGGCCTCCATAGCCGTATAGGTACGCTCGTGCACGTATCGTAGTGCGACGACTATCTGAGTATCCTTCCCCTCTGATGCAAGCCCTGGCGAGTCTACGGTGATGTCTTTCCTGTCATCCCTCATTGCTCAATCCCTTTCTTTCACCCCCTACGGAGGACGTCAATCAGAAGAGCAATAGAGAGCGTGGTGAGTTAAAAGGTGCCTACCGCCTCACACACGTGGCGAAGTGCTCGACGGGTCGATCTGGGTGGTATCCGCTCCTGGGGTATTTCCCAAAACAGACAGAGCTGATTGCCCTCTATCTGGATAGGGTATCACCCCCCCCCCACGTTCCCTTTCCTTTCCATGTTTCAATCCTTTGGATTCCTGTCAAAACAAATCCGTCTTCTGCTCGTCATCACGGAACCAGGCCATGGCCCCACGCCTATTTCCAGGTAGCGTCACTCTCTGACCCAATCTCTCGCCTCTCCGGTTTTGCGTTTCTTGATTTGCAGGATGATGATGGCTATGCTAAACAACTCATCTCCTTCCTCATGCCATCATCAGGGGTTCTGGGGTAGCATCCAAAACCCCCAGACGCAGGAGAAATCTGGTGCCCCATATCCAACAACCCATTTGACCCGTGTCATCGGGAATTGCCCCCACGAGATATTATCCTGCTCACGACCCAGAAACCTACATTTTTAAGCCATAAAAACACAACCCTCGGGCACCACCAACGCCAGCCTCGACGCTCTAGTGAGCTGCCTATCCTCATTACCACACCTCCCGCTCCGGTATATGTACATCCAAGGGGCCGAAGTTGCGGTGTACTTAAAAAACCTGCAATCTGCAGCCCAGGAGTAGCGGACATCAAGCTGAACGTAGGTTGATTCCCACCACCACCTGTAGTCAACCTCACTGCTCCAACGAAGCGTTTGTCTCATTTCGTTTACTCTGTTTGGGTCCTGCGCCCGCACTTTGGGTTGGTTTAATCGCGAGGCTCTTCATAAGTGACTTCTTTCCTCGCTCGTTGGTACGGCCGTCAGTGCCCAAGGCGCATTTCTCTTCCAGAGCGAGATTCGGTGAGGCATCATACAAATGATTGGTGGATAAGTAATTAGTTTCAGCCTGACTCAGGACACTAAACTAGCACACGACCACGAATATTGCCTGGAGTCGTGAATGCTACGATCCGGCTTACCCAGCCTCAGCTGATGCTGCTTGGCTAGCACCAATCACTCACCAAGATAAAGGAATCGCAACGAGAAAGTTCCATTCCTCTCTCCTGCCATGTCAATGCTGGCTTACAATGTTAGCTGGTATGAAAAACGAGGAAAGGGTCCCGCGTAGTTGTGGGATGTGAAAGGCTACTGCTATGTTTAGAGTGGGATTGTTGGCTCGTCGGCTATTCGGTTGTCAGCATCATCATCGTCTTACGGATTGGATGGATCTCTCTGGGGTGAGGCAAGTCATCGTTTGCCACGAATCAGAAAATTCCATGGTCTCCTTTTTTCTTCTTACCCTTTCTCTTGCTCATACTTCCTTCCGGAGTGGGGGTTATTTCGAAATCTCCCGAATCTTACGACGACGCAGAGAACTTCCGCTTATGCTATGTGCCGCTGCAAAACACACCAGGTTTCCGCATGCCTTCACCGACGGAGTTTCTGGCTCTTTGTTTTCTGGATCAGGAGTCTCTTACCAAGCAATTGGTCATTCCAGGAAGGATTTGCTTGCCTGTCTGCCTGCTGTTTTCTCGTGCTATATCAGATCAGGTCGCACATGTCTATCTGTCTATCCGTCTGTTTTCGGGTTTCAGAGTGAACTGGTAAGGGATTACATAGCGAGCGCGATATAGGTAATTCAGTAGGTAGTGTAAAAATCAACAGGCTAGTAATATATGCACGCCGGCAATCTGAAGTTCTTGCGCCATGCCATATACCATATACCGTAATCCCATACATCCGTACACACTTAGATAGTTGCACAATCTCCATAGTCTTTCTGCGCGTTACTCTCTCTGCTTCTACTTGTTCTGACTGCCTCCTTCCTGCCCACCTTACTCACAGCACCAACGTCGCAGGTGGAGGCCGCCGCGGGCGACGTCGTCCGCTCGGTCCTCTAGAAGGAGTCTCAGGCATGTACAGGCTAGGCCGCTCTCCCCACGACACCTCGCTATGCTCTGAAGTACGTGGTGTCGCGGAAGCCGGCTGTCGCTGTCCTTTTTCCACCGGCCGTTTATCCAGACCATCCAGCCGTTGCTGTCGTCTTCGCTGGGCCTCGTAACCTAGATCACCACGCCGGTCTCGCTCTCGCTCTACCCGGTCTTCCACTTGCCCTTCCCCTTTCTTCTGGTGTTTCTCCCCAGATATTCCCGAGACCTCCTTCTTCAGATCTGCGCCGTTCTCCACGGGCCGCACAGCCGCCGAACTCCGTCTCCGACGCCGATAACCTCCCTGGCCATGTGCGCTAGGACTGCTGCTCTTGGAGCTCGGAAGAGCTAGGTCGTTGCGGCTCCAATGGGGATCTGTTTCCTTCTCTGAGTCTGATACTCCGCTGTTGTCTTCGCTCTCAGTCGGCGCCGGTAGGGCGTAGTGAGGGGCTTCCTTCGCGGGGGGAAAGCGTGGAAGATTTTCTGTGCTGTTTCGTGCTGTTTGAGGTTCTGAGGGGAGGGGGCTTACTGCTGGTGGTATGTTGATGGCTTTGTCGATTTTGTGGTTGTAGTTGGCTGGGGAGAGAGTGTTTAAGGAGGGTGTGTTTTCCTTGGGTGCTGGTTGGTTGGGAGGGTTAGGTTGATAAGTATAATCAGTTTGGTTGTTGGGCGGACACTGCTCGTGCGAGCAGTGTAGCTCTGAGCGGAGTGGGCAGTTCACGTAGGTGCAGCGTCTGTTGCATTTGTGCGTGCGCGAATTTGCCTGATCTGATATGTCGAGCTCGTGATTCTCTCGTGATGACTTTTTTTGTAAGTCATGGTGTGCCTCTGTATCGTTGTTCTCGTTCACATGGGCCGGTTCGTTAACTTGCGCTTGCTTCTATGTGCCATCAGCGCTGAATGCTATCTGATCGAAATGAAATCCTTTTTATATCCCCTCCCTAGCTGATTCCCCAGAGACATTGCCATGGCATAAATCAAATGACTACTCTTTAGAAATACGTATCCTCTATATACGTTGGGAGTGTTGACTTCCTTCTGAAGACTTACAGTTTCATCAAATGATGTTCCGCCCAAGTCCCGTTTAGACACATAGCTTGTACCATTACTCAACGGAGTGGGAGGTTCATTCGGCGGTGGTTGCGATTCATGGATTTTGGCCGCTGGACCGATGTCGCCGTCATGTCGTACTCCTATGCTATGATCACCAGAGTGTCGATCGGCAGCATGTTCCGAGGAGGTCTTGAACGACACTCTATTCCGTCGAGGTATGTATTCAACACTATCAGCGACCTGACCATTAGGCCCGAAAGGGGACGACCACGACTCCCTGTGGCTAGTTCGTTCTACGACGGGACTCTGGCTCTTGCGTCGCCTTTCGCTCCGTCTATTCACACCTTCGGGGTGCGAGTGCGGTCTAACGGCATGAGCGATCTGTCGTTGAATTTCCTCTGACGCAGCAAGCATCGCGTTATTCGGATCTGGCACCCCAGACTCGTAGCTGGTGCCGTGTTTCCTCTGGTATTCCGCTAGCTCGATGCTCGCCTTCTTGGCCATCGGGAGCAGGTTTTTGAGCTGCTCTAGCAACGATGCACTGCTCGGTCATGGAGGTTAATGACTGACTGGCTACGCGGCAGTCATCATAGTGCAATATTAGCAGAAAACACGTACGTGCGCGTTTCATCCTTCATGGTTGCTTCTTCCCACGCGAAAAGCGTTGATAGACAGTTCACTGTTAACGCTGCTATCTGGAGACTCAGGCGCAGGTCTTTGATATCTGGCTTATCTAGAAGATATTTGATTCTTTCTAGAAGGCCCTCTATGCAGTTTAAGTCAATTATTATCCCAGGGCGGGGTGTTCTATCGGATCAGAAGTGAAGATTATTTGAAAAGCAGTGTTGTACTTCAAACTACATTTGGAAAAAGGGGGCGATTAATAAAAGAGATACACGAAGCAACACATACCAAGCGGTGTCATATTCTCCTTGGCCAACACAGCGAGGCGATCGACCAGGTACTCCATCTTATCGCGGACATAGGCGCATTGCTGCTCAACCTCGGCAACCATCCTCTCCCGCTTCTTCTGCTCCCTTTTTTCCATACTCTGCACGGGACGGGTAGCGAGCTCGGTGAAGGAATTCAGTAAACAGGTGAAATTCGATGTTTCCATCAGGAAGCATTGCACCTCGTGCGGAGCCCGGCGCATCACTTTGAGATGATGCCGCAGGTTCGTGGTGAGCTTCACGAGCTCGCCCGTCAGCTGAGAGACGGCGGCTGCGGCGCCGACTGTGGTCAGTGGCTCTGCCATTTACAGATTATCATACCAGCCGAAATGATGATGCTTCTTCACAAGAGTATATGTGGTGCATTACAGAGAAAATATAATTAATTATAGGAAATTAATGTTCAAAAGACCGGGTGAGTTTATGTTGGGGTGATCAATATATCTCGAGGCTCGTTCGTTAGTCAATAGCTTTGTATCGGTTTGTTTTCATGCTTATTGTCAGTCAGCTTCCTACCTACTGCCTACTTCCGAGTCACGCTTTGAAGGTTGCCTCGGGGGAGACCGAGGGGGTGGGCAGTCATTCCCAATTATTCGCTGCTGCTACGTTGCTGCCCCCCGCGCTCGGATAGCAGCGCATGGGCTTGTTTTCGTTGGTATCACATGGCTCCGCTGATTGGCCATCAGGAGATCCGAGCGGCTCAACGCATTGTTTTTGTTTTCCTTCCGTTTCGACCTCGAATTAGAAAAGAAAAAGTCAATATTTCAGTGCTCTGTCTGTAGTCCTACTATATTCCCCCTGAAGCCCCTATTGGCCCCCCACACACTGCCTAGCTACTCGGCGGCTAGGCGGGCGTTACATCACTCACTCTTTCTAAACATGTGTAAACATACCCATAATCAAGATCTAGGTACATGCATTACGTTCATACGTAACCTTACCTAGGTAGAGAGTACCTAATGCCAGCATTTAATGTTTGGGCGACATGTCTGGTTAGGCTGCCAGCTGACAGTCAGCTGTTATAGCAAAGTCTGTCAGCTGGCCCGCCAATCTTGAGCACCCCACCACCGAAGGTCCACGTTGTAGCTACCCACTATCTACAGTGAATAAGTGGCCCCTTAGTCGTCCCTCATCTTCAGGTATACGAAGCAGCAACACAGCCAAAGACGACGATTGAACCACCAAGAAGCGACTCCCACTCCCTAACCACAAGACCCAACATCCAAACCTCACCCACCAATTCAACAAACGCAAAAGAGCCCAGACCGCCCACCATGGATCCCTACTCGGCCGAGGGCGAGCTGATCAACATCCACAACTACTTCCACCAGGGCCAGTACCAAGAGGTCGTCGACTTCGACACATCGTCACTCTCGCCCGAGAACGAAGTGCCGGCACGGGTCCTGGTGCAGCGGGCGCGCATCGCGCTGGGCCAGGCCGAGGACGTGCTCGCCGACGTGGCGGGCGAGACGACGCAGCCCGAGTTCGCGGCCGTCGCCGCCCTGGCGCAGTCGGCGCTGGGCCAGACCGACGACGCCGTCCAGGCCGTCGAGGAGCTCGCGCAGACCGCTGGCGACAACCAGACGGTCCAGGTGCTCGGTGGGATCGTGCTGCAGGCCGCTGGCAAGTCGGAAGAGGCGCTCGCGCTGCTTTCCAAACATTCGGGCAGTCGTGAGTATATACATGCCCTTTAAGCTTATCCCTACGGAGACGGACGCTTTGAGGCTGAGGGAGAGCGGGCTAGGGTTTATAAAGTCAATTGGGTTTTCGTCTGGACTTGGGCTGACATTTTATTCTCCCACAGTCGATGCCACCGCCCTCATCACACAAATCCACCTCCAGCAAAACCGAACAGATCTCGCCGTGAAAGAGGTAGCAGCAGCGCGGAGATGGGCACAGGATAGTCTTCTAGTGAACCTGGCAGAGTCTTGGGTTGGCTTACGGCTGGTACGGCCCCCACCCCTCATGCTTGCTTTCACACCTATATCACCTGCAGCGATTCCTGCCCTCTCCCTAAACACATAAATTCCACGTTAAGCCGACTCGACTAACTGTCCCCATCCCTTCAGGGCGGCGACAAATACCAACAAGCCTTTTACGTCTTCGAAGAACTAGCCCAGGCCCCCGCAACCTCATCAGTCGTAACCCTCGTCTCGCAAGCCGTCTGCGAGCTCCACCTCGGCCGCGTCGAGGAGGCGCAGAGCGCGCTCGAACAGGCGCTGCAGAAGCAGCCCGACTACGCGGATGCCATAGCGAACCTACTGGTCCTGACTGTCGTCACGGGGAAGGACCCTGCAGAGCTTACCAGGTACGCGGACAGCCATCTACTGTTACCCCTACCCCTCTTTTACACGATCAATGCCCCCCTTGAAACTTGAAAACTGACTATGCATCACGTATAGCTCCCTCAAGAAAACAGCGCCGCAACACCTGCTGCTCACAGATCTCGAGGAGAAGAGCGATCTCTTCGACAAGGCGGCCTCCAAATTCAGTGCTAAGGTCGCGGCGTGAAGAGGGCGTGTTCAATAGCAAAGAAGAAGAAAATGGGAACAAACAAAATTCGTAATATAGCAAAGAGACGACATAATATCATGATGATAATGATGATGGGCGTTCCTGGTTTCGCGCCGCTAGATGTATAGACAGGTATCTTGGGTGTTTTTGGTAAGAAGCGGCGACGCAGTTACTGTGCTAAGCGCTGTCCATCGGGCATGGGAAAAGGTTCACTACAAAGAATCAGCAATTATGGGCGGCTCGGCAGAAATGCAAGCCCTGAAAAGCGACTACCCGCCGCACTACCTTGTCTATATGTCTATTGAGATCGAACCGTAAATAGGTGACTCGTGCCATAACACCAGATATGGCCCAGAAGCAGATTAACCGCCAGATAGTCAAGTTGACATGTCCATCTCTTCACTTCAATATCCATATTGAATATGAGAAAAGTAACCCAGGCCGATACCTGTCAGGGAAAACATTGCTTGAAATCGCTAATCCAGATTTTATGCTGTGTACGCTTCATACAAAACGAAGAAAAAGGGTATTCATATGCCGCTCCTCTACTACCTTCTCTGCGCGACTCTTAACCACTTTCGCTCCTGTCAAGAGTTCCCTCTCTCTTTTCACCAGTGATACTCGCGACGATGATAGTCTGAGCTGGCGACTCACGTAACCCATGTAGATAGATAAAAATCGATCATATCATGACTATATGGCACGTACATGCGCTATACGGCGAGTCTAGTCAGTATTTCGTGAATACCAGCGTTCTTCTCCCGGTCACCGCTGAGTTCGTCGGCGGTCCTCCGCGCCCGCTCGATGAGGACGGCGAGGACCTTCTTCGTGTATTCGAAGCTGCCGGTACTTTCCATGTAGCTGACGGCGTACCGCTTGAGCTCGGCGGCCGTCGTCTTCTGCCGCAGGATATTGATGAGCTGCTCGTTGTGGGGGTTGGCGCGTATGCTGTGGATGATAAGGAAGGAGAATTTGCCCTCGGTTAAATCCTCGCAGAAACCCTTGTTGTCCCCGTACTCGGGACTGGATAGGTTCCGGTAGTCGTCTTGGATCTGAAATATTATGCCCAGCAAGTTGACGAGAGGCACGCAGTCGAGAGGCACCTGGGACTCGGCCTGCATGAGCTTGATGGCCAGCCGGAACAGCCCGCCGGTCTTGTTGCCGACCATTTCGAGGTATTCGTCCTCGGATGGGCACGTCAGCGAGTCCCGCCAGTACAGATCCATGCCTTGCCCACGATGAAGGTTGACCAGCTCTTCGGAGAAGATAGACAGAGCCCTTAATGGGTTCTTGAGTTTTTCTAGTTCTTGGAGAGCGCAAAAGTACACGTAATTGGCGGAATTGATGGTCTGCGCCGTGCCGTAGATGTGATGCGCCACGGGCAGGCCCCGTCGGAGCAAGGAGTTGTCCTCAACGTCGTCCACAAGCAAGGACGAGGTATGCAGCATGGCCACCACATTGGAGATGACATCTAGTGTGTCCTTGGGCACGTCAAGCCAGACATTGAAGGCTTTGATGAGCTTCGTGCGGATGTCTTTCCCCGGTTGGTTGAGTAGATAGTTGAAGGGACCGCTAATGATCTCTTCCTTTTTCTCGGTCCATGTCCTGCGCGCGACGTAGTCAAAATTCTCAGTCGCGTACCGCTCAGGATCCCTGAAATCGGTCGAAGTCATGATGTCTGGCTGATGCTGGATGAGATGAGAGGTAGAAAGGCTTGTGCGAGGAGTATGCGTGCTCTGTGCTAGCCAGTCGGACTCAGGAACGGGTCGAAGGACCGACCTGGCAGGAGGAGCAGGGGTGGTGGTGTAAGTGTAGCCTGCAGATGAAGTCCTGGGCGGGATGCGGTTGGGCGACGCATGATATATAGAAGAGGTGTTGGTGCTGTTGCCTCGGATAGTGTCACTATCGTTGGCAGCCATGATGCGCATACAGTTCGGCTAGCTGCGTTAGCTGCCGGGTACCTATCGTCCCTTATCCAAGCAAGGTAGGTACCTTGCAGGCAGTCTAGGATAGGCGGCAGTACCTGGGTGTCGGTACCTCGTGTCAGCACCTGTCGTGGGGAAGGCGAGACCTCCTGGAATAAAACAGTGCAGATAACTGGGCAGTCGCAACTCACAACCCAGCCCTGGGATAGGGTTGCCCTGCTCCCTTGCAGCAGTAATGCATAGACTGATACACACAGAGATAACTGACCGCCCTATGAGAGGTACTAGTGTCGGTACTGTAGGAATGAACGTGTGAAGCAGCTGTATAGATCCGAGGAGGGGCCGCCCAAGCCGGCGGGGTTCGGATGGCGGCACTAGGAGGTCGTTCCCCTCGAGTCGCCCGCTGTCCGCAAATGCCAGACCTTCTCTAGACTAGCATTTAACTAGTATACATTTTATAGATGACGAGATTGATAATTTTAGTCTATTTAGTATTGGTTTCGGTACCTGCAGGCGATCAATACACGTGAGCCATGAAAGCCACCGGCCACGACTAGGCTGTCAATGATGAGGCGCCAATCCCACAGGCGCGGGACAAGCGGTAGAGAGCTAAAGCACGTCGGTCTTAGCCGTGCATCCGAGGCAGCTAGGCAGCGAATCAAGAGTATGAGAAAGATTCAGCGGGATCCCAGTGAAACGATCGTGATGGTGCGATCGAGAACTATGGTGCTATGATGCTATGATGCTATGATCAAGAGCCTTGATCCTCGGAAAAGGATGGCGTGGGGCTCCTTTGCATTCTTGTAGTCCTGTGATGACCCAGCCGAACACATGACGAAAGCGAGAGTACAAAAGGGAGAGTTAGGTAGCCCGAAGGTGGAGGTCCGGCTGAGTGGAGTTGACAGGTCTCACGGAGGATCGTGGCATTCTGACATACAGTACTACGCAAGGTAGATACCTACATAGTGATATGTAAGGGAGGTGAGAGGTGAGAGGTTACTGGTAGGTAGATGGATGAGTGGTGAGTTGCGACTGATACGTTAAGTAGTCTTGTGACTATTTATAGTATCAAGGTCAAACCACTGTCTAGATAGATCCATGTAGCCTTAGAGCCCCGGCGATAAGATGCCAAACTCATTTCAAGTTGTTTCTCCAGTTGAGCAGCGCAGATTTACCAATTCAGCGATGACACTCTGTTCAAATGGAAGACTCGAATACCTTTTGATCAAGCTGAGGAGGGGCTTTCTGCTTGGCCCACCCAGCCTAAGGTAGAACCTCTGCTTGGAGTAGTCCGACAAAATAGTCCTACAAATCTTGCGTAAACAATCTTACTATTTAGAGTTGGATATAGATGATGCGCCAAATAAAAAAGGCAAAAGAAAATAATACAACATTCCAGATGTACTTGATATCACAAGATACTCAGACAGGAGGTACGTACACAATTACTTATCAGCGATATAGGGTACCCATGTCTAAGGGAGCCCTTTTAGTTTATCTTTGCCAGCCGCGGTGCTGTTATCGATAAAGCTAGTAGCTCCAGCGGGTTAGATGATGCACACTAAGCCTATCGTTGCTGTGTCAACCGGCTGTTTCATGCGCCCGGGTCGCCAGCTAGGTCAACCAGAGGATCCAAAACCACCTGAATGGCACTACTACTTGTCTGTATGTTCCTTCTTCAGGGACCTCGAAATCTTCTTTGCGATACCCCCCAAACCCTTCCCTTCGTGCCACTTGTATTAACAGTCTCGCCGGTGTCTGCAACTTCAGTTCAGCTCGGCATTTTTTCTTGCGCTTCTTTTCCTAGTTATTCACTTTTCGAGAAAATCAATAAAAACACAACTAAAGCAAACATGGAGAACCTGCTATCTCTCGCATTCGATAACCTCTCCTCATACGACGGCGTCAAGATCCGCAAAGGTCTGCGCCAGGTCGAGGGCCTCCTAGCCAACATCTGTCTCTCCTGGCGACAAGAGTCGGGCAAAGACCGGCGCGCCTCGGTGGCCAGGGAGCCAGGACAGGAACAAGAATCGCCCCCACCTCCCAATTGCAAGAACCTCAGCGAACTCGCCGACGACCCGGCCTTCTACGAATTCTTCAAGTTGCAGGAGGGCTTCGAGTGGAACGTCGCCGTCCGCCTCGTGAACACGCTTGATCGTCTGCTAGCAAAGGGCGGCGATGGATCAAACGATCTGCTTATCCTGAATGCGCTGGACCTGATCCAAGGCGTGATGCTGCTCCATCCGCCCAGCAAAGCGCTGTTTTCGCGCGAGATGTATATGAATGTACGTACCAGTGCCTCGTCTACGCGAAAAAGGATCATCTTATCTCGGGAAATGATGATGCTGACAAGTTGTGTTGTTGTGTATAACAGCTCCTCCTCGATCTCATCGAGCCCGACTTCTGCCCGGCCATCCAGTCAGCCACTCTCCTAACGCTCGTGACGGCGCTGATAGACACGCCACAAAACACGCGCACATTCGAGGCCCTCGACGGCTTACTCGCCGTGACTTCGCTCTTCCGCTCCCGGGGCACGAGCCGCGACGTCAAGCTCAAGCTCATCGAGTTTCTCTACTTCTACCTCATGCCCGAGACGCCCTCGATCCCGAGCGCCGCGGCGCCCCACGACGCCCTCCCCGCGTTATTACATCGCAGTCCAAGCAAGCTCGCCAAGGCGTTCTCTTCGACGAATGCTGCCAGGGACGAGGACGGCCGGCCGCGATCCGCGGGCGACGGCTCCACGCGCAGTCAGGAGGAGAAGCAGATGTTGCTCGGCCGTCACCTGAATAGTGTTGAGGAGCTCGTCAAGGATCTGCGGCAGAACACCCTGTTCAATGGTGTTGTTTCATAGACCCCGCGCACGTTACCGACGATACGGCTTACAGCTGTGTGTTGGATCGCTTTGATTTTCTGAATGTGTTTTTGCATTTCTGGCCTCTCTGGTTTCATTGCGCATGACGCGCATTGCTCGCCCAAAGATAGACTGGATCTGGGATTTCCTGTCACCACTGTACATATGCTCTCACGAGATCTGTTGGAGTATGGGTGTTGAAATGGAACGGCGTTCTCGAGATATTTTTGGGCGTTTGGTTTGTTTAACTTGCTCCGGAGTCAGGAAAGAAGAAGATGATGATGAACTTATAATTAGGCCTGCGCACATCTAACACAAGGTAGACACTGCCTTAAATACAGGACGCCAAAAGATAATATATCAGGAAATTTTCGTTACGTTCTCTCTCATTCTCAACCTCGTATCTCATTCCGTCATAACGTCCCTATCCTTTCGATCCTTTATTCATTGCATGAGACTCTCCGTCAGGGCTCAGAGGAGACGGAGATCCCGGGCTGCCCATAAGCTCGAACGGGCCCACGGTAGACTCATCTACTCGCCAGCTTTCCTTTCCCGCCCTAGTCTCTTTTTGCGCCGCCTCCCCGCCAATCTCCACTGGTCTCAGTATATGATCGGGATGATACGGCACCGAGCCAGCAAATCTCCCGCCGCCGTCACTCGGCAGCGAGCCCCCGGCGGGCGGGGTGGTAGCGAGACTGGGATTAGGCGCAACACGTCCATCGCCGCCGTCTCGATCCGTATACGGCCCCACCCCAGCATCAGGGAAATGATCGCTATAGACACGCTGCCCGTGCAAAGCGTCCCTGCCGTCCGTGAAAGCCGAGCTCGGTGTCCACGGTGTCTGAGGCGGTCCTACTAGCAGCGAATTGCCCGTATCTTCATCCCCGGCGTTCTGCCGCATCTCGTGCGCAGACGCATTCGTCCCCGTGGTCCCCGAGCGCCGTCGTCGCCGGCGGATACAAACCCACGTCACGGCCGCGTTGACGAGGGCAGCGCCCACGGCGACGCCAACGCCAATCCCGGCCTTTGCACCGCTCGATAAGCCGCCGGAAGAAGAGGACCCGTCGTCCGACAGCGGTGCACACACCTGCGAGATCGTGGCCCCGATGGTCTGCGACGTGCAGATGGAGCCCGTATCGCAGCACCCGCCGCCATCTGATTCAGCGCACGCGAACTGCGACGTCGTACAGCTGGGCGGCACGAGCGTCGAGACCGTATCCGTGGTCGTCGCGGGCGGCGGATCCGCGATGCAGTTCCCGCCCGTCGCGCACTTGAACCCGTAGGAGCAGCACTGCCCGCCGAAGGTGCTCTCGCACGAGAACATGCTCGCCGAGCACGCGCGGTTGCAGCACGCCGCGAACGTCGAGACCGACACGAGGGACGTCACCGTAGTGACATCATGCTCTTCTCCTCCTGGCCCCGTTGTCGAGGGACCACTGCCGGAGCTGGAGCTGGGGAGTACGGTGGTGACGGGCACTGTCGTCGACGACGTCGTGTTGCAGTAGAGCTCGTCAGCGCCGCACTTCGAATCTCTACACTTCACCCCGAGCGAGCAGCACTGCGCTTCCCAGTTCTCGTTGATGTAGCAGTATCTGTCGTTGGCGCAGCACTTCCCCGGGTCTAACGCCTCCACGCAGCTGTGGTACCCCGGGTCGCATATGACGACGTCGCGCGCGAGGGTCCCGGTGCCGTCGCGCAGAATGCGCCGGGGATCAGGGCTCATACGCTGCGCCGGCACCGCGGGCGTGCCCTCCATGTACCAGCGCGGCGCGAAGCCGGCGTCGACGGGGAGGAGGACCGTGGCATGGTCGGGGCGGGGCACGGCGGTGAGTACGGGAGTGACGATGAAGAAGAAGGCAAGGGAGAGGGAGAGGAGAGATGTCGCCATTGGAGGATTTGAGGGGGAGGGGGTATACCACAGGATCCTAGGCTTACTATCTGTCTAGTTTCGATGGTCTGGCATGGAAGCCAAGGCGGGGGGAGGGGGTCGGAGAATCCGGACACCAATGCTACTGCTACAATCCTCCCGTAAGTTGCAGCTCATAGAGAGGAAGAAAATGCAATAAGTATATATATCTGTGTGTATATCAATACAGCCTTGGGCCCCCAATCTCAATTGAGGGGCTTGAGATGGTTAGGCGGGTGGAAAGCTGATGGCGGGCTGAGGCGCCCGTCCGTGAGCCATGGCTTATTTATCAAACAGCCAGAACCATTTGAGAATCTCACTCGGGCGCATGCGGCACTTGGAAAGAAAAGGGTAGTATCCTGTTGGGAGGGTTGAGGTTACATGACAGCCGATAGGTCGGGCTGATCGGGGACCATCTTGAATCCTGGTGCGTTGGTTCAATGCTCCCTTAAATTTTGTTATCTTCAGTTTTATGGTAACCCCAATGAAAAAAATACGATGGATAGGGCTGCCGGAGAAGCTCGACTTGTGGTATTCGGCGCTCTCTCCCCTATCTGATCGTGCATGTGCCTCTGCATGTCATCTTCTCCTAGCAGTAAGAAGACTTTCGCCTGACATGCAGTCAGAACGCCACCTCCACCAACAAGGCATCTGGACCAATCCGAACTGAGTAGGGGACCTGGCCATGCAGCCCGTACCAACAGCCGGTGCAAGAGTGTTGTTATTGGAAGAGTTGTTGGCAATGTGGAGAAGAAGTCTGCAATGCTTGGCAAAGACAGAACATGCTTCCAAATAACTACCAGTAGGACAGTGACGAATATGCCAGAGATGGAAGTGCAGCCATCTCGAGAGTTCAAGTTACGGTTATAGCGTACTGTTATCATCCGTGTTACACAGAACTCTGTAAGGCACTTATACAAAGATGTTATCGTCTAGGATGAGTCGCCTCCAGACTCGCCTCGGTAGTCAGAATCGATTCCTTCTGCTTCTTCCGCATGATTCAGCAGCTCCTCAACCTTCAGACCCGAATCGGTCTCTGCTTCAGGGTCAGCACCTCTCTCAAGTAGTAGCTTCATAACGCGCTCATGCCCATTCCATGCCGCCCGATGGGCAGCCGTCCAACCGTCCTCGTCCCTCGCCGAGACTGACGCGCCCTCATTTAGCAGGTTCTCAACTGCCTCAAGTCGTCCTTCCCTAGCTGCAACAATTAGCGGTGTCTGACCGATGTTGTCTAGGGACTCTATCATCGCTCCGTGACGCAGTAGGTAGTCGATACACGCGGAGGACCCGGCGCCCGCAGCATCGTGAATGGGCATGACGCCAGTGTCGGGTGCGCGAGCGTCAATGTTAGCCCCAAAGTTCAGGAGTAGCTCGACGGCGCTAACACGATCGTTCCTGGCCGCAATGTGCAGTGGCGTCGTCTTCGTAGTGATACTACTGCCACCGTAGTGCAGATCGGCGCCGCGTTGTATCAGGAGCAGTGCCGCGTCAAGACGATCTGCCCCACAGGCAACTGCAAGCATACTGCCGTAAGAACAATCTGCGGAATTTATCCCATTGCCAACTCTCCTGAGCCAGTAGTTGATTGTTCCGGCAGTGATGACGACCGCATTCGGGTCCGCCCCAGCATCCAGGATCCGCTCAAGGAGCGCTGTCCTGCCCCCGAGAGCCGCGAACGTGTAGGCAATGTGGGCTGTAGAGTATTCCACGTCAGAGGAAGCGCGGCTAAACAATGGCTTTACGCCGAGATCTAGGAGCATAAGGCATATAGCTTCGCTTTCTCGCCCAGCTGCGCGAGCAGCACTTTCAAACGCGTACTCCCCCCTTGTTGTATCGCCAAAATTCTCCTCCAGGGAAATTCCAAGCCCAAGGATATATTTCATGACGTCCAAATGTCCGCCTTCAGCTGCGATGCAAAATGGGTCAGTGAACTTCTTATTAATGAATCTTTGATCCGGACCGTCCACCGTTGCTCCTGTAGCTACGAGGGCCTTCAAAATATCAAGGCTCCCGGACTTTGCGGCCGCTTGTACGACCTGTGGATCAGTGCCGTGTGCTCCATTTTTTAGGAGGAGCTGAGCGATTCCCATGTGATTTGCCTCGACAGCTCTTCGCAGAGGCCAGGATTCTGAAGTCCCCACGAATGAGTCTAGTTTCAGATTTGGGTCTGCGCCCCAGTCGAGAAGCAAGCGCACCGCCTTCTCATGACCTCCTTCGCAGGCTATTGTTAAGGGGTTTTCGCGATCTACCCCGGCGATGTTCATTCGCACTCCCCTCCTCCCCAGCCATCTCATGATTGCCAACTTTTCTTCGCTGTCACCGATAGCCTTCTGCAGTGCGTAATCAAGGCCGTCAGCTCGAGTATCGGGATGCTTAATGGCATTGTAGAATATGGGTAATGCTTCGAATACGGATAGATCCGCCGCCTCGGCGAGGCCCCAAGCGTAGAGGCCGTCGATATTAAGATGTGACTCGTGCTTCCTAAACTCCGAGATCATGGTCTTAATTCTGCCGAAGTCCCGACTCCTGCACAAGTCTCTGAATGCCTTCGCTATCATCACTTCTTCAGCATCTGGCCGCCACGCTCCCAGAGGACGGCCAAAGTTAGTCATGGCGTAGTCATCCGCGTTACTGATAGCGCAGTCCCATTCTGAGAAGTCTGGCTTCTTATACGGAGCGGGAAGTGACTCTACTGATGCAGGAATCCAGAACGTGGTCTCCTCTTGTTGAGCAGAAATAATTGAACCGGAACTTCGATTATCATTATCATTATCGACGTCGCCATGATCATCAATATCATGGTCAGTAGGTTCGTCTTCATCATCACTATCGCTGCTCGCGTGCGATGACGCATCGAGAGATGAGCCGGATGTATAGCCAGACCTGCCAACTCTCTCATTTTGGCTGCCATTATCCGAACCGCTATTTTTGTCATAATCATGGTCTTCAGGATCACTGTCTTCTGTGGCGATGTTCGTGTTGGTCGCTTCGCTTTGATTATTGTTCACTGTATCCTCCGCCTTTTTGTTATTACCCGAGTCAAATGCCTCCTCCTTTCCTTCTGATTTCATCCTCAAGGTTTGCGAATGACCGTGAAGTTCATCACGGGAGCTAACCTTTGGCTCTGCAGCTGCTATATCTGCCACTTTGTGACTCTGAGCCACATGGGCAACGGGGTTTTCTGCCACCGGCGAACCATCCGCTGTTTGAATAACTGAAGTGAACGTAGCCTGTACCTGTTCATCGCAAGTGACTAGATTAGCATTCACATTGCTAGGGCTGGCTGTCTCAGCTGACTGGGCTGGCTTTTCAACACTTTCAGAGACAGTGTTTAATGTTGCTGTGGCAGTAATGGACACCTCTGGTTTCTTCCTTGGTCGCCGGTGCTGAATTGGATATTGTGTTAATGTCGAGTTATTTAAACGAGACATGTCCATCTTCGGGCTATCTGCGAATTCCTTACGGGGAGGCGGTTGGTAGGCTTCAGTTCTAGTCAATTCCTCCAAATGTACTCTATAGCGTGCACTGTCGTTCATAGGGATTCGAGATCTTGCCCCTTGAGACGCCTGTACCTGGGTTGTCTGCGTTGCCGTGGTGCTTGCGACATTGGAGGCGTGCCTGGCTTGCAAGGTATGTTCTGCTGAGTCTGTGGCCATTGGCACAGCCTTCTCCTCACCCCGGGGCTCTCCCACAATTCCGTCTTTGTTGCTGGCACTTTTCGGAGGAGAGGAAGCTTTTGCCGTGTCCTTAATCATTGGGGCATCAGAAACTAGGTTGCGCCTGAACGGTCTCATGATGGACGGCAGTTTATGTCTGTAGCGATTCCCAACTACAAGTAAACCCAAGACCAGAAAAGAAAACAGAAGTACCGCTAAGGACGTGACTGCTAACTGCCAAACAGGCGCAGGACCTCCTAGGGGCTTGATATCCGTGGAGAAAAAGGAACATGCGAGGCTCAAGGGGGCAAAAACGAAGCCCAGGTAGGACAAACGTTGCAAGTCACGAGCCTCTGTCATAGATTCTCTGGCTTCTGCCAGTGATACCTTTCCTAATTGCTGCTCAATGAAATTATCATAGGCTGATCTCAAAGTCTGGAGCTGATTGGACATGTGTTCGAAGTCCTGGATCAGCTCTTCTAAGACAGACTCGGTAGGATAGGACGCCTTCTTCCTCGTTTTGGGAGCAATCTTCCTAAGACTGTTTAATGACCTCTGCATGTACTGTATGTGGGTCGATAGTTGTATCGCTTCTTCTCGTATGTGTTCTCGATCTTCCGGCCGCCCGTATACGGATGTTTTATTGGCGTGCTTCTCATACAGCAGTTTCCATTTGCGTCGATAAAGCTCCAGCTGAGAGGCGAATTTACTAGTTACAACACTAGCATAATCCCAAGCCAGGCAAAGCGGATCCTCAACGATGGCTGCTCGCTCATCTTCGTCCTTGGAACGAAGTATTTTCTCGAATATCTCATTGGCCGTGCTATAAGACGACTGGAAGACCTGATCAAGCGGCGAAGCGTACGTGTTGAAGTCGATACCAAGACAATTATCCTCATTTGCCAATAAAACAACTGTCACAGAAATCAGCATCAAGATTCTGAATATTTTCTAAGCGAGTACAACATGCTTACTAGTGTGGTGGTATCCTCCCTTTTGGCTTTGAGACATTCCCGTAGTTGGCCGGGGCTCCGTGCAAAATGCTGCCGTAACATAATTTTCTTGATCTATCCCGATGCTTATATCGAACCACATTCGCGGACTTCGAGTTCTTTTTCTCTGTTTCCGTGGTTGTACCTGCCGCCGATAAACCAAATGCTCCTGCTTGTCCAAATGCCGGAGCAGTATATCGCAATTGAGCTGCGTAGCTGCTGCAACAGAGCTCAAGGCACTAGGCTCTGGCAGATAGGAAACATGCCCTCCTATAGGATGAGTACCTCTTACCCTCGCGGTGCGTGACCTAGTCAAAGTCGGTGCGCGATAATCCTGACTCTCACTTGGTGGGACGGCTGTGGCTCTAGTCCCCGAGGCTTGCTTGAAGTACGCATTCACATTAGCATGGCGCGAAGATGCATTTGGTAACTGGCGCTGTGAAGTTGATCGACGCAGATACCTACCTGATTTTGAATATTCTCGTCAACCCCACTAATGCCGGCAACAAGAACTAGCCGCACCGCAACTGAGTCTGGTCGAGTCACCAGTGCATTCTCAATATCCTCATCGTTGTCAAGACGCAAAAGTGAGGCTGGGGTAGCTGGGTTCGAGAAAAAGTCAGCCACTATGGTCCGCGTCCGCCCAGGGCCAACGGGATGGAGCCATTCATTGATAAATAAGGGATCCCGCTGTAGATAGCTATAAAGCCAGTGATAACGAGGGTTGTTTTGGGCATCTGCCTCGATGCCGTCGAGGTAAGTCTCAAGAGCTCTACTTGTAGACATTTCTATCAAGTTCAGAACAGGACCTAAGCATGAGCTATATATCCGACTCGTAAATGAAGCGCTAGGATGTTCGCTAAAGACGATTGACTGGGAGACAGAACATGTTTATTATAATTATTTCGAGAAGCTTACGCATATAGTATGCATATGTATATGCGTAACTGCTCGCTATCGAATAATACCGGCTCGTAGCAGGGGAGATTCTTGTAGCGTTGTCATTGGCTGGCTGATGCAATGTAACCATTCAGCTCTGTACGACCCTGGTAGGTTGACAAAATTGAGCTAGTGCGTTCTGTTTACAGACCGTCCCACCACAGGCTTCAGCAGATTAGTCAAAGTCCTACAGACGGACAGAGCCCCCATTTCCGTAGAATAGTGCAAGCTATTTTTCGTATTTTTTCGGAGTAAGGCACTGGAGTGGGCCAGAGACAATAGCGAAACCGATGCATGTATTCGCAGTTGGGCAATTTGTATGGAAACTCCAAATGGCTTTCGGCAAGACACGAGGCATGTCGAAGAATTCATGGATCCGAATGGGAAAAAATTCGCAGGCCGCCCTATTATCAACTCCGAGTTGTCCTAGGAGTGGTATGGAGGAAGGCAGAATCGTCAAAATATCCGAGTGCGGAATTCGTCCGCCCCGTGCGGCTCTCCGCTAGATAGTGAGATTTTAGTCCAATTGGTAGATCTCTTTTACGAGAGCTTCCAATTCATTGCTCTGCCCAACTCTTATTGCGACGTGGACAAACCAAGCAGAGAAATCAAGCATCCAATCATATATTTGCTCTAATCTTCTGAGCAGGATCATTACCCAGGAGATGAATACGACAAGCGCAGCGGGATGAGCCGCCTTCATAGCTGGCAGGAGCTCGTCTGAGACGACAGGCATTCGGAGCCAACCTTCAACGGCGTTCCAGACTGCCCACACGAACTCGTCTTCTTTTGCATCATAGACGTGCGCCACCGCATGTGCGAGTAAGTGTATAGCATGTCGTATCATGAGGGTATCACTTTCTGGCAGAAGCGCAGCGGCCTTCAGCTTAGCTTCAAGCGTACTGAGGATCAACCATATTCCAGCGGGGATGGGGCCTGGACCTGAAGGCATGGCGGTCTTATCGTTCTCCTCGACCTGTTTGAGCCCAGATTTGACCTGGTCAGGCAGGCAAAAGGGTGAGTCCGGGGGTAGAGTGGACTCGAGCTGGATCATCAAATCGGTGCAGCCACGGAGAAGCACAAGATGTTCAACGATATCTTCAATGGTGAAAGTGTGATTCGTACCCTGAGATCTGATCAGATCGTGGGCTAGCTCGTGCTGTCCGAGAAGCCGGCTGCATGCTACTATTGCAGTGCTGTTGTCTTTCGTAGGACATGCGACAGCGGCACGGTATCCGGATATCGCGCCTGTACAATAAGAAGAAGATGCTCGCAAATGATTCCATCTTTCGGCGTCGTCGGTGGTTTTACGCGCCTTATCGATTGCAGAGACGCATAGGAGACTGTACATCAGGAACGGATGTTTAGAGGCTTCGAGGACGATAGTATCGATCCAGAAAGACGTGGTCTCATTGCCTCTATTGAGGAAGAAGCCTGAATGTCTTGTGTAGTAATGCATGTAGAGAAGGGATTTATGATCTAGGGGCGGCGCTTGTGCCTCATCCGCAGCCTCATCCGCCAAGTCAGCTGGCAACGGTATGCCGGGCTTGTTGCTAGCCAATTGGCTCTCCTTCTGCGCCCAGGATCGCGGATGTTTCGGACCCTCTACTTCGAAATAGCGGATTTTGTTGCCTCTGAAAAATGTTTGCAGCCTGGCTTCGCGGTATGCAATTGCCTTTGAATTGGGCTGGCCATGGATGTCGCTCCAGTGCTGGCACATGCGCTTGACAGACGTGCAGGCATAATCGCACTCGGCTATCTCACACTTGAAGCCAGACAGGACGGGCAGATGCGGAACCCGCGGCGAGTCCGACGCAGGAACACCAACATATTCGGGCGCTGGCAAGTGTAGAGAAAGCAGCTGATCCAGGATGTGACGACGCTCGGAGCGCAGGATGTGATGGTTCTGCAGATGACTAGAGAAAGCACTGGGCTGGATAGCAAACTGGCAGTCCTTGCATATCACAACTCCGTAGTTTGGAAGATAGATCAATAGTCCGCCCAGACCAGCGCGCAAATTCCTGAGTGGCGGTTTGACAGTTCGAGTCATAATCATACGCGTAGTGAAGGGGCGGCCACGACTTCCTACTTCTAGTTACTGGTATGTACCTGAGAAAGCAGACAGAGCGTGATTGCACCGGCCTGTACATCAATGTCGAGTGAGTCGAGGATGCCTCGCTGCTTACCTCCTGACTAACCTAACCCACAAGCTGCCCAGGTGGTTAATGTAATACTGTGGGTCCACTGTCAGCCAGCGGGTATGGCACCCCATGTTCCACTATGCTCAAAATAGATGTCTTGGGACCCCCTATTTTACATGTAGGCACGTCGTGCGTTGTGTCACATATACCTCTTGCCAGGAAGTAATCTATCAAAGCCTTCGACGTGCCCCTACTGAAATTTCAAATGGCTCAGAACGACAGGTGCCATACCGCAGGAAGAGAGATACGATTTCAAAGCTCTCGTCTTGCTTATCAATATCAGATGGCTATCTATCTATATATATATATACATATTCGACATGCTGTCCTACTCAGTGGCAACTCGCACTCTCATCCGGATTGATCGCTATCATTGCAAGTCTTAACTAGTACTGTTTTCCCACGTCTCATCGAATAAAGCTTCAAGATGACTGTATCTCAATTGCCACGTCAAACCGAAGTCGTTGATGGCGTTCACCGTCACCCTCGTACAGGCATCAAAGTCATAGTATCGGGGGCTGGTGTTGGTGGCATGTTCGCAGCACTCGAGTGCTGGCGCAAGGGCAACGATGTCGAGATCTTGGAGCAGAACACCGCCTTGTCAACTCTTGGCGACTTCTTCTCCCTCGGCCCTTCTGCCCTTTCGACGCTGCACTACTACCCCAAGATGCTGGCTGAATATAATGCCACCGCATGGAACTCACCCCTGTGGTGGTGTGATCCAACCGGAAAGAAGTTTGTCAGCGAACTGGTTGAGTGGAATCGTCCCGACGCGGCGCCACATGCTGCCAAAGATGTCCCCATTGTCGGTTTCATCAAGCTGCGCCCACAGATCATGCGAATGCTCGAGAGCCAGATTAAGCGTATGTAGCTTCTGACTTCAGATACTTGTTGTTGTGTCTCTCCTCGAAAGTTGGAAAGTTTGCTCTGTGAACCGAGAAACTTTCCTGACGCCCAGCGTGCTCATGAAGAGCCTCAGAAACTACTAAAGCCTACTATGTCTGACGTATATACTTGCAGGTTTGGGGATTCCAATTTTCTATGGCCGTAAAACCGTTAGCTATGAAGAAGATATTCCATCTGGCAAGGCCAGCGCTCTGACAGTCAGCGGCGAAGTCTTCACTGGTGATGTTGTGGTCGCTGCTGAAGGTATCGGCACCAAATCTCACAATATTATAACGGGTAGTCGGGTACCCTTCGTTCCTAGTGGGTATGCGATAGTCAGAGGCGCATTTAGCCCTAGCTTTATTGCGCCCAATTCGAAAGGGGCGGAGCTCTTGCTGGAACCCGGACAAACTCCCGAGGTTCGCACGTACACTGGGTGAGTGGTATTGACCGTCGATCGGCCCAAACAAGATGGCTAATACGT
The DNA here is from genome assembly GCA_022593225.1 of Xylaria sp. FL0064. Classification (NCBI taxonomy): domain Eukaryota; kingdom Fungi; phylum Ascomycota; class Sordariomycetes; order Xylariales; family Xylariaceae; genus Xylaria; species Xylaria sp. FL0064. Next base: position 262,352 of record JAJKLE010000007.1, on the reverse strand, counting down.
CAAACAGGGAAGACATGCACCTTATCATGCTCTTCACTCACGATAAAGTGGGTCTTGCGTTTACGCACAAGGAAGACGGAAGCGCTAAGGAGTCGTGGAATGACACGATCCCGGCTGAAGAGCTGGTCGCGATGTTAAAGGAACGCACGAACTGGGGCGAGCAGATTATGGACTTCGTGAAACAAGTCCCCGAAGACACGCTCATTGACTGGAAGCTTACGTGGCGCGACCCTCAACCCGTGTGGGCTTCCAAAGGCGGACGTGTTATCCAGCTGGGTGACAGTGCACACTCCTTCCTACCATCATCGGCCAACGGTGCGACTCAGGCGATGGAGGATGGCATCTCGCTAGCTGAATGTCTTTATCGGGGCGGAAAGGAGCGTGTGCCTTGGGCAACTAAGGTGCACGCGAAACTGCGATACCAACGAGTTTCTGTGATTCAGCGGTACGGCGTAGTAAACCGCCACGCACTTCATCACATTGACATGAGTCTTCTTGACGAGGGTAAAAATCCGTTCGAGGGAGTTTTCCGTCTCGGTCGCTGGATCTGGCAACATAAGCCGGAAGACTATGCTCGGGAACAGTTCACAGCTGCGCTCGACCATCTTCAGACAGGCGCACCGTTCGAGAACACCAATCTTCCACCGGGGCATGTCTATGAAGATTGGGATGTCGAAAGCGAATTGAAGCAGCAAATGGCGGGTATACCGTCGCAGCTTATGTCCAACGGCGATTGGAGTAGGTAAGCATTGGCATTACTAACCGAACTTTGCGGTTGCTCGGAAACGCAAGTCATAAGGTTTATACCTAGGTACCTTGCTCGTTTGTTATGGTCTTATAAGGTTGAGGCTATCTCAACAACTTGCCCGAGAGCACAATGATACCTCGTTGCAACCCGACTTTTCCCTGAAACGTGAAGTTCATGACGCAATGAAATAGGAGGCTTGGCGCACATCAATGTATATTGCGCAAAGTGTAATGCACGATAAACGTTGATCGGGCTTAAAGCAATCTATAGAAAACTTGATCACAGCACGTACTTGAAACCTCGCCTGCTTTTACCCAACCTAACAATTTCAATTTTAGATGAAGTCTACAATAGTCTTTCAAGTATTTGTGATTCCCTGTATTCAGCTGAAAGGAAAGGGTCTTCAATGTCTCTGTCAAGTCACAAATGTGAGTGGTTAGGGTAATTCTTGGTTCAAACTTTGACAGAGAGTCCTATCTGCATCGCGATGCTGCCCCCCAAAACAAAGTAGGTTTACGTGTATTTCCAGTCACTAGCTAGAATATGCTGGAATACGGTTTCTAGGATCTTCTTCTACTACAACTGGCATGTATACATCGGCTTGCGAGATCGCAAGCGCCGAACCTTGACGAGCCGAAGTACGGTAAGAGGTGGTTCGGAAACTTACTTGGCTGGGTAAGACTATGAGCAGGACTCTTTGCTCCTTTACCTAGCCAGGGTGAGCAGTCCTCGGTAAACGCAAAAAAGCCTATTCAGTCGCCGAATCTAAGCTACGGTTCTTGTGATTGTCAGGTTACCCAATCGATATACTATAGGAAGCGCAAGCACGGGATATATTCCAGTAATTATGAGAATCAGGGGAATACTCTTCACTTAGCTATTTCATACCATTCCGCTCAATACCCGTGAACAATGACAGCGGCGATGATAGGGACCATAGACAACGTGTGTAACACGGCAAACTCCATGAACACAGTAACCCTAATTCATGAACCATATGCTTCTGAAGACAACAACAGTCTGTATCCACGTACGTGTCCCTTTTAACTTTCTGGCTGAAATTGATGCCCAGTCTCGAGAGAGTGTTGATTACTGGCAAAGTTTAGGGAAGGCCTACGGGCATAAATAAGTCCATCTCTCAATTCTCTTCCACCACCTCTTCAACTTTTTTTTCAATCCAGTGCTCCCAGATCTTTCTCAAAATTTTTCTCCAATCTACCCACACTCTCAAACTATACACACAAACTCATTTATCACTTCATTACATCCACCAGTTCTCACGTCCCATACCCCTAGGGAGGTTTACAAGTACCGATAACGCCCCGTACCGACGTTAAACAGAACAACAACACCACCACCACCAACAACAAAGCCATTAGCTTCAAGACATAGCAAAATGGCGAACGCACAGTCGAAGGAAATTTCCTTCCAAAAGCTCATGGAAGAGGTAGCTCGAGACTACCTTTTCTTCAAATTCTCCAAGGCCCGGTTCGCAAGGGCCCATGGAATAGATCCCTTGGAACTATACCACATGGGCCTTCGAGACGGAGCCAACGCGGGCTACGTCGAGGGCTTTCGGGACGGTGCTCTTTCCGAGCACGATAGGAAGAGCAAGGAGGAACAGAAGAGAAAGGAAGAGGGGGTTGAGGGTGAAGCGCCAGCCCTCGTTGACATCACCGCCTCTTCAAAGGCCCAGAACAACAGACGAGTGTACGACGCCACGTTATTGTTGTTGATTCGATACGGGGGCGTCCTTGACTACAGGGAGAGATTCGAGCGGGCCAGGTCGTTCGAGGACGACGACGACGAGTTTTACGTAGAGCCCGCTTAGTAGCCAGATGGTCTCAGCGAGTAGCTACCATCTAACAATGACAACGCTCTGACGGCTGCTCCCTGCTCCCAGGGAAGACTCACACCCAGACCCGACATAGCTCGCAAGCAAGAGCACGAGCAAGCAGAATCAACATGGAATCGCCAGTCTCCAGAACCCCTTGGCTCCAATTCAGATCAGCTAGCTCAAAATGTATTGTCTTCCGATGACCCTGACCCTATGAACAAACACTAAAACCTCACTAGATCATTCCACAGACCAACCGCCAGTATCAGCCTTCACAAGTTCAGCATCGGCCGGCTGGAACCCGAAAGGCAATCTAAGAACGTTCTAAAGACTCTAAGGTAAGGAAGACCGCAACAAAGAATCGATTGTAGGGCAAGATCCTAACGAACTGACAGAGACGAGATTTATTCTCATGAGCATGGATGGATCTAAGATGGGAGATGGAGAGAATGTTGCTCAATGGTGGAATTCATGTTTTCAAGTTTTGTTGCATTTGGAAACCAGGCACGGGATATAAACAATTGGTTAAGCTTTTGGGAAACTCAATGGGTGGTGTGGGTAACCCGAGCAACGTTCATGTATTTAGTCAGCCGAAAGGGGCTGACCTAAGGGGATATAAGGAGGAAGGGCCTATAGGCCGGAATAGAGATCCCGGAAGTCATTACGGGAGTCATCACATATATCTCATGCGCATCGTTTCAATGAAAACAATATTCTTCGAACATCGTCGAGAGGTTCCATTACGCCGTGAAACAACGTAGCCCTGCATATGAACAATTCATTGGTTTTACGTACGTGGCCATGTAATCTAAATGCTGTATCTCTCTACGTAGTCTATCTATGGCGTTCGCGAGTGCTGAAAATCATTCGGATAAATGCTATCAGGATCTAAAGATCAATCATAAGTGTGTCTAAGCCAACGTGGGTATCATATCTGTGCCAGAAAACGCTGCTTCTTCTCCCCACCATCCGAGAAACTCTTGCATCCTGCGAGTTCTTTCCTCGGCCAGTTGCCGTCCGATATCCGTCTTCATCATGCTATGTAGCTTAAGGAGCTTGTCGTGGAAGTGCTGAATGGAGTCGTCCATAGAAGCCTTCGTCCTCGCCCCAGTAAAGGTAAAGACTCTGCCGATCCCGATGCTCCCAATGGCGTCGAGACGGTCGGCGTCCTGGACAACAGCAAGCTCTGGATACAGCTTGATGAGCTCCTGGACGCGAGCGGGATCCTTGATCTCGCTCGAATAGCTCACACCGAGACAGATTGTCTGAACCTTCTTGGCTAGTTCCTCGGTGGCACCGTACGAGATAAGAAGATCATTCACAAGGGACGAGGCATCTTCTCCCGGCTTCAGGTACTTCTTGTCGCCTACGTCGTGAAGGAGGGCCGAAAGGATGACAACTTGCGGGTCCCTCTCGGACGCATTCGCGGCGTGGGCATGGATGTATTTGGCGAGGCCGAGGACACGTTGTATGTGATTGAAATCATGGGAGCCGTCGTAGTTGGCCATGTAAGCCTCTACGTACTTGGTTACAGTGGTGATCAGACTCTCGCTGACAGACGCGTCTATCGAAGCCATGGTGATCCACTGACCTACGAAGACAGACGAGCGACAGTGCGTTAGTGCGAGGAATTAAGCGCTCGGTGGCACCCTGCCCTGGTGGGGAACGCTCACGAGGCGAAGGATTATGCAGTAGCGAGGGTGATGTGCTGGGGTGTCCTCGTACCAGATTGGGAAACTAGAGAGGGCGATAGGCGCGGCAGATGGGAAGAGAAGGGGAACGGCAGGGAGATCCACACAATTTTGCCGATAAGTGGGTTCAAGGGTGTGGTAAGAAATACCTACTGCGTTGTATGTAAAATACTTAGACAGCAGTATGTGCAGACCTTGATTGACCGAGGACGAGAGGGATTTTGCGCCGGTGCTGAGAGCCAGTGACGGTAAATTGACAAACGTTCAACGCTTTCAGATCGAGTCCTTAATCAATATAGTCTCAGCTCCAGTTTATCGTGAGTAACTCCAACTGATGTTGTCGAACAGCTCGACGATATCTAGCAAACGCGGGCCATCTCTTGAGGGCATTATTAGTGAGTTGCATTGTACGAGAGAACGCCGCTGCCTGGATCAATCATGTGACTTGCCAGGTTACATTGGCAAATCAGAACCCATGAATCGCGCAGCCAAGTCCAAGGTAGGCAGGCGATTATTCAGCTAAGTTACGCCGGTGACTGTTTCCCCGTTGCAGTACACACTTAACTGCTTGGGGTTACGTTCCGAACTAGCGTAAGCAAACCAGCTAATCAGAACATAATCCCGCTATAGAGGCTGCATCCTCTCCGCTCAGATGCTTGAATCTCTCCTCTCTTTACTGATGACAGCATTCCTTTTTCCACTTCGAGAGTCTCTGACCATTGGGATCACTCGAGATCACGGACATGGGCTATTGCAGGCTTGCAGCACCTCACCTGCTTACTGCTTGGTCCGCCTACGGTGTAGCCCGAATGTCTCGACAAGGAAAGTCCTGTTTTTCCGTGTGACTTCGTCCGCATACCCGCCAGAGCTAGATAATGACCTGCAGGCTGCACCATCCCGACTCAAAGTGTCCACTCACACCGACGTCGTCGACTTGCCTTTTTATTCAGGTGAGATGTGTCTCTCGTCGCCCGACCAGTGAGGAGGTCCGGGGTGGCTGGACACCGAAGGTGGGCGATACAGGCACACGATACCACCTCCCATCTACAAGTTTATAAGGCATCACGTAATGTGAGCCGCGTGTACGCTCAATATCAAAGCCAAAAGTGCGCATTAGACCGCACAGGAAAACGGCTGATTTTACAATATGCGCGCGCAAAAGAGCATACCCAAGCGACAACATTCGTTTGTGTAGTTGAGCAGCCTCTTCGCTCCTCCAAGCGAGGACCTAGCGAGCAGCAGCTAACACACACATATACAGAGCACACGTCTTCTAGGGAAAGAAAAAGGCCATCGGCCGATGAGCCTAGCTAATGTCTCTTTTTTTTCCCCTTTACAGATCGGAACATTTTCAAGTGGATAAACTTATTGCGCACCAATCAAGTCGTCATGATGGTCTGCATGATTCTCACTGCATTATAGTAACCCATTGACATCACGAGCTGCCTAGTACAGGAACAGATATCTACTACTACTGCAGTAGGCAGAGCCGGAATATTATCACAGCATCCCTGTCTAATAACTTGTTTTCTTGATCACCCAGCGCCAGAAACCCACATGGCGAATGCCATTTATCCCTCTCTACGGTAGAGCCTCCGATGGAAGAAGAGAGCCTGCCAAGCCTGCGAAAAGCGTCCCACTCGACTATCGACTATCGGAGCGGTGCTTGCTTATCCTGCAGCCACAAACCCGAGCATCGGTGTTGACAGCCGTCATTGGCGGGCGCAATGCAGGTCGTGGTGTGATGAGTGGTAAGCCGCTGCTGGTATTGGCTCTGTGCAGATCGCTTACGGCCAATCACTGTGCGCGTCTAGACGCCCAATCACCTCCTCCCGGCTAGTCTATCCCTGTTTTGGTCCTTGTCCTCCGCCAATCTGCCTATCTACGGCCGTGTGCCCTCTCTATCTCTGTGCTCAGTACGCAGTCGGCTCCCAGGACCAACCCCTCTTTTCTGTTTTCCCCCATTGCTGCTATTTCTGATAACTCCGCCCATGTTGTTGTTTACTCCCATTAATACCCCTGTCCATGGCTCCCCACTCGCACCCCACGTTGCTTAACCGCCCGGCTTGCAGTACGCCTGACTTGCACCGAAGGTTCTGCCAAATTGCGTCTTTGTGTGCCCCCAGAGAATTGTTCGAGTGATAGAATACTGTCTTGGCTGCTGTGTGCGAGCCAATGGGAGGTCGGATCTAGTCCCCATCACGATTCGAGCTCCCTGGCTTTGTCGTTAGTTTGGATCCATGCATGGTGGAAGCTGTACCGGCAGGCTGCTTGCTTCCAACATCGCCTCGTGTGATGGCCGTTGCAACTGGTCGTTGGGGTCGCGACCTTGGGCCCCCAAATGTATAATAGAGCCTGCTTGCCCGCCCTCCTGTTCCCTTTCCTCTCTTTCTTTCTTCAGCAAGCATTCAATTACTCAAAACTAGTTTCTTGTTTTCTCTCTCTTCCCCCTTTTTTCTAATTTCTCTTTACGCCTGATAGAGCTGTGCTCTTTCTTGCATCTTAATATTGAACCTAATTTTATCACATATACCAAAAAATCATACTCACAATACACAGTTGCCGGTCAACTGCCCCCAATAATCACTTCCGAATACCCCTAATAGAATCTAGAAACTAGTTTTCCTTGCTCAAAACGAGTCCCTTGAATAATCTCAATTATTAAGAAACGACAAATCTTGCGATAGCAACATCAATCATAATGGCGACCATCCAGCTGTCTTTCTCTCTTCGCGTTTCTTCCGGTGTCAAGTCCGTCCACTTGCTCGGTTCATGGGATAACTACGTCGGTCAGATCCCCCTTTCCAAGGACAAGTCTTCCACCAAGTCCGGATCATGGAAGGGCACTTTCCGATTCCAGGGCAACCTCGAAGCCGGCCAGCGCTACTGGTACTACTACATCATTGACGGCTACCACGTCTCACACAACCCCAGTGAGCCCTCAACCGTCGAGCCCACCACTGGCCGAGAACTCAACATCCTCGATGTCCCTAAGGACAAGTCGAGCAAATCATCAAAATCTTCTCACAGCTCCAGCAAGAGCTCGTCAAAGCACTCTTCTTCATCGTCCCGCGACAAGCACAGATCATCAAAGCGCGGCTCTCTCTCTGTTGACATCCCCAAGGGCCGCCCACTATCAGTTTCGCAGATCGTAGCTCCCAAGCCCATGTCGCCCCATGCCACACGCAACATCCTGGATGCCGACTACTACGACGACGAGCACATTGATGAGCTGACTGCCCGCTTTGGAAGCGCCGACCTCGAGGACGATGACTACATCACGGACTTCAGCACTTCACCCGTGTCTTCGTCTGGCTCGAGCCTCTCGTACCGCTCAGACAGCTCGTCACCATCGTCATCGCTCTCTGGCTACAGCACGCCATCTTCAGACTGCAGCAGCTGCACATGCGAGCGCTACGGTATCACGCGCAAGGGTGACCGTGTCAAGATTGATTGCGGCGGTTCCCGCTGCGGCTACAGCGACGACGACAGCTCGTGCTCAAGCTCCGGCGATGAGGAGGAATACGTATCGCGCTCCTCGCGCCGCAACGGCATCGTCATGCGCTCGTGAGTGAAGCTTCATCCGTAGCAGGTGATGAAGAAGGAGAAAACAAGAAATCGAGGAAGAACTTTAATGATTTTGCCTTAATTTGGGATAGAGGAAGGGTTTAATGTTCTCTTTGCCCTGACCCAACCCCCCACCACCGCTGCAACCAGCAACTGGAAGGCCGACGATAGCAATTCAAACTCCTTGGCCGTTCGCTCATTTTACGGGTGTGAGAAAGGGGGTTTCTTTGATTCTCCTCCCGTCGTCCTGTTGTTCCATTGCAATCCGCGCGGTTCAGCGTCGACAGGCCTAGCGATCGGATCCCCGCGAGGACCCAAGCTGGTCTTGGCCCGTCTTCGCGATCCGGCTTCCGCTAGTCTCGACAAGCATAGCCTGTCGCACTGCAACCTGCGCGTCCAGCCCACCTGGGTCGATGCTGCGACCCCCACGATCAGACGCTCAAAACCCCACTCCCATTCCGACCCAGCGATTTGGCCTTGCCTTGCCGCTGAGGTGCGCCGGAAGGAGGCGCGGGTTAGTCTGCATCGTGCGCTCGTTTTCGTATGTTTCCGACAAACTGCCGTCCTGAGCACCTTGGCTTGGGATACATTATTCATTGTATATACTTTTTTTGATTCCCGTCCAAGTCAAGTCAAGCCAAGCCAAGCCAAGCCAAGCGAAAGCCAATCACTCTCACCTCGCTCCGGCACCAACGAAAAGAAAAAAGCCCATCAACAGCGAGCCCCTTTGGGCTCCTGGAGATAACCTTCAACGTGCGCTCTCGGATTCCGGTCCGGGCTAGCCACATACACATGTATCAAGGATGGAGATTGTAAGCGACAGGTTATTTGTTTATTTTGGAGAAGAAAAAGGAACAAGAACTGGATAAGATTGATGATTAGCTGCCGGATTTCCTCAACTTGGATGGATGCTAGTTGTCGCTTGCAATTTCGCTCAGCCTAGATACCTTCGTAGATGACGCTTGAATCTATTCACGATAACGAGAAGAAAATTACTGCACTGTTTCCTACTTCCGTGACTTGTGTCCCTTCAAGGTGTGATCATGTGAATAGTACCTAGATTACCATGTAAAACTATTGGTTAATCTATTGTAATGAGAGCAAGTGCTTGCATGAGAGTTTGTGGATCCTTGGGACTTGCGGTGAACAGCATAAGGGGGGTTGGCTAAGTGGCGGGGTTGAAGGACAAAATATCCCTCCCTTGCATGATCCAGCCGACTACTCGGCAAGACGAAGCGAGGACATATTGCAATGCATAAATAGGAACTAACTCGCGGTGGAATTGATAACTACATACCCATGGAACAGGGATATACCTGGGGCAAAGGCAAAGAGTCACAAATCAAAACACATCACAGCATCAATCAATCAATCACATTTATCCCACTTTATGGCAGCGTTTCTAATTCAACTTCTCATTGGTAGTTATGGGAAAACGCTGCTAACCCAACATTGCTTCTCCCTAGCTTTTAGCGTGGAGCCCTCCTCCCTGCTTGTTCGGCGTGCTGAGCCTCTCTGGTGTCCTTGAGTGTAAACAAACAGCGAAAACATTTAAACTTCGTCGCGCATCAAAGTATCGTGATTTTCTGCGCGAACGAAAGCAGCAAAACAGAACCCAACAAAATCAAAAAGCGAATAAACGGGACAGAGTGTAAAATGTCCTCATATCCCCAAAGCCCATGTAACCGATGAGGGAAATGATGGGGGAGGAGTTGTGGTCGCATCTCCTGTCTTGAACTCCAGACGCCAGGTCCATCTTTCTTTTTGCCCAATCATAGCTGCCTTCCCATCGTCTATCGCCGAACGCCGAATAATGCGCAGAGGATACTATTATACAGTAGAAAAGACGTTTTGTGTTCATCTCCACGAGGTATGTGATCGCAAAATCATAGCAGCCGGTTACAGCTCTCTGTAGTCACTAGGCCGTACGCGGCGCTGTCGGTTTTGATGTCTTCCAGGGTTGACGGGTTTCCGGAAATAGGCTTCATCATCGTTGTTTGGGGTCGTAAAGTTGGGCCGCGGTTGTTGTGGATTGTTGTTGAAGCCATTCGTGCCCGCATTCATGTTCATGAATCCCATATTGCCCATTCCACCTCCATTCATGTTGAAATTCCCTGGGAACATTCCGTTCATCATTGCCGGATTGAAACCACCGTTCATAGCCATCATAGGATTCATCATTGGATTCATCCCCATCATACCCATATTCATGTTAGATTGGCCGAATCCATTCATGTTTATAGGAAATGGCATCATGTTTGGCATCGCGCCCATTCCGTTCATATTAGGCATCATATTTTGCATCTCCTTGGCTTCCTGAGCACGCTGCATAGCTTTTGGAGCTTTAGGAATCTTGGGATTCTCCATCAATTCATCTGCTGGTCGCTTTTTGGTAGGTGGTTCCGCAGTCTTAGGTGTATCATTAGGTTCAAGTGATGAGCTAGGAGTGACAGATGCCTTCGGTACGTTGGGTGATTGAGGCTTCACTTCCGCGTTAGTTGATGTGAGTGGTTTCGCTTTCTCTGGGGCAGCGGGTGACTCGGCTTTGGTTGGGGGTGCTGATTGTGTCTCCTTTTTCTCGCTAGGTGACTGTGGCTGAGACTTGTCTACCGGTGGACTTTGGGATCGTTCTTTCACCTTAGCATTCTCTCGTTCTTTAAGATACTCCCGTGTCTTGGTGGAAGCTTCATCATCAGGCTTCAGATCATCAATGAGCACTCCATCAGTCTGGCAACCAGGGCAGATGAAATCGCTCTCGATAAGGGCATTAGTGATGCAATCATTGCAATATGTCTTCTCACAACACGGTGTCTTCATTGGGTCTATGAACATCCTGTTGTCGATGGAGCACAATAATCCTTTCTCTTCTAGCTCCTTGTCCTCAGCGGAGGCGGCTTTTTGTGCAGCCACCGATGACTTAGTCTTAGCCTGGAACTGCTCCCAGCTTGCTTTGTCAGGTTCCGCAATCACAAATTCACCATCTGCGTTAACCATCAAACCAGAGGGGGGTTTCACTTCCTCGCCATCAGCCCCAGTTTGTTGCAGGGCTGACTTGTCCACTGTCTTGAGAAATGAACGAGGGATACCCGTGGTACGTTTGACTCGAGGTCGGTTGTCAAACTCGGGGTTATCATTAGTCGGACAAAGCTGAATCCAATGGCCTTTCTGCCCACAACGATAACATATATACCCGTTAGGAGGTTCATGGTCAGGGACATTGGCAGGCTTCTTGCTGCCTGGCTTGTAAACGGCAGTTTTTCTAGAGTACTGGTCAGTGTCTGAAATTCAGAGAAAAGGTGATCGTAACTTACTGAGACATCTCTTCTTGTTGTGCTGTCCATTGCTCAGATTCCGCCTGGAACATTGCCATCATTTTCTCCTCCTCAGTCATTGCTGTGTTCATTTGTGTAATGCCAGTCGTCGCCGGCTTCGTCGGTTTGGTAACGGCTTCTTTCCGACTCGAGTTCTTCGCACTGGAGGGCATTTTCCCCGATACATAGCGAGCCGCGCGACCAGCGCCTGGCTTTTGCGGGGGTAGGCGACGTGCTACGACCGTCGTGGACCGAGGGATGATAGTGGTATCGTCATCGTATTCTGGAGAACTGTTAGAAAGCCGAAACTAAGAAATTACTAAATCAAATCTTACCTTCACTACCATCATCGGTATAGATGGCAAGATCGAAATCTGTGCCATCGCCCAGACCACTTTTGAGGATGATATCACGTTTCAGCTCAAATACTGAAATGCCAGTGCCATCGAACTCGACTCTCGTCGGCTCCTTTTGCGACTTGAACTTGAAGAACACAGAAGAAGTCATGGTGGATTAACCTAATAAGTGTGATTTATACTACTGTTTGATGGGGGGGTGCCTGATGAAGCAGCCGGATATCGCGGCAATCTATACCGCAACGGCACGGAATGACTAGACAGTTAGATGCGTCGATCAGAATATGGTGGCACTTGTATGGATGAAGTTGTTGTTTCGCGAGCTAGTTAGTTCTGTATGAATTTGCGGAGTGTAGAATGTGTGAGTGTATTGCGAGGCTCCGCGAGTTCGAGATCTGTTTCTTAAATGCGAACTGGCAACATGACATGAGGGGACGGGTATCAATTTCTGATTGTACTTGAAGAACAATGAGAGTTCACAGTCTGAATAGAAGAGAAAGGTGGAATGTACAAAGCCACGGGTGATTGAAGCCACCAAGTCAGCTCGATTGAAAAAGAAAAGAAAAAGGCAAATTCCCTCCAGTACCAAGCCACGACGAGGCGACAACGACACACACTCAGCACCGCAAGAATCTCGTCTTCTATTTAGTCCGAGACCTCCCACCGTACCCTATGGATACTATTCACAATGCTCAAGCACAATGGTGATGAATCGGCCGGAACAATAGTCGCGCGATAGTTCTTGTGGCGATGGTTGGCTGCGCGCGCGAAGATGCGACCGGAGCACGGAGGCGATCGCCCGACTACGTTGGCAGTTCTAGTCGAACGCAGAGAAAACGCGAAACCGTCGAATCGTTGACTATGCGCACTGCCTTACAGACGGGCAGTGATGTATTGGGTTGCAGGGAGCGTCGGTGCAACGGCGACGGTCGTCAAGACCCAAGTGGCGTGGAGAAGATATTCGTTAACGGGTTTGGAGATGAGAGAGGAAGAGAGAGGGCTGAGCTACGGTGGAAAGAGGAGCGCTGGCTTTGAAAGGCGCGGGATTAGTCAGATGCGCTAGGGGCCGAAAGAGGAAATCACGTGACCGTTTGAAAGGTTAGGCAGGCAGCCACAGAAGGAGTGCATATTTACCAGCTGTCAACAGCAGGCAAGTGCAACCACTAGACGCAAGTCATAGGGCGCTTTTGCTCAGTCCTTTAAGATACCTTAAGCATCGTACGCTGTCGATTACAATACCTTATGAATAGGTTATTGTTTGTCTACTTTAACTGGCCTATCTAAGTGATTATCTAGGTGACCGCAACCGCTGGTGGCCCTCAAGCAGATGTTAAAAATGCTAACAGTTTAAAGCCTTTTGTCCTGGCCGACCCTCTAGTGTATGCCTTAGATACAGAACTTAACGCCGAAGCTGATATCCAAAAGCAACCCCTTGATCCGTAATAAATAACCAGATCCTCTATAGCAGGTAATTATGATCGATTTCCGATAGTAAGAATCTCCATCCACGAATACAGAATCTCGCCTCAAGTGGCATCCCTCCAAATCTAAACCTGTCGAACCTCATACGCCGTTTGGCTTGCGGGACTAGCACTTGGCTGCATCGCCCTTCCTCCCCTGCGCCCGGTTCGCAAGTCGCGGCGTGATGTGCAGCAGCAACCCAACCCAGCATGAATCATGAAAGCAAGCAGGTTGAAACCAGCTGCTGTCCATTGAAACGCTATCATCCGCGTCCCGATCGATGCCTCAACACCGAGATCTGGCTGAGAATTCAGCGCTGCTCGGAACACATATGCGATCACAGTACCGAGAATCGCACCGACGATGACAACTGTAGCAGCCAGGCCGGACAGGAGCCCAGCAGGGAGGCTCCACCATCTCGAGTAAAGGACGATTGGTGAGGTTACCAGCAGGACTCCGTCCAAAATGAGGCCGCCCAAGAAAAACCCAAACATGACGTGAAATGCGATGCGAAGGATGTTTAGAATGTCGTTGATTTCAGAAGGGAGGGCGATAGAGGCACCCGAGAGCAGCTCGTCGAGGATAATCTTGACTGGGTTGAACCAAAACGCGGCGTTTGGTTTCGAACAGTGAGTAATGCCCCTGTGACTGTGTCAACTTATCTCTAACTTCAACTAATGCATGCTCTATCACCTACTGGCCATCATTGTATCCCTCACAGAAATTCCACAGGCCTACTTGATAGAAGTCATGCAGTCCCAAAGTTTTGGCAACTGAGTTTTGAAGTGACAACCCGGTTGGTGCCGACTGGGGTAAGATATTGCTGAGATCTAGCTTGAATATGTAGATGTCATCCAAGACATTGTTGCGGCTTATGTTTCCGATCTCTACCTGCGAGGAGAGTTAACATAACGAACGAGTTAGTGCTGAGGCGGTCAACACTCACCAGAATCAAGAAGATAATCGCTAAAAGGTAGAAGGAAACCACCACTCCAATGGTGATACGTCGTGTCCTCGTCCCTCTCTTCAGCCTCGCTTCGTTCTGGGCATTGTCACGGTCCCCACTCTCCCTATCGGTTTCTTTCTCGCTGGGCACGCTTTGACGTTTGCGAAATAATGCCATACTAGGGGCAGAACCCGAAGCTCTGGTGTTTCGAGCCCACAAATGCTACTGAAACAGCTTCAGGTCGGGTGTCGAATCCTCTCGTAGAAAGCGATCTAACTGGCTGCTCGACTGGTTCTGTTCTTACTCATTACCAATTCAACGCAACCACGTTCTTCACATCATCAACCAAGAAAAGAAACGAATGTGCGCTGAACGGAGTTGGCGGGGCGTTCAAGAAAAAGTTCTTGTTCCGCAAAACAGTAGAGAGAGAGGTGAATGACATGGCGATCGGCGACTTATGGCGACGACGACCGGCTTAGTCTACACTACGATACCTGATAACCTAATTATATGTATCCTGGAAGTATACGAAACTTTCCTGCTCATGACAAAAAGTACAGGGTATGTATATCAAAACTCTCCACCTGGGCAAATACTAATAGACCATCACACTACAGCACTTTTCCACTAGAGCTGAGGTAGTCTAAGAATACCCACGGTTCTGGGTACCCTACCAGAACCCGAACACCTGCCGGTAGTCAGGGTATTTTCTGGGCTCAGCCGACAATGGTCATTGCGTAGTAGAGCGGGCAAGCCATGAGTAAGCGCAGAGTGTGTTGGTCATATGCTCCATACATATACTACACCAGGTCCGAGGCGAGGTATTGTGTAACAACAAAAAACATTAACACAAAGAATGACTGCAAACCTTACACGGCTGCACATTTCGTATATGAATGAAATTCCCCTGAGTTCCAATGCATCGAATACTGACAACAGAACAGAAATTGGTTGGAATATCAGATGCCGTGTCTAACGTTCAGCACTGCCTTCGCGCTAGCAGGGTATATCGGACCCGGTAGCGGATCAGCCTAGCGCACTTTGGCGAAAAAGAGGGTCCCTGTAGAAGGGTCCATGGCCCCCCGATCAAGGCCAATAGCGGCGGGTCGGAAGCCAAAACTGACGTAAAGCGGCTGACCAGTGCCTGCTGACGCGTTTTCTCCTTGCCAATTGTCAAATGCGCACTGCCATTGCTCAACAACAACATTTGGCGCAGCAAAGCACACTATTTACACCACAAACCACTTAAACGACTTCCCCTGACCCAGTCTGACCCAGTCAGACCCAGTACCCTAACTTCATCCCATGCCATTACATGAGATTGATGATCCACTCTAGGTAACCAATGTAGCGCCAATGTACACGGGTCGCAGCATCAAGTACAGCATGTACCTACATTCTTCATTCCTTTGCGCTTCAGGAACCGTGAGAATAGATAGATCGTCGACACCAACGAGCCAAGAGATAGCCGGCGGCTTACCACTGGTGGTCTATATATCTGTCATACCTACGTTAAGTAACGTAGATCACAGATTCTGGGACGCTCGGTGCCAGAACGACCCAACACTACACAGTTTAGTGTAGTCAAACTTTTTTTTTTTTCTATTCGGTACTAGCTCTTATGAAGTCATAAGCAGACTCTCCTGTCTATCAACTAATTTGCTTGACACATGCTATTGCAGAACAACGAGAGAATAACGAGAGCTTACCTTACCCATCTGTAGTGTCGTTGCCATCGCTGTCGCTACCGATGAGCGTATAGTCATGCCAACTGCCTAAAATCCACGTGCTCATACAGCCTGACTGCCCCTTCACGATCATCTCTCCCGGGGATCTCAATGGCTCTTCGGCTTGGAGCTGGTTGTCTCCTCGCTGTTGCGGGAGCACTCGCTCAGGAAAGCGTCAGCGATAGCAGAACAACCGAGACCGGTTCGACTCTGAGTTTGACCGAGGGCACAACGCCCACCAGCCTCTACGAGTCTTACACGTCCCAGCAAACACAAGACACGGCCAGCCCGGCATCCTTCTCGGATGCCACCGGCTTCTTCATTACCGATAATACTACCCAGTCTACCACAACCCAAGCGACGACGAGCACCGACACCGTCACGCTCCTGACCGGCTCCGCCAGAACAACTACCACTCTGTCTGGGAACTTCTCAACGACTGTAACTCCAACGCCCTCGTCAACTAATACCCAGCCCTGCAACAACTATGTTGAGTTCTGCACACGCAAATACAGCAATATCACCGAGGTCGCCTGCCACAACTCCCCATTCCTCACGCCAAATAACATCGCCGCAAACCAACAGTACGGCGTAACCCAGCAGCTAGACGACGGAGTTCGCTTTCTGCAGGCTCAGATCCAGTGGCCTAGCAACGATACTAAGCCGCACTTCTGCCATACGAGCTGTGACATCCTAGATGCTGGCCCAATAACGGACTGGCTTACTACGGTTAAGGATTGGGTGGCCGGGCATCCCTTCGACGTCGTCACTATTCTACTGGGCAATGGAAACTAGTAAGTCTATTATCTATATTCTCGATCATTTATAC
Source organism: Xylaria sp. FL0064 (assembly GCA_022593225.1). Classification (NCBI taxonomy): domain Eukaryota; kingdom Fungi; phylum Ascomycota; class Sordariomycetes; order Xylariales; family Xylariaceae; genus Xylaria; species Xylaria sp. FL0064. Next base: position 245,879 of record JAJKLE010000007.1, on the reverse strand, counting down.
AAGGACAGTATCCGCTGACCGATGTTAGCTCGACACCCTCACTATACGTGCCATACATTGAACAGTCGGGTATTCTACGCTATGTATATACACCACCGTATGTTCCAATGAACGTCAGCAGTTGGCCAACTCTGACCGACATGATCTTGAGCGGTGGGAGAGTGGTCATGTTCATGGACTACATGGCCAACCAGACTGAGTACCCATGGCTTCTCGACGAGTTCTCGCAGATGTGGGAAACGCCGTTCGACCCAGTGGACAATAGCTTCCCATGCGACGTATCGAGACCGCCCAATCTGGCTGCGCCTGACGCGAAAAACCGGCTTAGCCTTATTAATCACAACCTTAACACCGAGCTTTCCGTTCTTGGCGTGAATTTACTTGTCCCCGCTCGCACTGAACTCAACATCACCAACAATGCAAATGGAACTGGCAGTCTTGGACTTTCAGCCGACAACTGCCTCCAGCAGTGGGGTCGCCCACCAAACTTCCTTAATGTAGATTACTACAATTATGGAGGCTTCCCGGGTTCGGTCTTTGAAGTGGCCGCCCGGATGAACAACGTAACCTACAACCGACCATGCTGCGGTGTCACAACAAGTGGTGTCGTAAAGGGGGCTTATAGACAAATACCAGGGATAATGTATCCCCTGGCGGCACTAACATTGATATGGGCGTTTATATAGGTGCGTATGCCATGAATGACATATCAAGGTTTGTCAGACTGTAACCCATGTAGCGGGTGTCTCGGACAGCTGATGGAGTCTGGCTTGGTCCCAGCATCAAAGAATAACTAGATACTCAAGTATATAACAGCCAATATAAAACTTAATACCACTGTAGTGCTTTGCCGACTGCGTTACATGCGTTTAGTCCGAATATTGCGGTGAAAGTAGTAGTTATGAGGCATCAATTTCCTAGCGTAGGGTTTGTACTCTAACAGACGTCGCATGGCGCTTATATGTAACCTTCCTCGCAAATCGAGAAGCTTTAGGACTCGTTGAAATAAGCATTGCAATCATGAAGTCCCTCCCACTGATAGCTGACAAGTCGCTGCTGCCAGGATGTCTAGATCTGCGGTAGCTCCGAGATGAGACTACCCTTATTCTGCCCTGGTAGTCGTCCGAGCATCACACTCCTGGTTCTTGGTTTTGGTTGCCCAGTCAGCTTCTCCCGATAACTCATCTTGCGGAGCTGAACACCTCGCGTCGTCCCTTATAACCCCAATTCTACAAGACAAGATCAAGACGAAGCCTCACACTAGGCGATCCACTGTCGTAATGAGTTCTAGTGCTCATGGGTTCCGAACCCGACCGGGAAGGCAGACAAGATCTTCCGCAGCAGGTGGCAAAGAGCATAATGGGCAGAAAAGGGAGGGTTATGATCGCGATGATGATGAAGAACCAGGTTGGTGGAATTCAGAAAGCGAGAACCTAAATTGAGTAATGCAGCCGACTTACCGAAGATTAGATGTGTACGCAAAGCGGCCCAAAATTACTGAAATAGTGGACAGTGAACCCAACCCCAGTAGTTCTCGACTTGCCTTTCCAGAAGACCTACTATTCCATACTTACATTCAGCCCAGCCGTGGAAACCCTTTTATGCCTTGTTTCTTCCTCGGACTTGAAGGAAATCTGCGCCAAAGTCCTAGAAGACGAGACCGGGGTAGCGAAGCTCAGGGAAGAGCTCTTGTCATGCACAGAAGATATACTGGCTCGTTCTAGAGCCGAGGCAAGGGAGGAAAGTCTTGCAATTACTTATGAGGCTCGTCAAAGGCTTTATGATTTCACTAAGACAACTCGGAAGGAATGCAAGAGCATGTGCGAAATCGAAGATTGGGCTGCACAGTCATCCCCCCTTTTCCACCGTATCAAAGACTTGCACAATCGTGGGCCACTTGCAGAAGGACCCGAGATGGCATGGAGAGCCCTTCTCAAAGTTACCGCGTTGTGCATACACAAATGGGAAGGCGCCGAGTTGAGGTTCTCTGGGTTCGGAGAGGAAGATTGCGACCAGTTCCATGAACGTGCAGACGCGCTCATGTTGCTCATCTGCGAAAGTCAAAAGGAGAATGGGAAAACCTGGTGGTTGAGTGACGGCAGAAAAGAAGAGATCCTGAGGCTCCAACAAAAAGCCGAGGAGAACGAGGGTAAGCCGTTCCCGTACCGGTACGAGTGCGCGCTCGAGTTTCTTGAGCAGCTCTGAGGATTGAAGGCACGGTGTCAAGGGCTTTCACACGCGCGGCTGGGATCCGAGCACTAGTGATCGCTAAATGAGCCCCGAAGTATAAATTGAGTCGACAGTTTTTGAACTTAGAGCCTGAAACATAAGTTACTAGTATCTCTATATCAACTATGAAATGTGAACGATTACGATTTTGTTAGAGTTTAAGTCTTCAGGAAAATTTGATCTTTATCACTCTTTGATTTCTCCCATCTGGAAATTTCACTGTTCTTCTCGTCTCTTGATCAGTCTCCTGATAAATCTCCTATTGATATTCATTTACGAGGACCGGTAAGTTCTGCCTAGTATTGGACCTCTTTGTTAGAATAATAATACGAATAGTCAATAGCCGTACGAGTGGCCCAAGGGCCACTCGTATGGCTGGGAGGTCTAGGGGCTATCTGGGTGGCCAGGGGTCACCTGACCTCCAGTCAGGTGACTGGCCCCTAGGATTACGGCGCCCAATACAGACACGGGATCCCGTGCATATAATATTTTACGGGATCCCGTGTGGATTATATAAGCACCAGCTGCCACACTGGAGGGCATTTGCCAACAGATGTTAATTAAAGTATAAACGCGACGCGTAGGATTTCCGCGCGAATAAACACAACTTTATTTTTTAGTTATAATATAGCTAAATTGGACTTTAGTTAATAATGCTTTTGTTTCCAGATGATTGTCTGCCCCCTGAAGGTAATTATAATTCACGGGCTGCCTTACTTTAGGCGATTAACTTGTGGGCAGCCCCAAGGGGTTATACTTTTATAACTAGGAGGTTAATAAAGGAGAACAGCGGTAAATTAACAATCATATACTCATGCGACCGCTTTTCCCAGCCTTTTAGTATACCAAAAGAACAGCAGTAAAAAATAACTACTCGAGGGACCGGCTAACTATTTTTGATCTATGCTAAAGAGTCGTTAGATAAGGCTACTTGGACTATAAAACATTGTGCTAATAAACGGTTTTTTATTTATAACCACGATCTAAGCCCATACCCTATAGCCTACCCAGCATACCGAGTACTATCCACGGAGGAGAGGTCTGCTCTCGCCAGCCTTACCAATGCTGGTATTACCCCTAAGGAGGTCAGGACGTACATGCACTAGCACTACGATATAATAGCAATACAGCAAGATATTTATAACAGGATTATAGCTGCTAGGCGAGAGGTCTGCGCGGGTTAAAGCATGATATAAGCTCTCGCGGATCAGCTGTTTCAAGAGGGCTTCTGGAGTCAATTTTAAACAGATTAGGATGGCCGAGTTACGGCTGTTCTATTTGCCTACCCCAAATTAATGGCGTACCTCCAAGCATACCTAGATGTCTTAATATTGGATTATACTTATAAGACAAATAAGTACGGCATACTTTTGCTGGATATGATTAGAGTCGATGCTTGCTAGCGGTCTTTTTGTATTGGTTTTGCGTTCTTTAGCGGGGAGGCGGAAAAGGATTACCTTTAGGCCTTAAACCGACTAAAGTTGATATATAAGCGTTATAAAGCTCGGCTCCTGTCTGTAATTATAATAGATTATTGTTTAGCATGTATTAACGCTATTACTGTTTGCTTCCCAGCCTTACTTTTGCTGCTATGCCTTTGGTATTGTCAGAATTGATGGCTAATTTGGATGGATTGATACGGGCTAATATGTCAAGGGGTGAGCAGGGACTGCTCAACCCCTGTGAACCCGCCACACTATTTATTAGTACACATCTCAGAGAGACAGCAAGACGCGCTCTCAACACAGATAGAACACACTTCTGAACCTCCAATTGACTGGCTCGCTTATTTCTGACAGGTATGCTAATAAAGCAGTACTCCGATATTGCCAGCCTACCTTTATACGCCGGGACAAAAGGACAGAAGCCTGGAATAAGTTTTATTAATTATGGCATTCTATTATTAGATTATTAAATAAAAAGGTATTTAATTAACGCGTATAAGAATTTAAAACAAAGTATTTTCCTAATTATAGCGATTAAATTATATATGTTAAAACTATATAATTAGATACCTATAAAGAAAAGCTTGTTAAAGCCTGGGTTAATTGGTATTATTATTTTAATAACGTGGTTATTTTACGCGCAGAAGGTATTTATGGGCTAGTAAAAACCTATCTAAAAATATTGACGTTGGATCTTTTCGAGGCCTGGAGGGCCATTAAGTATGCTTTATTTAACTAGTTTTCCGAGTTAGAAGCCAACCAAGCCCGGCAATAAGTACGGACACTTATTGACCTTGATGGATTTTTATATAGTATTATACGCGGCTGGGTATTATATAAGGCTCTCCGGAAGGTCGATAATTAACAGAAGCTATTGGCAAAAAAAGACCCTTTTATTTTACTATAATATATAGGTGCTTTTACTTGAAGTCAAGGACTTTTATATGTTTATACGCTCTAGACCTTATTAGAAAATAATCAACCGCTCTAACTAAAAGATTTTTATTTGTATTAGCATTTATAATACGATAGGATACCCCAGATTCTTCTGGAGCCTTGTCAATATATTAATCCAATTATGGCTAATTTAAATATCCCACGATCAAGTATATAACGAGAGCCTAGCGGCTTTGAGGTGGTTAAAGCGGTAGTACGGCCACGGGCGCCAGCAAGGTGTAGCTGTTGCCAAGAACCGGGCTATATAATAACTTTTAAAGCATGTCCTTTACGCCACGTAGAATTGCTAGCAGCAGCTGGTATAGCTGCAACCAATATAGCTGTTAAAGCTGCTGCTGGTCCTACCGCTGTTAATACTGCTATAGCTGCTGTTAATACTATTATTAGTATAGCTGCGGAAGCTATTACAAAGGCTTCTGCTAATATAGCCGCTGTTAAAGCTATAAAAGCTGCTGCTAAAGCTTCTGCTTATACTGCTGCTAAAATTGCTGATAGTATAACTGTTATAGTGTTATCGTCTTTGCCGTCTGCCTTATTAAGTCCACTACGCCTGTTAAGTCTGCTTATAAAATATAATAACCTACGGGCTATCTACCAAAGATATAGTAATGCAAGGGAAGCTTGGTACAAGGCCTAGCCACGCGGGAGAATTAAAACCAACTAATAATACCGAAAAGCGATGGGGCTGCCGGCGCAATATAATGAAAAGAGCTTTGAATAGTGCTTTAATTATAATTAGATAGGGAAACGCTGTGCCGATTTAACGGGGTCGAGAGAATAGATAAAAAAAGAGAAAATGGCCTATTTAGACTGGAATAAGGCAGAGGATAAGCGTGTTGAAGTTCTATATACTAAAAACCCTTTAGATCCGGGGAAAAGAGGTGTGGGTAATATCTGGAGGAGGATTAAAGAGGATAATCGAGAGCAGCAGTCTTTATATTCTAGCAGGTAATAAAAGGCGTTTAATTTTACCGGATAAGTCCTGCTATTACTTTTTTTAATAAAATTATATCCTAATATATTTATATTATAACGATTATAAAATATATTGATAGCTATAGGCGAAAGGTGCGGGTGATAGTTGTACGCGATTATGGCAGCTGCCTAAAGCTGTGGCAGCTGGTGCTTATATAATCCACACGGGATCCCGTAAAATATTATATGCACGGGATCCCGTGTCTGTATTGGGCGCCTAGGATTACGTATATATAGCCTCCCTTCCGTGCGCACCTATGTATCCCCTCTGAATAGACCAGACTTGACCAGATGCTTCATCGTCTCCAGGGCTGCTAGCGGCATCCGTTTATTTCGTACGAATTCGTACATAGCCCATTCAACACTCTTTGACCCCTTCTCTGTATAAGACATTGGCAATGGTAGGAAAGAATACAGGCAGGGTGTCTCTTTCGCATTACTGGAAGCACGTTTACATCCCCTCACTTCTGTACATCCAACCCACTCCTTGGGCCACGTTCAAATCACACGTAGTAGGTAGTCTTGTTCGACAACTCATAGCTGGACTTATATTGATTTAGCGACTTGATGTATCAGAAATAGTGCTTGGCTGAATACTCTTTAAGTGAGACCCGGAACCTGGTACTAGCTCAGAATTGAACGGCAACCAATGATTTCTCCTAGGCAAACCACAATTATAAACATATTCCTCAATAGCGCGTTCTAGGCGCATTCTAAGCGCGCCTACTAACAAGTATCACAGTCACTTCTTTGCCTCATTACCTAGACCGTGAATCACGTTATCACGTGATAGCCCGCCGGCATCACTGTTAGAATATGAGATAAGTGCACTTTATCCTCTGTCTATTTGTACCAGAAAAGTTCCGCGCACATTTGGTCCTAGATTCTTCTCTTCTACTCATCCTGAATACAACGCTCTTCCGCTTCCCTTGTATGAGTCCTCGCTTCTTTTGACAATTACCGCTTCATCCTTTACTAGTACCACATCACATAACATTCAAGAGAGACGATCTACTTATTCGATATGCCCAAGCGCCAAAGAACCGAAGAGGCAGACGAGAAGGCTGAGAATTCATCCCCAGCCTCCGGCATTCAGACCGACCTGGGTGTCAGGTGTATCCGTCCCGGAGTGAGTGGAATAGCCCTACAGTCACGTAGCAGGTAGGTAAAGGGGTCAGTAGCCATGAAGGTATATTGGTCAAATGGCCCCTAGCCCTTCCAACTACCAGTTGGAAGGGTTAGCCTGTATATATAGACCCAGCCTTATAGGCACACACTAGGGTGTCACCTATCTACCTGACACTGGGCCTACTTCGGCGTCCCGAGCCCGCCGCTCCTCGAATCCTTGTTGCAGGAATGGTGGCCGGCACCGGCAGAGATATTCCTGATGATATGGATGGATCTGGGGGCATCAACTTCCTGGTTGGGAAGCGCCTTGTTGCGCCCGGCTCTGGTGAGCACTGATGACCATTTTTACATGCCATACGTCTAACCACAATATGAAGGAACTTTGTCCTACCCATGCGGCATCCTGCAGAGTGGAGAGAAAATCCAGACCTGCGCATCGCGCGTTGTGCTTGAACAGACCGGCCTCGTTGTGAAGCCTGAGGCTATCGTCCGTACTACAGAGAACGTGATTGAAGGCGAACACTACGTCACTTTGTGTTCTGTGGCTTTCCTAAGGACAAAACCCCAGTCAAAACGGTATGGCATATCTAGCCTATGATTTTTGGCCATTCTCTTTGCTAATCACACGGATTGCGGCTAGCACAACCATGCCGAGTGGGAGGGATGGCATTGGAGCACCCTTGAGGAGCAAAACGCCTGCGCTATGATCTGTGGCGAAGAAGTAGCTGAACCCGTCTTTGACCCGCTGGTCAATCTGTATGACGAAAACAAGACCCGGTCTATTGATTGGGACCGTGAACCTGGTGTCTATGTCTAAGTGACCGGAACTACAGAACATGACTCAGGACATCTTCCGGGGAGCATGGCGTGTAACTAAGCTTGGTAGAAGACAGCCACCGTCCCTGCGATGGCAATTACTAGGCTTTAACACTTGTCGATCTTAGAAAACACATATTTAAATAACTGACCCCTTCGTTTCGCTTAAAAATCATTGAAACTAGGTTATAGTTTATAGTTCTTTATATTTCTTTATATAAACTAGGTTTAAATAAATATTATAGAATTTTCTATAAGTTCGCAATATAGTAAACCTATCTTCCTCCACTCTGCTTCAGTATATAGTGCCAGTTCATATAGATACATCCTTTAGTCCATCAAGTGTTAAATGGAACGCTATAGGGATCTGAGAAGTTGTAATTGACATCGTTACCGGAAAATATCCTGTATAGTTGCGTCCTAGCTGGACTCGGTCGTTTTCCGGACTGCAGGAATTCCTTCCCTATCGTACCAAATGGTTCATCTGGAACTAAGCTCGGTTCCGTTAGATATTTAAATGCATATGAAAATGTTTAAACGTACTGGCAAAAGACGTGTGACCATCTCCGTGGCGCACAACAAATGACACGAGATCAAGATCAAGCTGGGTCAGGTCGAATAAAGACCATTCAATCGGAGCACTGGGATTATGGTTAAACCATGCAGATCGTCTCATGAAACTCGGAGGACTTACTCGGAATCAAAGTCGGCGGCCATGAGTACTGTTGGCTTGGCTACAGGCTGGGGAGCTTCCAGGTTTACATGGAATGGCCAACCAGAACAATAAAGCTGTATAATCATTAGCCACTTCAGACAAGCAACCCCAAGCTAGGGAGGAACTTACTTGGAGCTGCCAAACAGCCGTCATTCCAATACTCGTTTTATCAAGCTTCATAATTAGCTTCAGTAATCCATACCAGATCGCTTCAAGCCTTACAGAAATTGCCTCATCGTACGAAGTCTTAAAATCCTCGTACGTAAGCTCATTGTACGCTTTGGTTCCATGTCAATTAGCAAGGCGCAAAGCTACTAGTATATGTTTAAACATACCGATGTCTCCACATTCAAGCGGCAAAGCCACAACAGATTCAACTGTCAAGGGTGCATCTTGTAGGAACGAAGATAGATTGCCGGTCAACGCCATTTGGAGTGATGCGGCGAAGGAGGCGAAGTCAGGATTCCCTGAAAATTGAGAAGCGAGAGTCGACCGTAATGCTGACACAGGAATTACGCCGGAACCGTTTAATGTACCATGTATCTCCTGATATTGAGCCCTTTGGATGATAGTTTTGATTGCCTGGACTTTCAGTACATGGTTATTGCACGCCTTATTGTCTTAGTAATACGCACCCTAGGAACGCTACCCCTGCCCAGCCTTTTGAGTTGGCAAGAGTCATTGTCCTGGCAATAGGCATCTGCCCGTAGGACTGCTCGGTTAAGAGCCTTTATACCGTCTAACGACTTGTCGCGGAGACCCTAGTCTTATAATCAGCCGAACTCCTCGCAATTTCTACAACAGTGGGACCGAACTCTTCCATGTGGGACAATGGCGTCTAAAACAAGCTTGTCGACTCGAGAAGGGAATGTAGCGGTGTATTGTTGGGCACGATATGTGCCACTAACACCCTTAATCAGATTCAAAGGTCCAAGAAAGGCTTGTTTCACTATGATACGTACTATGAGAGCCCTATGAAAGAAATCTTATCATAGCCAAGCGCTTTTCGGATCTGTTCGATGTCTTGAACCACTTCTTTGGTCCCGACATGCCCAATAATTCCCGGAGGAGAACTGAAATCGATCCAAGATTGAAACACAGCAGCCGATGCTTGGCGATATATGTCGAACTCTGTTTGGTTTTGTGGACTGGACAATGTTTAGGGATCCAATCATTTGGAAAAGTAATGAAGTAACATACTATGAGAGTGGCAGATTGTTGAAAATCTGGAGAGACACATTCAAAGGGTTGGAGCTATATGTGCCTCTGACATCCATCACTGCCACATAGGTCAGTATTCCATCCTAGAACGGTGTGAAATAAATTAAAGGGGAGGCACAGACTCATCAAATCATAGTCTTCTAGGCCCTTGAATTCATCGGTCAAGTTCAGCGCCATTTCCCACGCAAGAACAGCGACAGGATCGCTTCCACCCGGGTTTCTGACCGGCAAAACGATTAGCTTGTAAGTTAACCCCGATGAAGGCTATTCAACATACACGAAAATTGCGCCTTTTGCTTTCTGCGGCCGATGCATAGCTATGCCAAGCGTGATGCTGTTCGCATAACTGTAGGGGCGACTATAGTCCATTAAAACGCTAATCTGACCACATCGAAGAGTTTCCGGGAGACTCATACGCTCTGTTGAGTTTAGGGTTAACGTTGAAGGTACGTGGGCATGACAGTCAAGCCATTCAATAGAGGGGACATAGCCGTGAACAGGCCATACAAACAGGGCAGGTAAAATGTAAAGAATTGCGCGACAAGTTGCTTTTGTCATAGTGAAATGTCGTCTCAGTCGTGCACCTTTTCACAGCAGTCAACTTTCAAGGGAAAAACTTGGACTTGTGTTAAAAGAGAGGACGTGGAAAGATGATGCGCTTAAGAACAAGGTGTCCAAGATCACAGGTTATATATATATATGCTAAAAGCCTCCCGGGTACTTTCAGACTGAAGAGCGACACACTTGCCTTCATCCACATCTCTAGCTGATCAGAACGATGATCCAGTTGAAAACAGATAATATACAACGATTGGTCAGTTCGTAATCCTTTTCCTATAAAGATAATTATATTAAGAAACCCGCCAGGATTGGTTCATTTAAATAACGCCTAGGTTGTACTACCTTAGTAGAGGATCCGGATAATGCCGTGGGCACGGGATGAACGCTTCATGCCAGGATCCTGTTGGGGCTGAGTCAGCTAACTTTCAAAAAGGAGAGTGGCGATTGGATTGTTCGTATTAACCCACAATTGATTACGTTCTGTAGTTTCGTAGTGGCCTCGCAATATTCTGGCTGAAATTTTGCCAGATTAGCTCTCGAACACAATAACACTGGATAGCACTCGCGGGCATCAATGGCAAGCCGTTCTAATACTCACCAAATAAGCCCTCAACATGATCTCTCCCATCCCGTATTGCTACCCCTGCCGAGGCTCTTACTACCACTTCCACACAACCCTAAGCGTACCCGAGTCTCTGGATTCAAGCCTAGGAAAGGTACAGCTCGAGTGCGTACCGGATGCATTGTCTGCAAGTGAGGACCAACGGTCAATGGTATCACGCCGCGAACACGTTTCTAATACTTTGAAACAGAATACGCAGAATAAAGTGCGATGAGGAGAAGCCATACTGCCGTAGATGTACATCTACAGGTCGGAAGTGCGAGTACAGTGATGCTGGGCCTGGCCAGTCAAAAGGCTGGGGCTATAACCGAGTAGTTCCGGTTCCTTTTCCTATGAGCGACCACTCTTTCGAGTCTCAAGACAAGCAGCTGCTCTACATTTTTCGGTTGACGGCCGAGAACGAATTATCTCGGCATTTCGAACCTTTCTGTTGGACCCATTTAGTACTGCAGCTTACCTGTATATATCCAAGCGTCCACCATTCAATCTGCGCTGTCGGTGCTCTCCAAAGAGCATATCTCCATAGGGAACACCATTTACATAATTCTCAAGAAGTTCTGGACCTCGTAAGCACCCCGCTAGTTTTAGCCCGATATAATATGGCAGTAAAATCTGTCACCGAGAGCCTACGTCAGAAGACAGTCTCCCCACAGCCTGTCTTAGTCTGTTGTGCTCTTTTCACGTGGCTTGAATTCCTCAGGAACAACTTCGAAACAGGGCTTAAGCATCTAAGAAGCGGGTTGGAGATCATACGGGATTGGTCCCGAGAGCCAAAAGGCACTGGCTCCTTGGAGAAATTACCTACAAAACGTGTCGATGAGTCTATTTTACGCCTTTTTATGCGACTTCAAACCCATGTTGCAGCCCATGGTCATCCATCCACGGATTTTCACTCGGCAAGTCCGGTCACTTCGTCCCTTAGCCTTGCCTCAGCTGCAAATCGAAACTTGACCATCTCCGAAGCTCGGTGTCTCCTTGACGATATACTGTTGAAAGTATTTCGATTCGTCCGCCACAAGCAATTTATAGAGCGTTCTATAGCCGATTTTGGGTCATCCAGTCCCGAGTTCACCCAATTAATACAATCGCGGAATTCTCAACTTGCGGATCTTAGCCAGTGGCAAGCCCTACTTACCAGCAGCTTCGACACCGCGCCTAGTAACGAGGGAGGCGACTGTGGCATCCTTCTGCTCAGTTCATACCATCTGATGGCTAATATCATATTGAACACGCTATTAGCAGAGTCAGAAACAGTATATGACAACTACTTTCATGACTTTTCGAAGCTGGTGAGCATGTCGCAACGCATTCTCCGCTCAACCGCCGGTTCTGCCCCCTTTGTACTCATGACTTTGGATGTGGGAGTTATCCCTCTGCTCTTTTTCACTTGCCTGAAGTGTCGTCATACATCTATACGCAGCCAAGCTTTGTCGCTATTAAGGCTTTGCCCTGAGCGAGAAGGGATATGGCACCGTGACAGCATTCTCGCAGCGTCGACGTTGAAGATAACGTTAGAAGGCAATGTGGGAACAAGGGTGTATGGAGAAAGAGTGTTTGATGCCTTGAATGCAAGCCAAACTGCAAGAGTACAAGTTTTCAACGAAGTAAAGAAGGAGACTATGGTCATAGAAATACCTGGGCTTGTGTCTAGACTGGGAGACCTGCTTTAGGTGCTATCATGAGTGCTAAATACAGGGTTTGGAGAGATGACTCAATATGAGAATAATATTCTGTGAACTCGTAGACCCGATATAGTTTGCGGGGCCTCGCACAGATGACCTCGCATCTGCGCGTAGGCTCCTACACAACATCGTCACAGAATGCTATAAAGGACTGAGGCTATCCCGTTCTCACTTATTTTCAAGACATACTGGCTGAGGTCAGAGATTACAGACTCTGTTAGTTCTGTATAGAGTCAAAATCAGCCACCTAAGTCAAGGGAAGCCTTCCTAGTAATCTGAAGAGCCAATTCCAAGGTCTAGTTCAGCCCTTGTTATAGATACAAAACGTATGTTTCAAGTATATCCCCGTATGCATTCACACCATTCTCAGCAATGTGTTTTCCTTTCACATCGTGATACTTCCCAAAAGAACCTTATTCATTCCTCCAAACCCAATCAGCCTCATACGCCTCGAGTTGCGCAGGGAGGGGCACCGAACCAACTTCGGCCGCGGCGATCAGCTTCGTATCATCCCCCAGGGTAACCAGCGAATTGTATTGTGCAGACATGGGCTACGACCACAGTCAGTGTAACATGTTCTCAGTGTTCCAATAACATCTAGCAAAGGGCGGAGGATAACATACGCCGTTGCCTGTCGCATACACGTCTGTGGAGAGCACGTCTATCACACCGTCACCGGGATACCATTCGGGCGCAACCGAGTTCCACACCCAAACGAGGTTATTGATACCATGAAAATTGGTCCAGCGGTCATAGACTAGATTCCAAAGCTTCTTGCAGGGCTCAGGACCCTTCGCACCCCACCAGAACCACCCGCCCTCAGCTTCGTGTAAGGGGCGAAACAATATGGGCACGTCAGCATCTTGCAGGCGCTTCAGCTGCACAGCGATGGCATCGATGTCCCTGATGAGGAGCGTATAGTTTGCGTTGGTCATATCGCTCAGCGCAGCAGCGACGTCGAAATCAGTAGCTGCAGTGTAGAAGCCGCTATACCAAGGCTCCTCGGCCGTGTCGTAGAGGCCTGTCGGCGCGTTCCAGTGCCACACTACGGTCACAATGCCGCCTTTCCCGGCGTGGGCGATGGCGTCTTCAACTGCTGTGCTCGTGGTACCGCGCTCCACGCGCGATGGGCTGTAATCGATGAAGTCTACTCCGAGCACCGCCGGCGTCTTTCCCACGTTCTGTGTTACCCAATCCGCCCACATTGGATCTTGTTGGCCGGATAGGATGTTCTTGCCGTAGATGGAAACGAGATACTCATACAGCGCCTTCGCGGCTGTATTTGCGTTGGGATTACCTAGACTGGGCGTTACGTTGTGCGGTGGCCGCGGCGCGGATGGCGAGACCGCGATATAGTCAATGAGATAACTGGGGTTCCTTTAGTCTCGGCTCATCCGAACGTGAGTAGCACTTAAAAAGTGCACTACCGGAATGCGATGATGCTTACTAGCCCCAGTTGCTCACAATATCGATCGTGTTTGCACCTTCGTTGAGCAGAATTTGCCCTCCAGAAACGATAGTGAAGTCAGAACTTTCGGCAAGAGAAACATCGGTCCTCGCGCCCCCATTCAGAAAAACAGTCGTGACCTTGGCGCCGTATGGCCCTGCGTAACGAATGCTGAGATCGTACAGCTTTGCGCTGTCGCTGTTGATGGTGAATGTGATTTTGTCAGCTGCATCGTCGAAACCGTCGACGTATCCTGTCCCTGAGTATCCCGCCTGGGCCGTGTCGACTGCGACCCCAGAGAGAGCCGCATCTTCAGCTTCATATATTTGTGCGTCTTGGCGCTGTCCCAAGTTATGGGCTTCTACGTATAGCGCCAGAGCAGTGCTGAATAGGACACAAGGTTTGACCATTGTGCTGGCAGAGGGTTTGATCAGTTTTTCGTCTCCATCTGTGAAGACAGGTTTGTGTCCTCATACGATTCCGAATTATTTATATATCGAATCAGTCACTGTATATTCAATCTAGCTACTAGCGAGTGGAGTGGAAGCCTCCGCGTGACAAAAGGGGTATAACCTTGGCGCTTGGCAGTAGTGAGGCCATGCTTGAACGAATCCATTGTCCGGTTAAGTCAACTTAGATTCGCCTATCTTTTGGGCTCAGTTGAGGATTCTTGCGCAAAGTCGAGGTTGTCTACCTCCAGTGCGATCTGTATACCTTTTTTGTAGTGATAGCCAGTCTGAAGATCTGAGCTCGGCGCATCTGCGTTCCAATCTCAAACCGGCAGGTCGGCTCGTGATCCGCGCGACGGATCTCAAGCGCTAACTCAGCCAGGCTGGCCACTCCGGCCTTGCCATCCCGTTCATGACAAGTTGCTAGAAGCAGAGGAGACAGCTTAAGAGAGGTAGTCTCAAAACTACCTAGGTACTACGCATATCAGCAAGAGGGATAGACATTGCGTTGAGTCTTTTCCGTTTCATAACTTGGCTAGAGATGCAACTCGTCATAGGCGGTAGATTACATCGTGCCCTACCAGGTCTTGAATCTTAGTGACCGATTGATTGAGTCTATCGCTTCAAAAATAGCACTCGGGTTGTAAAATGTGAGGGCCCTCATCATAGATACTCATACTCAGTTCAGGTATTTGCTTCAAAAGTGTGATTATGATTCCTTCCTGTCAGCTTCGTTTTAGTAATCGGAAACTTATTATACTCTACGATCACACCAAAAATCAACGCTAGCGCCTTTCGAAATGTGATGTTATAGTAAAGACGGCGTGCACTGAGGCCTTACGCTTTATAATATACGGTGGTATATGTTAACGGTATATGACTATTTAGCAACTTGTTTCTTTTCGATTTCTCTCTCTCTCTCTCTCTTTTTCCTTTCACCTTAACCTATCCCGTTGTCGCATACGCCATATCGAAGCTACGTTTGAAGTTAGGGAAGACGTAGTACAAACTTACAAATATAGCAGGAAAAGAGCATAGAAAGCCAGAGTGGCTTACTAATTATCCTCAACCGGGGGCTCCAGGTATTCAATCACCCGTTGGCCTGGGATATAGTCAATGAAGCTGACTTTGCCGATTGAATTTTGATTGCCCCACCAGCCCCTGATCCTCCTCCCCTTAGTCTCTCCTTATAGTATACCTGACTAGCGCGGGTCATCCGGGTTGCTTCTAAATTGTTCGTGGAATCTGGGTTTGCCAAACACTCTGGGAACAGAAATTAAGAAAGGTATGCATAGAATTGCATCATGTACCTCAGCTGCAAAGTTTTCTCCGTATAGCAATCTATATAGAGCATATTCGATTCGCTTGATTGATCGATTGATGGTGTTTAACGTCATGAAGGTGCGCTGCGTTGCAAGGCCCGAGCCTCCTGAAGGGCATAGAGCATATCCACTCTGCACTGAAAGGCTTGATCCAGAGTTTTGGTCAGTATCCTTCAGGACCTGCTGCCTCTAGTACCCATTCTCATTACCACACCAGCACGTATGTTCTTCTTGAAGCGCTTATTCATTTAGAAGAGGCTGAGCTGAGCCTTTCGGTTCCCTCAGTCTGCGTATGAAAGGCTCTAAAAGCACCATGTCGACCCTCGAACGTTCAAGAGAGTCTCAAGATACCTTAAAGTTGCGGCCACGATATTTCGAAAGGCAACTCTCGTAAGCTGATTTGACCTACCTAAGAACCAATTTGTTGTATAAATGACCAGGGCAAGGTCTTCAACTCTCAAGATTTGGATTGTATCCATGGAGGCTATCCCTATGTTCACTAGGACAAGGAATTCATATAGCACGGAGAGGCCGCAACTGGCTTCCTAGCTAGACACAGTCACTAACATGACACTATATTCGAAAGATTAGTCAGAGTGTATCTGTTCTTGCTAAGTGCGTAAGAAAGTGGCTTTTGTATTGGCGGTATAACTATAAGCGGTAAAAATATGTGGTCCAAGCAGATTGGTTCGTGTAAAGAAAGATATTGATTTCAGTATTTCAAAGACCGCTCAGTAATTCGACCGAAGTGCGTGCTTTTAGTGTCCGAGAACCCGACGTACTTACTACTCAATGTATAATACCTGCACTAAGATATTATTGACGTATTCCATGCAAGGGAGAAGTATCACATGGACATCGACGTTGCCCAACCCTCTTCCACGATGCCCGGGATATCTTGAGGTGTCGACCACGATATTTTGATATGTTTACTTTCGGCACTTTCGATAATATTTCAATTGCCCAGTCTACTGCAGTGAAACATGAAGTTGGTTTGAGGTATACTCATGTGTTCACGATCACAGGATGTAGTATCGTGGTCGTGCTGGAAGAATATACTTGACAGTCTCCTTGTCGTTGTATAGGAGTGTTTTATCCGATCGTTAGGATGATTGACTGGTACTCGGAGTATCATTGCCTAGGTATTATCGGAGACTAGGGGAGATCTAGAATGACCCAGTTTCTATCACTGAGATCCTAAACCGCCTTGGAACTCGGAGGTTATCTACCCCTGGGACGCTATATCGCGAACATGTTGCTCACCAGGGCCGAGTTTCACACATTTTTTATTTCTAAGATCATCATTAGTAAAACGATCGCGTCTGCTATGAATAGTCATTGACCTTACCCATGTAGCTTACTTCGGCATCTCTTGTCTTATTGGCTCTGCCTTATCGGCGTCTAGGCAAGCATGCCTCTGCTAAGCTGCTGACCTGCCATGCACTCTCGCGTTATTTTTTTCTTTTTCTTTTGCCAAGGCAAACATCATCTCATCCTTACTATTCCATAAGCTGCTTACCTCTTCTACATTTTATCCGGCTGTATTATGCCGCTTCGAGTTCCTCCGGAAGTTCTCGATTGATGATTTGAATGTGCTGGGTAGGTACCTAGTATCTAGTGCTGGGCATCGGTGCAAGTCGGCCCCACAGCGAACGCGGCTCTGCTTGGCTACGGCTGTGTGAATTGCCTGTTTTGGACGTCGAGGACGCACGCTAGCGCTTCGGGAGGACCCATTCTCAAGCTCAGGTACTGCTCTAACCTTAACTAACTGCCGGGGCGAAACTACCTAAAGCAATTAAGGCCATGGATCTTTCCATTCTCATGAAACTTTCAGACCACTACGTATGTCAACACACTCGCTTGATATTTCTGTGTAAGTACTTCGTCGCTATTGCATCTTTTTATCTACGGATGGTCTACTATCCTACATGTACCGGCTATCTGAGAATTGTGACAATACCTTCACCGTTACCGTCGTTCTAGACCCCGCGATGGTCGGCACGCCGCAACCGAACTGTCATCGAGGTCACGATGCCAAGCAGCCGTGTGGCGATAGCCAACGCAGCATCACAAAAATTATTCCCGGGTGTGACCCAAATGCCGAAGCAGTAAGACCATTCGGCAGCTGAGCCGACGCGACGTGATGTTCTGAAGAGTTGGTACCTGCTGCGTTAGGTACTGACTTACCCAGCTTCCCGCAACGCCACATACGCCTCACCAACGGCCAAGACCGGCCAAGATGGGCCAAGAGCCGCACCGTCAAACAGCGGCTCTGATGGGACGCTGGCATTTTGTGATATCTCAAATCCGAAACGTTGCGCGCGAAGCCGTGTATTGAAAAAGGCGAAAACTGGGGAAACATCGTTGCATTGTGCACCGGCCCCATTGGTGATACCTCCGAGTGGAACGTGGAACGGTGGACGGCGAACAGACGGACAAGGTGCACATATGGCTGCCGAGCACATCGGCTCTCCCTGTCTTCCAGGACTGCTAGACAGACTAGGACAAGGTGCGATCGTAGGTATAATACAGGGGCCAATGATATCCGGTCTCTAAACCCGTGCCGATTCCCCTGGCAGGCCCTGGGTCTGGGCATTTATTGGGACGACAATTTTAAACAACCTAGTAAACATCTTGCGGCTCATGGTGATCCTCGCATGCCAAGCTGATAACGAAGGGCCTTGGGAAGTCTTGGGACTGTGGCTCATCTTTCCCAATATCCTTTATGGCCCCTTGGCGTCTTGGCACCTTACCGCCTTGGCAATGGCGTTTGACGACTTATGAAATTATCATGCTTTAATCGAATTTCTTCGATGGTAACTTGTGTGAGTACACTCTACCCACTGCATATTACCCGATCTGACTAAAGATCTATTCTCTTGATCGAAAGAAAACTTTCCCTGCGATGCGCGCACAGATACAAGTAACAAAATGCGTTGTGCTCGAGTTACCATGTACCATCGAGGTCTTTGATAGTTGGGAGCTCCCTGACGATCACCGACCGCAGTCTGGGACGAGACGATGCGGGACCTATCTATCACAGGCAACGAAATTTCCCCTTGACTCCGTTACGGTCCACTTGACCAACTCTGCTTTACGGTGATTTGAAAACTCAATATCATACTCCCCTTGCCAAGATCGGGTCTTACACTTTGGGCATCATTTCGTGCCCACTTTCCTAGACTATCCATGCTAATGCTCAGACTCTTAACGTTGAAACATTTACCTAGACAATAACGATGGGTTCTCGACAGGACATATGTGTATGGAAAATTCTAGGGATACAGACATGCGCGTCTTCTTGTGTGCGTGTTCTCTTCGCGGGTCGCCCAGCGCCCCGGTGATCATTATGGCAACATACATGATCGAGAGTACAAACGGTATCAAAAAAACCCACTGGTTTGCTATGTTGTTGTTACGCAAGCCGCTGTTCTAGGCCACATGCACTCCAGGATCTGCAACACAGTAACTATTGGGCGGATCGTACAGTTTATACGATTCCTCTTGTAAGGTCTTCGTACTGACCTGAACACTCAAGAAATCCTCCCACTATATATAGGGGACTAAACCTTTTTCCTTTTGACTTTTCGGGGCCCCCGTCATTGCGTCATTCGACAAGTCACGTAGCACCTACTACCCATTTCATTTAATTCGTACACTCTCTTCACATTTTTTGAATTTTAAGATCTTGTACATTATACCAAGCTCTCATCTACGATGGAGAAGAGGCCACAACTATACACACGAGATTCATCCAAATCCGCAAGCACAATAGCAAACTCAATGATCGGCCAATTCCCCGCCCCGGAGGCGTCACCGGCGGAACTGCTTCCTGTGCTAAATGACCCCAAAGCGAACAGAAGACCCGGCAGTCCACTTGAAGATGCCCCGACAGCAGTGAACTCCAGGCGTCAGAGTTTTGAGGTCGATGTTGAAAAAAGGGGTACTCACGATGGCATCGACATTTATGACCCGAATCGACCAAAGCTAGGCTTTCGTCAGCGCATACACCATTTCACATGGGCCTGGTTTACTTTACCCATGAGCACAGGCGGGTTATCTCTCTGTCAGTATATTTGTTCTTCTACTCTATTGCATGATCTCAACATACATGGGTTCGGGGACGCACTTACACCACTCTCCCGAGTTTATGATGTTGACCCGATGAATCCTGAATTGATTGACTGACCTTGCGTCTGCATAGTAATCTACTCTCAACCCTATCAATTCCCCGGTCTCCGACAAATAGGATTTGCCGTATACGTCACGAACCTTCTCATATTCTTAACGGTCGTCGCCTGCATGGTTACCCGCTTCTGCTTATATCGAGATGATCTCCGCAGTTCGGTTACTCATGCGCGTGAAGGGCTCTTCTTTCCCACCTTCTTCCTAGCCCTTGCCACAATTATCACAAGTACAGAGCGTTATGTTATGCCAAGGAATGATGTCCCTTTGCGATGGGTGATTCTCACCGCATTCTGGGGATATCTACTCGTCACTCTTGCTCTAGCCGTCGGACAGTATAGCCACTTGTTCGCAAAACACAAATTCGCGCTCACCACGATGATGCCTACTTGGATCCTGCCCATTTTCCCCGTGATGCTTAGCGGGACCATCGCCTCGGTGATTGCTTCTACACAGCCCGATATTGCTGCCATTCCCATTATTATCGGAGGATTGGGTGCTCAGGGGTTGGGCATTTCAGTGTCTATCCTGATGTACGCACATATGGTTGGAAGGCTCATGCAAGCCGGTAAGTTGATGAAAAGCCCATATAATACACTTATCTTGACGGTCTACTAATCTTCATAGATCTACCAAACAGAGAACACCGACCCGGCTTGTTCATGAATGTCGGCCCGCCAGCATTTACAGCTCTCGCCTTGATTGGTATGGCCAACGGTCTACCAGACTCCCTAGACCGACAACAAGGCGGCACTCTTGACCTCGGTGTAATCCGCACATTCGCCCTGATCGCTGCCATCTTCCTCTGGGGATTATCACTATGGTGGTTCAGCATTGCGGCTGTCGCAGTGCTCAGGTCGCGACCCAAATACTTCCATCTTGGTTGGTGGGCTATGGTATTCCCCAACACAGGCTTCATTCTAGCAACTATTTCCATCGCCAAAGAATTCAAGAATCCGCATGTGTTGAGGTTCACTTCGGCTATGTCGATGTTACTCGTGTTAATGTATATCTTCGTGCTCGTCTCGCACATCAGGGCTGTGGTCAAGCAGGATATCATGTATCCTGGGCGCGACGAAGACGTCGAAGATCATTGAGATTGGGACTACTTTTGCCGCGTAGAGAGTACGCAATCATTTCACTCGGTCTTAAACTACATTACGCCGCTTGCTCCAAGTTTGTTCTTTGCTTTTTCTTTCCATTCTGCTCATTTATTTCCCTCATTTATCTCATTAGGACGGCGCCGCACGTTTCGTTCTGTCCAACTAGCAAGCATAGGAACACTCTCCCGAATACATAGACTCAGGTTGCGTGGTGTGGCGGGAGAGCATATGACATATAGAATATTTGCGATACCTTTTATAGTTTACAGAGAATAAACATTACTTAGCTGGCCTATCTATATATATGGCGAGCCGTCTTAGTGAGCGTTATAAGTATGAGCGTAAGACGTCTATAATGTTTCTGGGAGGGTATATGGACGATGTCACGACTCACGTCTTCAATCGCTCGATACCCGCAGACCGCGAATCGCTCTCCCGTTAGTCGCGTCCGTACATGAAGACGGAGAAGTCTCAGTGTCCTTCGGCGTAGTGATGACGGACATGGAGATGAGGAGCATCCCGATGTCGAACTTGAACCCACCACCAACAACGGCGACGTACGTTGACTGTTCCAATGGCCTAAATACGACATCGTGTAAGAAGATGGAAGGTGGAGTTCATACCAGAAGGCTTCGCACACTTAGTTAATCACGAACGGTACCGCTTCCTGGGAACTGCCCAGACCTTCTACATGAGTGCGACCCGGGCAAAAACACCGACGTAAGTTTAATCAAAGAGAACTCAAACGCAGAAGACGCGGTCTTCAATATGGAGAGTGGGCCGTGTCGGGCGTATTGACCTACTCATCACACATGTCATGTCACTTGGCCGAGAACAGTGGCGTGGTCAAACAAACCTAGGCTAGCACCTAAAGACTAGTACCGGTGGGTTACCTATGATTGAAGGTGTAAGTGATGTCTGTGACCGCAAGTGAGCCTGAGATTGATGGCGAAAATGCGTATGATCGTGGAGGAGCTCAAGAACAGAAACAAGGTCATGATGGGGCGTGGTATCGAACGAGTTCACTATTGGCGAGCTCATCCCGTGCAAGGACAATATTCCCGTCCCCATTTATGAATTCAGCGGCGGGCGTGTTGTTTTGATCCTCTTGATGAATACGAAGAGTCTCACGCTGGAGATCGCGGGTTGATGGCTGCGTACACGTCTACATTCGAGTTCATGCGCTCATTCAGATCCCGTCAGCAGGGTTGCCTCCCTGAGCGAGGATGATCATCCACGACACACGTCATTCTTAGGCTCTTGAAGTCGGAATAGCATCAACAAGACACTCGATCAATACCACTGACAATTCTGTCCGACACAGCTTAGATGCACATGCCGCGTATTATGTGGTTCCGTAGAACCCATACATCGCGCACGCACACACATATGTCCCTATCATTTTCAAGGCCACCATATTCATCCCCAGACCTCCCAGAATTTCCATTGCGAGCGAAAAGAACATATAACGTTAGCTACCCCGGGCAAAAAGAAAATTAGAAGGGCTCAACCGGGATTCGAACCCGGGGCCTCCTGCATTCCCATGTGTGATGGAAGGACAAATAAAGCCCGAAGCAGGAATCATACCACTAGACCATTGAGCCGGGACAAAAACGTATGAGTGGATTATCCATCTCGGACATATAGAAGCTTAGCGGTTATCGGAAAATAGTACGTTGGAAACCCTATGGCTACCGTTTTCCTGGTAGGATTCAGGAGTTATAACAATACACATCTCTCTTGTTGTCTTGTATGAACATATCAACCTCGCCTGCAACTACCTAGGTACTGAGTAGAACATCTTGTGCGAAATTGAAATCAGTGCCGATGGATTACTTGCGGTCTCCCAACTATGATTTGTGCGGCTTTGATTGAAGCTGGACATGTTCACTCGACAAATCACAATGCAGGCTACTCTTCCATACGGAATATACGCTTTATTTAATGACAGCTGGTTGCAGAGGTGCGGCGTGCGCGAGTCTCGTGTTCCAGAATTCTTCTCCAGGTGCTTCGTGCGTGGCCCTGACCCAGGGAAACTGGCAAAGTGCATCGCTTACTTCGGACCAACTTCGCAGCCCCAACTCATTGGCAAGTGTCTTTAATTTCGGGACAAGCCAGAAGTCATCGTCGCGCGTAAGTGCTGAGACTCTCCCCATGAGCAACGCCCAGACTATTATCATCTGTTGGGGTCCGTTGGTTCCACGAACGGTCTGAGCTACTAATCTAAACCGCTCCATCAAGAGAGGGAACGTCATAATCTTGCGACCGATACCGAAGCAGAATGTGTTCTGGAAGCCAGTCAGGGCTAGCTGTACAAGGAGGTCGAAATTGGCGTCGGCATCGGAGCCGTAGCGAGAAGGTTTTGTCTCGAGAAGTCGGTACCCGACATACAGGAGAGTGCACTGGTAAGCTACTGAATCTAGCTTCTGTGCGCGGCTTGCTCGGTTGAGTAATTGTGAAAACCAGAGGGTTTCTAGTACTACGTCGCTGAGTTCTGCGCTTACCGAGTGGTATAGAATTGACTCGCCAGCCTCAGCTTCTCCTTGCTTGCAAGGCTCGAGACAGCCCCTTGAATCTACGAGGACGAGATGGTGAGGCACGTGCTTTGAAGAGAATTTCGGAGCTGTGCCACAAGAAAGCGCAAGTTCGACGTCACATCTCCGAGATGATGTCAGTTAGTTGCTAGGTTGCCGCGTCTGCGTTTAGGAGGCTCAGACGTACCGAAATGCCTTCTCGGCTACGACGATGTTCCTTCCCGCAAGCTCGCTGATGCCGCCCCTCAATGTGATCAAGCTTGTAAGCCCATTGAGATGAACCATGGCCTTCTGAGGATCGCCGTGAAGTCTATCGTAGATATTGATGGCTGCTACCACGGCAACGGTGTCATCAGACAATAGCTCGTCGCTCGAAAGTGTTCTATTAACGAGGCGATATGCTTCAGACATGTGGCATAGCGCAACTGGGGAATGATATGAGTTTTCTGTCAAAAAGGCGGCACATGCGGAAGCTATAGCTACAGTGCAGTGAAAGTCTGTAATCACCGATTAACCCCAAGCAAGCGAAGAAACACGTACGCCACGACTCACATGCCCTGTTGTAGAACGCCAGTCGGAACCATATCGACTCAGTCACCCCAGTGGACTGGCAGAACTCGCGAGGGGAGCTAATATCGAGGATATAGGAAGACACTTGAAGATGAATCAGTGATTGTATCATCAGCAGGGTAGGGTTTCCAGACGTCTTACTTTGCCGGATCTGAACCATAGTTTCCGGAGGGATTCCTCTCGTGGACGGCAAGAGGCTAAGATCATTCGCAATTTGACGAGTCACGGCAAGAATGGAGGTGTCGTTGCACTGTGAGCGCTCTAAAGTCATAGGTGAGGTTGATGTATTACCAACTCCCATCCGATGAAGTACAACAGACTTGTTGGCCGTTGATTCGGATTGTTGCGCTCTCTTCTGTCTCTTCTTGCCGACATTCTTCCCTTTCATGACATGACTTCGGATAAGCTTCCTCTCCTTGTTGTTATTGATATCGGAATGATCTACGAAGTGGAAGGACATCTCGTCTCTATTCAACTTCTGTTTGCCGTGATATCCCTAGATCCAAAGACAGCTGAGCTGATTCATTCTTTGGCTGATCTTTCCATCAACATAGGTACTTGCTGCACTCCTAAGGAACGCTGTGTAAGACTGGTCGACTCTCTACGCGAGCTGCGAGGTACTCACATTGAATTGTTTCGTGGTGTCTAACTGAGATGACATTTCTGGGCTTATTCGCAATGATAGCGTTCCTGCCTGGTAGAGTTGCAATTGTGGTATGCAGCTTACTCTGACAAGTATGCGCGGCGCTTGCACTTAAGTATTAAGTAATCAAGATACAAGATACATGGGGGACAGGTACATCGATCATTACACGAGAGCTTGAGAGTTTCATCCCACACGGTATTTCCCATGCCTCTACATTAGGGTATATTTCTAGAGTTAAACTCTTAATTACGTAACTCACTCAAAGTTCTTATCATAACCTGTTTGCGATTAGAACTCATAGTATGCATGAGAATTACACTATTATCTGGTAGTCATACTGCTCA
Source organism: Xylaria sp. FL0064 (assembly GCA_022593225.1). Classification (NCBI taxonomy): domain Eukaryota; kingdom Fungi; phylum Ascomycota; class Sordariomycetes; order Xylariales; family Xylariaceae; genus Xylaria; species Xylaria sp. FL0064. The sequence continues at coordinate 220,928 of JAJKLE010000007.1, read as the reverse complement.
GCTCACAGCTTGATGACCTCGAGCAAGGAGCTGGAGGGGTAGAGGGGCACCGCAGTGTACTTGAGTGGATCCCGGTGGGTCCAACCGTCACTGGCTCTACTAATATCTCTTAGTACTTGGTACCTTGCGCTGATGATGCCCGATTCTTGAAAGATAACACAAGCCTGCTTTTTTGTTGATGCTCATCCAGCTAAAGGGGAAATCAGCTCCACTTGCATATGAGGTAGTTTTCGATGCCCTAGTCCTAAAAGGTCCCCGTTATCACAAGATGGATGATTTTGTTTGTTTTGTGTGCACATGAGAAATGTTTTCAAGTTTTGTAAGTTTTCTAGAGCCTTACAAATACCTTATTTATCCCTCATCAACGCGAAATTTTGCTAGCTGCTAAGTTTATCTAGCTGCTATAATTGCATATGAACAGACCCATAGCGTTGGATAGAGGCACCGACAAGCCACCTGGCAACATCGCTTCCACGGGAGTGCCACATACATCATTTCAAGGTGCTATAATATTATACTTTAAGAGGTATCTTACCTTACCTACCTAATCCACCTAAACCTTTTAGGTCTTTTAGGTACCTACCACCACCTATCTATGGGCGGGCAGGTAGATGTCACATTAACCTCATAATTGGACTTACATCAAATAGAACCCTCCCTTCCATCATTCGAGTAATCGCGCCCAAACAACATTGAGCAGGATAGATAGACAGAGCTCCCATTTTACTTCGACTAAGGCGATCCGCCAACTAACAAGCGCTGTCATCTGACCCCCCCCATTTTTCCTCTCTCTGCCTGCCACCACCTACTCCTCTACTACTACCTACTTAAATTCTGCCTTGTCTTTCCTTGGCCTCGAAATTTCGGATATCCCACCTCGACCGCGCGATTACCTACCGATTACCTACCCACCCACCTGGCCTAAACCACAAACCACAAACCAACCACCCGCCGACCTGCCGTCGCTATCACAACCTCACTATTGCCGTCACCGCTGTCATACCCAAGCTCTCGACGACATCGACGCGTATGCCTCAGTCTCAGTCTCAACCTCGACGTCATCGCCATCGCCAAGTCCAGTCACTTCTCCAATTCTAGCCCGCCGTCATCATCGAATCGAAGAGCCTGCCTCTCGCTACCCATACTTCTGAGAGCGCCCCTCTCGTCCTCTCATCCTCACCAGACAAAGCTGTCCATCGCCCTGGCAAGCCGCCTCGCTCGCTCGGCGCGGCAACCGCCACCATCACCGCGTCCATGTGGTGGTTCTTTCGTATCGTCTCGAGTTCCGTCTTTCTCTTGACCATAATCCTCTCTATACCCATCGCTTTCGATGTAGGCGGACGCGACACGGGCCTGGCCTACAGCCTTGGGCTATTCAGCTTCTACTTCGTCTACAGCACCGCCAAGCTTGCCACACCTGAGGACTCGCGTGGTGTGCGGTGGACCTTGACCAAGGTGCTACAGACCTCGCAGTGGGTTGTCATACCCGCCCTCCTGATCTGGTCTTTGCACAACTTCGCCGTCGATGCAAGCAGCACCGACTGGGTGTCGAGGACTATTGGTGGACTGGGCCATCGGAAACATGCCACCTGGACCGAATGGATCTTCGGAAATGGCGGCCTTGTCGAATCCGTCACTCTCGGCGGGTGGGACAAGACCCTGAGCTATTCCAGCCCCGTCTTCCAATTAGCCGAGGGGTTCTGTACTCTGCTCGTGATCCAGGCTGCCGGCCAGATCTCCAGATGGCTTGTGAACAGAGGGCGAAGCGATACGTGGATCGTAAGTTATATTCACTGTTACCTCAAGAACCAAAACAAAAATGCTAATGATCACCTTGTAGCTCATCCTCCTTATGCTCTCCGCCTCCGTTATCGCAACCGCCGTGTATTTCCTCTGGAGGGTAGCCCTCTTCCCTACTATCGGCAACATCGACGCGACTCTGATCGGCGTGACCGTCACGTCCGCCTTTTTCTTGTGCGCCATCGGCATCGTCACAGGCCGAGGGAATCCCGTCGAGTCCTCGTTCCTCTTCGCCTACGTTGTCCTCTGCGTCTATCAGATATTTACCGATTACAATCAATCGCCCGAGGCCCAAGCAGCCGCGCTTGAGCAGGCTGCTAATCAACCCGAGTTTCCCCCTTTGCCGCCTATCATCATGGCAAGCTATTCGACCTTCCTTCACTTACTCGGCTCCTTACCATCCGCGGTCTACTCATCGCTGAGTTTTCTTCATGCCGCTTTCCAGACTATCGCGCCATCGGTGATGATTTCCTTGACCTATCGAATAATAGTGTTTTACTGCGCTACCCGCATCATCCCAGCAGTACGGGAATCTGGTGCTAGAGCACTCATGGAAGAGCCATCATTAGATGACTCGGATGAAGCAAACCGACTGCTTGGCGTCTTATCCTGGTTTTCGCCCTCTATCCTCATCGCCGTCTATACTAGTCTTTTATTACAGCACTTTTCTGCCAGCGATAATGAGGGCTGGACTCTTCGCGATGGTGATGCCGGCGGCAACACTTGGCGCTGGATTAACATCGCCGCAACTATGGGACTGTACGCCATTGAACTGTATCTAGGGAATGAAGGTTCAGATGGTGGTATGGTCAGTCATTGGAAGACAGATTAGGGAGAACGAAAGCTCAACTCATTTGGCTCTAATGATGCGTCTGTCTCAGTACTGTTCCGACCGAGATCTCGGGAGGTGGGGTGTTGGGGGTTAATGAAGGGCACGAACGTGAAGATATTAACCCTGGTACATAATTCAGGAATCAGAGGGTCTGGGACAGTAACGCAAGAAGAATTTGGGAGATTTGGGCTCACAGCACCTGGCGTTAAGGAGTAGGGGCAATTATACCATCGATCCAACCGGTTTATTTTGTTATGATCAGTACCATTTCGGCTTCAGCACGAAGCACTGAAGTACCCGACCGCTGTTGTCGGTGTCAAGAGAGCGAGGCTAGCAGAAGTATCAGATAAGCCACGGACGTCCGATCTCGTTGGATGAGAGTCTGGGCTATCCCAAGCTGACAATACTTGCAGGTAGTGATTAGTGATGGAAACAATATCAAATTCAAATATCAAATCCAAATACAACCTGTGTGAAACGACGTGATTTGTTGGTCTACTTGGAGTTTCATTTGACGCAAATAATAGGTTGGAGGCTCTTAAACCATGCTCTTCGTGTCTATTCGCTTGCAGCGTTCGAGCGGACACCAGATCGGTTGCAAACAACTAGGATACAACGCTCTTTGTTAACCGCGGTCGGTCAAAGGGCAGCCACTACAGGGCTTATCTCAATATCCATTACGGGTTGACGTATCAAACGGCTTACGGAGATGATGGAGATGAATTCCGGTTCATAAATCGGATGAATGGGAGTCGGCGACACCCAACCTCGGCGCTAAACCTCGGGCTCCCGTTAATCTAAAATAGAACATTGGACTACATACGCTAGGTCAATATCTGGGGTCCCCCAGATATTCCGACCGACCGACCCCGGTTCTTGCGGGGCACTGTTACCGCATACATATAAGTCTGTGATGAACCTTGACCCCCGAAACTCAGGGGGGCCTCGGTTTCCTTTGCTTACCTATCATATATATATATTTTTAGTTCATCTCTACTCAACATTGTTTTTGTTTTGTTTTTTCAGTTGATAGGCGTTCCATTTGCAAAGCCGGTCTCCTTATCTACTTCCGAGGGAGCCTGTCTCTGATGGAAAGTTGAGGAACAAGCCATCTAAGTGAATTCCAAGCGTGCAAAGAGGCGTATCTACTCAGAATTTTTCTTTTTGGAAAAGCAAGTGAAACTTACCCAACCCATATAACTCAGTCAGCTACCGGGAGGTAACACGAGATCAACTATCGCCGACCAGAGAAGAGAGAAACTTGGATCTGGTGATAGCTCACCTAGATTCACAGCTTCAGCTTACCACTAACACAAGCCACCCGTGGCCCCTTATCTCAGCTTATTCCTAATTGAGCCTGTGTCATATATCTCAATTACTTTTTTCAAAGATAGACTCCGTCATCATCACACCGAGAATGGCGAAATACCTACAAGATGAAGTGCACAGGCTCTCACTCAGCGACCCAGAGTCCTTCTGGGCCGCACAAGCGTCTCAACTACACTGGCATAAACAGCCGACGTCGACGCTGACGAAGACGACTAAGAAGTTGTCGAACGGCGTCGAGCACTCGCACTGGCGCTGGTTCGACGGCGGCGAGATCTCGACGTGCTTCAATTGCGTCGACCGCCATGTGCTCGCCGGCAATGGTGATAAACCCGCCATTTACTGGGATAGCCCCGTCACGGGCGCGAAGCGGACGATCACGTATGCCCAGCTTCTCGACGAGGTCGAGACTACAGCTGGTGCGCTAAGGGATGAGGGGGTTAAAAAGGGGGATGTGGTGTTGGTGTACAGTAAGTGATGTTATTCCTCTACCTCTATGTATATTCCCAGGCCTTTAGTCTGGGAGGACGTATAGTTCACTACAGAATGAAGGGACGTCAATCAATGATGATAGATAATAAATTCACATCGTATTCAAGTGCCCATGATCCCCGCTGCGCTCATAGGTATCCTCGCCATCAATCGTCTGGGCGCGCTTCACGCGGTGGTGTTCGGCGGGTTCGCACCTGCGTCTCTCGCTCAGCGTATCGAGGCATCACGTCCTGTTGCTGTCCTCACAGCTTCATGTGGTATAGAGGGGAACAAACCGCCGATGAGCTATAAGCCCTTCATCCACGAGGCTATCCGGCTATCGAGCCACAAGCCAAGCCGCGTCATCGTCTGGCAGCGAAACGAGTTGCGATGGGACGATTTAGACAAGGCGAGCGGAGAACGGAACTGGTTCAAGATGGTGCGCAGCTGCAGGGCGAGGAATATTAAAGCGGCATACGTGCCCGTGGGAGCCAACGAAGGAGTATATATCATCTACACCAGGTAAGCAAGCCAGGATATTCTTGATTGACCGTATCTCCGGAACTCTCGGTATCCGAGCCCAAGCTGAATGAAATCCCGCGTTCTTTCGTGCTTTTTAGTGGGACGACTGGTTCACCGAAAGGCGTGGTACGTTACGCTGGTGGCCACGCCGTGGGCTTGCATCTTTCCATAAGCTACCTGTTCGGAATACATGGGCCCGGAGACGTCATCTTCACCGCCAGGTAAGTAAGAAAGTCCTCCTCCCTTTTTTCCCCCTCCCCCACCGTAAAGAAAAATAATAGGATATTGGTCTTTTCTGATACGAGGGAAAAAAAAAAATTAAAAATTAAAAATTAAAAATCATTTACACAGCGATATTGGTTGGGTCGTCGGACATTCGTACATCCTTTACGCGCCGCTCCTTGCTGGAGCTGCGACGGTCCTCTTCGAGGGCAAGCCCGTCGGCACGCCCGACAGCTCCGCTTTCTGGCGGATTGTGCAGGAATACCAAGTCTCTGCCCTCTTTACAGCGCCTAGTAAGCACATCTACCAAAAAAAAATTATAGGACTTTACTTTTCATTTTCTCAAAGAAGCAAGAATTAACGAGGGAACCCCTTAAAAACATACAGCGGCTCTCAGGGCCATCAAGAGGGATGACTCGGAAAACACACATCTCAGACGCGTGGGGGAGCAAGGTGGATTGAAGAGCCTGCGGGCGATATTTCTAGCAGGCGAGCGGTCCGAGCCTTCGATCATCATGATGTATCAGGATCTGATCGGCAGGTACGCGGCGCCGGGGGCCTTGGTCGTCGATAATTGGTGGTCCTCCGAGTCGGGTTCGCCTATTTCAGGGATCAGCCTGGTGCCGCACGCGGCGGGTCAGGACCGCAGGAAGACGAAGCAGCAGCAGCATCATCATCCTAGGCTACTAGGTAGGGCTGAGGGTAGGGACAAATTGCCGCAGGTCAAGCCCGGAAGTGCCGGTAAGGCTATGCCGGGGTTCGATGTCAGATGCGTAGACGACGACGGGATCGAGGTCAAGCCGGGGAAGATGGGCAATATTGTCCTGGGCATCCCTCTTGCCCCGACCGGGTTCACGACCTTGTGGAATGACGAGGAGAGGTTCTACAGGAGCTATCTGAAGCGGTTTAACGGCAAATGGATTGATACAGGCGGTAAGGTTTCACAACGACACGTTACTTTAATTCTCAAGAAAAATATCTTAACTGGAACAACATGTAGATGCCGGAATAATTGACGCTGAAGGATACATCAGCATCATGAGTCGAAGCGATGACCTGATTAACACGGCGGGTCATCGACTCTCAACGGGTACGTCGTATCAGCTTTCCCAGCCGAAGAAAGATATTGGGCAAATTAACCCGCCCCATCTATCTAACTACGAGAACTTACTCTACAGGATCCATCGAGCAAGCCATCACGAGTCATCCCTTGATAGCCGAAGCGAGCGTTGTCGGCATCCCAGATTCGCTAAAGGGGCAGCTGCCGTTCGCCTTCGTCACGCTCTCGACGCCAGACCACCCGACGTCAGCGATACCCGATGCACGACTCGTCAACGAGATCCAACAGCAGGTGCGGAAGCAGATCGGCGGCATAGCGACGCTGGGCGGCATCATCCAAGGCAAGGGCATGATTCCTAAGACGCGCTCGGGCAAGACGCTGAGGAGGGTCCTGAGAGAGCTCGTCGAGAACGCCGTACACGAGGATTACGAGAAGCACGTCCAGTATCCTGCCACCATCGAGGACCCATCCATCATCAGCGTGGCCAGGAAGAAAGTAGCCGAATACTTTCAGGAGAAAGGGGGCGCACACAAGGCCATTGAAGCCAGAGCGAAGCTGTAAGCTCGCGAAATTGTTCTGGCCCCCTCTCTTCCGCCTTTCCACGCTTCTCTCTCCAAGGTTGAGAGGCCCGCCCGCTTTGTTTTCAGGATGGATTCCCAGTTCATGACCCTGTTGAGGGATTTTGTATGATATTTCTTCCAGGCCGCATTCCTCGGACATGACGAGTGGATCAATTCATCCCTCCCCTCCGACGTCATTATGACCTGTGGATGTTAGGTTGGAATCACCCATTTTCTTCAATTAGAGTCACAAGTTGATTGATGGCGGAGAGAAGAGTCATGCCAGACCTACGTAGATGCGGTCAGCATAACTTGAAATACATGCTCAAGTCGCACCTTGTGAGACACCAACATGATCATAGCCGCCGTCGTGTTCCCCGAGTCGTTGCACAAAGGTATTAAGTTGAGAGGTAGGACTTCCGTATCACGTAGGCAGAAGTAACATGAGGGAGAGGCAACGTTTAACAAGCCGCCATTTTGTAACAACGCTGGACAACTTGGTATAATGTGCCAATCAGAATGGCCCGACGCTAGTCCTTCACACCTCAGCTGACAGCCGCCTCAATGGCAACCAGATCCGTCCCGCCTATTACTATCGAGAAAATGGCGGGGTGATCTAGGCCCTTAGGCGTACTCGTGTGATGATCCTCAGGCATTCGAATTCGGCCTTCGGACTGTGTGACCACACCAATGCCCCTGGTAACTGAATTGCCGGTGTAACAACCTCTCTGGCGTGTATGTTTATCCCTCAACACGCGCCAATTCTAGTCACCTGTCTCTTTTCTCCTCCCTTCGGAGAATTTAACGTTCCCGTGAAGCCAGTAGATCGTAGGAACGATACGTTCGTTCGAAGCTCACGTGGCTTCTCGACACAACGACTGGCGAACTAGTATACCACCATGATTGTGCTTCGACGACTCCGGGATCAATGTAAGGGGAGAGATAGTATTTTGCTGTTACACACTGAGCACTCTACTGCGGATACGGCGCCAACGTATTCAGCTCACGTCGTTCTTCTTCCACTTAGTCTTCTCCTCATCCATGGCGGGAGTCCTTACACTGCGTCACCTAGTCAGGCAATCGTCTCATCACTCTGGTGAGAAGCCGGACGGATCCCCCCGCCGTATTCTTGTTCGAACCAACTCCTCGGTAAACAACCACTCATTGATTCCGAGTTGCTGGTAATGGCAACAGTTTCGGCAACCCAAGCGTTCGGTAGCAGGGTTATTTAAAGCCTGACACGCAGTTGATTTAGTCCTGTGCACGTGTCAACAGCCGAAACCATGGCGCAGTCACGCTTAGCGGAGTGGAATCCCGAAAGCTAGTAGGGCGCAGAGTAATATTACTAGATTGTAGCTTGTTATTGGCTCCCGCCTAGTAATTAATTACGAAATATGCCACGCCGGTTTCATAACAGCTAAGCTTGGCCGTAGAGAGGATGTAGTAGCCTAAGAGCCAGTAGTTTCATACCGAAAAGCCAAGGGTTTCTCTTTGAATAAGGGGCATTGACGTACAGCCAGTAAGTCCCAGTGTAAGTCCTACTATCCAAACACGGGATTAGAAACATCGAATCCGAAGACGATTGAGCGCGGATCTGCGGCTGAGATACGTCCTTGAGGTGAAGGTCGTCATCTATCTCACTAAGACAAGGCATTCAGTCGTTAGGAAGTGGCCGAGAATAAGGATACGTCGAGACAACGTGAAGTGAAGAGTTGGAGGCCTCGAAATATAAAATGGCCCTGCGACTCTATCGTAAAGGGAATTTCCCATCTTCAGAGCGTAGATACTCAAGAATTGTTTCATCATCTCAGAGAATACCAGGAAACCCTTTCATGCCAAATATGTCTGATATGCGCTCAATCACGCTGTGGGCGAGAACGGGTAGGCGTTATCATTTCTTCTTTTCAACCTGATACAGCTCACATACTAACTGGCGATAGTAAATGACGCTCAGGAGATCGCTGTCGAGTGTACTTGGGCAACATCGCGAAATATTACCTTTAAACCTATTGGAGGCACCCCTCTACAGGCTGTTGACGTCGTCTTCTCGGCCAAGCCAGATAACTCCCGCCCCCCGAAGATTGATACCCCCGGGCCATACGCAGTTGTACTTCAAATCGAGAAGCATGAAGCTCAGCTTCTCACTGCTGAGGTCCTCGGACGGGATAGTGCTTTAGAGTTCCTTCATGACTGTCTCCGTGCTGTATCAGAACCTCCATATCACGGGATTGCAATGGCCAGGTTCGTGGTCCCTTTGCAAAGGGGTACAATTATCAGGTCCGATATCGTGCCTTTTCGTCTCTCGGACGCATTCGGGGTAGATAAGGTAGAGTCATTCGCTTCCCCACTGCAGATCTTTCCAGGTTCCCCCCTTGCCCTCGACGTCATCTCACTGGCGGATATCTTCCGCGCCTCTGCCGGAGCAGTCTTGGTGAGCCCAGACTTGGCGCTGCCTGACCTCAAACCCATTCCAGGATCATCGGCTCTTGTTTCCTCAGAAATAGAATCCGATTTTAGAGACAAGCTCTCTATTCCTTGGATCTCGACGGAGCCCATACCTCGTAAGCGACTCATCCTCGTAGGTAGCAGCAACCAGGATCCCGAGGGGGGCGGGTGGACGCAATTTGCACATCGCGCTGCTGTGGCATTAGGTATCGACCTTGTCTTCATTGACCGAGAGGACGGATGGTTGGCACGAGGGGACTACACCTCGTGGTACGAGACTCTTCTCCCGGCTCCTCCTTCCTGGTGGGCGAACCCATCGGCCTACGAGCTCGTGAAGATTGTCAAAGATTACAAGGCTAGACATAGGGAGGCGAAGATAGACGGCCTAGCCACGTTTGTTGAAGCCCTGCAAGTCCCAGTGAGCATTGCCGCTGCACGACTCGGACTCCCGCATGAACAACCTTCTGCGTACGAGAGGGCCACGAACAAGTACAAGCTTGGCTTGTTCCAAAATAGACCCGCGTTCCTGGCGTCAAGCGCTGATGACGTGGTGGCCCTTGTCAGATCCCCACAGAATCAACTCACATTTCCGCTGATTGTCAAGCCATCTTTCGGATTAAACTCAGAAGGGGTCACGCGCGTAGACAACGCTTCCGAGTTCGAGGAGGCCATCAAGGCGGCGCAGACGTCCGGGAGGAGCAAGAGCGGGGTAGGTGATAAAGTGTTGGTTGAACGGTATTGCGATGGCCCTGAGGTGGACGTCAACATGGTATTCGTTGACGGTGAAGTCCTATTCAGCGAGATCTGTGATGACTTTCCGAAAGGTGCTGATGTGAAGGATGCCGGTACCAACACGCCTACCACGAAAGCAGCGCCCCCGGATGACCGCAGAAACTTTCAGGAGACCAACATGGTGTTTCCTTCCGCATTACCTGATGACGAGCTCACTGCTTTGCGAAGCGCCGTCAAAGACACTATTCAAAGACTTGGCTTCAAGAACGGTGTCATGCACGTGGAGGCGCGCATCGCCCACTCGCAGCGCAGCTATCAGTCTGTCGATGGCGTTATAGACTTGCGACCTCAAAAAAGAGACGCCCAAGCTATGCAAGACACTGTGAAAAATGTCGAAGCCAATGCGGACACACCCACTCCTTGGATCATAGAAATAAATCCACGTCCCCCAGGATTGTTCGCTTCTCAGACCCCCGGATTCGTATATGGGATTGACTACTGGGGAGTCTCGCTCCTACTGGGCGTCGGCGACAAGACGCGAGCATCTGTTCTCTCGCGGCCCTTTGTGGATGGTGCACAAAGCCACACCGTTCTTGTCATGATTCGTGCGGAGTTCAATCCTGCTTGTGAGGGTATATTTGATTCCGATGATGTCTGTGCTGACCTGCTAGCGCGCCATCCGGAACTAAAGGAGCATTTGGGACGTTACGGATGCTTGTTGAAGAGAGGCCAGAAAATTCCTCACCCAAGCGGCGGTAGGAATACCTTTGTGGCATATATCAATGTGTTTTCTAGGAAATCAAGACAGGAAGCGCTGGATATTGCAACAAAAGTGAGAGAAGAGGTCAGATACGAGATCCGATGAAGCAAGAATGAGAGATCGTCTTGCCCGGTCTGGTATTGCAACATGGAACATAAACATAGGTAGGCGTGGGTGTTAACTGTATTTTCAAGTTTTGTGCTTTCCAATAGACTGGTATGGCAACTGCCAGGGGCGCTTTCGGAGGCACTAGAGACTTGTACATATAGAGGAACGAAGCAAATTTGAGATAATCTGGGCTATTATAGGAAAGTGATTTCCAAGTAAGCCTCTTATATTTATTAAAACATAAAATCGAAGCAATGACCCGAGTTCCAATGATGAGCTGTGACGCGATGTGAGAGATCATAACGCGTATATGAACTCGGGATTTTCCCGGTCCGTAAGGTCCATGAACTCCTGACCTTCGACTTTAGTGTAGCCAGGAGCTGCTCGAACGGAAGCATTGATGGCATTCTGCCGTCTGCACCAGAAGTAGATGAAGAACATGCACAAGTAAGCCAAGATATAAGCTACCAGGATCACTGTGATGGCGGTGTGATAATTAGGCGCGTCATCTGGCTGAAAGACCTGAGGGCCGATAATCTGCTGTCTATTAGTATCCTAGCTGTGGGCGTGATGCACAAGGGCACGACGATATGACGACCTGGGGAGAAAAAGGTAGTAGGCACAGAGGAATCGAGATGGCAAACGGAAACGCGATCCTGAAATCAGCGTGAACAAGATGCGACACTTACATTACCCACGCAGTATGCGATAAGATACATAGCCGCAGCCGTAGTCTTCTTTGTCCATCCTGCAATATTAGAGGAGATGAGACTCAGGATACACACGAAGCCGGTTGATCCAGATGAGTACAAGTAGTACCCAGCGAGTCGTCCGCCCTTCAGCTCGGTGGGAAGGAAACGTATCAGGAATAATCCTAGAATTGCAAGTAGAGGACCGTTAGAGTTGATCAGCTATACATTGGTGAGCTTCAGACATTCATACTACTACATTAATGTAGGACTCACTATACGGTTATTGAATTTGCGACCGAGATGTCCAAACGTAATCAGTGTAATGACCTGAACAGCCCCTCCTGGTATGCCTAGAAGCAGTGACTGAGAAGGGGTGAATCCGAAGGCGACAATCAGTTGAGAGAAATAATTCGTGATGCCACCTACCAAGTTCCAATTAGACAATCACTAAGTATAAGCCGAGAAATGAATCCAGAAGTACTTACCGTTTGGAATGTCTGCAAACAAGGAGTAAAGTACGAAAGCCCAAACCAGCGGATCAGTGAGGGCTTCTTTGCACTGATACCATTTAAAGTGTTTATTTCCCACTCCCTGTTTATTCACACGGATGCGCTCGACGGCCATTAGACGTTCGTGCTCTGTCAAGAATCGTGCATTAAGCTGACTATCAGGCATCCAGTATAAGAACAAGGCACCCAGCAAAGCTGTGAACAATCCGAAGACGAGAAAGATCAACTGCCAGCCTTTAACCAATAAATGATCATGCGTCGTTGCGATGCCATATGCAACGAGACCGCCGACTATTTGGCCCCATCCATTGAAGCTGAACCACCAGGATACGCGAGTGCCCTGTTCAGGGGTGGTATACCATTGAGAGGTAAACAGGACGAAGTCAGGACTGACGGCAGCTTCGGCGGCACCGAGAAAGAATCGTACGGCGAGAGCACCCCCGAAGTTCTTGAGTGAGATGATCAGTATTGGCTGTTGCCGTACAATAATTGGATTGTGATACCTTTACGGCAGCCGTGACAGCGAGGATTAGGCCCCAAAGTATAACATTGAATGCAGAGTATTTAGCCAAAGGCAGTCGTTGAAGAAGCCAGTTGGTTGGCCATTCCCATACAAGATATCCGAAGTAAAAGATCGAGGCGACCCAGTTGTATTCAAATACTGAGATCCTCATGGCATTAGAAAAGCTTCGTGATGTCTGAAGTAAACATACCCCCAATATTAAGATCGGTCTAGGTTCATTAGCTATCGGTGTTTAGTCATCTAGGCTTTGGGGCAGAATAACGCACTTTGAAGCCCACTATAGATGCATAGGACAATGTCGTCTTATCCAAGTAGTTGAGACCATACACAACGCATAGGAGAGGCATCATATGACGGTCAATCTTTCTCAACAAATTCCTCTGTTCTTCTCCACTAAGGACAATTGTTTCCCCTTCACTATCACAAGATGGCAGTCAGTTATAGGTGCGGAAAGCAAAGCACATAATAATATCCCACGAGCATGAACGTAGGTTGGAGGAGACTTCAGAATACGTACTGAGCTGCCACAAGCTTTAAGGCCTCGTCTCCGTCGTTATTGACTACATGCTTTCGCATGCGTTCAACTTTGGGTATATCAGACACATGGCCAACCTCTGCCGGCTTTTCAGCAAAGCCTTGTCCCGACGACTTCATATCTTGATCTGTTGACATTTTCACCAAATAACTTGCAATGAGAGACGGATCAGTCTGCGAGAGAATTACAGAAATGCTGACTGCAGGTCTGGCGGGCTATGCGTCTTTTGTACGTTATCAAGGGCGATCCAATGAATGGTCCAGGTCAGGTCCCCTGCGGCATGTACATCATTGGTACCATTCTCCCCATTGTCGTCTGCATACAGTATGCAGCGCAACGCTGAAGATTGAGCTGAAGCGGAACCCATCCGTTTGAGCGGTTCGATGTCGTATCCTTCCTCGCCTCAGGCACACGCGTATACCGACTTGGTAAAGCAGGAAGATGGAGACGACGATAGGAACAACACTTAGTTCCTGATGATAATATTATTTACTAATTGGCCGTTCATGATGATTGATAAGGACGGGGGATGTCCCCCAGAACCTAATATCGGGTTACCTCCCCCCCATCGATAGCACGTAGGGCCGTCGGCAGTCGGTTACTGCCTATAAGCAGTCAAGTCTTAAGTAGATCCCTACACTGTAGACAGTCCAGCTGATTGGAAACTTACTAGTAGATCACATATCTCTTACAGCCATCAACTGTTCTGACCAAGGGCATGGAAGCGACCAGGTTAATTCCATTGCTCCTTGTTGAACCTTGTTGAACCCCGCAAGACACATGCGGATCCCAAGAGGAACCTGGAAAAGGACCGAGATAAGATAAGACGGCTTAAAAGCAGCTTGCCTATTTAGGTTAGTCTTTTATCGGATGCCGAGTAGATGGTCTGAGCTTTCACCAGAAATATCCTTGGCATGATTTTATCGATAAGCTTACAGTCCGGCCAATCAGATCACGTCTTTACTCGCCAACCCAATAAGTCCACTAGAAGCATTGAAATTAGTGCGCCGCACCAAAATTATTTTCGTAGGAGACGGGGTCCACTCATTCCTATCGTGGGGTGAGTCTGCCAATTCCCTTCATCAACTACCACATTTGCGCACTTCCGTTCACCTCGCCTCTACGACCGATCCATCACACACTCCCCAGTCCGCCAACACAAAGTGCGAAAATGGATAAGCAACCCGTCAAGCTCGTCAAGGTCACCCGTGTCCTAGGCCGAACCGGTACGAAAGAAACAACACCTTGCTGATGATCACTTGAAGGATACAGACACAGGAGGCTAACAGCAGTCGGCAGGCTCTCGTGGTGGTGTCACCCAGGTCCGCGTCGAGTTCCTCGAGGACCAGACCCGTTCAATCATCCGAAACGTCAAGGGACCCGGTATGCCGCCTGTTTCCCCCATTACGACACGCGCTCTCTCTTGCTCCACGATGAAACGAGGATACTAATCTGCCTACCTTTACATAGTTCGTGAGGACGACATCCTGTGCCTACTCGAATCCGAAAGAGAAGCGAGACGTCTGCGATAAGCGGGAAGGGAGACCAGCGATCGGTGGAGATTTTGCAATGGATTTCGGCGTATTTTACGGACTTCCTCGACCAGCCATGATCTGTGCTGTCTGAGTCGGATGCCGCACGATTGAATGCTTGGGGATTAGCTGATAGGCCGATACCATACCTCTCGAGGGACACGACAAAATGATGCAGATTATGGGAATAGACTGGCCATCAGATGGGCGTTGAATCATGACTCCTTGATCGGTTCATAACATGGTTGGCGCAAATTGACATATTGATTCCCACAACAAAATGTTGAACCTGTCCAAATTTTTGACGCAAGACTGGACTTCGACTGAGACCACTTTTTCGTGAATCTTCGTGGTGTTATTCCGGAAACTCGTAAATCCAGTGTATGGCGCCAAGAGGAGGGAGACGGACTGTTTAAGCTACGTGTTCCAGCTTTTAACGAACCTTACTCGCGAAGATTCTCCAAGCGCGGTCCCGTAAACCAAGACCACTGATGAACTTGCCATATCGGCTTCATAGATGCTATGCGTATTGGCAGAATCATCACTATCTCTTTCTCTTGACATCTACACCTGCTGGTTAACTCATGTGCATGCGCATGGGGTTTAGCACTAAGATGTCGACTGTATTTTGATGTTGTCTTATCGAACTACACCTTGTGAAACTAACTATGTTCTGTACCAATTCCCAATACGACTCTTCATAGCATCGTATTTCCTCAGTAGATTTATCATATCTACCTCACCCAGCACACCATAGAGACGGGCAAGGAACACCAACATATTACAACCGCCGTATCCCGATTATCATCTTGGCTGCAAGACCCTACTGTTAAAACCACTCATACATACACATAGCAGCGGAATTGAACCTTCGACAACATTTCTTGTCACACATCTTTTATTAGTCATATATGCTAGTTATTGGGCTGCGAAGTTCTACCCAGAGGTGTTCAAGAAGTTCATGAGACGCGGCCTCGTACAAAGAAATTCCGTATGGCAAAGAATTTTGCTAATACTTCTCCTAGTTACGCTTGAGCTTCACGATCATACTAGATAAAAAACTTCGGCGAGCAAAGAGCTTCAATGTGAAAGAATCTCATCATATCTTCCTGAGAACACTGATGAGTTTGGCTTTCAAGGATTCTAGTCCACACAACTATCTGGACATAGACTGCACCCCTCTCTCATCGGGACTAGGTTCAAGAAAGGCTCTCGCCTTAAGGAATTCGGAATTGACGAGACGATGATTGATGACTACTGTCGTCACTGGACTTGCGAAGAGGGGGAGCTGAGCGGGCATATCAGGGCACGTACTTCAAAGGAGCGTGGAGGACAAGGGAACAAAGAATAAGACTGGACTCGGATTGAATGAACACTATCTGCAATAAATTCACTCTGAAATGGCCGGGGTGCCTTTCAAGTAATGCTTTTGCAAATGACTATCCACCACCAGTGGCTGGACATACACAGAGATACGCATTTTGTCTGCGACCACGATGTCAATGTTCAGCTGAGCAAATCAAAAGGGAGGGAAATCATCTCATGACTCTAGTCTAACGTATCGTGAGTGTCTCTGAATACTCACTTGTAATTGTGATTGGTTCCCTCAAGTAACGCCGCACCTACGAGTCTCGGTTGTGCGGTCCATGAGACAGGTTCAAGATGTCTCTCATGGCATGCTTAGCTCAGGAGCTGGTGCGGCTATGATCCTCAATCAATCCTCTATGTATAGGGTACACTATGTATCTCGGTCAAACATGTGTCTCGGACATGTAGTAGGGCTCATTGTGTTCCTCATTGGACTATTTTAGTAACAGCCCGCGTGGCGCGGAGACATGTTGCCTTTGGTGCCTTAGAAGTCTCACGACATTGGCAGTAACACAACATGTTAATATAGTGTCTCTTAGAACGAGGAGGGAGATGACTGGTGAGTGCATAGTACGATGCGATATAAAGCACGATGCCTGCTAAAATCCTGCGTTGCCAATTTTCGTTCAAGGAAGACCATCAGTCTCAGCCAGTCTACAGACTCCAAACACAGCTAGACATAAAGAAGGTATAAATTCAAGGCATAGTTCCACCCAATAGTCCGAGTACAAATGAGCTCTGTGTCGCCAGCGAACGACAGTGGATCAGGAGAAGATCGTACAACTCACCGACCACGACCTACATATGTACTGTACTTTTTAGAAACATCAATGTATCACGTGGAGCGTAATCTTGTTGTCTAACACAGCATATGCAACCGGGTCACGAGATTGAGACCATACTACACTCTCAGGCAGCGGACCAATGTACGTTGAATGAGCAAGCTGATGATTATTGAATCATTAGTCCAATAGCCCGACAGCCGAGTGACTAGGTAAACTAGGCTCGCGTACAGACAAATGGTATAGCACAGGCCACGGCATCCTCGGGCCTGCTGAACGCGCCATTATGGCAAGACTGACTCGCATGAGGCACCCAAGGACAAGGCGTACAATAGAGGTAAATATGTGTGACTGCGGCTCATAAGAACGTACAACGGAGCGTCTGATTTAAGCATAGAATTGTGCAATCTTATCCAAACCATTGTGTACCAAATATCTCGCCCTTTTCAGCATTCCCCTGACAGCGAATAGTGAACAGGATATACTCAGTCAAGGGCGGCAGACCAAAACTCGGCCTTAGATAATTAGCATTGTCTTTCACTGCTACACAATAAGCGTATAATACAATAGACCCGGCCAAATCTCGAGAAAGCTAGACTTTTATTGAGACCAATAAAACATCCGCCCAAAACATAGCCGGTAACGTAATTTGCTTGTAGGTTCTGTCCCAGTTATGTAGTAATTATTTAGATCTGTACAATAATTGAACAAAATTCTTGACCGGATAAACGTAAACGTCCCGAGTGGCAATGGGATTTAATTTCGTCCAAAGGTTCCCGAAAATCGAGTGGCAGCCTCCGAAGTTGAGCGCGAAGGCAACTTATTATTCAATTCGATTTAGGGTATCCCCGTTCCCAACTCGCGTTCGACACAGTACACCTCGTCCATTGTGCATCCTGTGGTCGTATTTGTCCTTAACACCGATACAAGAAAGTACAAGAATTAGAAATTTTCTACAGGCATAGCCAAGTAAAAGACATCGTCGCGCGATGTAAAAGTACCCATATGCCGTGCTGAAATCCCTCCCAGTCTATCACAAACTCCACTTCCAAATCAACTCCCGCTAGCTTCCCGTCACGATCCTCTGCTTTCCAAGTAGGTATTGTCTACCATCTCTCCTGATTAGGTATTATCGGCGCATTAAAGAATCGTTGGCCATCGACGCGATGAAACGTAGAGCCCGGCATTTAGAGAGCGAAGGCAACCAGACCCATGAGACCAGCGACAGCGGCACCCGATAGGGTAGCAACCTTTCCGGCACCAGCAGTGGGGATAGGCGAGGAGCTGGGGGTAGAAGTAGGGTAGGAACCGCCAGTGGCAGGGCTCTCAGGGCTGGTGGCGGCCGCCGGGGTAGTAGCCGGGACAACGGCGCTGCTGTTGGCAGACGGGTATGAGGGGACGCTGAGAGTCGGGTAGACAGGAGCGAAGGTGCTGCTGGAGCTAGGTTTGGAATTAGCAAGGCGAGAACCACCTCTGAGGATTTACAGATAACTTACCAGGTTGAGCAGGCGACGGAAGAGGTGGTGTACACAGGCACGCTGACAGTGCAAGGGCAGTCAGTGATGGTCAGGGTGGTGGGCTATTTACTAAGTTAGTTGTTGAAATTCTATCAATGCGAATCATGTCCTTTTGCCCAGTCTTCGGCGTTTCAATGTTGACAACACCGCAATCCCAAGGCTAGAGGTAGATTCGGCAAGATTCCGTACCTCAGTGACGGTGTAGGTGTTGGTGCCGTATGTGATCTGGGTAGGACCAGGGCAGTACGTCTCGTAAGCAGTGACAACCTTGGTGGTGTAGGTCACATTAGGGGCAGCCGAGTAGGCTTGGTAGCTGGCAGAGACGCCAGCGACGAAGGCAGCAGCAGTGATGGCGAACTTCATTTTGACTGGTTTAGCGTGTTGATTAAAGAACTCGGGTGAAGAGTCGATTAGTTGAGAGGGATTCTCTTAGGTATTGCGTAGTTATGCGGTTTAACGAATGAAATTGACTATAAAGCCAGCGTTGTTGCAGTGAATGAGCGTGGGTGGGTGAGGGAAGAAAGAAGAAGCAGTGGAGGAGTCCATCGAGGAGCCGACTTATATAAACAGATAGGCACACAAGACGGCGTGAAAGAGCCAACATGGGTTGGGTAGCCACTTTCGAGGTCCCGATGCAGCCATGCGGACCTGCTTTGGGCTCTTTTGATGAGTGTGGGTGGGCCACAGCGGGACCTGCGGTAGATTGTACCACCCTAATTGAACACCCCCTTAGGCTTAGGCGCAGTCGGTATTAGACATGTATCACCTCCTATCTAAGCTACGCTGAGTTACCTTGGGCCAGGCTGATCGATAGACCGAGATAGCGGAAAGTCATAGGCAAGCAGCTGTTGCCATTTCACATGTTGGTCTTGCCTTACCAGGCATGAATCTAACAGACACTGTATTTCATTTTTAAGCTAAGACACGATTAATCAAGCATCACGATATCCCTTGAATGGTAAATGGTCCAAAAGGGGCACTATGACGGCACTAGGAATGTTTAGGCGCGGAGTAAAAGCTGGACAGCTTGAATCCTTCGGTGTAAAGCAACCCCAATTGACGCTGTCTTCAGCAGTATAGCTAAACGCTTTTTCGCGGAAAGAGATAGGAGAACTGGTAGTCAGCTTCGAGCCTTGAAAGGTACTCATGGCAAGACAAGGCACGAATTGACTGCACGCCGTAGTGTAGTCCCAAGTATACGAATTAACGACTCAGGAGAGAACTGGGGCACGGCGTTGGACCGTGGCATCGGTCCATGGGTTAAAATCGCTGTGCGGGTCGCCCAGACTACTGCAGGTACAGCTAGATCTGAGCAGGGGTCTGTCCAATAGCAGCCTATACAATCTGAGCAATGCCTGCAAGGGAAATTAGCTCGCCAACAGTCCACTTCTGCTTGAGCCAATGGCAGGGAAGTACACTAGGGAGGAAAGGTCTAATTACAGTTCGCTAGGGATGGATAAAAGGACCCGTCACTTCTCAAGCGCAGCAGAAACACGAGAGTCAGGAGTTGAGGCGATATTGATTTTTACGCATGTATCTAAAAGCGGTCTAGGTACCAAGTACATACTCTTATCCAACTACACATCTATTAACGTCTTCATTTAGTCAAAGCGCTACTCTTAGAAACATTCGTATCAATACTGGCCCGCAATTACCAGAGAATCGCGTTGGGGGAACTTAGCATTGACATTGAAGTAGTCTTAATAACCAAAGGTGTGTTGGCCAAGTAGGACAAATGCGCTTCTGTAGGTACCGGAATTTACGCCCAAGGGAAAAGTGGATTGACGTGTTACGCTTATTCGCATACTTCCGGCGACATGCATTACCTTAATGGAGGTCGCATCTGGTGCGGTCTTCAGTTGGTGTATTCTCACACGATAGCTTACTTGTGGATTACTTGTGAATCGGGCTGGCAACGTCTTGCCATTAAGGCTTGTAGTGGGTTATGTCTACCTCTGTAGTACGCTTGCTGCCACTTAGAGATATTAACTTCCCGCCGTTATGGCTTATGTGCCGCTGAGAGATTGAGTCTTCTGGTAGGCATACTCATATACATTCTTTTCAATATTGTGTCTATGAACAAATTGCAGACAATGAGCAGCATCAGCTAACAGCCTTGACTATCGATGACTAGATACCACCGTGAGTCTTGCTCATTCACCCCTTGTATTTATGTAGCCCTGGGCCAGGACCGATTCCCGCTCGTTGATCTCATGCTCTCCTCATAATCTCATGTATGTAGGCACATGCTTCAGAATCCAGGTTGCTAGGCTGTTCCTAGCGCAAATCATTAGCCCTTTCCATACCGCCGAAGAGTCTCGCGATCCCAATCATTTGAACTACCAAGGCAAAAGAAGGAGGTCTTGCTGGATCCATGACGGACATCGAATCCAGTTGTTCCTACGGCCAAGACTAGCTACGAATGGCCTAAGCGGTTCAAGAGCGCTCAAATGAATCCTCATGCCTGATAGTTGTCAAGACCTGTGATGAGCTGTCAGTCAAACTCGAGGACTCTGGCCGTTTGCGCTGTATCCTAATCATACTGTTCGCGAAGGTTAAGTTTAACGTATTGATCTTGCATTTACTCCTCATGGACACAGATGTTTGAAGGCTAGGCCTCCTAGTTCCTCTACCTTCACGATTAAGCGTTAGACAACGTGCCCTTGTCTCGTTTTAGACCACCAGAAAGAGCAAATAACATGGTCTCATTTGTAGTAGAGTGGTAGGGCTATAATGACCATGAAACCAAAATGACAGGCACAGGATTGGTGTCTAAGAGCGCGCTTAAGGTGAAAGCCATGGTGTTAATGACAATGACGATGACACTAAAAGAAGCTGATAATATAAGCAGCGCGGTGTGGACTCTCAAAGTGGGCAAAAGTTGAAGGGTCGCATTGGCCATTTCCATACCGCGGCTGAGCACCTAGGGATTCAAATTACACGAGTGGCCGGTGCCGCTCACGATAATCTCATGGCGCTATAGCCGAACCTTTCGATATGATCGGTCATGCTTCGAGTATAATCTCGGTAGTCTCCTGTGTCTGCATAACAGAGTCGAGTAGAATAGCCAAGTTCTTGGGATGAGTTGCTTCGAAGGCGTTGGAGTATAACCAAGGACTCGAAAGCTCATGGCCTAGTCATAGTCTCACATTGCTGCACCGACCATGAAGAAAGGTAGCCCGGATTGCCTACCTTGGATATTGGACATTCGATCAACTTTCACGAACGTATAGTTGCCTCATATAGATCTGCCCGGTCTGAACATTCTCAATACAAATAGCCGCCCGGAATTGTATCGTAATGTCTCCTGGGTCACTCATATACTGCTTTATTCTCAGGGCAGACCACTGGCGGGTAGGCAGATCAGTGTATTGATGTATTCGGGCTTGAGGTGCTGCATCACCACGACCGCGTGGAAAATTGTAGCCATGATACAGGCAGATTCCAAGTGAGTTCCTCCTCGAAACTCAAGCTAATAACTGCTCAAATCTCGATACTTCATGCACTCTAGCCTTGCCATGGAGACTGACAATTATACGCAAGGTAGATTCACCACTTCACTACCTGCCTGATCTTCTCGCTCCTAATAATATTAGACATGAAGCAAACAGCGAGTTTGGCTGGCCTCTCAATTAGATGACGGCATGCGGACTCTCCCCAGATACACTATCAACGATCTTTTCCACTGGACTAACATCTTTGCTTCTGAGCTACTCAGTAACATATCATCACATCAGCGCCTAAGTACTTATCAATTATATCTATAGATAACGGAATTCGAGTTACATATGTATATGTCCTGTCCTCTATAATCGGTGTGCTCTTTCCTTGTATCCAAGGTCCCTGCCCATCCTCCTTGGTAGAATAATACCTAGGGTAACTCGAAGAATACTTACCTACCTAGGTAGCTACTTAGTACATAGGAGAGCACGCCCCAGGCAGCAACACCTTCCCAGTGAGCAAAACACATCACGCCTCTAATAGAGCCGCTCCTTCCAATATCCCCTAAAACCCAGTAGAGGTACTTATGCCACATAAATCATCGGCCCGCTCTACAGGTACCTGTGGTAAGGCAGTCCCCTCTATCGACAACCTGAAGATATACCTAGGTAGGTATCTACCCACCTGTGTGTAGCTTTTTCAACCCCATAACCCGCATATCCCAGCACCTTCTTCCTTCTTACGCATGTTGAAGATCCCTCGCTCTTACACCAACTTCCACATTGCCTTCAAAGTTATTCCAGTCGTCCCTCATCGACGACATCATCAATTTTGAAGAGCAAGCTCCCAACGGCAAGGCAGCTTTTTAGCTATACAGAATCTTTCAGTTCGGTAGGTTATGCCCCGTTTTCTTTGATACATTTCCGGTCTTGCATGCCCATGTGCTTCAATCATCGGCTACATGTTTCTGCCTCACGGCATCAACCACTACCTACGCATCTTTCCCTATGCCCAACCATATTGCATATGCCTTTACTTGCCTAGCACCTCACCAATCTGCTCCTCTTCATCGTTAGGTCTGGGTACCCAACAATTTTCAGTGATCTATATCCCGGCGGGCTCGATCGGGCACGCCATTTCTGACTTCCGAAGACAGCACTCCTGGCAAGCCTTACCGAGTGACAGTTTGCTTGTTTATTCTCGGTCGAGATTCTATTCTCCTACTACCTGCCCACACCATTCCTTCACATTTTAACCTATACACGGTACACCAAGCACTTTCCTTTATTACACTTCACTAAATTGACTGCTTTAATTTCGAGTCAGCCCCCAATTCCTTCTCAAACATACCTGCCCTATCTTCTCAATTTGACAAGCAATTTTAATAACTACTCAGGTAACCCACAAACAAACGACCATCCACCATGGCTTGGTCTGGCTGGGACGCACCCAGCAACACCGCAACCACCAAGTGGAAAGATGCTCCGGCCGACGATGCATGGAACGACGACGCCGGCGGCCATGATGGAGGAGCTACTGCTACCTTTGAAGACGGCGGTATGAATGGTTTTGATGCACCCGCTGGCGGCGGCGGCGATAGAGGTGGGGGTGGCAGCGGTGCCTGCTATAACTGTGGTCAGGAAGGGTGAGTCACACACGAACCATTCAAATGATCACTACCACGCTCATCTCATTCTCTAGTCACAATAAGTCCGACTGTCCCAACCCTCGCGTTCTCAAATGCCGTCACTGCAATGAGGAAGGACACATGGTTCGAGATTGCCCTACCGCGCCCCCTCGCGAGTTTACTGGGGAGTGCCGTCATTGCCACCAGGAAGGTCACATGGCCAAGGACTGCCCTACCAAGCCTCCCGAGGTGTGCAGAAACTGTCAGCAGGAGGGTAAGTACTAATATGCGTTCCATTCGATGAACTTCACTAAACTGACGAACGCGATTAGGCCATACTATCTCTGAGTGCAAGAATCCCCGCAAGATCGACCGTTCTAATGTTGAAGAAGTCGAAGCCGAGATTGCGTGGGACAACATCGTTAAGGCAGCTCGTGAGAAGGACATGGACGACGTTAAAGAAGGTATCCAACAATACGTCAAGGCATGCCCCGAGTTGACCTATGCTCAGCTAGAGGCGGCCTTCCGTACTCAGAACATTGGAGTGTACCTCATTGCCATGGAGAGCCAGTCCATGATGTCTACCCTGACCAACATGGATCTTCAAGGCAACCTTGGCAAGAAGTATAGGGTCAATTATCGCTTTGATCCGAAACCAGCTCGTCCTCGTGAACGAGAGTTCTGGCCTGGCGATGATAAGGAGAATCTATCGCGATTGGAAGATGCTGGCGAGCCAGTCAGCCGCGGCCTCAGCAAATGCAGCAATTGCGATGAGCTTGGCCATATCTCCAAGAACTGTCCTCAAGAGAAGATTGAGAAAGAGCGCGTCGTCATTATGTGTTTCAATTGCAACGAGCCGGGACACCGTGTTCGAGACTGTGAGTGTATGGATGCTAATACGATTAATCCATTGACTAACACCAACTAGGCCCTCAGGAACGTGTCGACAAGTTCGCCTGCAAGAACTGCGGGTACGTTTCCATTAAGCTATATTCTGCTTCAACTCCTATATGGATAAAACACTAATCAATGCGATGCTATAGCAAGGGTGGCCACAAAGTAGCTGATTGTTAGTTATCTCGTCTATAAGAAGCCCTTTTCGTGAACCGTATACTAATGTTTTAACAGGTCCTGAGCCTCGTGTCGCAGGACCAGATGTCGAATGCCGCAAGTGTGGCGAGAGTAAGTCGAGTCTACGATCTCTGGACATGGGACAGTCTAACCGGTTCAACGCAGCTGGTCATTTCTCTCGAGACTGCCCTCAGGGAGGAGGCGGCGGCGGCGGTGGTGCGCGAGGATGCTTCAACTGCGGCCAAGAAGGGCACTCAGCTCGCGATTGCACGGAGCCCAAGAAGATTATGTGCCGTAACTGTGACCAGGAAGGACACACATCTCGTGAATGCCCTGAGCCCAAGAACATGTCCAAGGTTCAATGCCGCAACTGTGACGAGTACGGCCATGATAGCAGAGGATGCCCGAAACCTCGCGATTGTAAGTATTCTACGGGCCTGAAATCGCTGCCGTAGAGCGGTATTGCTAATTCGATATAATAGACAGCCGCATCCAGTGCCAGAACTGTGGTGAGATGGGCCATACCAAAGTTCGCTGCAAGAAAGAGACAGTTGCCCTGGACGACTTTGACACGGCCAACGCTGCCGATGGTGGTTTTACCGCAGAACCTGCTTCGACTGATTGGATGAAGGAGGCCGCCGCGACTTCAGGCGGTGGTGATGATGGCGGGTGGGGTCCTACCTCGTAAATGTTTGACGGATTACACCTGTTCTTGTTGGCTAGTTGCCAATGGGTTTGAAGCAAATGCTGGGAAGTTTCTGATTTCGTTGTCTCGTTTCGGGAGACTATCCTTCTGATCTCACAAGGGCTGGCATTGCCGTCTCGCTGGCATAGTACTCTCAATCTGTTCTGGGCAACACGTGTTACTGTTCTCCTTTAGCTGATGGAGAGTTAAGCAAGTTAGCATACAAATGACACAAAAGTTCTGAGTTCTTAAAGCCATCATCTTTTCATGATTGATGATATATGGCCTATGTATAGACTACGTGGCTAAGAAGCGAGCAACAACATCTCACTTGAGGTGTTGCGTTGGCGCGTACCTAGCACATCTGATCTGTCTCACTTCAAGTTGGCTCGTGATGATTATGCCAATTCAAGAGGGTGAGGGTCAGGGATTAGGTAATTCCCGACGCGTGGCGTTTCAGCCACAACTTAGGCTCCAAGGCGGGTCAAGAGCAGCTGCCTAGGTACCTAGGTAGGTACCGTTCTGGCAGACTGCCCCGCATTCTCAGTTAGCAGGGAGCTGCAGTCGCATAGACATTGCCTCGCGTCATTACGTCTGAGGGTGTAAGAAGAGGATCGTGAAGACTAGGTGGAACAACTGGCACCTGTTGCTATAAAAATCGGTGGTGCGGAAGCCTCTCTTAGGCCTCAAGGCCGTGATCATTTTCGCTATTCAACTCATCGATTTTGTCCCACTCACACTCCAATACCAGCCCAAAGATGCCGATCACGATCGAGAAGACGCTGGCTGCGGCGCCTGTGACAACGCGGGGGCAGCCGACACAGCTCTCTACTGACCCTGCAGGCACAAAAATCGCTTATGCCGTGAGTGATCTCGTGCCTCTGTCTGGCCCCCGGAGCTGACTTTAAAGATGACAAGTCTGGCAAATCGATATTCCTCCGCTCCATCGATGACCCGGCCGATTGTCTACAGTACACCGATCACACGGCGCAAACAACAATCGCACGCATCGCGCCGCTGCCCAATATCATACCAGAATATAGGATTGCAAGCGGAGATGTCACTGGCTTGGTTCGTGTGTGGGCTTCGACAAAGGATGGCGTGAAGAACAAGGGTGAGTTGAGAGTTCGACCAAGCTATGGTGTATTGTGTCAAGCCAACGAGCTAACCGATGGTCTATAACCAGACGAATGGCCGGTATTTTCGGGCCGAGTAAACGACATTGCTTTTGCCAGCGACGGAGATCGAGTCATAGCGGTCGGAGATGGTCGTGAAAAGTTCGGCCACGCCTTCAACATCACAGGCGGGAAAGTGGGAGAAGTGACGGGCCATTCCAAAGTCATCAACGCTGTCGCCATACGGCCGACGGAAAGGACTGTCCGGGCCATTTCAGCCGTGACGGTGAGCGATGATATGTCCGTGTGCTTCCTCGGGAACGTCCCAAGTCCGCTTCACTTCCAGAACAAGGTAGACGGCCTCCACAAGGGGTTTGTGCTTGGCGCCGCCATCTCGCCAGATGGAAGCAAACTGATCACCGTGGGCGCCGATAAACGAATTCAACTATACCTATACAACGAGCAGAAGAGCCCGAAGGGCTTCGATCATGAAAGAACAATTGGTGAAGGCGAGCATAAGGGGAGCATATTTGCTGTCAGTTGGTCGAGTGATTCGAAGCGATTCGTCACAGCCAGCGCGGATCAGACGGTCAAGATCTGGGACGTGGAATCCGGCACTGTCTCGAAAAGCTGGAGACTCGGCGGCGATGGCGTCAGCGTTGATGATCAACAGGTCGGCGTCGTCTGGCCCCAGGGGCGAAGCGATGGCTTAATCATTAGTCTGAGCCTCGGTGGAGATCTCAACTACTTGAAGGAAGGTAGTGATACTCCAATCAAGACCGTCTATGGACACAACAAGAGCATCACAGCCCTGGGCGGTAATGGCAACACATTATGGACCGGAAGCTTCGATGGCAAAGTTTGTACCTGGGATGTAGCCTCAGGCATAGCCACGGTTGTCGACGGTCAGTGTCATACGAACCAGGTCACGGGCTTTGCACCGGGATCGGGACAGGCATACAGTGTCGGCTGGGACGACACACTACGTGTACTAGACGTCTCGAGCAATACATTTGCAGGTGAAGCCCCAAAGCTTTCGGCGCAACCCAAAGGTGTCGCTTCTGCGGACGGCCGAGTCTACGTCGCCACGGTAGCGGGCATTGAAATCTACGTCAAAGGCCAGCTCGCGAGCAAGCTCGACATCTCGGACTCGCAACCAACCGCCATCGCAGCGCACGGCTCATTCGTTGCCGTCGGCACGAACAGAAACGCTGTTCAGCTGTACAAGGTCGACGGAAGCAACAAGTTTGCACTAATAAGCGAGGTGAAGAACTCGACTGCGCAGATCTCGGCTCTGGCATTCTCTAAGGACGGAGCCCTGCTCGCCGCAGGAAACCAGAACGGCAAGATATACGCTTACAAGACGGAAGGTCTCCAGATCGCCATGGATCGGTGGTCCGCGCACACCGGCCGTGTTACTAGCATTGCATGGAACGACGCGGGTACCCAAGCCGTCAGCGGTGCCCTCGATACACATGTCTACGTGTGGAGCCTCGCGAAGCCTGGCGCTAGAGTCAATGTGCTGAATGCGCATAAGGACGGCGTCAATGGCGTCGCCTGGGTGGGTGAGAACAAGATCGCGAGTGCGGGTGGTGACGCCGTCGTCAAGATCTGGAATGTTGCTGGAGTGCAGTAGGCGTGGGATGACTGTGACGCAGATTACGAAGAGAAGGGGAGCCAATTGGCCGATGAACTATGATTATATGGGATACGCGAGGTTGGCATGGCTTGAGCGAGCGCACCTGGCGTATAGAAAGGGGAAGCAAAAAAAAAAGCCTGTGTTGCTATCATACCTATACATATCAAGAGAAAGAGAGATACCTGTAGAGGATAGTGTCATATGTTCACTAAAAGGGGGTGAGACCTTCTGTTCAGCGGGCGTTGAAATAGATAAATTAAAAAAGATTCGAGCAAGTTATTCTAAATAGATCCGCTTTCATAGACATGTTCGTTTGAGGTATAGATGAATTTCCGCTTCCCTGGTCAGTGTGGCCAGTCTCCTACTGAAGAAGCCGAGCCCGTTGGCACGTTTCGATACGATTACTGGAACGCAACACTGTTGACTGTGGTCTCCCGGATGGCCGTGAAGCTGGTTTAGTTAGGCTTGGGTCTGACTGGTGCGTTGAGATGCTGCCCAGTGGAATATAGGTTGCCATGGACGAGACTGGCCGATTGCTCCTAGTTGATGCCCCCTTACGTAGACGAATAACTTGACTACGCTAACATGTTCAATAGCACGAGAACTGCAATTGCCGACTGCCTTGCAGTAAGACAGGTTGGCGTTGATACGTCGAGAGGCCTTGAGCGCCCGAAACGTTAGCTGGCTTGTTAGACGACGCCGTTCCTGGCGTGAAGGCATATAGAGGTAGACAAGTGTATGGGAGGTTCGGCTGGATATAGACATCGTCATTGTCCTCGTCTGAAACGTTGGGTTTCTGACATTGGTAAGTGCAGTGATGGCGATCCTGTAGACTGCAAGCTAAGCATCTCATGCAGTCTCAACATTTCAACGTTGCGTTCTTGGGTTGCCCATGCTTGATAGAATTCTTCGCCCAGTCTCTTGAACGAAACATCAAATATCAGCCGTGTTGGCATGTATGGCTGGTGCGCATCGATATACGTGACTAAAGACAGTAGGAAGCCCTGATGCACATTCAGTATGCACTGTTGGGTGGCGCAGCCTGAGTGACTGGACTTATATTCCTCTTGCTCTGAGGCTATACTAGCAAAAGCGCGAGAAGATGTTAGCTTTCAAACGGTGCGCCTGAACGACGGAGACCTGAAAGAAGATCCTAGACGTAGTCTCGTTGATAGCTAGCGTGGCCGAGATAGACATTATTATTCGGTATTCCTGGATGCAGTCTCAAGCATCCAGTACCGCTCGCACTTCTTTGGCGGAGGCATTGGCCGCTAAGCTTCTTTTCCTGTAGCTATCACGGAGCTCCGAGACACTGCATACGATGCCGCGGAGCGAGAGAGCCTGCTCAGATGAGTCGCTGATGTCAAGACTGGACTGAATTACCGTGAGCCCAAGGAGCCCGGGCGCGCCCCCATAGCCAAGCTCGGCGATTAGCGACTTTGTAGTAGATTCATTTAGCTAGGAAGGCAATCAAGTCTGCCCCCAATGCTGCCAAACCGTCTGTTGGCGGCCATAACATGCATCGAAGTCGGGTCGAGACGTTGGGGTCACTAAGCCTTGGCAAGGTTAGATTTGGGGATTATAAGCCTTGAGTTAAGGTCCGCTTTTCAATGGTGCTGGGAGTATTTTGAAGGGATCTTGTTTCGAGGTTCTCCTAGCAGCAAGATCTCTTTTCTTTCGCATTCTGGGAACCCCAGCGGGCCCATGATGAAGCTGACGCGGGATGTGACGCAGTCCTACGAAGGCTAACATAGCGGTCGCTTTGATAGTTCCTGACTCAAGCTTGACTGTTCCATTACGAGCAAACTACTGAGTACACACACCTACCTAGGTAGGTTTCAATATAGTATGGACTCATTTGCTATAGCCACTGATAGACAGAGGACAGGTTAGTCAAGATAGTCGGTGTGAGATTTGGGATTATGCGAAGGCGCTTGCTACTGCTGTTGTTAGGGAGGTCGGGGGGTAAATGGAAATAGTATCGAGGTAGCTTAGTGTAATGTATGTAGGCATGTATGTAGCGTACTTGGATGCTTGGGTCTTGGGGATCCAGAATGAATGGTGACAAGAACTCATGATCATCGGAGGTAGCACTATTTGGCGGTGGCTAGGGTCATGATTCGTGGTCGCTACAGTACCTACTCGGTGTCTCGATCCCTCTCGTGTACATTACAGGATCAATGCACCCTGTATGTCTTTGCCACTAGAGGGATGAGAAGCTCGGCGCTGATTCTGTTAGTATCGGGACACTAACGAGACGATGCATTCCATTCCATCTCGTTCCATTCCCGTCATTCCATTCATTCTGTCATTCCTCTGACCAAGTGCAACAAATGACTTCCATATCATCAGACTCGAGATAGGTGTTGTACAGAAATCGCGCGGATTGTGCAAAGTATATGCATTGTCACGGAAAAAGAGCAGCGATTCCAAAACACAGCATAATGCTAGCGATGAGCGATGATCTACTGTGGAAGAGGAGGTGGTGTATTCCGCAAACGGCAAGGTGGTGAAATCAATAAAAGTAGCATCCGTGTTTGGTGCAATCGTAGAGTATACACACACATACGTAAGTCAGGACTCGTTTGGAGGTGCGGGTCCCCCGGAACGAGATAAAAGAGGCAGAGCAGAGGACGAGGACAGAGGACAGACACCGGATACCAGCGTGCGGAAGGGGCGCGGGGAGCGAGAACATTGGCCGAAGAGTTGCGTTGGTTTGGTAATAGTAAAATACGTTGTGAGCTGGAACACAGCTGATACCAGACTCCATGTCGGGAATCAGGTAGATACCTCCTTCCTGCTTCCCAGTGCTGCTCCCAGCTACATTTACCTCCTATCCCGGCATGTATCGTCGTACCTACAACGCGCTAGAGCAGAACAGAGGCTTGGACGGGCTGGGGAGATACGTACCGTTCCACGTGATACACTGTCAATCCGAACCAATCAACACGTCGGAAAATTCAACTCTAGACCATATACGGTTAGCGAGCCAGGAAAATCAGGGTGCAAGGACCAGGTTGATCTGTCATCTCGCCCTCCTACTCAGATGCACCACTCTTTTTCGCGAAGGCAACGGAGACAGCCTGGCTGGCTCTGGCTCCTCACAAATTTCCTTCAGCAGCCCAAAAGCATGAGCGAGCACATCCCGTCTATTGTGCGCTGCCGCCAAACCGAGAGCAAAATGAGACCAAAGCCCCAAACTTTTAACCAAAGGGCAACAATGGCCGCCCCCATAATAATAAATCACTCTCCCATCCATCATCACCCTCTCCTCTCTTCCAAACCATCATCACCATCACCACCACCATGAACATCGCCATCATTGACTTGCACACTACCCTCGCTGCCCTGCACACATATTAATCGCCCTGGCCCGGCCAGCATCACCACCACCTACCACCACCACCTAATCACCTACCACCAAAGCACCGACCAACAGCCGCCGGTCATCACCACCAGCAGGCCAACAAGCACCCTAACACCTTCTGAACCGTCTGCGCTCCTACTACCCAACGCAGAGTAGACCAGACCAGAGCATATCTCATTCTGTCCCGGGTCGTCGGCACTAGATCCTACATCGCCACCGGCTGCTGTCTAGTCCCAACAGTACCAACGCGCAGATATCACCGCTGCATCGTTTCCCAGTATTAGGGATCAGACTAGATAGACCGCAGTGCATCCATCATAAAGTCAATTGTACCGTACACCGCACCAGCCGGACCTATCTGACTATCGCCGACCAGCATCCTTCTAAGTGCTTAGCAAAGAAGAATCAAGTGGATCACCCTCGCATCCGTGTTTAATTCCATGATTGATTCGCCCTCCCGTACATAAACAACTATTGCACCCGGTCGCCAACAACACCACTTCGCTGTCTCCTTGACGATACCTACCACCACTCCCCCTTCACCTTCGAGATTCCGAAGGTCGGTATATCGTCCCTGCCATCAGCTACAAAAGCGTGCGGAATGGCTCCCACCAGCAAGGTATCGGCTCCGAGTAAGGAGAAAGACCGTCGAAAGTCAACTGGCAAATCATCCGCCATCGTGACGCTGCGAGTACCATCCGATAAACTCCGCAAGATCCTCGATCCCTCTTGGACGAAGGAAGAAACGCCCGCGAAGGAGTCTTCGGCCTCTTCGCCCGCACCTGCCAGCGACGTCCCCGTCCCGGCGGTATCTCAAGACGATAATGCCATCCCATCGAGCCCAGGGACACCAGCTGCAAGTGGTACGCCTTCACAGGCACCTATGGGACCTCCTACAGACAACCCCAAGAAGAAGGGTGTAAAAAGGAGTGCCGCGGCGGCCAACAGCAACGATCCGACCGCTAAAATCAGGGGCAAACCTGGCCCCAAGAAGAAAGCCAGATTGTAAGTGTGCTCCAGCCATCACTCCGCTTGTCTTTACGTTCCCATTGACCGTGGCGCCTCTTAATGTCACGGCTCGATAATCTGCGAGTCCCATCGATCTTACTAACTCTACTTCTCAGAGAGGATGGCACTATTGACCCCAATGCACGCGCTGGGGGAAACGCATATCATAAACTTGGTCCCAAGGCTAACCAGGGTGCTATTAATGCTGGTCTTCGCGCGCTTGACCGGTCAGGCACCCCTTGTCGGAAATGGACCAAAGGTGGCTTCAGATTAAAGTCGTTCACCGGCGTATTGTGGGAAATCCCACGCTGGACTGCACCCCCGAAGCCCAAGCCGGAGACGGCTGCGGAAGAATCCACTGCTTCTGCCGACAGTAGTAATAAGGAGAACAAAGATGACAGCCAGATAAAGAGCGAGAAGAGCACCAGCAATGTGGAAGGCGAACCACAAAGCATCCCCCCGAGTGTTCATGCCAGCTCTCCCGGCCCCATGGCTATCGTTGCCTCTTGATGAATCACTATATGACGGCTTTTCCGACTTTGCTCGTCATCCGGCATGCTATGCTATGCTATGCTACGCTATACTGGTAACTTCTATTGGCGATTTATCTTTATCGGCGTTTACGGAACAGGGTTGATGAAAAGCATGGTGTTTCGGGTCGTTCTGTGCATTTAATAATAAAGACGGATGGGTTGGGCCGCAATAGCACTTATTATGTCTGTTGTATACTGTAGCCTCAACAGCTGCTGGTCCTCGTAGAGGCGTTACTGGGTCGGCACAGAAGCTTCGTAATCCAACTATTTGTGGGTTAGACGGGATATGTAGTATTGTACAATAAAAACAGGGCGTCTACTTTCCCGGCTTGTTAGTCATGAGTGCTGATTAACCATCGCTGACTTTGAGTTATTCACTGTACAGAATCCATACACTCGACCAAATATGTATATATATATATATACATACACGTATACGCACACACATATATACAGTACAATGTTTCCATAGATTCCTCGATGTTCACCCCGGTGTCAAGGCAATAAGTCCTTGAGCATAGGGCCATGATTCCTCCATCTTCAAACCTGACTTAGGCACCTAGTCACATATGCTGTGAGTAATTCATGATATTATGCCCCGTTTGGTAGCGAGCTCATGTCCTTCCTCACTCTTATTCTTACCATTTTGCAATGCTAATTCGGGGCGCCCTGACCATCCCACGAGGAGGATTAAGGGTCGCAAGGCGCGTTACGAGTAATGAGAAGGTATTGGGTCAACGTACCATGGCAACTTGTAGTATAGTTAGTCTGCACGTAGCGTTTTGGGTTTTCTTTGAATCCTTGGCCTGGACTGCAGTAGTCGCCATGACTAGATCAACGCCCCTTTCTTAGCAGGTGACGCCTGCGTCGTGGAACACCATTGGCTATCACGAACGAGAATTCTTGGCATTAAAGACTCCGTACCTGGTGTGATGCTCAGCTACGCACGTAAATGTCCCGAGGTATTCCGAAGAGGTTCTTCATCCCTTATTCTGCATACAATATCAGAAGCGAAGGTAAAGTTAAGCCTCGGCGTAATCTGTAGTATAGACATATGAGATATTACCGAGTTGGCTTATGTCCGCTGCGGCAGAGTTGAAGGGATGAGCAATCTTTTCTTTCCTCTGCTGGATAACTTCCGACTGGATAAAAAGAAGTTTAGAATATATTACACACGTCCTACATGGGCAGTTTAGATAGTGATTTGCACGACCTCACTCATGATACATTTAGTATTTGACCTATGGACTGATGTTACACCCAGGTAAAGCAAGTTTTCCGTGAGAGTGCTCTACCTCTAATATCCCTATGGTAATCGACAGCCCCTACTGACGGATAGTGCATGCATTATATGTTTTTGCCTATCTTAAGTCCACTAAGTATTGGCTAGCACCATACGTACGCACAGCATGTTTACAGATACTTGAGCGCTTTATGTTTGGAGCTCCTTTTTTCGATCTCGAATGGGAAAATGTATGATAACCTGTATATAGCGACGTGACCGAAACCAGCACAGCAACTCCTCCGCTTTGAGATGTTATCCCGTCCTATCAGTTGCAGAGTTGGTATATGGTCGGTTCAAAGCCGGCAATAACCTCCGATCGAAGGGAAAGCCCCTCTCTCGAAAAGATAAATGGATGACGAGGTGACCTAGTGAGATTGGATTATTGGGTAATGGGTCATAGGTAATGCGCACAGGATGTCCCTCAGAGCGATAACACTGGCATATGTTACATAACTACAATGTGTATACTACATATGTAGGTAGTACATGATTCGACGTACACTACCAATACTTACTACTACATGTACACCGTCCCTCCACTCTACCCGTACTTTTACATACTTTTCACACGCATGATTTCATTTACCCTTCTACTAAGTTTCAAGTTGTAGATACTTCTGTAAGGCACTTACCTGTAAGTACAGATAGACTCTAAGCAGGTACCCAGGTATGTATGAAATATACCTGAGATGTGTCCTATGCATGAAAAGTAAGCTGTCAAATAAATTATAGACCAACGCCAGTAGTAGTAATACACTATCTACAACAAGTGAGAGTGTTGAGCATATGTATATGATAGCAAAGGCTTAGCGTAGATATGCTACGCCGCCACCACAGTAGCTAGGTAGACTCCCAGGTGGGTTGCAGGTGGGCTAGCGAGCGGACTTATTCCTATCCTGGTAACTATTTCTCCGCAGCCGCCGCTACGACCTCGAATCACCTCACAGTATTGCAGTGACAGTGCTACCTATGTCTTACCTACAGGCACTAACTGCCCATTGTCCATGCTAAACCAAACCACTTGCTGGCGCATGCCTCCAACTTGGGTAGGTAATCACGACATCACAATCAACATCACATCCGAAGCATCACCACTCCCTCGCCGACAACACCCCCCTTCTCCTGCACACCAGCATCTGCTATTGGACCCGACTTCTCTCAGCTGAAGATTGCAGGTCGCCCTGAACACCAACTGAAGGCTTGGTTCTTGTGCATGGTTTTCCCCGGACAAGCTCCAACTGTCCGCGATTACAGCTATCGCGAGACGCCTTATCGATGGAGGCAGCCTAAAGCCAACTCTAGACCAGCTTGCTTTACAAACTCTCGTTCGCCTTATTCATCCCACCCACCGATACCAGGGTTGCCTGTCTTTCGATATTGCGTTGCAGCCCTCCATCCGTTCATCCATCCACAACAAATCCAGCTCCGAGTACCTTGAGACCCGACGTACCCGCCTCAAAGGCTTTTGTTGTCGATCGGCTTCGCTTCGCCTCGTCTTATTCCGGTCCGGCCCGGCTGCTTGCCCTCCTAGACAGCGCCAGTTGTCTTTCTTCACGAGTTAACGCAAGCAAGGCTCGTCCGGTCATGGCCAACTCCTTCCCCCATGGTTCGTCGGGCATGAATCCAGATGGCACATATTCCAACTTTATACCCCGCGGGGGAGGCTCGTATGCGTCAGTGGTGTCCGGCTCGAATCTAACCCTCGCGTCGCCGTCGATACGATCCAACCGTGTGTCTTACCTCCTAAATCCCGCCAGCGAGTCGACCTCGGACCTCTACTCCACGTTACCGTCCTCGCGAAGCTCCCTTTTCGACACAGAACGGCATGACCACACTCCCGATGGAGGCATTTCGAGTCTGGCACCACGTCCCCCGCAGTTACCGTCATTCTCCAGAGCTTTTGAAATGTTCATGCCGCGCGGAGGCATAGATGAACTGTGGACTACGGGGCAGGATAATAACGGCTTCTTTACCCCCTCGTATCTTAAGGGTTCGAGTTACATGACAAAATTGGAACAAATTCACAGGGAAAGGCAGGCGCGGAAAGACAACCAAAAACAATCCGGGGGCGGGCTTCCAGCTACCTCTTTAGAGAGCTCGTTGAGCAAGCCGCCGGCATCCCACCTCGGCATGACCTACGACCTTATCGAGCGGACTCCAGCGTATGAAAATACGACGGCGGTGCCTCCCCTGCCCACGCGCTGGAATAAGGACGACAAGTTTGGCGCAATAGAGGTCTCGGCAAACGGTTTGGAAGTGAAATACAACCCCGCGCTGCGAACAACAAGGGAACAAGATCACGAGATATGCGGGATCCGAGCGGATCACCCTATGCCCACGCAGGCCGGCATTTACTACTTTGAAATCACACTGCTTTCGAAGAGAAGAGAGGAGTACGGCCCCCCCTAGCAAATCCAATTTTTATTCTTGATTTGACCACCCGTTCTCACATCATGCTATGTAGGACGACCACGGTATGCCTTGGGTTCGTCGCCAAGGGCGTCTCTCTAGCAAGGCCGCCAGGCTGGGAATCAGACTCTTATGGCTACCATGGTGATGACGGTGATATTTACTCCGGTGGAAACGTAGGCAAGAAATATAAGGACACTACGTTCAGCGCAGGGGATGTCATTGGATGTGGCGTAAATTTCCGGACAGGTCAAGCTTTCTTCACCAGGAATGGAGTAAACCTAGGTCAGTGGCCTTGCCATCTCACCCAATCCCAACCCTAACCTTCCCATCAGGTCCCGCGTTTCGTGACATAAAGGGCAGGCTTTACCCAGTCGTGGGTATCAAGAAGGCCGGCGAGCTTATCCGCGTCAATTTTGGGCAAAGTCCATTTGTTTTCAAAATCGACCAAGTAATAGAGGTACGCAAACGGAGAATCATTTCGTCTACTACAGCCACTACTTTTTTTTTTCTATTCATTATTGTGTCCGCAGTTCCTCGCTCGCATGATTAACATGGACGATCATCAACAGAAGGAACAAAACTTGATCAGACATGCTATTTCAAGGACAAGGTACGCCGGCAAGCTCTCAAGGCCACGACTTGTAGCTCACTCTTCCAGCATTGAAAAGCTAGTGTCACCTCGCGTGAACGAGACGGAATTAATTCAACAACTGGTTTGTTATCTTCTTGATCCTAAGGGACCATGACAGCGAGTTGATCATCGAATTTAGGTTCTACAATTCTTACAGCATGACGGCTATGTTGAAACGGCTCGAGAATTCGCCCAGGAAATACAAGCAGAACAACATGCCCTAAATAGTGACCCAAATGTTCCGGCGATGGAGATAAATATTAAGGATGATGGTGATGCCCATCAAAGGCAACGTATGCTCTTCCCCTCTTTACACACAACGGGCAAGTCGCTAATTGATCAGGGATACGGAGGGCAATCCTTGAAGGCGACATCGATAGAGCATTGAAGCTGACGAACACCCACTATCCACACGTACTTGATAACCATCATGATGTGTATTTCAAGTTAAAGTGCAGAAAGTTCATCGAAATGATACGGAAAGCTGCCGAATCTAGCAACAGCAGTAGTAAGAGGAGCAACGGTCATCCGTACGACGACGTCCATAGTGAGATGGATGTTGATGAGAACGGCCTGTCGGATACTATGGACGGCGATCCTATGGAGTCCGAAACCGACCCCGGCCCCCTATTGAAGGAAACCATAGCATACGGCCAAGCGCTGCAAGCCGAATTCAGGGATGACAAAAGGCCAGCAGTTGGCAAGGCACTTAGTGATATCTTCGCTTTACTCGCGTATCCCAATCCTCTCCAAGTCAAGGAAATTGCGCCCATGTTAGACAGGAAGGGAAGAGTAGCAGTTGCTGAAGAGCTGAACTCAGCTATTCTCTGTAAGTTGCGAACCTGACTCGCCCCGGTATCTTGCTAGTTGGCGTGCCACTTCTAACCAGGCGACACAGCTTCTTTGGGGAAATCATCACGGTCAGCACTGGAGAATCTGTACGGACAAACCAGCGTATTACTAGACTATTTGCGTGAAGACGGCGGGCCGGGATCACTCATCTCTATACAGTCGGTGATTGATGAGATACCGAAATCCCAGCCGTTCTGAGGAATTGAATTAAATCAGCAAACAAACAAACTGAAAGAAGAAACATTGAATGGATTCGGTGTATTACTTTCCAAGCATTTACCCCAAGAATAAGCATGCATAATGGATGGTCATAACGCGAGTCTAGGGCGAGTCTAGGCTAGGCTCACTCTTTCTCCCTCTTCCCTCTATCAATCAGTCAGTCACTCTTGATGCTCAGCTCCGGGTGTAAACTAGGCAGGTAGGCAGGCAGGTGACAGAACAGATAGAATCAGTATGGTTTAACTTGTTCAATGGAGACGCATCATCAATACACTATATTGTAGTACGTATACATCTAACTGCACATGCATTTCTATCATATTAGTAGTTCCTAGATGTCGAAACATGACCCAGGCAGGCGTATTCGACCTCACCTGGACAACCAAGCGATTGCAATTTCATCTAGACAGGGATTTTACCATGTACTCAGGGGGGACGACCCTACCCTACAAGGCGTAGCAGGGTGGTTAGATAGACTGTTACTGACTTACTGTTAGATTTGTACAACGGAGGACGAGACAACTCTCGAGACAGTAAGCGACAACTAATTTCTATTGGATGAGCAGCTAAGTGTAGCCAACCTTCGATATAGCATGACTTTATTCCCTGCGCATTGACACCGTTCTATACAGTTTACCATTCAGAGTTTGTTATAATTGTCGTCAGGCCACAGTTAGAACAAGTTGTACTAGTGTAGGCAGGTACGGCCTAGGCTATGTATGTATTAAGGTAGTAGCCACAGTAGTCGCAGTGTTAACCCTCCAACACTTCTACATCACACAATACAACAAGATGACCATTCCATGTCAGCTGGCTTGGCCACCAGTAAGTTGTATGACATCCGCGGGGGCGGCAGTAAGATAATGACGACGAGACAGTCGACAACCGCATACTCGCTCGGTGGTGTGATCACCACGGGTATAGATATGTTTATTGCACATCATACTTCGGAGTAAATGGCTCGAGTCTCTGGGTTGCCCTGGACACCAGTTGCTGTTAGCTGGGTGCTAGCCGGGTAGATGCAAGGAGAAGGAAGCCTCACTTTAATGTCCATCGTGGCATAGCAGGCTGAAGGGATGCCGCAATCACTATGTTGTTGTCGTCTGCGATTTGAGGTTCCGTGGTAATTGATGGCGTCCCTGAATGCCGGCATTCATTTGCCTTCGGCTTCAGCGGATGTTTCAAAGGAAATCCATCATCTGTCATTGTGTCGTTTCACATCGAGGGACCAGTCTGGTAATCGGTCATATATCCCGCAACTTACGGGCGGCCGCTGCATAAACGCCCCAGGCTACAGCCGTGATTGACTCCACGATGATAGGAGCCGACGACGGATGACCTCTACTACTCGAGACCGCGAGCCAAACACCAAAGGCAACGAGAGCCAAAACGAAGAAGGCATGTACGAAGAATGTAGGCTGCTCGCGGGTATATTCTGTGATCGATAAGATGAACTGTGCTGGCAGCCGAATCCAAGCCTTGTCATGTTGCCATAGTCGTGTCTTGCTATCGAGGTCCCGCATCCGGAGCGTTGCCTCGACGTTATCCTCCACGTTATTCTCTACGTTATACTCCATTTATTTCAAATGCCAATGTCTTTAGTTGCGTCGAGGCTCGACTAATATTTCTGTACGTTCCATCAACGTTCTTTGTCCTGCAATAGTGACACAGGATCAATCCATCCAGGTGATAAGCGTGGCGCAAGAGGGCGCATTCAGCCTACCGGTGGCAGTGCAATGTTTATCTCGAGACATACAAGCTACGGAAATTGTAACCTTGTCAAATAAACACCCTACAATTCACACGCCAGGGGAGCCTTGCCCTGTGGCGCATAGGCTGCCTTACCACATTCAAGCCAATCAATGGCATCTTTGAGGCTGTAGCTTTTCCCGAGATACTACCTTGCTGAAATATTTAGTCTCAAAAAGTTCTCACCGGCCAAATGCCAGGTGCTTCTTACCGTCCTAACCCAGCTTAAGACCATAGGTTTGACCAACGACTTCTTGCTTCTTAACAACCTCCCATGGCGGATCCCGTGACGACAATAATTGGCCTTGTATCCGGCATCATCACATTTATTGACTTCGGCCACAAGATTGTGTCTGAGGTTAGAAACATACACAACTCTGTACATGGCACAACAGCAAACATCTATGAGCTTGATTTAGTGATAGATGACGTGAGACGCTCCAATGAGCTGGCCATAAAATTACCTCACAAGCAGCTTTCACACGATGAATTGCGCATTATAGCGATGGCCGTCGAGTGTGAGAAGCTCGTCGGTGAATTATAGAAGATAACCGGCTTACTTAGGAGACGAAACGATTCGCGCTCAAAGAAATTGGAGAGTGCATGCGTTGCCGTTTGAAGTTTCTTGAAACAAGACGAGATACAAGCTTTACGATCTCGCCTGGACGTTCTGGACCTTCGAATTCGGGGATATTTAAGCAACATCTTACAAAAGTATGCACATCTCTGACTTATTCTACCCTGTCGCGGGCCGATTCTTTTTTGCGTCGAGTCGAGAATTGGGCTAATGATTGTTTGTCCGCTTGCTGTAGCCGTCAAAATTCGTTGATTATGGCTAAGCTAGCACAAATCGAAGCCTCACACAAAAGAATGGATATTCAGAACGAATCTAGGTTAAATTCCATTCGGAATGATCTTCTTTCGCTCTCGGAAGATCAAACTCGGCTGAACAGCCCGGTGCAAGCTGCGGCTCGGGGGACTCAACTTACTGACATAAAGACAAAGCTTGATATGCTGCAGGGAGAGCAATCTAGTTGCACTATGCAAATCAAAGTCCTTGAAAGTCTGTACTTTCCGGAGCTACGCCGCCGCTGGTATCAAATACAAGACGCGGACGTACGATCTAATGAATGGATATATGATCCTGAACAGACGGCGTTCGTTTCGTGGCTAGAGGGACAGAGGAACGGTGACGGTTTCTTTTATATCACTGGCAAAGTATGTCCAAGCACTGCCCTTATACCTCTTGGTTAAGCTATTAATATCACTTAGGCTGGGAGCGGTAAATCGACGCTCATGAAGTTTGTCTCCGAAAACGAGCACACTATTCAAAGCCTGAAGAAATGGGCAGACCAAACCAAGTTATACACGGCGAGCTATTACTTCTGGAATCAAGGAACAGAGAAGCAGAAGACTGGTGTTGGCCTGTTCCAGTCCCTGTTATATCAGATTCTCAAATGGGCTCCGGAGCTCATCACATCTGTCTACCAAAACCGCCTATATCATGAAGCTTGGGAGATGGAGGACTTGATTGGTATCTTCAGGCGAATCGCACAAGGGACTAGTCTAGGTACCAAATTTTGTTTCTTCATTGACGGCCTTGACGAGTACGATGGAGAAGAGAAGGACATCATCAGACTGCTTAAAGAGCTATCAATTTCGAAGCATATCAAGATATGCGCGTCGAGTCGTCCTGGGCGCCAGTACGAGAGCATCCTTCCGCGTGACGCCCACACATTTGACATTGCTCGCTTCACGAAAGGAGACATGGAACGATACATCGACACACGCCTTCAGTCTTGTACCAACTGGCGAAATCTAGCCGCGACTGACCCTATCTGTCAAGACATCTTAAACGAATTATCCGCCCGTGCTGGCGGGGTTTGGCTTTGGGTTTCCCTTGTTACGGCTGACATCATCAAAGAAGCAGAGAAAAATGAAGAAGCTGCTACTTTGCGGAGGATTGTCGACGAGTTTCCAGCCGACCTACATAAGTATTTCGAACGGGTAATCAAAAGAATCCCCAGATTCCATCAAGAAGAAATGGCGCAGATCTTTCTCATCGCTGTGGAGGAGCTTCAGCCACTACCCCTGTATGCTTTTGCACTGCTCGAACAAGAAAGGCAACATACCAATTACGCGATTGATGTGTCCATAACCCCAATTCTTGAGACGGATGCTGAGTCAAGGTATCCTGCCTTGAAGGATAGAATCAAAAACCGATGTAGTGATCTCCTCATTGTTGATGATCGACCACATCCGGTCTTCCTAAGTCATTCAGTGGACTTCCTTCATCGCACCGTGCGCGATTTTCTACAAGGAGACTACAATGAACAACTGAGAGCGTGCGTAAAGAAAGAGTTCGATCCCCTAGTGTCTTTAAGCCAGATTTGCCTCGGCTTAATTAAAGCGCTCCCCGTTTTCCAGTT
This sequence comes from Xylaria sp. FL0064, assembly GCA_022593225.1. NCBI lineage: Eukaryota > Fungi > Ascomycota > Sordariomycetes > Xylariales > Xylariaceae > Xylaria > Xylaria sp. FL0064. Next base: position 178,569 of record JAJKLE010000007.1, on the reverse strand, counting down.
TCGGGATCGCGTGACCGTGAACAAGGTGACAGCACTTACAGATGAACTCTTGTACTATGCTCACGAGATCGAGAAAAGGAAGAAACTACAGGATACCTCTCTTGTCTCCATCCTCGATGAGTTAGACAGGGTCAACAGCCATCATGCCCGCGATGTCGCTAATCACTGGACGCACGCGCGAGACTCGCCGGCACAACGTGGCTATGATGAATACTCCGAAGGTGGAAAGTGTAACTTTCTCGCCCTGGCGGTGCAAGCGCGCCTTGTCCAATATGTTCGTGTCAAGGTGGAAGCAGATCCAAGGAATATGCAGAAAAGGGGGAGACCACTATTAGACTACGCACTCCGCCCGCGAAGAGTGACACCGATTTCCATGCCCTACCATTCCGTTAGAGACGATCCAAGCGTTGACGTTGAGATGGTCGAACTATTGCTTGAACGTGATGCCAACCCAAATCAGCCTGTGCATATAAACAATAGTACCTCGGTCTGGGGACTCTTTCTCTTGTCAATTTATGAGACTTATAAGCGCAATCGTAAGAGTGGCGGTTTTGCGTACCAGAGCTTGAACAAGGCTTGGTATCAGGCCAGCTTTGCGCTGATTCGGGCTGGTGCACGCCGAGACTGCCTCTCTAGCTACGCCGATGATTCCCTAGACGTGTTTGCGATACTTCGGAAAGTATTTGGAGTAGATAGGGCAGCTATACTGGAGCAAGCAATGGAACAGAAAGAGGGCAAAGAGCAGGAGGGAAGAAGTTCATGTGTTGCTATGTAACCACAAGGAGAGATCTTTGCTGATTACCTACCTAGGTACTTACCTATTCAGAGGAGTGTCAATGTAGCACGTTCTGGCCGTGGATCGTTGCACAGAAGCATGCACTTACTGAAGAAAATACCTACTTAAATATCGGGAACGAGAGACCCAGAACATCTACGACGCCAACCTCGCCCTCGATGAGCATACAGGTGCTTACAGCGAAATGGGTGTTCCACCTGATGAGAGATGCGTAGATCATGTTTACGACTTGAAGAAGTCAATGTCTGAGGAGCTTCTTATGAGTGGTTGGTTAAGGGCTGTGTCGTGTGGTGTTCTCTACTATTCACATTGTCGTCATCAAGGCGTTTCTGACCGTGTTATTGAGATTTAAGATAGTTATCGGCGAATAGGAAAGAATAGGATAGTCGAGTATATTGATTGAGACCAGTATAGTCTAAGTATTGTACGCCTCTATTCCTGCTCAAGCTGAATTGAAGCCTGGAAATGCATGCCGTGTTCCTATGTGGGGCTAAAGAACGTGGGCGAGCGTGGGGTATTGAATAGAAACATGGATACAGGGGGTGTCGGGTGATTGCAGGGATCTAACAGGATTGCAGCTTCTTTGAGCTCCCCTACGGTAAGTACCTGCTGGACCACGATACTACCTTCATACTAAGTAGTTACAACGAGCAATGCGCATCGATGTTTCAGTATCTTCTCTCCCACCACTCTAAGTAGTGTTTTCTCAGCTGCCTTTATATCTTCGATCTATTGTCTGTCTAGTGGTATAGATCATCATGTCGAGGAAGCAAGTAAAAGGAGAGTACATCGAGACGGTAAAGCACTTGCCCACTCAAGTGACCTTCTGCATCCGACCACTTCTAACTTTGGCTTCGCCAGGACACGGGCAATAAGGTGGCGCGAAAGGCCGTCCTCGTCGGTACTCAGCATATCATGCTCGGCGGAAAGACCATCATCCAGGCCGACGCCATGATCCGAGGCGACCTTGCGCGCACATCGCAGCCTTCATCCGCTCCCGGCAGCAACACCGCCGTCGCCATCGGGCGGTACTGCTTCCTCAGCAAGGGCTGCTGTCTGCGCCCGCCGGGTCGCATCTACAAAGGGTTCGTCGACTTTCCCCTGCTGCCGAATTCCCCGGGGTATACCTCTGGCCTTTCTCTCTAACTTGGGTTTGTCATAGATCATTCACCTACCTCCCCCTCCGCTTAGGCGACCACGTCTTCGTCGGCGAGGGAACCGTTGTCCAAGCCGCCACCATCGGAAGCCACGTCCACATCGGCCAGAACGTCGTCATCGGCGAGTTCGCCATTATAAAGGACTACGTCCGCATTCTCGACGGCGCTGTCGTCCCTCCCAACATGGTCATACCGAGTTTCAGCATCGTCGCCGGTCAGCCTGCTCGCGTTGTCGGTGAGGTTCCGGAAGGTGGCCACGAGGCTTTTGAGCTTAGAGAACTCTACAAGACCGTTGGCAATAACCCGCAGCCGTTGCCTGTGTGAAGATGTCCTGGGTACTTTTCCATTCAATGGGAATAAGATTCAATTTAAAGAAGCCACAAGCCAAGCCACGACTGAGATGGGAGTATCCATTTGATGCTGTGAACAAGCTACGGCCCTTGCGACAGTCGATGAAACGCTGGACCCATCAGTTTGCGCCGCTCTCACCCTTTACTGGGCCTCACTAGACCACTCAAGGGCTCAACAACCGAGATAGAATAGCTTTGCAGCACCAAGATGTACTTTTCGCGATAAGCAGAGCGGCTCACAACGACTCGCCAATGCTTACTAGTACGAGAAGAATCACTATCAAGATGACAGAAAGAAATGGCCGGGCCCGATTCACCCTTCGTCGTCTCAGGTCGTCCCGAGCCGAGAGCAACAGATGTGTGGGAAGAAGTACCAATGGGCACTCGTCAGGTATGAAGATACACATCGAATCAGGCGTGCTAGTTCGTGAGGCTTCTACCATATCAGGGAGCCTAGACTATGGGCGAACATCGTCGGCCCCAGCAACTCATACTACAGACAATACTCACTATGAAGGCCACTGGTTCGTCGTCCACATTAGCGGTCTTATGGCTTCTTCGCATTTAGTGGGAGGAGCGACTGCCTAGACGATATCCCAAGTCTAAGTGATGCACCAGTTTCTATGGATCAACGTCCTCAGCGTCCATACAGTCCAATTCACGCTTTATCATCAAAATCAAGACAATAATCTAGGGCAAATCAAATATATACATTCTATGGAAAATGAGGTGGTAACGAGCGTATTCCTGAGGAGCCCTCCTGTTCACACTACCCCCCCTCAAGAGAATCGGTGGAACGTGTGAGCTGATGCCCCCTTCTCAACTAGCCATGGTATTCCTTGACTCTACGTACAGAGTCCTCCAAGTGGTGTAAACGAGTGTGGTTTTGTTGTAATTCAAACGAGTGACGATGATTTGCTTCGCAACTTAAAAGAGTGACAGCTCAATGCCATGCTTGATGACATGAACGAGTGTAAATGCTTTGTTAGATGTTTTGAACGAATGACGATGCTATGATGTGCGACTTAAACGAGCGACAATGTTTTTGGAAATGCACGAGATTGATATCCTGGGTGCGGGAGAGGGAGAGGGAGAGGTGTTGATGTTGTTTAGTTTACATGATGGTGCAGTTGTTGGGTCTGTGGTCGGGAAGCTGTCCCCCCAAGCCGTTGGGAGTGTCGAAGTCGAAGAGACCTCCCTTCTTGGGGGCAGTCTTGGGGCATTGTCCGCGGGTTGTGTTCTTCATTTTGAAGTTTGGTTTGTTTCCTTAGATTTTGGTGGTTTTGGTTGTGCGTTGGAGTGGTTTTGACTGTAAGAGTCGAGTTGGTTTGTGTGTGTCCTTTTTGTTGTTGTGTGTTTTTATTTGTTTCTGTGGTGAGGAGCTAAAGTCATCTTGAAGCCGGTTGGATTCATGGTTTATATATGTTATATCGACGATATCTTCAACATGTTGGACTCCTTTCATGGTTGACTTACTTTCATCACATGGTGGCCTTGCAATGGTTCTTCATCGATGGTTTCTTGTCTATATCATTCTTTATTGCTCTTTGTACGGTCTCATAAAGCCTTGTCGACTGTGGTAAATTTAGCACTCTATAATCTCTCAGCTCTTTTAGTATTTACTCGGTGTGAAAGAGAGTCATTGTGAGATAAGCGAGGTAATAACAATGATGTTCTAAAAGTCTTACTTCCTGTAAAATTAAGGTACAATATGAAGCAGCTCATCAAAGGAGACCAATTGTCTGCTCTACTGTCACCTGCCACGTAATCTTGCCCTCTAAGGCCAAAAAGCGATGATCTGGCACGCAGAATCATTAGCTGCATTTATGAGCCTGGTACAATGTCATTGCCATGGAATAAGGAACAATCTCTCTGCATTGTTCATCTGAGCAGATGGGTTCCCCACGCTGCCCCTCGAAATAACACTCAGAAGAGGAATAGTCAGCATTACCAAGCGATTACCTTACCTACTACTGAGTAAGGCCCAACGGTGGATCCCAATTCCTAACCAATACAGAGAATACAGAGGGCTTGTCGGTGAGTGCAAAAAGGACGGATATTTTGGTATTTCATTGTTTCCAGCTTGGTAATGCTGATAACTAGTTGCTAGCATGGTAGATGTTAATAAGTTGATATCTTTAGCCTGATTATATGTTATGATGACCGCGGCGGGAGACGTCGGGTATGAGTGATATGGAGACCACCAGTGTCCTGGGCTTCCCTAAGGTCCCAGTTTAAAATAGGTGTTAACGGGAACAGCCGTTGGATATAGATGTGTATGAACTCGCATATTCTTGCCGTTACTAAATCTCGCAGGATGAGACGAAAGTTGAGCATACGTGTTTCCTTCAGTGTAAGAGGAGGCTATTATCCAAGACCCCGAAGTACCGCAGACAGATACTGAAGAAGAAAAAGATATAAAGATGAAGGCTGCCGAGATCTCACTTCGTATCTGCCGAGATCCCCCCCGCTCGGAGATGTATGATGTATGTATGATATGCCCCATCATTGACCGCAAGACCGAAGAACCCGAACCAGATTTCTAGCCATCTTGTGAATCAATCTCCCTTACCTGATGTCTCTATCCTGCCGCTTCTGCTAGCTAATAGTGTCATCTAGATGATATACTCCATAAATAAACGAGACGTCTCACCGTCATAATGAGCGCCCCTACGCCCACCAAGCCCTTCAACCTCGCCATTGTAGGTGGAGGCATTAGCGGACTAACACTAGCCATTAGCCTCCTTCAGCACGATGTCCCGATCACAGTCTATGAGGCTGCAGCGAAATTCGGCGAGATCGGCGCTGGTGTTGGTTTCGGGCCTAACGCCGTTCACGCCATGAGCCTCATATCTCCGCGCATGAAGGAGGGATACGAGCGCTGCCGGACTCTCCAGTGGGAGTCGAAACAGGACGCCTGGTTCGGCTGCAGAGTGGGCGACAGCCGCAAGGCTGGCGATGATGGCACCTTCGAATTTGGCGGACGGAAGGGCTGGAAGATCGGAGATGAGATTTTCGAGATCAAATACCCCAACCTGGAGGCCATTGGTGGCGTCGGCGGCGTTCATCGTGCGCATTTCCTGGACGAGCTGGTGAAGCTCATACCGAAGGATGTGGCGCGCTTCGGGAAGCGGCTCGTAGATGTCTCGAAGGCCACTGACGGCTCCGAGAACGTGGTCTTGCACTTTGCTGATGGGACGACGGCTCAGCACACAGCTGTCCTCGGTTGTGATGGCATAAAGTCGCAGACGCGGAGACTTCTCCTGGGCAGCGATGAGTATAATGCCGTATTCTCTGGAAAATGCGCCTATAGGGGTCTGGTGCCAATGACTAAGGCTGTCCAACTCCTCGGCGAGGAAAAGGCTATGAATAGCCAGATATATTTTGGCTACCACGGGCATATATTGACCTTCCCTATTGAAAAGGGAAAAACAATGAACGGTATGTTGATTCACTTCTACTTCTCGGGGCCAGCTGGTGTCCGCCTTTCTTCAGCTTACATGCGACTGATGAGATGTGTATAGTTGTGGCTTTTGCCTCTCGTGAATCGTGGATGCACCCCGAATGGGTCGTCCGCGTTACTAAAGAAGAATTGCTTGCGGATTTCCGCACCTGGGGTCCCACGGTTCTTGCCATTATCGACGCCATGGAACGACATGACGTCTGGGCTCTGTTCGATCACCCACCAGCCCCGACATATTACGGCACGCAACCACGTCTCTGCCTGGTTGGCGACGCTGCACATGCGACGACTCCTCACCAAGGCTCAGGCGCAGGCATGTGCATAGAAGATTGCTATGTCCTCGGCAACCTGATAGGGGAAGCGAATTCTCTAGAAGATCTGGACAAAGCCTTTAAAGCGTATGACGAGGTTAGACGGCCAAGGACCCAGAAACTAGTGACAACGAGTAAGGAAGCCGGACAGTTGTGGGATTTCGAGCTCGAAGGTGACGATTTAGACGCCCTTCATCGTAATATGGACCATCGCATGCGTTGGATTTGGAATATTGATCTACCAGTTGAGCTGGAGAGAGCGAGGGCCATCTATAGACAATCCACTTGATAATGGGGAGTAGCAGCATAATAGAACTAGCCAATGCAAGTCATAACGGCTTTTTCAGTATCACGAGACAGTTACCACCGTTCTCCAGTATCATGTTAAGGACAGCAAGAGCCAGCCACCCAGCCAGGCAAGAAGGACGTAAGGGAAATCATCGAGAAGGATGTTGGTGAATGTCCATACTCCTTATTTCGTAGTACCAGCGTACGCAAGTGCGAGGCTCACGTTAAGCGGTTGTGTAGTTTACCTCAGTTATTCACGCGCGTATACTCCTGCATCAGAAGACAAGGGTCGTCAGGATGCCGCCGGAGTTCCTCGGAAGACGAAAGCCGAACAGTTTGCGGTGCGGTCAGGCATATAATGCATCATGTAGGTCAAGAGTGGGCACAATCAGGGTTGCTTCAAAGTCGGTGAGACCTGTTAGCTTCGTAACTGTTACTTTGAGGATCATCTTGATTGCCTGCAACTGAGGCTCTTTCGTGTTTGGCTATATGACGAAGTATGAAATACATGCCATACGACTCACGCATAACTTAATGTCCGAGGCATGGGGGCCCCGTCATAAGTCGCATTCTCGACCACGAGAATCCGATTGCGAGGCTGCGGGCGAGGTGATGGGTCTATCACATGTAATATGAGTTAAAGACATGTTATGGGTTGAGGATTGTACCAGGTCATAGCTACGCGGAGGGAAGAGAGGGAGGACGAAGTCTGATGGGAATTCGTCTCAGCAACTGTATTTGCGTCACCTTTTGGATCGTCCTATAAAGATGTCAACGTTAAACCATCTCTATTTGAGCACATAGATCATCAGATCCGAAGACTTTAGCTGAGTTCGAATCAATAGGACCGCCATGTCCGGGTTCCGGTTATCTCTTAATCCAGACAAAAGGTCCCTTTTGGTAGGGGTACTTGCTGCTGAGCACACTATTACGCTTTGCTTACTTATCTCGTATAGAATTCTGTTTCATAGTACGTAAATTGGTGCATACTAGTACTCTTGTTGTTGGTTCTGTGATATTCCCTGGCTGCATTAGTTAGTGTAAGAAATTTTTACATGATATATTTAAGGCCAATATGGAATCTGAGGTCGTAAATGGGGACTCTTAGTGCAGAGAGCCCGCCTTGTAGAATCGAAGAGACTTCATTTTTGGTCATAGTATGCGAACAACTTCGCTGTTGACTTACTTGCATCGGCGACTCTAGTTGTTTTGGCCCCCACCGGCCTCCTAAGACAGTGAGGAGGAAGTTCGGCTTTAAGGACAGATACGTGGTGTCATTCGCAGAGCCGCTTTATGATGTCTGTACATCAGAGGACGTGGCTTCAAGCTAGTGGAACGTTCGTAGCCGAGGGCCGCAACGATGAGACAGTACACTTTCTGCCGTTGGCTAGAGCCGCAGACATCTGGAATCATGTGAACCAGTCACTTAATTCGAGAACCAAGGTTCGCTGGACGCTATTGTATGCAGACTTGCGTCAAAAGCGCCTATAGTACCGAGAGTTCCGCTGACAGTACATGTATGACTGAGACACGTAATGTTAGCATGTTCAGCCGGCCGATTGAACGACCTCTTTCACCGACTCTCGACAGTTTCTCGTACTGTAGTATGAACGTCCATGCGCAAGTTGAAAATGTCGATACTCGCCAACGAGCAGACGCGTAAGAAATGACTAGACAGGGCTGCACGAACGATACTAAAATCCTACCTTCCAAGAAAGGGAAGTAAGTAGCGAGGGGTGAAAGGCGTTAATTGCTCGTCTAGCGACACCAGAGAGGTTGTTAGGCGCCGCTAACCAAGCCAGATGACCGCGATTGGTCATAGTCACGCCATTGCTATGGTTATGACTGGGTTTGGGTATGTTGTGTGAGCTCGGGGCTCTTGCCCGGTTACCTACCCAGCATATCCGCATTCCAAATGCGCGTATGCATAGAGTAGTGGATCCGGTATGATTCCCTGTCTTAACCTTAGCCAGCTACACTAGGTCCTACAGTAGTATATTGACATGGAGAGCTAGTATTGATTCCGGAGGTCAGTCCTTGAAAGAGTCAAGGCATACCTTGTGGTGCATAGACTGATAAGGCCTTGAACGTCATGTAAGCACAACGAGTGTTAGTCGCAACTGTATGCTGTGGGTGTTGCCGGCATGGCCAAGCTCGAACGGAGACCTTCGTTTTCGGTCTCTTTGTTCGATAGCCTTAAGATTCCTTGACTTGGCATGTAGATGGGGAGCTCTTGACGTCGCACTAGAATGTGCCATATCTGGAGTTCTATATCTGTTGGGTGGCCGGGGCACATAAAGATGGAGCTGTGAATGGGGAGCTAAACATGTTAAAACAAAGTTGCATTCATCTTGGCGGAGGATTGGCTGCGAAACAGGCACACACCAAAATGGAGGCTGACGATCTTGAAACGAAACATTTTCTCGTGGTACTCTCTTCCTCCGAACACCTGCACGTACCTAGATGCTGCATCTTGGCACACGACAGAAGCTTACCATCGCAGAGCCTCTGTTTTGAGTTCAAGAGGGGATGTTTCAGCACTTGCATGAAGACTGATTTCATGGAATTTCTGTCGTATGCCAAGGAAGCTCGAAGGGCACCAGGCTGTTGGTGTTAGTTTGGAATGAATTCTTGGTATACTCCATGATGATTGGATAATGGTTTCGCAGTCTAAAAGACACATATAACATTGCTGTCTAGCAAATTCATCATGACATGATGATTCCAGAGGCCGAGTCGTGGAACAGAGTATGGTCAGATAATCGGCCTCCAAGATTCAAGATTCGGGATCGGCCCGGACCAATGGCAAAGTTGGGACCAAATGCAAGCAGAGCACGTGTGGGAATATCCATCGTGGAGGAGACGATCCTTTCACATATTAACCAGGATTGTTGATTAATGAAGGAGCGTAGAATGCTACCAAAACCTTCTGTCCCAGCCTGCCAGCCTACAGGACTTAGTAGACGGGCAGTATAGTGTGGTGTAGCATACCTCCTCAGGCAGCTACTACACTACTTGACAAGTTCTCGATCTTTCCTCAGCTTCCTATTACACTACTAGTATGTTGAGGAAGGAATATCGTGCCTACCTCCCCAAGTTGGTAATTGGTAGTATGGTTGGAGGTAGTATAACATGGAGTGAGAAAATATACTTTGGATACCCCTGCCGAGGAGCGTTTCGACCCTGCAGTAGCGCGCAATAGCTCGGAGAGCCTTATCAACGCTATTTGCCTCAGTTCTTGGTGTAGTCTAATGAAGCCGAATTGAGTGCGAGTTCGGGATGCGAGATACTTCTCGATTGCCTGACAGCCAGGGCCCAGGAGTCGACAGTCGTAACCCACATCTCATCTGTTTTTCTGCGTCCATCATGCTGAAGAGACCGCCACGGAGGATCTTCAGCCTTGGAGATGGTTGTGTTGTCACTGATGGACCACTACCACCATCTCCTGAGTACAGCATATTCCTTTATTTCTCACCGCATGCTTACTTAATGGACTCTGGTGCCTCTCTGATTGTTTGACGGAGAAACCCCCGGAAAGACGGATCAATCGGCCACGAGGACTGAGTGAATGCTCACAATACTCCGTATAGACCCCACAGTCAGCGTCAAAGGCAGGTACAGTGGATTGGAATAATGTCCTCCAGAAGGCTGGTAATTCGTAATTCCCGGACGATAACAAGAAGCAGGCTGGAAAACTTTGGAGAAGTGGCGTGCTGCACTGCAGAGTACTTATCATGTAGGTATCATGACCGAGCCACCTGAACCTGAGCTCGCCGGGGTAGTGTACAGTATGCTAACCACTATATACCCACTGTGGGTGCATTCAGGAAGAAGTCGGCAAGAAGTACTTACCATAGGAAATCAGCGTACAGTCTGTACCTAGACACTCTTCGAGAAGAAACATAGGATATTTCCTCACACTACACTTCCAGATCAATTAAGAGGAAGGCCAAGCCTCACTTGCTCAGTAGATAGTATACTGTAGTCGAGGCTGGATGAGGAACGACATCCTTGGGAGTTCGGCTAATCGACCAGTCGCGGCGGATTCAAACCACACCTCTCTGCTGCTCGTGCCTGTCAGGTCCCCGAACTAACGAACTACGTGTATGCGTATTGAGTACTCTAGCAGTATGCAGCGCAGCTTAGCTTAGCTATCGAAACGAGCGAATCGCAGCAGCTGTCGGGTGGAGTGCTTGGTCCGATAGACGCGCGCTGCTCGAACGAATGGCTGAGAATCGTTCGGTTAACCAAAACCCCATATCAATTTATCTACCTGCTGAGTACTGAACATATATACTCTGCAATAACAGCGACGAGACCTCCCTCGGGCAGTCCTGGGCTTTGCAACGTTATGAAATGTCAAGTGTTCTCTCGGTTTACGAGGAAGCGTGGTGTACATGTCGCCTATTTGTGGTTGACGCTGAATATTCGCAGTTATAGGACTATATGGAGCAGGATGAAATGATCCCTAAGACAAGAGCGGAAAACCGCCTGAAATTCTTGATAAGTACCTGAACACGGTAACGCTGTCTGGTCCGCATTAATCTCGCGAGGGCAGGGTATTCTTGAGTCCCTAATTGTACACATGTAAAAACCCCTCGTCCGCCTCGGCCAGTACTCGGCTCACTTACTTACGTGTAGTGCACGGAGGCTCGAGCACTTTACTATGTACATACATACTAAGGTACCTCCTCTGTATACATAGGTATGTACTTAATTGTCTTGGATCGAGTGTGTTCTGAGTGAGTATACAATGTATCTACGTTGACTCAAAGGATTGCAGTTGAGTGATTGTAGGTAGGTGCGTGCAACAATGATGATAACACGTACTTGCCTCTTATCCCGCCGGTGATCGTGATCAACATGGTCTTATCAAAGCCTTACATACAGGCCGACATACATACAGCAGTAGCACTGGGCGTAACTACTGTACCTGCTCACCTACCTATTATACTCTGCCATGCATCGCATTCCAACGCTGTGCACCACCACGCTCTCCCACTCTCTCCTACCCTAGCCTCTACCAGACCTACACTAGACCTACACGTATACTACGGTACCACACACGCTCGAAGCCCAGCCCCGGAACGACTACGGAACAACTGCACGCGCCAGCCAATATATTCTATCTGCAGGATCCACGGCACGCCGAGCGGGCACCCTGGTCAATAAGCGGGGGGGACCCCCTCCACAATGGACGAGGGGACCCCGGCCGCTGCCCAGACCCTTTTCGTTGCCCCATTTCGGTTGCCAAGAGGACGCGAGATCTTTGGTCGTTGCGCTACGGGACGCTACAGCAACGCTAAAGGCGGCCTCAGTCCCGTTCCCGTTCCACACACACGCTACGATATCAGCTATACACACATGATACTGAAGCTGCAGTAGCAGGGAAGTCATGTAGGTAGAGAAATGTTGGAGAGCTGGAGAGTGCTCTCCTGCTTTGCTTCCTTTCCTGCAAGTCAGCGATGTTGGGGTTGTTCCTTTCTTCTACAAGGGATGATGAAGAATGTTTGTCAAGCAACGCGGGACCTCCTGGATGGATGGATGGATGAATGGCTGAATCAACGAACGACGAATGAGAGGGATAGAGAGAGTGTGTTTGCGTCTGCGTGTCTGCGTGTATATTGCAGTGGGTGAACGGATATAAACCCGAAGCTTGCCCTCAGCTTTACGGGGAGAAGGGAACACAACATTGACAAGCAGCAGCACTACCATCATCGTCGCTACCAACCACCCTCTTCTGTGATTCCACTACCGGCCTTGATTGGTGCCGTCCATGCCAGCCATCGCCGCTCGATTAATTTGACATCTTTAACCCTCAATCTCGGCTCGGGAAACCTGCATCTTGCATACACTAGTACTGAGTATACACTACGGTGCGCTCAGTTTATATATAGTACTACCCACTCTCCCTTAAGCGCCCGCCGGCCACACACAACGGCCTCAACCATCTAAGAGACATTAGAAGACACAGCTGCCGCCTAGCCACCCTTGTCTGCTCCACCGTCCAGCCAATTGCCCTACGGCTGATCTCTGGAGTGCGATATATTAAATATACCGTCGCTGTGCAGCTGCTCTCCCGCTTCCCTCTCACCACACCTTAGACTTTCCACCTTATCCCTTCGTGTGAGTTGTAGGACAACGCCTTATTCCTAGCAAAGGAAAAAGTATACGAAACGAGGAAAGGGAAAAGGATCGAAATAAAGGAAAAAAAAATAGGTTAGGAAAGATGCAGCTTCAGGGTGTATTCGTCTTCCTCTCGGCTCTGGCCTTCACCACCGCCACCCCCCTTCGCCGGCGTTGTAATTCTACGACACCAACGCCGAGCGTTACCTACGACCTGCCCAGTACCGGTGGTATGCTACAGAAACCTTGAAGCACTCAACCTGACACAGACTTAGTACTGACATATCACATAGGTGCCACTTCCCTACCATCGCCCGACGCAGTATTGAAGCATATAGCCGTCGGCCATGGCGTCCAGAACTACACATGCAGCGCCGCTGGTGTTGCGGCTACGAGTGTGGGTGCACTCGCGGTCCTGCACGATATAACAAGCCTTTACCCTGGATCTGGCCCCAACGCCCTTACATCAACTAGCTGGAACAGCTTCACAAGCACGGTCTTACGTACGACGAGCATGCCCATAGACGCAAGCAACCCGTCGTCACCGTTCCCACCGGAAGCTGCTCTCACCGTGAGCGGAGTTTCACAGTCACTTCCCTTCCTTGGTCATCACTTTTTCGATAACACCGGTGTCCCAACGTTCTCAATTCATGACGACGCCGAGCTTCTCAAGGCACAGAAGATCCTCGGCATCCCGGCACCTTCTACTGCCGACAAAGGCCTCTCAGCCGAGGGCGCCGTCGATTGGCTCTACCTCAGTGACAAAGGTGGCAGCATCGGCCTTTCGAAAGTCTATCGCGTGTTGACTTCTGGCGGTGCCGCGGCCGTGTGTGGTGCTGTTGGTGATACCCAGAGCGTGCCGTACACGGCTATGTATTGGTTCTACTAATAGGACTGATACTTTACCTACTCACCCAAACGAAAACGTAAAAAATCAGATGAAGAGACGGAATCTAATGGTTAGGCATTTAACGGCGTTTGGAAAAAGAGGATTTTGATATCTTACTTACGGGATTTGGCAACCTTTCGAGTTTATTCAAACACATGCACACACATACGCACAACACACAAGAGACATTCACATGAGACATATACTCACGACATGGGTCATTAAAAATGAGGCTTTCGACTTTATACCCTTATTTTCTTCACTTCTCCACATTCATTTTCAGTCGCGCATGGCTATGCGATAGATAAAGGTCGGCCTGTTAACTTAAATTTCTCTCTTGGAAAGGGATCTTATGGAGGGGCTTATGGTACAACCAAGCAGGCCGGTCGGATATACCCTGGGTGCCTCTTTTTATCTCGTCGGCAAGACGAGAGTCGTGTATATAGGAGAAGTCGACAAGAAAATGAACATGCATTTCAACGACGCGTTTCTTGAAGTTTGAAGCATGGCTGATCTTGCATTGTTATCATGATGCTACGAGCATCCCTAATTTTGATTCTCTCGCTGCGCGTATTCACATAGATAATTGATCAAGCCTATTCAGTATAGCATCTACTGTCATTCGGATGACCCTCTGTTACATATTTGATCCATTTGCCGCTGGTTAGCCCAAATAGACCTGAAGAGCGCTAAATGAAATGATAACAAGATAAGCATTGACTTCTTTATTATTTTTCCCCTTCCGCTTTTCCTCGTATATATATTGTTCGGCGGCTAGCTAACGGTCCTGATACGTGTATTTGTGGGGAGAAATATGATACACGCCTTGTTTGCGAGGGACAGACGGGTGGGTTGGTATAGCATATCTAGGAGTGGTGTGGTGTGGTGTATTATGGTGGCTATGCTATTAATTTCGCTCCCTTTATCCTGGATTCGTAGGGTAGGTATATTCCTATCTAGATACCTATGAATCCCATCAAAGTGTGTGTGCAATGTGTGCAAATATCATGGTGACCGGATTTATGTGTTCTACTTTCACCACGTCTGGACTACCTACATGAAGTCCCTATTAATCTCAGCTCTTACTCGTCTCTTCAACCTTACCTAGGTACTAATCGCAAGCTGCATTCTAATTTTATACGTGCATACTTTTACACACATATGCATATATGTACGCCGGCGGGCGAACGAGCGTTGTCCGCTGTCCTGGGCTGCAGTACCGCTGTCCGTGACATTGCGCGAACCTTGTTTGTAGTTTATCCGAACGTTCATCCATTATCCCGTCTGTCCACTCATGTAGCTCTCCGCCTACCTGTCCGTGCAAATTATCCTCGCTGTCTAGATACTTAAATTTAGCATAGTACAGACCTGGAGGGATTTGGAGAGACCTGGAGAGAAGCAAAGTTATATAATGTAAATGCCGGGTGGTGGTGGTGGTGGTTGTGGTATTAGTAGTACCCAATCCTTATTCATTTTTCCTCATATTCTAGATGGGTGAAGTATTGCATAGCTACTAAGTATATATCAATATTCGCAATGGTTATAATGGGAAACAGTCATAATCTGGTATTATTTTGTTCATCATCTAATTCCTTTTTTCTTTTCGTCAATTGAACAAAGCAAACAGAATAAAAAGGAGTCTCTTTCCCACCTACAACTCCCATCCCAATTGTGGCACTTGTTTTCTAAACCCAAACTTTCCAGCTCAAGATGGACATCATAAAGTTTGGGGGTGGTTTCTTATATGTAAACTTCTTAAATCATCACTTACAACTCCCTTCGTGGTTGCATTCCCCAAGATCAAGACGTACTACTTCTCTTCTGGCCGAGATTAAGTGGTGGTTGATTATAAAACAGACATATGCTCATGATTTCCTTTGTGATGCCGTCGTTTTGGAGCTGTGAGAGATATTAAATATAACATCAACTGCTCCGTATGGGAAAGAGTACTGCCTACTTCTCAACCTGTTTATATGTCGACTGGTCGTTGCTTTTATCGCATATTTGCATCTAACCCGCCCTGGAGCTCGCCCTCGAGGCCTCCGGCATGGTTCATATATTCTTGTGGTCGTGGGTCTTCGGCTCTCCATTGGTTTCCACCTTCTGGCATAGGTACTTGGCCTGCTTGAGCAGGTTGCACACCAGGCATCTGCGCGGCAGTGTTCGGGTCAGTTCGGACATGCTGTCTGAACCGGAATACTTCCTCCATGATCATTTTGCGCATGTCTCCGACGTCATCTATGACCTCAAAGTCGAAGTTGAAGGTGGTAGGGCAGTCAGGCTCATCCGAGGCATCGTGCCAAATCTGCAGGTACGGATGTTCGAGAGCACGTTCGACACTGATACGCGAAGAGGGGTCAAACGCCAACATGTGGTCCAGGAGGTCAAGGGCATCGGGGTTCGCGTTAGGGAACAATGTCGGGAAAGGCTTCTTAGGCATGTACGGTAAGTTCCGAACGTATTCCTGGGCACGGGATGAGCCAATGCGGGAGAGAGTCTCCTCGTTCGGTGTTCCCAGGATGTGAAGGATCTGGTTTAATTGGTCGACATAATCGCGGCCCTTGAAGAAGGGTCGCCCTCCTAGAAGTTCGGCCAAGATACAACCCACGGACCAGACATCAACTATGACGTGTTAATCAAGAGATCACAATAAACTTGCGTGCTCCCTAACAAATTGTTAGGGGGAAGGAATCTGAACATACTAGCTTTCGTATAACTTTGGAAGCTCAGCATAATTTCCGGTGCACGGTACCATCTTGTAGCCACATATTCAGTCATATATCCTGCGTTCTCTTCGGGATCGACCGAGAAGCCACGTGCGAGACCGAAATCGCAGATTTTAAGTTCGCAATCGGCGTTTACGAGAAGGTTGCCGGGTTTTAGGTCACGATGTAGGACATTTGCCGAGTGAATGTACTTTAAGCCACATAGGATCTGGTAGATGAAGGATTGGAAGTGTGCATCGGTCAGAGGCTGTCCGGAGCGAATGATGGCTGCCAAATCGCATTCCATCAACTCTGCGCGCATCGATGTCAGTAATGCCGTATTGACGTAATGGGGCTGTAGATACACACCCTCGTAGAGGTAGGTCTCGTTAAAGTTCTCAGGGCGTGGAATATCCATGTCATAGAGACAAGTGATCTATCAGATACATATCAGCCCAGCTTCGACACCCGGCATTATCTCCCCGCGAACATGTGGGGAGACTCATCACAGGTATGTATAGATATATGTATAGTTCCATATTGGGATCTTACGTTACGGTGTCCACGGAAGTGCTGCAGTAGTTTGATCTCGCGCAGGGCCCGCTTGGCGAGGATCTTTTTGCTGAATACATTGGTCACTTTTTTGATGGCAACACCTTCGTTCGTCTGGTTATTCACGGCGGCACTGTTGGGCACAAGTCGTGTCAGTCAATCCCGGGCGCAGCTGATCAGCATGCAAAGAGGGCTATAGGGATGCGCATACCAGACGATGCCGTAAGCACCCTGTCCCAGTTCCTTCGTGACGGTGTATCGCTCGTCTACAATGAAGTCCTGGTTGAAAACCTTGAAGACCTTGCGCCCTTGTAGATCGGCCATTGTGAGAAATTCTTATCGGATTCGATGTTAGCGGCTGTCATTGGTTTCCAGGGATAGATTGAGAGGGAATATGCTTTGCGACTCGTTTCGCGACTCGTTTCGCGACTCGAGGCTCGAGACCTAGTTCGAGGAACTACAGGATGGAGACGGTGGCACAAGTAGACAACGAAAGGTACCCGAATAACGAAAAGAAGACCAGTAAGGAGAGATGACACCTACTTGTCGAGGGATCACGCGAGTCCCGGTCGTAATAACGATAGAATAGCAGCCGAGGCCAAGGAAACAAAAAATGGACAGGACGGAAAGGGTCGTGACGGCAACAGCGCAGATGGAAAAATATATTCAACAATAAGCGAGTAAGATGGTAGCAGTGGTCTAATATCGGTCAAGCAGGCTGTGGAGTAATAAATGCAAAGCCATGCAGTGTACCTCTATATACTGTAGGTATGGGCTGGGTTGGTATTCGATTCAGACTGGGGGTCGTGTTTAGGAAGAAGCTCCAGTTCGATCTGAGGGGGGCCGACGTCACACTGGTGTAAAGGGCAGGGCAGGGCCAGGCAACTTAGTTTATTAGTAGTATCGACGACGTTACTGTTGCTCTCGCGGTTGCTGAAAATGGAGGAAAGAAAGAGACTCTCTGCCACTATTGTCGCTGTTGGATCGGTTTGCAATTACCTCGCTCGCAAGGGAATGCCGTATGGACCGCCGGTGATGGTTACACACAATGAGTAAAGGCGGGTTGATAGAGGTAAGGAACCAAATAAGTTGGGAGATAGAGCGGTGGATAGATATTGAAGTGAGAAATTAGGTAGGCAGGTTTGTAGATGGCAACGCAATCACGGCGCAGAGGAATACCTACCTAAACTACGTAGGTAAGCATTCGTCGAGATAGAACAAGTGAGGGGAGAAACGTCAAGAGTGTCAACATTGAAGGGGTTATTCATTCAACAACCCACTAAGGGCTCGGCATCCAGGTACTTAGGTTACTTTTTGATTAGGTACCTAGGACCCCTCTGGGGCCCCCTATTCCTTCTAAACTTGTTAGTGTATACACACTAACTCTAGAGGCGGAGGGGAGTGAAGCTTAGCGTAGAACCGGCGGCCCAAAAGTCAAGACGAGAGTGAGACCCCGCAGCGCACGTCAGACAAAGACAGCGCTCTTCCTTCCATAGGCCGGTTCACGAGGGCCGGATCCACTGTTCTGGATCCCTCGTACAGCCCTATAGTCGCTGGTTGTCAGCGATGCGCGACGTGATTGGACCCTCCGAACAACGTAGCCGCGCAATTTCTGGCCCCCATCCTGCCGGTCCCCATGACAAACAGACAGCGCCATCTTACAAAGGAGTGTCATCTTGCTGACCCTACCTACCCACTCTTCCAGGTACGCTACCGGCGGGTTGGGCGCTATGGGAGCTTCTTTGCAGGTTTTGGGATCGAATATCTGTGCCCCCAGCAATCCGTATCTTGTAAGTCTATTAGACACTTCCACGCAATTAAGAACAAAATAAGTCATTATGAAGCAGATGTATCACTGGTTTATACTAGTAAAGACGAAATTGAGATTCAGCGATGCGAGAAACGCGGCCATCAAAAAGGGATCCGCGTGGGAAAGGTTGAGGCTGATTGGGGACAAGGGTCATTAAAGCATGTACAGCCTTTGTTCATCCACCACCCACCAAAAATACATACTATGCTGCAGACCACCCATGCACAGCCTCTCTACTCTACGCTCATGGGGTAGAGTTAATAGGTGGAATTGCAATATTAAAAAGTAACAGTCGGGCGTTGAAGAATGGAATCAGCTATCAACATATCCACACGTGAAGTCATTCTGTCAGGAGCTAGGTACTAGGTAATTATTCACCCGTCTCTCATATCATGCATATATATTGTGATGCAGCACGGTTTGAGGGACCCCAGACTTGTAAAACTCTAATATATGTCAGCTACACTAATGACGGGCAGTGCCAAGCCCGTCGCGCAGTCATATACACTACACATCGCGCTGGCAATACATTCGTCTAGGATAGGCCCGGCAACCTCTGTCGTCAATGTGATTGAAGCAAACGCTGGGACATGTGCATCGATACTAGGTTGGGGGATACGAGGAGAAACCAAGTTCGAAGTCTCAGAGTGAGAAATTGAATTATCTATATTCTACTTCAGGTCAATATTGAGACTCAAAAGAAAAGGGGAAGAGGGTATTCGAGGCTCGTGATGGAGTTGTAGAGAAGACTCTTACTATGCTGTCCATTATGATTCTTAATGTAGTCATATGAGCACGGGAGGAGCATACGAGGGCATGAGTTGATCCCCTCAAGTCATCTTGGTGTATGCTCGTGTTCGTCACTCTTTTGGGGGCGTTACGTTGGGGAAAGTGGCCGCCAAGAAGTTCTTCGAGAACCTCCGGCACTGTTCATATGTCTTTTCAAAGGCATCGCCGTCGATATAGTAAGGGTCCTGGATGACCTCCTTACGGCCAGTGCCGGAGAACTCGCCGAACAGCATGACTTTTGCTTTCTCGTTATCCCCCTTTCTGCCTTGCCGTCTTCTAATGTCGCTATGGTTGCTGTTGTCCATGGCGAAGATATAGTCGAATTCCTGGAAGTCGCTGTCGCGAAGCTACCAGACAACATCAGTCACAGCCGACCATAAAATATTTGATCAGGATGTTGACTGACCCGACGAGCCTCGTGTACGTAGTTTCGGATGCCGTTCGCTCGCAGTGTCGCCATAGTTCGCGAGTCGGGTTCGTCACCGGTGTGATAGCCGCCTAGATATCCACGAATGATGCGTCAGTTACCTCAGATCATATTGGGTAGAGTAGCTCTGAATTTTGTACCTGTCCCGCAGGAGTCTACCTTGCCAATGAGGTTATAATACGGCGAAGAAGGGTCCTTGACTATAGATCGAAAGACGCCCTCGGCCATTGTGGAACGACAGATATTGCCTAAGCAAACAAAGAGAACATTAATCTTATCGCCGCTTGGGGCGCTCGCCGGAGACGTCATTCCCCCCTATATACTTCGCAGCGCAGAGACGGGAGAAGGATGACGTGACAAGAAGACCGAAATGGTTCGATACTTGGTGATCAAAAATAATCGCTTGTTCTATTGTAGCTAACGGGACCGCGGCCTGCCCCACGTACATGAGCGGTACCTGGAAGGTGCGCCGGGTCCTCCTCGCTAGACCAGAAACCTTCACTAATTGCGTAATTACCGCTTCTTATCGATATTTAGTTTAATCGATCGTTCCTCAATGGGATTCTAGAAAACGATAAGGGATACTGAACGAACTGCGTAACAACATCCAAGACAGCTCGGTTCGTTTAAGTTTACTCTCCAGTGACTTTATGGCTGTTTTATCTTATTTCCCTCGTCTTCAGTATTTGCGGCGAGACATTTCGAGCTGATATTTCTAGGTCAAGTCTTAGTTAATAGGCGCTTTATGCAAAGCTGCATCGAAACGTTTCCGCTCGCTCTGTACGTGAAACTGAATCTAGAGAACACTTGTGTAAGTTGATCCTCGATCGTCGCAGCAATTGTTCATTACCTAATTGTTAGGAGGTCAACAACATGCGAGATTGGATGAACACGGGCATATTATTCTCGAAGATCTTGCGATTCGGACAGTATGGATGGTAGCACACGAGTGAGTTACTATCAAAGCTCATTTCTGCGGCTTGCTTTTTCAGAATTTCGGGGACACTGCACTCCTAGAGTATACCGGTGGATTTGACGCACGCGGACGGACGTGTCGTTCCATCGATGGACTTTTCTTGACACCACATTGAACTGATATTGTAGCAACACTCGACTTCCCTCTTAATGGAGTATCTAGGTCATCGTATTGATGGCAATGGGGATCCCTCGTGAGAATATGAAATCGCAAAACATGACTGACGATCTTTATATATACATGTTCTCTTCTGAAAGAGAAGCTTAGAGAGTTCTCCACGCTTATTGGCTATTGAGTAGGGAGATCTACGTCGTGAATATAGAGCTCCTACTAAGCCGATATAGGATGCTCGAAGCTCATTGGTTGTAAGGATCTTGAAACTCAGTTGGTTTATGATAGGCAGGTACTGTAGATTGTCCAATCATTCTATGCTGCGAAGATCTGTTGAAGCTGACCATGGAATATCGGCATTCGATCAACAGGAGAGAAAGGGGAGATTTCGAATGCTGGATAGTTTTCTTGGATGCAGCATGCACATGCGACGTTAATAGGTGGAAACATCGTCGAACCAGGTACAAGGCCAGTACGCATATCCATTGGCTCAACCGCTGTTCGTCTACCCGATTGGTTCCTTTTCGTACCAAAGATCGATCCCGTATGCAGTGCTGGTTGGGGAGTTGCTGGTGGTGTTGGTTTCCGTGCTAGGTACTCCATACTCCGCACACATTGCAAACCCCCGGGATGCGAGCAGAATGCCCCTGTTTAAGCTGTTGTGAAAATACAATTTTTGATTTGGAATAGTTCTAGTCCGTGGTGAGATCAAGAGCTTGAAAGACACGCGGTATTGTTGTCTATCACGAAGCAGAAGACATTCAGGATGTCGATGTCGGTACCTAGTAGCTTCAGTGGAGTGCATACACTGTGGTACAGTATGCCACCTCGCTCGCTGCTGTAGCCACACCGTTGGCTGACGTGCAGGGCGTTTGTTTCTGAAACGCTAGCTCATGTTTGCTAGCGATAGATGCAGCGGTTGGGAGGGGAATGGACAACCAGCCTACAAACGCACTTCCCTCTTGTAGTACAACGGGTATTGTGATAGGTCTCTTCTTACCTGCCTAGAAAGATGATCAAAGTGCCAGTGGCTATGTCTCGCCAAGGCCATTATGATAACTGGTGGAGAGTGTAAAATACTTACACTGCAATTAGGTAGGAGGTAATACTGTGCGTAAGACCCTAACAACCTAGCTTCGGTGCAGCGGTGTTAGTGGTCACACTTACACAGCATTCCTCCCTTTTTTCTATCCCTTTCATCTTCGAGCAGCAAATCACAGCCTCCTCTCGAGCACACCTACTCGAGGAAGATCCTCTTGCTGTCCATTTTTCTAATCTACAGCACTGATGTTGCTCGTTTCATGACACATACGTCCTGAATGACATCACGATATGACCGAATCGACCGAACCACTCCGGATATACCTAGGAAAGAAGAAGAAGGAGGGCGAAGGTTTTCCTTGACATAGAAACTAAGCAAGGCTAAGTCAGTACAGTACCTAATGAATCAGGAGGTTGGCCCAGCGCCGCATTGCTAGAAATACCAAGAATACCAAGAACACCGTGACCGGTAGGCGGGAGGGAGCAACGACGGGCAACATTCCAACAAACCCGCTTGTTCATGATTTCTTATCTTATTTTCATATTTTTTCGTCTTCGGCTGTCACACAAACACACGCAAACAAACCCAACGGCCGAGAAAGGCCTCAGCCAACCGCCGGACGGCAGGCCGTGCGATCTGGGGCAGAAGCTGGGGCAGCACTGCTGGGGCTTGCTTGACACGGCCGGTCCGGTTGGTGGCTGGATCCAGGAAGATCTACAATCACTAACAGCCACTTACAACCACTTACAACCTCGTGCCGCCATTTCAGCCTGTTCCACGACTCGTCGTTTGCATCTCTTGGTTCGTCCCGACAGCCGGAGCAACTGTACTGTCTCTGGCCCTGGCGGTGGTTTGTGTCCGCCATATCTTCCCTGTATCTGCCTGTACGAGCAGCATACGCTCCCAGCTCCCAGCCATGCAGCCGAGTCGATCTCAATGCAGGACCCAATCCGCTCCCGTCGCCCCAATCTCGGGAACTTAATCAATCTGTGCTAGGAGCTGTGGTCTCTATTTGGTTGGCCTCTGCTTGCCGGCTCCTGAATATCACTTTCCACACATGTCCACCTTTTCGCTGTTCCACAGTCTGCCAAGATAGAGAGCACCGTACCAGCTTCGTCTGCCAACCAGAGCCCGGAATGCCCTGTGTACTGCCTTGTGAATCACGAATCCCTGCGATTCTTCTTTTTTCGTTCTTTTGTCTTTGTCACACACTACATCATGGTATGTCCCTGTAGTCTTGTAAGCTGTGTGCATACGTATATATAACCATGGCTCTCGATTCATCCGCCTTCAACATGAATCGCAGATACTCAAGCCGCTGGCGCTCCCTTCTCTACGTCCAGTCATAGCACGTTCCTTCTTTAGATCATTCTTCTATTCTCTCATTGAGGCGTGCCTCGTTTGTTTTATCCGTTCTTTCTGAAGTAACGCTCCTTATTCAGCCACATAACAACCATGGTTCTTCAAGCAAGCACTCTCGCCCTCACCGCGGCTCTAGCAGGGCTCGTCTCAGCCTCACCTATCCAGACCAAAGCCGGAGCCTTCTCTGTTTCTCAGGTTGAAAACTCCAATTTCAGAGCTCATGGCCCCGCACAACTGGCCAAGACGTTATCCAAGTATGGTGTTGCGTTACCAGATGGCCTCGCCCGTAACATGGCTAGACTGGACGCCGTCCGCCTTGCGGCACGAACCTCGGGAAGTGCTACGACGACACCCGAGCAATATGACATCCAGTATTTTACTCCTGTCGATATCGGCACCCCGCCTCAGACCCTCAACCTCGACTTTGATTCTGGCTCTTCCGATCTGTGGGTCTTCAGCACGCAGATGCCATCTAACTCGGTCCAGGGACAGGCACAATACGATCCCAAGCAAAGCAAAACATCTCAAGAGGTGAAGGGGGCGTCTTGGAAGATCACGTACGGTGACAAGAGCTCATCCAGTGGTGTTGTCTACCATGACACTGTCACAGTTGGGAACGTGACTGTTCAAAGCCAGGGTGTCGAGGCCGCTACCACAGTGTCTTCACAATTCACGAGGGACGCCAACAACGACGGTCTCCTCGGTCTTGCCTTTAGCACTCTGAACACAGTCCAGCCCAAGCCAGAGTTGACATGGTTCGACAATGCTGCGAAGGACCTTGACCATCCTGTCTGGACAGCGGATCTGAAATATCACAAACGTAAGCCGTCTACATCGAAAACCATCTGATTTGTGCTTATCTAACATATTAATTAGCTGGCACATATGACTTTGGTGTCATTGATCAGTCCAAATATGCTGGCAAGATTGAATACGTCAACGTCAACTCGACTGATGGCTTCTGGATGTTCGATATGTCGGGCTACGGTGTCGGCAACTCGACGTTCAAGCCCACTCAATTCCAGGGCATTGCAGACACAGGCACAACTCTTGCCATGCTGCCCGCGCAGGCCGTCAAAGACTACTACGCGGCTGTGCCCGGTGCCAAGGTCGATGCTCTCCAAGGAGGCTACGTTTTCCCTTGCCAGGCCAAGCTACCCAACTTTATCCTGGGCATCGGCCAGAGCAAGCTCTCCATTCCTGGCAAATATATCAACTACGCCCCTACGGATACAACTGGCAAGACTTGTTTCGGCGGTATCCAGTCTGATGAGGAGATTGGATTCTCTATTGTCGGCGATGTTGCGCTCAAGGCTGCTTTTGTGGTCTTTGACGCCACACCTTCACAGCCTCGACTGGGTTGGGCTAAGAAGCAGCTATAAGCGGTAACATAACTGGGCAGAGAATATCGTGGTGGGGCCGGCGGCGACTAGAACCTCGTTTTTACTATATGGCTTGGTAGGTATTGGGGAGATTATATTCGGGACATATGATCGCGCAGAGCGTCGTTGTATGATATATGACATTCTTGTATTTTAACATTTTACTATACCCCAACACAATGACGGTAGCATATTGGTTACCCTACGTCCAACGCATGCTCGTGCGGAATTGCTGTATTTAATAGACAAAGTGAACGCGTTGCTTCATTTTCTGTGTGTACTATCCGGTAGCCCTTACTTCGAGTACCCAGTAATTGGTAGGAAGCCATATAGATCCTTGCGCTACGAATACACTACATGTTCAGCAAAACTAACCCATAGACAGACGCCAGTCGTTGCATAGAGCTTTCCTCGAAGTAACTCACCAAGTCACTTGTTGAATGTATACAGGAAGACTTGGCCTCACGCGAAACAGCACCAACATCCTCTCACACGTCATCGCTCTTCCCACCCCTATCGAACACAGTCCAGACAGACACCGTCATCCAACCAACCATTTCAATTCGACTTTCAACTTCAACTTCAACCTCACTTCTACTTTTACTTAGGCAGCTTCCCAGCCTCCATAGCAGCAAGGAACTGACCGAACGCCTTCCGCCGCCCGTCCTCGAGCGACGCGAAGTTCGCCTTGATGGGCCCCACCAGGATCTCCTCCTCGTCGCCGGCCTCGAGCCCGGCCCAGCAGTCCCGCATGTACTCGTCGATCGTGATGCCGATGTTCGCGTGTCCGGCCTCGCGCAGGTCGTCTTGTAATTCGTGGAGCTCGGTCTAAAAACAAAAATAAAAATCGTTAGTCAGTCTAGGGTATAGGTAGGTAGGGATTCAGGGGCAGGGAGAGGAGGGGTAAGGAGGACGCCTGGACATGACATGACATGACATGGCGTAGTGTATGTAGTGTGGTGTAGCATAACATAACATACCTGCACAGCAGGCGGCACGATCTCAATGACCCTCACATGCCTGCTCCCCTCGTCGGCTCCCAGCTGCGCCCGCAGCGACCACATGAGCGCGTGCAGCGCGGACTTGGTCGCGCAGTAATTGGCGCAGCGTGGCAGCGGGACCAGTCCCAGCCCCGAGGAGACGGCGACGATGGCGGCCGGAGCCGGGGCGCGCCTTTGCAGGTGCGGCAGGAAGGCCGCCATGAGCGCCACGTACGACGTGTAGTTGGTGTCGATCTCCTTGCGCACGAGGTTCAGGTCGATGGTCGCTGGCCGCGTGAAGTTGAGGCCGCGCTGGATCCCTGCGTTCAGGACTACGCAGTCGAGGGTTGGGTGGTCCTTGATGATGCTGGATATATGTAAGTAAGTAGTGGTCAGTCTAGGCCTCCCTTCTTTATTTGTTCTTTCTGCCTCGGATATACATATATATGTGTGTGTGCCCGTGTGCATGCGTGTGTATATGGGTATAGGGGTTCTGAGAACAGTCCTGACGAACATAGAACAACAAATGGTAAAAGGAACAGCAACTTCCATCTCAAAATGCCACAGAACGATCGCTGAGTCCCCCCCTCAACTCAGTTCAACGCAACTTGATTTACTCACCCTTCAGCCCACGATCTGATCCCATCCAAATCCGTAATGTCAAACTGCGACGTCGCGACCTTGTCAGGCCCGTGTTTGGCAGCAAAGTCATCGAGCCTCTCCTTGCGACGGCCCACGGCGATGACGAAGCTGCCGTGTTCGATCATGCGTTCGGCCATGGCCACACCGAGCCCGGCCGTGCAGCCTACCATGAGAACCGTCTTGTACTGCCAACCCATTGTCTGCTACTTCTTTCTCTGATGGTAAGAGTAGCCTGAAGGTCTGGAAAATTGGTTTGTGGCTAGGAGTAGTACGCCCACGAAGTTGATGTTTACGTTGACGTAATATACTTCAGATATTTAGCCGCGAGATCGTCTTAAGGTCCACCCGAGGATATTGTCACTATACGGTGGGCAGATTCAGGTTAAGAAATAGAGATATATATATATGGATACCCTTCCATTCTAGCTGTACTAGTAAACCCCTCTTCTAGTGAGCTACCTACCTGTCCGCTTCTAGAGTCGTATTCCTCGGATAGCAAGGTACGAGACATCAGCTAGGTAATTCAGCGACACCATCACTGCTTACTATCGTTGCCTAATAATAGTAATTTCAGGGATGTCTCCCAGGTTAGAGACGTATGATCAGAATCCTCATACGGCACACAAGTATAGGGACACGGTTCAAGGGTAGCTCATTTTGGCTTCCAATTTGTGCGATACCATTGATCACTACCTAAGCTATTTTATACTAGCTTCCCTCTCTGTTAGGAGAGGCGTGTGGAACTGGCGGTGAGCAAGTTGCACATTACGCCAATGAGCGTATCCACAAGAGTCGTCAGTGCGATGCCTCATACCCATTCTATCTCAAACGCGTATAAACCGAGAAAGACAAGTGGCCCTAGGTAAAAGAATGACATGAAGGATAGAGCGGGTATGCAAGAAGGTCCCGCCAGGATGACCTTGATTTCCCAGGGTTCGTCCACTGGGAGAATTATTCGTTATCGAGGCAAGGGGTTGGACCGATATCCATGGCGTAGCAGACGCACACGGACATGTCTCTCGCTAGTTAACCCAAAAACATTCGATTCAGAGCGAAATCATTTTGCTAAAAAGAAAGAAAAGAGCCATTATCGATTTTCCGAACCCGATCCCGTCCAGTCCGATCCATTCATGTATCAAGGACCACCCAGAAAAGATCTAGCTTTCGGGGCTGAAATCGTGAAAAGACGAAGATATCGGAAGCGTGCAACCATGATTGCGTAAATGTTGACTTTGGCCAGAACGTAAATTAAGCCACCGGAATGCCACCTTTGCGCTTTTCGGCGCTTGTAAGCACGAGTCTAGGGGCTTTTCGCTGGCCAGTCTGACCATCGACTTTGGCTTGACGCTGAGAACCGTGCTTGAAGACGCTGGCAAAACTGTTGTCACCTTCACCGGTACTAGCTTGGCTGTCGACACTTCTACGGGACTTCTGGCGAGAACTGGGACGATCTGAGCCGATGGCCCCCCAGCTACCGCTTGCCGAAGTTCGAGAACTGGCAAGGCTAGGCTCCGCATCACCGGATAAGCTGCCCGAGCCACTACGCCCGGAGTCAGACTCATTGTCAGTGAGCGGAGTTCCTACTTCTTCAGCCGTTTCTGATACGGGGCTCATGCTGCCACAGCTACTGTCAGTGCCCTTACGTCGTACGAGACCGGCCTTCATCAGGTTGTGAACGGCAGACCGGCGTGTCCTTGCTGCAAAATTCTTGCTTCCTTCGTGCTTCGCCGTGGGCTTGGCTCGGAGCTCATCGAGACCAGGAGGGCCACGAGGTTGACGAATGGGATGCTCACCGGCACGAGCTTGGCCTGGCCCATAGCCTCCGTTGGGCAGAGGAGTCAGTGGTAGTGAAGCAGTCTTAGGTCCGGCTGAGTTGAGCGGCTCGTCATAGGCGACTGTGAGGCCCTTGTTGACATTTACGGAAGACAATGACTTCTTGTGGCCGCGTCGGAAAGCGTTGGCGGATGGAGGTGGCAAGGGTATCGGCTCTGCTGTCATCTCCTGTTTCTTGGGAGGCGAGGTCGTGCGTTGAGTGGGTGCAGTGTTCTCCGTAGGAGGCGGAGACACCTGAACACGCGGAGTCCCTTGATTCGGTTGCTGGAAGTAGGCGTTTTGAGGAGTGCTAGGCTGATTCTCATAGAAACTAGGCTGCATTTGACCAGTAGTCGGGTCGACGAGGTAAGTGATCCGAGTGTTGGGGTCGTAGTAGGTGAACAGATTTTGCGGCACCGACATGGGTGCCTTGATCGATTGCTGCATGGCCTGAAGTTGCTGCTGTTGCTGGAAGAGATTCTGAAGCGCTAGCTGATGCTGCAACGTCTGCTGTCCGCCCAAGTTCAAATTTTGGAATTGTTGTGCGGCCGCCTGAACATTAAGCAGCTGCTGCTGGAGACGCTGCTGCTGCTGAGCCAGGTACAGGTTAGCCGTGACCAACTGCGCATACAAGTTAGGATCCATCTGATCTTGAACCTGCTCGTCCAGGTGAAACTCGGGAGGTGCGAGGATCTGTTCAGGAGTGTATTGTTGATGACCCATGCCCGACATTCCCGTCATGTTGTATGCTCCCTGTTGCTGCTGAGACGCCATGCGAGGAAGCGATGTCTTAGGCGCATTGTACATGTGATTGGAGCCGCCATGCATATTCTCAGCCATGCCGTTATTCTTGCCGTATCCGTGAGACATACCAGCATTAGCAAAGGTGGTAGCGGTAGCGGACTTGGGGGCCGTCCTAAGGCCGGCAAGCAAGTGACCTCGGCTTGTTCGCGGGGTGGGAACACCATTATCCTGGACGTCAACAGAAGACTTGATGGCGTCGAAGGAAAGCGGCTTGATGTTCTGCCCACCGCGGCGCGATGCCAGGCCGCCTGTGGGCATGCCCAGGCCGGTCGTGGAAGTGAAATCGTTGCGAGACATTTGAGCAGGACCACCGGTGTGCATGCTCAAGGGGAGAAGATATGATGTAGGGTAACTCCTCTAACCGTGCCGAAGCGGTCGAGAGGGAATTAGAAGCGAAAATCTAAAATAATGAATGGATGATGGCCACTCGAGGATGGGACGATCGATGGTTATTACAATCAAGTATATGTGGGAATAAGGTAGGGGAAACCCAAGCGGTGTCTGTGGAAAATTACAGTGGCACGATTAGGGCAGTTGTATAATCAAGCAGCTAGTGCTATTCTGCTCCAGTGGTAGCCTAAGGATTTTGAATGGGATGAATGCTCGTATCAAACGTAGTAGTTAGTTCGGAAAGATGGTCCGAAGAATCCAAGAAAGCGGACGGGTACCGAAGATGAAAGCTGACAAGAAACGGAAGACAATCGGTGCGGGCGAGCGTTTTTCGGTGCGCAGCGAATCAACTGTCTGACGATGCTATTAAAGGATGCCTATTAGGGCTAACAGATGGCGTCGGAATGAGCGAGGATGGTACTGTCGTTGCGCCTTGGGCAAGAGACAGAAAGACACAAGAACCGTGTGAGAGGAAGCAAGGCAAGCCTGCGGGAATTGACGGTATCGAAGCGACCGTAAAGAAAGCACGGCCGATGACGAAGAGGGTGATCGTGGATAGACGGCTAACACGGTGTCAAAGGGTCAAAGCTTCCTTGGTTAGCTCGATTGAACGTGGTCGGAAAACAGACCGAGGCTGTGGGCAGAAACGGATTCGTCGGTAGCTCTTTGTGCTCAGTTGGAGTGGTCGCACGAAAAGTGGCTGCTTTTCTACTCCAGGGGAAGGGGACAACAACGATGTATAATCCTCTTTGCTTCTTTCACTCAATGAATTCTCGAGCTCGACTGTCTGTCTGCGTGTCTTTCTTTCTCTTTGTTCTCCTCGATGGGTTACTCCAGACGTCGTGGTCGGTCTGTCGGTCGGCAACGACGCGTGTGCAGATTAAAGGCTGTATAATACTGACTGGTATGTGCGACGGGGCGAGTGATGCGATGCAATGCAATGCAATGTAAATCGAATATTGACAGAAGCAGAAATCGAAACAATGAAAATTGTACAAAGAATTAGGTGTCGAATAAAACAGAGATTGAGTCGTCCAGAAACTCCTGGGATGGCGATGTAGTCTTGTCGGCTTTTTTTCTTTCTTCGGTTGGCGGAACTATTCCTTTTTATCTTTACGACTGTCGAAAGGCGAAAGGGAAAGCGATGCTCCTCTCTGGATGTTGTGATGATGATGCTGCTGCAATTTTGGGACTGTATTGGCAATGGGTAGTACTTGCGTGGTTGTCGAGTTGTGTTGTCGAATTGTCAGGCGAAGCCACCAGCAAAGTTGGTGTTGTGGTATTTTTTGGCTGGTTTAGTGAAACGATCAAGAGCGGCGATGGGCAATGCGGCGGTGAAGAACGACTGGCCGGGCACACAAGCACACGCAGACACCACGGCACTCACACACACACAAAAAGAAGAAGTCTGAAGAAGGATAGCACCCGAAGGTTGAAGGGGGGAAGAAGGAGGGAGAACAAAGGAAGGGCGGTTTGTGGCAAGAGAAATAAGAGGTAGGTAGGGTCGCGCGGTCGGTAGGAGGAGGGGATGGGAAGGAGAAGAAGGAACCTGGGAGATTTGGATAAAGAGCGGGAACCTTGAATGGGTAGGCAGGTAAGCTAATCAATTGGATCGCCCGACTGGCTGTGTGGGGCCCCTACCCTACGGTACTGTGCTGTAGCGTACGTAGGCAGGCAGTAGGCAGGTACGGTAGGTAACCAGCGACCGAACTGCACTGCAGTGTATGACAATACCTGATAGGCCTAGGCTGGAGCAGTGGTAGCAGCGAGGCAGGCAGGTCACTGGAGGCTGAGAATGGAGACGGTGGCCAAAATAGATGCTGGCCCCAGTGAAGAGCAGCGCTAGTGGAGGTAGTGCAGCGAATAGGCACATCACAGCCAGTGGTTCCTGTCAGTTGCAACTGGTACCCCGAAAGAGACAGGAGGTCAAGCTTCCTGGCTCTAACACTGTGCTCTCGCTGAATGTAGGCTCTTCAATAGGTGGCCGGTACCTGCTGTAAAGCTAAACTGAACTGCTGTGGCAAAAATAATACAGTGTAAAATTAGACTGTCTCCAGGGGTAGATCATGCCTTCGTGAATTAGGCTTTGATGGCAAGGGTAGCTGCACGGATCACAATTTGGAGCCAGCCAACATGCTCATTGGCTGAGTTGTTGAAGAGTGTGCATTGGGTCGACTTAACGCTTAGCCAATCAGGATCATGTACTAGGCGAATAATAGTGGGCTCTCTGAGGATGGCCAACCAAATTGCACAGAGTTTTGAGGGGTCCTTTTAAGGGCGCTACCATCTTTGCCATCACCTCCACCCAGGCGAGCCAGGCACCCGCACAACATATGGTGTGCTACACACTGTAATTTTATGCTTGTGGCGCATCACATTAGGGTAGGCCCCACTAACTCAGATTGAATGCTAGTATCCTCCTCACAAACAATGTTCAAGCTAAGGACCTATCATCACTTATTGTGGAGGCGAGGGCCGTCGAGAGCGCAGAAAGAGCATAGGCAGGTCAAGAACATCTTTCAGTTTTAACACGGTGATGCAATATCACTTTGTAGTATAGATGTTCATGTCTCTCATTAATAATAGTCGGGTACTTACTCATACCTTCTCTAACCTGAGAAGTGTCCGTATCTCCAACGCCTCCGTATCCCGACCTGGTTTAGTCCACCTGTAACCTCCGCAAGCCTCTGTAACACTACGCCGAGAACGGCAACAAGCTCCATCTCTAACGAGAAACCCTGGGAAAGTCGCCTTTCCCTCCAGATGCAGTGTAGCATGTAGAGGAATACCAACGATTCACGGAAGCCAATTAAAATGCTCATGCCATATTGCCCATCTAGTTTTCAAGTCCATTCTAGGACATGCACTAATTGCACATTCCTGCTTTAAGAATAGGAGCGGTAATCGTAAAAGATAAGCTGTGTCTGATACAAGTTTACTCAAAAATGGGCAATCCAGCTAGTATTGTTGTAGGTAGCAGATACGAGGCGTTCTACCACAGAAGAGGTAGGTAGGTAAGTATCCACGGTAAGTAAATATGGGGTTGTGACTTGTTCTAATACCAGATCAGACACAGATCACGAGTTGTCGGGATGAGCAATATCAAAACCAAGTCTAATCAGACAAGGGGCTATTGAGTAAGTGGCGACCGAACACTCGGCTTTTTAGGTAGATGAGTTGTTATCCTTAGAATATTAAACTTGTTTTCCCTCAATTATTAAGTTCATAGTTGCAGTAATCCATTTAACCTTGCCTACTTATATATTCCCTACAGCAAGCAACAATGAGCCTCGGGCCGTCGCTAAGGAGAGAGGTCTTCTCGTACGCAAGTTTGTTCGAGACATGGTCTCCCCTGGCTGTCAAACACATGGATGGCTGCGCTACCACCTTGGTAGAGGGATGATGGGAACCCAAACACCTATCGACCTGCAGAAGTGACAGCTCTGGCCAGAAACCACAGCCTGTGATGTTCGAGAACCAAGGTACGTTGGAAACTGGCGGTCATGTAAATGTACACGTGTACGCCGTTACATCTAGAGAGAACGGTGCATCGGGCGAAGGTAAAGATCAGGGGCTTTCCACCTCTCTAGCGTGCTTCTGTAGTGTAAGGTACTACTGCAGTAGGTATGTACTCTTTAGGTACTGAGTAACGTCCGTGCCAAATCTTCACCCCCAAGGAGTTTCAGGTTTTCCTAAAAGAAGGCTGAAACATTGCAGCTACTAATCCCAGCAAAATACTACGGCACCCCCTCGTCGAGTGTCGGTGGGATTATTCACCTGCCCCGGGGAGATTATACTTTAAGCTGTGTAGGTGCGTTAATGTCTGCGCGATTATGCTCCGTGAATGTGGTGCGTCTTGTATGCCAAGGCTTCTACTGTAGGAGAGATGGTAAAAGATGACTGGATTGAACCTGGACCCTGAACACTGCCTGGAGTCCCCTACAACTCCCTTATTGCTACTGCGACTGCAACTGTAAGGGTAAAGTGTCGTCTACCGTCGAGCTGCGTATATTCCACTTCTGTTTCCTCTACATGAGCGAGTTTGGATAAGTTTCCGGTCCTGAGGGGTAGTTATGTCCCTGTGGGCACACTAGATTCGGTGTCCGGCTCGTGTTGCCTTCCAGAATAGCGGATTAGCCAGTACCTCTACCCAAGAAACCTGGTAGTGTGTGTAAGCTTCCACGATTCGCGCCACCTACTCTGTTCAAGATTGCTCTAATTGCGGCAGCTCTACACTATACTGTAGAGCATCGAATCCTCAATTATGCGTATAGCACCTAGACCTACCCAAAATGCAGACAGGGACAACTCGGACACACAATATTCTAGCCCTATTATTATTCAGTAGAACAAAATAAAAGGGGTCGGCTATCCTACAGATTAGTATAGTCACTGAGGCTTGGCGTGACCCCTTCAGTTGTTTATGTTACTTCGGGGGCATATCTTTGTGTCGCACGACTGCAGCCCATCTGCAGGCTGCATGCAAAAGAGCAGAACGGTAGAACCTGCCCCTGACAAAGCGACCATAGGGCTAATCATAGGCGGCGCTTAGCATGCACGTCCAGGCTCTGATTCGCCAACAAGCGCCATGGTCAGGCCGTTACGCCCATACTATTACTTGCCCACGTACCTGTACTACCCAAGTACTTGTACGCAAGTACACGCAGATTGATATAACAGCCATGTACTCCATCAAGTCTTCCCTCTATCCCGCGCTTACTCGGAACTTTTGATTATTATATATCTACTAGACGGACACTAGAGAAACCCTACCCATAGTGAACGTGGCACCATTCAGCACACCACCACCACCACCACCAGCCTTTCAGGCATCCCTTTAGACTCATTGGCCCAGTCATCTCTAGTCTAACTAGTGATACAGCTTCCCGAGGGCAGATGTTGGGTCACGCTGCCAACGCCTCGCGGCGAACAAAGTAAGACCTTATCAAGCAAGCTCTTCTAGAATGCCAATAGGGCTTATCTCTCGAACGAGCCCGGCCAATAACGGTGCCCCCGGGGAGGGGATCGACAGAGTCATCCACGTGCTCTAACGAGGTGTGCCGGCGGCGCAGCTGAAGATCCCTTCCCCCCGGATTATCGCTTGTTCTTTTTTTGCTCTTTTCTTTTCCTCCTTGGTATCAGTACACTAATCATATATGTAGTTACTACTGTTGGTTCGCCAGAGGCATGGTACTTGACGTCAGTCTGTCCTACGCCGCTTTCACTGCTGGGTAACCGAGTATTAGGTAGGTATACAAGGTCTTGACTGGCATACGAGACACAACACTCCCTTTCCGCAGTGCTCGTCGGACACATGATGCAGCCATCCTGTTCAGCTCCGGTCTCGTCTCTCCTCAGTACCGTCTGTGTTGGTAAGTAACTATGTTATGCTTTATCATACACCAATTCGAGACGTCCCCTTCAACGTCCAGCGGGTTGGATGCTGGTACCGCTTCAGACAATGAAATAGAAGCATACACGGAGTCTCACAATTTGTCAATCAAGAGGTTGACATTCAGCTGAAACCAGGCAGAAGGACGGCTTATTCTTGTGTCAATTCAGTAGCGATGCCTGATAGCGCCTCCGTCCGTGATGCCGATGTGTTCACCTATATATTCTTGTACGAGGTAGTACAGCGAAAGTGACAGGATTACACACTTCTTAGTAACAACTCAGACTTCTTTTCGAACATCTACGGCGGAGAGAAAACTGCCTGGTTAGTGATCAAAGTATAAAGGAATAACCCTATACAGGAAAAGAACATCCCAAGTTCCGAGGTTTACATAAACACCTTCAATAGTCTTCCTCGCTCATGCGGGCTATGTCAGTATACTCCTGGAAGATTCCATATTGAGTCCATCCGATCTAATAATCGAGATAGATCGAGTGCTCAATCCGATGCTAGCAAGTGACCGAGCATATCCCCCATGAGCGAGAGCAAGATTTACTACTATTGATGGATACAGCATGCCATGATACTGTGCAGTTTGAGAGCTGCCTGCACGGGGTAATATAACATCCCCCCATTTCCCTCTTCTTGGTGACTGCTTACTATCAAGTCGAAGCTCTCATCGATTTCAATATGTTCACACGCATTCCTTACTGCTGGCCTCACTTCAGGTGTAACAACCAGGCAGCCGTCTTATGTAGTGGAACAAGGTCCATTCATGAGTTTCTCCCTATCGTGTGTCCGGGTGAGGCACAAGAGCAGAGAGATGACGGAGACGCATGTGTCTACCATCGTGATGTGTTGTGAACCTCACTCACTACGGCGAGGAGCTATGGCTTACTCGCCAGGACCAAGGGGGTCGCGAAGGTCCGAAGTGAATAGTAGATCTGGCAATCAGCACATTCATCATACCGTATGTTCGATAAGATCATCAATCTCTCTTTGTTTTCACAAGTATTTATCCCCTTACTTGCATCTGTCGTCCTCTCCGCTCTTATAATGATGTTACTCCAGTGGGAATTCGCCCTTGCAGACCTTCTATCATTCGCTCGGTGATCTTCGTCTCTGCACGAGACTCATGAATAGAGCATCTTGATGGTCCCGTTCGGCACAGAGGTCTATGAGGTTAGAATATCCTGCCGTCGTTGCCAAATCAGCCTGCGTTGATGCTACCATGCCATGAGTTGTCTTGCTGGAGGCTGGATGGGACTGACGAGATGCTCCGTCGTATACTATTGTAACAGTGGGGGATAGGTCTCAAACAGCACAGGAGGCTATTTCTGAGTAGTTTACGCTGGATTCCAGTGTGTATCATACTCTAGAAGCGTCTATTAGTCTCTCTATGCACCTCGTCGCCAGTAGCGAGTCAGTTTTATCAGATGCTGAGTTTGCCTAAATAGCTCAGTTGAAGTTTCAGGGAATACTCTCGATAAACGCATCCGAATTAGATCTGTCCATAGACTTAGTGCCTGAAAATAAAGTGGTGGTATCTGCGTTGAGGCCGTCACTCGTCAAGGCATAGTTCTAGCATGTTATAGCTGATCGTCTGATTTTTCATGCTCGTTACGCCCAGGAGTGTATTCACGAAGAAGGACGCTATCTTTTTCTCCCAGCTTTTGTCCTCCAGTTTACCGTGCTTCATATTGTGTGCTTGCGAGCTTGGTGCCGGTGTTGAAACGACCTGCTTTCTTCTCGTCCGAATAGTCTTTAATACGACCGGGAACAGTATAGTTATGACGACGGATTAGATATCTCGCTGTTGATCTACAATGAGGATATTTGGTATAGTAGTTGTAAATCTGGGTTAGACTGTCAAGATTCGCTTCAAGACTTATGAAACTCCGCACGCTGGGATGACTCCTGTATGCTGATATGAGTATTCTAGTAAGCTGCGACTGTTAGATGATTACACGTAGGATAGTAGGCATGGAAGACTTTCTAGGACAGAAAATAGATTTGGGGTATTTGTATCTAAAGATGTCAGAAGCACATGATCTCGCCTATTGGTGAAGATATGTCTGGGACAATTGTGACGATATGACTGTCATATGAATGTTTGCAAGCATATCGAGGTCATAAGTACATCTACAGTTCCCTACGCGACTGCTGTGCATGCATTCGCCGGCGTCTCACGAGCAAGATACCTATCTGTATGTCCCGCCGGGCGCAAGATGTTGTCCTTTTCATTGTTGACGTTCCCAGAAACAACTAGACCTGACGAGACACTCATATAAGCAAGCCATGAGCTTAATGTTTCTGCTCACGTGCTCTTCTGTGGCTATAACACGTAGATAGCCCTATGGCCTGCCTAATGAAAATCTATATCCGGTATCACGTCCCTTCCCTGTACCATTGGGAGAGCTGATGACGGGATTATGGTTGATGACGTATCATAGGTCCTCACTTGTGGACTTGATTATTCGTTCATCCTCGGATGTCTGAATACAGGTTTCGGTGACGAGGACCGGACTCCAGGATGAGTTGGATCGGCACAGAGCATACAGTAATCCTGCCATACCACAGTGACACGGTAGGGTAATATGTCGTCAGTGTTCGGGAAGGCCGTCGACATATCATTCCTGAGGGGCGAGTGGCAAGGAAACGTGGTGTTCGTTATCGACTGGCTGGAATTAGTACTATCAGTGAAA
Source organism: Xylaria sp. FL0064 (assembly GCA_022593225.1). NCBI lineage: Eukaryota > Fungi > Ascomycota > Sordariomycetes > Xylariales > Xylariaceae > Xylaria > Xylaria sp. FL0064. Next base: position 141,308 of record JAJKLE010000007.1, on the reverse strand, counting down.
GCGCTCCCATGTATGTATATATTGGGTGGCATTCCTCTATTATTTCATGTACCCGCTCTCGGACTCACTCGGCCGTCTTCGGACAATAAACTCGATGGATTTAATTCCGCTTTTATGATAAATGAGGCGCTCCCCGGGTTCTGTTCCGGTCTATGCGGATATATATGAAAGGCCTATAGTTGCCCGTCCAGTCTGATTAGTGTACTATACGCCACCTACCTCCTCGCCCTCCAGTATGAAGATTATATTATATGCTACCTATCGTGCATCCCCGAGAACCCGGACTCACGGAGAGCTCTCCGGGACCTTTAGACGTAAGGTGCATGAGTTTGCAGGATACATACCAAGTACCTACGTCTATAAGTACTTGTCGTGCCCGCGGAATGGCTCGCCTCTCGGTAGTTGGCTATAGTTAGGAGGATTAATGGGTAAATCTTGCACCACATTCATGCAACTTGGCTCCTCCGGGCGCCGGGCATTTGGACGAGGGAATGATATAACGTGGGCTTCTGAATTTTGCGATGGGCTCCTGATTGGTTGATTTGATCCTAAAAGGGTATTGGCCCTGCCAAGCCTTTCTTAGATGCTGCATTTCCAGGATGCTGCTTATACCTAGTTAATGAATGCTGGGTGCAGACAGTAGCACATTTCCACTCAAATGGTGTTTATAGCTCTGCGGCGATCATATAACAACCGTAACCGTCGTAGGCAGCCGTGTAAGATCCCTACCTCTAGGGTAGATAGATTGCTACGTTACGTGATGAATACGCGCGAAGTGCCGAGCACCTAGCTGTAGATACGGTGTCATCCTTTATGTCGTGGTATCTACAGTACATAACAGTAGCTAGTGTGGTCCATGTAAGCTGTGTTGTCCCATGAATACGACCTCGCTTCCCTTTTCTAGTATAGGTGGTAGGGCTTGCTTACAAAAGCCCTGGGAATCGGGCCAGGGTATTCAGCCCCTGACTTGTGGCCGATTGTTTATCAAATGTAGTGTGCAATTTCATCCGGCCAGTATGTTATATGGCATATTATATGTACCAAACTAGGCGGACCAAATGCTATGATATTAGTGTTGAGTCTTTTAAGGGAGATGCCATCATGCGTACGGTGCTGCTATATAGCACAGGAGACTAGTGTACGATGTCCACTACAGTCAACACCCAAGGACAAGGAGATTGACAAATTGGGCAGTCAGCAGCAGCCTTACGAGTGGATTCGGCCGGTCTTCGCTCCAGCTCCTTCGCGCGCCAAGCCTTTGTTAGTCCACCGTTGGCTTCAAATGGGGGCTTCAAACTGTCTGGGATCGTTCCAGGATTGCCAAAAAGGTTGCAAAGCTTCTCTTTGTCGGCCGGCAAAGTCCATCGGCATGATGACGTCCGGAGGAGTTCGGAGCCTCGGATTACATACTATGTAGAATATATCGATGGCACATATCTCTGTGGTGACTAATCTGACTCGGCACGTAGTAACAAAAGCGTCATACATTCCCGTCTCATGGCCGTTGCTCCTGGCCTGTTGGTGGGCTTTAACCATAATTTCCACACACTTTCGTAAACGCGTAGGATTGTGACTTAAGTCGCGTTTACTGACTATATTGATCGGCAAGGCCGACGCCACGCTTTGGCTGTTCAGGGAATAGACGGAGCGCATGGCTGATACCGCATGCGAAACGTACGTCTCTTATGCTGGGAAAACTTCGTTAAATCATTCGTAAATCGTCAGTGCCATGACATACATACACAAGTGGCTGTCCCCAGCTTCACCCGCCTATTCAATGATGACATGGGATAGTAAATCCAATAGAGAGATAGAGCAAAAACGAAAACAAACACCGAGTTCCAAAAACCATGCAGGATTCAAATCCAAGTAACCGGCGCCTATATAATCCCGTCCCCGAAATCATTACACTCACTTCGAGGTTTTTCACCCCAGTAGACTCGGGATAATGGCCCCCCTAAAATCCAGGGATTGCCGGTATAATGCACCGAAGGGGGTAGGATGAGGCTGACTACCTATCCTAGTGTCCAGAAAAACACGCGATCGAATCTTTTCATTCATTCGCCAATTAACGACGGCGCCCCAGTGTCAACGCTCGCCAGGTACAGGACAGGGGACATCGTGTGCTGTGGGTGCACCCCCCATCCGCGAGCTGTCCGTGCTTTTTCGCTAGTAGACCCTAGTCTGAGATCCAAGACTCCGGGCTATCGCCACTAGAACAGCGCATGTTATCGTCGCTGATCCAACGGCACATTCTCACCATAGAAGCCCCCATCATGGCCGCCTGACGCTAGACACGCCAGACATACACCTCCGCCGTATACACGTGTGTGACGTTTCCAGTCGGCCCCTGAGTCGTCCGCTGCCGAAATTATCTCGCCCGTAACGTCCACCTCTCTCGAATGTAGGGCCGCGTGTGGCGCAAGAGGTAGAATCGGACTAGATGATGGAAACGAGCTAGGGGCAAATGTTGAGGAACTGTCCCCCAATTCTGGCTCGGTTGAGGAGCTTGGCTGAAGCGGATCGAGGGGGAGTATCGTAGTGTAAGACCTCCGTGATGACATCGGAGATGAAGCCCTGACGCCACGGAATGTTGTGCTTGTTGACTCGGGCGAACTGAAATTCGAGTTCAAACCATAAGTAAGTGTTGGGTCGAAATCATTATGAGTCGATGCTGCCACACTTAACCGGCGGTTCTCAAAGGAGAATATTGTGGCAGATGGAACCGGCGGAGTGAGAGGTATAGGCGACGGCGTCCGGGCCTTGGCATTTCGTTTCTCGCCCGTTTTCCCATCAAGTGACCCTGCTTCTTCCTGATACTTTTGTCTGCTGCTTGGACTTTGAGACTGATCACGCTCGCCATCGCGGCCATCTCTACTAAGGGTTAGATGAGCCCCTACGGAAGAGATCTCTGATTTCCTGCTACCAGACATGATGAACCTCGCTAAATTCAGTTCGCCTGATTGCTTTGAGGGCTGCTCCTTGAAGGTCCTCATAGAGCGCACTTTGAGTAGAACAGGATGTGACGATGTTTTATATTGTCTACTAAAAGACACGAACAACGCCAGAAGAGCAATGGGCCCCACGAGGACAGCGGCAAAAGCGATCGAAAACTGTGCCTGCTCAAGAGGGACGAATCCCGAGCGGATGATGCTATCGGTTTGTTGCACAGACAGAGAGACAACGGGCATCTTTCTGATTCAGGAAACTGGTACAATATTATGAAGCTCGACGCGTGTGGTCGGATTTTAGACCACGAATCGGGAGTGACGCCCTAGCTTGTCGATCGAAGAACTCTGAAGGGGGGCCGAACAAGGGGGGGGGGTTCGACCCGCGGGAAGCAGTACAACGATACCTCGGAAGAGGCGTCAGGCCTACGCGTGTGGGAGGTGACCGGACTTGCAGAAATTGGAGGGAAGCTGATGTAAATGTGTGGCGCAAGGAAGCGTTATGGTGACCTCGCGGCTAGGACTAAACCAACACACACGGCTTGGCTGACAGTTTATCGCCGTGGGGTGGCACGGATAGACCAGGTGACTTCCGAAGCTTCCCAAGGAGAGAGACAGAGGGAAACATAATCTTAGCTGAGCAAGAGTCCTAGATCTAGCCCCGATCGGTACTGTGTTATGAGCAATCTACCCGATTCCCTCTCGTCTCGATGCCTGCTCTGTGATATGAATCGAGGTAGAGACGAGAAAGACAGGGAGAAAAGGCATGATTATGTAGGGCGACTAAGCAATTATATGAGCACATCCCAGATCCATAACCATGGCCATGGCCGGAGCGATTATCTACTTACACCACGCTACCGACGAAAGGCTATGTTATCAAATTAGCCAGTCCGAAAGCACAAGGCCCGCGCAAGCCCAAGCAAGCCGGAACAAGGCCCAAAGTGCCCAAGACCCGTCGACAAGCTTGAGTAGGGGATGTGGATTCGGGTGGAGAGGTTGTGGGTTTGACCCTTTTCCGTAAGTCAACTTGCAGGGCCCGTCATCCTCAGTCAGCCTCAACGGGCAAGACTAGCCCGCGCAGACACAACTGGTACCGGTACATGGCTGATGGCGGCTATCATTGGATTGATAATCACGAAGAGACGCCACGATCGATGCGAACTATAAGCGCGGGCTGGACTATGGGTTGAATCATCACAAGCCGGGGAGCGCTTATGAACGAGGAGCATATGAGTATCCTCTTTAATTGGAAATTAGTCGAAAATGACGAAAACACGACCAAACAAGAGATAAGCAATGAAGCACAAACCGCACAAAGGGAGTAAGTAGTAAGGGAGGATCCTAGAGAGGGTTAGCTCTTGACAATAACAGTAGGTGCCTTAGCCTAGACCTATTTATCTAGTGGGGTGTTGAAAACAGTCGGCTCAGCAGGGCGAAATATTGGGCGGAACTGCGATGACTGCAGGGAAACTATCGTAGGTTGCAAGGAAGAGAACGGTACTTAGTATGGCGGAAAATAGCAAATCAACAAGCAATGCGGCATGCGTCGTCCCAATAACCATAACCAAATACCAATAACAACAGCAACAAAACCCTGTCTGGTCGTAGTTCGACCTTGGCCCAAAGGAGGCAATTCAGCGTTGCAGTGCAGCTGACATGGGTTTAATTGTGGAGAGATGCAGAAGTGCAAAATTGGCCTAGCCAAGTGGGAGAGCCGGGTCACCCTGGGAAGTATACCTACTATGTAAGTCAACTGCTAAGGAGAGCGCAGTATACCTGTACTTCCACCACGGTAGTAAGAGAGCCAAGCCAAGCCAAGATTCGACAGTAGTGTAGAAGTCTTACACGAGAGCGTCAAGCGGCCGTGGTTGGCGCCCTCTCGGCCCCTTGATTGGCGGGAATGTGCGGAAACAAAGCTTCCCTCGACGCACGCGTTACGCCTGTTAGTAGGTAGATCATCAGCGGGCCTCTGCGAAGCTGTGACACAAGAGGCTGAGAAGGAGCGAACAATTGGGTTTGGCGAGGAGTTGAGGGCACCAATGTCGTAGCGTACGCACTCAATTAACACTACTGTAGCGTAGGTATCTTCCTTTCTACGATAGCGTACTGTACCTAGCGTAGTGCGTCGTACCTTGTGGCTCTGCCCTACGAGGTGGATGACGTACCAGGGGGGAAAGAAGATGCGAGATCTAAGCTGGATCCATCTGCACCACTAGGTACTTGTAGACAGGGAGCCTCTTCCTGCGTCTCCAGCCCTAACAGACAGACACATGCAAGCAGTGTACTGCAGTACATAGAGTAGTACCAGAAGTGTGGTCCTTTTGCGCTGGCGTGTCGTTTGCTTGGATCGGCAAATTCGCGCCACTCGCTTGAGCAGGGGATAATGGGGAGGTGAGGAAACCAGCTGAAGACGCCCTGATCCAACAGCGAATACCGAATAGTTACCGCTCAATACCTACCATCCACTCTCCAACCAAACACTGTAAGTGGACCACCCCCAATGGATAGTATCCATTGCTACGCAGAATTTGGGAGGTTCTCTTCCACGTATTCCGTGAACCTCGCCGCCGATAATGACGATGACGATGACGATGATCGGTTGGGGGCTGGTGAAGAATTGCACCATGCCAGAAGTATTGAAATATTTACTACCACAGTATCTCGTGTACATATTATGATGCCGTAGGCAACTCTAAGAGTATGTCAGTGGCGGGCATCATGCAGAGACGTTTGATGAGAGCTGATACGTGCGCTAATATCTTAACCTTAAACTCGGCATCTTTAACTGCCTTGCCGGTACATGAAGAGAAGGCTTGGCCCGTCTGGAGAGCGGCATATTGTGCAAGTATCTCGATGTCTCACTATACCTACATATGCACATCATGGGTGCGGGCGTTGATATCGGATTCCGAATCATTGTCTCTCCCGGGACATGGGCCTAAACGGCGGCGGCGGTGGCGGCAAGTAGACGCGGTCGCTGTTGTGGTTGATGGAAGCGTGGAGGTAATTAATGCGAATTAGACTCACAAATAGGTCCCCAGTTGCCTAGATAGGAGATACAACACATTGTTACTTATCTATGTTATATTGGGCAGTCGGTCGTCTCGACTGCTCCTGAATACCGTGCAGAGTAAAATAAATAGATAAATAAATAACATGCCTCCAAAATACGCTACAATAGCACAAGCGAGTTTGGAAGGATTCAGGGGTCCCGCTGATCATCAGGTGATAGGAACATGGGCAACAGGCCAACAGTACCTGGATTATCGCCTTGATACGGTACCCAGGGCCACAGACTTTTTTGGTAGGTTGGCAGGTTCGGCCAAAATCGTCCCGAATGTTACACATGTGTTACTAATAACTTAAATCTTGGAAGTCGCGTGCGATTTTGAGGCATCCCAAGCCCATGTTTAAGGCTTCGAGGGGTAAGCACTACCGACATCTAATATCCTCATGGCTCTCTACTTGCCTTACCTAAGGACATGTGAATTTCACTTGCCCCTAACCTGGCCGAGGTAGGCACAATGCAGCGTAATCTCGACAATTGGCTGCAAGCCGCTAGTACTGACAAGGTTGATACCTACCTAGGCATCTAAAGTGTCGAGGGGATTTGTCGATAAACCAATTAGCCATGACATACAGTACATACTGGTCACATCGACCACTTAAGTGGTAGGACAGGCACCTAAAGCCATAGTACCTTCCCCAGCTTCTAGGACAGGCAAAGCTGAAGTGATAATGCACGTGCGCCCGCATCGCATATGTACCCAGATATCATTCAATGTTATCGCTCACTACAGCCATTGCACGAGCAGTACGCAACATAACTGGTGCTCATCATGTGATATCATCAGCTCACGGCATACATGGCATTACATGGCATCCATCCTCCCGGCTCCGTCTGTCGTTGTCCTGTACTAGGTAGCCGCAGAATAACACGCCGCTTACGGCGAATGAGGAATCTCGAAAACTGCTGTGCTACACCTACTACTACCGTACGTACGTAAGACGCACATTAGCCGCCCACATCGCTCGCATACACGGCACGCGTGTTGGTCGGCGGCATATAGATACTCAGTAGTGCGAATATAGTCCGAGTCCGGTCCTTGAGTTGGAGTCCTTCGTCTGACGCTTCTGACAGTATTAATTAGCTTAGTATTGTGTATACGCGAAGGCGTGATACCGAAAGTGGCCGCCGCCAACCAGATTGACCATACACATCACCATATACCGTGTATTTCGTAAGCAACTGAGGCCAATCATCTGGATCATCGTTCCTCACTTCCTTCGCCGCGCAATATGAGGCAACACTTATTGGTAGATGACGAGAGGTCAATGTCCATCTCCACCTCACCGCTCCGAAGTAGATGAATGATGCCTGTCGACGAGCTGAACAAAGGAGCCGGCTGGTGACGCGACGCGGTGGCGATCGAATTGGGGGCTTGATGGCAATAAGCCTTCTTTTTTTTTTTTTTTTTTCTCGCCGCCCTCTTACTTCCTTCTTGTGCCCCGACGAGCGCAGATAAATGCCAACTAACATGGTACTTACACGTAGAAACCGAGACATATACGTAGCCTTACCCGCTTCCAGCCGTCGCTTTTTAATCTCAGGCTGTGGGCGCTTGTTGCACAAGAGCCATAAGAGCCGCCAGCCGGTAGTCAGCGCGGATGTTGGAGCGCCAACCGCATCATCTCGCATCGTAGGCTTGTGGATCTTGGGGCAGACGCCATGCATGCTATGGGTCCCAGGTACTGCGGTCAAAGGTACGTGTACACTACACTGCCAAGTACGCTATACGTGCCCCTGTCGTTCTTGGCATTCATACTCTTGGTCTGTCTGGCCTCGCTTGTGTTCGTCACCTATCTACTGAGCACCTGAGGTATACAGCCGAGCATGCGCGGGTAATGTAGGTACATTGACGCCGTGCGATTCATCGATAACGTCCATCCTTCCGGTGAATACGGAACACGATATCTAGACCAGCGCCTAAGGAGGAAGCTTGTTAACTGTCAATGGCACTCGAGAGGGCCTCTCGGCTCCCTCGCTAGTCAGATCTTCGCGACTGCGCCCCCCGTGTCTTGTCCAATAGTTAGTTCGACTCGCCTTGGTCGGTTGCGAGCCCATCAGAAATTGCTATTGAAAATTGTCAATTATCAGCTGATGGTGCGGGGAAAAACTAGTTCCTTGTTTTTCTCTCTTTATTTTCCCTCTTCCTGCCTCTGACGGCCAGCTGGACTAGTTGCGATTTGCGACAGGTCTACTGCAATGCTACCAACAGCTGTCGCTTGCCCAGGGTTTAGTTGTTTCTTCAGCAGTGCCAAGCCTGCTCTATTGGACGATGCTGTTGATACGAGCATCACCAGGACACCGGGACGAGATGTGATTAGCTGCTGACCCTCTTTCGACACGGCGTACGTGAAGGCATCAACAGTAGCCGCTTATTGCCTGTAGTCACCGTTGTTTATTAGCGCCCCCAACGCTGACCGATATATACTAGTACCTACGTGGCTCCACGGTCATGTAATCATGTACTGTACTCCAATGCGGTGACGCATGCAAGATGGCACCGTAACAGTGATAGCTCGCCAATGATCGTCCAGACCATGCTGTCCTGGTGCCCTTTCAGCCCTACGAGATCTGAGCCCCAGCCACCCCTTGTTCATATATTTGTAACATGCAGATCGCGCTATCGCTTCGTCCAGTCCGGGCCAAGTTACTGTCCGAGTGACATTCGCGCTGTCGACGCCCTTCCCAACGCTTTCTGATCCACACCTTGGGCATCCAATTCCCGTACTGATGAAGATTACAATTTAATAAATAAAGTTGCTCCAACAGGCAATTTACGACTGATGCTCGGGTTTTCGGCCTGTATTTACCCGCTACCATTTGAGGCGACAAGTATCATATGAGCAGGTGGTCTGTTGTCTCACCAAGCCCGTGGACAATGCAACCTAACCTCGTCACGGGTACTCTCTGTGTTCATGACAAATGATAGTTGTGCTAATTTTTACTCCAGTCGCGACACTGTGCTGTCTATGTACACAATATAGTCTCGTCGAAGAGCTCACCCTGGCAATCGACCTGATAAGCCGTCGATGTTGGTGGAATCGTTGCGAACGGGCCGGCTGTCTGAGCTAAACAAGAAGAGCGGGCAATGATACCACGGTTTCCCCAGGCGAGCAACCAGAATAGGATTATTAGCTAACCCCTCATCCCAGACCTTGATGACGGCTTGTCTCTCACGAGACCAACATTCACTACCATGGCGAGCAGTTCGCCCTTCTCTGCTCATTTTTGACTTCTAGTGGGCGATGTAGGCCGACAGTCGAACGTGTCAGCATAATAGGACTTTCAGTGTCTTATCACATCTTGCCTCTGCTGGCGAAAGATAAGTGTCGATGGCTGAAAGGATACGCTCATTCGATAAGGCTTTCTGCTTATATCATCCGTGATACGCCTTTCGACTACTGCTTCGCGACAATCGTGCCTGACTAATACATAGAGATGTTGAGCGCCCTTTCATTGCGAAAATAGAACATGCAGATGCCATTCAAGAGTTCACGGCTTTCCCAGGTGGTATCAAATGATTTAATTTTTTTTAACCCTCTGATGAACCCCGGCCGTAGTGATCTTTGCGACCTGCGCGTTTGCTGAGTCAGGTTTGATATTACCACTAATATATTCTCAATATATTTCAAATTTATGGGAGCCGAATGTGCCGGACAATGAATCATTTAGCTTACCGCTTTTATTCTCGAATCATTATTATGGCGATAACTTCAGCAGTCGGACTGACAGGCAAGTGCTTTGTCAGTAAACCCCTTGTACGTTCGGCTGCCCGCGTCAGCGCCCCATGATCATAAGGGTTTTGCATTTACGGTTACGGCGGGAGGCTTTCGGTATACGAAGCAGTCGTTCGGCGATTATAATTTCACGCTGCGAAACCTGACACCAAACAGACAGAGCCATAATCTCCCTGTACGAGTAAGCTTCCCTTGTGTAGTAGATCGCTATCATATCCCACGGATTTAAGACGGGCTGTTGTCGGAGCTGAGAGGATGACGGACGTAAAGATACCTACCTGGATAGGCTATGATCTCAAGCCCGGTCTGTATAATCTGACGACAGCAAAATCCTAAGCTCATGCTTCATACGTGCTTAGTATATTCTCCCGTGCAAATTATCAAATCGCGATGCTTCTTAAGCAGCTTCCTCAATCAATCTTGCTTGCCCTTGTGAGCCTGACTCACCAGGCTGAACCGGGGCATGCTCTTGGTCTTCGGTAAAAGGCCCTTTTATGCAGCTGGAATACGTCGATATCGGTGTCAGCAGCTCAGTCCATGTTACTCTGCTGCGGATCATGATAACAAGTGGCCTCTTGAGTATCATCGGGGATATAGGTTCTGGTTTCTAGTACCTTTGGGTAACACTCAGAGAAAGGCTCAGAGATTCACGTGCTAACCCGAATGCTACGTAGGACGAACTTTCACTTGTGAGGATAGGGCTCTGAGTCTAAACCTCTAATATAGATTGTGATAATGAAATTTCTCTGAAGGAAGCGCAGACTCGTCGTTTCGAGCGGAGACCTTGATATGTCTCAAAACGTGATCCAGCATGTGGACAATGAACAGACATCACATGCTATATGGTTGACGACGAATTGTATAGGTACTGCCTAGTACCAGAAAACCAAGGATAAGTCAATTTTTCTTTTCGGCGATGGGTTTCATGCGCGGCACGGCCAATCGATAGGGCAAAGAAATATTTCAATTATACTTCCCTTTGCCCGTTCTTTCTGTCCTCGAAACACACGCACACTTACACGCATGTTTCTTGCTCACTCTGTCTGTGCTCGGTGTTGACACCTTTCATAAAGTCAACCTACGGAGTCCTAGCTATCATCCAAGATTTCCCGATATATCAGCTTTGCTACCCTTAGCAGGATGCGGACGCCTGTTGGCGTCGGTCCTCGCTAAGGTGCTACTAATAATATTTTTTAGAATGATATTCCTGGCAAAGGTCAACTTCAGTCTTTGGGCAGTCGTACTCAGCATCGGAAGGACCCCAGGCTGCTTTATAGTCCCAACCCAAAAGCGTGTTTGAACTTTCTCGGGGAGATCCAGATTCTCAGCTTGACAATATGCTGTGTGGCCTAGACGTAGAACATTTTGAACTATGTTTCTCCTTTTCGTGAGCAGCTTCTTGCAATTCTATTTTCCAACACCATATTTCGTGCCGTTATTCTTGCAAGAGCTGTTCAATTCGTTTATAGTTTGACTTATATTTAATATTACCTCCCATGATCTAGGTTGGGGATGAATCTCGCCCGTTTCGGAGGTTAGCCAAGGCCAATAAAAAAGGTCCGCATACTTCATCTACTCTCTCCGGAGCAGCGAGCGCTCTGGCGCTGCAAATAATTGCGTATTACTCAATTGCTTCATGATTCAGTCTACGGGACCGGTCCGTTGTCCTGGCTAGTTGATAAAATGGTAGCTATCATCATAATGTTTAGCATTCTCGAGCCTCCTAGTCGATACCCCGCTGTTTGACTATGGTAATGTGTCCAATTTTCCCAAGCGGACAATGGGATTCGCGACAAGCCTTAAATAGCTGCTCATAATCGATTGATGGTTCTTGATGCTGCAAAAAGTTAGAGCGGAAGAGAGAGAGAGAGAGAGTGAAGAAAAAAACAATGTAGAAAAAAGGAACGAATGCAAAAGATTAATCTCCCCGGGAAAGGCTCGAACTTTCAACCTCCTGATTAACAGTCAGACGCGCTAGCCAATTGCGCCACCGAGGAATGCGAATGAGGCGATGGTTACTGGTTGGTAGACGCCATCGGTAACTCCAAATTAAATACGTCAATTCATAACTCTGGGATCAGCAATTTATAACGAGCAGCAGCGATTATATTCTGCAGATTGTTGATGAAGAATAATTGGAGCATCATTGATAAATAAAGATGGCGGATAAAACGTGCTGCTGGAATCGCTCCATGTCCAACCACACCCACTAATTCTCTTTGTCCTCAGGCACGTGAGTAAATCTCATGCGTGGGTAATGCGTTGCTAGAACTGGCGGCATTGGCATGCATGCTATCCTTGGGATATTTGAATTAAGATTTGAAAACTACTAGCGAATTGCTTGAAGTAATGCCCGCAAGAACAACCTGTGCAATGGACTATCCATATTATGTAACATTTCAATTGCTTGGTGGACATCATCTACAATGCAAGCCTGTCAATTAAACATCTTCAGAGGTTGATTACATGTACGATCGACTGGTGAGAATAATCTTAGACATCGTTATTTCGTAAGCCCTTCCCTTCTTTCTTGTCTACCCTTAGGTAATCAATGTCGCTTGCAAAACGTAGAGTACTTATGCTGGAACCGACACCGTCATGCTCATTATGTACATACACCCTGAATCATGCTTACTATGTGCTGCGCAGACAAGACACTTCAAAAAGAGACCATGCAAGAACCCTCAGACGCTAGCACAGCATCATAGGATCTCTTTGGCCATGCAGTACTAATGCTCCTTCACTCCGCTCCTCTTCCATCATGTCGATCAGGTCATCCAAGTTAGCGTCGAGATTCTCTGCGTCTTGGCGGTCCAAGCACTGCTTTAACAATCGACGGTACTTGTCAATTTTCTCACCGGTACCGGAATGGCCCAGCGCGTTGACATATTCCTGTTCTGCCTGCCTCTGCTTGTGGAGGAGATCGCTGAGTTCGTGGGCAAGCCTAAGCCGATCCTCATACGAGTCTTCACCTTGGTCTCCGTTCATAAGCGCAAGGCTCTGCTCTACAGAGGCTTGTATGTGATACCGGCTCTGGCTCGCTAGTAGAGCCAAAACTTGCTCCTGCGCTATAGCGGCATCACTGACTGCTTTTGCGGCTTCTTCTGGTGTCTCCAGACTGGCCTCAAGATCTGCTATGTGCTGACGCACGGCGGATAGTTCGTTCTGCGTGTTGCCCAATAGTCGACGGGCTTCATTCTCGGCCTCGACCTTTTCTTTCCACTCCTCCTCGTAGTTGCGAGCTAGGTCTTGAAATTTCTCGAAGACTAGAGGCGTAATTCTGTTCTGAACAGTATTGGCGGCCTCTGAATTATAGGAAATAGCATGCTTAGTAACAGAGTCGGACAGCGCATCGCGAAATGAAACGTGACGCTGAGAATCTGGAGCAAAAGGTGATGAGGACCTCTGCTGTGGAGCTCGCTCTTTCGTACTTCTGGTTGCATTTAATTCCTTGATAAGTTCATCGGCACGAACACCTTCCGCGTTGGGGATATCCGTGGCGGCTCCACGACCAAGAAGTGCGCGCACGCATTTTCTTGCTTTTACCTTGGCGGCTAGGTGTAAGGCAGTGTTGCCGTTGTGGTCTTGTACATCTAATAATTGATGTACGTAGTTGGCGTCGTGAGTCTCTTGAAGTCTGTTCAAGATACTGTCTAGGTAATAACGGGAACATGACTGGCTTTGCACACGGCCACTCTTCATGATGGCAGCGTGATGAATGACGGTACAGCCTGTGTCATCTCGAATGGCGATTGTGTCAAACAGTTCCTTCATCACTGCAGGAAATGTTTGCTTCTCATAGCAATTGGTAAAGTTGACAGAGCGCATGAAGGGTGTCTCGCCTCGACAGTTCTGGGCCCCAAGATTTGCACCGAATCGCTTCAACTGCTTGATAACATCAACGTCGCCCATGGCACTCGCCCAGTGGAGAGCGCTATGTCTTTCGGAATCGATATACCAGTCAGGTTGGAAATTTGGCGGAGGTTCGGGTCGGAAAGTGGGCTCCTCTTGGCGGGAAAGGAGGAAGTAGTCAAGAAGCTCGTCACCATAAACAGAGTGCTGTTGCTCGGTGAGATCCTGGATAGTCTCGTCCCGATTTCTCTTGCGATGGCCGGTAAAATGAGACAGGTCGGGGCGGTCGTCTTCTGCCATGTAGGACATCGAAGCAACGGTCACATTGTCGGGCGTGTCATCTTCGTTAATTACTTGACTTTGGGTCTCGAACTCTTCTCTTGGCGGTTGTATAGGTACGGGTGGAGGGTCTGACAGGATCATCAAATCAGTATTAGAGGTACTTGAATGGGCAAAGTGGTGGCCATCACATAGTTCACCAGACAAGTACGTACTGTTATTCCATTTTGGTACGGCGGGCTTCCGAGCCGCCTTTGGCTTGCTTGGATGGCGAGGAGCCGGCGGTGGGCTCTCACCACCTGGTTGGTACTCGAAAATGAGCCGGAGGCGGTCGTAGATGTTATTTCTCCTAGCAAGCTGTTCTCCCGACTCCAAGGGTATCCACGTGCCCTGATACTTGCCGTATCCGCCCTGGATCTTCTCATGGACGTCTTTCTGGACTTCGCGCTCGAGAATGCGAGTGCGGGCAGGCTTGTCGAAGCCAGCACATTTTAGGATATGAGTGGCATTGATCCAATTATCGCTCCGCCGGCGCATTACATGTTCTTTAAGCTCGGGGCCAAACTGGTATTCATACACAGGGATCTGAGAAATTATGTCGATGGTTAGCCGGGCATCAACATCGCGGTCTGGTTCCATGATAGCCAGCCAGATAGATAGGTGGGGAGGTGGATTAGACATATATTAGGAGCAGCCGAAAGAGTATAGGAAAGGAACATGAACAGAGAATTCCGACTTACACCGCTGTATGTGGCACTGTATATTCCAGGTTCAGCAGCAGGTTTTGCTGCAGCTGCTGATTGAACCATCTTGGTAGTATGTAGCTCTCCGTCTTTTTCTGTATGTCTGGGTCGGCGGTGAGACTTGATTTGGTGAACTGGAGTTGCGCAAAGAACGAAAGAAGGCAAGGAGAGGGAAAGAAAGGAAGAAGTTGACACTGCTGCCAAGAAGATTGGAATAGGTGTGAGATATTTGATGCACACCAAGGTTGGGTATAGCAAGAAAACCTTGGAAATGAACAAGGATTCGCAAATGGAACTATTGTTTTCCAAATGGAGATACAAACACCGGCTATGTTAGGTAACCAGCATTTTCCAATTGAGATTGAAATCATGAAGAGGGGGATTGCATGCTGTATGTCTTTGCTAATGGCTGTTCGGCTGATTCTATTGTGACATGGCAGTTTTGGAGTCAGCAAGAACGCGCCCGTGAGCTAATTCGCAGGAGGTGAGGGAAGTGATGAACGACCGACCCCAAGACGCGACCATAACACGCGTTAATGAGTAGACTATTACCCTCTAGGGTAAGCACCTAGACCAGGTACCGCCAGGTGGGGGCAGCGGGCGCAGGGGTGTTTTGTTCCGGAATCACAGCTGGCTGACAGGGCCTTGGGCGAGAAATGACATGCATGTATCAGACAGATTAGATTAGCATGGTTATATGCATACCACTACTGCAAGTCAGCTTTACCCCACCTTATTAAGCAATCCTTGAGCGGCTAATGGCGGGGTAGTTTACCCAGACAAAGTTCAGTGAATGTCGCGTCACGTGTCCAAGGTGCTTCTAGGTTTCTTTTGGTGTATGCATACTGCAGTAGAAACAATTGCCATCGGCAATATTACCATCACTACCTATTGCTGTGTAACAGTAGTGATACAACTACCACTTAGGTTGTTATTGGCTCCTCCAACACTATTTGTTATATTCTGTCCTCTTCTTCTTTGTTTATACGCCAAAATGTCAACAGAGAGTAACCTGCCACGGCGACCACAGTGGCCATGAATGATCAGCCCTTTGATCGCGGCACCTCAGATGCTATGTGGAAGTGATGTATGTCATATTCCCTAAGTTCTGAATTGTGCATGACAAGCTTTCTCGTTTGATTCCTAGCATTTCCATGCAAATTTGGCAAGCTGCAAGAAACTAACATTGTTGTCCGTAGGTAAATGTGGTATCTCTGGCCTCTACAAGTATTGCCCTCTGACTGCGCTCTCTATAAAGATATCATCAACGTCCGTTGTAAATATTTTGTCCTGGAGAAAGACAAGCTCGAGGCCAACTGCGCCGCCCTAAACCACCCTTCATCCCCATGACGTACCGAGAACGAACAGCCACGTCGGCATCTTCGCCTGTATAAGCGCAGAGGTTTCCA
Source organism: Xylaria sp. FL0064 (assembly GCA_022593225.1). Lineage (NCBI taxonomy): Eukaryota > Fungi > Ascomycota > Sordariomycetes > Xylariales > Xylariaceae > Xylaria > Xylaria sp. FL0064. The sequence goes on along the minus strand of JAJKLE010000007.1, from coordinate 125,270 downwards.
GAGCAGCAAGATATTCTACGCCACGCCGTCTTCACCGAGAATTACCAGGATTTCAAGAACCGACTGAAACGCGATAATGAGACGTGTTCCTATAATTCCCAGATGAACCAAAAGAACTATAAGAAAGAGATGCTGCCGAGGCTATCAAATTCGACGATACCGCAGTCGAAGGATACGAGGAAAACTTAACCCAAACAACGCGCAAGAGTCCCGCAACCTGATCTGGAAGTACAACTTCGAGAACTTGTCATTCAAGGTTCAACCATTGCCACCGGGTTAACTTCGACCCCGTGTTTCCCGCCAGCATTTGACCGATCGGTAACTTTCCTGGGTTTGTGACATCCTAAGAGCCAAGGCCGGTTGTTCAAATTTCCGAAGGTGCTCGAGCTGAAGCAGTAACGGGTTTCCTTCGCTCTCTCCTTGCATTGGCAGATTTTACCGGAATACAATCTCGCCTTGATCTAGATCATTGCGTGTAAGCACGCTTGTCATGGCGGAGATTGACCAATTTGTTGACTCTCACAGTGGTAAGAAAGACTGTAGGTCGCCTAAACTGCAATAACAAGCTGCAGAGCGTAAAGATTGAGAATGACCTAGATCCTGTCTGCTTTTCAATTATCGAGGTTTCTGGCGGACATTGCCATTGAACGTGTGCTAGTGACGAGATCTATGGGTAAGCATCCCAGCTCTGCACTATCAAAATACTTCCACTCGTCACGTATTAGGCTGTGTCGTCCCTTATATGGTTGCGTCAATCCATGCCATTGTCATCATTCTTTTTCTGGCATGGTATCTCCTAGCTCCTTGCTCCGGAAGCTTTGAATTGCTCGCTCTTGTTCTCATCTATCCATCGTTGCGCCTCCTCTTAGTGGAAGGAGACTGAGTGGGTGAGCTTAAGTAAGCCTCGAGCTAAGATCTAAGTTCGAGTACTTCACCCTTCTTCAATTCCATCGGCCATTACGCAATAATGCCTACATATTATATGTGACTCCGTTCGGCGTTTAGATGCAGGGGTTATTCCCATTGTCAAAACCCGCAGGTGAGGGTGGACAAACGTGGGGTCCTTTCTCCCTACCTACCTAGTTAGATGCTATCACCGAATGGACCAGCTGATTCCGCCGCCGAACAACGGCGACGTCATGAATGAAGCTGGTAAGGCAAGTCGGGGCTTGCTCTCCCGTGACTGCTATTACCGTACCGATTATAGCTACCTACCCACCGACAAAGGCAGGTACTTAGGTAAGTTATGTAGATAGATAGATAGATAGACAGACGTTGTTGGTATGGGGTACGTAATGGAACGGCTTCTTAAACACACGGCTGTTATCAATAATCAATATTTATAACGCCACTTCTTGCAAAGACGTTGGCTGGATTCTTCCTGACCTACTTGACGTTGTCGTGCGCTACAACATTAGTGATTAACCTTTGTTTGCGCCTCGCACTTAGCCCTCACCCGCACCGTGACTCTGCAACATCACGAAGTTTACCCTCTCTATCCCATCTGTCATAATCCAAAGGTTCTGCCTCTCTAAATAAAAAATGCCACTCATCCCCTCTTCCCCAAGGGACCGCATCATCCTGGGTCTTATGACCTTCGGCCCGGACGCCGACGCCGGCGCCCGCATCACGGACATCAACGAGTTCCGTCGCTGCCTCGACCGTTTTCAGGAGCGCGGCTACAATGAGGTCGACACGGCGCGCGTCTACACCGCCCGCAAACAAGAGGCCTTCACGCGCGAGGCCGGCTGGAAAGATCGCGGTCTAACTCTCGCGACGAAGTTCCAGTACCCTGGTTCCGACGGCGATAACACCCCTGAGAAGGTCGTTGAGAGCTTGGAGACAAGTCTTTCTGAGCTCGGGACTAACTGCGTTGATGTGAGTTCTATTCGTCATCGAGCGTTGGGTTGCCCTATTGCTATGCTCTGTTACTTCTCACTCCACTTGAAATAGAAGCTCTTTGCTTTCACATCGCGTTGTGTTATTGGTACTCTATTCTTGGAGGAGCAGAGACGGCAATACTGACACTGGATGACTTTAGATCTGCTATCTCCATGCCGCGGACAGAGCTACGCCTTTTGCCGAAACCCTTGAGGCTATAGATAAGCTGCACAAGGCTGGCAAGTTTGTTCGGCTGGGTCTCTCCAATTTCACGGCCGCTGAGGTTGCCGAGGTCGTCATGATCTGCAAGTACAACGGCTGGGTTCGGCCTACCATCTATCGTGAGTCGACACCCCGAGCTATGTTATGGTCTTGCTTATGCGGTCGATGATTTTATGTCATTGTCATAAAGCGCATTCCAAATTTATACCCCTGTCTTATCCTGATGCTGTAGGATTTCACTAATGCTTTACTGTCGCAGAGGGCATGTATAATGCCATCACTCGTGGCATTGAGCCCGAGTTGATCCCGACCTGCTGCCGGTATGGCCTCGAGGTGGTCGTTTACAACCCTAGTACGTGGTCACCGTCTTCACTGGATGCCTCGAACGCTAGCTTGCCTACCAAGTTTAGTCCTCTAACAAAGGCTTCTACCGTTCTCTGTAGAAGGTCGTGGCTAACCTTGATATTGCATAGTCGCGGGCGGTTTGTTCAGCGGTAAGATCAAGAGCGCAGACATGAATCCGGAAGAAGGACGTTTCAGCCTCAAGAACCCGGCGGGAGCCAACTACCGCAAACGCTACTTCAAGGAGAGCACGTTCCGCGCCTTGCAGACCATCGAGCGCGCCTTGGAGAAACATCCTGGTCTCACCATGATCGAAACGGCCCTACGCTGGACCGTGCATCACAGCCAGCTACGTGTCAAAAATGGCGGCGGCGACGGCATCATAACCGGTATCTCATCTTATGATCAGCTCGACTCGAATCTGGATAACCTTGAGAAGGGACCCCTTCCCGATGACGTTGTACAGGCCCTCGACGAGGCTTGGATGATCTGTAAGGCAGATGCACCGGATTACTGGCATAAGGATTTGGTATACAAATACGATACCAAGAAAGCCTTGTTTGGAGAGGGAGCGAAGTAGACACGTTTATATGGTAAAGGTGCGTGAATAGAACGTATATACGCCTCGGCAGCAATGGTTGATAAAGGAGTGTTTCTTGCCAATTTTGCGGACGGAAATATGCTGTGCCTTTGTGATGGGTGCTAAATTTCATACCCGTGACGTGAAACTCTGCGTCTAATGAATCCTGTAATGAATAACCACTAAACAAACGCTGCGAATTTGTTCAGTATTCATTCTACCAAGATCGAATTCTTGGTACTATCAGCCCTAGCGGAGAGTTAATACTGCGAGATAGGTATTTCGCCTAGTTCGTGCCGCTCGTTCACAACGCTGCCATGGCACAACCAAAACCTTGGCGTCTGTAAACCAGGCAATTTCCTCGACACTCGAAATGTTGACATGGATAGTCCGCGCCCGTTATCCTACGCTAGGGACTCGGCTGGCTCTTGCCATGGGTAGATAGAGAGAAGGGTCTCATGATCAAGTGATGTTGTGGATTAGTACTATGTGTTGATGACCGGCTGAGCGAGTCTGAATCCCCCTTTCGCCCATGCTGCAGGTATGGGCAAGTTTCTCAGAATCCATGGAGATCAGACCAATACGATAACCTCTTGCCGTATCACGACATCTCGGTGAGAGAGTCAAATGATTGATCGATTTTTGTCGCTGTTCACTTAACCACTAAGAGGTTCAGTCAGCGCTGCGCTCGGAGATATCACTGTAGTTCCCCGGTTGCGACGTGGCTGATGGAGGTCGAGTCTCGCAGAAGGATGAAATGTCCTATGAGCTTCTTGATGCGTATCAACTTGACACAGCGAGGATTCGAGTGGTGCGTAGGCATTCCCGCTGCTAAGGTGAGGCCTAAGCCTAGGAACACAGACCGGTCTCTTCAATATCAGAGCACATGGGTCAATATTAATCGAGATGGCTAATAGCTAACACGTCTGTAACGTAGGTAGTCTCCAGACTCGCGAGTCATCAGGTATGCAGGTAACGACTACCTAAGCAATTGAAGGTAGTTCATCTATCATAGCCTACCTAGGCAAGGCATCTGCATTTATCTAACCTTCCTCGGCCATTCTTTGCCTTGGCTCGGTGCCAGACAGACTCTACACAAAACAAGGGTTTTGCAGATTTAGCGAAACTCGCTACCAACCTCGTGTGCCTGACCGGCGCCACGTACAACAGGCAGTCAGATCGGGTCCGTCGAAATTGATCAATAGGCGACACAGATCGTGTTCTCGGTGTGACTACAGCCGCAATTGCCGCGGTCTCGGTCTTCCGAATCAAGCACCTATGAAGTAGTCAAGGAGGGTAGCACATTGTCAAGACATAGCTTGCCGCAAGATGCTACTCAGGCTACCTGTCACTCGGTGTGGGGCGCGTAACTCGACTCCAAACGTTAAATCATGCATAATAAGAAGTTACCTTATACTTGAAAGATGAGTTGATTGTAGAGATATATATATATTTATAAGAGTTTAGAGGACAGCAGACTTGCGACGTACCCAGCAAGTTGACGACACAGATGCAGAAAAGAGTCAGTTTGGTGAAGGGGTATCAGATGGATACTCCCTAACGTTGTATTAGTACCTAGTAGCTTGGCGCATGTAGGGACCTCGTCCTCACCCACCAATTCATGCCCATGGAATTGTGTTAGTGGGTAGGTACTGTGATAGCCCCTGATCACATACTGTGCAAAGGTTGTATGTACAGCACGCTAAATGGAAGGCACGTATGGTCCAGAGGCACTGTGACTAAATACTGTGTACCGAACCTTATATGGGCACAATGTGGGTTGTTTGACAAGCTTTGATCCACGGTAATGGGTTCTGTAACCTTGTCATGGAAAGCCCAGCCTACACCAACAATAGTACAGATACTACTTTGGAATGTCATGTTTGTTGACTTTGAGGACGCGTGGTCATTGCATTCAGATTAATATCAACGTCGAGAAAGTCGATACTACGCACTTTGAACTTGCTGACATGGCTGGATTGGGACTAATATGCGATCTTGATATGGACGTACCTTCCTACACGGCAAATAGGGAATTACCGTGCATGGCTTTTGCATCTGACATCTGACTTCTAATATCTCGCATTTGACACTTGGCCCCACCACTTGAGTCCCTACGGTACCTACAGGGCTCTCCTGAATCTACTACGACTTACATCACAACTAATTAAGCTGGCTTACGCTACCCGTACCTCTTATCTACTAATACACCTCCGACTACACTCTTTAGTACTTGCTTCTTATCATTGCACCTTACTTGTACACTATCCTACCTGACTTCAATATACCTATCTGCACGTTCGACGGCTGACCCACTGACCCGAGTCTTTGCCATTTTGGCTCCTCTTGCGTCTTATCTTTTGTACACTACTATCCTTATACCGCTGACAAGAGAGCGGCTGTACTTGTATACCTACCCCCTCGGGCACCTAATACGCTATATATATCTCTAGGCCCATTCTACCCTCATGTGATGCATCCAAATGACAGCATCCGCCTGTCCAGTCTTTCGATCAAGAAAAGTCCACAGTCACAAACACCATCCCGCAATTCCCAGGTCAATGGCCGTTCTACGCCACCAGGGGGTAAGTCCATGAAAGACGCTTTCTGTCTTGGATAGAAACGGTTGCGCACAAGCCACCTAATCTGTCGCTGACATTCCCGCCATGGTTATCCTTTACTATAGATGTCTCTCACCATAACCTTCCCGATCCTTCCAACTTCAATAAGATAAAAGGCAATCACTACGACGACGACGACGGCTTCGACTCGGACGAGGAATATCCTGACAAGATGACGTCCGAGAGGAACGGCAGACCTTCTCTCGGCCATCCCGTCGACGGCCACTCGGATATGCCCCTGCTAGAGAAGGCCGAGGATGGAGAGCACCGCCGTTCCCACGGCGCCAGCTCGTTCGATGCCCTCGAGCCCCCGAGGTCCACGGCATCGACGTCCTCTGCCGCGCCGCCACGACGCCCCGGTGAGGCCACGACCCACGCCGAGGCTCGTAAGAAGTACCTCGTTGCCGCCCTCTTCCTCGTCGTATGTCTCGTCTCCTTTGTCGTCCAGGCCGAGCTCGGCCGCTATGTCCAGCATGAGCTCGGCTGGAACAAGGCCTACTGCATGCTGTACCTGACTCACGGCTCGTGGGTACTTCTCTGGCCCGCCCAGCTGCTCATCCTGCGACTGAGGAGTCGCCAGCTGCCCTGGGCCACATTCTGGCGCCGTCATACCGAGCTGCTCCGTGACACCGCCCACATGGTCGCCAGCCAGCAGCTCGACGTCCCCCGCCGTGCCCTGCGGCAGAGCATCGTGCCCTACTTCGCGCGCACTACCACCTTCGTCACGGGCTGTCTTACTCTTGCTGGCCTGACGTGGTACGTCGCCGTCAACATGACTAGCCCTAGCAACCTGACGGCCATCTACAACTGCTCCGCCTTCTTTGCTTATGCTTTCAGTGTCCCATTGCTGAAAGAGAAACTTAGACTGGACAAGTCGCTTGCCGTGCTCGTCGCCATCGTTGGGGTCTTCGTTGTCGCGTATGGTGACTCCAAGGACCCGGGTCACGCTACCGATGCCGCCACTAGGCTACTCGGTAACCTCATCATTGGTGTAGGCAGCATCCTCTACGGCCTCTACGAAGTCCTATACAAGCGGTTTGCCTGCCCACCAGACGGTGTTGACGCGGCCCGCGGCGTCATTTTCGCGAACACTTTTGGCTCTTGTATCGGCCTGTTCACTCTGCTCGTCCTCTGGATCCCGTTGCCAATCCTCCACATCCTCGGCTGGGAATTGTTCGAGCTCCCCTCTGCTCGCACAGCTGTGTATCTGTGGATCAGCGTCATCATGAACGCTACTTTTGCAGGCAGCTTCCTCGTACTTATCTCGCTTACAAGCCCTGTGCTTAGCTCTGTAGCTGCCCTTCTGACTATATTTATCGTCGCTGTCGCAGACTGGGTGTTCACTGGCGAGGCACTCTCCTTTGCTGCCCTCGTCGGCAACGCCATGATCGTTGTAGCTTTCTTGGTTCTCAGCTGGAGTACCTGGCGCGAGATGACTGAAGAGGAGTCCGCGAGCAAGACCGGCTACCGTGAGGCACCCGTCGATTGGGATAGCGACGATGCATCTGATTGATCTGATCCGATAGTTAGTGAACGGTCACGGCTGGCTGGCCGGCAAATCAGTCGGTTAGAATATTGGTCTGCTCACGCAGATTTATCTCATTTTCGGTCTTGTATATAAAGTAGATTCCCCTTACCAGTTCTTGGTCTGGTCGGCTAAATCACGAAGGCTACGCGGGCTCGCCCGCTCCCTCATATTTCAGTATGTGGGAAAGAATTATTGATTGTAATGCTAAGGTTGTTTGTTCCTGGCTTCCCCAGTTTCTTTTTTCCTCGCGTATGTTTTTCCATCTCTTATCATTGCGGGGTGGTGTCTATCTAGACGAGGTGCATACGGGAATAGAAAGGGCTGGTGGCATGGCATTGCACACCGAGTAGTACTACATGCACTGCATAATTTGGTTACCGGTCTGGTTTTGGGACTACTATTTCTATGATACCTTTTGATATGTCGATGAACGGATTGACTTTCCTACTTCCCACCTCGGTAACTGGGAGCATGGGCATCGATTGTGTGAATCGATGAGTAAGTAACTCGTTGAGTGACTGGTTACTCTCTCTTGGTTGGGGTATGAATGCGGAGATGGACTTATGCATGCCTTTCTGGGCACTTGTTCTGATTCTCTAGAGATACGAAAAGGGCAACGCCATGTTTGGCATATCGATCATATCAGCTTCAGAATCTGCTATCCTTATTCCCGTCTCTGTATATCAGCTTTCTTTGGTAAATGTATTATTTTGGCGCATTAACACGGGGGCATGAACCTGAGGTACGATAGACAATCCTGCGGTTTAAAACAGATGGCAGCCTTTGCATAGAAGTCATTTGCATGTTTGAGAAACCTATGACATTAATCTTCTTACTTTTCGTTCGTCTAATTCAATTTTTCTTTAGATAGTATTCATAACGTCGTCAATATTCGTGAAGCCTTCGTTTCCTCTCATCTATCTCTTCTATGTGATTTTTTGGCCATTCTTACCCCTTCCCTTCGCTCCTCTCTCTATCATTGGCCTGGTTCTGTCTTCTGTTAGGATCACTGGCAAATATTATTGGCTTGGACTGCCTTTTAACGACCAGGTATTCACTAATCACCACCAACGCGCACGATGCGCCCCTCGACCCGCGGCGCGATAGCCCGCGTCCAATCGACCTCGAACTCGTCGGCTTTCAGCTCATCGGCAAGCTTGCACTCGACTTTCGCAATGCGTGCCCACTTGCCGAATACGCGGCGCATCGTCTGCATCTCGCGGTCCAGGTCCTCGATCGCATCTTCTTTGCGTTTGGCACTTTCGCTGTCACCCTCGCCCTCACTATCTGACTCGTCGATTGGTTGCGCAATGCTCGCGCGGCGCTCTCGGATCTTTTCCGGTTTCCAGTCGTCCCAGCCGCCACCGCTCTGTGCGGTGTTTGGCCGACTGGCCGTTGCTGGTGATGTAGGTGACGTCGCTGCCTTGTAGTGCGGGTGACTCGCGCATACTTTGTTCGCAACACCGTCCCAGTGTCGGCTTATGCTGGCACCCCAGTGCTTCCATTGGCCCACGACCTTGAGGGACATGAAGTATTGTCGGAGCATCATCGATATCAGTATGCCGTTTTCCTCGGAGACGATCTCTTCGGCTTTGCCGCCCTCCTCTTCTATGAGCAGGCTATCGTAACCATCTTTGCCCCGAGCCATGTAGCCACGGGTGACGAGGACATATTTTCTGGCCATGTCTATTGGTTCGCTGCCAATGGAAGCGGAGACGATGCGAGAGCCGGATGGCTTCTTCCCGTCGAACTCGAACTTAATGTTGGATACCTGGGGGAAGCGCCCTTCAAGGGCGGGGTACTATATTTAGCATACTGGGTCAGTAGTGTCCGCACATTATAAGGATCTTTTATCTTTTTTCAAAGCTTTTGGGAGCCTATAGAAAGAGGGGAGCAGAATGCGCCCACTGGGGTGATTTAACATTGCTTAAAATATGCTGGAAAGGGGGGAATAAACGGGCCCAGTGACTCCTACTGACCTGGGAAACACCGTTCTCGAGGGCATCCCAGATCGCTTGTCCAGATACCCGGATAACCACAACTGGATCTTCGAACGGAAAACAGCTCATAATGTCTTTCAATAAGATCGGGCCGGGCGGATAGACCTGGTCACCGCGGACCGTACCAGACGCCATTAGGCTGCAGTCTCCTGAATAGTAGTGCCGCATAATATCGCACACGAAGTTGGCGATGTTGCTCTCCTCTAATCTGACAGTCCTAAATCGAGCATCGAGAGGTGCAGCCGTGTAGCCTATGGGCTTCTGAAGCTTCGTCTTGATACTTGCTGTCAACTCGTCGACTAGTTCTAGGGTAGGCTTGTGCTCTGGGATTTCGGACGTCACGTCCCTACGGGTAATATCGATGTTCCACCTGCCCCATCCGTCGGGTCTTCGTCTTGCTTCAATGTAGCTCAGCTGTTTGAAGTCGGTGCCCGATCGCAATACATGGGTACCCTTGATGAAGCTGTGGTTATAGTAGTGATCGTGGCCACCGAAAATGATATCGATTAAACCATCCGTTTGCTCGGCTAGCTTGTTGTCATTGGGCTCACGCATGTGCGTTAAAGCGATGACGATTTCGGCTCCCTCCGCCCGGAGTTTCGGAACGAGTTCTTTGGCCGTCTCGCTCGCTGATTTATATATGAGGTCGGGCGGTAAGCTGTTAATCGTGGCCAGCCACTCTCGCTCGCCCAGACCGATAAGTCCAATCTTGATCCCGTTCGACGATGTGATCATATGCGTCTTTTTGCAGTTCCCAATGGGCACGCCGTCTCCTAATGCAGGGCTGAGAGAATGCAAAAGTTAGTCTCTTCATCGATATGTAGACAACAGTAAACGTTAGTCTCAAGATGCTGGAGGAAGTAGTGTCCCAAAGATCGCAGTCGAGGCTGAAATAAGGGGAAGAGAAGCTTAAATATCATACTCCAACACATTCGCGATAAGCCACTGTTAAGCATAATGAGTTAGTAATTTATTTAAATAAGAGAACCGTCGGTAGTAACTCATGCTTGCGGGAGCGTGTAAGTGTGGCGAGCCCTCAAAGTTACTAGAGTGCGATATAGTGGAGAAGAGTATCATGGAATGCGTACTGGGAAGTTACACTTCGAGGCCAGATGCCGGAATTTGCGGACACCAAAGTCAAGATCGTGATTCTAACGACCGAGTTAGCAATCATCTAGATACTCAAAGGTAGAGAAAATTGAGTGTATACGCACCCCCAAAGCTGCTGCGTCTGTTCCTATATTGTTTAACAATGGAATCATATGATCACCTAATTAGTTGAAGACAATTAGCCTTGATGGGGCGCTTATGAGTCTGAGTAGACCAACGCATTTAAATTTATGCTCGGTATGCCACTGCACATTTCGAATAAGATGAATGTTTCAACGGATAGACCACACCTTTGGTTACTGAACTCTCTAGGCTCGGATTAAATGCGTCGCCGGAGAAGAAGGTGAGCAGACTCGGCTGTCCTTTGAACTGTGCTCCATCACGGTAATGCTCTATAAGACTCATGAACCTCGCAGCACCGCCGACCGGCTCGCTCGAAGATGAGTCGACGTGGTAGACATCGTTGTAGTGGACAATGCGGAGGTCGGGAGCTTCTCCAGCCCCAGATCCTGAACTGTAGGTGATGGACTCATTCGGCGGTGGATTTTTTCTGTCGGGCATGGCGTTGTGAGTGAATGCGTGCTTGCGTGCGTGGTGAGGAATGGGTATGGTGAAGTGGAAAACAGGTCGCGTGCCGTCTCTAACACTCTCACAGTAACAATATTTGAATATGATAATCAGAGAGGAGGAGGGGCCATGCACCGTTAAGCCCTGGAAGTTCTTAGGTATAATTCAGGTACCGAGCCAATCCGACGTAAACATCGGAGGTACCTGCAGTTGACTGTGAGGGCTCTTACTGCAGGCTACTGTAGCGGTCATCTCCACTGAACCACGGGGGAATTCTGGGCCAATCGCATCACATTCAAAGGATGCCTCCAGTGTAATGCTTGTGCTGGCGCCATACCAGTGGTCCATCAACCGATCTGTTCAGCTGGATGCATTCTCTGATATCATCCTATCGTGAACTGACCTTTTTCCGAATGTAAGCCACCTACCTGGGAACTGAGACACTTGCCTGTTGCCTAGCAAATCTGCTTTGAACTCACAGACAAAATACCTCTACACCAATTTAACCTGTGTGAGCCTCCCTTTCCTTTTTATAACTCTTACACCGAGAGTTTGAGTCAGATAGAGCTCATAGAGGCTATTCGGTTGTTGAAAAGTATCCAAATCCATGGGATGTTCTTCTGAAGGAAACCACTCAGAAAAAAGATTTTTTTTTTTCGTTCAACTCCTCTTGGCATTTATCTCATAATCTGTTGGTATCTCCGACTATATCCTGCGTCACGGTCACCGTCATCACTACCACATAGCAACCCGACCTCAATACTTATGCTTTTGGCGATTTTAAACAAAACTACCTTCCTCGCTATGGCTAAATCATAATCCCTCCCAATTCCTCTCATGGCTCGCCCGGCCAGATCGTGTCAGCAAGCCGTCTGACGAGCTTGAGTTTGGCGATCATGTCGTCCCTTGTTACCGAGTTCCCGAGATGATGACTGGCAAACCCACATTGAGGGCTGACGCCAATCCGCTTTAATGCCTCCTCACGTGTTTGTCCTGAGCCTTCCGCGATGATGTCGGCCGCCGAAAACACGCGTGCTCTCATCTCGTCGATGTCCTCGAGCTCTGGAAACTTGCTGGTGATGACGCCCAGCACCACGTTCTTGCGTGGTGGGAGTTCCTTGAGTGGGTCGAATGTACCCGCTCGGTTCGTGTCATACTCTAGGAAGTACGTGTCTGCGTTGATCTCCTGGAATAGCTTTGTCGCGATCCGGTCATATCCGCCTTCTGAAAAGTGCTTGCTGTATGCGAAGTTGCCTCGACAAAGATGGATACCGAGATGCATGTCAGATGGCCGGGAAGTGATGCAGTCATTGTATAGCTTGACATACGCGTCAAAGAGCTGGTCGGGATCTTCACCATCTGCCTTGAATCCTGCGATCATCTTCTCCGAGCAAAAATCTGTGACAGAGAGTGTCTCTTGTCAGCGGTCTAGATGCTTGAAGGAGATTCAGTTTGCCTTACATGCCAGATTCGGGTCGTCTATTGTGACATTTCGGCATCCATTGTCATAGAGGATTTGGAGCTCTGTCGCGTACGCCTTGGCAATGTCCTTGAAATATTCGGCATCGTTCGCATACACACTCTCAGGATAAGCCATCCCCTTCTTATAACGAAGGTGATACCTGGTCCAATTTTTAGTCTGGGAATCTTGAAGTTCAGACTATTGAAAGACACAGATATAGCAGGTAGGCAATAGTTCTCACCATTCCGGGGCAGCGAGTGTGATCTTTAGTTCCTTAACGCGTTCAGCAGGGACAAGGTTCTTGAGATAACTCCAGTCTGACAGATAACTGCTGCCGACATGCTTGATTTTGCCAGTGCAGACGATGGACTCGCCTGGTTTGTGCCCAGACTCGGCTATGGACGGAATGATATTGTCAGCATATTACTTCCTGACGTACATGGACAAAAGGGCAACTTACTAAATGCTGCAATGTCAGGGACATACATGCGGAACATGCTCCAATCTGGAGCCACGATCTCCTCGAAACCCTCCAGATTAGGAAAAAACGTGCCCCAAAATTGGTGGCGGCGGTACTCGCCGTCGTTTATAGCATGGAAACCCAGGTCTAGCTGTAGCTTGACGATCTCATTGATGGCCTTGTCCTCAAGTTCATGTAACTTTTCATCCTGAGCAATGTCGAGAGCTTTGTTATCATCAAGTTGAAGTCGTCTCTCAGTCAACTCCTTAGGTCGCAGAAGCGAGCCTAGGTGCTCAGCTCGGAAAGGTGGCCGCTGCTTGTTGCCAACCATCTTGATCTCGTGTAAGGTCTTATTTCTTGAATATAGATGCGTGAATACGTGTCTCACTGACTAGGGACTTCCGTATGTAAAGGTCGTGAGAGCAATATGAGACTTGGATATCACACATGGATCCCTTCTGACTGTCGGGACAAGAAGCTGGAACAGAATGGGAGGGGGAAGGGCCCAGGACTTTATATAGAGTCATGAAAGGAAATCCCTCTTTGTGTGGATACTAACTTGATTGACTCCTTGGTCACGTTTACCGCGGGACATAACCGTAGTCAGCTCAAGATCTGATACCCGAGAGCTAAAGGCGCGGAGACACTCATGACTTCCCATTATTTCCACCACGTCCCTAGCGTGGGGTATAAGAGCCACCATCTCTGATGATCGTCCTAGGCATGAGAGTGCAAGCCGAGGAGGCACAATAACCCCTTAGCGAGCTGTGACAAAAACATTTTATCACCAACAGTAAGTCGCAGCACCACCAACTCAAATTGAGGGGATGCTGAAGGACTCGCACTTGGTAGTGATATGCAACCTGGGTACTTAGGCAAGATGCTTGGTAGCAGCCAACATCGGTATTTGCGCCAATAGGAGAGCAAGCCAGCGCCTGGAGCGCGCAGGTCTCACATGTTTCCCGGAAACAGGGTCTCCCGGTGTTTAGAGAGCTGACGCTCTATTTTACCAGACGAGCAAGCGGCTGCTCACAGCAGAAGGTTCGTGAGAGGAGTGGGCTGCACACAACGCCGCCCAGTCTCGAGCAAAACGGTGAGGTTTGGCGAATCAACCCCCAATATCCCTGCTAGCCCCACCTTTGTCAATGCTGACTTTACCGTGGACTTGCATTGCCTGACACGTAACCGGGTTAGACGAATCGCTTCGCCCATTATCCGGTAGTTACAGTTGACGGATACCGATTGATCCCCTCTATCTTGAGCGTCGCGGCCGTATCCGTCGTCGGACAGTGTACAACCATTGTGGCCGAGGCGTTCGAGATAAGCCCGCCTATTGCGCTGTCCTGGGAAACGGATTTATGTTCAGACGGCCTTTCGGAGGTTTCAGGATCTCATCTCGCCTTTCTCACCTTATCTGCTGCAATGCGGTGCGGGCAACTTGTCCCACGTGGAGTTCTCCTCTCCGGCCGGTTGGATAGTGATGCAACGCGACACTCACTTTCCCGATCGAAAAATGCTTGCCTGCTTTCGGTAAGGGATGGATAATGCGAATGGAGCCCGCACAGGCGACAGGGGACGGCACTTCGACGAGTTCTAGAAATTGCGGGGAGAACTGTACTACGACCTGTATCTAACCTGCCTAAACCTAGTATGGTTCTCGTGTAGGCAGATAATTGTCTACTATACCGCTTGTATCGAGATCAGCTCCGTCACTTTTTGTTCGAACTGCGGGGGTAATAAGGGAGGCTCTTCCGTCTTCCGCGCTTCGTTTCCTTCCGTATATCGAAAACGCTTTCAACAGCATCAATTGAATTGGAACTATTCCCGCCTATATCCAGAAAGTCGAACCTGTATTCCGAACATGTCGCGTCGCTTCGATCAATTCACATCTCTTCCGAGAATCCAGAGCCCATTATATACACCCTCTTCGCACTAAGACAGTGGGATAGTGTTAATCAGTCTACAATACCCCTGAGTACAGTATTCGCGTGTAAGTGTCTGTTTCCAAGTAGACTCTACCAGCGTATTGACAGAGAGCTTCAACGAGCGCATGATGAAGTCGTAGTTTCGACGTTACTTCCCTTAGCCAAAACGCATACCGGATTCCTCTATATCTGAACCCCTGGTGTCCTCTGATAGTAACCTGTGTTGAATATCTTCCAATACTGATAATTCAGTGGGCGTAATTGGCGCTTGATTTTGTGCCCGAAGATCTACATGTTTCTCCCTAGGTATAAGCTTATAGATATCTGTGCTTTTATCTGCGCTCACAAGAAGCGCTTTGACCTTGGGACCCAGACCCTCTTGCATTGGGTCAGCAATGATCAAGTCTCTTAGGACCTCTACAACGTAGCCCAGGCTGTCCGTCCAAGCCAGATGACTCGTTTCGTAGAGAGAGATGCCGTCAATGATGCAATAAACGACGGATTCAGTAGGGAGTTGACGGAGAAGCTCTTGGAACAAGAAGCATAGTGCGTCGATCCTGTTTTCTTGGATATGATGCAGCAAACCATCTGTTTCGTTGATGAAGGTCAGATCTGGAACTTGATCAGGCCAGGACATCAAAAGCTGGCCGATAAAGCTGCGGAGAATCCCGCAAGGCCCCGTCAGGATGTCTTCTGCCTCCGTGTGAGCTCCACAGGCGAAGAAGAGGACTGTGATATGGCTCTGAGGTGTTGTCGCCTGTTTCTGGATGGTCCAAAGGGCCTGTACCAGCATGGCACAGAAAACAGACATGGCGGATATTCTGCCCCTCTTATCGTGCCCATCCACAAGTAAGATGTCTGGCGTCGTAACGTCAAGCCATCTTTGGAACTCAGGGCCCGCCTTCAAGTAGGCTGCTTGCCTCAAGGCCCTGTCACTGAACTGGTGGCATTTACGGAGGATTTCTCCATGGTCATTTAAACTTTTCAGGCAGACTGGTTCTCCTCCTAGGACCTCGAGCAGACTTTCTACACTCGGTTGCATTATCGAGTCGTCCACTGTCCCGATGGTCTGGGCGCGAGAAAAGCCTGGGAGCGCTCCTTCGTATGAATGAATGTCAGCACTCCATCTAGTCTTTTACAAACCATAAACGTCGAGCAGTGCTAACCTTCGTGATCAAGATCTCTAGTTCGGCATTTTTCAGCTATCAATCGATAAAGCCCGTTTAAAATGGCCATAGTGGCTTCATCTGTAATTTCCCTGACCTGACTTTCCCGAATGGCGGCATATCTCTCACGAATAGCTTCAAGAGGCTCGTTTAGGCCGCCGATTAACGACTTTAGATCCTGGTGCATCTCCGAAACCTCGGACCGAACGATGTTAAGATTCGAGTAGATATTCTCCGTTGTTTTAGCTGTGCGCGCGTCGCGGCTTCTTTCGAGATTGTGTATGCAGTCGTTGAGCTTCCGAACCGCCTCGTTGACCGGTTTAATACAAGTATCAACTTCCTTGACCTGGTCGCCCAGGAGCAGCTTACCCATCCTAACAACACCTAAGTGTGGCGAGTCGTGAATTAGCACTCAGTTATTTTATAAAATATCGATTAGGTCTCTATACATACGGGCTTCAGACTCCTTTCCGTTGAGAATCCGGATGAGTTGCGGTAGTGACAACATAAGGGCATTGTAGAAGTCATCAACACAGATCTTGACGCCATTGTCATGAGGGAATAGCTTCTCCATTGTGTGCACACGAGCTATGGTCTCTGGTATGAGTCTGAAACATTGGAAGACTTTCTCACAAGCATCGGACCGCCTCTTAATTGCCTAAATGTGAAGAAATTAGCGACCTCGGGTCCTATTATTCCCCCCCTTCAAGAACGGTCGTATTTTTAAGCTTACGTTGAAAAGTACGAGCAACCCTCCTTTCAGTAGTCCCAGTCCATTGTCATTTGGAATCGCTTCTAGCATCGGGACTAGGTTCCGGGCTATTGCTTCGCCTTTGCGTATTGTGGCTCGGGCTGGATTTCTGCGAGCCTTCTCTTGATAAATAGTTGTTGCATTATCAAGCTGTTCAAGAACTCCCTGCCATGTAGACGATTTGGAGTTAAATTCATGTTTATTGTGCTGTAGGTAATGATTTATCGCGCTTTCAAGATCCCTACTACAGTTTAGCCTATGGAATGCTCGAAGAAGCATCACCACCAAAAGCTAGCAGGCGTGAGGGTGGCTCACTTCTGGCTTCCCGGTCGACGCCATAAGGACCGCTGTTCATCATACGTCGCTGGCGTAGCTAGACTGGTAGAGATCGATATTGCCCCATCCGAAGTTCTCCAATGGTCAAAGGTGGAAACTTCGAGCTTGTCACTCATGGTCCTCACCAGGGTCGGGGGAAGATTACTTTCTAGCTCCATGTTGATTTTGATATCTGTCGAACTCCTTATGAAACGAAGTGGCATGAACCCAGCGACTGCTTGTCTGTGAGGGAATCCCCCTCCCACGCCTCGATTACACCATTGATAAATAGTGTATACTTGGCCGCCTTGTAGGAACATTCCCTAGGCATACACATTAGATCCTGAGCTGAAGCGAGAGGGGCATCCTGTTGGGGGCGAAGGATAGCTGACTTAGACGGCTGATGCATTGTGCGCGTTGGGGTCCAAGACGATCCCATTAACCCGTTCTCGAAGGCGCTAAGCTTCCGCATCTGGCGTGGCGGATTGGCCTGCGAATGCGCGAAGGAGCAGCCAGTACAGATTCGGGCCCTGGCCAGGAAGCCAAATAATCCAATAGTAAAAAGTGTGGCGGCCGTCTCTCCAATGATGTGTTGGAGATCACGGCGGGTTGCATGAGCCGTAAGATCTCGGCGCATGTGAAGAAGCAGGCTACACACGTCTCACCTGTTGAATATGAAGTATGACCCAATGCAAAAACTTTCTAGAAAGTCTTGCTTTTTCTCATGGTTCCCGTAACTGCTCGCATGACCTCACAACTGATTTAACGAAGCTCTTGTTTAACACCACGATGTACTTCTGATAACAACTCTGTTGGCCAGATCTTGAGTCTACAACGCGTGGTGAATCAAGTCTGAGTAGGTCGAATAATATAGTATCCAATCTCGACAAGTGAAAATCCGACTCTGATAAAAGAATGGACGTCGTGGAGGGTTCTCAAGCCATGGCCATTTCCACAGACCTAGACGACAAGAACAGTCCTGGTAAGCTGAAATGGTTTTCTTTTACTTATGGGAAACCGAACACTGATGCTCTGAAACCCACATGTAGTGGACAATCAAATCGTCGATGCTCCGACCTCTGTTGCTGATCCTGTACCGGAGGCGAGCACCGTACCAGAGACTCTTGATGGAGCAATGATGTATCATTTCATGAAAGACATCAACACTCGAATCTCTGCTCTAGAAAAACCCGACAATGAGACGACCGACAAAGCCACCGATACCAAAAAGGTACAGGATGGGGAGTATGACATGTTTCATACCATACCCGAGGTTCGAGAGTGCGACTGGGAACACTTCAAAAACAAGTATTCGGAGGAGGATTGCAACTTTAGCATAGATGTATTTGTCCCGCCTGAAGACTGGGGAGCCGATGTACAAGCCGATCGGCTTGCTCGCATGCCTCCGGATCAAAGATTGAAGTTCCTACGGCTCCCACGTCTATCGCGCGGTAACAAAAAGGGACTGTATAATGTTCCCATTCAGCGCATTCGCATCAACTCAGGCATCATCTTAGCCTATCTTGACAAAACTAACCCGCGAAGTTCGTGGTCGACTTTGCCCCATACCTTCATGGCTCCATTCAAGACTCTTATTCATTTCCACAGTATGATGGAAGAGGATCTTCGAGTCCTTGAAGCTAAATATGGTATGGGCGATAATTCCCAGCCCACAGATTCAACGGGGTCATCTATTAAAGTTAGCGAAGCCACAACCGAGCACGATATCCCGCTTACTGCCCAGGATGCGAATATCTCAGTACATCCTCCGGAGTCGCCGCAGCCAATGAAGTCCGCGAAAGAGTCTGGGCCTCCAACGGAGAGACATGGTAGCTTTATTCAGAAACATGAAGTTGAGGCTCTTATGGATAGTGTGCAGGCTTACAGAGATCTGAAGTTATACGTAAACTTCATCAACGAGAGGATCATGCCGACATATCGAATGTTTGAATAGGCCGATTACCGCTCCAACAAGAAAGTTCGATTCGGTGAGCTCTGGTCTTTGTTTAGAATTGGAGAGTTGGTGTATCAACGGGCGAAACCCAATGACGAGTCTTCGCTTCGCAACGGACAAGGGCCACAAGCAGCCGCTACAACTCACCGAATATGGCGGCTGTATTATATCTCCCAGGAAGACCCACTATGGAAAATACAGCCGGTGGAGCCTTTCGATGAATCGGACGGATTATTTGTACAAGAAGACGATGTAGAGAGCACTGATTCCTTCGGTGCCTATTCCATCGACTTCGACGGGGAGAATTACTCTGGGGTAGCCAAAACCTTTGAAATACCTCGATATGAGGGCGAGAAAGATATACACGATCTCCCCATATTCCCTTTACGCTTCATGAAAGATGGGAATGCGATATTAGAGAAATTGAAGCAGCGAGGAAAGACTTTCCAAGAGCTCCTATCGAAAGGGAAAGTCGCTTTAGCATATGATGGGTGGACGTTGACTCGTGACCCAGCCGGGGATGTGATGACAGACTCCGAAGGAAAAAATATGACTACGCCCGAGCATATTGACAGCGATGTGATCATCGATTTCCGTGAGGCTTTCTTGACATTTCCTCATTGGAAGCGCGACTTTTCCAAGTTCTCGAAATCGACTATCGAGACTAGGACATCTCGAGACTCGTATAGCATCATTCAATGGGCAGACTCAACTCGATCCAAGCAGGTACGATCCTGGACGGAGATGGTCGTCAGCACAGAGTCTATTGATGAACTCCGATGGAGCAATTTTGCGGAAAATGACAGGTTCATATACGACGATACGAACGATGCAAGTGCCCAGGCGAATAAAGAATATGCTTTATCCGATGAAGATCTGGCACTTTTGCCGTCACGTTTGTTCGCGTACGCCCTGCGCGATAGGAAGTTTGTGGTCGTGGACATGGCGAATTTGAAAGAAATACCGCCTCTGTTGAACCAGTTCAACGACCTCAAGATCCCGGAAAAGCACAAGAACATGATTTTGTCGATAGTATATGAGCACTTTGAGAAGAAAAAAGCTCGACAGGCCGCTGCACAGCAAGGACTGGAAACCCATGACCAGGACTTCATTCGAGGCAAGGGTCGAGGAATTGTGATATTATTACACGGCGCGCCTGGTGTTGGGAAGACCGCCACGGCTGAAGCGGTCGCCCACTCTCAAAGCAAGCCTCTCTTCCCTATCACCTGCGGAGACCTTGGGACTACCCCTGAGGTGGTTGAAGAAAGATTACAAGAGACGTTTCGATTGGCTAACCTGTGGGATTGCATTCTCCTCATGGATGAAGCCGAGATATTCCTATCTCAGAGACAGAAGAACGACGATAGTATTTCGAGGAACGCTATGGTTTCAGGTAGGAGAATTCGCACTTCATCGAACGTCTTGGCTCCGATATATGATACTGATTCTTTCCAGTCTTTCTAAGAACTCTCCAATACTATCCGGGCATATTATTTCTGACGACCAATCGTCCGGGCGCCTTGGATGAAGCCGTTAAATCGCGCGTTCATTTGAGCCTAAGGTACCCATCATTGGAGTTATCAGAAACCATCGCTATTTTCCGGATGAATCTCAATCGACTGAAGACCATTGAAGAAGAGAGGGCTAGACTTAATAGAGAGAAGGCCATGGTGATCAAGGAGGATGATATACTGGCATTCGCCTCAAAGCACTTCCACGAAGACGTTCGCGCGCGATGGAACGGCCGACAGATTCGCAACGCGTTCCAGATCGCCGCGTCGCTAGCCCACTATCAACGTCACACTGACGAGAGCCAGCAGCATAACTACATTGGCATGGAGCATTTCGAGGATGTTGCCAATGCGAGCAAGGAGTATGATAGATATAGACGAGACCTGTTCAGCGGGAAGGATGACGATGAGCTTGCGCAGGCGAAGGAGGACAGAGGATACTGGTCGCCAGATCCGCCTCGACAAGAGTCGATGGGTTTCATGCAGCAGTCGAGTTACAAGGCCCCAAGCCCTTATGGCCGATACGCTACTCCGCCAAGGAGACGATCGAAGGGGTAAGGGTACATAAGCAGCTCACCCTGGGGGGATCATATTTGGCGAGCGCTGTCTCGCACCGCCCGAGAACAGAGGGGTCTTGGTTACGGTTACTCATTTGCCTTGAATGGTAGTTGAGGGTTTGAAGATGGCGTTGAGCGTGAACATACTCTTCCGTCGTTAACTGCGTTTCATCGCAGAGTTTATCATAGCTAAGCCTGTTTACTAGCACATATTGGAGTCTTAGGCCAGGCTTGGTTCGGGTCCTTCGTAAACCGCTGTTAAGAGAAGGGAAAACTAAATATATAATAATAGTCGTATTCAATGTGAGGATGCCTACGATATTTGACCAACTTTGTGAGAGATTTTCAGATAATCCGTGGAGTACGCGACAAAGGTGATATCTGGGAGATCAAATCTTGATATGTAGGAGAGTGAATGATATGAAGGTTACCTCAGTGCGAGGAAGGACTGACTGCGAAGGGCACCACAAGACCCGTAGGCACCTAGCTTAGGGACCTATAGCGGACCTACCTCACTAACAGTACATACCTAGGTAGGTACCTTCCTTCTAAGGTGCCCCCACAAACAGCCCGCCTTTCCGAGCGCTGCCTCGGGATATATGTATCGGCTTCAACTTTGAATCTCATTCTCCTCAATAAAATTACTCCAGTATACCTACTCGGACACTCATAAAACATATATACTGGCTTCCTCACTCAGTCATTACTTATTCCGACCTGTCTATTATAACGAGTTTGCCATCTTACTTCCGCACACCTCTCCCGGCTTAGTCGTTACCGTCACCATCATTTTGCCCATCGGTTGACTTTGTTTACTGAGCTTAGCTTGGCTACTTAATTACTTACTGCCCACCAGCTCACCGGCGGGCGAGACTGGAAATATGGACCTCGTGCCTCCTGAGATACTGCTTCAGGTATTTGAATACTTCGGCGGGCCTGCGCCGTCCGAGATGCGCCTTCATGACCAACCGAGTCCCGACCTGTTTAGCACCAAGCCTCAAAGTTCCATGCCCCCTCTCAAGGCCGCCTCTGCCGTCTCAAGGTCCTGGCGTGCTCTGGTGTTGCCGCTTCTGTTGAGCCATGTGCTCTGGAGGCCTGAGGTTCGGTCTCTGAGCGCCTTCACCCTCAACCCCAACCCACTTCTACGGTTTCTCTCCGAGAACGGCTTGGCGCATAGTGTCATCACCTTCACTCTCGTCATCGACTTCCACGACCCCGCCGCCGTGGATTATCAAATCTCTTCCCGAATACGCACCTCAGACCTTGAATGGTTATGGGATCAACTATTCTCTGTCATCGACCCCCTGAGATTCACGATACTCGCTCGGCCTACGACGCTAGCAGCACTGCTGTCATGCATGCTCTATCTGAATGATGCTTGGTCATTCGACATTCCGTATCATATTCTGTCCTTTGCCAGGAGCTCTCGCCAAGTGATAACTGGAGGCGACGGACCATCTAGTAGCACATCCATAGATACTAAGTCTACAACACCGACAGTCTCATCTGCATCGCGCCGCCGTGCTACGCCTTCCACCTCCAGGTCGCAAGCAATACCTACATGTCCGCTGTTCACAATTCGACCTTGGACTTCACTTCTACTCAATGAAGGCTCATCTACTAAAGTAAGCCCCAAATCCCCCAGACTCGTAAGGGTTTTAACGAACTTGACAAGGTTTATCGTGTGTATGAGTTCTATCTCCGTAGACCACCATCCACATTAGGCGCGCTACTTGGCTGTGAGGAGTATCCTAACAATGTGCCACTCATCCCCAAGACTGTTGTAGACTTTAATTACATTGCAATATTCCCTCTTGCATCTCACTTCGAGATACTCTTAGAGCACCTGCCTCGGATCGACCGCTTGTTCGTGCAGCTCATGCCTAAGTCAGAGGGTGGCATCCTCGAAAACGTCGATGAGATGAGACACATTGATTATAGCGATTTATGGCTCGAACGGGACACGTCTTATACAGCACTAATGCGCAGACTTCTGATGTTCGCTACCCCGTCGATCAATTGGAACGAATTGCGAGTCCTCGAGAGTGGTGACGCTGGTGACCCAGAGGCCTGGGAAATTATTTCTCAATATGTTGAGCGCAGTGAGACTACGAGATGGAAAATCGAGCAACCTGGTATTTTTGCCAGATGCACTGACGATCAGTCACTCGATTGGAGTTACGAAGTGAACGGTCATGTCGGTCCACTCCTCACTACCTAGGTCTCTAAACTATCAGTTACAGAGAGAGTGGTCGACGTTGTCAACAGGGTGTACGTCCAGCTTGATGAATGCTATCGGCGGATATTTTCAATGGCCAGGACACTCCAATTGAAAAAGGATACTGTTCACTTTGTCTTACTGAGGGTGGTTCGAGCTCCTAAGAGAAATATACGGCACTCGTACCCACGATATCCGATCACTCGGATACGCAGGGAACGTTACGGTTCTCATTACACCCTGTGGTGAGCGATACCAAGTTCCCTGAATTTATGCGTTGCCCTTCCTATCGCTCATGCAAAACGTCTTGCATGTGTACATCTAACATTGTATTCGTCAGGGTGAACTGCGAAGGGAGATGCGTGTCCAATTATGCTTTTGGTTGCCATAGATAGTAGATTGCCTAAACGAGGACCTTTTGGAGCAATCGAATTTGCACTTGCGGACGTTGCACTACGATGTTGGTTTGGATGTTGTTCAGGCTACAGTGATGGGGAATCTACACGTAAAATCAAGAGAGATGGAATCAATTACAGGCGCACTGAAACGAATCTGGCAATGTCAAGACCTGTGAGCCATTCAAGTCGCTGATCCATCGCGACAGTTCAGTATGCCAAGACCACTTAAGCCCCCCCTCGCGCTGCACCGAGGATCCCCAAAACCTAGCCAGCGCCCGCTAACCAGATTCCAATTGGCTGCTGTTTCGACACACTTCTCATCCAGGAATCGCAGCCAGTCGTTTTCGGTGTCGCGAGGGTCATCCAAACTTCGAAATAACCTCTGCGAGCTCTAAACCCTATTCCTCCTATTATTCTACATAGCAGAGACGCAGGTGCGTTTTATGCATGAATGAATGGGTAACACGGTCGATTTATGACTACACTCAATTTTAGCCGACAGCGAGGAAATACCTCTATTCGTCCTCCAAACTAATCAGAGTGAGTATCGCGATGTGTGTGGATTCTATTGATTGGCGTCAGTGTGTGATCATGAACTGGCTGTGCCTTGGCACATAGGTAGATATGGCGACAGCTTCTTCCATTTTCAAACCTCCATTCTCACGCATTCTCTTCTCTTCTTTCTCTTTATTGTAGGTACGACGTTTTGTTCTTGCTTCTTTGTTCTATTCATTCAATCGCTTTCTTTGCTCCGGTGTTAGGTTATTCTATTTAAGACCATTTCATCGCTGCGTCCTATTCATTTAATACTACATATCTATACAATCGATAGCGACGACATTCACACAACCTACTTCGCCATTTTCGTTGGGGCTGGAACCCGATCATCTGTTCAACCATATTTGCATAATCACTCTTCCTTCGGGCTTGCCATCTCTTACAGACGGACGTGCACCTTATACATCCAGGCTTTTTCCGGCTTCACGAATAACAAGACCATGATTCCACCCATCAAGACAGTGGCCATACTGGCCGTAGCCCTCCTAGGCCGAACAGATGCAGGCGTCGTGGTTAAGGCACCTAGGACTGAGAGTCCAGATTTGATGTCTGGCCACGTTTTTGTCGAGCCGGTCTCCACTTCCACGTCCACAGTCACCACTATAGTACCGGCTATATCAACCATCACCGGTACCGCGTCCACGTCAGAAGAGACGCCCTGTACAAGCATGACTCATGCAAGTAATCCCGAGATTACAGCCGCACCTCCCCTAAGCCTTGGCTTTGTCGGCCAGGAGCAGAAATTCGTTCAGACCACGTATTGGGGCTGCGCAACGCTGGGCCACGAGGCGCACTGTGGATGGCACGAACCAATTCTCGACACGAGTGCTGCCAACATGATAGTTGGCAGAGAGAACCTCGCTTTCCGAGCGAGTAACATCGCGGCCCTTGTTGTTGGGGCGCTTATGCTTGTGCTGTGATTTATCTGGTGGTGATGTTCCTTTATGTTGGCTGATACCTTTTGATTTACCCTGATTTATACGTGGGATATCGGGTATGAGACGTTACAGGGTGAAGGGGTTTGGCGTTCCGGTTAGACCTAGACAGCTATCATCAGCCTTGAAGTACCTGAAGAAATGAAAAGGGGGGGCTCATAGCTATACATATCTTGGGCTTTCTGGAAAGGCCGATAGGAGTCTCGTACTTAACCAGCCGTATACCTACCTCAAATAAAGTCACCCTAAACCACCGAGGCTATTTGACGATTGGCCACTATAGGAAAGCCGTCAAATTCATTGTCCATCATGTTTAGGTCCCTTCAAGCAAGGCCTGCATCAATCTATATAGTTTGAACAGACATAACCTTTAACCAACGAAAGAAGACTAGTCGTGATATAGGTTAGAGTACGTGTTGCCTATTGTAGAAATGTATATTGCGGCCTCATAGTATCAGATATAGTAGACGATCCGGACCACTGGAATGTCCATATAGGGTCATTGAAATCAAATTCCTCAATCAAGCTGTCGATGTTCGAACCTTGCCCATTTTCATCTAATGGACGCATATCAAGCCCTCGAGTATCTTCTTCTGTCAGCTTCGGTCCCTCAGTTGAATCATACAAAACGGGTCATGCTTACCGATCAGCCGTCGTTTGTTCTCCTGGCGAACTATCTCCAAGAACCTTGCCAGCCTCTCTTTAAGCTTCCTCCCACCTTCTATCTGCCACATGTGCTCATTCAGGACTTCGAATGCCTGAGCGAGTGCGGTCGAATTAGGGCCAGCGTCATCAAGATCGACGTCAAGCCCAGAGACTAGAGAAGCCGCAATAAGCACTGTCGTAGCTGCCAATGTCATGAACACAGCATTGCAGCTGAATATCCGCCTCTTGAAGCGCAAGTTCGTATGGAGGGTGGAGATGGCTGACATAGCTGCTTGAACACAGGTCTTGGATATCTCAGTTTGTATCGTAGAGTGCAGCGAGCTTGGTGGCTGGGTGAGCGAATCTGCTTCATCAGAGTTTCGAAGCGATTGTCTAGCTGCAGACAACACGTACGGTCTCAAGAGGTCAAGACGAGCATATAAAATTCTAGGGCCAGACTCGGTCAGTTGAAAATTGCGCTTAATGATGCATCATAGAGTGAGAAAAAGTTTTTTCTTGCTAGTACCTGGTCATGACACCTTCAGCTTGAAGTCTTAGGACCTGATCGCGTGGAGTAGTTGGCGTCTCGATAGTACCAGCTTTCAGATGGAATGGCAACCCCAGCTCGATCTCGTCAATTCTGCTATTGACCTGCAAGACCTGGGTTAATTCATACAGGTCGATATCTCGGTCTGCATGCTTTTTCAGTCTTTGGGCATCTTCTACGACCCGGAGAATTTTAATGGTTACGATAATTGCTTCGATTACTGACGGCGTTCCTGTCGGTTGAGTTCCCACACCCTGCTCGCTGAGATATTCATCGTCGATACAGGAAGGGAGTGGCACAGCCGAATCGATCCCTACCATAGTCTTGTGTCCGAATACACTCGTGAACAGCCTAGTTGTGACGTTAGTATGAGTAGCGGGCTGTATGGTAAGACTATCACTCCACGCAAAGGGCCGTGTGAAGTTTGATTATATATATAAGACGACTTCAAGCCGTAAAGGGTAAATGGGTGCAAACCTTTCTAATGTCAGGCACATGTGCCAGACACGCCTACTCATCTCTCGATTCAGCTGATTGGACGAGCATGAATCAGCATCAGCCTGCAAACCCAGAGTAAGGGAGACCCTGATAGCAACTGCGAGTGTATTACAGCAACGGTTTGCGTATTTTGTGTAGCTAAGGTAGGTCGACATTAGCAGAAGGTACTGCACGACACCCAAGCTAAGATGATCCAACGCATCTAGCGGGAGGATCCTACGCGCCCGGCGGTAAAAACATTCAGCTGTTCGCATCTTGAGGCGAGATTCCGTGATCGAATCATTGATGCAACCGAGCGCAAATACAATGTTGAGCGTGGCGTAAAATACCGCCTCCTCTGCTTGGGTCTTGAACCGGTCTCGCTTTCGTGAGTCCCAAAGACGCTCGTAACAACTGCGAAAAATCGGCATATGTAAGATCGGAAACAGCGGATAGACGAGTTGCTCGTATGAATCTAAGAGAGCGTCTGATGTAGCTCTCTCGGGGACGACCATGGATAATGGGTCCGTCTCAACGGGCAACGAGTCGTTCTGCTCCCACAACAATTCGTGGGAAAGTTGCCCTTTCGACTGGGCATCAGCGATCTGCGTGATGTCTTTCATGAACCGAGATGTAGGATCCTCTCCGAAAAACACCGACGCTTCAGGTTCCAGATCACCGCCAGAGTCTGGGGGAGCGCTTCCGTGGGGTTGTGTACGCCATCGAGGGCAAGATGCAGCTTCACTAGGTCGCGCTATTAAGATAAGCTAGAGTCTTTTGCGAGTGTTCTGCCCACTGTCGAGGTTTTACCTGAATGTTCCGGTCTTAGCTTGGGAGTGGGCGAGTTGGTAACTTGTCGTTCCAACTTCTGTAGACGCAACTCGATGCTTTCCAACGTACTAATGGACACAGGAACTGTCGCAGTGTTGTACTCACACTTGAGACCTTTGGCGGTACACGAAGAACATGCTGGGTGTTGCCCATCGCACCGGGTCTTCTTGGCCCTACACAGCTTGCAAGACTCTGCTACCTTTCGACGCTTTGGCGCTTGATCCGAACCCACGCTGCCTGGCGTCATTGCGACGTCTGCGTTCTAACTCTCCAGAGGACGTACTAGAGCCGTAGAACGGAATCATCCGCGGGATGTTCGGAGCGTCTCCAGCACTATAATGGCCTAGCGTGAGATGCACCATCTGGTGCTGACAGGTGCAGGCATAGTCGTCGGATGATTCCGCGATGTCTCGATGAAGTCATGCTTGTAGCGATTATAGGAGCTCGGTGCGTTCCGCGAAGCCGGTAGGTCGCTTTTCCGTCTCTAGACTAACGGCAAGCATCAACACGTCACTCTATGTAAAGCTGCGGTGATCTTTGAAATAGAGTAGAATGGTACGATTCGGGGCTGTAGTAATCCGAAACCGCGAATACTCCTTCGCGCGGCCTCGACACCGAACGGAGAAAAGCGCTGATAAACATGGACGGTTGCTTGCATGTCCCTATAAGAGCCATCTCTTCTTCCCCTTGGCGATATCCAGTCAGTCAGTTATTCTTGAGTAAACAAGACGGAGTACCTTTCTATCATCAATAGCAAAATTCATTTCATCAAACGTCGTTCACAATGTCGTCTATACCAAAGATCGATGTCCACCACCATGTCATTCCTAAACAGCTTGAAGGTTGTTCTTTCCAGTCGCCTCTTCTGAGCTCAAGCTACTTCGCAATACAATGTGCTGACTAGACAGTTCAGGTATCGAATACGGCGCGTTCGGCTTGCAAGGACTAAAGTTTCCGGAGTGGACCGTCGCTTCAGACACTGCCTTCAGCGAGTCGATTGGGGTGAAAACTAGGATCTTATCTGTCAGCACGCCGGGCGTGAGCTTCATAGAGGATCCAGAGAAGGCCGCTTCTATGGCCCGCGCTCTCAATGAATGCTCTGCAAAACTTCGCGATAGTGATCCTATCGCATACGGGTTCTTCGCCACCGTGCCTTCTCTCGAACATACTGAGCTTGTACTTCGTGAGCTGCGCTACGCCTTCGACACACTCCACGCCGACGGTGTCACTTTGTTCACAAGCTATGCCACTCCTGAGGGATACCTGGGCCACCCGAACTACGTGCCTATCTGGGAAGAGCTCAATTCCCGCAAAGCTGTCGTGTTCGTTCACCCAATCAACAACAAGGCCCAAATCTACTTTGACAAGAGGCTTCCCACGCCTGCGTTTGATTGGCCACACGAGACAGGACGCACGGCTATGTCTATGATTCTCAACAGACGCCTACAGCAATTCCCTGACGTGAAGATCATCTTGTCGCACGGTGGAGGGACCCTTGCGGCGTTAATCAAGCGCGCGTCAATGATATCTCTGCCTGCCTTCGGGGAGGTGATGAGTGCTGAAGATGTTATCGGTCAGGCCAAGTCTTTCTACTTCGATCTTGCGTTGGCTGGAAGTAGTGAGATGTTGCCCCTGATACTAGGGTTTGCAGAGCCAGGCCACCTTCTGTTCGGGAGCGACTTTCCCCATGCGACTGTTCCGTTCAGTCAAAGCATGACGAAATTCGTCGATGGATACAAAATGAGCGACGAGAAACGGAAGGAAATATATAATGGAGCTGCCTTGAAGCTGTTCCCACGCTTGAAAGACGCTTATGGTGCTTGATTCGGTTAGGACTGGGTTGCTCATGTACTGTATATAGCTATCTGCGAATCAGAAAGACATTCATCCAACGTAAGAACTGGCCTAGTGAAATCAACATAGAAAGCCTAGTGTTCTGTCGCTAGGGCTCATTCTCTCCAAAAATGACTGAATGGCTTGACGCAGAGCTGGGAACACCGAATAACTCCACGTATAAGCTTAGAGTCGTGCTCCTTCCCCGTCTTTCAGCTCACTTTTAGATGGTCTCTACCAGTAGAGACATGCGGCCATAAACCAGGTTGGCCAGGACTGACATCTGGCAATGTTTACAAACCAATACCAACATTAGCCAATTGTTTGTTTTATGTTATTACTCCTCCCGATATCCTAATCCACTAGGTACTCTACTCCGATTACCGTCCAGTCAAGCTGCATTTTCCTCGGCTTCTGAGTTAGGGTTCTTATTTCCTAGCCAAGGGTGGAAATACGAATGCAGAGCATCAACTCGCTCTTCTGGAAGCCACCAGAGGAAAAACCGGATAAAATCAATGAATAAGTCTTTCTCCTCTCCCGTTAGGACCTTAGCAAGAGACTCGAGTGTCCTATCAGAAGGTAAAGGCACAGGACCGATCCATTGTCCTAATACAACTGTCAGAGGCGCCAGGTATGTCCCCTCGAATTGATGGAAAGGGTGTTGTTTATTACCGTCTTTGTCCCAGTACTTTGCTGCTTTCTCACTCCTTTTGAGGAATTCTGGCGGAGGTGGACCAAGAAGCGCCGTCATGGCTGCAAGGTGATATATATCATTATTCTCCGGGTATTTTTGGTCATAGATGCTAAACAAAGGCTCCTGTTCGAGGAGATCCCAAGCTTGGTCGTTCATGTTAGTAGTAGTAGAGATATTTGCTGGAAAGGAGGTGAATTCTCATACAATGAGTCCCACACTCCAAAGATCTACAGTGTTACCCCATTCCATATCGAGAATGATTTCCGGTGCTCGATATTGAGTAGGCATGGCCTCCCCACGATGCGTTTTACCTATACGCGCCTGTCCAAAGTCACAGATAGTAAGAGGGCCGCCACCTCCTAGTATTGTCTGAGAGACATGAATAGTACGATCGTTGAGCAGCTTCCTCGCCGACGGTCTTTTCATCTCATTTTCTTCTATTGCAGACATGACTGAAGCATCCGTAACAGAAATGAGTAGGTTGTCGAGGTGGAGATCTATGCCTTGTTATTAGTATCTACGAGTAATATTCGACCTGTTTAACGTACCAGTATGGATTACGTCCACCTCGTGAAGATACATTAAACCAACTAAAACCTGATTAAGGGCTGCTTTGACAAAGACTTTATCGAACTTTTGGCCTTTGCGTATAGACAGAAAAGATTGAAGACTTATCCTCAAAGGAGTCATGACAAAAACGTCGTGTTCACCATGAGGTCTATTCAGCTTGAAGGAAGTTTCAAGCTGCCGAACATACTGTCGCTCTCTGCTATGTTGCTCGGTAGTAGTGCTAGCTAAGTGACGATACACCTCAAGCTCTTGGTTGTGCTTCAGAGTGTTGATGTGTACTTTGAGTGCCCAGAACCTCTGGTCTCTCAAATCGCGGGCAAGCCATACTGTCGACGTTGTTCCATATCCAAGCTTCGCAGATACTTGGTAGTGGCGACCAACGACTTCCCCTATCCGCATTGGATAGTATTCCTCACTTCGATAAAATGGCAAACGCTCCTCTTCAACCTTGTTGGCTGGGTCAATCACCTCAAATCCCGTGGATGGGAATTCCCGCGGCGCGAATGATGCCGTGGAGCTGGAAGCTCTTCGTACGGAGGCTATGTCTGGCCGCATCAAAATAGCACACGGACGGAGAATAGGCCGTATAAGGGCATTGGGGGTAATTGAATGCAACGCTCGATAGGCCAACATTCATGTCATGATAGGCAGGTTGCTGTTAGGAAATAACAACCTGAGAGGAGTGAAATCAGCTAACCTACCCCCAGTCTAAGTCTGTTGGCTTGGCGGGCCGAAGCGCGTCTGTTTTTGAGACCTCACCCTAAGCTATATAGGGCAAGTGTCAGCCAATATTTTGATACACTTCTATTTCTTATAATCTAAATTTAGGCCTGGTGGACTAACCAATTCGTGGTTTCAAGCGCCTGTGCTATGTTTCTTTGGTTTATTCTAACGTAGCGTAGAAGCACCATGACTCTAGCAGCATCTTTTTTCCCAATAATAATAGCTTGTGAATGAATCAGATAGGCGGTCTCGTCAATGTGGCTTATCAACACCACATCGTTAGAATTGGAAGAGTATGTCGGGCGAGCCAATTTTCCCCCATACGCTATATTGTCCCACACATGGGGGGATGCCGAAGTCTCATACGATGACTACCGAGATCCAGTAAAGCGCCAGCAACTAGACACGTCGAAGATTGACCTTACGTGCGAACATGCCCGCCAAGATGGGCTCGCATATGCTTGGATCGACACTTGTTGCATCAATAAGGCTAGCAGTGCCGAATTGAGCGAGGCCATCAATTCCATGTTCAATTGGTACCACGGATCCACGATATGCTACGCTCTGCTTGATGACTGCGACGATGTCGCATCAATGGCCACGTGCAAATGGTTCACCCGCGGCTGGACCCTGCAAGAGTTGATAGCATCTAGAAACATCGATTTCTACGGAGCCCAATGGAAAAAACTCGGTAGCAAGATCGACCTCGTGCCCCAGTTACATGAGATCACCGGCATTGATGAAGAGATCCTCAGAGGAGGCCTGCTGAGCTCAGTCAGCGTGGCTAAGCGGATGAGCTGGGCAGCCAACCGCAAGACGAGGCGGGAAGAGGACATTGCCTACTCTCTCATGGGCATTTTCGACGTGAATATGCCCATGCTATACGGAGAGGGCCGCAAAGCGTTTATACGGCTCCAAGAAGAAATCCTCAAACAATCCGAGGACCAATCTCTCTTTGCTTGGCGTGCCACGGCCGAGTCAGCAGCCGACGCGCCATATCGTGGGATCTTCGCAGATTCGCCTGATGAATTTATCAAGTGCGACGGCATCATCCCGTTTCAGAGTCTAAGTGCCAACCAGACTCCCATGATTGTGACAAACAGAGGGTATCCCCTTACGTCGACCATCAAATGGGAGCACGAGAAAAATCAAGTCATTGCGCAGATCGGTCTCAACTGTAGATGGGGCGAAGATATAGATAGTGTGGTGGGCATAGAGCTAATATCACGAGGCGGCGATCAATATGTTCGATCTCGTCCGGCGAAGCTCCTAGTATGCTCCTCTTACGGGTTACAAGAAACAGTCTATGTCGCGAAGGCTATCCGTGCCACACATCTGCCCCCGATTCCTAGCCTGAACCGTCAGTATGCTTTTCATATCAGCGAGCTACCTAAAGGTGCCCTTCCCGTGGCAGTGTATCCCCAAGGAGTGTCTTACTCTACCAAGTTGCGATTGATAGAGATTGGTAGTTGGACGGCAGACAAAGCGGCACTTGAAATCAAACTTAAGGAGTTTTTGAACGTGCTTGTGCTCTTTTTCTGGGCCAGTCCCGATCCAGAAACAAGATCATATATTTACAGCTTTAACGCAAAATTCATGCCACGATCCTCGGTGGGTACAGCTGTAAGAAGTGCGAAACGGCCCAGATCAAGCGTCGAGAAACTGGCGATACCTACACCGCAATCAAACCTGACGCTCCTTGTCACAGGAAAGCCGGGGAAAGTGCAAGGGTTTGACATGTTCTGCATTGAAGTGAAGATAATGGAAGAGTCTCGTCTGTCTGGCAATCGAAGGGCGAGATCAATGTACTCAGCGATGAGGATCTAATCGTCTAAGAACTAATCGCGTCACTGCCAGGTTGAGTATCTGCAGACTAAGCGGAGACGGCTGAGAGGATGAAGCCGGACACTATGATGATGTACAGACCAATCAACTGTAGATCAAGATTAGAGACATCACAATCATCATGAGACAGATAGACTCACCATCACACCATCCAGATAGTTTGCCTCACCTCGCTGCAATATGTATGCTATCAAGGCAACGGATAATACCCCAGAGAATGCCTCGGCTATGCGATTGGGAAATGTCAGTAAGCGAAACATGTCATACGAAATAATAATATATACCTGTGGTGAAGTATAATGTCATGGGTCGACCACGGAGGGCAACCCCCAAAAACACTAATACCGGAGTGCTCACTAACAGGAACTGAACACTCGATGCGAGAATTGCCCCGATAGACTGTGAACATAGCGTCAGCTCCCTAGGCGGCAATGGTTTTGGATGTTATAGGCTAACTAGTTCGATCTTCCCTTTCCACGCAACCATGACAGCGACCAAACCCTCTGCTCCGCTAGTGATAATTGGAATGAAGACTAGTCCAAGGAAAGCAGGATCTATTCCATGAGTATCCTCGGATCTCTGGATGACATCTGCCATAAAACTCGAGCATAAGATGATGATGAATGTCACGAACAGGGTAGAGATTCCAGCGAGGGGTCTCGACAGCAGTGGACCTTCCTCTTCATACTCTTGTATATCTTCGTCGCTCAGATCGCCTTCGGCAGAATAGAGACTGGTGTGGGTTCGTAGCTCAAACAACATCCAGACACAACAGAATATAGCCAAGAGAAGAGCCGCAACACAAGACATGAGATGTAGGCCATACTGATATGCTTTGGATCCCGTAGCCTCTAAGAGTGGAAGGACCTGAGGATGTCAGACAAGGCAGATCAACAAGGCGAATAAGTCAAACGCACAGCTGAAGGGATTACGATGACCAACGACGGAATGATCAAGTGCACAGATGAGTGTATCAGAGCCGGGCTAGTGAAGCTTTGAACAGTGCCGCTGGCGTACCTTAGAGCCGTGAGGCCGCTGACTAGGAAACAAGCACCCGGTATGAGGAGTAACGTGAACAACAGCTGGCCAAGAATAGATGCTTGAGTAAGACGGATTTGGCCATGTCCTAGCAAAGTCGCGCGAACCTGTGCCGTCGGATATTAACACCTAGCCGGTAAAGTGAAGGAAGCCAGTGACAATCGAGCTAAGGGGTGGATTACTGACCGCAATACCCCCTATACTACCAGCAAAAGTGTTGAAGAGCCCGCCACTCATCTCCCCCATCGTTTGAGATAGTGCTTCGGTGAGAAAATCCAAGATCGCGATCATGGGAAGGATGGAGGTCGCTATAAGGCCCAGGATCACGCCCGGGGGCCAGCCTAACCGATCTCCGAGGACGCCTAACGGGGCCAGCACAAGTAACCAATTAATTGGAGCTTGTTAGGGGGAACATATATAAGCTTCGCGGTTTCGAGTGACAGTACAGGAATAACTTACCGCACAGGAGAATGACATTCACAAAGTATAGGAATCGCGCAGGCCACTTGATGATGGGATTGTCGCTGTCTACACCCGCCACGCGCCACTGGATCCCACGCCATCCTCCCCGTTCCGAATCGTCCCTGGGGGTACTACCCACAAGGGGCGTCGATTCGTCCGGCTGTCCAGTCTGGTAATTTGAAGAGCCCGCGGTGACCCTTCTGAGCGATGATTGAAACGAGAGAAGCTTTCCTGGTCGCTATTAGGCGCGATCATGTCATTGCGAGCTTGTAGGAAACTCACTATTCATGGCGAAGTAGCTAGGCGACGGTCCCCGGTCCCATACATAGCAGGCCTAAGGCAGCAGTGGGCACCCAGTAGCGTATGTTTCTTAAACCCTTGAATATATGAGCGATCTCGACATTTACTGAGTTATGGTCAACACTGATATTAGTATATCAGGTCAAACTAATACGAACGCGTATCGAGACGTGTGAAAGGAGAAGCTCCAGTGAGTTCTAGCATGTATTAGTGTACTAAAACGCAACTTTATAGTGTCCCCGCACAGCCACGATGAGTCAGCAGAGCATTCTGTTCCCGAGTGTACAATTCCCAATGCCTGTGCATTTTTACAATCATTCATCACGTCCTGACTTATTTGAACTTGGCCTACAATAACGTTAACGAGTAATGCCAATCAGCGATTCTTATACGCATGTGTTGTACATCTAAATGCGCCTTGAAAACAGCTCTTCGATGATGACTATCGCCCAGAGAGGCGATTGAGGACTAGTTCACCACCTAATACTGTGAATCATAGCGGCAAAGAAGCAAAGAGTAAAGCAAATAAGCGATTACCCTACGTTTAGTATCGCGGGATTGGGTTCTTGGGATATCTTCAAAGATGTGACTGAGCTGTTGCGCTCCTCAAGGTTGTGAAATTCGAAGGATGGTTTAGTGTCGATGCTTCGTTTACTCCTTCTTGTCCTCAAGAGCTGTATGTTAGTAACACTAGAATTTGCAATACTCTTTACCACATTGAGAAGGGGTGTCCATGAAGATCCTTTGCTGAATATCCAGAGTGTTGGTAGGCAAGCCACGAACACAGCGATCCCGGACTCAACCATACCCCAGTAGATGAAGGAAGTCACCAGGACTTAGAACAGGTTAGAGCAGCCCGAGAAGCGTTGGACTGGTAGAGCTTACGTATGAGATCGGCGTTAGGGCTGTAGCCGACTGCCAATATCTGAGAGGTCAGAACAAGTCGTGTCAGGGAGGCCGCAAAAGTACTGCTTAGTGTCAGTTTCAATCAATGCCGTAGCAGCGACGACGTACTAGCGGGATGGGCGTAACCAAGATTACCACATCCGTGATGACGTCTGTAATGGTCATGGCAAAATTCGGGCCCGTATCGGAGATGCAGTGATCCAGGATTGCTCTAGCCGTCGTCCATAAGGCCCAGAAGTTCAAACGGCAGAGAAAAAGGAACACGAAGAAGAATCCCCACATCCACAGAAAGACTAGGACACACATCCCAACGATGAACATGTTCGTTTTCCCCAACTTTGTTGTCACGAAGATTCGCCTGTAGAACAACAAGAAGCTGAGTTTCGTACAGCCTAACGCAAGCGGAAGCAATAGAGTGTAGGCCCACTGAATCTTGAATGAACGTTAGTCGCGACATCGTGGTCGTTATAATGAAGTTAGTGAATGTTACGTACTGCTCCCTCTACACTAATCTGCTCTGACTTGGCAGATAAAACATCTTCAGGCGAGTCCGGCGGGAGTACGTAAGGATAGGCGAGGGCCTTTTTTGAGACTCCGTATACCATGGAGATACCAATCCCCAGAGTAAAGAGCTATGCAGTGCAATTAGTTATCGTCACGTTCGGTGGTTAGGAGGAGGTGAGTCAGCGTTAGAAAACATACCGTAGCGGGGACCAAAAGCCAATCATCTGCCTTCAGAGGCTGTCTCTGCTTTCTCCGTGCTGCAAATCTCAGAGAAACACATATGATATCCAAGACAGATAAACCTATCCCGGCCGCGACGACATGACTAGGTGTCTGGAAATATCCATGATCATAACCACTATCGTAATCGGCAGATGACATTCTGATCTTTTCTTGAAGACCAAACAAAGCTCAAAAACGTGCGAGCTGAATGTTCATCAGATGGTCAGCGGGATCGTAGGCGACGCGATTGGCGGTAAGGAAGGCAGTGACAGAGAAAGAGATACTAATTATAAAATGGTGAGAGGGAGGGAAAGAAGAGAGAGGAGGGGAGGATCCCTGAGAGAAGACGTAGCAACCGCGTGTGCTTTGGTACACAATCAGAATAGTGTGTAAGGCCCCTATTCACGACCTATCTACTGCAGCCGACGTACATAAAAGTTGACCCGAGAACGCCACCGTAAAGGCGCATTTCTGCAGCGGAAATCGCTTCGTTTTATCGCGTACTGTGCCACTGGTATGACCACCCTGTGTATCCCAAATCTTGACTGTAGCACGTACCAAGGCCATAGGTGGCTTGTTGTCACTAATTTTTCGTACATCAAATGTCAATGTTTCCCGTTCATCCATACCCCGCACCACCACGTCCATGATGTCTCATCCGCGCAGTTCAAGGGTCTTCACCAGCATCATTTGTTTCACCTACTATCTATTAAATGCGGTGCCCCATTGTAGTGCTCAAAATACTCACCATATGGTTTGTTAACGGTGTATGGTCGAGCTATGATCTTGATACGCTCTGGAGTTGGCAGGTCTCCTTGCGGAGCCGTATCCCTGGCGACTGTTTTAGGGCGTTGTTAAGTTAAAGCTGTGAAAATGGAATAGAGACAAAGATCTAACTTGAGAGTAGGGCACGACTGAGCGATGGACTTAGAAGGAGACACCATACGGCGATCGCTATTTTGAATGAAACCATAACTGATTTTGGCTTTGAGTAAGTTGCCGGCGAGAAGTCTGCACTTGGTGTTCAATGACAGGTAGTTCTCGAACCAAGGTGGGCAGAACGCTAGTATGTATAGCCACTGCTGGTTGGGCTCGCTGGTAATTGACCGTGTGGGCAGCATAGACACAAATATAATCAAATTTCTCAAGATGTAACACAACGAAAGTCTTATTGTTACGCTGCATTCCAAGCTCCCAACACTAATAGGACTAGAACGGCCAAAATGTCGTACAAGATGCAGTGCAAGCCGACCCGTACTTCAACCAACCGGGCAGCAACGGTCAAGATGTTGCATGCAAGCGGACTTCTACTGCAAGCTGTACCTGATGCCAACAGTACCTGAATCCGACGTAACAACATGGCTAAGGAGCTATCGTGTGAAATGTTGTACCCCATATCTTCTCTTATTCAACGGATTGGCAAGGACAGCATCACTAAGGAACTAGTGCCCTGGAGGATATCTTTATTATTGTTCTTCTCTATTTACGTTCAGCTAAGCACCAGAATTATTGCTCTAATGGCGGCTCTCCCAAGTTTCGCACGATGGCGCAATCGAGCCAGTATTAACGAACAGGCTGATCAACTCCTTGGGTATGAAGTCGCGGGAATTACAGCGAAAGACAAGACCAAAGTGTCGACCGCTATATTGCGAGCGTATATTCTCTTGCTTCATGTGGTCCTCCTTGCTCTTGTCCTATGGCAATGGGAGTTCGTTCCTCAGACATCTAACTCCTATTTCGTCGAGAAAGTCTCCTGGTGTATGTAATAGAAATAGCTCGTTCTATGAGTTGGATTGCCCACTTACACATAACTCCAGCCCCCATCAAGGATTTTATTGAATACGAGCTCAGGGAACTACAACTGGATCCCAACAATAAAGTCGAGTTTTTCGGGGGAGCACCTACGAAACAGCAAGATGACGCCCGGGACTATCTCATAAATGGTATGTAGAAGGAGCAGCGTATCGACGAATGCTAACAGTTCTTTAGCTGCCTTTTTCAACGCAAGCTTAGATGAGTTTCTAAGAGCAGGAGAAAGCCTTGATGATTTGGCAGAGCTGAAGGATGGCGGGTTCTTAGCTAGCCTTGGGGTGTACCATGAACTTCACTGTCTTGTAAGTGAGCCTCTCTTGCGACTGCATTCGAAGACCTAACTAACAACGTGAAGCGACAAATCAGGCTCTACGTATACAAAGAGGTGTACTATCCCAAAATTAGCGGTAAAGATAAGTACTATCTCCAGGATCATGTCGGCATGTTGTTTCAGTAATCTCTTAGAGTTGGACATATGCTAATACCACCAGGTATAGCCCACTGCCTCGAAGCCTTGCGCCGGACCATTATGTGCTATGGAAACACCGCCATCACGTCTTTTCACTGGACTACTCCAGATTTGTTGAGCCCGGAGCCTCGTTCCAACACCCGTTCGGTCTGTGCGAAGTGGGACACGATTGAGAGCTGGGCCTATTCCAGGAGGGTCTCGGTGAACCCTGACTATACCAGAACCTTTGAAAACGCGTTGTTATAGGTGTGACGCTTAAGGCCCATGCGCGCACGCCATGTATAGCCAATTGTAGATAACGAGCGGCGACAATCTCAAATTGACCTTCTGGGGTACCGAATGACTGTCCAAGACCTTGACTCTATGCATATAGCACTCAGACGATAGCAGACTGACAGCGGTAAAGTTAACAGGCGGAAGTTGAAAACAATACGACTTAACAATGTTACGGTAGACTTTTCGCGCGGGCGTTCTTGGCATCCGATCCCTGTACATAAGGTATGCATACCTGTAGCTACTATCACTAAATGTACTATAATTAGTGAACTTAGCGCCGGATAGCGCACTTATGTTTCAAGTCGCAACCATGATTGTTTAGGCTGGCAATGATTGCTGCACGCACAATCATTGTGAGATTCTTTGGCTAAGTACATGTTTTTTTTTACGGTGTAGCTTTATCTCTCGTTGTGATTATTGTTGGTCCGCTTGCATATGTGACGAAGCCCTCGGGTCTTTCTCATCTGTACTACGTGAGGCTCTAATCCATATCTTCGACACGGTCCACGGGCGCGTGAATTATTGCTGTTAGTATTCTTGCGTATGTTGCCAAGCCTTGGGAACACCTCTCATTCCAGTAGATTGCGATGCGTGTCTTCCTCACGCTCCTAGGCGATCTATGGCAGTCAGAGCAGCCTTGGCCCTCTGACATGGACGGTCCGTTGAAATCGGTCAATGCAAGCTGGGCCGCATAAGAATCGTCCTCTTCGAGCTCCGTCGTATACACAGCCGGCAGTGTGAGTGAACGCACACGATCAAGATGACCGGGCGTATCCGCATCGCCATAATCGGCGGGGGGTTGGCTGGCACTCTAATGGCCAGTTATCTTTCTCGAACAGCAGCCTCTGTCGATGTTCAGGTGTACGAGTCCGCCCCTGAATTTTCCGATCGCGGTTACGGTATCGGCTTGTCAAGATTCGCTTTGCAAGCTTTGGAACAGATTATCCCAGGGGCGAGCGACATGCTGAAGTCTGACGCAGGAGCTGTAAAGACGGGTGCATCAAGAATCGCAATAGTATGGAGCCTGTAACACGTTACGTTCCCTGTCAGCCGTATTAACTGTCGACATCTAGGGATCTGGTCCTGAGGCCGGAACTGTTGTTTGCGATATTGAAGGCGACGAAGGATTGGCGATGACTCGAGGGCCTTTAGTACGGATGCTCTTGTCTCTATTGCCACATGGCGTTCTTCACTCAGGCAAAAAGGTCATGTCGATTGAACAAGCAGATAACGTAAATATCACCTTCGAGGATGGTACTGTGGCCAGTTTCGATGCTGTCATCGGCGCAGATGGTATGTCCAGTGCCGTTCGGAAACACGTGCTACAAGAGGCGGAAGAATATAATGCATCTCCAATTGGGGTGTGGGAGTGTAGAAATCTGGTGTCTGTGGATAAGGCGAAGGCTGCCCTCGGAGCAGAGTCTTTACAGGTAGACCGAGAATACTGCTGGGCTGGAGAAGACGGATTTATGATGCATGCAGTTGTCGAGAATGGGACTATGGTCCAGTGCATCATAACGGCTCATGAAAATGAATCTCTCAAAGATCGCAAACTACGGATCACGAGAGAAGTTTTAGAAAGCTCCATTGGCAAAACTTGGTTCGATGGCGCTGTCGTAAGGGGAATGGTTGATGTAAGCACTCCGATGTAAAGGCCGCCTTTGATACTGCTGACATTAACGTTATACAGCTTATACTGGATCAAGAAAACCCGATCGCATACTCTATATGGGAGCATAGACTTACACCAACATACGCGAGGGGGCGAGCTTGTATCATTGGAGATGCCGCACACACCACAAGCCCTTATCAAGGCGCTGGAGCTGGCATGGCCGTTGAAGATGCTTTGGTTCTCGGGACTCTCCTTAGCAAAATCTCTTCCGTAAACGAGCTGGAGGCCGTCTTCAAAGCATTTGATATGGTAAGGAGGCCTAGATGCCAAGCGATCATTGACACCAGTAGAGCCACGGGCCAACTGCTCTGTGGCCAGAACCCAAAGATAGGGGTAGATGCTACGAGTATGGCAACAGAGTTGGGCCGCCTCTTCGACCACATAGACTCTCTAGATATCGAAGCTCACAAAGGACTGGCTCTAGAAGAGTTGAAAAAGCATGTGAAGGATTGACTTTCGAGAAGAGGAACGAGGCGGACGGCTTTGTAGAAATGCAGGCTTTTCTGGGGTGACTAGGGGAGCTGAAGTTTTGCATTTCATCAGTCCTGATGTTATAAAAGCAGATCGTTAAAATATCTATTATGTAATTATAGATCCGGATAGCCTTTTGGATGAGCTTTCTAAGTACTATACTGAAATGATATCCCAGGACAAGGGCGTCGGCCTGTCCTCAATGATATTCCAAATGTTATATTGGGGTTACGCGACCACTCTATCACACTCACATCTCAATCCAAGTCAAGTCGCTAGATACTCTTCTTGACACGTCACACTATGATGAAAGCGCCCTCGTATAGATCGAGACTAATTCCCGAACATATGTTAGCAACATTCGGCAACAAGACGTGTTCATCACCTCCCATAATCACGAGGTCTATGTAACTTACTATTCTAGTCGATAGAAATGCTTGGTTTCTGCCCTTTGTCTCGAAATCGATGTTCCATGAACCACTCAAAAATGGATTCGATACCTGTTTGAAGCGACTGGGTCTCGATACCTCGTATCCATTTTGGAGAAGACTCCAGCAGTAAGGAATGAGCTATCATGATCATCTTGGCAGGGGAGCCAGGGACCAGTGTTTGCTTCTGGTAAAACTCGGTCAGCTTATCAGGGACGCGCCATGAAGACTCCAGTTCCTTGTCAGTAGCTATGCCCGAGATTTCCGCCGTGGTGGTCATCCTCATAAGATTAGTAACCACTATCAAGTCCTCGACTTTGCGTAATGCCCCGTGCTCGTTTTGGAGTACCCAACATGCGTATTTCTCAATAGCCTGAGCGGTGGTAATCCATCCAATGTTTTGATTGAGCAGGGAGGCGATCCGCTCTTCGAATTCCCGAGCCGTAGCTTGCAGAGCTCGCTCTCTTTCCTGGGTGCGGTACTTTTCTATGATCGCCTGAGAGAAGACACCACATCTTCTCACATATGCCGGAGCAGTAACCCAATCGGGGTACTTTGCAACTTGTCTTCGAATCCACTCTTCATCCAACGTTTCCTGAGAAACGTCTCTAAGCCGCAGCTCGCGATAGGATTGTCTGAACTCTCTTCCAAATGTCCAAACCTGGTTTCTCAATAATTGATAGAGTGATTTGTCTGCATATTTGCGCGCAATGCAGATTGGTCCCATGCCAAAATTATCAAGTACCCCTAGAAGGTGGACGCTAACAGAGATATGAGGGAAGAATGTCAGTATAGTTTGAAGTGCCTGGTAATCTTCTCTTATGGCAAGAGCGTGGAATATTGTTGATTCATTGTTTCCAGGTCTATCGACGCGGAACGTCCGAAAGAAGGTAGGCCATTCATTAAACCAGGCAGTCGTGTGAAGCATATTGGTGTCGGCGAATGTTCCACAAAAGCCAGCGTTCTCAACCTCACGACGCGAAAAAAGGAATTGAAGCAGCTTGGCTCGGAACGGATCACCTATATCTAATTTAAGTGCGGCTTCCAGCAGCTCCCATCTTTTGGCCGCAGATCTTGGACCTAAACCAAGCTCGATTAGGGTCGCGAGAACACCGAGGTTTCGTTGGCCGCGGTGTATAGCCTCGATAAGGGGGGAGCCATCGATATGGACACTAAATCGCGTCGAGTATCTTCCCCATGGTTCGTTGCCAGTGAATTTCTTGAAA
This sequence comes from Xylaria sp. FL0064, assembly GCA_022593225.1. Lineage (NCBI taxonomy): Eukaryota > Fungi > Ascomycota > Sordariomycetes > Xylariales > Xylariaceae > Xylaria > Xylaria sp. FL0064. Next base: position 82,258 of record JAJKLE010000007.1, on the reverse strand, counting down.
TATTCCAATGCGGTCTCAACCAGACTAAAGCCTGTGACCTGAGTTGTGACATCTGACACTAAGTGTTCGAACCAGCCCCGGTTAGGTGGTATCCCCAGCGCCTTAATACCATTTTTGGCCTTCTCTGGTGAACATCTTTGTAAAAGGTATCCTACGGTTATCGCGTTACCCAGAGACGTAGCGATGCTTAATGGCGCCGGGGTATCATTGTATCCTAGATCAACGTCAGCCCCGGCCACAACGAGATCCCAAACAGTGCGAGGACTTCGATCACGGACGGCAATCTGTAGTGGGGTGCCGTAGAGCTCAATCCCATGCGGAGAGATCCAAGAGCGCGCCGTGATCGGGGCATTTATGTCGAACCCTAGCGCTTGCAGGCTCTTGATCAGCACACTCATTTGGGGGCCGGGCGCCTTAAAATTTGCGAGGTGGTGCATGGGAGATTCCCCTGTTGCAGATTCAAGGGAGAACGTCTGCGTAGCTTGGTTTTGCAGGCCCTCAATGACTTGGATGAGGGAACATGATATCTCGAAGTGTCCCGACTTCGCAGCTGCTAATAACAGCCGGAAATAGAGCTCGCCTAGATTGCCATAGCTTGTTTCGGAATATTCTTCAGCTCTCTTAGGAATGAGCGAGCTGACTGCGCTCCAAACCTTGGGGCCTAAGGTGACGCACGACTCGAGAAAGGTGGTAGTGTTACTAGGAGTTAGAAGAGTCTGATATGAGACTATGATGTCGCAAAGCGGCTTTCCAGATGGTTCTAACACTTCTTTAATGAATCTCGATATGGACTCGGATGTCCACTGGACATTCGTAGAATCATTTCCAGTTCTGAATCCTGACTCGGACGTGAATAGCCAATCGTAAAGTTTCCATGAATTGATATAAGTCTTATATCCGAAGTTTTTTTTCTGCTTGACTCGACTTTCGATATCTGGCTGATGCCTTTTGGCTTCATTCACGATGCGAATAACAGCTTGGAAGACCGTATTACTTCCCATCAACTTCTTAGAGATACTAGGGCCAGAAAATAAGCGTGTCCAACGCAGTTCGATAAGCCACCTCGCTTCTAGTGAGTCATGACGGCCCGCTTCATAGAGATAGTCAGCGGCCCTCTGAAGATTGGGTTCGACACCGTATCCCTCTGCATAACAGCGACTAAGCAAGAAGTTGTATTCCGCATGGCTAGGGGTTAACGGAGCAGAGAGCAGCACTTCTAGCTCGCGGACAAATTGTACCCTAGATGGCCACGGTTCCTGGTCCCAAGGATTGAAATTCTCCACTTGTACATTAATCCTTTGTTCAGCCACTGTGATGGAGTTACTCACCCAGACCCCTATAGAAGTAATGGACCGATTGTCGGAAAATTATATAATGTCTGCCCTAGCCGGCTGTTCAGTTTGTTGACACAAGAATGTTGAGGATGGTCATGTAGTGCCAACTGGGTGTAGTACCTGTCGCAATAATCCAAGGCTATAGCAATTGACTGAATATCTTTCCGAAGATTCGGGTTGTCCTTGAGGCTCATCTCAAATATCTGACCAAATGCGACGAAGTTATACCGGGAACCGGGGTCATATCGTGACATGAGGAATTTGTGAGCTAATTCTAGAGGCTCATCTTTTCGTAGACTCGACAAGAACGTGTGTACCATAGAGGATCCTTCTGTGTTTGACGACGAGCTTGTCCATTGCAAGTCAAAATATGACTCCCCGTTCTTCAATATCTCCCAGGCTAGTAGGCCAAAAGAGAAGGCTTCACAACGTGGTAAACGATCCGATGGGATCAATGCCTCTCTAGACCGAACTTCAGGGGCATTATACAGCCCAGTACCAGGGTATGCTGTTATTCTTCGTGATGAAATACCAAAGATCGAGTGACTGAAGTCGGACACCTTCACAGTCCATTGGCCTGGCTGGTTGACGTTTGGAAATACAAGAGTATTAGCTAATTTGACGTCTCCATGCGCGACATCCGCCATGTGGAGAGCATTGAGCCCACAGGCGATGTCAAGAGCAAAGCCATGACGTTGAGCCATACCAAGATTGGGATTCTGCTGAAGAAAATCCTTGAGCGTACCCTGTTCGGCAAACTCTGTGAATAGAACGGGCACGCCCAAGTCATCCCAATCCCAGCCAATGATGCGTATGATATTCGAGTGATTCTGTAAAACCTGATTGCTGACGACCTGGATCTCCCGCAAAGCCACGATAACGTTTTTCGCGGGGTTCTGCTTTGCACCGGCTTCCTTCTTTGCATTATCCGTTTTTGCCTTTTTGACAGCGAAGAGGCGATCCGGATGTTTATAGAGTGAAACAGAGAAAACGGCGCCGTTTCCGAGATGCTTTACGTATACAGACTCTCGGAAGAGACGCGCACAGTATGCTGTTCGGGCGTAGGCTATAGTATTTCGCGATCGGTACGGGTCATCCTGGAGAAGGCCCAGTACGGGAAGCCATGTTCGTGAGCAAGTTGACGAGTCAAGGAAACTCATTATAGGGTTCAATCCATTAGCATGTCTACAGCGAGATACTCTTCGATGATATTCTTATGCTTAGGTTTCTGGGTCTCGTCAATAGGGCATACTTTGGCTTTGATCAAGGAAGGATTGAAGATATTCGCCACTTAGCGGCTAAGATGGTGTAGGACACCAAAGAGCAATTTTCGTTAAGTCTGATGAGAGCGCCACGCGACCAATTTACTCACCCGAATGGGCAATTCGACGGAATGGCAAGGGCAAGGCAGATTCATTAGGTCTAACCACTGTAGGATTTGAGCATTGCCACCCACCCATGTATACACAGCTCAGCTGCCCCCAACACGCTATTATCCTTTTTTCTTTTCACAGGTTCCCAGTGTCATGATGTGGACTATTGAGAATATGTACTGTCTTATCTAGATTGATAATTTTCTATTTAATATAGCATCTACGCTTTCCCACCTAAACACAGACTCTCATCCGACTTAAGCGCTGGCCCATATATACGAGTCGAAACATCTCAAGATAGCTTGGCGTTTGGGGGCTGTGTGTGGCAGGGTTTAAGCGCTTAGTTTGCATTGATAGAAAACTGCAGTAAGTCAGCTGTGAGCGCTAGCTGACAACCTATCACCTTCAGCTATAGATACGTGTTGCGCCTTGGGCGCATTGGGTGTATAGTTACAAGGCGCGGAGTTCTCCAAAACCAAAAGAGCGCTGATGAGTATCAATAGCTTCCATCTTTTGTTCGTAATATTCCATTTATATTCCTCAGAGTCTGTTCAGCTTGACCCATCATGACTTCGGGTGTTGAATGGGCAGGTCTAGCCCTCAGTCTCGCAAAAGGGGTGGAACTGCTCTCTAGTTTGCTTGTTACAAGTTATCATGATGTTAAGAACTACGGCATCGATCTCGAAACAACTCGCTTGGCACTAGCGCTCGAGGCCGAAAATTTCGCTGCAATTAAGTCGATTTTGTTCGGCCGTCAAGTTGGAAATGCCACCTCATCCGGAGTATTTGGCGATTTTGATACAGACACTCAACTAGCCATTGTCAATGTATTGAGGCGGTTCAAGGAGTCTTTGGAATACTAGTATCAGCTGGTCAACGGCAAATACGAAACAGAGGCTCCCGGTTTCGGTTCGATGACGGATCCTGCCATACCATTTGGATCATACCATAGTGCGTCTCTATTCCGGCGGCTCCGCTGGAGCTTTAAGGATAAGCCGCGACTGGAAAAGATCGTCCAAGAACTTCAAAGCTGGAACGAGCGCCTGCAGCGGATCTTACAAGTAAAGCTCATTCAGGGTGACTATGCAGCTCCGAATGCTTCACGTGGACGGCTCTCCACTGCGTTGAACAAAGTTCTTGGGGCAGGTCTCATTGGCAGCGCGCAGAGTTTAGGGCTCTCAGACGACATTGAACTGGCGCGGATTACGACTGCGCCGACGGCAGCAGTAGAGAAACCATCGGATCAGCCGCTAGAGATCGAGAGTTTCGCGGCGTACGAAAACGTTTCCTCAATAGTACAATCGCGAACTCGCCGACTGATCAGGGTCCAAGGACAGAGCATACTATTAGAGTACAAAGACTTTGAAGCTGATGAAGCGGGAAATCCGCCGGCTCAGAGTCGTGATAAAATCCACCAGCTCTCAAAGATCCTCCATCATAATAAACCGAGTCGGTATCGAACGCTTCAGTGCCAAGGATACTATGCACACAATGGGCGTTTTACGATGCTATTTCCTATACCCTCTGACTTAAATCCACGTTACACCACCCTTAGCTGGCTATTGCAGAATTCCAAAGTGCCTGGCCTTGAGGGAAGGTTTGCCTTGGCGCGAAAACTATGCGCCGCCATGGCGCAATTACATGCTGTTCATTGGGTTCACAAGTCATTCAACAGTGAGAATATCCTCTTCTTTTCCCGGGGATTACAGCCAACATCGGCAGAATCAATCGAAAACCTATACCTTTCAGGATGGGACTACTCGAGATCGGAGACGGGTTTATCATCTCAATGCGTAGACGCGCAGGATATAGAGTACAACGTTTATAGGCATCCGGAACAATGGGGTCACCCAACAACCAGATTCAACAAAACGCATGATATGTATTCTTTAGGTGTCGTCTTGCTGGAGATTGGTCGGTGGAAGCCGGCACTATCATTTCATTCCAGCAAATTCAGACACATCGAGATTGGCAGCGCTGTGCGCAGCCACCTGATCAGCTGTGCCAAAGACCAGAAACTACGAAGCAGTATGGGCAAGAGATACCAAGCAATAGTCTTGAATTGTCTTGAGGGCAATTTTGGAGTCAATACGGCCATATTGCTGCCCGTAGCAAACTCTAACACTACAAGCCTGGCCGATTCTACGTCAAGTACTCTTCATAATGAGGTATGTCTATCTAGTATATCATCATTGAACCAAGAGCTCCATAAATAACAATGTACAGATTCTCGAGACCCTGGACGAGATAGTCTGCCACTTATAACGACTAGGTATTTTACTTGGTGCTGAACGCGACTTCTCGTGATGATTAGACGATGTTCCTCATGTTTCGCTCCAAGTGGTCTCGCTCATATTAATTGGTGCTAAATGAGCTGGTCTGTGAGTTGCAAGATTGTGCGGCATTTTGCCGTGTTGATAATCGATGTTTGTATATCCCAGCAAAGATTCAACGCATTCCAATTACAGTCCATATGTTGCCCTTGGATTATTTCAATTATTTCCCGGAATACAAACTAACGGATACGTTGAGGTAGTCACGGATAAATCTTCTCGAGTGGAACGTGGCTGCACTGGGTTTGTCCGTCGAATAATTATTGAAACAGTATTAGTGCGACAAGTGAAGGCGTTACGCAAGGGCACATAATATTTGTGCGAAGTTAGTGACGGCTAAAATCTAGCATATTTTTCTTAGACTTTCGTTTGCTTTATAGACGAAACCAATTATTCAAATTCTGAACTGAGAGCGGTTAATGTAGGTATAACTTGTGATGTGTTGATCAACACCGAAAGACTTATTAGATGTGTGAACCCCTGCCAGCTGCCTGACAAAAGGCGAACAGGAAACATGAATAAGAAGCCAGACAGAGGAAGTGAGAGACTAAGAAGCATAGTCAATAATTTCCCCAAATATTTTAGTCAGGGAGAGCTCGGGAATGACGACTGAGGCTCTAAGCCTGTGAGGACTCTTGAATCAGCTTACTGTACAAATAAACAGGTGCTGACTTTCTCGATCATTAATGGCCTCGCTGTTATACATCATACCGATAGAAGTGAAAAAACATGTTGTTACTAGGGTTCCCGGCAGACTCCGGGTATGACTGCCTGAGTGTGCCTGGCAAACACGGAGACCTACAGGTAGTATTATACGTGGGAGATTTTGAAATTGCGTGGAACTGATCTTTAGCCGTGATGGTTCTCCACTCACTCCAGATCCGTCTTAAGGGATCTGCCTGGACTTAGTTTGCCTCGGGAACGGCCCGTGTCCACCTAAGTTTGCGTTCCATGTTGCTCCTTGCCGACATCCGCGAACCGGTCCACGCTGCACAAGCTAATCAACGTTCTACTATCACAAACATTCGACCAATAAACACAGATCATGTAAGCAGGGCAGATTAATTCGCTTTATAGTTTCTCACGGTTGTGTAGCATAGGGTTTAAAACTCAGGGGTCTGCTGTACTTGAACTGGAACAAATTTTCTCAGCTAAGGGAAAACGCCATGGTTTGACATCCACATATACTTCAGTATGGGTATACACAACCCGAGAGGTTTGCCGTGGGGAAGTTCTTGGCTAAGGAATGACGGGATCCTCCCGATCTGTCCCAACCAACCAATATGTCACCCAAGAATTAGTGCGGGAGGACACCAGCGTTGGCTTACGTACGAAACAGGGTCAGGCCCGTTTTCAACCACTGTGAAGTGCATCTGCCGGCATCGTGATTCCCGATGTCATGATTCTGGAGAGCCCTTGGCAGTTCTGGCATGTACCTTCGAGACATAGAACATCGTCCATTGAATTCTCGCAGTACAACGTTATACGAAGTTAGAATATTAAGAGCCAAGTCATGCTTTGAAGCGTAATTTTGCCGTTTCAGTACCAGGTGACCACTCTTTCTATCAGGAGCGGTCAGCCTCGGATATGGTTTGTGTCTATATCGCTGCGCGAAGGGCCTAAACTTCCTCATCAGCTAACTCTCATCTATCTCCACGATGTCGATATACCTTCTCCTTTTCTATTCCACAAGTGTAGCATAATGACGCTTGCAAGGGGACCGGACTGCCCGTCCGGAAGTCTTGTGACTCTTTTGTGCTATGGTGCAGTGTCAACGGAGAACCTTACCGGCCAAGTTTTCAACCTTGAGCCTCCTCGGAAGTTGCCCTTGTCACGGGATATTGTTGCCTTGCCGTCACTCGAGGTTTGACGTCGAAAGTATACATAAATGGCATCATGAGAAGTAATGGCGCGGCTCCCAAAAGTACAAATAGGCCCGGATTTTCGCAAGTCCTCATTTCTGACATTACCCAAGTCTATACTTGCCTTCGACAAGATTCCTCTTTACCATCAAATTCCCCCCCAATCCCAACAGAACGTATAAAGCTTTTCGGTTTTCTGAGCATTTCACTTCCATGATGACGGTGCATTTATCGAGCTCAGTCCCTACTCTGATGCCTGTGGCTAAGCTGAACACGGTTGTGTTCTCTAAGCTACTAGACCGCGATCCAGAGCAGATGAACAGCTTGATGACAGCGATCCAATCCGTCGGTTTCTGCTACCTCGATCTTTCTGACAAGTACTCTGAGGCAATGCTGGACAATCTTGAGAAGTGTAGCTCAATTATGAAAGATTGGTTCAGTGAGCCTAACTCGGTGAAGAGCCAATACAAGACAGTCAGCATGGCATCTCATGGGTGAGTTGACAACATGTGGTCTTAGCCCAGCGACAAGAACCAAGAACCCTAGATGGTTTATGTCCTGGACTTCTGGAAACTCTAATCCCAATGTGCAATGAGTAGAGAGATGTGTATCCTTTAGCTAACGGGACTCATACAGATATAAGCCGATCGGTTCTCAGGCGGGTACTCATGGCGGTCGTGATGGCTGGGAAGTCTTGAAAGTATGTTCCCGAGGTTGATTTATTTGTCAGAGTCAACTACCATATTTCACGATATAACACTGACAACGGCATAGACTGGCACTCTTGAGATGGAAAGTAGATGGGGTCTCATTCCTCCAGTGGAGAAGCACTACGAAACCTTCTCAACTTTCCAGCGCCAGTGTGACTATGTCAGCAGGATGCTGCTTGACAGAATATCAACTGCGTTGGGTCTCGGAGCAGAATCGAGTCTCAACCGAACTCATCGCGGCGACTGTCCCTCAAAAAGTTCCATCTACTATCTGCACTATATCCCCATGGATCCAACGGGAGAAAACGTCGGCCACAATATGCACACTGACTATGGCAGTCTGACTCTCGTCTTCGCTCCTCAGTGGGGACTACAGGTCCTATATCCTACCGGCCCTCGTGGTGAAGACCGCGAGTGGCAGTGGGTTGAGCCCCGGCCGAACTGTGCCATTGTCAACGTCGCTGATGTCCTATATTTTCTCACTGGTCGCAAACTCATCTCAGCCGTTCACCGAGTGCTTCCCTTACCGGATCAGCATCGTTACTCGGTGACCTATTTCTTGCGTCCGAGTGATGACACCATGATGCCGGACGCCTCGGGGAATATGATTAACGTTGTCGACTGGTATACGAAGAAGAACAACAATTATGAGGCCCCCGCCCACATGCAAGACAAATCATTTCTGATTGCAGGTCTGTACAAAGATGGATTCGGCACTTCTGATGAGATGACAACGAGTGGAAGAGCTGGCACGGAGGAAGGCCTGGGGCGAAGCCAAAGATAGCTGGACAACTCTATGACAAATAGAAATCATACGCAGTCAGAATTACTGAAGCGGCTTGCAGTTGCTCCATGTTTTCGTAGTCTTACATTGAGATCGGTCACTCAGATATCTGTCGTTTAGTCTCAATGAAGACAATAGTGCTCGGTCTCAACTTAGTCCACTACTTTACTCTCCACATAGTCACGGCTACCTTTAGAGTGCTATTAAGAATAAAAAAGATTGCATCCGGCCCAGTAACTAAGCTTAAATCAACAATCATGCCTCCGAGCTGACATGTCTCAACAATTAACTCATTACCAGAGTAGGCACTTTATAAGAATTGCCGAGTTTCCCGATTCAGCCCCGTGATCTCCTTTAAGCACGTGTTCGGCGCAGTTGATTGAAGGTTCTGCATGCAGTACTTTTTGTTGGATGCCTAAGGCTGGGCCGATACTGCGCCTCCTTATATTCGTCAGTAGTGTTGAAATAGTGTAGTACAGAGTGGACAAAGTAATGCATACTCTTGCCAAGTAGCTCTATATCAATCGGTAATTGTTGTAAGCTGGACAAGAAGACGACTTAAGCAAGGGGTTTGAATGGTTGCTGCCTAAACGAGCTGGGTCGCGTAGGGCGGCTTGGCACGACTAATAGCAGTTTGGAAGATCTCAGCAACTAGGTGACGACATTGATATCCTTCAATTCTGTCCAACTTTGGGCATTGCCAGAGATGAGACTAACAAGTTGATGGCGGAGCTGGGTTGAGCTGAAAAGTCCTCCGGCTGTGCGTTATTGCGAACTCCATTCGGCGCATTCCGAGGTGGTTACACAGTTATACGACGTCTTCATCTTATGATAACTGCACATCAATAGACAAGAAACTAATTTGTTATAAAAGCGACTGGTTGCCGCATCGTTCAGGGTACCATTCCATCAACTCATCCTTCCCTCACAATAACACGTCGATCTTTAGACCCTAGTATTCTCTGTCGTATTTCGAAATGCGACAGTCGGTGTTCATATCACTTGTCTTTGCCCTGGGGGCTAGAGCAAACCTTCTTGTCCCTCAGCTCACCGGTCCATATAAAGTCGGAACCACCGTCCTCGAGCTCGTGGACTATTCCAGGCAAGATCCATTTGCGCCGGCTCCTCAACCACGAGATCTTGTCATCTCGCTGTTCTATCCTACGGAATCTCAGTCGAAACACGTCAAAAAGTGCACACTAGCACCTCAGTTTCCGCCGGCCACGGCTGCTGCACTCGACTTTGCAATCAATGCCACGGGGGTTGCAGAGACTATAACGACTCGCTCCTGTCTCAACAGCCCTCTCTCTCGGCCCGATCTTCCTTTACTCTTCCTAGGTGCTGGTCTTGGCAATCCAAGACTTCTCCAGTCCGACATGGCAGAGGAGATTGCGAGCCAAGGCTGGAACGTGGTGACCGTCGATCACCCGTATGATAGTCTCATCGTAGAATACCCAGACGGGCGGGTCGTCCTTTCGAGCGATTCCACTGCCGCCAATCAAACAGACGATGCATATCTGCTGAAGGATCTTGATACTCGAGTAAAGGATGTCATATTTGTTCTCGACTCGTTATCGAACTCGTCAGTGACATCCCAAATCCCAGGCCTGGGGTATCCCACATCATCCGCCAAGACTTCCCCCAAATCGAAGCTCAGAACAGATAAAGTGGGAGTATTTGGCCACTCATTCGGAGGCGCAACGGCACTTCAGCTATTGAAAGAAGATGAGCGCTTCTACGCCGGTGCTGACCTCGATGGAGGAGTCTATGGCACAGTTGTCCAGGAGGGCACGGATTCTCCATTCTTATATCTCCGCGCGCCGAACCATACGCACGTAACCGATCCGACTTGGGCCGAAGCTTGGCCCAACCTTCGGGGCTTCAAGCGCGAGTACAGTATTAACGGAACGACACACGGCTCATTTACCGATCTTCCCATCTTCAGAGATCTTCTTGGAGACGCAGCTCTCGGCTTTTACGCCGGGCAGTCTGGTACCATCAAGGGGACTAGGATGCTGGCCATTGAGACGGCATTCTTAGGAGCCTTCTTTGACCGATTTCTCAAGGGTCGTGGCGGCGAGTTGCTGGATGGTAAGGGACTGGGTTGCTGGCCCGAGGTAACTTGGGAGAACTGAATTTGTACCGCCTGGATTTGCAGCTGTAAGTCATAGTACAATGCATCAACTGCTCAGCGAGGCATCTAGTTGTATTTTGAAATACCATTATCGAGCTTTGGTGGACTCTTTGTTATTGTCAATATAACTAGTTGTGCATGTTAATGAAACTGCACATACGCAATACTACATATCAGCATTCCGAGCGCAGTATAACTGCGTGATACACCAGGACTTGACCTAAGCTGTCCCGTTCCCACTTACAGACTCCAATATTATACAAGCACAACTGCGGGCAAACGAGTGTCTCCTGTTAGGCATCGTTTCACTCAAACGTCGTTTTCAGATTCGGATAATCCTTGGCGAGGGCACCCAAATCGGCAAAGATAGCCGTAGAGTCATCCTGGGTCAAATCTTCCATTCTGTGCGCGTCCTCATCCTCCAACTTCTCGAGTTCCTCTTCTGGGTCCTCTTTTCCTTCTTTCTCGTCCTCTTTTTGGAGTTCTGTAGCCTTTTCAATGCCACTTGATTCACCAATTAGTAGAAATTGTGTGTTAGCGTAGTCGAGGTGGTGAGGCTTAGATGGCATCCATCTGAGTGATCGGAACTCGTCAAGCACCCTATATTGTTGATAATTAGTGCGGTTTCGGAAGATTGAATTCATAAGTTCTCGGCTTACTCCTTGGGGTATTCGGGACCCGCAGGAAGTGCTGTGCCCCGAGGGGCCTCGTACTGCGGGTTTCTTGTACTAATTATAAAGCTCCCCTTCTCCCGTAGGCCCAATTCGAGCTGCACATCTCCAAGCTTAGATGGGAGTGTGATCATATACGCGAGGTGGCTTTCTCTTCCCGTAGTGGTAATAGCATAGACGCCTTCAGCAGCCGGGGTGGCTGCCGGGGTATGTCGAGTACCCGCCGTCTTAGTTTCGTAGTCGGAGGATGAGAGAAATGTCTCTTTGAGGGTCTTCAGAGAGGCATCGATTTTCTCCACGAATGCAATCCAGCGGTCCCTGCCACTTCGTGGAAATACCTTCTTTGGGACTGCGATGAGTCTGATATTGCTCTTATCCGGGATAGTGCCTTCTCCGATCTTGGCATCTTTGTCGAGAGGACGAAGGAGCATGTAGCTTCGCTGGATTTCCTTTACGTCGCTTGGTTCGTCTATTCCTACGCGACCACGAAAGAAGAAGTAGATTATGCCCTTCTCGAGGATACTGGATGGAACAGCGTCCTTACGGGCACCAGGCTTCTCCGCAGTGTCCTTCTTTTGGACTTGTTCTTCTTGGCCCTGAGCCTGAGCCTTCTTCCTTCCCTTCTTATGAGACTTCTCCTCCTCTTTCGGCTCTGGGGCTACATCAGCAGAACTGAGTTCGTGAGTGTTAATTCTTGTTCTCAAATTACTTAGGCTAGCGTGACGAACCTAGACATGCTCTCTTCGATGCTCTGCTGGGTTTTATTGTCGTTCTTCTTGGGCCGCTTCGATTCCGAGGATGTCTTATCTGGAATTTCGTGCTTCGAACCGGCTGATCTGCCTTCGGTTTTTCCGTCGCTACTATTAGCAGCTGCGTTCCTTTCGGCAGCTCTAGTGGTAGGCATCGTATCAAGGATCCGCACGATTTTGGACTGCTACTCTATGTATTGTGGCGATTTATGATTGGTAGGCACTGGTCTGCTTTAGATTGGATAGAAGCGGATGCGCAAGTAGCTGAAATTTTACAAAAATAGAGATAGTGAGTTCGTAAATGCTCCAAGAATTACAATTGTTCTGATCTTTAAAAATGAAAGCCGAATTGTTGTTGTCATAATACTCGAAGTGCTCATCAATCTGATGTCATAGACTGGGATTAAGCTTCTCTTAGTGCCAGGAACGCTGCGCGGGTAGGCATTATCGACTTTTAGCTAATACCCTTTGTGGTTAGTGAAGTACAGCTCTCCGCATCACTACTAATTTAATCACTTTAGGCTTTGGCTTGGCAAGCTGACCATCGTTCAACAATTAACCAAGGGAATTCAAGGTTATTATCTTGATATCCATCATCAAACAAGCCGGTCGGGTCACCATTAATCTGCAGCTAGAAATAGGTGCTCGCCATCAAACGGTAAAGACTGTTGTATCGAAATAATAGTATAACGACTTAAAGGCCCAGCTCCGTCTCGCTTGACACAGAGGCTTCGATATGCTCGTTAACTAAGCTCACTCTTTTTATATATACTACTTAAACACTTCACAAGCGGATATAACTATCTATGTCTAAACTCTGATTATCCAATGCTATATATGATATACAAAAGGCAAAGACAAGCTAATGCCAGAGAGACGGAATGTTTCATCGTCTTCATCTAAATTGCAAATATCGAACTCCACGTATCGATGGCCGCGAGAACGGTGCGCAAGTCCCCTGCAGAACCCTTCAACTCAGTACCGCCCGTCGTCCGATTGACCCACGACAGTTCCCATTCAAGTAGCTCAGCCGTAAACACCTTCTGATCATAGTCGCTCACGGGCGTGACTACCAGGTAATCGACGAACTTCTGCCATCTCGGCAGATAGTACGTCGCTACGAGGCCGCTCCACGACCGAGAGGCGTAATCTGTAATTTGCCCCGTTGGTCCCCAGATTGTCACCTGGTTACGCGCTTGGTACTCGAGGAAGTCGGCGATGGCCGAGTAATTTGAGTCAGAAGCGTTGACACTTGCCCGAGCTGACTTAATCCACTTGGATAGTTGGAAATTCTCGTTGGTCGCCAGCACGGCATCGAGGGTCGAGAGAAGCAGTGTTATCTTGTCGCCCTGACGCTTAAGTTCGCGCTCGCGTGACTGTTGGTTTGCAGTCGTGTTGTATGTCGCGATGAGCTGTTCGTACAGGGGAATGAAGGCATTGCCTAGGACTTGGCGCGTCCAATCAACGAGATCGTATTGGTAGGCCGGGTTGGAGAAGAGTGCGGGCTTATGTATGCCGGCCTCGTACAGGAGCTTCCAGGCTGACACTACGACGGCGGGGTCGTAGTTGAGTAGTGTCGGGTGGTGCCCTGTCCGATTTAACAACCCTGATGTGCTTGGTAGAAGCTCCAAAATCGACTTTGGAACAGCGTTTGCGACAAGGTTTGTATTGTTGAAAACTGTTGGCCGCAAAATTTCCCAGGCTTCGTACACGCCCTTTGGAAGGTCGGCGCCACTGGCCCCGTAGCGGGCAGTTGCCCAATCATGGAAATATTCCTCAGTGTCAATTGGGGTCTTGTTCCAAGCCTGGTCAAGTAGAAGATCATACATGATCTCGTTACCTTCAAGACCTTCAGGTGTAAGCCCAAAGCCAACCAGTGTCTCACTAGAGTCAAGCGCCTCAACCGAATTCACTGTCACGTTCATGATCTGCCCATACTATAAGAAGCAGGTTAGTATCCTGAGACGAAAAGTTGGTCAAGCACGGAAGACATACTAAGCCGTAGTTACCACCATAATCGTGGAGTTGACACCAGATCCAAGGCTTCCCGAAAAATGAGTTGGTTCGCTGCCATTGCGGCTGTGATTCAGAAAACAAGTCCAAGATCAACATATCAGAATCGACCGTTACCCCACCCAGAAACGCTTGGATGCGCTCATTAGTCCAGAAGGCCGAATTAGATGAGAACAGCCAGCCCTGCATAATCCAAATTGCTTCCGGGTCAGCCGCTTTAAGCGACTTCCAAGTGTTCGCGCTCACACTCTCAAGGTAACCTAGGTCCCCCGAAGCAGGATTATTCTCGTTAAACTGGTCCAAAGTCCAAAAGTTTGTCACATTGCCGTAATAGGACTTCTGCTTTGAAATGAAACGGATCTGGAGCTCTTTGAAGAGAGGGTCAAAGGGATCGAGAAACGTGTCGTTAGTGTACTCGGTCGGAAAGCTCTCCCAATTCGAGCCATTCGACACGTTAGCCGATGGAAAGACCTGGGTGATAGACCTAGGGGTGTAACCTGGGAAAGCGGGAAGAATGGGTTTGATCCCCAGCTCGACCATGCGCGCTACGATCTTCATTTGTAGGGCAAATTGATCTTCCACCCAGGATTCAGGCATCGAGCCACCCCAGGAGCCTTGGATGTTACCGAAGTGATTCCATGCGAGGAAGGCTGGGCCACTTATAAAGTCGTCAAGGTCAGCATCGGAGAAGCCCATCTCTCGGAATACCTCGATATAAATCTTCTCGAAGCCAATCCACGCCAGGGCAGTGTTGATACCACGGAGGGCCATCCAGTCGAGGTGCTCCTCCCATTCTTCCCATCCCCAAAAGGCTGACGTATAAGAGGTGGTCACTTATGACCGGTCAGATAAGTTTAAACAGTCTTTTCAGAGCTGCAATCGAAACTCACCAGTATTCAGGTAGTACCGAAGAGGGACGACGCTCGAACCCGTCAGCGGGCTAGACAGAATAGGGAGCTCCCGCGGCGCTTCGTCTAGCTGGCTGCCAATAAACCACCATATATCGACATGAGCCTCGCTTGACAGATAGGCATGAAGACTAGATACAACGTCTCAATAAAGGCGTTTTCATGAAAGACGACATAAGGACTGTACTCACCCTGCCAGCAGTGCGCCAACAGTATTCCCCTGCACAACGACTTTGCCATTACGCGCACTGGAAACAACATAGCTGTCGTTTACACGGTCGTCATCGGTCTCCGTCTGGTTCCCATCAGCGCCCAACGCCTCTACAATCTCAAACTGGAAATACTCGGCATGCTGAGGCAGGCGACGTCGAACCAACGATTCCACACCAGTGGTCGATGCTGTGGTACGGAGAGCAGCGACGCCAGCCGCGAAGGCCCAGGTGGCGAAGAACTTGAGGGCGCGCATGAGGTCCCAAAGCGACTTCCTGGTTATTCTAGGAACGAATATGCCTGCGCGGCCACCAGACGCGCCAGGTGTGCTATGCTACACTGACAGAGTGGTTTTTATTATCTCTTGATCATTTACTTGCCTGGCACTAATATCCGAGATCCTGGGATCGGCAGGGGTACTACCTGCCTAGCTTGAGTACTTAAACCTTAGCTTTAGTTAGCTGCAGCTGCTCAAGGAGTCCAGAGATCGCACTGTATTAATTATACTGTGCATTTGATCCCTTGAGAGCCTTCGGGGATACCCACGTGGCCAGATACTTGCTCACTGGTAGCGAACGGGACCACGCCTGGTTGCATGGATCCAGAATGAGCCCGCATGGTTTTCTGTTTCGAAATAGATTCAATAGACATTTTTGAGACTTGGGAGCTGGCACCAATTCTTAGACACCCAAACCCTCAACACCTTGGTTTCCGGCGACACAAGAACTGCCAATGACTCTTTTTAAACAATTGCTCACTCAAAGCCGTTTGCAGTGACACAATAATCGGCACTTGTAATTGCTTGATGTTCTTAGGATGAAGATGCATCACTAAATGACAAAATGCGATGAGACCATGTGTATGTGAAACCCTCTCAATCAAGCAAACGCAATCAGAATTTAGTCTAACTTCTGGAGCTGTCTTACAATTCATCGTAAGGTATCCCTTATCTGGCATGTTTTCGATGGCCGTTCATTTATCCATCATCACATCAGCGCCGAAAATAGTGGCAAGATGCTTTCACCTCTGAATAACGGTATTTCCTTAAAAGGGCCGCTTCTTGCACCTCAAGCCTTCTTTCTGATCGGAATCTCTTTAGTCAGTTCCTTGGTGTATGGTAGGAACTCGAGCTGTCCGGGGATGTATTTGCGCAATACTTCTGGAACCACAAATCCTTCAGGGGTCTGGTAGTTTTCTAGTATGCAGCAAAGAGTTCGTTCCGTAGCACAGAGCGTCTGGCACATGTCAGTCATTGAATTAGGGAGAGACTAGGTTTGATAAAGAAGAACATACCGCGTTCAACGCATGTGTATAGATCTTTCTCGCGGAATCAGGCATGCCCTTTTGCTTCTTTGGGCCGAATCTGATGCCCAATTCGCGGGTCTGGTAGTCGGTGCAGTTGGAGCACGAGACCAGCTCTTTGTATTCTTTCTGGAAGGGGAACATGGCCTCGAGATCGTACTTGGCCGAAGCGGCGTTATTTAATGCTGATGAAACAATGGAAACGACGCGGTAGGGGAGCTGGAGGGCTTTGTAGAATTCCTCCGAGATCTGGATCATCTCCTCGTAGTGCTTCCAGCTGTCCTCGGGGTTGCAGATGACGAACTGTTCGATCTTCTCAAACTGGTGTATCCTGAACAGACCCCAGGTGTCATGGCCGTGCTTGCCAGCTTCCTTTCGGAAGCACGTGCTGTATCCGGCATACTTGATCGGCAAGTCGCTGGACTGAAGCCACTCGTCTGAATGGAGGGCAGAAAGCGGCTGTTCGCTAGTGGCAATCAGGTACTTCGCGCCGCCATCGCTGTCAGTGATCTTATACAGCTCCTCATCGAACTGGGAGAGCTGAGCGGTCTTAGCCATGTAGGCGCCGTCCATGAAAAAGGGGGGTTGGTTGGGAGAATAGCCCTTCTTGAACAAAAACTCCAAGCCGAAGTTGATGAGGGCTTGGTTAAGGAACAGTCCCCAGCCAGTCAAACAGTAGCCTCGGTGGCCGACCAGTTTGGTGCCGCGTTCGGGGTCGTAACCCTCGAGACGGGCGAGAACCTGGTGGTGACTCAACAGGTTCTCGGTAGCCCGGGGGGTTTCTGGGTTCCATGTGCGGATCACGGCGTTGTCGTCCTCGGTCGTGCTGACGGGGACCGTGCTGTGGACATAGTTGCCGACAGTCTTCAGCTTGACGTCCAACTTCTTCAGAAGCTCGGCAGCGGCCGCCTCTTGCGCGACGCGTCGCTGGGTTATCTCGTCCTTCTGCGCGAGCAAGTCGTCAATGGCCTCGCCCTTCTTCTTCCTCGCGGTAATGTTGGTCTGGACGGTCTTGATCTCGGCATTTATCTGCGTAGCCGCGTATTGTGTTGTTCGGTGGAGCTCCCAAAGGTCGATAATCTCGTTGACGATTTCGGTAGGGGCATTGCGCTTCTTCTGGCTCTCTCGAATCTTCTCGGGGTCACCGCCGCGAGAGGCGATGAAGTCGGTGATATCGAGCATCTTAAAATCCGTGCCCTCACTCCACTTCACTGACCACTGCAGATGATAGAATTGAACCAGATTGAGCGGGTATGCTGAATAAACTCGGGCACGAGTGTGATGGCCCCTCGAAAGATCCAATGCCCCACCTAGAATTGTAGTATAGGAGGGGTAGTCGAGTGGAAATTTCAGTGATCTTCCCACATTCCACAAGAGGTAGGAGGGGTAAAAGATACATGCAGGTAGCGATAGCGGGTACGTCAAGCTCCGTACCCTTTTTAGTGAGTCAGAGTGGCACGCTGGCGACAGCCGGCAGAAGTAGTAGACTATTTAAACTTACATAACCATATGCACTTAAATGGAACAAGCTTTGGTTCTGCAAGTCCCAAGGTCCCTCTAGAAGAGTACAACTTGCCGTGAGCAGGTATTTAGAAAAGTAGTATATTACCAGGGGGTTTAATAACCAGCAGGAGAGTCCAACAAAATCAGCAATACCACTTATCAAATGCCCCAGTTAGCTTCGGCACGGTAAGATATTGAACTCACAATTTCACGGGCGTCGTCTCGCAGGTAATGACTATCATGACGCTGGTGTTGGAGAACGAACGACAACCACAATTTCGTAATGAATTGAGACCTTGAGAACAGACACGCAGCATAACAATTTCTTACGATGGTATACAAGCTAAGCTAGGTACTCGACAGCAAAAAGCGAACTGGTATGAGTCGTTACCACATATCATCAACATCATATCTAGTACAAGCTGTTTAAACAACAACACAGCAGCTAAGCAACACAACAAGAACACAACTACAGCCAACTTTAAGCCTGCAGCGCCATCTCCTCTCGAGCGGCATGGCTTCCGCCTCTCCAAGCCTTCCTATGATCCTTAGCATCAGTAACAGCCCTCTCACCACCAACAGGACCCCATCCGCCTCCACCAGGCGTATTGATAATGATTCTATCCCCAGCTTTCATAGCCGCCGTATTCTTGGCGCCGAGATTAATCCAGCGCTCCTCGTACTCAACATTCTCCTCTTCATCCTCCGTGGCGTGCTGTCCCTGCGCCGCAAGGTCTTTCTCCGGGTTCGACTTCGCGACACGCCGGACCCAGATGTTAAGCCCGCATTCCGCGTCCTCGCCGCCCGCGAGACCATACGGCCGGTAGACGCGGCGCTCGCTGAGGATGGAGGCCTGCACAGGGATACGGAACTCGATGTCGCGGACGACGCCGTCGCCGCCGCGGTGCTGCCCCTTACCGCCCGAGCCAGTCCGGATCGAGAAGTCGCGCAGTATGACGGGGTACCGGCGCTCGAAGACCTCCGAGTCGGTAATGCGCGTGTTGGTCATGTGCGTGTGCACGCCGCTGGTGCCCTCCCACGTCGGCCCCGCGCCCGACCCGCCCGCGATCGTCTCGTAGTACCCGAACCCCTTCACCTCCTTCTCCCCGGACATGTTGCCGCCGAAGCCGAAGGTCAGGTTGTTGCAGTCGCCCTGGCTCGCAGCGCACGCCTCGAACGCCTTGAAGATGACGTCCGTCACGCGCTGGCTCGTCATCACGTTGCCGCCGACCACGGCCGCGCCCATCGACGGCGAGAGCAGCGACTTCGGCGGGATCTTGACGTGGATCGGCTTCAGACAGCCCTGGTTGAGCGGGATGTCCTCTGAGATCAGACACCGTAGGCAGTAGATGATGGCGCTGTACGTTATGGCCTCGGGCGCGTTGACATTGCCGTAGACCTGCGGCCCCGTGCCCTCGAAGTCGAAGATGGCTTCGCCCTTGACCGGGTCGATCGTCACGCGTAGCCGGATCGGTGTGCCCTCGTCCATGTAGTCTACCGACGAGAGGTCTTTCCCTTCGAATTTCTTGTAGACTTCTTTCAGTAGGTTTCGCACGCATTGCTCGGCGTTGTTCTGGATGTTGACCATGTAAAATTGCACCGTCTCCTCCCCATATTCTTCGATGAGGTTTTCGATGAGTGAGATGCCCTTCTGATTCGCCGACACTTGCGCCCTCAGATCGTTGATGTTGTCTGCCAAGCACCGCGTACCACTGCACCCGGGGTATTGCGCCGGCTTCTTGTACAATAACTCAGTGATTCTCTCCTCGTTGAATTTGCCTTCGCTGACGATCTTCTCACTCTTGATTGCTGCGCCTTCCTGGAAGAGTTCGCGCGAGTGAGGCGGCATACTACCGGCCGTAATGCCACCGATATCCGCGTGGTGCGCTCGTGAAGCAGCGTAGAACAGTATCTTTTTTCCTTTCTCGTCAAAAGCAGGCATCAGAAGCGTAATATCCGGCAGATGCGTCCCGCCATATGAAGGATGATTCGAGATGATCACATCTCCCTTCTTTAGCTTCCCCTCCCATATCTTTGCCTGCGTCCTCACACATGTCGACATCGATCCAAGGTGGACGGGCAGATGCGGCGCGTTCGCGACTAGGCCACCCGTAGCGTCGAATATGGCGCATGAGAAATCGAGACGTTCCTTCACGTTGGTGCTAACGCTTGTCTTCTGGAGAGCTCTACCCATCTGTTCGGCAATGGCCATGAAGCGGTGACCGAAGATACTAAGCATGATAGGATCAACCTCTCGCTCACCGGATTCTTTCTTTTCGGACCTGTTTCCATATTTGTTAGCTTCTTGTGAAATATAGCGCATATCATTAAATGCATACTCGTCTTTGCCGCCCTCGCTCGTGAGATTGATGATGACGTGAGTCTTCAGAATCAACGCTTTAGCATTAGGCGTGACTACAATCGTCTGCGTTCCATCGGCGAGGACCGCAGGGCCAGTGATCTCATCGCCGACCGCTAAATCCTCCAACTTGTACAGAGGAGTCTCGCGACGCCCCCCTTCGAAGTACACCTGGGATTTTCTATACGCTTTCTCATCCCCAGCGGATTGGCGTTTGACCTCTTTCAGTTGCTGATCGACCGTGTCCTCCTGGTAGTGGAAGCTTTTACCTATTCCTCGTACACGGACATCGTCGACGATGATATCGCGCTCGTCGAGAGTGAACCCGAATTCATAGCGGTGGTGTTTCACAAAGGCCTTGCCGAACGCCCAGCTGTCACCGTCAAACGAGGCTTTAGCCTCTTCCTCGCTGGGCTTGATTATCATTAGAGCAGATTCAGTTCCGCGGTATCGCATATTGAGATACTCCTCTAATATGATCTGATCATCCTCAAACCCCTGGTCTCGAAGCGCTTGGCGGGATCTGTCTTTCAGTTTTTTCATTTTGTCCTTGAGCTCGTTCACGACTTCGCCTTCATCTTTCCATACTTTTGATTCGGGCTCTTGTCTTTCATCCACAACATCTGCTAAAGCCATACCGTATGCTGAAAGTACAGAGGAATATCTGTGCACCAAGATCTGCTTTATGCCCAAAGCGTCAGCGATGGCCACGGCATGCTGACCACCAGCTCCACCAAACGTCGCGAGACGATGCTTCGAAGAGTCGTGTCCCTTGGCTTCTGTGATAGATCTTATTGGTCTAGTCATAGCCTCGTTAGCGATAGTGAGAAAGCCGTAAGCCACCTCATCCAAGCTGAGGTTCTTTCCCGTCTCCTGGTTAATCTGGTCGGTAAGTTCCTGAATCACCTTTTTGCTAGCTTCATAATCCAGGCCCTCGTCCTCATTCTTGCCGAAAATCCTAGGGAAGAATTCAGGCAGGAGACGGCCAAGGAACAAGTTAGCGTCCGTCACTGCAGCAGGGCCGCCTTTTCGGTAGCAGGCGGGTCCAGGGTGAGCGCCGACGGACTCGGGACCGACCACAAAGAGCCCGTTCTTGAAGAAGAGCCGGCTGCCACCTCCAGCGGCAACGGTGTTGATGTCGAGCTGAGGAGACTGAATGGTAACGCCGGCTGTTGTTGTCTCGAAGACGTGCTCGTATCGTCCTTCGCCGTACCGAGAAACATCCGTGCTGGTGCCGCCCATATCGAAACCAATAACGGGGATCTTGGTCTCTTCATCGTAACTTGTTATGGCATAACCCACTACTCCACCAGCTGGACCTGAGAGAATAGCCTTCAGACCGGTGAACTTTTCCACGTCCACTAACCCGCCGTCGCTCTGCATGAACTCGCATCTGGCGCCTTTATCGCCCTCCTCTTTTTGGACACTTCGCGTACCCAGACCACCAGCGAACCCCTTTTGAAATCCGGAAATGTACTTCTTGATGGCGGGGGTGAGATAGGCATCGGCACATACACTCGTCGCACGCGAGACGAGCTTAATCATGGGCATCAGCTCATGACTCAGCGAGATGTGCTCGAAGCCGATATCTCTCGCAATTTTCCCGACCAGGGCCTCATGGTCGGGGAAGGTATAGCCGTGCATTAAACATACTGCTATACTCCGAATGCCTTTATCGTAAATGCTCTTAAGCTGGTCCTTGATCTTGTCTTCCACCGGCCGCTCAAGGACCCGGACAGCTTCACCCGACAGACCCATAACGAGATCTGCCTTAGCAGCCTCTGGACTACCGGCTTTCACCTCGGCTTTTGTGACATTCCGTTCTGGGTCCTCCGCATAATCTTCCAGCGTTACCCTCTCGTCTATCTCGACAACCTCTTCGTACAGAACATCAGGCTTCTTGATAGCGAGGTCGAAAATGTTCGGCCGGCTCTGGTTGCCTATTGTGAGACAGTCCCGGAACCCCTTAGTGACCACAAGAGCGATCTTCTCTCCTTTCCGCTCGAGTAATGCATTCGTCGCGACTGTGGTGCCCATGCGTATGCTGTCAATCTGAGAAGTGTCCAGCGCCTCGCCGCGCGGAATCTCCCGCTTTTGGAAGTGGCTCATGATGCGCCGTATCCCCTCGAGCGGCGCATCGTCGTAGTTTGCGGGATCCTCTGATAGCAGTTTGATCACGATATCCTCTCCGTTTAACGTTCCTACGCAGTCGGTGAAGGTCCCGCCGCGATCTATCGCGATGCGGATTCCACGTTGCTGTTGGTCGGACGAGCTCATTGTAGCGGCTAGTCTAAGTAATTTGGCGAATAAAAAAAAAGAATAGATGTGTAAGTCGAAGAAACGGGCCAGTCTACGAGTAATAGTTGCTCAGTTGAGATTCTAAATACCGGAACAAAACGGCTGAAGGACCATGAATTTAGACAGTAAGGATATAGTTCATCTTAACACTCTCTCGTGTCAACTTTATAACCTTATATTACAGTCGAAACAATGAATTGCTGGCGGAGCCGGGACACCGTCGGAGATGTTAGAGCTGCAGATCAAGCTTACCAATGCTGTCATGGAAGAGCTATTGAACCCCGCCATTCTCCAGCTGCCCCGCAGCCCGCGCATGCGCAAGACAATTCCATGCGTGGATGGGGCCGACTAGAGTCCGATGAAGAGAAAATCCATTTCTCTTTCGGAGATGGAAGTCCGTAGTAATATCTTTCTCTCTTACGTAACCACCTATATTGCCTTGTATCAAACTACACCCAGCTTTAAGCCGAGATCAATACAGTGCGTACCTAAAAACCTCTACCAATCGTTTGAATTGATGCCTCTCTCAGAACATCACCAGTCAAGCTCGCTCCTAGCGTTTTCGACAAGACTCCTTCCATCATGGTCAAAAATTGAGTTTCTTTATTAAGTTGCCTTATTTCCAGGCGAATAAGGTTGCCGCATGCTTTTACCCGGCTTTTTTCTAGTGTACATTAGAATCGTGATAGCTCTTCGTAATACATGGCCTCATGATCACCACTTGTTTAATGTGTTACCACCCGTACCGCCTGTAAAATCAAACCGAAGAAGAGGCCTCGAGCGACTTCTTCAATCTGCAAGCAGTCAAACACACGACCAAGCGCTTCGTTAGTGGCTGATTGGCCCATAATGCCCATCAGTGCCGCCGGAACACTGCTCTGGATAAACAACTTCCGTGCTTTTTCTCGAAGTTCTTCCTTTTCTGTGTCGCTGAGCTCCGCCGGCCAAGCCTTGCGCTCCTCTTCTGTAGGTAGTGAGTTTTGTCGAAGCTTTCGTATGTGTGCTGCGAGACCATCGTCGGACGTGTTGGCGTCAAGCAGCGAATCCTGAATCAGCGATTGAATGGATATTAGAGAGGGGTTGCCAGGTCGGAGCAGGAATGATTTCGCCGCCGTGAGCAGTGTCCTCCTAATATTCCATGCTGAAGACAAAGTATAAAGCTCATTTATAACAGCAAAGAGAAGCTCGATCGCTACCCGCGTTTCCTGCTCAGATAGTGGCAGGAATTGTTTAACAGGTCGCCTCGGAGCACCGTTCGTCAGTGATGACCTTGCTTGTTGGTCTAGAGATGTGCGGATCGGAGATGTGAACGAGTTACTGAACCTCGAATAGCCATCCATACTAAGTCTTGCACTAGTAGGGGAACCGTAATCATCAGTGATCTCGTTGGGCGGTGGAGGTAACTTCAAATTACTGAGGCTGACTTCCGACGGTGATCGCAAAGGTGAGCGTGCTGCAGCGGCACTCGAGGCCCGACTATGCACACGGCTACTGGCCGCGCTCACAGACGGATTTCGTTCCCACCTGTCGGCTCTGGCGGGGTGGAGAGTACTGTCAACATCCAAGTCTGTTTGGGAGCTGAGACGCCGGTCCATGGGGGGGATCTTGCCAGGTTGCACGGAAACTATGGAGGATCTCTGGCTATCCAGGCTATCCCTGGATACTTTTGACCCATTCATCGCCGGTGCGGTCTCCATTCTCGGGAGAACGGGCAATGATACCGGCCGTGTACTACTTGAGCTACGAGAACTGCTTCCCTGTGTGGTTTGGATTTGTTGCAGAGGGGGATTCGTAGCCTTTTTCGGACCCAGCCCGATATTGCCAAAAACTCCAGTCACCCCGCCCATCACCACTTTGCCACCGTCTAGGGCTCCTTTCGGGGCGTTTTGAATGACATCCAGCACTCCCTTACCCACAGACTCGAAAGAAAAACCACGATTAACGCCCATTTTGGGATCTTGCCCCCTATCAAGAAAGCGTTTCATAGCCTCTGACTCAGCTAGAGATTTTTCACCGCAAGCATTTCGCATGTATCTCTCTAATTCGCCCCGTAGTGATGACCTAGTATGCAGTTTCCAGTTTGGAACTAGGGAGTGTGCCTCCAAAAATGCCGTTGCGCCTGAAATGTTTGCTATCCGTCGCAGACTTTCGTGGAGACCTTCAAATTGCGTATAGGTTTTCATAACCATCCAACCAGAATGATGCGAAGATGACGGCTCGATTTGTACAAGATACTCCCAGATTGGCTTGTTTCGTAACCGACTGTTGTCAGTCGTGGCGTCATCGTGGATAGTGATAGAAGCATTGTGTACCGTAAGCGGAGGCGGCCCAGAGGACTTGCTATCTTCGCCTTCCTCATCCTTAGCCGGGGGGACAAACTGATCGAAACTCGTAAAACCTTGAGCTGCAGCAGAAATGTCATGATTAATCGGTGGCGTAATTTGAGTTGAAGTATCAGTGGGCGACTTGATGGAAACTGGGGAATTTGATGATATGTTCTGAGAAGCGTCCGGCTTGCCTGTCGGCAATGAATTGGCTGCCAGCCTGGCACCCATATTTGACGGGTCAGATATTCCGACTGGAGCATCACTTAAGGCACTTTTCACACCCAAGTCTCGTTGATCAATTCCCTTAGTAATGCTTTGGAGATTAGAGCCTTCGCTGGTGGTCAGTTGTAGTGCAGGTTTCGCGACGTCAGCTTCCGCTATCATTTCATTAAGCCTCCTCATGTCCTCCGTGGCTTTTTCCATCTCTTCATCAGCCTTTGACAGCTTCTTTTTATGAACTATGTCTTTCCGACGTTGTCTATCCAGCTCATACGAGTTGCGATTACCTCTTGATAGACCAATATTGCCCACATTTCCGTCTACATCACCAAATGCTTTTTGATCCTGTATAGCCTCGTCAATGGCCTGAGACAGGTCAGTTTCTCCTGATTCCAGCAGGTAGACGATCCAAGCATTGATCCATTCCGCCTTGGAACAGGTCTGCAAGGTACCTTCAAGAATGATGGTGGATAGGATCTCCCTCAGAAAAGCTCTAGCCGGGTCGCAGTCGTAGATTGATTTTTCTAAGAAGCCGAGTAGGTCCTCTGCCACCATCTTGAATTTCGCTCCTTGCTGTCGTTGATTGAGAAGATTTGACAGCGGTGCTTCGGTATGAGTGGCCAAGTAATTGTAAATTGCATCGGCGGCGGTCATGTGGGTGTCTGTAGGAAGCTCGTTGTATGCGGCTGCCATTTCGGAGAAAAAGACAATGATGATGGAACAGGAATGGGTGACAAAGTCCACAAAGGCATCAGCAGGTCGCTTGCGTCTAAGCCTATTGGAGAAGCTTAAGATGAATTGCGTGAAGGCTCTGCGACATGCAAGCGGGAACGACTTATCCGAAGGCACGATTGGGTTGTACCACCAGTCAACATAGTCCCGAATAACCGCGTCTACCAATTCATGTAAGGCATCCCGTGTCTCAGGTTGGAACTCGTCGAAGCTTTGTGCAATTTCTATTGAATCCTTCTCTTCATCTTGCTCGCGCTTTGATCCCACTTCGCCGTACGCATCATTGAGGAGCCGATCTATTAAGGCAGGCCCCCTTTCTCCTCGAACAGCCCGCGCCACCTCGGGGTGTTGTGATTCCCAAGCTACAAACAATATGATGCCGGCAAAGGCCCCAATCAGTAACAGTCCTATCCTGCCGAGGACGAAGTACGTCACAGCAGCGAACGCCGCAGCAATAGCACCAAGGGTACCTGGCGTCGCTGTTGACAGAAACTGGAAGATTTTGGTCGCGATATCATCATCCTGACCGGCAGAATGCCCTGTCGAGCCCCTTTTCGGGTCCGTCGGTAGGGTCGCTGGCTCTGCGGGAGCATAATCGGAACTTGGAGTCGCTGGATTCGCATCTGTGGGAGAATGGCCCGGGTGCTCGCCGGACGAACCGCCTGGCGGCTTACGCTCGACGTCGGTCATTGGGGGTCGCAAGTCGATACAGCTGCAATGGAAGGATTTAAGGAAAGTGCCGAGAGAGATCAGCGCCGTGACATGTCAAGAACTGGCAATGGTTGGCGACCTAGATAGTTTATAAAAGATGGACAAGGTCTATTTTGAGTTGCACGCCAGTTACGGACACATGTACGTCAAAAACGTAGATTTGAGGCAGGAGTTGGATTCGCTAGACTCTGGCAGCTTAAGAACAACAAATAAACGAATGTAAGACACAAGACAATAAACTAGAAAGAGATTGGAAGTAGTAATGTCTCCTTTTTTGCGGAATTGATGAAGCCAAAGCACTAACATGGTGATAAATCCTGTCTAAAGTGGTACTTGCACCCATCGAAGCGATACCAGGGTAATAGCCTGAGGCATCCCCCTTATTAGGGTGGCTAGCCCAATCGGTAACTAGCGAATTTGGCGACCGTGTAGATTCAAGGTGCCGGCCTTGGCACTTGGGTCGAGCCTTGCCGCCCCGACAAAAACGGTGCGCTGGGTCTGCGCTAGGTCGCTACTTCCCCAATCCACTAAGTCGTCTAGTGTAAGGAAGTAAGTAGCCAAGTACCGTTGTATCTTGAGGCTGCTAGGGAGGTACCTGGTGGATCGCCAGTTGTACCCACCCCAGAGAAGACGCTAAACCAGAAGGTGACTAGATTGGCCGGGTACCAATACCAAGCTGGAGCTGGGTAGTTCTACCTCTTAAAAGTCGCGTCTTCCATTCTCTTTTGGGAAACAATCAAGACCAGCTTGAACGCGTCAACCCCACACTCTTAAGGAACTCTAAGAATAAGCTTATATTCCCTTCGAGGAAAGCAGGATATTCAACTTTCGCTAGGTCGGCGCCCTCATCGAATCCGTCCTGAACCTCACTGTATATTCCATCATCGTCCAATTCACACCTCGCGTACGTCAGGCCAGGATGGGTCGACCTGCCAAAAAGCGTTATGTCGACGAAGACGCTGCCTCCAACGACGAGGAAGTTGCTCAGCCGAGCAAGAAGGTGAAGACCAAGACAGCCTCTGAGGCTAACCCGGGAAAAGATGATGAGGGGAACTCGTTTTGGCCTGTACGTATCTCTTGAGTCGTGCGCTTCCTTCGCTTTGATTGTTAACCCACAGTAGCTCAGCGCCACTCGAAGAGTCGTGCTTCAAAACTTCAAGGGAAAGAATTACGTCAACCTACGAGAATACTACACTGATCCTAGTGGGGAACTTAGACCGGGAAAGAAGGTTCGACGCACCAATCATCTTGATAGCATCGGGGGCGGAGATGAAGCCCTCGATAGACCGTATTGCGATCACGGCTAACTGAGTCGACAGGGCATCATGCTAACCCTCGAACAATACAACGATTTCCTCACAGCCATTCCCGCTATCAACGCCGAGCTCCAGTCGAAGGGACACAATGTGCCCGACATCTTCGTGAATGCCCCTGGTGCTGCCGCTCCCACGTCATCTACCAAGTCCTCATCTAAGGAGCAGAAACGCAAAAAGAAAATGAACATCGAGGCTACCAGTGATGAGGAAGAAGCCGATTCGGAATAGGAATCCCATACATGGGGAGGTCGTGAATACAAGTACGGCGTCTTCCCACTCTCTGATAATCTTGAAAGGATCCTTGACTAGGAACCCATATACGACTACATGACGCATGTACGATAGGTTTTGGCTCCCCTGGATGTTGCTCGCTGGCCCCGGCTTTTCATTACACAATTGGTCACCATTGCAAGATTCAGGATCGCCGTTGAGAAGCAATGCACCTTATGGCTCTAGATGTAACCCGTTGACCACGACCGTCGTCGTATAGCTACCATCGTAAATTACGCCACTATAATGATCGCAATTGATACCCATAGGTTTGTTAATGTTGACATCTGATGAAAATTGTTCTCCGATAGCTTAATGAGTTGGCTATACTCCTTACTACGAAATGAGTTCTGCCACCCCAATCCTGATACATCCAGTTATCAGTAATAAATCAATGACAATGATGAAATGCTTTTCAGCTACCGCAATGCTCAACTATTAGCTTCAGCAGCCGGTACAGATGGTGCTAGGTACACATCCATCCTATACGAATCTATAATCATTGCAAGAGATTGATGTCACTATTTCTATCATTGAGCCAATACACTCGGAAATTAGTGCTTGAAAGGAATATTCGAGTCGCGGCTTTCCAATATTAAGGCTACTCGAAACAATCACCGCTTTGTATACTAGCAGGGGTTAGAGTATCCAAAGCGACCTTTGTCACGCACCATCATCAACAAGAATGTGTAGGATGGAAAATTATGAAACAGTCTGAATCGTAAGTTATTATAGTTCAAGTCCCAACAAAGTCTTTATATTCCAGGGGGGCTGGGACGATGAAGTCGTATAGGTACTGCTCTCCCTGGTGCCTGTATGCTTGAAATCCCTCTACAATACCACGTCCTATCAATCTCGCTATGTCCCATTAGGCTTCTAGGCTCTTCAGTTCCCAGATGAGAAATCGCCGCATAGCTTCATGAATCGTGATTGGTCTTCCCAGATGAGAGTGTGACTCGCTTTCTCCAGAGTCACCCACTTAACCTTTTTAATCATTCTAAACCATGGCTCCACGACGAAGTCCATCACTTCATCGTATCTCCCATTCAATAGTAACGTCTCTGCCTGAATTTTACCTGCGTCTTTCCAACCTTCCCAGGTCTTGAGAGTACCAACCGTGTCGAATTCGGAGTCACCTTGCCTAGACAGAAACAAAGTAAGGACCATGTTATACTCACATTGAAAGGAGAGAAATCAAAAATAGAATTGTGTGAAAATTTGGAAGAGGGAAGTGGTGACTAACATGGTTGAATAGGCAGAAGGGTCTTCTTTCAGATTCCTCCATGCGCGCTGGACAGGCTCAGGGATTGGGTCGAGCCGGCATACGAAGGTTTTCATGAAAACGTCGGCAGCATCCTTGAACTCCTGGTTAGAGTGATCGACCTCGGTGCTTTCGAGGACTTCACGAACTTTTGGTGAAAGCTCAGCTAGGCGCCGCTTGCATGATTCTTTGTAAAGAGGCATGCTAGCGGGTGAGCTCGACAAGACTATCTTTTTAAGCCCAACAGGCTGTCTAGCGGCATATGCACCGGCCAGCATCCCACCGAAGCTCTGACCGATAAGGTGGAAGCCCTTCTCACGTAGATTGAGATGATCTATGATGTTGTCAATCTCACGGATGAAGAGGTCGAATGTCCAGAATTGCTCGTCGCCCATCTTCTCGCGGAGGTGGGTTGAACGGCCACAGCCTATCTGATCGTAGAAAATGACGGGGATGCCCCATTTCTCATACAACTCTGTGAGCGCGACCATGGAATCGTGCCCAGACCCCGGGCCGCCGTGTAATGCGATGACAGGGGATTTCACGGCCTCATTGAGGTCCCCGACAATCCGGTACCATGTATTGCATGGCTTTCCGGCTTCCGGGACGTCGATGGCAATTGTCCCTTCGGTAGTAGGGTACGCCGCCATATTTCTGAAGGCTAGCTAGTAAGGTAAGTATAGAGCGTGAAAAGAAGCAAATTCGTCGGGGTAGTTGGAGAGCCTTTGTCTCGGGCTTACATGCTGTGCCGCGGCCAGAACCACACATTGGCTGTACGGTCTTTGTCCGTGCGGCCAACGACGGGCCCTGAGCCTTTTCCCGCCGGATGGTAGATTCCCTGTGCGACCGGGCTTGCGGGATAGTCGAGGTTGAGGCCAATTCGATAGCGTGCGCGAATCTCACTCATGTACCTTCAGAATAAAGCTCCATATTATCTTCTCAATGGGACCAACCCAACAGCAATCATGCTGCTATTTTTGGCCAGTACAATGTCCAGTTGAGCCGCTCCCGTTAGTTTTGTCTGTATTTCATCTGAGTACGTCATCGAGGGCTTAATATAATGAAATAGGAAGTACGTGGAAATTATTCAGCTTGTTAGCCATTATTAAGAATCCCTTGGGAGATATACGAAGATGACACCTTAACTTATCATTTCAAGAAAGTGTATACTATTTAATGACTTTAGTTGGCTCTTCAAACTAGCTACGCGTCATAAAACGATAGGGCCGCAGCTGTTAAGCTATATTCATAGAAAAGAGTTTGCTGATCAGGACAAGATTGGGTTGTGAAGGGTTACACACCTTATACTTAACCGTACATTTCCTCCATCACAGTATTAGTAATTATTATCGATCCAGGAAACCTAACCGAAACCAGAGAGAAAATAAGATGGAAAACGAAGGACAAAGAAAGAAAAGAAGGAAGCGACGCTGAGACAATACATGGCACGACCGGGTCAGTTGGATAAAGGGTTAGATAAGAAAACGACAAGCACAGCTAGGTACGCTGCGAGCGCAAGTAAGACGTAGCTCATTCGATAATCAAAGGCAGTCAAGGCGAAACCAAAAGCAAGTGTAGATAGAGCCACGACGAGGAAAGCAACTTCTTTCCGTGGCATCTTGAGGTAGAGTATGCCTAACGGTAACAAGAGAGCTGAGCTTGATAGTACCATGAGAGACCGGACCAAGATCCGGACAGTCTGTGCACTCCAGACTGAGCTCCCGGAACCACCACCATCTGCCCAGAGTCTGTTGCAGCTGAGGAATCTGACACTTTTCTAGCGTTACTCATATGATTAGCACTTTTGGATCTTATTCGGATCCGGGGCTGCATTATATTGGCTGAATAGATGACGAGATGTGTCTGATGAAGTGGGCACTCTCGTCCCACATGACAGTGGCTGACATGTACTGTGCTCATGAGAGACAAAATATGAAGTAACTTACGATAAATGCGTCGCGAATATCGACTATCATATTATGGAAGCGTTCATAGAGAGGGTCGGGATCGGCGTAGATGAAGTCATCATTGGCACGAAAGTAGTCGAGAGCATCCGGAGCAAGGCCACTCTTTTTCTTTATCATGTTGAAGAATTTGCCGTGAATCTTTGCGGAAACCCGAGGGAAGTTTCGTAGTTCGTTCTGCCAACTGACCCGACTACCTGGAATGGGAGTTAGCAAGATAAGTAATTAAGAGGTAGCGCGCAGGATATCAGAGTAGCCTTACAATATTTGTCCAATATGCGCTCCATGTTTGCCAAGAGGTTTTCTCGCATTGCTTCGATACGTTCTTTTTTTCCTTCTTCGCCTTCTTCATTTCCCTCACGTATCTTTGGGAGCTGGACCAGGGAAATTTGGTCGGGAGACTGCAGGCAGCGAGATATAAACTTTTCTTTATCGAAAGGTAGGGGCTGGCTGCCTTTTTCGCCCTCAGTCTCGCTCTTCGTCGCACTTTCAACATCAAGGTCCGCCAATGCACCAAGCAGACACGTGAGTTGATATTGGTAATGTAGTATGAGTCGTTGGTTTGGATAATCGAAAGATCGGCAGATTCTCGTGTTGGGGTATGTCGCGTGGTATGCAGCAATTGAAGGGAAGCCATTAACTGAGACTTGCTCTATACCACGTTAGCGATGAGCCATCAGTATTCTCTATAAAGTTGATGATACATCTTACCAACATCGCAAGATTCATAAGTCTCGTCATCTGAAGTGGGCTCTACTCCGTCTGCACGCCAGTCTAAATATGTTAATTATTCTAACATGCTAAAGGTGGATAGTTGGAGCCTACTCACCTTCGAGTATTCGGGCATATAGGCCATCATGTTTGGATCGTCCTTCCTCCATGGTAATATTTGTAGAAGGCTATCAGAAGAAGAAGTGAAGACGTCTGCAAGCGGAGCAGAGCTACAGTATACGTCGAGGATGATTGAAACGGAAGAATGCCAGTCACAGAGGCTGGGGAAGAGGTGATATTTATGTTTGTAGGGGAGTATGTTTGTATGGGAGTGTAGTATACCTGGCTCCTTTATTTTGACAAGGACTAGGATAGTGAATGATTGTTTTCCCTAATTCCTAAGGGAACCTGAGGGACTTCTGTCTCTAGATCTCAGACCAATGCCATGGCAATATAAATGGCGGTAGACTTCGGCTTTCAATAGCCTTTGTTGGTACCGTGGTCGAGTTGACATTGAATTCGACGATAACAGTCAATTTAGCGGAAGGTACAGTCAGAATCCAATGAGAATAATATCCTTGGCCAGCGGATAGGTGATTCTGCATATTGGGGCCCCTCGACCATCGCCTCGGGAACCAATGAAGTCATAGTGGTACGCGGTCCGTGGCCACCAACTCGAAAGCCTTCTCATCGTTGCAAGGCTATTAACAGCCCCGTGATCTCATGATATGGCGGCAGTGTCGGAAAAGATGGACATAAATAGAATCATGTAATAGACGCATGTATAGTGTTCGCGACGGTGAGAGCTTGGTGTAGTCCGATAGGCGTAGAACAGCGGAAAGAAGCAGGCAGCGGGTTTGAAATTGCAACCCCCCTACTTTTTTGGGGTCTGGTAGCCGGTATCCAGCCGCCTTTATGATAAGGCAGCCAAACAGAGTCGGAAGTATTGATTTAGAAAGTGCCGCAAGTGGTAGTGTCGGCATGCAATGTGCACGAAACTGAGGTTCTACGCTCTAAGAAAGAAGCGGATAGATACCTAGGACTCCTCCTTGCTCGGTAGGAACTGTAGACAGCGACGCCTCATGGGATATATGAGACGCTTTTTAAGTTGCCTTTTGGACATTAATCGAGAGTCAGTATTGTTGCGATGTCTAGCATATCTGTCCAGGCGGGGAGCCCCGGCGGGAAGGATCTTCGACTTGACGGGTAGTTGCTTCGCCGAGAGTAGAATTCTAAAAGCTTGAGTCGGGGTCGAGAACGACCAAGGCCAGAGTTGATTCGCCCTAGGTAGGCCATTATTTATAGCTAAGGGGGGTCGTACACACCTCCTTGTGAGTTGAAGTAACGTAGCCGCGAAAAGGCCGTATCAACGCTGTTAGTGAACAAATCGGACTTAAATAATTTCAGTGTGCTAGCTTTCATTCCCGGGATTGTGCAATTCACCATGGGAGGAATATCGTCTAATAACCAAAGCTGATATCTCGTTCACCCTGGGCTCAAGGTAGATAATCCATACAGAGCCATCAAGCTGCCTGGCTAAAGCTGGGCTGCACCATCACTATGTTCTTTCGATCTACTATCTAGTTATCTAAGGCCATATTGTAAGTAGGTACTATGTGGACACACGGTTGGCGTGTTCGGCTTGAGTGGCATTGAGATAGCTGATTCATTGCTATGTTTACATTATATCTTCGTAACCCCTCGTCTGACCTACCTAGGCTGGAGTTTTAGCGTCGGTCTAACCTAGATAGCTGGTGGAGATAGAAGATATACCGTAGCAATAGAATAAGGCCAAGGAACACAGGACAGCAAATAGCCAGCATAGAATGATGCCGTATTGCAGATAGCATCCCACGTGCTGCCCAATGTGCTGCTCGTTGATCTCCCAGCGGGCATTCCAACAATACCTCAACCTTGGTAGAAGTGGAGTGGTAATGCACACTGCCGCCACGAATGCCGCCTTGGGCAATCACATCGAACCTGGCCCGTAGAGCTACATGATGCAAGACACCACAAGACTATGCGACGTATCGGATTGCATCACCTCACACCGCGCCGATGCATCTCATCAAGTTCATCGTCTCATCCCACGCGAGATACCACGAGTAGCAGCTAATGCGTCCCCCCTTTCCGCTGTTCCTTGCCCCTCTCCCTGTCACATCTGTTCTCTGTGCTGTAGTTTACCCACAGCAAACGAAGAGTAACATCAACCCCTTCAAGAGCTAGGTCACCACATAGGTCAGATGTTATATAGTTGGGACCATTACAGTACCGCAACCTATTGCGATCTCCATTGGCCGGAGCGCCTAGTCAAAGCACCAACCACACTAGGGGTTGTAGTCATACATGTAGATACCGGCCCTCAGATCAGAGCCCAGGACATCCCGGTAACATTGGGAACGCCGAGACGGCAATCCTACGGGTCTCTTCCAACGTAGCACGCCTTGACCCCGGTTCGGCCGTCCAGCATCCCCGGCCTGGCAGTCCGACCGCACTACACGCCGGCTCCGTGTAGCCATTCGGCATTCTAGTCGCCCACCTCTGGTTGCAGGTGTCGTTCAAACATTATATCAATCCCGGCCTGGTATTTAAGATTCGATATTAGCCACGCAGTGCAATGCGACACTCTGTTGCTGCCCCTATATGTCAAGCCACAACAGCCACAGTCGCGACGTCACCGGCATTCGCTTTGCTGCCTCTGGTTTTTTGCGGACTGCATGCCATGTCGAGTTGGTAATGAGAACCAATTGAGAAATCCCATTTCGGAAAAAAAAAAAAAAAAAAAAAAAAAAAAAGGAAACGAGCCAGCGAGAGGGCGGGCATGTGGTGCTAGTTGTTGGGGTCAGGGTCAATTGCGAATCCAATATTCTTGGGGCTCGTGGGCCGATAGCTTCAGTGAGCTTGGCGCTGCTGAAAAGCCTCAGCTCGGGGTCGCCCCGGGCTTGTGGGGTTCTCATTAATCCCCAAGCTGTTGGGGGCCAGTATAGTATACAGTATAGTATACAAGGTCTGGTAACACTGGGAACACTTGTGTGAACAATAACCGGGTTGGCGACGGACATGAATAGGGTATAAGCCTTGAAGAGCACCTAACGTACCGAAAGGTTTCGTGAAGGACAAAGAAGCTACTGCCATTTGTTTTTGTTTATTTGGCTTAGCTAAGCTCAGGGGTTTTGCGGCCGACAGTCTACGATAATTGGCTAAGGCGAGTATAACCCTGACGCTCGCCAGCATGATACCGGTGCTTCTGTCGCTCTTGTAAGTCACATGTTCTTGAGTCACCCGCAGAAAACATCAGGGTACAAGCGGACTGTCACATTCGGGGTGGTTCCCTTCCTGTTGCGTCTTCGCGCGCCTGTCTGCGCGTTTCGGCGTTTCTGCCAATGACCATCTGCCCGACACGTCTGTTTTCTCACGTCTCCCAGACCAATAGACTATACCAATATCAAACGAGTCAGATTCCTACAAGAGGAGAAGTGCCGAAGTCACAGAGACGTGATATCAGTAGATGTGCCACTGGCAGCATACATGGCCTGTTACCCACCTAGCCATTAAGTACTCTATGCCAGAGCAGTAGGACAGGTTCCCAGGTAACCTTAACGATGCTATCTAGTTAAGTACTGATCCAACCATTGCCATCCATGGATCTTGTCTAGAGTACACTTCCAGATGGCGATCGTGCGTTCCACACATAGCTATCGGGGGTTCTTTGGCCATACTGTATGATTAACGGATATGCGAATCCACCTGTAAGTGCTTGTCCAAGTATAAAGCCCCCCTCTATATCCTGTTCTCTTTTAACTATCTTCGGCTCTCACCTTGCCCCCTCAGTCCAACCTCAGTAGTTCTGGTCAACATCATAAAGGTATGCCCATGTCCGTCATCATTAGGCAACCCGTCTCATAAAGGTTGGCTAGAGTGTAGAGACAGCATCTGACTATTTATCTACTAGACTAGTCACTCCCACTGCCTATTCAACTGTATTTTCTTGCAAATCTCGCAAATCAATATCCATAGATCACACCTAATTATCTACCAAAATGACTCCCATCCCGCCTCCGCCTTCACAGCAATGTGCACCGCCCAACGCTACCGACAACACTGAGCCTGTTGGAACGAACCTGGATACAGGCGCGACGCAATCTTCGGAAGACGCACAAAATACTGGAGATAAATTGGGAAGCCAGGTGGAGGATACGCAAGGAGATGAGGAGGCTGGCCAGCAGGGCTCGGGCAGTAAGAAAGACGAGGCAAATCGGAAAGGAATTGGGCGGAAGAGAAAGAGTAGCCACAAGGGAGACTATTGCCTTCCACAGTAGACGCGGAACCTTGATCATGGATTAGTTGTTATCCATTTAACGTCTACTTGAAGCTGCAATGCTTCTCCAAAAGTTACAATTCATGATTTGACCATTCTTACAATGCCTGATTGTGCCGCTGTACTCATGAAAGGGTAGATGAGAGGCAACCGACACCCGCCGAATTATGTTTCAAATGAGCCCACAATGTAAATTACACCCCCTAGGTATTCTTAAAGCTTGCTCGTACAATTTGGTGACAGAGCTGGCAACTCAATTAGCCAAGGGATTTTCACAACCCCCGACTCATTGCCTACTTTCACCGGCAGCCGGAGATGACACAGGATCATAACGCAACTGTGTAATAACTGCAGGGCATCTCGTGCTGTGGGACATGACCTGTTCTATCCGGTACATTTCAGTATCTAACATAAGAAGGTACGAATCGCCAAAGTAGGCGCAACTAGTATAGCAAGAAATGGGGTTTTATAGTAGCACTGGGGCGAACTGGGCTAAACTAGCGTAGCACCGTTGTATTTCATCCCATCAGCCGTACTACCTTGAGCAGGGACTGGTATTAGTGGACGGCGAGGGGTTAGTTCGGGCACCTCAAAGGTTTTCAAGTCAAAAGTTCTCATCACCATCAACATTTTATACGTCAATCTAGATGTTCTGTCTTATTCTAATAAACGCATGAGTAGCACGTAAGCAAAATGGGTACGGAAAGCCCTGAGAGATTCGGAAGCTGGAACTGTGGCGACTAGAAGGTTCACCCCCCAAGCCACTCGATTCGCATCTGCCTCTAAGTCATGGAATGTCACTGATGGGTGTCAATCACAAACACCAGCCTAATCCTAGAGTTAATTCCGAGGAAAAGATTCTCTCAATAATAATCTATCACGAAGGCAAGTCCGCCGTTCCGCCGGAGTTCTGGGGCACCTGCGAGCATAACGGGCAGCACAATGACAGCCCCCACAAGACGCACATAACTAAGAACGCTTGGACTACAATGTGAGCTAGGTACTATAGTATTTCTTCGACAAAAGACTATCAAGATCATTTTCATTTTCTATATTTCCCAATATATTAGACCGTATAGGGACTTAGGCAATGATACCGTGATTAATATGGCGGAGCGGAGTGTGCCAACCAGATTAAGTGACGAGGTACGTGCAACACAGTGTACCCTTTTCCGTTCGTTATACATATGTGTCAGGTATCTTACATGCATAAAACGATCTAAAACTACGTGCTTTGCTCGTGTCTGCGCCTGGGCTCTTCTCTTATCCTTAATATACTACATACATGTCATCATGCCTTGTATCTATCTAGCTAAATTCAGGCGTAGATACGGCTCCCACGCCGGTAAGCTCCAGTCATAGATGCCGTGATCCCTCTTGAATTGGAATTGATCCTCTACGTAGTGCATCACCATGCTGTCCTGGCATAGCATTTTAGCGACGATGTAACCGCCTGACCTTAACCGTCTAGATAGTCGTTGGTGACAGCTATCCTATCTTGTATACCTGCCTGTCAAACCCGGTGTAGGTGTACTGGTATCAGGATCAAGAAGCCTTTTCCGCTTGCTGATGCAACCTATGACAAGGATCTTGTCAAAAGTACTATATAATGCCACCAAAGATAATTTCCATTTGCGGAGTGACTTCTTGAGTATACATCACGTAGCCCTACGGTTTCATTTGAGCAAGTGGCGTACCTACTCTGTAAGAAGACATTGTATGTCATTGTCACTGTTGGGCAACGGTGATTCAATGTCGGTCATTCTGGTCGATTAGGAGTAGAATAATCTCTTCCCTCTTTACAACCAAGAGCCACAGCCATTGTTGCTCGGCTCATATGCTGATAAATAGATAGATCTGGCAACTTTGATGGAAGCTTTGTTGGCAAAATACTCATCTCGGATTATGGATGCGTGTGGGAAAGTACTCTCGAATACTCGGTGAATACATTGTAGGAAATGGGGGCGAAAATGGAAGTGGAGACGAGCAGTTCTGTACGTAGATAGGCTAGAACAAGCTGCTACGCCGATCCTGAGGGCTTTTACGCGATGTTTTAAGTAAACAACTTCGGTATCAGTAGTTAGAAATAGCACGCGGGCGCTATACGCCTCGCTAGGAAATAGATGGTCCAAACGTGTGGATTTGCCAATTGCACCTACTTGTCGTGCTCTCGAAGCCAATCATTGCAGCTCGACTCCGAATAGTGAATCGAATCAGGGGTAGGATGAATATGGAGGGCTGTAAAACCCTCGGGGAGAGTAGATGTCCAACCGGATCAATGCGGATCACAACAATGACACGCTCTGGTTGAATGAACCGGCGGTGACAGCAAGGTGCCACAGATCTGCGTGGCGGAGAGCAGTATACCACCGGTCCGTAGCTATGAAACATACTTCGAAGCAATGCAACGCTACTGACTAGGCAACTGGCTCATCAGGCTGCTGCTCGAATTTAGAGGACCAGCTAACAGCGGTCGTCAGCAAGGAGCCCCCTACTCTCTGCTTCTCCAGCAGCTTTACGGTAGTTACCCACGATTTCTAACATACTACAGCCTTGAAGTCCACTAGTGATTTCCTCGTTTCAAAGCACGAAACCCACTTACCGTACGACTACGACGTATAAGAACTCCAGATTATCTCTTTAGCAACGTTCTGGCCTTATCGATACAGATCTACGACCTGAAAACTTATCGTGCTTCTGCGGCGATTCAGACGAAGGCCTCTATGAATATATGAACAACGGAAATTTCGCATTTCCTAGCCACTCAACCCCCTACGTCTCGTCTCGAGTCTGATTTAAACTATCCTGAACAAGCGCTAATAAGAAGTTGACAGTAAGATTCATCCAGAATGCCCCACAAAAGCCCGGTTGAACTCATCCCCCATCGATCGAGTATAATAATCAGTATCCCTACAACGGAAACCGTTGAGCTAGGATTCTATCGGGATAGGAGGCTCGCCGAATACGTATTATCATGAACATCTTGTCCGGATATCTCAGAAGGAACTCCCGATCTCTTTCCTCAAGAAAAGAAGAGCCCAGCTTTTATCATTCTGGCAGTTACGATGGTCCTAGTCTATTGGATGGAGATGATACAGGCCGCCGGACGAGGATCCGCCGAACAATCTCACAGTTATGTTAGAGGAGCTTATGAGCTTAGACTTCGCGCCCGAGTATTTATCTATCCTGAGGAATCGCTCTTGTGTCTTAGAGGGCGTATACGAAAGGGAATCCTTAGGAGGAAAGCCTCCCATGAACATTTAAGCGGGATTTTATTGCAATGTGAAGTATACTTTACGATGGCCGAAAGTGTGCGCATATATGTCTTTAGCTGAGATTCACTCATGATCTTTTCTATAGTGCACCTTCGTTAATATAAAGCCAGACAACTCCTATGCACCCCCACTATCACCACCGATATAAAGCAGCTCTGACCGTCGCTCAGACTCAGACATGTACAGAAAGCCACGTATATCAAGGGTTGGAAGTCCTTAGCCACGTCTCCGATCGCAGTATCAGTAGCCGCGTCATTTTGGAACTGGAGTCGTGTCTTGCTACCAGCTGGTATAATTTTCAAATTACCCTGCTCTCAATCACGTTGAGGGTCCGGATCTCTGTCCGCCTGGCCACACCTATTCTAAAAGCCTCAGTATTTGAGACAACTATCAACATGATATTTTGCGAGTTTCCCTCTTACCGCATTCTCGGTCATCCTACGGCTTGTTACACGCTTAGCGCATGCCCGAGGACCTGAAGGGGCGGTATTGAGAAACGATTAATTAGAACTTGGCATAGTTATTTCAAGTAACTCTGACTGGAGTCTAACACAACGACTATCAGCTAAATTAAATTAGCCCGTTCATATTCTCTCGGTTATAACAATTATTAAAACATATTTAGCGTCTCGAACATGCGCAGATACGGCCAATGGTGCCGCGCCTGTGTTACTTGCAGGCAGCTCAGCAAAGACATAGCCATGCTCATAGAATTCTAATATGTCGCGGCGAGCCTTGTCACCACACCGATCATCATTTGACTCGCTACTATTGGACGAGATAGTAGCCATGATCGTGTTTTCATGAGTAGGTACAATCGATATTACTACCGTGCCGCCCTGAGGACTCTTGAATACAAGCAGAAGAGGAATGCTCTATTTTTATGATCGCAATCGTCGAAGA
Organism: Xylaria sp. FL0064; assembly: GCA_022593225.1. NCBI lineage: Eukaryota > Fungi > Ascomycota > Sordariomycetes > Xylariales > Xylariaceae > Xylaria > Xylaria sp. FL0064. The sequence goes on along the minus strand of JAJKLE010000007.1, from coordinate 41,708 downwards.
ACATCATCTTAAAACAGCACGTTCATTAATATCGCACCGTTGTCGTGGGAATGCAGTTTCCCAGTGCCTTTGTCGTGAAAGTAACTAGGAAGATATTTACCCTACTACTCTAACACCTTTAAAAACGTTATTGGGGCCATGAAGACGTCTTGAAACGAGGCTGATGCAACTTTTCCCGGATATTTTTACTGAAGTAAGTACGCAAGTCACCGGTACTGCACTAGGCGACTTTCTAACTCGTTGAGTTATTGGTTTAGCTCAAAATCTAGTTAGAGCTATAGTCTTCAATTTTTAACACGACACAACCTACGCGATGAAGGAATCTAGAACTTCATTCAATAGTAGATTCAAGTATAGTGGAGTCATAATTTAAAAGAGACAGTAGTCTCCCCCCCTCCTCTCCAATTGCCTTAAAAGTCGTATACCTCACTTGCTACAACTCAGTCGACCTCTAAAACTTGATCGAATTGGAACATAGTTTTGTTTTCCGTTCTGGATGCTCTCGGTTTATACTGATACCGTCTAGTTGCTGATGGTGTTGTGTAAGTCGTAGTCAACAATTCCCTATTATCACACCCATGAGCTTGTAAAACAGGCGAAACCCAGCCCTTGACCAAACACCCCTTTTCACTAGATTAGAGAACAGGCCTCACTGACTGGAACTTGGTTAATTTTCTGATTCCAAGACTTACACTCGGAGCGCAAAGGCTAACAACTAGTGTTTAATCATGAGATAAACACGATATAGAGGGTCAACTAAGTATGATACTTGCCGTGAGACTAGAAACAGGGTTCACGGAGTAGTCTTGATACGTTAATGAATAATTCGATGTTCGCGTAGCTAAGGGCCGTATACTTGCGAGAGGAAACGCATTTACCTTCCAATGTCTTGGTATCTGCCTATGCCGCAACCCTGAACTAGTCAAATCATACTGACAAGGCTTAAACGACCACTAGTCTATGCACCTATCTCCTTTTGCAATGGCTGTACTCTAATGCAACGCGCTCACGCCTCCCGAAACGCCTAGAATGCATATGCTCCTTGTCCTCGACCTATTATGCAACGGTGAATCCCTCGTCCCATAATCATTACTCCGTCTGCCCACTGGGTGGCGGCTGGGACTCACCAACGCCAGCAGTTGTCGTATCCTTCTGCCCTGAATACAAGTTATAAACGCTCTGCTGACCCTTCGACGCGATCTTGAGTTCGGCGAATCGGGCCTCCGGCAATCTCTTGCCAGCCTTGATGCTCTCGAGCACCCACTGCACGCCGACGAACTTCACGGCGGAGCCCCCTATTTTCGAAATCTCCCTCTGTAGCTTTCCGCCAGCTAGGCCGCCACCGGCGCCTCCGCTGCCGTATCCTGCCGCCGCGGGCCGGCCGAGAATGACGTGTGTTACCTTTCGACGCCCTAGATGGCTTGACATGCTGCCACCGTGCTCGGCGAGTACGTGCTTCAGCTTATGGTCGGATATTAGTGAGTGCGTGCTTCCGTTAATGTACACAACGACGCCGTCGAAGATCCTGCGTGGCCGCTTGGCTTGTTCTCTGGCTGCGTCCTCCTTTTCCCGTTGGGCCGTGAGACGCTCCTCGGCCGTCATCTGACGAGGGCCCAAACTTCCCGTCGTGCTCTTCTGGGATTCTGAAGCTGAATCAAGTGCGGAGTTTGGCGTTGCGGGCCGCGTAGGCCCAGATGAGGACGAAGCTGATGACGGCTTCATGGTCCCAGGCTTCGCCAGCATGTCGAGGACTGAACTCCGTGCCCGTGAGCGCATCTCTGGGGTGATCAGCGCCTTAGCTTTTGAGTCCCAGTTCTGTGACCCTTCTCCCACCGTGTCTGATACCCGCTTGCCGCCCCCGGCGCCTCCCGTGTACTGGCTCATCAGCTTTTGGTTCCTCGAGTCACGCCACCCCGTGCTGGCTCCCAACCGGTTCTCGGCGCGCTGATGGCCCGTAGATGATGAGTTCCAAGGGTCGAATGACTGTCCGTACATGGGCTCGGCAGCCTTGGGGACCGGCGGCTTGGATGGCGGCATGGTGATGTAATATTGCCTTAGATGTTAAGTGAGGCGAACAGAGCAAGCTATCCTGGAGTGATGATCAAGACGGGTTTGGAATGCTGCTCTCATGACTGATTCACCCCCGAGACAATTATACACTGAGAGGCCTTGTTGATTCAGAATTCGTCCAGTCTGTTTTCCCTTTGTTCGTGTTTTCCACGTTACCAGTGTCTTGTATCAATGTGCCCTAAAGGGCCATGAGCCGTGCGTGTCATTGTATTGTTTGTTTCTAGGGATGTAAAACATACTAACAATTAGGCGCCGGCTAGACTAGTATCTAGTATCCAGTAACAACACAACACAACACAATCAACCCACTCTAAGCCTCGAGCTAACAAACTCTACTGTAGTGTAAGACACGTGACCACGAGTGCGCATATCAATCAATGTCTTGAATCTGTTGTCCGACCTATTTTACGCCACCTTTGTCGACTTGGTCTACTTGGCCGACCCATTCGCGATTAAGGAGCATGATGTCAATGTTTTTGTTGCCTGACGTATTTTCGTTGTCCAGAGACCAAACAATAGCATAGTTATCAATACAGCTTTCTTTTGGCCCGCCAAGCTTTTGCTCGGACGGTATTGCTCGCAGGCCAGCGCGCCGTTTCGAACCCGCCTGCGCCACGAAAACCCGGACATTCACGACATCACGATGCTTGAATACTAGTGTAGTAGAGGTTGAGCCGAAAGAGGGGCCAATCGGGTGGTCCTTGCTACTTACCCTTCCTGCACCCACACGCTAAATGCACAGAGGTCTTGGATTGGGACGGGGAACAGTGGCAAGGAGTGGGTGGGCTGTGCGTTTTGGCGCGCGCACCGCGGGTTACATCCACTCAGTGGACATGGACGATGGACGGATGTCGTTTCATGGATGGATGGGTTGGGGTGGGTGGGTGGCATGGGCCGTGGATGGGCCAGTGTGGTGTAGCGTCGCAGCGGTGGCGGCAATGGGTCCATCCACGGCCGACGAGAGACGAGGATGGATGAGGAAGAGGAAGAGGGTGGCTTGCTAATAAGCTGGGAGATACAATGCGTGCACAGATTACCTACCCAGTCTCAGCCAGCGGTAGCAACATGCTGGATTGCGCTCAGCGAAGACGACGTTGTTGACCCTCCCCGCCCCCCGATGGTCGGCAAAGCCACCCAGCCCAGTGAAGAAAAAAAACCAGAAACAAGACTGGGGCACTTGCGTTTTGTGTGTTGTGATTTCTTTCAAGCTTGTCCCCGGTTCGACGCCCGCGATGCGATGTGCACGATGTGAGGACTGGGTTCACTGCCCTGGTTTGGACCTGTGGTTTTATTCCCCGCAAATTCATGCAAGCAACACACGGCCTCCCGTCGACGTTTCTTCATGCATTCGACACTACGCTCGCATCCTTGTATCTACAGTAGCAGGTAGCAGCCGGGCTGAAGGGACCCTGCCGGTGCTACAGTAGAGGGTCTGAGCAATGGGCTCCGTCATCGTGTGGGATGGCAACGTGCATCAGGACGTCCTCTGACCTCTTGTTCTGCTTCACGATCTTACATCCCCGGTGCTTACATTACTATACTACAACCACTACTATTCCTTGATAAATCCTGTATATGTAACCCCTCCATGTCTGTCGGTGATCGATAGCCTCGTCTCTGCTAATAAGTCTTACCGAGAAAGGGGCTTGCTTCTGGCCCCGACGTCGCCCCTAAACAGCGAGATTTCAAGGCATGGTGCGTTTGATTACAATGGGGCTATCGGGTCCCTTGGACCTCGAAATGCGGAAGAGCCGTGGTATTGGGCTGCAGAACACCGGAGATATTCTTAGCGTAGGCAATACCGGTATGTTAGGGTTGATGGAATGTGTATACGCATCGGGTCTCTTCAACATGCAAGCTCATCAGTAGTGTCTAGTCTACTCCTCCGGGGGGCAACGCAAGTCTGGGGTTCATGCAGCGAGCCCGGCCAGTGCGGTGGGCGTTTCTTGTGTCGCGGCGTTACATACAGTAGTACTTGCGCAGGGCCAGAGCAATCATTTCAGGGGGTAGATAACGCTGGCGGGACCGTTGTTGGAGTAGGTAAATAGTATAGCTTCGCTGGCTCGGGTTCACTTTCCGAATATTGCTATTGTCCTTCACTTTATCCCATCGTCGCAGATGTAGGAATCCGCCGCTGTGCATTGTTTTTACCGGCATAGCAGGCATCGCCACGTTCTAGAGATGTACGGGGCAATGAGCATTGTTACCGCATGTGCGCTACTACGCAATGGCATGCCTTAGACAGAGACCCTGGTATTCAATTCAAAGGATGCAAATAAATCTGCGTGTCAGTTGCGTAGCGTAGTGAGCTAAAGCAAAGCGGATCTTGATTGGTATTTCCGAATCGCGATCTCTGAGTTGTCACATTTCGAGGGCTCGATCTCAACGGTCTGTTCGTCACCCATAGATGCCCTCGGTTGAAAAATAGAAATTTAGTTCCCCATACAGTAATCACGGGCTCTATCCCTTGTGTCAATTAAAACCCGGCTCTGATTGTGGTCCTGCTGTCAAATTTAGCAATCTTGATTCACACACAAGTCTCGGGCGGTACTGTCTCTAGTCCCTGACTACTAACCTCAGCTTGTGATATTTGTCACAACAAAATCCATTATACCATAGGGTACAACAAGATAGCGTGCCGTGTGATCAGGGTGGTTGCTCCATCTGACTCCCCCCTACGTGATGTAGTGTACACTACCTAGCTACTCCATTACAGTCTATATAGGAGTATACATAAGTACCTATATGCCGTATAGAGAAACTACTAAGGGGTAAGTTCCGTGTATACATATATACTCAGTGCACTATGAACGGTGTCCAGGGTCGAAAGTCTATACCCCATTATATTTTCGTCTTCTGTGATTATTGTCATCGAGTAAGCCGACCATACTATGTAGTATGGAGTATAGAGTACGGTTTGGACGGTCATGGTGAGGTTTGACAGCAAGCATTTGAGAGAATGCCACCCATGAATGAGCTACAGCACATATGCGGATCATACTTGCTTCTGCTTGATGCTGCTGGCCGAAGGCTACTAGTGTACTGTAGGTAAAAGAAGGCTGCGGCGCCGCTTCCCGTCATGTGTGTTCCTAAACCACGACATGCTTGTTTCGTGGGGTGGCTGGGCCTTGGCTGGGGGTCTTTGCATGGTAACGTTGACGAGGTTCCTGGGCTGGCTGAATCTTGGCTGGGGGCTCTTCGAGGACCGACCGCACTAGGTAGTATAGGTGATTAGCGGCTGGCACCTGTCCACCAACTACAATATTGCGCTGTGATCCTGCCAATCCGCTTGCCCGTGTACTGCTGCGGAGGTCAAGCCGCTTGCTTACTCGAGAAGAGACTACTGTACTAGTAGACTACAGTAGGTATACCGGACACGGAGGCTGGGTTTCTTCGTTATTCCCCTGAAATCTCATCCTTCTTCTTCTTCTTCTTATCCTTCTTCGTTGGTCTCTCCACGCCCGAGACGCCGTTGTGTGAGAGTTGCAGTGCTAGTAGCACCGCAATGGTGGACCGGAGTTTGCGGCTTTTTGCTGAATTAAGTCTCGTTGTGTGATCGATCCGCAATCCCGGCTCGGGATTCTCGTTATGGTATGGGTAGGTATTCTTGTCCTTGCGCCCAGAATCTCCTTCTGCGCGACTAAGAGATTGACTACTGGTTCTACTAGAGAAGTACCTATACACCACCTTATACTCACCGTATGGACATGTACGTCAAGGTCTCTCTGGACAGCACACAGAAAGCACACTGCACTGTAGCAGATTGACGATGTTAGACACCGGGGCCTTGAGCGTGATCCCCATGTCTACTCTTCCGCCGCTAGTAATGTAGAGTGCGGATAGGTATGTAGCGGTAATGGTGCCCGTACTCATACATGCGTCACACGTTAGCACAGCAGGCGACTACTGCGGTAGCTGTGGCCCTGTGGGATGTTCGGGTTGGCGTACAGGTGGATGGACGGCCGGGCTAGCCCACGGCTCATGCACGATGTCAGATCGAAACCGATGATGGATTCTGGATAGCCAACGACGACGACGATCACATCTCATGACAACCACGAACAAGAGGTTTGTTGTCGGCATTATTGGTCGCCCGTAGCTGTGATAGGGCTAGACTTCTGTACGGGAAGGTCGACGAGTGTCTACTACGAACAACTAAGTATAAAATGTCTCGTTCCTCTTCGGCCTGCGCTAGCGAGAAGACGGTACTTAAGCAGTAATAGTAGTGTACTGGTAGTGTTGTATGTAGGTAGTCACAAGCAAGGCTTGTAGGTACTCACCTATCCTACCTACCGGTACGTGTAGTATACTGGCATGGCAGCCCATCTAATGTAGGTGGTACTTGGGCGGGCTCAGCACCGTCTTATGGCTTGTCTTCGCGGGAATATCCCTTGTTTGCCAACCACATCTGAGTCGCTCTTGACCAATCAAAACGGCCTGTCTGCCCTCGTTAGGATAATTGCCCTACGCTAGAATACTTGTGTGGTGTTGAAGGTATCTTGATGATGACGATCGTTCGACTACAACAAGACAAAAGTCCTTGCAGCCTCAAGGGTACGCCTGAGATTGCTAGCGACATTACACTGCACTGCGCTGCAGACATCACACGCAACAGCCATCGTCAACAATATCGAATTCAATTGCACAAGGGCTATGACATCCAGACTCACTGACAAGGTAGTAATAGACTAGCTATGTGCGTGTAGGTTCTTTTAGTAGTCTTCCATTTACCTACTCACTGCATTGTTCCGGGCATCTTCAAGAATTATTTGGAAGTACCCCGTGTTATGAGGCCTAAGCTAGGTACGCAAAAGATATACCAGATGGGTGACTAGGGCCCTTGCCTGTTAAGTACAGTAGTCCATATGTTAAGTAGATAGTGTACCACCTGGGGATATACTATACAGTAGCGTGAGAATAGCGCTGGTAGTGTGCAGGCACATGAGTTGACGTGCTTCCGAGGCTAGATAAATCTATCACTGGTCAGGAACGGATTGGGCAGGAGGAATTTTCTCATTGGACAAACTTCTATGCTAGACATGCCTTACGAATGGGATGATGGGAATGGCGGCATCTAACAGGACCCTTCTAGCGTAGAAAGTACTGCTACTACTGCTACTACGTACGTAGTAGAGCGACTGGTCACGCCCGTAGGCGTACCATGATGAGGCCTCGGGATAAGAGGTTTACAAGACTCGAGCCACTAACAGTGCGACGTATAAATAGGTTTAGTGGCTTATTCGACCTGGCGTCTATCACCCGTGTCTTGGACCTTCGAGGCTCCAAAATAATACAGCAGTGTACTTCACATCGACACAGGCTAGTGAGTTATCTACATCGAAGAGGGCAATTTTTCCCGTTGGGTGACAGCAACTCTCGTTACCTCACAATACGATACATCCGTACTATTTCAGCCCGAGAGGCCTTGATCGCAAGGCCAATAGCCGGCGATCATCGGACAAGGAATTGGGGTACCTGGCAAGGATACATGATTAGGATTACATATAAGTAGTATATAGTTAGCGAAGCGTGTGTAGGGTATTGAGTAGGCAGCAGGGGTGTTCAGTTAGAAGATCTTAGATACACAATGCAGTACAGATGTACACGTACGAGATGGCCGGCATGAAGTGGCGGTGAAGAGGAGCTTGGGCCTGTTATTTACGCGGGGTGCTTTTGGGATCAGCAACATGCCTAGTTCCTAGTGTACAGTGTGTATCCTCCATCGACGTATAGACCGCCCCAGAACCCCGTTTTGAGTACTAGATACTAGATACTATATACTATGTATACGGCGGCGCAGGTAGGTAAATAGATATACACGTAGTATAGAGTGGTGCTTGGCCGAGGAGGCTGGCCGTGCAAGCGTTGCAAGAAATGTTTATCTCTGTAAAGGAAGTTAGTTGGTCACTGTTCATTCTCCTATTAGTATAATATGTAGAGCAAGATGTTGGAGTGTTAGGTGAACACCGACAAAGACGGCCATTGACTCTTTTGTTGCGAAATCTTCCTATCAGGACTACATACGCTATGATAAAGTGCATGTAGGCAAGTCACGCGCAGAAGCATGTAAGATCGTGGTCGGCAGATAACGATATGTGTTCCTCAGGATTCAGGTCATCAAAGTCATTGTATGTTGTGGCCAATAGTAGTCTTGGCTTCTCTCTGTGCCTTACTTGAATCTTGATCCCATCGAATCCGATGTTGGTAGTGGAGAGACGAACACGCTGGACACCTCTTTCCCACGTTGTTCTTTCCAATTGGACCAACAAATACCTATTATACCGGCCTGAAGAAGTATACAGTGGTACAGCTTTGTAAAAATGGAAAGTAGGCACTTCCTCATGGCGCCACCAGACTTCTCTTCACACCACCTCATCTTTCCCCTCTCTCTTGGCCCGAAATATTCGTCGTCAGTCGTGAGACAGCTTGAAAAGCCCTTTTTTAGTACGGATAACGGTCCGCCCTTGCAGCCCGCGCGAACTGCCATGCGAATTACGGAGCCATCATGATATGCATATTCTTCATAGTAGTGTACTTAGTAGGTACTAGTTGTGTCTATCTCGTTTGGGAGATTCTGGGTTAGCTAGCTGGTAATCATGATCGTGTGTAGTATGCGAAAGTGCCAATAGTAACAAACCTATACAGGTTACCTACTGCTATCTCCAATGGCTATTCAGCTCTCCCACAATTTGTAATATCGAAGGCATTCATACCAAAAGATTGGCTGAATAGTGCTCGGTAGCTTTTTCTAGCGCAATGGCGCTCTAGTGAGCTAGTCCGCAACCGGTGCTTGATTAGTTGGTCTGATGGCTTGTCGTTGGAGATCTCTTTGGCCCCAACCTAGCAGTACGCTAGGGTCAGTGTCCACATCAGCTGGATGGGTGTTCGTCGACGTGGGCGCCCCTCATTGGCCTGATACTGGCTGGGAGGGTGACAGAGAGGTTGGCACACAACACAAAATAGAAAAAAAAATTGAGCCAAAGGCTACACAGAGACCATTTCGCACTGTCCAGCCGATAGGATGCTGTCAGGATAAGTGCCGGTGGCCCAGCCAGAACCTCGACTTACGGGAGTTCAGGTGGCAGGGCAAACTACCATACGGAACTGGATTTCCCGGCCCTTGCCGTAACATCAACACCGATCTCACTTTTCTCAAGTCGGAGACAGACCGGAGGACACGAAGGCTAGACCGATTCTCAATATTTGTGGACACGCACTACACCATGTATATCCGATTACAGTGCTGGTATAACCGTCGTACGTAGTGTACAACGCTGCACAGGAGGCAGGCATCGGTAGGTATTATTATCCGGTAGGTCAAGACAATATGAGGGGACAGACTGGAATAGACAATATGGTGTTCAGGAAACTTGTTCTTATTCCTTCGACACGGCGAGGACCGACAACACGACTGTCTACGATGTAGTGTGCGCCTCTTTCTCGCCGCTGATCAGAATGTTGGTCTGGTAGTCGTGGTGGTCGTGATCCGGAACCGGTTAGTATGCGGTATTCACATATTAGTACAGTATTAGCGGAGGGTAACCTGAAACGGACCCTGTACGAGTTGTACAGCTTGACAGCACAGCAAGGCTGGCCACATTCGAAGCCCCTACTACGTAGATAGTACGGAGTACTATTAGTGTGCTCTGTGAAGCTCCCGCCAACCGCCAACCGCCAACCCTGCAAAGACAAGGGTGCCCTAGGAGCATGGGGTAAAGAGCGTGATTGGCCAGGTGCGAGATATGCATAGCCGCGCCCGCCGTGCGTTAGTCTCGCTGCTCGGTCATGCAAGTGCTCAAGCGCATGTACCGAATCGTACACTACGGCATAATACACCACAGCCAGTACGCTGACGGGAGAAGCTTATTTCGTCAGCCGTTGCAACGGCTTTCATGGACAAATAGCGATTTGTAGATCTACATATAATCAATGGAACGTGGGCGTACGCCGCCGCCTACTACTACTACTACTACTACTACTACTATCATAGTGAATAGGAGTTTACATAGGACTAACTCCATTTCTTGTACCACATGAATGCCTTGGTCGGCATTTGTTTCATGAGTGTAGTATACTTCGTTAAACATATCCGCATCCGAGCCGTCATCATCGAGCAACGACCCCGATAGAAATCCGGGTAGAACGAGGCAGGTAATTGATTGTCTTCGCCGAATCGAAAAATTCGGCGAATCCAATGACCAAGTTAATAATATGTGCAAAAGCCGTTGTAACGTCTTGTGTGCTAATGAGAAGGTTGTGCGACACAACTGATCATGGTACAGTACTACAGTAGTACACATTACTCAGTACTCACCCCCTGCACTGCATCCCCGTCTTGAAAACCAACAGCGGTACATGGGATCGTGAGGATGGGTGGCAGGTTGTCCTTCACGCAGACCGAATCGAAGGATTCAGCGTAGCTTGTGTGCATTCAATAGGAAGTGGCCCTGATATGGACTGATCACTCTCGCCGCGACGACGGCCAGGATAATAGATGATAGATAACTGTAGTGGTGAGTGTTGAGAACGACATACTGAAGTAAGTACCTATATACTGCGTAGTAACATAGCGCAACCCCTGAGCCAGCTACACGTAGTGGCTGATCAATGTTTTCACATGGGTTCTACGTCTGTGCAAAATTGGGGGAATAGTATACTACCAGTATATGCTATCTGGGTGCCAGGTCTACACTACTATATATCGTGGATATATCATGGGACGTCATGACGATCGCTCAGCTGTACAGCGTAGTCTATACTGAGGCTCCTATGTATTGGCGCGCGCCAGCGGATGAGTAAATGTCGTGCATGGCATGAGCATCGCATCGCATCGCATGCAGTGGACGTCTGAGGCTCTCTTCCACGGCATGCGCTGGTCACCTCGCCTTGTACCCACTTACTGCCCACGATGTACCGTCTGAAGATCAGTTGAGTCTAGTCTGCGTTTTGCTGCCTGCCCTGTGAGCGCGAAGTAACGATGACACGAGATCCGCGCATTTAAATCTGCACTTGAACGAGGCACTTCACTGCATAGAATTCTGCATTCGCCCGGTTGTTTGCTTTACATGTAGTGTTCGAGACATGGCTCGTTCCAGCAGCCTGGATATCGACTTTCGTACCTTGCCGATGCTCACAGAGTGATGTGGCATATCAAATGAAGGCCGGTCAGCTCATCGTATAAGGCTGGCTTGATGCTAACTTACAGTAGATGGTAGGCCGCGGGAGCTTTACCTCGGCACAGACAAGGGATTGTCTTCGTAGATTCCGTAAGTGGATAGAGACAACACGCCTCAACGCAGGAAAGTTGTTGCTCATACTAGTGGAAGTGTCTCTTGTCGAGGCCTCCAAATATATATAATTCTTGTCCGGACAATGCGGCCAAACTCTATCAAACAAAACACGAATAGTGTCGGCAACTTTGCTATACATAACAAATAGTAGGGTTCATTCTCGCAATTTCTACGCAGCTACCTGATAATACTCTGCGCAGATGATGTGGCTCAGCCTTCGCCATTCAGGCTATTTTAATCAGAATATAGGAGCGTCTATCTGTTGAGGACCGTGATCATATGTTTTAACACACATCGTTTATTCGACAATATCGTCCTAGTAGCTCTTATGCGTAGAGATGTGTTGAATTGCTTCGAAAAACTAACATGCCTACAAGGAACCTTGATACCTGACTATAATATACTACCTACCTAGGTAGTACTATATGTAGTATAGATACCGGTTGTACACGCAGTACACGCCGATGTGTATGTACATGTGTTGGATATACTATATCATGTACCGCACCAAGTTATCCACTACCTGAGTTTACATTTATCCTCGGTACGCTAGTCGATGGTGGCTGGTACCTACAGCGCACTAGACAGCTCCCCTTCCGGTTAGAGCACACATGGGTGGGGTACGCGAGAACGTTCTTGGCAGTTGTTAGTCTCGCTACCGATGCACACCGCACACCACGTCTGCAGGTAGACAGTGTAGCAGTCAGGTGCATGCTGAACGCTCGCGGAATCTTGCATGACGAAGCTAGTGTACATACAACTAGTAGGTATTCCGTACATAGTACTTCAGTAAGGTATTTCTATTCTAAGCCCACCCGTCATTCATAAGGACTATGCGGTTTCTATACTCCAAAACTTCAAACAGGGTGAGAAGGTTGCAAAGGAAACTTAATTGACCTGGGATAGTTTTGAGCAACTGTCTTCATGTGAAGCACAGTTCAATGGCAGGAGCAAGGCAGGAACAAGAAAATATAAGCTCCCTCGGCCCCCATTAGTTCGTCCAAGCAATATGAGCTCTGTTCCCTGTGAACTCAATCACGAGCTTGCTGTGTAACACTGCGACGAAGTCATTCGTTCTTCCGAGCCATTCTTTAGCATATTGCAAGCCGCATTTGAGCACCCAAATCAGTCGAACCCAGGCTACAATTGGGCTCCTACTATAGTAGTAAAGCATGCACCGTTACGGTGTAGTCTCATAAGTCATCTTGCATGCTACAATGATGTAAGTAGGTTTGTAATTTAGGTGCTTCTACAGTGCATTACACCTACAGTAGGGCGACGCCTAGTCCATGCCACCCTCCTGCGATCAGGTAATTACGCGTATACATAGGAAAAAACAAGTCCAGGGTTGATAAGCTCCAGTACTATCGCCGAGGCCTCGGTGTAGGAGGTATGCTGGATCATGCTTTCGTGATAACCAGATATCTTATGAGGGTTTATCCGTCATCACCAGGGTAGGAGAGGGTTTCCATTTATTATCTTAATAGCTATTATAGACTTGTCTGACCTTCTTGCATTCCGTTGCAAAGTCAAACCACTATATTTACTGCAGTAGTGTATCTAAACACGTAGCATACCAATCGGTCAAGTAGGTACTTTTAGACGCGCTCAATAGCAAGTATTCTAGGGCTAAGCTACTCTGCATCTGTCTACATACGGTAGTGTAGTACCTACATACTGTCGGTTTGTACATGTAGGTAGTAATGGGTGCATATACACTAGATGTATGTGCACATCAGCCTTGGGGCCCTGACTTACCGCATGCATTGGCTGCCGCTTTTGAACGCGCTGCTGAACTATACTAGTACTACTTGCAGTTCTAATGAACGTTGGACTACTTTGACTTGTGACGAAAACGACTTAAAGTTTACACATCATGGCTATCTAGTTCAAGATTCGTACCCAACGTGCCAGTATTGTTTGTACTCTTGAGAATTAATTAGGTGCCGAGGATATCGGCGCCGCAGCTCCGACTTGAGGTGTTGAAGTTTCATGGTGACATCCGGTCAGCCAGCTTCGGCACATCTCTCATCTTAACAATCACATGGATTTGGCATGGCTGCTATAGGCTGGGCAAAAGTGCAGTACCGGATTGAGCTAACCTAAGTGGGTCTAAGTGGATCTCAGGCGGCCGCGATGTTGGATTGCCTGACCTGCCATCGACGACCAGGCCAGACCAGGGTTGGTGAGCATTGGACCAACAAACCACTCTTGGCGAAGGTCAGGTTTGTCGAAAGAGAGGGGAAGTTGAGGGCCAAGAACCCCAGCACCAGCTCAGTAACGATTTCACACCACCAGCAAGAGGACGATATTTTCCAGAATCATGTACGAGCTCTGCTTACGAGAGATGGGACGATGACCAAGAGTTGTTTTCACAACTCAGTGCCCAGACTGTCTTGCCGTTGCCCGCCGTTCTTCCAATGTGCGGCGTGAGGCACGGAAGCGGTTGATCCAGTCCTTCTTGTCTGCTTCCTTGGATCGGAAGTATAAGGGTCGCGTCAGCCATCTGGCCTAGTCGGGGAATGATACCATGTGGACAACCGCTAACCACCAACCGCCGCCCTTTTGCATTCTTCAGCGGTTTGCAGTAGCCATGAACACAAATGGTATTGGCGCGTAAGTAAGCAGGCAACATGCTTGGGTCTCTTGTACTAGCACGTCTTTACGTGTAGTTTCTGTCAAGCCTGTCCATTTCAGGAAACGCCCAGGCCAGCTCAATCCTCGAAACACGCTTTCGAGTGCGCCGACGCGCTAATTCCAGTATTCACGTCCAGTATATACGAGAGATGGAACTCGTAGCACTGACGAGAAAAATACACAAAAAAAGAGCCACTTAGGCCATTAATGTCTCACTCTCAGCGCGGATAATAAGTTGCTTGTGCCACGATGCCGCGCTAGAACAGCGTGACACTTCGATAACAAGGACGATGGAGCCACAACCCCTTTTGTTGTTGGCTTCTGATTCGCTATTGTCGCCGCCTTCCTTCTTTACTTATTACTTTCTGGTTATCCCGTGGGGCGACACTCAAATTCATCTTGTACGTACGTGCGTGGTATGGCGTCGAGATTTCGAGTCTAATAATGTAGTAGATTGGACAATCAAAGAATCCTAGGGGCTCTGTCATACATTCATTTGTACATGAGCTGTGCTCAGGATAGATAGAGTCGTATTGAAAAGAATGGACCCCGATGTGAGCGAAACTTACTGATGTGACGATACATATGGACTTTTATAGACGAGACATATACTACGAGAAGCGAATCATACGCGTTTGGAGGACTACAAGTCGCTTTACAAACGAAACGATGAGGGACAGAAACAAATCTATCGTCTTCGCAGTGCTACGGTGGGAAAGACATGCGTGAAGCACCTGGTTTGATGGAAGCGAAAAGCCTAGATACTAGCAATACACTTACATAGCTAGCAGTCACTGCAGATTCGTATCCACTATGGTGCCCGGCATGCGTTCAAATGTTCCTACGTGCCTAAGATTCCATAACTTCAGTAATGTGACAGTTGCCTGCAATTTGAAAAGAGAGGATAAACAAGTACAAGTTCCCTCCGCATTTCTCATGTCTTTATTTGCCTGTTCATTATGTTTTGGCTCTCTTCCCTGTTCGTCTCTGCCTTTTCTTCTCTTCTCATCTATCCTTGGGGTAAATGAATCCCACCTACAGTGTACTGCTTGACCTGGGTATGACCTGCGAAGCCAACGATCGCCCCAATTGCCCCTCCCCCACCATCTTCTTGATAGAGATGTTGATAGAGACGTGGTCGATGGATAGTGCACCGAGAGCAGCAATTAATTGTACAGTGGCCAGGAAGCTTGGCTTTTCCTACTCAAGTAGAGAAAAGCAGTACCGATATAGCAGGACATACAGTGCATCTTGGGGCGAAAATATATCATATTCACACTGTACTTCAACCCACCTGCGAGAACTGACCGACCGACCGACCGACCGAGACTAACTCCCTACATGCTCAACTCCACCAGGCCACACGGGCTGCGGCCATCTTGCTTTCCGGTCTCCACTCTCCACCATTACAGTAATCAGCTCATGAATACTATTCCGAATGCCTACACAACGGTACCTACGCTCCCGCGTCGTGCTCTATATTCTACCCGTACATGATTCGGGACTCCCATTTCCACTGGCGAGATATGTGTGCTTCTGAAGTAGGATGCATGTATACTATACTAGGCAAGCTCCTACTTGCTTAATCTCCGGCTCACTAGGTATGCTGTGCCGCATCAACAGCCAGATGGACGGGAGAAGGGAAAAGCAGCGAGATCATAGCCTGCAGCGATTGGCTCTCAGAAGCTGCTCTAATAATCTCTTACCAGTGTTCTATCACCAGAAGCAGTACGGTGAGGTATTTGCTGCCTGGTGCCAGGAAGCAATTTCCAGGCCTATCTATCTACGCAGTATCTACGTAGTATCGATCTTTCCATCTATCCATCCAGCCCAGGTAGCACAGGCCATCGCACAATTACAGCACAGGCAGCACTTGGGGTGTGTCTCTCCGCCTTTACGATACAACCCCGAGCCGCTACGTTAAAAGAAACCGATCCAAGATTCAACGGCGAACCTTCTGGGTCAGCTTGAGGCAGTAAGGTTCCGCTCTTAGGCTATGAGTATGCCATGTTGTTAATGAGTGGCGCCTCGAATTATCTTACAACACTCTATCCCAACCAACTCAAGAACATCTATACTACCACGTATAAATACTCTACCACGTACATAGCGGGCAACGCCAGCCGCAATCGTCGACAATCTGTGACTGCTGCGACCTTACAACAATAGCATGCACAGTACACATTCTGTACAGTAACATATACGGATACGTTGAAGAAAAATCAGAGAGGACGTCGATCCGCCTTCGAATGGTCAAGGATGTTGGTTGTATACGATATCTGTATAGAAATACCCCTCCCCCCGAGAGGCCCTTGCCAGCACCCCTGAATTACACGCTACCGCTAACGAGCCATACTGGAGCCTTGTTGATTGTCCTCCAGTACAACGCTGAGAAGCAATGACCGAGAGAATCCTCTCTGCCCTCAGGGCCCTGCCAGGCCTACTGCAGTGGATAGAATACCTCAACTGACAGGGCCCTCTAGTCGGTACAGGGTACAGGAGAGAAGGTATTTACAAGACTGTGGGTACATTGGACACATCTCGCAGCAGTGGTGCCCACTTCCAGCAGGTCTTTCCAGGGCTAATGCCAACCTCCACATCCTGCTCCAGAGTCCCTAGCACAATGTACCCACCTGTATCTCGCTACCTCCAATATCGATGTATCCTGAGCCTACTAGCACGTTGAGTGACATACCGTACTGTATAGTATTTACATGGCCCCACCTTCTCAAGTTACTGTACTGTACAAAGGTACCTCTCAGAAGCGGCGCACTACGTACTGGTACTGTAGGCACCTACGAGTACACCCCTACGCTAGTGCACTGGAGGGAAGACCCTAGTTGTCACCGTGGTCCCAGCTCCGCTTCACCAATTCATCAAATCCCACCCATGTTTTTTTGCTCCTCCACTTCAGTCCTGCCCCGGCTGGACCATCGCAAACCCCAGCAGAAGCAGCAATTACAGCAACAGCGAAGGAAAGAGCCGTCTACGCTGGGCAAGCTACCGGTGCCTTAGTGCCCCTTACCCTCTCCCCCTTGCTGGTGCTATACTATGGTGTTCTAGTATGCATACTGGCGGGAGACGTGCCTCGCTTCTGGCTATCCATGATGCTATCTACAGATAGCAACGGCAGAAGAATGCACCATGCTCCCGATGGATGCAGAGCCCTATAGTGACTAAGGTTCTGTACTTCAAGCCTACGCGGTAGAAGAGCCTAGTCTGATGCTGGTAGTACCTCAGGTAGGTGAAGGCGCCTAGTGTGGTAGGTACCTACTGTACCTAGCTAGGTCAGGTAGGTAGGTAGCGAGTGCTAGGTACAGTAGGTAGAGATGGTGGTGGTGGTGTCAATACAGCAGTCTTCCCAGGTACCTATTACTACGCTAGTATGGCTGCTCCTGTCCATTCTACTTATCTGCTCCCCCCTCTCCCAGGAGCCCAAAAGTTCCATTGCTCCTATACCGGGCTATGTACCTGTGAGCTGATGTATTGTACCTACAGCCAACATACACAGAAGGTGTACATGCCGCTCTACCCAGGGTACCTCCATCCTTTTCCATCCTATCACCTTCTCAGTTAGCCAACCGATCTGTTCGCTCCTCTCTTATCCATCTCGACCTCCTCCTCCTCCTCCTCTTCTTCTCTCTTCCAGACTCCTCACCACCGGCCAGGAGAGACTTTCTTCGTCTTGTCTCCTCCTAGACTTCCTCTCTTTCTCTCCCTGTTCCTCCTCTTGTTCCCCCTTCCGCCTCTCTTTTCTTCAGATACGACCTCCCCAATTCTTGTGGGTTGAAGGTCTCCGAGGTTTTAGAGCTCCGAGGTGAGTCGTGGTTCATGGATCCCCCCGTATCCTCGCAGCTTACCAACAATGCAATCTTTGCCCATTCATACCTGCATATGCTTGATGCACTTATAAAAGCTTCGGAGCTGACCTTTCCCTACATCAGAGTTACGACGGAAACTTAGAGGTCGGACCAGCGTTGGTGTGTGCGCATGCGGCCGCGTTCTTTTCTCTCTGGCGCAGGGCACGGATTATTAGCATTTCAAACGATATCGACGATAACGACATTTTTGTGACCTGTTCAGTCAGCATCTTATTTCCCATCCCTGGCATCGATACGAACGCATCTCATTTGAGTCAACCCTGTTGCTATTGAGAACGAGGTGTTAGTGTTGCCCAGCTGGAGGCACACTCAGCGTCATTGATAGCTCCCGAGTCAGCAGATATCACTGGTTCTTACTTTCTGAACTCAATTGGGAGGGATTTCGGTACAGTCCTCACGACGTGTCACGGCCTGTTCATGAACTCTTTGATTAGAGAAGGTTTTCTTTTTCCTGCTTCGATATCAATTGTGTTGTTACGTACACGCTGTTGCTCTCCGATTCGTGGTCAAGCTCTTACACCTTGTGTGTCAAACCCTTACGGCCCTGCACTCGAACCCAGTTGTGAGATTCTCGATTTTCGAGCACAAACCCAAGCTCAGCTGCCCGCGATATTTAGCTGGGCCTGAGTCTCGTCTCGCTATCCACTCGACTCCCCAAACCGCAAAACTGGATTTACCACCGATTTCCTATCCGCCAACCCGGGGAACGTCTGACATACCCTACTACAGTGCTCTAGCCACTGGCCGTCCGCCGTATGTGACCGAAAAGCTGCCTTCGCTTCCCTTACCACAGCCAACGGCGGCGTATTCACCAAGCGCCTCGTCTCCCCGGGTTAGTTCCATTGCGTCGTCGGCGAGCTCAAACGGCGATTCTCAATCGTCGTTCACCTCGGTTTCATCGAACGGCCCGAAAACGCCCTCCCCTAATCTCCCAGCTTCGGCAACATTAGGCGCTGCTTCTCACGGACTTGGTGGTTACGATCACTACTCAGCGATGAATTCACAACCAGACATGTACTATCAAACTCAGCACATGTCTGCTGGTCCAGCACCAGCACCACAAACCGTGACTTCAGGCGCACTGCCTCAATATGGGCACCAGCAACCGACCCTTTTACAGCCTGGGCCACAGTATTCCGCGCCGCCTTATACTTATAATTACGCGAATGGATTGCCTTCACCTCAAACAGCACCGCCAGCTGTTTCGGCACCCATGACTGCAGCTAACGTGCTCCCTCTACCTGGGGTTCCAAATCAACCAGGTATGCAAAATCAGTATCAAGGATTCGATACGAGTGGACAAATTGCTCCACCGGGCATGAAACCTCGGGTGACAGCAACTTTGTGGGAAGATGAAGGGAGTTTATGCTTCCAGGTCGAAGCGAGAGGCATCTGCGTTGCTCGTCGTGAAGGTATAACTGTCCCCATAAGAACGAACGTTTGAAAGTGGGAACTTACTGTTTTACAGATAACCACATGATCAATGGCACCAAATTATTAAATGTGGCTGGTATGACGCGGGGGAGGCGAGATGGCATCTTGAAAAGCGAGAAAATACGACATGTCGTCAAGATAGGGCCGATGCATCTCAAGGGCGTGTGGTACGCTTGTGCCCTTCAAGATTTCACGGTCCATTTACTAACTCAATATCCTAGGATACCGTTTGAACGAGCTCTAGATTTTGCGAATAAGGAGAAGATTACGGAGTTATTGTATCCGTTGTTCGTGCACAATATTGGGGCATTGTTGTATCATCCGACAAACCAGAATAGAACCAATCAAGTTATGGCTGCTGCGGAACGTCGGAAACAAGAGGTAAGCCAAATGCGCAACGGGCCTGCTCCAGGACCTGCTCCAGGACCGTCACCTCCAAGTGGTGTACTGCCGTCGATACAGCAACATCACCACCATATGGGTCTACCGGGCCCACAACCTTTGCCTTCACACGGAGGGTCTGCACGGCCATCTCTTGACCGCGCCCACACATTTCCTACGCCTCCAACTAGTGCTTCCAGCGTGATGGGAAATATGGGTACCGCAGAGAACTACTGGGGACAACAAGGTATGAACGGTGCTCAGGGTGCCAATCCCATGTCTATCGACACCAGTTTGGGCAATGCTGCCAGGTCAATGCCCGCCACCCCTGCCACAACGCCTCCAGGAAACTCTTTACATAGTATGCAGTCGTATCCACAGGCCACTCAGCCATATGATAACTCACGGGGTGTGTACAATCACGCAACCCAGCAAGCGCCATATCAATCACACAACAGTCCGCCAGATAGGAACGTCTATGGTCAGACTAGCTCCTATATGAAAAGTGAGATGGGCCCTCCATCAGGGCGACCCGTTGGGACGGCAGTCGCTGAGGGCTCCGACGTTAAGCCCCCCAATGGTATGATAGCACATGGCGACGCTGTCCCGCATCCTAATGGCGAGGATGAGGCGGAGCACGAAGCAGAGTACACCCATGATAGTGGAGCATATGATGCGAACCGAACCGCATACAACTATAACGCCCCCCCTGTTGCTCCTATGTCTGGAGACCATTCTCACTTGTCTTCGGACATAGCTGGCTCTCCAGGCCACCAAGCTCATTCTGGGCGTGCTACCCCTCGCACTGCAGCACCTCCTCAACCTTATTATGGACAGCCGGCTGGATACAGTACGCCACCCCGTGTACCTCCTCCGTCAAGCAGTCTATATAATGTGATGAGCAACGACCGAGGAGCACCTAATGGGGCTTCAGCTGCAGATGTATATGGTTCCCAACAGGACATTAATCCTTCGTTGCAGAACGGCTACGCGCCTCCATCGGTCTTAAACGGCGTCTCGGCACCTTTGAAAAGAGGGCGCGAAGAAGAAGACGACCTCCAGCGACCTCCGAGTGGTAGTTTAGATCTGAAGCGTCGAAAAACTCTGGTTGATGGAGCAATCCCACCTCCGGGATATGACACGATGAATCGGCCAGCTTCAGCTGTTGGCGGTGCTCGGAGGCGATAGTAATTCAATAACGCGGGAGCAGAACTCGCAGAATTCTTACGTTCGGAGAAATTCCGATAGTCTAATAATACGCCGAAGTTAACAGACTCGGCTAAGTGCCAATGAGGCGACATTCACGACAACCATACATTCCTTCAATTCCCTTACAAAACTTCATTGTATTCACTGCCAGCAGTCGATCATCACATCTTTGCATTTTCGCCTACACCAAGATGCATAACGAGGCATACGACCTGATTGATTATTGTTACTAAGTGCCGTCGGGGCTTTGTACATGTTTCACGAATTGATCCATCGTACGATGGACATTAATTCAACCCCAGATAATTTTCTCTGTGACGTTAACGACGCTCTAATGGAGCCCTCGACTACCCATACCACCCTCCCCACCTATTACGACTTGTAGGAGGGTAATGTTGATGATTGAGCATCCCTTTTTCATTCTGTTCACATCCGCCAGCTTCCCGCAAGGAATGCGGGTTGGTACCACGACTTGTTCTTCCTTTACTCATGAATGACGATATGATCAGCTTTTCTTGTGTCCATCCAAAAAAGGACGGTGTCAGCGGACGTGTGTTGGAAATGCCTCTCACGGTATCATGGTAATGAACTTCATGGATTTAAAAGCTCAACTTGCTTTCATACACAGTCAATTAGATCCTAAGCTACATACAAATAACCTCACCACCAATAACCTTTACAGTTTTGCCAGTATTTTTGCGGGTAACCCGAGAGAAGTTGCCTAGCGACTCTCCCAGGGCCCCGGTAAAGTGTGAAGCGTTTTAAAGGAGCTTTGTTTTATTATGCCCACTAGGATGAAACGAGACTGTCTGCTCAATCCCCGTTCTACACGAAACAAGGTCTGATGAGACACTTCAAATTATCATCCCCTGCCTTCACCAGCACATGATCAGAGCTTATCACTCCTCCGAAAATGTCTTCCTCTGCCACATAATCGAAAGAGGTGGAAGGAATTCTCGACTATGTATCCGCAGAGACAAGCATGTTTCCCAGCCGGGCGCGATTTATTCAACTGCATAGAGTACAAAAATGTAAAGGGTATATTGATTTTGTGCAAGATCTGCTGTGTGGCTTTCAGTGAACACGAACTCTAGGACCCAAGGGCGGTTTATGGGGAACCTTCCACAACCCACATGGCTAGAAGCAGGCGCACGAATGTCATTAGCGGTACAAACCAGTAGTATCAACTTGCCCAGTGACCTCCGGCCGAAGATACAAGCACTTGCTCAGCTCGAACATATTATGGAGAGCAAGAGTTTGGAGTATCGGAGACAGCAGGATTCAATCGAGATGCTAAAGTTTGCAGGTGCTAATGCTCTTTTGCCCAGTTCCGAGTCTCGCTGAAGACGTTGGGAAAGGGGAAAACTACACCGCTCATGTTTTGTATCACTCGAACTAGTCGCGAGAAGGTCGTACCAACACTTACTACCGATGGTGGCCTTGACTGAAAAATGAGCGCCTAGACACAGAGAGCATCCGAGTCCAAAGCACGAGACGTATCAGCGTGGCGCACTGCAGCACAAGGTAACGAAGCTACGCGAAATCCACGAGCGGGATCGTTGGGACGGAAAGCCGTACTCACGTCCTACACAATGTGAGAACAATTCAACGTTTGTATATTCGAGCCACAGTAGTTATATCGTTCATCATGACGCGAGAAGACTACTGAACAGATCTCTGCAAGTCTTGTGCGGCCATGCTTTCCCCTTTGTTCTCCTAGGTTCTGATGCCATACCTGTGAGTTTTTGTCATTCGATCTGGGAGAAAACTCGTGAGAACTACCCGATAGTCATGCCCAGTTTTAATGGCACATACCTAGACCCTTGGTAACTATCGCGCCTCAGTTTTCTACCTGGCTGAACACCTTCAACGCCTCCCCATCGGTGCTATATACAACAACTTGTCCCTTACTATAGCCCTTAAACCAATGAATGAGCCATTTCTGTCTCCGAGGTTCACGAAGTGACTACGAAAAAACGCCAAGTTCGCAATCTCTAAGTCCGACGTGGCTTGTGGTATTTTGTCTCCAAGACCCTCCTTGTAAGGATCTTGCAGCTGCTGGGGTATCGCAAGTCAAGTTTGCTGGATAGTACAAAATAAATCTGAAGACGTCAATTATTGGGTCGCTTTCTCATTCCTCATGTTACTGTGATGGATTGATTGGTGTGGGACACAGGGAAGCGAATAACGTGCAAGCCGCTTACGCTGCACAAACATCAGCCTCTGAACTCATCCTCACATTCCCCGCCCCCAATAGGAAGTATTCCGATATACATTCATCAATAGCTACCTACTAATTAAAACAAGTAGCCCATGTATTATGGCCCTTTCTTTTCTTTTATGTGATCAGCTACCTCCCGTCGTGAACCCCTCCTTAAGCCGAGGCTAAGTACCCAGGTAGCTGGTTTTCCCTTTTTTCGACCTCATCACACCCGCATTCTAATCACTTACGTCTCAACAATTACAAGGGCCTGTTAGTACCTTGTGTCCCCATAATCCTATCTAGCGGCAGTAACTTCCAATCCTGACGACCACCTAGCGCGATGCTTCCCGGGCCAAGAACAGGCAGGAGAGCTCAGCCGAGCAACGTACGGTCAAGTGTGGTGAGGTGGTACGGGAAAATCGGGCCGCCGCATTGGGTGCGACGTGAAACAGCAGGACAGCTAGCTGTTCCCTCCGGTACGGTGTCTACGGCTATGGAAGAAAGGGGGGGCGAGGGAAATAAATCCTACTCCTCCCGTGACAGTGTATCCAAGTCGCACACATCGCACCAAGATACAGCACACGGCCTCAAGTCACGGAGTGCGCAAGCAGCTCGGTAGGTACTTCGCTCAAGCCAAGCCCGTGCGGCCCAGCACAACACGACACACAACGTCCCTATCACCGTCACCCCCGTGTCGGGGTATGTGAGAGCCACACACACAGCGCTCGCACAACCTCCGCTGTTCCACGCTGCAGGTGTCACAGGTGATAGGCTCTCTAGCCATATTTTCTGCGTGGATTGAAACGAGAGAAAGACACGGAATTGGAATATGGACAGACGCGACGCCGATCGAGAGTCAACGGAATGGATAGGAGAAAACGCGGAGCAAATATGTAACTATCCGCGGAGACCAATATGAACACAGTATGAAATCCCATCATACCTGGAAATACTTTTGAATGATTGACTGTTTTTTCTCTAATTCTATGTTTGTTCGTGACCCTATTCAGCAAAGTGAGCTGGAGAACGAGCCGCGTAACGCATGCAGGCAGTCCCACTAGTGCGGCCTAATTCTTGGCCGCTCGAAGTTTTTTCCTGCCAACACTTGTCTTACCGTTTATTCCCATTTCTTCCGTTTTACATGTTTTAATGTTCGGTCTTTTCCTATCTAGAAATCAGGTATATTAATATACGGTTTACAATCAAATTCCTCGACTTTCAACGAGACGTCCCGTCGAGTGTAGTAGCTATTTTAAGATAGATATTGTAAAATAGGGTCTTTTTACGTACTCACTATCTTTCAAAGGTAGACATCAAATTCTGTCAGTATTCAACGTAGTTCTAGGTGTTCTACTTCACGCGAAAAAAGCAATATGTGACATCAGGCTGAATCTTCCCTCAAATAGAATATACGCACATGCTTCATCATCACATGATAAAATGATCGAGCGAAAGCAACCTATGCTTCACACTTTTCTCGCTCCGGTATAAACATGTTAGGTTTCAATTTGTACCGATGAGTCACAGAACAACGGCGGCATAATAAGAGGTCAGCCAAATTCAACTGATTTGTGAAAATGTGGCTTCTTCCTTAGCATATAAGAGTAAATGTTATAAACGGCCTGGATTCTGTCTTGTAATTAAAATTCAAATAAACCCTTATCGTCGTATTCACGATTTAAGCTCCCGAAAAGACCACTCGGAGTCCGAAATAAATCATATTCTACCTCCTAAGGTTGTTGGGCATTTCGGAGTCCATGCCCTTAGTTTAGTCACTAGGCAGAGTCACCTAAGTAGAAGGTCATCATCATGCCCGCTCAGCTAAGAAGTCTAGACCGAGGCCCAAGCCTAATAATATGGTATCGATGGCCAAAAGTATCAATGGAGTATCATTCACGAATACACAACTTTGGAAACAAGTCACATACGAACACGCCAAAAGGGTAGCCTTCATTATTCATGAGGGTCATCTCAACTTAATGACTATGGTTCATGTCAAAAGGTTTTTCACTAAAGTAGATAAGGGCTAAAGGAGGTTATTCAGACTAGCCAGGAGATGCAACTGGCTAGCCCAGGTGATACCTGGAATCCTTAGTCAGCAGCGCACACTTTATATATAGAGCACGCTGGATAGGCTAGAATAAGCCTTTTTAGCTAATGACCATAGATAAATGAAGCCATACAGACTAAGAAAGGCCACTATAGCATGACAAAAGGACTGGGGACGAGTACTTGCGTAGTAGACTCTATAGTGTATTTCAGGATGATTAAAAGGGGAATTTATATTGGTAAGAGATAGAGAAAGAAGTATTACGGACCTCTTATATATCAAAAGATATATAAGACGTACGCAGGGGTTCTTGATTTGCAGGTAATAATAAGACTAACAGCAGGTAGTCTGTAAGAGAGGTTTTACTAGTATTCCCATTATTATACTAGGTGCTGTTAAATATAATAGTTGCTCTTAAGTGATTATAAGTATTAAAATAAAATTTAAAATAAAATTAATAACTAAAAGATTAAATTAAATAAGTGATTAAATATAAAGAAATTATAAAATTATATAAATATAATAAATAATAAAAAATAAAGGCTTACTTAAAGGTTAATAAACCTAGTAAGCCTGGATTATTATAAGCCAGGTAAGCTAGTATATAATTTTTTAATAACCTAGTATAAGCTAAAAAAATATTAGCCTTTTTTTATAGTTTTTTACTTGATTAAGCTATAATTATTTTATAATATTATCTTTTTTTTTATTATTATTATTTTAATAATATATATATATTTATAATTTTTTTTATTTTTTTAATTAATTAAAAATATTAAATTATATTAAAAAATATAATAAACTTAATAAAACTAAATAATAAATTATTTTAATAAATTTAATTAATTAAATTAATTTTAAAATTATATTTTATTTTTAATATAAGAAATATATTTATATAAATTATTATTTAAAAAAAAAACTTTTAATTAAAAAATAATTTTTTAAAATTTAAAGAAAATATAATATTAAGTAAAAAAAGTTTAATAATAAATTAAATATTATATTAAATTAATTAATTTATTTATAAAAATAAAAATAATTTAATATAATTTTTAATTATTAGATAAATTAAATAAAATAAAATAAATTAAAAATAAAAAAAGAAATATAAAAAATATAATATAATATAATATAATATTATTTTTTAAAAATAATTATTTTAAGGTTATTTTAAAAATAAATTAAAATATATTAAATATTATATAAAAAATTATTTATTTATTTTTAGTTTTAAATAATTAAAATATTAATAATAAAATTAATTTATAATAATTATAATAATTTTTAAATATTCTTTTTATTTAATAAAATATTTAATATTATTTTTATTTTAATAAAAATTTAATATCTTTTTAATTTTATAAATATTTTAATTATTTTTTATTTTAAACTAGGTTTTTATTAATATATTTTTTAATAATAATAATTTATAATTAATTAATAAGATATTTTTTTAAAATTTAATTTATTATTAAATTACTTTATTTTAATTTATAAAATTTTTAAAATTATATTTTATTTTTAATTTTTTTTTATTATAATATTATAATATTTATTATTAAAAAAATTAAAATTATATTTTTAGTTTTATTTATAATATTTCAATTTTTATAATAATAATGTAATATTAAAATATTATAATTATAATAATAAAAATTTTTATTAATAATTAATTATTTATAAATTATTTTATAAAATAATATATTTATATTTTGATTAATTAATATATTATAAATAATTTATATAATTAATAATTAATATAATTTTAAAAATATTATTTAAAAGTTTAATTTAATTTATTTATTTATTTATTTATTTATTTAAAAATAATAAATAATTAAAAATTTAAATTTAAATATTAAAAATTTATTATAATTAAAAATAATTTTTTTTAATATTTTATATTTATTTAAATATTAATAAATAAAAATATATATAAATTATTTAATAATTATATTATTTTTAAATAATAAAAAATAATTATATTTTATTATATTATATTTTTATAATTAAATTAATTAATAAAAATAATTTAATAATAAAATTTTAAATAATCATATATTATATTTATTTAAATATTTATATTAATTATAATATTTTATAAAGTTTATATTATAAAACTTTAATTTTATTATAAATATTATAATTTTAAAAAATTATATTTTTTTTATAATTATTATATAATTTTAATTATTTTTTAATATTTATATAATAAATATTTATAAAAGTTTTTAATAAATCTATTTTATAAAACTTTTAATATATATATTTTTTATTTATATATTAATTTATTATTCTTTAATTTTTTTTATTTATATAATTTTATTAATTTTTTTAAATTATATACTTAAAAGATTTTTAAAAATAGTTTAAATTTTTAAGTTTTTATTTTATTAAAAATATAATATTTAAATATTTTATTTTAAAATTTTAAATTCTTTTTAATTTTATTAATTAAATATATTAATTTAAAATTTTTCTTTTAATATAATATATTTTAAAATTAAATTTTAAAAAGAAAATTATTTAATTTTTATATTATTTAATAACATTTTATATAATTATAAATTTTATTAAGTTTTTATAATTTAAATAG
This sequence comes from Xylaria sp. FL0064, assembly GCA_022593225.1. Lineage (NCBI taxonomy): Eukaryota > Fungi > Ascomycota > Sordariomycetes > Xylariales > Xylariaceae > Xylaria > Xylaria sp. FL0064. The sequence continues at coordinate 13,954 of JAJKLE010000007.1, read as the reverse complement.
ATTTTAATTAATTTTATTATTTTAATAAAAAATAATCTTTATTTTTTAAATAATATAATAATTATAAAAAATTCTTTATTATAAATAAAATAATATAAAATTATATTTTTTAATATTCTTAAATAATAAATTATTAAATATATTTTTTATTCTTTTTATATTATTTAAATATTTTTATAAATATTTTATTTAAAATATTTATTTTAATTTTTTTTTTTAATAAGTTTAATAATTTAATTATTAAATTAAAAATTATTTTAATTTTTAATTTTTTAAAAACTTTTTATATTTTTTTATTATATATTTTTAAACTTTTTAATAAATATATAAATATAATTAAAAATTTTTAAAATTTATTTAATATTTATAATTATTATTAAGTTTAAGGTTTTTTAATTATATATTATATTAATCTTTAATAATAATATTCTTATTTATTTAAATATAATTATAAATTTTAAAAAATTAATTTTTTATATATATTTATTATAGACCTCTTATATATTAAAAGATATATAAGACATATGCTGGGGTTCTTGATTTATAGGTAATAATAAGACTAACAGCAGGTGGTCCGTAAGGGAGGTTTGCTGGTACTCCTACTACTAGTCTAGTCGTAATAGAATAGTAGTCGCTTAGAATAAGAACTAAAGGATAAAGATTAATAGCTAAGGAACTAAACTAAACGAGTGATTAAATACAGGAGAGTTATGAGATTATATAGATATAGGAAATACGCTTTGTTAGGGCGCAGACGGCCCAGGATCGACGAAGTTGTCGTCGATAGCATCGATCCAGGACGGGATCGATAGAGTTGTTGTCGACTATATTGATCTAGTCAGGACCGATAGGATCAATATCGACCGGAGCGACGGAGTCGCAACCAACCCCCTTATGTACCAAGCGGGGTCCGTATAAGCGTTAATAATGGGTAAACGAGTGTGAGAGCACAACGCGAGCTAGGCCTTCTCTTGGGCCACCCCTCTTTATAATAATATTATATATATTTTTTTAAGTTTAATTATAATTTAGTTTTTTAAAATATTTTTAATATTAAAATTATATATTTTTTATATTTTTTAAATATATTTAAATAAATAAATATAAATATATTTAAAAATTATTATAATATTATTATTATTATATATTAAAAATTAATTAATATATTTTATAATTTTTATAATATTAATAAATATTTATATAATTTATATATTATTTAATATATTAAATATTATAAATTATTATATTTAATTAACTTTTATTATTATTATTAATAAAATAAATAAATATTTATTTAATATTAAAATTTTATTTAATAATTAATAATTTATTATTATTTATTATATTAAATATTTTTATTTTATTTTTAATATTATAATTATAATTTTTTAATAAATCTTTTAATTAAAATTTTTTTAAATATATTTTTATAAAATTTTTATTTTATTTAATTTTATATAATAAATTTAATAAACTTTTAATTAATATTTTTTTTAATTAAAATATAATAATTTCATAAATTATATTTAAAAAGCTTTTTTTTTTTTTAAATAATTTATTAAATTTATATATTTTTTAAATATATTTGTAATAATTTTTCTTATTTATTAATTTAATCTTTATTTAATTATTTTTATTTTTTATTAAATTATAAAATTATTAAATATTAATAATATTAAATATAATATATTTTTTATATTTTTATATAAATATATTAAAAAATATTATTCTTTTAAATATTTAATTATTATTATAATTAAAAATATTTTTATTAAATTTTATAATTTTATCTTATTATTTTTAATAATATAATATTTATTTATATTTTTTTTAATATTTAGATTTAATTTTAAATTAATTCTTTTTTATATTATATTAAATTTATTATAAAATCCTAATAATTTTAATTATTTATTATTTTTAAAATAAAAATAATTTTTATTTTTTAATTTTTTAATTTTTATTTATTTTATATAAAATATTTTTTTAGTTTTTTATAATATAAATCTTTTTTTATTTAATTTTTTTAAATAAAAAATATTGTTTAATTATTATTTTTAATTATATTATAAAATATAATTTTTTATTTTTTTATTTTCTATAAATTATTTATTAAAATAATTATATTTTTAATAATTAATAATATTTATAATTATTATTTATTTTAAATATTATAAATTTTTATTTATTTTAATATTTTATTTATATTATAGTTTTATAATTTATTATATATAATTTATTTATTATTATTTATATAGTTTATTTTATAAATATTAATAATATTTTACATATTTAAATATTAAAAAAAAAGTTTTTTTATTATTATTTTATTATATTTATAATTTTTAATAATTAATTAAATAATTAATTAAAAATATATATATAATATTAATTTTTATTTTAATTAATAATATTTTATTACTTTTTTATATTTATTATAGTTTAAATTATAAAAAAACTTTTTTTATTTTTTTAAATATTCTTAAATATTAATTATTTAAATTATTTATAATTTTATTTTTTAAAATAAGATTTATTTTTAAATTATATTTTAAATTTAATTATAAAAACTTTTTTATAATTATTTAAATTTATTAATAATATTAATTTATTATTATTAATAATTCTTTATTTTTAATTAAATTATTTTTTAAAATTATATATTATATAATTCTAATTATTTTTATAATATATATATTCTTTTATAATTTATATTAAAAATTATTTAATTTTTAAATAATATTTATATATATATTTTTTAATTTTTTATAAATTAAATATTCTATTTTATTAAATATAAAATTATTTATTTAATTTAAAATAATAATTTTATATTTTTATTTTAAAAATATATTATTCTTTAATTAATTTTTATTCTTTTTATTTCTTTCAATTTCTATTATTTATATTTCTTTTTTAAATTAAGAATCTTTTTTAAAATAATATAATTATTAAAATATTTAATTTAAAATATATTTTTAAATAATTAATCTTTGATTTTATTTATTTATTTAAATTCTTATTTTATATTTTTTTAAAAACTAATTTTTTAATTATAATAATTATATTAATATCTTTATTAATTGTTTTAAATTTATTTATTTTATAAAATCTATTTTTAATTTATATTTTTAATTTTATATAAAATAAATAAAATAATATATATTTTAATAATTTTAAAATTATTATTAATCATTTAAATTTTATAATATAATTTATTATATTTTTAATTTATTTTTTAATATATTTTATTTTTTTAATATTTTTATAATTAATAAAGATTTTTTAAATTTTCTATTTAGTTTTATTTAATATAAAAACTTTTAAATAATCTTTTAATATTAATTAAAATTATTTAAATATTTTTTATTAAAAATTAAAAAACTATTATTATTTTTTAATAGTTTTTTTTAATTATTAATTTATATTATTTTAAATAAAATTTTATTTATATAAAAAATATTTTTATATTTATAAACATATTATATAATTTAAAGGGTATAAGCTTAAAACCTTTAGTTTTTAATAAATTAATTATAATAATTTATTTTAAAAATAATAATAATAATAATAACTTATTTTTTTTGACTTTTTTAGTTTTTTTTAATTTTTTTAATTCTTTTAGTTTTTTTTAGTTATTTATTTTTATTAACTAGTTTAAAAACTAATATATTTAAAGTTTAAATTAATATTATTTTTATTAATTAAAATATTATAAAAATAGATATTTATAAAATAATTATTATTATTATTATTATTTAATTTTATAATATTTAAATAATTATTATTTTAATTAATATAAATATTTTTTAAAAAATTGTTTTTAAAATAAATATAATTAATTTAATTAAAAATGATTAATATTAATATTATTTTTTTTATTTAATTTATTATTTAAATTATTATTATTTATTTATATTATAATAATATTTTTAATTAATAATAATTAATTAATTATAATTAAAGTTTATTATTTAAATATATTAATATTTATAATTTATTAAAGTATTTATAAAATTTTTAATTTTATAATTTATTTAAATAAAATATATTCTTTAAAATAAATATTTATAAATATATTTATATTTTATTATTTTATTAAATATCTTTATAATATTTTTTAATAAATTTATTTTATAAATTAATTATTATTTAATTTTTTATATTAATATTTATATTATATTAAATTTTATTAATTAAAAAATTATTAAAATATTATAAATCTTTATTAATATTTTTATTATTATATTAAATTTTATTAAATATAATAATTATTTTTAAATAATTATGAATATTTAAAATAAAATCAATAAGCCTAGATTATTATAAGCTGGGTAAGCTTAGATTACTATAAGCCGGGTAAGCCAGCATATAACCCCTTAATGGCCTAGTATAGGCCAGAAAAACACTGGCCTCTCTTTATAGCTCCTCACCTGATTAAGCTATAAATATTTTATAATAAAAGAAAATATATATATAAATATAAAATAAAATATATTTAGTTTTTTTATTTTAATAATTTATAATTTTATATAATTTTATATTTTTTTTATTAAATAAAAAATATTATATTATATTATTATAAGTTTTAAAAGTTTTAAGTTTAAATAAATATAAATTTATTTATTTATATATAAATATTAATTATTTCTTTATATATAATATTTAAAATTTAAATTAATAAAGTTTTAAAATCTATTTTAAAAGATTTTATAATTAAAAGATATATTAATATATTTTTATTAATTAAATATATATTTATAACAATATAATAATTATAAGTTTAATTTATTTATAAAATATTATAAATAAAAATAATTTAAAAAAAAGCTTAATATATATTATACTTTTATGTTTATTTATTTATTATATAAAAAAATAATTATAATTTTATTATTTTAATTAATATTGATTTTATTAATTTTAATTAAATTAATATAATTAATATTAATTTTATTAATTTTATATTAAATTAATATTATTAATAATAATTTTATTAATTCTAGGTTATTTATATTTTAATAAAATATATTTTTATTTATTTATATAATGATTATATTTCTTTTATATTTAATTATTTATTTAACTTTTTAATTATTAATTAAATTTTAATTTATATATTTAAATTTATTTTTTAAATAATTATTATTTTTAATAATATTTAATATAATAATAAAAATATTAATAAATTTTGTTTATAAATTATTTAGTATTAATTTTATTATTATTTATAAATTAAAGATTTTTATAAATATTATATATATTTTAAAAAATATATATAAGGTTTATAATATTTTAATAAATTTTTAATTAATAAAATTTAATATAATATAAATATAAATATAAAGAAAATTAAATAATAATTAATTTATAAAATAAATTTATTAAAAGATATTATAAAAATATTTAATGAAATAATAAAATGTAAATATATTTATAAATATTTATTTTAAAAAATATATTTTATTTAATATATTAAATTAATTAAATAAATTTAAAAACCTTAAAAATATTTTAATAAATTTTAATTATTAATTAATTATTATTAATTAAAAATATTATTATAATATAAATAAATAATAATAATTTAAATAATAAATTAAATAATAAAAATAATATTAAAATTAATTTTTTATTTAAATTAATTATATTTATTTTAAAAATAATTTTTTAAAAAATATTTATATTAATTAAAATAATAATTAAAAAAATATTATATAATTAAAAAATAATAATAATTATTTTATAAATATTTATATTTATAATATTTTAATTAATAAAATTAATATTAATTTAAACTTTAAATATATTAGTTTTTAAAATAATAAATAAAAATAAAAATTAAAGAAAAATAAATTATTATTATTATTATTATTTTCAAAAAGAATTATTATAATTAATTTATTAAAAACTAAAAGTTTTAAGTTTATATTTTTTCAATTATATAATAAATTTATAAATATAAAAATATATTTTATATAAATAAAACTTTATTTAAAATAATATAAATTAAAAATTAAAAAAAATATTAAATAATAATAATAATTTTTTAATTTTTAATAAAAAAATATTTAAATAATTTTAATTAATATTAAAATTTATATTATTTTATTTATTTTATTTATTTTATAAAGAATTTAAAATATAAATTAAGAATAAAATGTATAAAATAAATAAATTAATATAATTATTATAATTCATTAATAATTATTTAATAAATATTTTAACTTGATGCCTATCGTATGATAAAAACTCACGCGACCGTGCAATTGAATGGAGGGGGTTCACCTGTCCAGCGGAGCATCTTCCTTTTTCAAGCCGCTGGTACGACATCTCCCCTCCCCGCATTATTCGACGTTACCCCACGATCGCCCACCCGGTCCCGATTGAATTCTGGCCCACAGTTACGCCTCTCCATCCACGTGGGAAAAAGTACGTACAGTATGGCTGGTATTTTATCTCGTCTGGCCTTAGACTAGCGCCCGTGTCGAAAGCAACGCATATATATCTCTCTCGAGCTCCTTCGGGTTGTCTTCGGCATGTAAGGAGACTGATCTCTTCATATCGTCAGGGATCGATGGCCGTACGCAGGCTTTTTGATCCTCTTGCCCGTTGGCTCATGAGTCCGGGAGAACACCTACATTACCGAAGGCTACCTACGTACCTTGAACAGACACACCCCGCTACTATCTTTGAATCTATGGAGTCCCGCGTCTAGATGCACTAATGTCTCCCGTGGTCGTGACAGTGCCGTTAACTAATTGCCAGGCATAGACAGGGCTGAGCGGGTTCATGGCGGGGCGCCGGACGAACGGAAGGGAAGGCAAGGGTGGATTTTTCTCGATCCGAACCGGGTTGGAGGCGAGATGAGAGAGACTTATAAAGTCGCGCGGGACGGGAATTTATGGCGCATTGCTCGTCTCTAGTTGACCTTGATGAAGTCATCGTCAGAGCCATGGCACTGCAAATGTTCTGCATAGATATCTCCGATATTCACGCAGGTGAAGAGTCGGGGCCGACGACGTGTTCAGGCATCCGCCCGGAAGTACCCGGGTCTCGACCCACTGATTCCGACCTCATCTGTCCCAATAGGGGCTGGTGTTCATTTGGTTTTCATCGCTCCTCTTGTCCTATGAGTGGCGGGCGGTATGCGTTTCTCTTGGTCAAGTGCGCTCGAAGGCATCTGTACACCAATCTGCCCTTGCCTACCGACCATGTTGCAGGGTCTGCCACTTCTAGTACCGTCGTGGACGTCAGGCCAAACGGCTTCTCGGTTATATGTATTTATAGCTGTATACGACCCACTGGAGTGGCTCAAGGGAACGAGGGCACCCCCCACGACGCTTGCCATCTGGGTATACCCGTCACTAACCTAGCCGACTACGTCACGCTCGCCGCATGCGCAGATCAGGTACTGGATCTCTAGAGCGCGATGGGCTTTGTGCTAACGGTTGCCACTTCTATCGAACACCCTCACCAGCCGGCTCCGGTGAGTCAGTTTGTCCCTCGGGTAGACGGATAAGACCACGATATGTATGCTCCCAGGCGGAGGGGATAGAGCTGTGCTGCGTTCGAGGATCTTGCCCGTGATACAACTGGACTTTATAAACGACAATGCCGGCTTACGAAGAGTTCTGTCTAGTGTGAAGGCGATGATGTGGCTCGTCGCTGATGATGTTTAGTCCTATGTCACGCTGCCATCTGTACTGACGGCTGAAACCCCAGGCTTCATCAACTGGAACTGGACCTTAACGCTACAGCGCGTATTAGACCAACTCTACGAGCATGGTGAAGTCGAGACTTAGGATGATGTGATTGAGTCTATAGATCTCGAATGGCTCTAATGCGTGCTGGCGAGAAGGAGCCTGCTCGGGCTAATGGAAACCGTGGGGTAGCTAGCATCAGTTATGGAGTTGTTAGGGACTAGCCGGTCAAGCGGTTACGGGGATATTTCAAGCAGGAGCCAAATTACGACAATGATACCCTTCTTGCACGCTTGTTACCTCTTCGACGGTTTCACAGCTTTCTCTGTTAACCGCAAGGAATTTTTGTTCAGGCTATCTAGGTAGACGTCACGTGTTCAGCTCATTCTTTTTTAATCAACCATCTTGATGTGTTCCGCCTATTTCCGCAGATCGATCTCATCTCCGTTTACTAGTACATCCAATCCAACTCAGCTCAGCCTCCGACCTTAGGATTCTTTAGGTGTTGTAGGTTTGCTGATCACTGACGACTTGCTCATACTCCTTCATGTCTGTCAGACCTGGTGAACAGAGCCCCGAACAGGGTCGTACTTATGCCGACAACCACAGGACTTGCAGCGGACGAGCCACTCATGTTGTGGATTCTGCGAGGGTAGGTCGACTTCGCCTCCAAAGGCTCTTCCGCATGAGCAACATGAGCCTGTGCCCAAGATGACAGCAATATCGTTGAGATTATGCTCTAGCTCGATACATTTCATTCTCGCGACACGCGTTTCAGCTCTAAGTCTCTCCTTTATTGAATTGTACAGATCCGTCTCCTGTTGAAGCTTAATTTTGAGCTCATACTCGAGCGCGTCCCGTTTATCTTTCTCAGCTTGAACTTCGTCTCTCAGTCTCGTCTGTAGCGTATCACGCCCGACACGACAATCATTGAATTTCTTGAAACAGTTTTGCAGGACTTCGGCTGCCATGTCGTTTGCAACTCTACCTTCGGAGAAAAGATCTTTGTCAATGAGATCGAAGATTTTCTCACAGGCAATACGAGCCAGAAGCCGCGAAACAGCCCTGTCTCCCGTTAAGCTCCGGAACTCTTGAAGTAACTTGCAGAAGGCGTCCGTTGACCAATCTGCCCGAAGCGTCATGTAAATCTTGGAGGTTGCACTTTGGGCCAGTCCCGTCACCCCATAGTAATCGGCAATGCCGTTCACACGTACGAGATGTAATAGAACGTCGGTAGTAGTTACGCGGGCGGGTTCGTTTCTGGATTCTGTCGCTGGCCGTAAGTTAGTGGGGGGTTCTCATACAGTAGGATCAGACTGTAGTCGTAAGCCCCGAACAGGATGAATGGGAGACGCAGTCCATGGCTCATTCTGATAACTATATACATCAATCTTCCGCTTAATAGATAAAATACGTACGTTATTGCTGGCTTTCATCGGCTGGCGAGGGAGGCGTAGCCGCATAGCTGCCCTTGTACATGTAATCTAACGTGCACTGCAGTACGTCAAGGTCAAAATCTACTTCTATCGTGTTGATTCTTGTTTCCTGACAAGTCATTAGCACTCATTGATACCAAGGAAGAGATGTCTCATAGGTACCATGAATCGGCCATTGATAGCGGCATTGATCACGGGAGATTGAGAGCATACGATATTCTTGTGTACGTAGAATTGCCGACCCTTACAGACAAGTGTAAGATCGCTGAAGGCTCCACTGTCTAAAAGCCCTGCAATCGCTGAATTCCGATGGCGAGACATGGAGGCGGAATCGAAGAACACGGGATTGGGCATCTCCGGATGCTTTCGTGTGAAAATGCTGAGAACGCACGAGGGCAAGAGAACTTCCGCCTTTCAAGTCACCAGGGTGGTAGCGTAAAGATGATAGGCGGGATCTCACAAGATGGGGCTTGGGATGATGAAAGGTGAAAGGCCAAAGAGTGGGAAAGAGATTGAGTCTCTGCATATGTAGGAAGGTAGGTAGATGGGCAGGCACCTAGGTTGGTATATAGACCGATTTGTCTAGTTGTTCAAATGATTAATAGATGGAAGGAGCGGAAGCGTGTCAGCGTTGTTTGTTCAGTATATTCGAGCAGCCGATTGGCAAGTACCTAGGTACCCAAAGTAGGTTGTTTTGTCTACCACTCTATGTAGTCACGCATAGATAGATGTTTCTATAATTATGCGTGCAGGTTCAGCTGATTCGGACACTCTGTGCGGAATACTGAGAGGCCGTGAGTGCACTGGTCGCCAGGTTCTTTAACAAGCAGTATTGTATACACCTGCTATGCGAGGGACATACAGATAGTGTCAATATATACCCCCCCAAGCACTCACGTATTCATATGTATCTGGGCATATATACCCAGCAGAGGGGAGAGAAAAGAATTAGGACACCACTCATTCCCTAAGATAAGAGGATGCCTTCCAGCAAACCTAGGCTTCCTCTTTTCTGCTAAACATCCAGATTATATATTGCGGTTTCCACCTAAAAAGAAAGTTTTTAATACAGATAATGAGTAAAGGTCACTCAGTAACTTTTTAGGAGGGCGCCATGATTCAGCTTCTATTCCAAAAAGGGGAAACAGTCAAACACTTTCTTCATTGATATATAACAGTCCCAGACTTCTCCACCTAACGCCGTAAAGAGCTTCTCACTATTAACATATCAGCTTGTGAAGGACTCCTCCGGTCAAGTTTGGTATACAAGTGGGATGCTGACTGATGGACCAGGTGAACATCTTCTGCAAGAACAATTGCCTCCAAAAGGTCGTTCGAGAAGGGCCAGGCTCGCTCTTGGCTTACAAGCGTTATGATAGCTAGCCAAGCAACACGTTGACCAACTGCACAATGAAAAGTCTGCTGGGAGCTCGTTTTGCGTCAACCGACGTCTGTCCAAGATCTATTGTTCCTACATCCTGCAGATAATAGCCTTATCTGACGCCCATGGAAACTTGTTCTTCTAGTTATGCATATTAGGGGACACTGGATGAGAATTGCTGAGGAGTGTTATATAGAAGCTGAAGTTCTTACTGAGTGTTGTAATGCCGGCGAGTAATAAAGTCTAACGTGATGGGGCTTTATAGCGCATTGACTGTTGAAAACGGTCATCTCTGGAGGGTGTCAAGGAAAGGGGTCCTGTCGGACCGAAAGATGACCTAATATAACGGTTCGAGGGGACATACGAGCATATTGAAGTGAACCCCTTGAGCCGGCGCCCGAGTTTGTGTCGAGCCTCCGGGAGATAGTTAACACCTACACTTCCTGAGCCTTTCAGGCTTTGAATTATCACAATTAAAGACGGGGAATCCAGTGATCGCGTGAAAAGGAACGTTATATTCATTAACTCGTGAAGTCATTCGCATGAATGTTGTGCCCATTTTCCCTGCCAGGTTTCCTAAGGTCCCCTTTATATCTCCTCTGCCAGCCAAGCCACCTTTTCGGCTGACTAAGTAGTATGGCTGTGGCCTACCCATACCACTTCAATATTCATGTTGGAACACTGGCAATTGAGATATGTAAATGTATGTCGACTGTCGTAAGTGGGACGGGTACAGCGAACGTAAATGACAGGCTTATGGAACAATTTGAATTAGAATGGTGATGATGAGGAGCCAGGGTTTGGGTAGGTATCGAGCCGCTGGGGAATTCAAAAGACAACTGGTATTATTTATTAGAAGCTTAAGTACCTATTTAATGCACAGTCTGCTATCCTCAAGTGACAGAGTAACAGGTAAGGGGATTCAATCCTATGATTGTGGGTGTTAGAGAGACTGTTCGATTTTTGGAGAACATGGTATTGCTATTGGAGACAATTAGGGCTACAAGCTTCAGACACTAGGCTACATCTGCCGCAAATTTCACACCTAGCTGTTGTCACCAGTCCGAAAAGCAGGTTTCCTTGAAGTCAGGCTTTTTGAAGATGCCCATTGCTTTATTAGTTAGGTTATATCCTCCGTACTCTACATGTTTCGTGATATAATGCATGACCCCAAAACTAGCAGTTTGTAACACCCTCTCTAGACAGATGACCTCGTCTCCCATAAGCTCCATCGGAATTCTGATACGTGAGCGGTTTCCGAAGCTAGTCGTAACAATTCAGTTTCGATAATATATTGCGCGACTATAAATACGCGCTTAGATAATAAAAATATATTAGTATACTTTTTAATTATAAAGATTTTTCAAATAGAATTTAAAGTTTTATTAATTTAAGTTTTAAATATTATATATAAAAATAATAATTAATATTTATATATAAATAAATAAATTTATATTTATTTAAATTTTAAATTTTTTAAATTTATAATAATATAATATATTTTATAATTTTATAATTTTATAAAAATTGTAAAATTATTTAAAATATTAATATAAATATATATATATTTTTATTAAAGCTTTAGTTTATTTATAATTATTTAATAATTTATGTTTTATATAATATAATATGATTAAATAATTTATTATTAATTAATTCATTTAATTAACTATTAAATTAAAATTTTAAACTAGGTTTTTTATTAATTTATAATTATATAATAATAATTAAAATATTAAAAATAAAATTTTTTTATATAATAATAAAGTTTTTTAATTAAAGTTTTTTAATTAAGCTTTAATTATAAAAACGCTTTTGTCGCGTTTTTATTTTAAATTATAATTATTAAATTATTTAATTTATTATTGTATAATAAATTAATTATATTATTAATATTAAATTATATTTTAAATATTTATATATTTATTAAATCTTTAAAGTTTTTAATAAAAATTTATTTTTTAGTATTTTTAATTATTTTTTATAATTTAAAAATAATTATAATTAAAATTATAATAATAATAATAATAATAATAATAATAATAATAATAATAATAATAATAATAATAATAATAATAATAATAATAATAATAATAATAATAATAATAATAATAATAATAATAATAATAATAATAATAATAATAATAATAATAATAATAATAATAATAATAATAATAATAATAATAATAATAATAATAATAATAATAATAATAATAATAATAATAATAATAATAATAATAATAATAATAATAATAATAATAATAATAATAATAATAATAATAATAATAATAATATAAAATAAAGAAGATAATTATTTTATAAAGTTTTTATTTATTTTTTATTTTTATAATCGGTATTTTTATTTAAATTTAAATATATATAATATATTTAATAAAGTTTAATCGGTAAACTTAAAATAGTTATTTTTTTATTTAAATTTCAATTTTAAGCGCGTTAATTCTTTTTATATATATTATTAATAATTTATAATAGAAAAGAAATTGAATTTAGCGCGTGCGCTAAAAAATTAAAAATATATTTATTATATAAATAATTATATAAAATAATTTTAATAATATTATTAAATATTTATATTTACGTTATTTATATAATAAAATAATTATATAATTATTATTAATTTTATTATATATATATAATTAAATATAAAGAAAAGTATTATAAATTAAATATTTTAATAAAAGTTAAATTATTATATTTAAAATATATATTAATTATAATTATTAAATAAATAAATAAAGATTTATAAATATTATTAATATTTATAATAAAGATATCATAATATATTATTATTTAAAAATTTAACTTTTATATATTTATTTAAAATAAATTTATTTTTTAATAAATTGTTCTTTTTAATTATATATATATTATATAAATTTATTTTAAAGGATTTGTTTTATTAATAAATCTTTTATAAATATTTTAATATTTTTAAATTAATTATTTTATTTATATTCTTTTATTATTTTTATTTTATTATTATTAATATTTATATTATATTTTATTTTAAATATATATAAATTATATTTATTAATATTAATAATTTAATATATTATAATTTTATATTTCTAAATATATATTATATAATTAAATAAAATAGATTAATAAATTTCTTTTAAATATTATTATTATTATTATTTTAATTATCTTTATTATTTTTATTATTATTATATAATTTATATTTTATAAATTAAATAAAATATAAAAATATTTAAATTATATTTATAATAAATCTTTAATAAATTTATTAATTAATATTTTTTTAATTAATAAATAAATCTTTTAAATATTTTTATTTAATTTATATATTTTATATATTAATATAATACAAATAAATATTAATTCTTTTATTTTTTATTATTATTAATTAAATTATTTAAACATTATTTAAAAAGATTATTTATTTTTAATTA